>CM057465.1:31308502-32624670 GCA_030035585.1 Dugong dugon
TAGAGAAAAATATAATAAAATATATCTAACTTGTATTACTATACTTACACATTTATATATATATTAAAAAGATGGTAAGATCACAGGCAACTTTCTACTACTCTTTGAAAGTCTCTCAAAATTACGTGGAAATCTCAATTTAAACTGATTTTCATAGAAATATTCTAAAATCTTTCTACTCTTTGTTTCCTTTTTTACTGTGTGATATGCGAAGTAGCACAGTTTATGTCTTAAAAATCACAGCTATATTTTAATATGGGTTTTCTCTAAATATTTTTAATTAGGTACTTTTCTTTTTCTATGGACCTATTCCATTGTTGCCACAGGATTGCCAATAACTCTGTTATTCACCATGTATAATTCAAATTAACACTAAATTTCAGAAAAAATGTATCAATTTCACTGTCTCTTTATTCATGTTTTTTTATCCACAAATGATTTTTAAGAATGTGGTAAAAAAAAAATTATATAGTTTATGTATCCGTTCTCTGTTTAGTCTCTTTTCTACATTGACTTGGGTTATTTAATGATTTCTTCTAGGAACAATCCATCCTATTATCACTTAGCAATATGTGAAATGAATGGCTAACCTTAGTGAAAATTAAATGTCACTCACTATGACAACAGAGGCAAACTGAATATCCTAAAGCATAAACTTTTTACTTATTTCTCATAATGAAAATATGTAAATGTACAAACCATATTTTGTAAAACTAAGATATAATGCTTCCTTACATATATAATACAATCAAACCATTAAATATTGGATAGTAATTATTGTATTTCACCAAGGGCTAGTAAAGATATCTCTCACAAATATATTTCGTTTTCCTAGTCCTGTACTGCTTTTATTTAGTCTTCCAGTTTTTTTGTGTGTCAATAAAATGAGTTTACACTTAAATTTTAAGACTTTCATCAAGAAACAACTTAGGATATAAATATCATGAAGTTACAACATTTCATTTAAGGTGATAGATGCATGCTATTTTGTCTGTTTACTGTGATTTATGCCACAGAATCATCCATTTGTTTGCAACTAATTTCTTGTCCCATCATTTTGTATTTAGTAAAGAAGTCATTTTTTCTACTTTCAGTCTTATCATGCTTTCTTCCAATTATCAGGATATTTCATCTACTGACGCAAGATAATTGGTGATGAATACAATATAAAGTAAAAGAATTGTACACCATATTGTTTTATTTGAAACTGTTTGCCTACCAAGCATAATGAATCATAATTGGTAACTTGTTAAATATATCTCTGATCTACAAATAACTCTGATTGCCAAAAAAAAAAAAAAAAAAAAAAAAACAGTTTTAACTTACCAGTTTGAATCACCAGCATCAGTATTTGTAAGAATCTGTCCTGGTACTGGTTGATCTGCAAGTTCTAGCTAAAATAACAGTTAGTTATTTCTGATATCTTAATAAATATGGTTTGTCTTTCTGTACAGGCAGTCTTACAGCATCTAGTTATATTCTGATTGCATTATATAGGATAATCGTCTAATTATTTGATAGTTCTTCCTTAGATCTCAATGTGAATTTTTACATGCCAAACCATCCAAAATATACTATCCAAATTTTGGGAAAACCATCTGGCTCTTTTTGCTAGATGTAATTTACAGACAAATGGACAGAAGTTTCATTTGTAATATAGAGATTCTGTTTAAATTTAATGGTTCTAAATGATTGCAGCTTTAAGATGCATGTACACCCTGTTATTATCATCAACAGTAAGCACAGGCTGTCTAACTTGCCCTTCTCTTGTTAATATTTTAGGTCTTATAACACCTTCGGACTCTCAGTCTACTTGAATGGAATTTCTCAGTATAAGTAACTTTATATATTTAACCAAAATCATTGAGTTATTGCCTATAAATATGAAAGAAGCAAATAACATTTCCAAGGGCCTCATTTAATAATTTTCTTATGAGCTTGGTCAAAACCTAGTCCATCCTTTAGAGAGACAGCATTATGCAAAGTCAATATTACATGGGTTTTAAAATTATAGAGTTTTGAATTTTCATCCCAGCTCTACCACCTATAATCTTGCTGCCTTGCACATATTAGGTAACTTTTCTGAGCCTTGTTTTTTTAATGTGTACAATAGGATTATGAAACCAATTTATTACATAGCTGTAACAATTACAAAAGGTCCCTGGGTGGCACAAACATTTAATCGCTTGACTAGTAGCAAAAAGGTTGGCAGTTCAAACCCATTAGGAGGCACCTCGGAAGACAGGACTGGCAATCTGCTTCTGAAAGGTCACAGCTTTGAAAATCCTATGGAGCAGTTCTACTCTGCTCACACGAGGTCACCATGAGTTGAATTGATTCAACACCAACTAATAACAATAATTACAGATTATACATGCACACATGCATCTATTTAGTGTATAATGGCTTCATTATAACTTAATGTCTGTCTTCTGTAGTATAAAAAAAAGTCTACTCACTGATCTCCCTCACTTTATCTGCCTTCTAAATTATCAGAGTAATCTGCTTGTTGCAGGAGCCCTAGTTTGAGTTTGAGGTACACTGTGCATGTCTTGATACTTGGTACAGCAGGACCACCAAGATTCTTACAGAAAATATATTATAAGGAAATACTATATATTTAATCACAGAGATTTGCTTTAAGGTTGCTAATCTAACTTTTGAGAGGAGGGAGTATTCTCAGTACAATCTGGTACCTGTAAATCAGATTGATCCCAAGCCAAGCTCTCGTAGAATTATGGCCAATGCTCACCAATCACACTGAAAAATAAGAGTAAATTAAAATTAAAAGTATTTTTTCCACATTTTATGTCAACCATCAACAGCTTTAGTGTTGGCAGCTTTTTGTAATGTAGTGTCATAGCACCCTAAATCCAGATATCCGTACTTTAACGCTGGTGTCTGCAGACTCTAACTTGGATATCCATGACGTTAATCGTGAAATGGTTAAGAGCAACGATTCTGGAGCTTGCTTGTCCTGGCTCTGCCACTTAGGAGCTGTGTGATCTTTGGAAGCCTTGTACTTCCATCTACTCATGTGTAAAATGGGAATAATAAGAACTCACTACAACATCATAGGTAAAACGCTTTGTATATTGCCTGATGTGTGGAGAGTACTACAAAAGTCTTTCTATATGATCATGACAGGTTTTTGACAGGCAGTGACAGTGGTTTAGCAAGCAGTAGAAGCTGTGGAATAACCTTCTTCAGGCTAGTAGCAGTGAAAATGCATTGGAGGGGCTTAGCGCATTGTATGCAAGAGTAAATATTACCTTAGTAAACCGAGGAAGGAGAGAAGGAAATAGATTGCCAAAGATAACTACAGTATCCCACAGAGGGTTAAGAAAATCTTTGTTCATTCTAAGAACAGTTTAGTGGAATTTGAGGGAGACTGAAGAGCATGCCAAACAGAAAAGGGTAGGAACAGAGAAAAATACTTTATGACAATTGTGTGGTGCAGTGTGGCCTGGGAATACAGTTATGTTTTCAAAACACAACTCTCACCATGTTTCTGCAGGAAGGGAGGAAATGAGAAAGAAACTGTTAGTGACCAAGCAGCTACTTGATGTGCTAGTCCCTGTTGTCAGCTTGTTAAATACATTCTCCCTTTGGATTCTGCCTAAGTTGGGCATATCACTTGCCAGCATAAATACTTGGTGCTGTTCTAATCACTGTCTTTTTATATTCCATGAACAATCCTGTCTGTGTCCTTTCTAATGCTGTCTCTCGTTAATGACTTTTTTCTTTTCATTACCACTTCTAAGTTCCACCTTCATTTTATCTGAGTACCTACAATGTGTCAAATACTGTGATAGACTAGTACAGTAATGAGCTAACACAGATCTGTCTCTGCCCACGTTTGGGGAAATGAGACAGGCATAAAACAATTAGCTACAACACCCAGGTTGAGTCTCATCTTCTATACAAAATTTTCTGTAATGAGTTCAGCTTCAGAATATTTATTTTCACTCCAGTGGTGCACTTCTCAGATCCCTGCTGCCTTCCTTTGCTCCTAATAGACACTCATTCCCCCAGCTGCTGAGAATGTGCCTGCTGGTGGCTCACACTTGAGACCGTCTCCAAGCATTGCCCTTGGCCAAAGGGAATTAATTTACCCAAGGTTATGTCCCATATCAGGGGCAGCCCATATTCAAGGACTAGTTGAGAAGGAGGTATAAGAGTCTTGCTGTATTGGAGACAACTCCAGAACTCCCCAGGGGATTGGCTGAGGACTGTTTTAAAACTGCATCATATTTCAACTTCTCGCTGTGCCCAGTTCTGCTTCTCTCACTCCCTGACAGGTGTTGTTACAGATGTTGTTATTGAAAGCAATCCCCAGTAAACTTCCTGCAAGTAAATTTCTGTCTCCAGTCTGCTTCGCAGGAAAATCACCTAAAACATCCTCTTTGAATTCCTATATTATTTATAACTATAACTCACAATCTTGCATTTTATTGTATCATTATTTCATTAGGATTTTAAGTTATGCTAGGCCAGTGATTTGTCTCCTACTACTGTATTCTTTAAAATATCAACTATAGTGTTGGGCAGAGTATAGGCATTTAATCAATATTGGTTATCACTATTTGTTGGCTCATTAAATTAACTATTTATCACAATAGAATACACAAAGCACTTGCCCATAAGAAAAAGAGACAAAAATGCTTCTCTCTCACGCTGGCAGAGATACCATACATATTATAAGTAAAGGGAAGAATTATCGACTCCACATCAGTCATGTACCATATCTTAATCTCTGGTTGAGTACATGAACATACATGTTCTATTATATACAACCAAACCCAGTTGATTGGACTATAAACACTTCTTCTAATTTTCTGAACAGTAGTTTATCCATATAGAATAATAAATTAGGGCATTCATTTCCCTAGCATATTACATTACAAAATAAATTTAATACAGATAAATTTCCTTTTAACGTCTCCTTATTGGGGAGTTAACCAAGTTTTTGCCTGATAGGTATTTTTCAACTATTTTTGGTTTCTCTCATGGTTTATTTCCCCAATTTACTGATTGAATCACTTTAGAACTTCTGTTTTAGTATTCAGTCAAAGGAGAAGATTCCATCAATCCTTTCTCTTTTATCTAAGTTAAACACTCAAGTTAAATCAACAGGAGCCCTGGAAGCAGAATTCAGGCCACCAGTTCACTGGAAATGGAAAATGGGTCCCTCACCATATGACAAAAACTACAAGCACACAAAGAAGTAGGGGAGATATTGAGAAGCATCAAAATAGAAGAGAAAGCAGATGATAAATATTTAACTTGTAATACTTCAGTGAAGCTCTTAGTTCTAATATCCTGTTGTTGTTAGGTGCTGTCAAGTCAATTTCGACTGATAGCTACCCTACGAGTAACAGAATGAAACACTGCCTGGTCCTGTGCCATCCTCACAATCACTGTTATGTTTGAGCCCATAATTGTAGCCACTGTGTCAATCCGTCTCGTTGAGGGTCTTCCTCTTTTTCACTGACCATCTACTTTCCCAAGCATGATGTTCTTCTCCAGGGACTGATCCCTCCTGCTAACATGTCCCAAGTACATGAGACAAAGTCTGGCCAGTCTCCCATCTAAGGAGCATTCTGGCTGTACTTATTCCAAGTTAGATTTGTTCATTCTTCTGGCAGTCCATGGTATATCCAATATTCTTCACCAACATCATAATTCAAAGGCATCAACTCTTCTTCAGTCTTGCTTATGCACTGTCCAGCTTTCATATGCATACGAGGTGTTTGAAAACACCATGGCTTGGGTCAGGTGCAACTTAGTCCTTTTTAACACTTTAAAGAGGTCTATTGCAGCAGGTTTGCCCAGTGTAATATGTCTTTTCATTTCATGATGGCTGCTTCCATGGGCAGTGATTATGGATCCAAGTAAAATGAAATCCTTGACAACTTCAAATACTTTCTCCATTTATCATCACATTGCTTATTGGTCCAGTTGTAAGGATTTTTGTTTTCTTTATGTTGAAGTGTAACATCCTAACATTCCTAGAGAGCACAATCACATATATGTGACTACATATACATGTGATATATATGTACAATTTATATTGAAGATTAATTATTTAATGTTTAAAACTTGAGTTGGCCAAAGAGCATATCTGTAGAAATGATAATGAGTAATGCTGACTTTTTAAAGTGTGTCTGTACCGAATTTGACAATGTTTTTGTTTTGATTTAGCTCTCTAATAACTGTACATGGAATGAACAGCCAGATGAAATGAACTTGTCAAATATTGGCAATAATCCCCATTCATGAAAACTAGAAATGGCCTTTTTAATGAACAGTATGTTTGTTTGAAAAATACAAGGTCTCTGAAGCCATATAAACTGCCTGAGTGTATTGATTAGAATAAAATATAGACAACTAAGCAGAGCTAATCAAGCACACATTTGTGAATTAGAGAAATTATTCTCATTTGAGACTATCAGGCTGCCTTTTCTCTTCTATCCCTATTTTGGTCACATTTAACTCCCATACATCAATGCCCAGAGCCCAAATGTTGCTCAGTTTTCATTCATACATTCCTTTATTCATTCAAGTGTTTACTGGGTGCTTCCTAGCTGTGTCAGTCATTCTCACTGTTCTAAGTGCTAGGAATTTTGAAACAGCACGACAGAGTCTCTGTCATAATAGAATTAAACTGACCATCTCGCTAGGACTAGAACATGACTGACTCAGTCTTGTCTCAGGGCATTTACATTCACTTGTGTCTCTGCTTACACTCGCTATCTCCAGACTGTCAAATCTCATTTTTAATTTTTCTCCCCTTATCACTTTTAGAAAACTTTGTGAGGTAATGATGCTAATCCTAAGGACCACACAGGAAGATCTCACAGGACAAAAGATTAAGCTTCATAGCCTGAACTTATAGGCCTAGAATATAAATTGAAGATTTAGGAGACCCTGTGGAATAGAACTGATCTCAGCTGAAGGAGCTGCTGTTAATTATTTTGACTCGGTTACTCTCCAGCTCTCCTTCTACTACAGGTGCTACAAAAGGAGTTTCATAGTCTCCCTTTGCCTCAGTTTCCACATCTGTAAAACACTACTTGTAGAATCATTGTGATAATTGAATAAGATGGTTTATGAAATGTACTTGATACAGTATTGGGCTTTCTCTATATCAAAAAACAAACAAACAAACAAAAACAAAAAACACCGCAGTCAAGTTGATTCCAACTCATGGCGACCCTATAGGACAGAGTAGAACCGCCCCATAGGGTTTCCAAGGAGTGGCTGATGGACTTGAACTGCTGACCTTTTGGTTAGCAGCTGAGCTATTAATCACTATGCCACCACAGCTCCTCTCTCTATATATCTATACAATTATTAGGGTGCTAGGTGGCACAACCGCCATTTGTCTGTCAGTTTGTCATGCTGTGGTGGCTTGCATATTGCTGTGATACTGGAAGCTATGCCATCAGTATTTAAATACCAGCAGACTTACCCATGGTGGACAGGTTTCAGTAGAGCTTCCAGACTAAGACAGACTAGAAGGAAAGACATGGAGATCTACTTCTGAAAAAAATTGGCCAGTGAAAACATTATGAATAACAGTAGAATAATTGTCTGAAATAGTGCCAGAAGATGAGCCCCTCAGGTTAGAAAGTACTCACAATATGACTGCGGAAGGGCTGCCTCCTCAAAGTACAGTTGACCTTAATGACATGGATGGGGTAAAGCTTTCTGTACCTTCATTTGCTGATATGGTATGACTCAAAAGAGAAGAAACAGCTGCAAACATCCATTAGTAATTGGAATGTGAAATGTATGAAGTATGAATCAATGAAAATTGGAAGTTGTCAATAATGAAATGGAACACTTGAAGATCGATATCCTAGGCATTAGTGAGCAGAAATGAACTGGTATTGGCCATTTTGAACTGGACAATGATATGGTCTACTATGTTGGAAATCACAAGTTGAAGTTGGTTGTCAAAAAGAACATTTCAAGATCTATCCTGAAGTACAACAGTGTCAGTGATAGTTTTCCATATACCGATAAGGAAAACCAGTAAATACAAATATTATTCAAATTTAGGCACCAACCACTAAAGCCAAAGATGAAGAAATTAAAATTTTTTACCAACTTTTGCAGCCTAAGATGGATCAAACATGCAATCAAATGCATTGATAATTACTGGTGATTGGAATGCAAAAGCTGGAAACAAAGAAGAATGAACGGTTGGAAAATATAGCCTTGGTGACAGAAATGACGCCAGAGATCGCATGATAGACTTTTGCAAGACCAACAACTTATTCACTGCAAATACCTTTTTTCAACAACATAAATGGCAACTATACACTTGGACCTTGTCTGATGGAATATACAGGAATCAAATCAACTACAGCTGTGGAAAGAGACGATGAAGAAGTTCAATATCATCAGTCAGAACAAGGTCAGAGGCTCACTGCAGAATAGACCATTAATTACACTTATGCGAGTACAAGTTGAAGCTGAAGAAAATTAACGTAAGTCCACAAGAGCCAAAGTACATCTTTGAGTATATCCTACCTGAATTTACAGACATCTCTAGAATACATTTGACACCATGAACACTAACTATATGAAGACAAGGCAAGTTGTGGGATACATCATACATGAAGAAAGCAAGAGGTGATTAAAAAGACAAGTGTGATGATTAAGGTTGTATGTCAACTTGCCTAAGACAACAGAAAAGAAAGAAAAGACCAAAATGGATGTCAGATGAGACTATGAAACTTGTTTTTGAACATAGAGCAGCTAAAGCGTATGGAAGAAAAAATGAAATAAAGCTTAAGAGAATATTTCAAAGAGAACCTCAAGAAGACAAAGTATTATAATGAAATGTGCAAAGAGCTTGAGTTAGAAAACCAAAAGGAAAGAACACACTTGGCATTTCTCAAGCTGAAAGAAATGAAGAAAAAATTCAAGCCTCGAGTTGCAATACTGAAGGATTCATGGACAAAATATTAAATGACGTAGGAAGCATCAAAAGAAGTTGGAAGGAATACTCAGAGTCACTATACCAAAAAGAATTGTTTGGTAGTCAGTTATTTCAGGAGGTAGCCTATGATCAAGAATCTATGGTACTGAAGGAAGAAGTCCAAGCTGCACTGAAGACATTGGAGAAAAATAAGGCTCCAGGAATTTATGGAATACCAATTGCCATGGATTGAATTGTGTCCCCCAAAAATATCTGTCATTTTGGCTAGGTCATGATTCCCAGTACTGTCTACCATTGTATTATCTGATGTGATTTCCCTATGTGTTGTAAACACTATCACTGTGATGTTAATGAGATGGATCAGTTATATTGATGAGATTTACAATATTATATAGTGTTTTAAGAGAGAAGCGAGCAGAGAGACAGGGGGTCCTCATACAACCAAGAATGAAGAGCAAGAGCACGTGTCCTTTGGACCTGGGCTTCCTGAGCTGAGAAGCTCCTTGACCAGGAGAAGATTGATGACAAGGACCTTCCTCCAGAGCCGAGAAGAGAAAGCCTTTGTTTTGGAGCAAATGCCCTGAATTTGGACTTGTAGCCTACTAGACTGTGAGGGAATAAATTCTCTTTGCTGAAGCCATCCACTTGTGGTATTTCTGTTACAGCAGCACTAGATGACTAAGACACCAATTGAGATGTTTCAACAAAGGAATGCAGGGCTGGAGGTGCTCACTTATCTATGCCAAGAAATTTGGAAGACAGCTACCTGACCAACTGACTGGACTGTGCAATTGTGCACATTCCAAAGAACGGTGATCTGATGGGATATGGAAATTATGGAACAATATTATTAGTATCACACGCAAGTAACATTTTGCCAAAGATAATTCAAAAACAGTTGCAGCTGTTCTTCAACAGGGACCTGCCAGAAATTCAAGAAGACATGGAATAAAATGCATTATTGCTGATGTCAGATGGATCCTGACTGAAAGTAATGAATACCAGAAAGATGTTTACCTGTGTTTTATTGACTATGAAAAGGCATTCAACTGTGTGGATCATAACAAATTATGGATAACATTGCAAAGAATGGGAATTTCAGAACACTTTATTGTGCTTCTGTGGAATCTGTACGTAGAACAAGACAAAGTTATTCGAACAGAACAAGGGGAAACTGCATAGTTTAAAATTAGAAAATGTGTGCATCAGGGTTGTATCCTTTCACCATACTTATTCAATCTGTATGTTGAGCAAATAATTTGAAAAGCTGAACTATATGAAGAAGAATGCAGCATCAAGATTGGAGGAAGACTAATAAATAACTTGAGATATGCAGATGACACCACCTAGCTTGCTGAAAGGGAAAAGGACTTTAAGCACTTACTGATGAAGCTCAAAGACTACAGCCTTCAGTATGAATTACACCTCAACATAAAGGAAACAAAAATTCTCACAATTGAACTAACAAGCAACACGATGATAAATGCAAAAAATATTGAAGTTGGTAAGCATATCATTTTACTTGGATCCACAAACAACACCTGCAGAAGCAGCTGTCAAGGAGTCTGGAGGACATTATGCTGAGTAAAATAAGTCAATCACAAAAGGAGAAATACTATATGAGACCACTATTATAAAAACTCATGAAAAGGTTTATACACAGATAGAAACAATCTTTGATGGTTAGAAGGGAAGGAAGAGGTAGGGAGGGGAAAACACTAACTAGAAAATAGATAGGTGGTAACTCGTTGAAGGGTAAGGCAGTACACAATACTGGGGAATTCAGCACAACTTGGCCAAGGCAAATTCATAAAAGCTTTACAGACACATCCAAACTCCCTGAAGGATGAAGTTACTGGGCTGAGGGCTGGGGACTATAGTCTCAGGGGACATCTATCTCAATTGGCATAACATAGTTTATAAAGAAAATATTCTACATTCAACTGTGGTGAGTAGCATCTGGGGTCTTAAAAGCCTGTGAGCAGCCATCTAAGATACATCTACTGGTCCCGTATTGGTTGGAGCAAAGGAGAATGAAGAAAACTAAAGACACAAGGGAAAGATTAGTCCAAAGGACTAATGGACCACAACTACCACATCCACCATCAGACTGAGTCTAGCACACAACTAGATGGTGCCTGGCTACCACCACCAACAGCTCTGACAGGGATCACAACAGCGTCCTGGACAGAGCTGGAGAAAAATGTAGAACAAAACTCAAATTCACAGAAAAAAGACCAGATTTGCTGGTGTGACAGAGACTGGAGAAACCCCAAGAATATGGCCCCTGGACACCCTTTTAACTCGGTACTGAAGTCACTCCCAAGGTTCAGCCATCAACCAAAGATGAGACAGGTCTATAGGACATGTATAGAAGACTAAATGGGCCCACCAGTCCAAAAGCAAAGACAATAAGGCAGGAAGGAACAGGAAAATTGGGTGAATGGAAATAGGTAACCCAGGATGGAGAAGGGTAGAGTATTGACACATCATAGGGTTTACAAGAATGTCACAAAATAATTTATGTATTAATTGTTCAATAAGAAAGTAATTTTCTCTGTAACTTTCACCTAAAGCACAGTGGTAAAAAAAAAGAAAGAAATCAAAAGACGTATTGCATTGGGCAAGTCTGCTGCAAAAGTCCTCTTTCAAATCTTAAAAAACAAAGATGTCACTTTGAGGACTAAGGTACACCTGACCCAAGCCATGATATTTTCCATCACCTCATATGCATGTGAAAACTGGACAATTAATAAGGAAGACCAAACAAGAATTGATGACTTTGAATTATAGTCTTGTGAAAAATGTTGACTATACCAGGGACTGGCAGAAGAAAAGAACAAATCTGTCTTGGAAGAAGTACAGCTAGAATGCTCCTTAGAAGGGAGAATGGCGAGACTTCATCTCATGTACTTTGGACAAGTTATCAGGAGGGAACTGTCCCTGGAGAAGGACATCATGCTTGGTAAAGTAGAGGGTAGTGAAAAAGGCTGCAACAATGGGCTCAAGCATAGCAGCGACTATGAGAATGGCAAAGGACTGGGCAGTGTTTTGTTTTGTTGTGCATAAGATTGCTGTGAGTCAGAACTGACTCTGCAGCACCTAACAACAACAACTAATGGCACAAACAGTTAGGGGCTTGACTAGTGACTGAATAGTTAGTGGTTCAACCCACCCAGAGGCCCTTGGAAGACAGGCTTGGTAATCTGATTCCAAAAGATTACACCCTTGAAAACCTTATAGAATAGTTCTACTCTGTACATTATGGGGTTGCCATGAGTCAAAACTAACAGCAACTAACAACAATGCAATTATTATAATTAGCAATTTACCTCTCTCTCTTCGCTTTTGCTTCACCTATGCTTTTTGTTTATTTGTGGCCACTTCTGCTTTGTGGATTTTATGTATTACCTTCTGCCTTAGTTACCTAGTGCTGCTGTAGCATAAATACTACAAATTAGTGGCTTTAAAGAATTTCTCACAATCTGAAGGCTAAATGTCCAAATCACGGTCTCAGTTGTGTCAATTCCTTCCTTGTTGGTAGCCCTGGGTGTTCCTTGCTTCCTTGGTGTTCTTTGGCTTATTGATAATCCTCATATGGAGTCGCTCTTCCACTATGCGTGTCTCTGTGTCTATTCTGTTGTCTTACTAACTCAGAAGTGATTAGGTTTAGGATCCACCTTATGTTGGTATGACATCATTAACATGAGGAGCCCTGGTGGCACAGTGGTTAAGAGCTTGGCTGTAAACCAAAAGATCAACAGTTCAAATCCACCAGCCACTCCTTAGAAACCCTATAGAGCAATTCGACTCTGTCCAGTAGGGTTGCTATGAGTGGGAATCGACTCAAAGGCAATAGGTGTCATTAACATGACAAAAGAAAAACGCTGTTTCCAAATAGGATCACATCCACAGATACGAGGGCCAGAAATTTAACACATATTTGGGTGGGTGAAGCGGGAGGCACAATTAAATCCCTAATACCTTCTCTGTACATGTTTAGGCTTCTGCCTATCCCCACCCTGCCCTGTATGTCTTTATTCACCACTCTAGAAGAGAGGGTTAAAATGTAGTAACTCTCATCCGTGTTTGGCCAAGCTCTCTTGGGAAATAGGGTCAGTCCTTGCTTCCACTGTGCAATACTGGCCTGACGGCAGCTGTGACTAAGGAGGCAGATACATGAACTCCCATCAGAAGAGGTACTGCAGGCACTGAGACCCGGATAGGCTCCTTTCCAAGGTGCCCACCACTCATGAGTGACACACATCACCAGGAATCTAAATAAAGTTTGCAAGTGTCAACTCCTATTATGGAGGAAAGACTTTGGAGACATTGGAGATAAGGAAGAAGTGTCAGAAAATTCAGGAAAGAGAAATGAGTAAATAGGAAATGGGACTAAAATCAATCAAACAGGGAAGTGTGCCCCTCCCCTTCCCCAGAGAAAGCAGGTTAAAGTTATGTTTCACAGCTGGAAGCTAAAATCAGCTGCATTATCTATAGCCCACTGAATAGAGCTCACTCATTACTATTTTACTCATGTACACACTTCATTTTGTTGCATTTTTCCTGTAAAGCCAGTCAGAATCATTTGCAGGCTATTTAACAAAAATGATGAAAAATACTCAGCTGCATCTGTTCATCGTTTGGCTACCCGCATTTTTGCATAAATTTAACATGGGCTTAAGCCATCACCATTATTTTCCTCATCCCTTCCCTTCACTATTCAAATCTGCTTGCCAAAATTTATTATTATTCAGGTATCTAATCACACTACCATCCCAGTAATCAAGTCAAAATGTAGAAGATGTTGTTTTCTAAAACTGCAGCCGTGTACAGCATTTACCTAAGACAATAACCAGTGGTTGTAGCTATGACAAACAGCTTTAATAATGAAAATAGACTCTCGGTTTTACCTACACAGATGCAGTTTAATTTTCTTCTTCCTTATTAGATTCTTCACTAGCTTTGCTCCTCCAGCCTGTGCTCAGTTATAAAAATAAGATGGCAAACGCAACAGTTCTATTCATTCTCTGTTTAATATACAATTTCTCATATACACAAAGGGGTGAAATGGTTTCTAAAAACATTGGCGGGTAATGATGACAGCAGAATCTAATTCCCTCAGGTGCTCCCTTAGTATCTCTCTCTCTGCTGGAGAATATAATAAGATCTTCAGGATTATTGAAGTTGACAAAGCACCAAGCTCAGATTAATTGCATCATAGAATTCAGAAGGAATTAGAAAAAACAACAATACCGCCCCTGGCAAATGCATATATTTTTTATAGTTCTCTAAGGACTCAGAGTATAATATAATACAAATAAGTGAAGGGTGACTAATGTAATTGTTTTGTAGGTTTTGTGATACAGACTTTGAAAGATTAATTATTTTGGGAGTAAGAAACCTGCCATTACAAAATAAAAGAAAATATTCAGAATGGAATATCTTAAATAAAACGGAAAGAGTAATTGAAGGATAAGTAAAGGGGACAAATACATATGAATGTCCTACTACATTCCCGGTAATTTATATTCATTGCATTATTTAATTCTCACAGATCTGCAACATGGGTATTGTTCTTAAGAAAAATGAAAACTGAAGCTGAAATAAGTTAAGAAACTTGCTCAAAATCTCATATCTACTAACTGGTAGAGCAGCATTTGAATTTCACTCAAAGCCCAAACTCTTTCTTCTTTAGCATAGGAAGCTCCAGCTGAGGACTCAATATATATTTATTTGGTTAAAATGTAAGGAATTTTAAGAGCTTGATTAGTCACTTATAATCTGGACAGATGTGACATATAAACCTAAAATATAACAAAATGATACAAGGCAGCCTACATCATTACAGTTATCAAAAACCAGAAACATGTTAATACTACAAGTTAGAAAGTCTAAAATACACCAGAATATGGAATAAAACAACAACAACAACAAAGGCCTCTGTGCAGCTAAAGCACGTATTACAGAGCAATTGTTCCTCGGTTCACACAATAAATGTATAACTGAACGTTAAATAAAGGTACCTGGGTGGCACAAACAATTTGTGCTTGGCTTTACTACCGGAAGGTTGGTGGTTGGGATCTACCCAGGGGTGCCAACGAGGATGCAATCTGTTTCTGTAAGATCACAGCCATTGAAAATCCTAGGGAGTGCAGTTCTGCTCCGAAACACAAGGTTCGCCATTGTTACCACAAATCACGCATCTGAGCCACCTGCTGCAGAAGCCGATACTGAGACAGGGGTGAGGTGAGTGGCAAGACGGTTTTATTGTATATCGATATACAGGAGACAGAGGGGAATGAGCTCCTCCAAAAAACCTGTCTCCTCTACTGGAGACTGGCTAAAAGTTTTACATGGACAGGATTATAGTTAATCTTTGCGGTGGTCACGTTTCTCATGTCTCAGATGAGTTAACCTCTTACTGGCAATTCTTTGAGGTTATCTGGCACTGTTAGTCACGATTTTCACATTGCAGATGAATTAATCCTAGTCCTTAAGGGTTATCAATTTGTTCTGCCACCCTTCAAGGAGAAACTTTAGTCAATCTTACTGGAATAGGAGGAGGGAGAAAGAAGAAGGAAAAAAAAGAAAATACGAGGAAAAGCGGGGCTTAGTAATGGTGGAAAGCAATGATGGTGATTAAGCTTATGCAGCCTGTTCAACCATGAGTCTGGAATCTATTTTAGGGCAATATGTTTAGGTGTTAAATGGGACTATTTCTATTGTCTAGCTTGGGAAGGATCCCTGGTGGTGCAGTGGTTAAGCGTTAAAGCTGCTAACAAAAAACGTTGGAAGTTTGAATCCACCAGCCACTCCTTGGAAGCCCTATGGGGCAGTTATACTCAGTCTTATAGGGTCACTATGAGTCAGAATCAACTCCATAGCAACAGATTTGTTTTTTTGGTTTTAGGGTAAGAAGGATTACCTGAGGCTACGAAGCTCAAGACAAAGGGTTAGACGTGCACTTCTACATTCTAAAGAAAGATGTTCACACATTCCAGAGGGCTTACTAAGAGGTAACCAAGCTAACCAAACCAAAAACCAAACACTTTGCTATAGAGTCGATTCCAACTCATAGTGACCTTATAGGACAGAGTAGAACTGCCCCATAGAGTTTCCAAGGATGTAATCATTATGGAAGCAGATTGCCACATCTTTCTACCACAAAGCAGCTGGTGAGTTTGAACCACCAACCTTTCCGTTAGCAGCCAAGCACTTAATTACGACTCCACAGGGCTACGTGTATCAGGCTAGTCAGTATCAAAATCCATCTGCAATGTCCAGGTGACACTGGTGCAAACAGTTTGCACCAATGGATGCGCTACTGGAAGTGCTGACTCTTCTATGCCAAGAAATTTGGAAGACAGCTACCTGGCCAACCGACTGGAAGAGTGCCATATTTATGCCTATTCCCAAGAAAGGTGGTCCATCTGAATGTGGAAGTTATCAAAAATATCATTAATATCACAGACAAGTAAAATTTTGCTGAAGATCATTCAGCAAAGCGGCTGCAGCAGTATATCAACAGGGAACTGCCAGAAATTCAGGCCAGATTCAGAAGAGGATGTGGAACCAGGTATATCATTGCTGATGTCAGATGGATCCTGGCTGAAAGTAGAGAGTACCAGAAAGATGTTTACGTGTGTTTTATTTTCTATGCAAAGGCATTTGACTATGCAGATCATAACAAATTATGAATAACATTGCAAAGAATGGGAACTCCAGAACACTTAATTGTGCTCATGAAGAACCTGTACATAGATCAAGAGGTAGTCGTTAGAACAGAACAAGGGGATACTGCATTGTTTAAAGTCAGGAAAGGTGTGTATCAGGGTTGTATCCTTTCACCATACCTATTCAGTCTGTATGCTGAGCAGATAATTTGAGAAGCTGGGCTATATGAAGAAGAATGGGGCACCAGAATTGGAGGGAGACTCATTAACAGCCTGAGATATGCAGATGACACAACCTTGCTTGCTGAAAGTGAAGAGGACTTGAAGCACTTACTGACGAAGATCAAAGACCACAGCCTTCAGTATGGATTACGCCTCAACTTAAAGAAAACAGAAATCTCATAATTGGACCAATAAGCAACATCACGATAAATGGAGAAAAGATTGAAGTTGTCAAGGATTTCGTTATACTGGATCCACAACCAACACCCATAGAAGCAGCAATCAAGAAATCAAAAGACTCATTGCATTGGGCAAATCTGCTGCAGAAGACCTCTTTAAATTGTTGAAAAGCAAATTCGTCACCTTGAGGACTAAGGTGCACCTGACCCAAGCCATGGTGTTTTAAATCGCATCACATGCGTGTGAAAGCCAGACAATGAATAAGGAAGATCAAAGAAGAATTGATGCCTTTGAATTGTGGTGTAGGTGAATAATATTCACTATACCATGGACTGCTAAAAGAATGAACAAATCAGTCTTGGAAGAAGTGCAGCCAGAATGCTCCTTAGAAGGAAGGATGGCAAGCCTACATCTTAACACACTTTGGACATGTTATCAGGAGGGATCAGTCTCTAGAAATAAGTGCCCAGAGGCACCCCACTCCACCAGGAAGCCTCCTGCTCACACGCATTCAGCTCTCTTGCTCCGTGGGTCGGCTCCAGCGCTGTCTTTCACCCGTCTCGTGTTTCTGCTGCTGTTGGTTCTCTGATGCTCCTGCTTCTCTGCTGCTGTAGGTTCTCTCCTGCTGCTGGTCCTCTGTCACTGCCGCACATCTATCCATTCACAGTTTTAAAACCACTTCCACATTTTAGGTATCTGTTAGAGCAGCTCCCCACTCTCTCGGTACCAAATTCTGTCTTAGTCATCCAGTGCTGCTATAACAGAAACACCACAAGTGGATGGTTTATTTCCTCACAGTCAAAGTAGGCTAAAAGTCATCAGCTCCAGGGGAAGGCTTTTTCTCTCTCTCGGCCTTCTCATCAGTGTTCCCCTGGACTAGGAGCTTCTCAGCGCAGGGACCCTGGTCCAAAAGGCGCGCTCTGCTCCTGGCACTGCTTTCTTGATGGTATGAGGTCCCGCTGTCTCACTGCTCACTTCTGTCTTTTATATCTCAAGAGACTGCCTCAGGACACAATCCAGTCTTGTAGATCAGGCTCTGCCTTAGTAACACAACTGCCACCCATCCTCCCTCATTAACATCACAGAGGCAGGTTTACAACATACAGGAAAATCACACAGTACCAGGAATCATGGCCTGGCCAAACTGATACACACATTTTTGGAGGGACATAATTCAAACCATGGCACTTGGTAAAATACAGGGTCAGCAAAAAAGAGGAAGACCCTCAAGAAGATGGATTGACACAGTGGCTGCAACAATGGGCTCAAGCATAACAAAAATTGTGGGCCTGGCACAGGACCGAGTAGTATTTCGTTCTGTAGTACATATGGTCTCCAAGATTCGGAACTGACTTGACAGCACCTAGCAACAACAGACAGCAGGGAAATGGCTGAAACTAGTTGGTATGCTGGCAGCAGTGAGCAATAATAGCTGCCAGCCTCATAGCAAGGCAGAAAACAGAAACTGTAAAAAACATTTTTAAGAACTGCAAAATCAGATCAGTATTCACTTTTTGCATTGAGGCAAGCTCACCCCCACCCTTCTCACGTATATTCACACATAATCAAGTGGTTTTCTGGGTGTCTCAGCTACCTAGTGCTGCTATAACAGAAATACCACAAGTGAGTGGTTTTAACAAACAGAACTTTATTTTCTCACAGTTTAAGAGGCTAGAAGTCCAAATTCAGAGCACCTGCTCTTGGGGAAGGCTTTCTATCTCTGGAGGGAGGTCCTTTTGTCTCTTCAGCTTGTGCTTCCTGGTTCCTTCGAGATCACCATGTGTCTTGACATATATCTTAACCCATCTCTCCTCTACTTACTTTTTAAATAATCTCTTTTTTATCTCAAAAGAGATTAACTCAACATACACCCTATACTAATCCTGCCTCTTTAACATCACAAAGACAACCCATTCCCAAATGAGATTATAACCGCAGGCATAGAAGTTAGGGTTTACAACACATATTTGGGGGGACACAATTCAGTCCATAACACTGGGAAAGTCTGATTCAATAGGTCTAAGGTGAAGAAATTTTGTTAATATTAACCAGCACAGAATCCAGTGCAAAATGAATTCAAAGGGAGATGAAATTGCCTTAGTCCACAGGGTGGGATAATCTTGTAGTAAAAAAGAATTTTGCACATTTTTCACTCAGTGTGTATCTACAAAGGGAAGACAAGCTAGGGAAGTGATTGGGCTTATTTATGAGATTGCTTAAGGATACATTACAGAGAAGATAAACTAGAAAAATTATATGGTCATGTTTGCTCATATACAATCAAATGCTCTGCACAATTGATATGTCCAATAAAATCATGAGATGCTACATATGCTGTATAAAATATCAGAATAAGGGCATTTTGCTTGGAAGATGTCTGGGAGACAGTGTATGGTATAATTTATTGCATTGCCTAACTCCTGAATTCACAGATGTCTGAGAATAAAATGAGAAAGAAAAATATAAGGAAAGCCACACATAGCAAGTCAAGGAAGCAAAAGACCTTGCCCACAAGAGAGGGTTGCAACTTTTGTTCACTGAGGATTCCTGTTTCACAGAGTGCTCAGGGCGTAGTGAACGTTAATAAAGTTGACTGAGACTAAATATTAGAAAACTCCCTCACTCAACTCAGTAAATTAAACTCAATTCACTAACGTGAGTTATCAAAGTGGCACTTAATAAATACATAGGAAATGAAGGTTGTTTTGGAACACTCTTTTTTGTTTGTTTGTTCATTTATTCATTTTGTTTGTTTTAAATCTCATGAGGTATCCATACTTTTGAAAGCAAATTATTGTTCACATTTTTGCAAAATTACAGACAGAAAGGAATTCATTATTACGCCTAATACAAACTTCCACTAAAATTTTCCCCTCTTTCTAACAAATGAAGTCCTTTTTTTCATCCTCCCTACTTCATCTGTCAAATAAACGACCTTAAATGATTTGCTCCATTCACCTGATCTGCCCATTTTGGGTAATTTTCCCAACATTAAATTGTCCTGAAAGTATCAACTCTCTGATTACTCCTTACTCCTGAGGTCTCTTCTACCTTTGCCACATATTATATTTTAGATTCTTTACACAAATATTTATTGTCTATTTCCTACGTGCTAAGGACTGTTATAGATTATGGACATACAACAACAAAGGAGAGAGAACACCCTCCTGCGCGGAGCTCTGCAACTATCAGGGATAACAAACAGATGTACAGCGGTGATTGTCTGGGGGCCACGGGGTGAAAGGAACAGAAAACAAAACAAAAATAGGAAATGCCTCCACTCTGCCTCATAGCCAAACCCGTGGCCGTCAAGTAGATTCCGACTCGTAGGGACCTTATGGGACAGAGCAGAACTGCCCCATGGGCTTACCAAGGCCGTAAATCTGTATGGAAGCGAACTGCCACATCTTCCTCCCATAGAGCGGCTGGTGGGTTTGAACGGCCCACCTTCCGGTTAGCAGTTGAGCACTTAACCATTGTGCTACCAGGGCGCCTTCTGCCTCATAGGGCCTCCATTTCCCGCTCCTCTGACCAGAAAGAGGTGACTTCTTTAGAAACCATTTTCTATTTGCAACTGGTGTGCGTTCCAGGTTTCATGCTTCGGGATAACAAAGAAAAGGAAAACAAGACCAGACAGGCGAAGAGGCAAAACAAGCCAGGAAACTCAGCCAGTTTAGTAGTAGTTTGAGCTCCCTAGCTCACCTGCTAGCATTGGTTTTCACAGTCCTCAGATGGCTGCTTCATGCGTATGGCTCAGGATCCTCAGTTGCATTGTTAGTAGGAAAGTGAAGATGAGTTATGCTTTTTCTACCTAAATGGGAATGCAAACCCCCAGTGAGTACAACCTTTATAGTTATCCAACATCACATCTCTGTACAAGTATCTCTGAGCAGTGTCCAGACATTCTTACTTCTGTCAAAGAAAAGTCTACGACCCACGTCCTTGTATGTCATTGATCCCTAAAAGTAGGCCACGGTTTAGAAATGCAAGAACTGATCAGTCTTCTTTGGGGTTTCTTTACCAGAGCCTCCAGAGTCCGAAAGCTGGTTCAAGTCCAGCCTCATTCTTGCCTCATCCCTGCCATGGTCTTCGATGATTTTTTCTTCTTCAGGTGTGATTATCTCACCACATGGAGCCCAGTAAGAAGATGACCCTATTCATTCTGTACTGAAAACTACATAATATCTTGTTCTACTGATGTCTATCATAATTTATATTACCAGGCCATAATAGATGAGCTTGAAAACTGTTTCCAGTGCTTCCAGACATCTAGTATTAAAAGAGCATTGTTGCAGTCAACAACTTTGTGTATACCATTGCATACATGTTCTAATATACTTGTTAAATGTCCTAAAAGCAGAATTTCTGAATTTACGTATTTAAAACAATTAAAGGGTGATGTGTCATTCCCTTCTATTTTTTTTCAAATTACCTAAAAATAACATTTTTTGAGAAACTCTAGTTTCTAAGACTTTTCATATAATATTCTGTACCACAACTCTCTTACCACTTTTGAAACAGTATTACAAGAGCTTATTTCCTTTTTTATCCATTCTTCTAGACCAGTGCTGTCCAGTGAAGTCTCTGAGATAGAAATGTTTATATGCTGTCATGGATTGAATTGTGTCCCCCATAAAATGTGTGTAGCAACTTGGCTAGGTCACGATTCCCAGTATCATATGATTGTGTTATCTGATGTGATTTCCTTATGTGTTGTAAACTCTACCACGATGATGAGATTATATGTGATCTCCTTATGTGTTGTAAATTCTATCACTGTGATGAGGTTATACTGATGAAGTTGACAGGATTAGATAGTGTCTTAATGCAATTTCTTTCGAGATATAAAAGAGAGAAGCGAGCAGAGACACAAGGGAACCTCATACCACCAAGAAAGCAGCGCCAGGAGCAGAGTGTGTCCTTTGGACCTGAGGTTCCTGCACTGAGATGCTCCCAGACCAAGCAAAGACTGTTGTATCACAAGGACCTTCCAGACCAAAGGAAGCTTGATGACACAGACCTTCCTCCAGAGCAGACAGAGAAAGCGTTCCCCTGGAGCTGATGCCCTGAATTTGGACTTGTAGCCTACTAGACTGTGAGAGAATAAATTTCTCTTTGTTAAAGCCATCCACTTCTGTTAGAGCAGCACTAGATGACCAAGACATATGCTATCCAAATCTATAGTAATTAAACACTTGAAATGTGGCTAGTGTGACAGAGGAACTAACTAAACTTTAGATTTTTGTTTAATATTAACTAATTTAAATTAAATAGACACATATATTTAGTGGCTACCATATTGAACAACAAAGATCTACCCTATGAGTCCTTGAGCATGGTAACTGTGTCTTTTATTTCTGTATTTCTAGCACATAGGCTAGTCAGGACAGTTTAAGCTCTGCTGTGGTAACAAATCAGCCCAACACTGTTATTCTTGTGTGTCCAGTCGATTCCGACTCAAAGCAACCTTATAGGACAGAGTAGAACTGCCCCATAAGGTTTCCAAGGCGGTAATCTTTATGGAAGCAGATCGCCAAGTCTTTTCTTCCATGGAGTACCTGTTGAATTTGAAATGCTGATCTTTCAGTTAGCAGCCAAGCTCTTAACTATTGTGCCGCCAGTGCTCCTTGTTTTAACATTACCAAGTTTACTTCTTGCTCAAATAACGTGTGGTTTGGGGGAAGCTTTGCTTCATGCCATTTCAAGGTCTCAAGCTAATTGAAGTGCAAATAACTTGCAGCTATATCATTTGAAACACAAGATGTCTATAGTTCCCATAATGAGAGAAAGAGTGCTTGAGAATTCAAACCAACTCTTCTGTACTTCACTAAAAACCCATTCTGTACATCACTAAAATTCACATGCATCTGCTTGAATGCAAGGGGACTGGGGAAAGTGAGGGAGTACATGGTTATTAAGTGATTAGTAATTATCTCTGTCACACAAACTGGGACATAATACTCTATGAATGTTTATTGGATATTGAATAAGAGAAGATTTTGATTAGTGTGTGTTCCAGAGAAAAGAAAATGTATTGATACTGAGGTGAAAAAGGTTTTTCTTTTTTTTTAAAAAAAAAAAAAAGGCTATTCTGGGGAGACTGATTAACAAGTGTAAGATCTGGGCACATTGGGTAGACAAAAAGTGGTGGATGATAAGTTAAGGAGTTTAAAATATACTTGAAACACAACAGCCACCTAATACTTCTCTGGTCCATGAAAACATCAGATCTTTTTTTTTTTTTTTTTTTTTTTTTAATTAAGATTAATATGACATTGGAAAGGAAGAGATTGTCTCCTTTCCCAAGACAGCAAAATGGAAAGAGAATATGGGTGAAAGTATAGAGGAATGTTTGAGATGGCAAATAAACGTGAAAATAGAAATGAAAAAATAGCACTGAGACAACTAACATTTATTGCTACTTACGACGTTCCGTAGACTGCTCTGAACACTTTACATCTATTACTTCATTAAACTCCATAACAAACGTATGATATACTGTAACTTTTTTCCAGTTTGCAAATGAAGAAACTAAAGAATTAATAGAGCCGTTAAGGAATTTATTTAAAAAAAAAAAACAGCTAATAAGTGGTGACTTCGTTTGTCTACAAAACGAGATGTCGTATCTGCTGAAAATAATAGATAAGTACAGAAGTTTGCAGTGAGACCTTGAGCAACTGTGGAAAAGTTCTGAATATCATCTTGATCAATACAATAAGACAGTAAACCCTCTTGTATTTAGTAACAGCTATGTCTTGTCACTCCAATTTTCTACCCCAAAGTTAGTTATGTGGAGAATTTTTCAACAAAAGTACAAATTGTTCCTAAACACAGAGCTAGCTTGTTCTATTGGGGCTGATAGTTCTTTCTGGAAATTTTAATATTCCATGTCTCTTTTTTTGTTACTTTTTATTCACATTTTAGCTAATGAGCAACTCTGCAGGGTATTGTGTCAGATTATTTGCTTTTGCAATTCAAACTGGATGTTAGTTTCAACAGTGTTAATATAAGATTTGATGAGGAAAGACTTCATTTATATGTAAAGCAATTTGTATCTTATTTATCAATATTAGAGTCCAGGCCATTTCTGACTAACTCTTCACCATTGTTATGGAGTATTAGAATTTGAGGGCATTTTCTGTATATAAAAGCGTACAGTCTGCTAATTTTAAAGTCAAGAATATTTCTTTCTTTAATTTATTACTAACATATTTTTTACATAGCATTACTTATAAAAAATTTTTCTGGGACAAGTAGAATGCTTGTCACTGAAAAGATATAGGCCCTTGGCTATACCATTTTGAGGCTCTACAAAATCAGTGAGAACTCACAAACAATGTTTGGCAGTACAAACTTACACAGTTGCACATCAGTTATTTGTCAGGTGGGAGTACATTTTGCTGAGAACAGATGACATCTGTAGAAAATCAAATAAGGCAAAGAATAGTTTTGAAAGTGCCGTTCTACTTTTCATCCATTTCCTAATGTCACGTTTCCCAAATTGCGACATGTTCTCATTCCTGCTGTGTTATGTTGATGCTTTGGAAATAGAAACTAAAAATTAAACTACACTGTGAAATGTTACCTCAATTGAGGAAAGAGGTATTCATTATCTTTGTTATAAGCACCATGATTTATCAATGCATCTGATTCTATGATGAGCCAGGCAAAAAGGGTTCTCTCTCAGTTTGTCTGAGGCTTGACCTTGTCCATGAACCCCTTCAACATTTATGCAAATGAAATCCTGTATGTGCATTTTCCCCGGAAAATCTATAGTGGTAAAATATTCAGTTTGTAAAATCAGCCAAGATTACCTGCTCTTTTTTAGACAAAATTATTTGCTCTTCCACTCTTTCTCTCATTCTATAAGCAGCTGAAACTGAAGGAAAACTATCAGCAGCTGCTAGAAATCTCTTCATACGAGAAAAAAGAGAAACTCAAGAAATTAAGTTAGATTTAACGCATATCTACCTGCTATTTGGGGACCTGAGAAATGATCCCCCACATAGGGAGACATTATTTTCATGGGAAATTTCATATGGGACTTGCTTTTAAAAGGTTCAGGCTGAGAAAAAAATAGTGACCATGTTAATAGTCCACATATTGTTGTTGAGTGTTACCAAACCAGTTGCCATCAAGTTGACTCCGACTCATAGCGACCGTATAAGACAGAGTAGAACTCCCCCATAAAGTTTCCAAGGAGCGGATGGTGGATTTGAACTGCCAACCTTTCGGTTAGCAGCCAAGCTCTTAAGCAGTGGTGGGGAGGAAAGAAAATTGTAAGAAAAGAAGTGTGTGTGTGTGCTTGTGTGTGTGTGTGTGTGAGAGAGAGAGATGCAGAGATGTACAAAGAGGAGAAATACTGGATAAATCTTTTTTTTTAGTTTTTTTTTTTAATATCAGATTTATTGAGGTATAATTACATACAAAACTTATTCTCTGTAAGGGTACAGTTTAATGAGTTTTGGTAAATGTATGCAGTACTGTAACCACCACCACAATCAAGATATAAAACATTTATTTTCGTTATCCAAAAAAGTTCCCTCATGCCCTTTTTCTCCTCGCACCCAGCCCTTGCAAATAATGATTCACTTTCTGTGCTTATAACCCATAAACTTATTACCATTGGGTCCAGTCAATTCTGACTCATAGTGACCCTCTATGTGGGCTTACATGTTGCTGTGATGCTGGAAGCTGTGCCACCAGTATTGAGATACCAGCAGGGTCACCCACAGAGGACAGGTTTCAGCTGAGCTTCCAGACTAAGACAGACTAGGAAGAAGGACCCAACAATATACTTCTGAAAAAAATTAGCCAGTGAAAACCTTATGAATAGCAATAGAACACTGTCTGATATAGTGCCGGAAGATGAGCCCCCCAGGTTGAAAGGCACTCAAAAGACAACTGGAGAAGAGCTGCCTCCTCAAAGTAGAGTTGACCTTAATGACATGGATGGAGTCAAGCTTTTGGGGCCTTCATACGCTGGTGTGGCACGACTCAAAATGAGAAGAAAGAGTTGCAAGCATCCAAGTATCCATTAATTATCAGAACATGAAATATATGAAGTATGAATCTAGGAAGACCGGAAATCATCAAAAATGAAATGGAACCCATAAACATCGATGTCTTAGGCATCAGTGAGCTGAAATGGACTGGTACTGCCCATTTTGAATCAGACAATCATATAATCTACTATGCTGGGAATGACAGCTTGAAGAGGAATGATATTGCATTCATCATCAAAAAAGAACATTTCAAGATCTATTCTGAAGTACAATGCTGTCAGTGATAGGATAATATGCATACGCCTACAAGGAAGACCAGTTAATAGGACTATTATGCAAATTTACACACAAACTGCTAAGGACAAAGATGAAGAAACTGAAGAATTTTTACCAAGTTCCGCAGTCTGAAATTGATCAAACATGCAATCAGGATGCATTGATAATTACTGGTGATTCGAATGCAAAAGTTGGAAATGAAGAAGAAGCACTAGTCGAAAAGTAAGGCGTTAGTAATAGAAATGATGCCGGAGATCACATGATAGAATTTTGCAAGACCAGCAACTTCTTTATTGCAAATACCTTTTTTCACCAACATAAACAGCAACTATACGCATGGACCTCACCAGATGGAATACCCAGGAATCAAATCGACTACTTCTGTGGAAAGAGACAATGGAAAACCTCGATATCATTTAAGTTAGAACAAGGCCAGGGACTGACTGTGAGACAGACCATCAATTGCTCATATGCAAGTTCAAGTTGAAACTGAAGAAAATTAAGGCAAGTCCATGAGATCCAAAGTACGACCTTGAGTGTATCCCACCTGAATGTAGAGATCATCTCAGGAATAGATTTGACACGTTAAACACTAATGACCGAAGACCAGATGGGTTGTGGAAAGACATCAAGGACATCATATGTGAAGAAAGCAAGAGGTCATTAAAAAGACAGGAAAGAAAGAAAAGACCAAATGGATGTCAGAAGAGACTCTGAAACTTGCTCTTGAACATCAAGTAACTAAAGTAAAAGGATGATGCAGTAAAAGAACTGATGAAGTAAAAGAACTGAATGGAAGATTTCAAAAGGCAGCTCGAGAAGACAAAGTATAGTATTATAATGACATGTGCAACGAGCTGTAGGTAGAAAACCAAAAGGGAAGAACATGCTCAGCATTTCTCAAACTGAAAGAACTGAAATTAAAATTCAAGCCTCGAGTTGCAATAGTGAAGGATTCTATGAGGAAAATATTAAACAATGCAGGAAGCATCAAAAGAAGATGGATGGAATATGCAGAGTCATTATACCAAAAAGAATTAGTCAATGTTCAACCATTTCAAGAGGTAGCATACGATCATGAACTGATGGTACTGAAGGAAGAAGCCCAAGCTGCACTGAAGGCATTGGCCAAAAACAAGGCTCCAGGAATTGATGGAATATCAGTTGAGACGTTTCAACAAATTGATGCAGCACTGGAAGTGCTCACTCATCTATGCCAAGAAATTTGGAAGACAGCTACCTGGCCAACCAACTGGAAGAGTTCCATATTTATGCCTAATCCCAAGAAAGGTGATCCAATCAAATGTAGAAATTATCAAACAATATCATTAATAACACACACAAATAAAATTTTGCTTAAGATCATTCAAAAGTGGCTGCAGCAGTATATTCACAAGGAACTGCCAGAAATTCAGGCTGGATTCAAAAGAGGACATGGAACCAGGCATATCATTGCTGATGTCAGATGGATCCTGGCCGAAAGCAGAGAATACCAGAGATGTTTACACCTGTGTTTTATTGACTATACTAAGGCATTCGACTGTGTGGATCATAACAAATTATGGATAAAATTTCAAAGAATGGGAATTCCAGAACACTTAATTGTGTTCGTGAGGAACCTGTACATAGATCAAGAGGCAGTTGTTCAGATAGAACAAGAGGAAACTGTGTGGTTTAAAGCCAGGAAAGGTGTGCATCAGGGTTGTATCCTTTCACCATACCTATTCAATCTGTATGCTGAGCAAATAATCAGGTAAGCTAGCCTATATGAAGAAGAATGGGGCATCAGGATTGGAGGAAGACTCATTAATAACCTGTGATATGCAGATAATACAACCTTGCTTGCTGAAAGTGAAGAGGACTTGAAGCACTTACTGATGAAGATCAAAGACCACAGCCTTCAGTATGGATTAAACCTCAACTTAAAGAAAACAAAAATCTCGTAATTGGACCAATAAGCAACATCACAATAAATGAAGAAAAGATTGAAGTTGTCAAGGATTTCGTTATACTGGATCCACAACCAACACCCATAGAAGCAGCAATCAAGAAATCAAAAGACTCATTGCATTGGGCAAATCTTCTGCAGAAGACCTCTTTAAAGTGTTGAAAAGCAAATACATCACCTTGAAGACTAAGGTGTACCTGACCCAAGCCTTGGTATTTTCAATCTCATTATATGCATATGAAAGCCGAACAATGAATAAGGAAGATCAAAGAAGAATTGATGCCTTTGAATTGTAGTGTTGGCGAAGAATATTAAATATACCATGGACTGCTAAAAGAATGAACAAATCAGTCTTGGAAGAAGTACAACCAGAATGCCCTTTAGAAGCAAGGATGGCGAGACTACATCTTACATACTTTGCACATGTTGTCAGGAGGGATCAGTCCCCAGAAAAAGACATCATGCTTGGTTAAGTACATGGTAAGCAAAAAAGAGAAAGACCCTCAAGGAGATGGATTGACACAGTGGCTGCAACAATGGACTCAAGCATAACAAAGATTGTGGGCATGGTGCAGGACCAGGTAGTGTTTCATTCTGTAGTACACAGGGTTGCTATGAGTTGGAACTGGCTTGACGACACCTAACAACAACAGGACAGAGTAGAAGTGCCCCGTAGGGCTTCCAGGAGTAGCTGGTAGATTTGAACTGCTGATCTTTCACTTAGCAGCCCGAACTCTTAATTACTGTGCCATCAGGGCTCCTCTGTGCTTATGGTCTTGCCTTTCTAAATACTACAAGAAGAGAATCACAGCTTTCAGTCCTTTTATTTGACTTCTTTAACTTAACGCTATTGAGAGTCCTTCATATTGTAGCATGTATCAGTAATCCATCCCTTTCTGTTAGTGAGTATTATCCTATTGTATGTATATACCACAATTTGTGTATCTGTTCATCAGTTTGAGGCTGTTATGAATAAAGCAGCCATGAACCATTGAGTACGGTTTGTTGTGTGAGTAGTTGGTTTAATTTTTCTTAGGTAAATACCTAGGAGTAAAATTGCTGAGTCTCCAGTTTATGTTTAACTTTATAAGAAACTGAAAATCTTTTCTAAAATGTTTAGCATTTTGCATTTCCAGTAGCAAAGAAAGAGGGTTCTATCTGCTTCACATCTTCCCTAACACTTGGTATTGTTTCTATTTTTAATTTTAGTCATTTTAGTGAGTTTTCAAGGAGCCCCAGTGGTGCAGTGGTTAAGGACTCAGCTGCTAACTGAAAGGTCATGGTTTGAACCCACCAGCCACATCCCAGGAGAAAGATGTGGTGGTCTGCTTCTGTAAAGATTATAGCCTTGGAAGAAACCCTATGAGGCAGTTCTACTCTGTGCTATAGGGTTGCTATAAGTGGGAATCAACTCGATTACAACTTTTTTTGTTGTTTTGTTTTGTTTTAGTGGATTTTCAGTGGTAAGACATTGCCATTTTAACTTGCATTTCCCTAATGACTAATGATGCTGAGCATCTTCATATTGCCTACTGATATTCCCATATATTCTCTTCTGAAGAGTCTGCCCAAATCTTTTGTCCATTATTTCTTGAGGGTTTTTTGCTTATTTTTACAATTGAATTGTAAGAGTTCTTTATACATTCTGAAACAATCTTTTATCAAATGTCTTTTTTACAAATGTTTTTTTCCCTAGTCTTCACAGAAAGAATTTTGAAAAAGAGAAAAAAAAATGCAAGTAAGCCTTGAAATTCACAGTACCTGATTTCAAGGCTTATTATAAAGGTACAGTAATTAAGACAATATGAGATTGTTGTCAGGAAGGACATGTAGAAAAATGGAACTAAATAGATATTCCAGAAATAACCCCAGACTTATATATGGTTAGTTGATTTTCAATAAAGTTATTAATATATTTCAAGGGAGGAAAGATAGTTTTTTCAACAAACAATGCAGGAAAACCTGGATATCTATATATGAAAAAAATGTATTTCTAGCCTTACCTCAATTTACATACAAAAAGAACTTGAAACATTTGAGATAACACAATAAAACTTCTACAAGAAAACAAAGGAGAAAACCATTATGACCTTTAATTAGGCAAAGATTTCCTAAAGGAGACACAAAAAGCATGAACCGTAAAGTTATTACAAAAGTTTAATTACCCTGAACACTTCTTCAGCACTCCCTCTCTCAGGGATGAGTGAAAGAGATAGAGTCACTATGTGACTAAATGAATTAAGATATACCATGCATTTAGGAGACCACCTGGCACTGTGTACCTGATAGCTATTACTTAATAGCTGTCATCACTAAGGTAAAGATGTTGATGACTTTAGATTAAGGAGATTTGGGCTTTGATGCAACAAAGTACACATTAGCTTCCACTTTTTCTCTGTTTCTTTTTTCTAACTAGAATATATCATGAAACACTTGTGTATACTGAAAAATAAACCAAAAAACCAAACCCGTTGCTGCTGAGTCGATTCCGACTCATAGAGAACCTATAGGACAGAGTAGAACTGCCCTCATAGGATTTCCAAGGAGCAGCCAGGTCTCCATATAAAATACCAACCAGGTATAAATCCTACAGTTCAAATACAACTTCACATTTATCATCTAATAACCTAATTTAACCCTCAATTTTTCTTTTAAAAAGGGTGCATATTATACATTTTTATAATTCTTAAACCATCAAAACCAACAATATTTCCATAGCTTGAATTTTGGTTTTTCTTAAGATCAATATTTTTGAATTTCACTATTTCCCATTAATTTTGCCATAAGGTACATTACTCTTCTGGCTTGTTCTACAGACTACCTATTAAGTGTTGTTAAGTTTCTGCAAATTTCTTATTCTAAAGAGTCTTTATCTCCAAGAATGAATTCTTTCTTTTTACCTAGTTTTGAAGCTGTAGTCGTTTTACAGCCCGCATAATAATATCTTTGGGTGTTAAGTGAAGTACACAGTTAAGAATACCTAACTTGACTCTATACCCAGGGATCAAAAAGTGGGTAGACCTTTCATTGTACCCAGGCAAACCTGAACAAATAACTTTGATGACCCTCCTGTCAATTTTTTTCTCGTGGCTGTAAAACAGATAGAAGCAGTCCACCTAGGGGGAAAAAATAATCCAAGCCATAACATTCTCCTTTGTGATTCTTCCCTATTAGGACACAACCCTGGGAATACCTAAGGTCAAAAATGAAGGTAGTTCTGCTCTACGCCTTAAGAAAAGCTCTCTGGTTTATGGGTCCGCCTGTCTCGGTTGTTGATGTTAGATGCCTTAGAGTTAGCCACTGACTGGTGAGCCCATATACAGTGGTTTTCATTGGCTGATTTTAAGAAGCAGATAGCCAGGCTTTTATTTCTACTTTGTTTTAGTCTGGAAGCTCCACTGAAAACTGTTCAGCATCACAGCAACATGCAAGCCTCCACTGATAGAGGAGTGTTGGCTGTGTTTGAAGTACATTGGCCAGGAATGGAACCCACATCTTCATGGAAGGCAAGAATTCTACCACTGAACCACCATTGCCTTCATTCCTGCTTCTGGCAAGACCAAAAGCACTCCACACTTATTCAACTTTTGCTTACTAGGGCTGTGCACAAAGATTTGAGACCAAAGCCTTATTATAGTCTACACTTAGTTTTGGGGACCTCGTAAGGTAAGTTGAAACGTCAAGGGTAAGAAGATGTCATCCCTTGTCTTTAGGTCAAATACAATTTTAACTTCACCTCATTTACTTCCAGCATTAATAATCTGATTTATATGAGTTCCTGTCTTCATTATTCATATCCTTTAAGGGGTAGGTGTTATCTAGATTTTCCCAGAAATATACAAGTTGGCCCTCCATATCTGCAGGTTCTGCATCAGGGGATTCAGCCAATCGTGGATCAAAAATATTCAGTACAAAAGGAAAGTTCCAGGAGGGGAAAGTAAGGAATCATGGAGATGACACCAAGTTTCTGACTTGGCTGGATGGTGGTGTTGACTCACAGAAATGAGGAACACAGGAGGACAGGCAGATTGGAAGTGTGTGGAGCAGGAAGGAGGAAGAGTCCATTTTGGGGCTTGTAGAGTTTAAGAGATCTACAGATCATCTAAGTGGAGATGTACAGGAGGCAGCTAGAAAAACAGGTCTGGATCTCAGGAAGAAAAATAGCTCTGAAATACCAATTATATGTTTAGGAAATTTATTGTGAGTCATTGAGGGATTAACGGTCAAAAAAATATATTTTTCACCACAGACAGTTTACTTGTGAAGGAACCAGTGGCTATGCTCAAGGCCAGCAGAGTTTGGGGAGCATTACAAGGTTTAGAGACCTTTAGCCCATTAATTTATCAAGATTCTTACGGGACTTTCGCCATCAGTGACTCCATCATTACTGATTCACCAAGGTTTCCTCATAGAGGAATTTTAACTGATACATCCAGACACTATCTGCCAATCAAGGCTATTCTAAAAACTTTGGATGCCATGAGTTTTAGTAAGTTCAATGTTCTCCATTGGCATGTAGTTGATGACCGGTCTTTCCCTTATCAGAGCATCACTTTTCCTGAGTTAAGCAATAAAGGAAGCTATTCTTTGTCGCATGTTTATACACCAAATGATGTCCGTAAAGTGACTGAATATGCTCGATTATGAGGGATTAGAGTCATTCTAGAGTTTGATTCCCCTGGACATACGCTGTCTTGGGAAGAAGGTCAGAATGACCTCCTTACACAATGTTACAACGCACAAAAGCTATCTGGAGATTTGGGACCTATAAACCCTACTGTGAATACAACTTATAACTTCCTGTATAAATTTTTCAAAGAAATTAGTAAGGTGATTCCAGATCAGTTCATTCATTTGGGAGGCAATGAAGCGGAATTTTACTGCTGGGCATCAAATCCAAAAATCCAAAATTTCATGAAGCAAAAAGGCTTTGGCACAGATTATAAAAAACTAGAATCTTTCTATGTTCAGAAGCTTGTGGACATTATTGCAGCCGTAAACAAGAGATCTATAGTCTGGCAAGAGGTTTTTGATGGTAATACGGAGCTTCAGCCAGGCACAGTAGTTGAAATATGGAAAGCAGAGAACTATCCTGAAGAAGAAACGAAAGTCAAAGAAGTTGGATACCCTGTAATCCTTGCTGCTCCTTGGTACTTAGATTTGATTAGTTATGGACAAGACTGGAAAACATACTATGAAGTGGAACCTCTTAATTTTCCTGGTTCTCAGGAACAGAAAAAATTCATGATTGGTGGAGAAGCTTGCCTATGGGGAGAATATGTGGATGCAACTAACCTCACTCCAAGATTATGGCCACGGGCAAGTGCTGTTGGTGAGAGACTCTGGAGTCACAAAGGTGTCAGAAATTTAGAAGATGCCTGCCACAGATTAATAAGGCACGGCTGCAGAATGGTCAGAGGTGGACTAGCTGCACAACCCCTTTTTAACAGGATATTGTAACTATAAGGAAAGTACATAAAAACAGCCTAAACAAAAAAGACAAATAGGAGGGGAAAAAAAAGGCTACAGCAATCTGTACTAGAATTTGACTTTGAAATCATGGAAATTAAGATTTGTGAGACTGTGTTGGGAATAAAATATATCTTTTTATTGATTTAAAAAAAAAGAAAGTTCCAAAAAGCAAAACTTGAATTTGCCATGCACCTCACACCATGCTGAATCCACATGAATGAACTGTGCATAGGCATACCCTGCTGTAGCCTCCTTCCATTTCACAGATCCTCAGTCTCTCTCCAACATTTGTTGTATCAGCATTGTTCACATCATGTCTTGTCATTCTTCCCTAAACAATATAGTATAATGACTATTTATATAGCCTTTATATTGTACTAGGTATTATTAGTAATCTAGAGATGATTTAAAGTATATAGGAGGGTGTGAGTAGGTTATATGCAAATGCTACTCCATTTTAAATAAGGGACTTGCGCATTCTGGGATTTTGGTATCTGCAGAGGGGTCCTTGAGCCAGTCTCCCACAGATACCAAGGGACAACTGTACTCTCATGTTAACAAATTCCACATAATTCCTTGCACTGTATTAACAGCTGTAGAATACTGTGACCTTGGAAAATTGAAATAGTGTTTGCGAAGGAATCTGGAGTCTTTTGAGTTAATGGAGGTCCTGAAGAATTGTGGGGTTCTTGGTCATGAGTGAGGGCTGAAACAGCAACTGAAAGGGCAAATAGGAACTATTTATGTCATCTCTTCACTGCCAAACTCTAGCCAGAAGCAATGAAGCTGGAACAGAGATTTAGCAGAAAAAGTCAATGAAGTATTGACATAAGTCAGAGGAGATATTGTTTGAGCAATAAAATTCTTCACTAACTAATAAAGTTGTTTCTGGCTTTTCCGTGAATCCTGGTGAAATAAAGATGTGTTGAGAAATTCATTACTTCCAGCTTTATCGACCCTGCTGTTCTCATCAGTGCTTGTTTTTCAAGCAAGCGATCATCTCACTCATCCATTCAGCATACATTTATTGAGTTCTCTGTACTATTTTTAGCCACTGGGATATTGCAGTTAAAACAAGACCCTCAAGGTACTCGGAATTGTTCTAGAAACAAGTGGGCAGACAGACCTATGCTAGTGTGAAAATAGATAGCACAGTGCAGTAGCGAAGTGCAGAGGAGAAACACCTAACCTAAAGACATTGAATTACAGACACAAAAAAACTACATCTGATAGTGCAAATTTGTATGTTGGGACTACAGGCAAGCCTCTTCAGGAAAGCCTTTGTTCAACACTATATAATAAAAAAAGTCCTTTGTAGTGTATTTGGGAAACCCAGTTTTTGTGGACTTCAAGTTTGAGAATTGTTGATGTTATAGTAAAGACTTTCATGACTACCTCTTTGGAAATTTGGGAATATTCTTATACAGACTGCTTACAACTATCATTTTAACACCTTATACTAAGTACTGGGGAAAATTATAATGCTCACAAAACTCTGCCTCCTAAGAAATAAATAATTTCAGGAATGAGATAATTGGAAGAACCAGTGAATCTCTACATGTTTCATAAAATTTGTATTCAAAGTAATTTTCATTCTATTCTTATAAATAAGATGCTAGAATAGAATGTGTCCTTTGCTCTAGAAAGTTTTCACCAAGCTGCCCAACTCTAGATATTGACTATTAATGAGATTATTGTAAGTGATCTAAAAGTATCTCATAGAGATTTTAAAAAACAACTTTAGAATGCAATATCTTAATCTTTTCAAAAAAGTTCTTATTAGCTGAATTAATGTAGATTCATAGAGATATCATTCTTAATGTGTTTTTCATGACGTGTGAAAAGATAAAATGTCAGATATTCATGAAAATTAACTAAATTATCTGATTAGTCAGTAGTACCCATCCCTCAATGTATATTCTACCTCAATCAAAGAGTCTAAAAATTTATGTTTTTTAATGATTTGAAATTTTAGAAATGGAAAATTCTATGTCATCAAATGTTAGCTTTTCAAAATGCTGACTTGTTTAGACATTAATATCTCTACCTCTATCTCTGTATCATTTATATCTATATCATCTCTATACATCCAGTAGAGTTTGGATTTGAACTATGTTGTTTTATCAACTTAAATCTCTCCTCCGTATGACAATCTATACTATAAAATACTACCAAATAATACCCATAAGGCATATATTCATTCTATGCTTATGTTATTCTTCTAATCTTTTGTTCTCAAAAGAACCCAGTCCCATTTTCTTATACTTTATATCAAGGTCTTCATGATTTGACCCCAAATCCACGTAAGAGTTGTCTTTTATCAATGTTCAGTATATACTCTACTCTCCAGAAAAACTACCTAAGTAGTGCCTAGTACAAGGAGCCCTGGTGGCACAATGTTTAAGTGCTAGGCTACTAACCGAAAGGTCAGAGGTTTGAACCCAACTGAGAGAAGAAATCTGGCGATCTGCTTTCATAAAGATTATAGCTTAGGAAACGCTATGGGTCAGTTCTACTCTGTTATATAGGATCTCTACGAGTCAAAATCAACCCGATGGCATGTGTCTTAGTTATCTAGTGCTGCTATAACAGAAATACCACAAATGGATGGCTTTAACAAAGATAAGTTTATTCTCTCACAGTCTAGTAGGCTACAAGTCCGAATTCAGGGCTCTGGCTCCAGCGGAAGGCTTTTTCCCTCTGTGAGCTCTGGAGGAAGGTCCTTGTCATCAGTCTTTCCCTGATCTGGGAGCATCTCAGCAAAGGAACCTCAGGTCCATAGGATGCACCCTGTTTCCGGTGCTGCTTTCTTGGTGATATGAGGTTCCCATGTCTTTCTGCTTGCTTCTTTTATATCTCAAAAGAGATTGGCTTAAGACACTGTCTAATCTTGTAGATTTTATTAACATAACTATCACTAATCCATCTTATTATATCATAGTGATGGGATTTACAACACATGGGGAAATCACATCAGATGACAAAATGGTACACAATCATACAATACTGGGAATCGTGACCTAGCCAAGTTGACAGATATTTTTTGGGGACACAATTCAATCCATGAAAGCACACAACAACAGTGTTTAGTACAATAAAAGAGAAAATGTTTCTTTCAAACACAGACATTCAATTTTTTTTTTTTTTTCGATACTCGATTCAAGATTTAGAAAATCAGTTAGGAGTGCACTCTTCCGTCAAACTGAATGGGTTTGCCTCCTGGCTCCATCACTTTCTATCTGTGTTTCCTTGGGCAAGTTATTTAACTTTTCTGAGATCTGGTTATACCACTTTGAAATGGGTTTAATATCAATTCACACATCATAGGTTTGCTGAAAAAAATAATGATTAAAGTAAGCATACTTAATTCAGAGTCTGGAACATTGTAACCAACGAATAAAAGCTATAAAGTAACTATATGCAAGATACTACACTTCTAAATGATTTCTCTTGGACCAAATTTTATTTTGAGGTGTTATATGAGGCCTTTCTTTATATTATGTTCTCAGTTAATCAGTACAATTATAAACCAAATTCAAATATCAACTATAAAATTAGAGTTGAAAAAGTCTCCCTTATAAATCCTTTTGTAGTAATTGCTTGAAATATGAATTTTACACACATTTCAACAGACAAATTCTAAACCATATTCTAAAATAAGCTCTGTAAATGGTCCTACATCCATGATTTCCAAGTTTCTTATTGCTACTCTATTTCCATCGCCCTACTCCACCCACCCACCTTCCATCTGTCAGTTTATTGTACTGTGGCAGATTGCATATTGCTGTGATGCTGGAAGATATCCCACAGGTATTTCAAATATCATCAGGGTCATCCATGGTGGACTGGTTGCAGTTGAGCTTCCAGACTAAGACAGATTAGTAAGACCTGGAGGCCTACTTCTGAAAAAATTGGCCAGTGAAAAAACATGAATAGCAGTGGAACATGGGCTGATACAGTACTGAAGGATGAGCCCCTCAGGTTAGAAGACACTCAAGATATGACTGGGGAAGAGCTGCCTACTCAAAGTAGAGTTGACCTTAATGATATGGATGGAGTAAAGCTTTCGGGACTATCATTTACTGATAGGGCACAACTCAAAATGAGAAGAAACAGTCGCAAACATCCATTAATAGTCAGAATGTGGAATGTATGAAGTATGAATCTAGGAAAATTGAAAGTTGTCAAAAATAAAATGGAATGCACAAAGATCTATATCCTAGGCATTTTGTTCTCATTGTTAGGTGCCATAGAGTCAGTTCCGACTTATAGTGACCCTATGTACAACAGAAGGAAACACTGCTTGGTCTTGCATCATCCTCACAATCATTGCTGTATTCGAGCCCGTTGTTGCAGCCACTATGTCAATTGATCTCGTCGAAGGGTTTCCTCTTTTTTGGTGACACTGTACCTTACCAGACCAGGGACTGGTCCCTCCTGATAACATGTCCAAAGTATGTGAGACGAAGTCACACCATCCTCACTTCCAAGAAGTACTCTGACTGTACTTTTTCCAAGACATACTTGTTTGTTCTTCTGTTAGTTCATGGTATATACACTATTCTTAAAAAACACCATAATTCAAATACAATAATTCTTCTTTGGTCTTCCGTATTCATTGTCCAGGTTTCAACTGCATGCAAGGCGATTGAAAATATCATGCCTTGAGACAGGCACATCTTAGTCCTCAAAGTGACTTCTTCGCTTCTCAACACATTAAAGAGGTCTTTTGCAGCAGATGTGCCGAACGCAATATGTCATTTGATTTCTTGACTGCTGCTACCATGGGTGTTGATCGTGGGCCCAAGTAAAATGAAATCCTTGACAACCTCACTGTCTTCTCCACTTATCATGATGTTGCTTATTGGTCCAGTTGTGAGGATTTTTGTTTTCTTTATGCTGAGGTGTAATCAATACTGAAGGCTATAGTCTTTGATCTTCATCAGTAAGTGCTTCAAGTCCTCTTTACTTTCAGCAGGCAAGGTTGTATCACCTGCACATTGCAAGTTGTTATTGAGTCTTCCTCCAATTCTGATTCTATGTTTTAATTCATATAGCCCAGCTTCTGGGATTATTTGCTAAGCATAAAACTTGAATAAGTATAGTGAAAGGAAACAACCATGACACACAACTTTTCTAATTATAAACCAAGCAGTATACCCTTATTCTGTTCAAAAGATTGCCTCCTGGTCTATGTTGAGACTCCGCATGAGCACAATTAAGTGTTCTAGAATTCCCATTCTTTGAAATGTTATCCATAATTTGTTACGATCAACATAGTTGAATGCCTTTGCATAATCAATAGAACGCTGGTAAACATCTTCCTAGTATTCTCTTCTTTCAGACAAGGTCAATCTGGCATCAACAATGGTAATCTTCAGTCTACGTCACCTTCTTAATCTGGTTTGAAAATCTGGCAGCTCCCTGTTTTCAAAATAAACTGACAGATGCATGGTGGTTCTAGGCATTAGTGAGCTGAAATGGACTCATATAGGCTATTTGAATCAATTATATGGTCAGCTATGCCAGGAATGACAAACTGAAGAGGAATGACGTTGCCGTCATTGTCAAAAAGAACATTTAAGATCTTTCCTGAAGTACAACACTGTCAGTATTAAGATAATTTCCATACTTCTACAAGGAAGACCAGTTAATATAACAATTATTCAAATTAACACACAAAACACTTAGGCCAAGTATCAGAAAATGAAGATTTTTACCAATATCTGTAGTCTGAAATTGACCAAATGTGCAATCAAGATGCCTTGATAATTTCTGGTGGTTGGAATGTGAAAGTTGGAAACAAAGAAGAAGGATAGGTAGTTGGAAAATATGGCTTTGATGACAGAAACGATGCCACAGATCACATGATAGAATTTTGCAAGACTAATAGCTTCTTCATTGCAAATACCATTTTTAAAAAACTCAAACAGTGACTATACACGTAGACCTTACCAGATACAATACATAGGAATCAAATTCACTATGTCTGTGGAAAGAAACAAAGGAAAAGTTCAATAAAATCAGTCAGAACAATGCCAGGGGCCAACCGCGAAACAGACCACCAATTGCTCATATGCAAGTTTAAGCTGAAGCTGAAAAAATTAAAATAAGTCCACAAGAGCCAAAGTACGACCTTCGGTATATCCCGCCTGAATTTGAAGACCACCTCAAGAGTAGATTTGACACAGTAAACATTAATGACTGAAGATCAGATGAGTTGTGGAATGACATCAAGGATATCATACATGAAGAAAGGATAAGGTAATTTAAAAGACAGCAAAGAAAGAAAAGACCTAAATGGATGTCAGAAGAGACTCTGACTGACACTTACTCTTGCACACAGAGTAGCTAAAATGAATGGAAGAAATGATGAAGTAAAAGAGCTGAACAGAAGATTTCAAAGGGCCACTCGAGAACACAAAGTATTATAATAAAATGTGTAAAAACCTAGAGTTAGAAAACCAAAAGTGAAGAACACGCTCAGTATTTCTCAAGCTGAAAGAACTTCAAGAAGAAAAAATTCAAGAAAAAATTCAAGCCTTGAGTTGCAATATTGAAGAATTCTATGGGGCAAATATTGAATGACTCAGGAAGCATTAAAAGCAGACAGAAGGAATACACAGAGTCACTGTACCAAAAAGAATTGGTTGAAGTTCAGCCATTTCAGGAGGTAGCATATGATCAGGAACCAGTGATATATAAAGGAAGAAGTCCAAGCCTCACAGAAGGCATCAGAGAAAAACAAGGCTCCATGAATTGACGGAATACCAATTGAGATGTTTCAACAAATGGATACAACACTGGAGGTACTCATCTATGACAAGAAATTTGGAAGACAGCTACCTGGCCAACTGACTGTAAGAGATCCATTTTTGTGCCCATTCCAAAGAAAGGTGGTCCAACGGAATGCGGAAATTATCAAAGAATATCACTAGTATCAAACGCAAGTAAAATTTTGCTGAAGATCATTCAAAAGTGGTTACAGCAGTACATTGACAGGGAACTGCCAGAAATTTAAGCCACATTCAGAAGGGGACATGAAGGAGCGATATCATTGCTGATGTTAGATAGATCTTGTCTGAAAGCAAAGAATACCAGAAAGATGTTTACCTGTGTTTTATTGACTTTACAAAGGCATTCAACTGTGTGAATCATAACAAATTATGGAAAACATTGGGAAGAAGAGGATTCCGGAACATTTACTGTGCACATGAGGAAACTGTACACAGACCAAGAGAAAGTCATTCAAACGGAACAAAAGGGATACCCCATGGTTTAAAATGTGGAAAGATTTATGTCAGGGTTGTATTCTTTCACCATACTTTATTCAATCTGTATGCTGAGCAAATAACCTGAGAAGCTGGACTATATGAAGAAGAATGGGTCATCAGGATTGGAGGAAGACTCATTAACAACCTGCTATATGCAGATGACCCAACCTTGCTTGTTGAAAGTGAAGAGGACTTGAAGGACTTACTGTTGAAGATCAAAGACCACAGCCTTCAATAAGCATTACACCTCAACACACACAAAACCAAAATCCTCACAACTGGGCCAATGAGCAACATCATGAAAAACGGAGACAATATTGAAGTTGTCAAGAATTTCATTTTACTTGTATCTACACTCAACACTCATGGAAGCACCAGTCAAGAAATCAAATGACATATTGCATTAGGCAAATCTGCTGCAAAAGACCTCTTTCAAGTGTTCAGAAGCAAATATGTCACTTTGAGGACTAAGGTGTGCCTGACCCAAGCCATGATACTTTCAATCGATTGTCTCATAATGTAGGGGAAAGCTGGCAGTCAGTAAGGAAAACTGAAGAAGAATTGATGAATTTGAATTATGGTGTGGGCAAAGAATACTGAATATACAATGCACTACCAGAAAAACAAACAAATGTGTCTTGGGAGAAGTATAGTCAGAGTGAGGAAGTTAGGATGGTGAGACTCATGTACTTCGGGCATGTTATCAGGAGGGCCCAGTTCCTGGAGAAGAACATCACGCTTGGTAAGGTAGAGAGTCAGTGAAAAAGAGGAAACCCCTTGAAGAGATGAATTGACACAGTGGTTGCAACAATGGGCTTAAACATAGCAACCATTGTGAGGATGGTACAGGATCGGGCATTGTTTCATTCTGTTTTACATAGGATCAGTATGAGTGGAAATGGACTGAACAGCACCAGTAACACAAGCTAAAAAACCATACCCACCATTTTTGCTAAAATATCATCTTATATTTAGGGGTGAACATTCTTGAACTTTCTGCCGAGTAAGTACAATAACAATCCATTGGATCCTTCAAAAACCTAAGGACATTAGGCTTTGTCCAATTGCTTCAATATTACTACTAACATAAGCCAGATAGAGAAAAAAAAGAATAGCGAGTACAAAAAAGATTATCTATTTAACAGTGAATAACATAAAACCTTGGCTTAAAAGATTAAGTCTTTCTGCCAGGAACCCAGGGGAGGCACAGCTCCTTTGCCTAAGCATAGGCATAAGGGATTCATGGACTTGGAGTGCCTTTCCCCTTGCAGAGACTTTTGTGGGTCCATTTCAACACTGTAGGCCCTCATTACCACAGTACAACAAGATATATACATGAAGACTAACTTCAACTGTTTCAGTTGTGAAATGGCAGGTTCATGACATTTGACACTGCTTGGCCCATTAAGCAGGATCTTCACCTACCCACATCAGGGGCCTGAGGCTTGGTGGCTCCACCCATGCCACCTAGCCACCTGCTATAAGGGCCCATGAATAAGAGGTGTCACCCAGCCCTTACAACCAACAACATTGGGTGCTCATAGTCTGGCTGCAAGACCCACCCACCTACACACAATAGGGAACAGGGACACACTTTCCTCCTGGACACTAAGGGGCAGCTGTCAGCCCCCTGCCTTGTTCAGAGTGTGTCCCCCTGCTGCAGCCACGTGCCTGAGCCTACACCAATCACCCATGACTGTCTAGGACTGTAGGTGAGAGCCTACACCGCACACTTGGTGACTATCTACCTGGGCACGTGAGCTGAATCCATACAGGAGGAGTGGGAAGACTCCTGAGCTAGTAACAGATCTAACCACCTGGTTACAGGACATTAGAGCTTCAAAGGTGCCAATAATCAAACTAGCTCATACGAGCAGCCCATTTGGGCATATCAGAACAAAACAAGAAGCTAGGACACAGTAAGCAAACATAAAATAAATACATATAATAACTTATTGATGGCTTGTTGACAACAGTCAATATCGAATCACATGAAGAGGCAATCCAAGATGGCTTCAGCAAACACCCAAACTAAAGAATCTAGAAATTTTCCAGAGGAGGAAAATTTCTTGGAATTACCGGATACATAATACAAAAAATTAATATACAAAACTCTTCAAGAAATTAGGAAGGAAATTAAGCAAAATGCATAACATGCAATAGAGGAAATTAAAAAGATTAGAGAAGAGCATAATGACAAATTTAACAGGTTGCAAGAATCCATAGACAGACAGCAATCAGAAATCCAGAAAATTAACAATAAAATTTCAGAATTAGACAACTCAACAGAAAGACATAAAAGCAGAATGGAGGCAATGGAAGTCAGAGTTAGTGAGATTGAAGATAAAGCACTTGACACCAACTTATTTCAGGAAAAATCAGATAAAAGGATTTAAAAAAATGAAGAAACCTAAGAATTATGTGGGACTCTATCAAGAGGAATACCAGAATGATTGGAATACCAGCATGGGGGGGAGGGGATAACAGAAAATACAGAAAGAATTGTTGAAGATTTTTTGGCAGAAAACTTCCCTGATATCATGAAAGATGAGAAGATATCTATCCAAGATGCTCATTGAGCCCCACATAAGGTAGATCTCAAAAGAAAGTCACCAAGACATATTATAATCAAACTTGCCAAACCAAATATAAAGAGAGAATTTTAAGAGCAGCTAAGGATAAATGAAAAGTCATCTACAAAGGAGAGTCAATAAGAATAAGCTTGGAATACTCAGCAGAAACCATGCAGGCAAGAAGGCAATGGAATGAAATATATAAAGCCTTGAAGGAAAAAAACTGCCAGCCAACAATTATATATCCAGCAAAATTGTCTCTCAAATATGAGGGTGAAATTAGTGCATTTCCAGATAAACAGAATTTGCAAAAACCAAACAAAAATGACAAGAAATACTAAACGGAGTCCTCTGGTTAGAAAATCAGTAACATCAGATAACAACTCAAGATGAGAACACAGGACAGAGTAACCAGATATCAACCCAGATATTGAAGTCACAAAAATAAATCAAAGCTAAAACACTGAAAATAGGGAAACAGATGTCTGTATGTAAAAGATGACAACATTAAAACAAAAAAGAGGGACTTAAAAAATGTAGACATAGATTTTGCATATGGAGAGGAAGTCAAGGTGATATAAGAAATAAAAGACCGGTATAAACTTAGAAAAATAGGGATAAATATTAAGGTAACCACAAACGAAACTAACAATCTTACACATCAAAATAAAAGCTAGAAAAATATAAAGACTCAGGAAACACAAAATCAACAACAATGAAAAAGATGAAAAGAAAAAACATAAAGAAAAATGACTCAGCACAGAAAATTAAGTGGAACAGAGAAACTGTGAACAACACACAAAAAAAGACATCAAAATGTGACAACACTAAACTCATACCTGTCAATAATTACGCTGAATGTAATGGTTTAAATGCACCAATAAAGAGACAGAGAGTGGCAGATTGGATAAAACAATATCCGTCTGTATACAGCCTACAAGAGACACACCTTAGACTAAAAGACACAAACAAACTAAAACTCAAAGGATGGAAAAATATATATCAAGCAAACAACACTCAAAAAAAGCAGGAGTGGAAATATTAATCTCTGACAAAATAGACATTAAAAGAAAATCACCACAAAGGATAAGGGAGGACACTATATATTGATTAAAGGGTTAATACACCAGGAGGACATAACTATAATAAATATTTACGCACCCAACGACTGGGCTCCAAAATACATAAAACAAACTCTAACAGCACTGAAAAAAGAGATAGATGGCTCCACAATAGTAGTAGGAGACTTCAACATACCACTTTCGGTGAAGGACAGAACATCAAGAAAGAAGCTCAACCAAGACATGGAAGAGCTAAATGCCACAATCAATCAACTTGATCTCATAGAAATATACTGAACACTCCACCCAACAGCAGCCAAGTATACTTTCTTTTCCAATGCACATGGAACATTCTCCAGAATAGACCACATATTAGGCCATAAAGCAAGCCTTAATACAATCCAAAACATCAAAATATTACAAAGCATCTTTTCTGACCATAAAGCCATAAAAGTAGAAATCAACAAAAGAAAGAGCAAGGAAAAAATATCAAACACATGGAAACTGAACAACATCTTGCTCAAAAACTACTGGGTTATAGAAGAAATTAAGGAAGGAATAAAGAAATTCATAGAATCAAACAAGAATGAAAACACATCCTACCAGAACCTTTGGGACACAGCAAAAGCAGAGCTCAGAGGTCAATTTATAGCTATGAATGCACACATCCAAAAAGAAGAAAGAGCCAAAATTAAAACATTAACCCCACAACTGGAACAAGTAGAAAGAGAGCAGCAAAAGAAGACCACAGGTGCCAGAAGAAAGGAAATAATAAGAATTAGAGCAGAATGAAATGAAATAGAGAATAGAAAAACAATTGAAAGAGTTAACAAGAACAAAATCTGGTTCTTTGAAAAGATCAACAAAATTGATAATCCACGGGCCAACCTGACAAAAGAAAAACAGGAGAGGAAGCAGATAACCCACATATGAAATGAGATGGGTGATATTACATAGACCTAACTGAAATGAAAAGAATGATAACAGAATACTATGAAAAATTGTACTCTAACAAATTTGAAAACCTAGAGGAAATGGAAAAATTTCTAGAAACTTACTACCAACCTAAACTAACACGAACAGAGGTAGAACAACAAAATAAACCTACCACAAAAAAGAGATTGAAAAGGTAATTAAAAAACTCCCAACAACAACAACAAAAAAGCCCTGGCCAAGAAGGCTTTACTGGAGAATTCTACCAAAGTTTCAGAGAAGACTTAACACCACAACTACTGAAGGTATTTCAGAGCATAGAAAAGGATGGAATACTCCCAAACTCATTCTATGAAGCCAGCATAACCCTGGTACCAAAACCAGGTAAAGACATCACAAAAAAGAAAATTACAGACCAATATCACTCATGAACATTGATGCAAAAATCCTCAACAAAATTCTAGCCAGTAGAATTCAGCAACATATCAAAAAAATAATTCACCATGATCAAGTGGGATTTATACCAGATATACAGGGATTGTTCAACATTAGAAAAACAATCAATATAATCCATCACTTAAATAAAACAAAAGACAAGAACTACATGATCTTATCAATCAATGCAGAAAATGCATTTGACAAAGTCCAACACCCATTCATTAAAAAAACACTCAACAAAATACTAATAGAAGGGAAATTCCTCATTATACTTAAGGGCATTTATATAAAGCCAACAGCCAACATCATCCTAAATGGAGAGACTTTGAAAGCATTCCGTTTGAGAATGGGAACAAGACAAGGATGCCCTTTATCACCACTCTTATTCAACATTGTGCTGGAGGTCCTAGCCAGAGCAATTCGGCTAGAAAAAGAAATAAAGGCATCCAAATTTGTAGGGAAGAAGTCAGAGAATCTCTATTTACAGATGATATGATCTTATACACAGAAAACCCCAAAGAATCTGCAAGAAAACTACTGGAACTAATGGAAGATTTCAGCAAAGTTTCAGGATACAAGATAATCATACAAAAATCAGTTGGATCCCTTTATACCAACAAACAGAACCTCCAAGAGGAAATCACCAAATCAATACCATTTACAATAATCCCCAAGAAGATAAAATACTTAGGAATAAATCTAACTAGAGGCTTAAAAGACCTATACAATAAAAACTACAAGATGCCACTGCAGGAAACCAAAAGAGACCAGCATAAATGGAAAAACATACCTTACTCATGGATGGGAAGACTCAACATTGTGGAAATGTCAATTCTACCCAAAGCGATCTACAGATACAATGCAATCCCGATCCAGATTCCACCAGTATTTTTTAATGAGATGGAGAAACAAATCACCAGCTTCATATAGAAAGGGAAGAGGCCTTGAATAAGTAAAGCATTACTCAAGAAGAAGAACAAAGTGGGAGGCCTCAAGCTACCTGATTTTAGAACCTCTTATACTGCCTCTGTAGTCAAAACAGCCTGGTACTGGTACAACAGATACATAGACTAATGGAACAGAATTGAGAATCCAGGCATAAATTCATCCACCTGTGAGCAGCTGATATTTGACAAAGGCCCAAAGTCTGTTAATTGGGGAAAAGACAGTCTCTTTAACAAATGGTGCTGGCATAACTGGATATACATTTGTATAATATTGAAACTAGACCCATACCTCACACTATGCACAAAAACTAACTCAAAATGGATCAAAGACTTAAACATAAAATTGAAAACGATAAAGATCACGGAAGAAAAAATAGGAACAATGCTAGGAGCCCTAATACATGGCATAAACATAATACGAACCATAAGTAACAATGCACAAGCACCAGAAGAGAGACTAGACAACTAGGAGCTTCTAAAAATCAAACACTTACGGTCATCAAAAGACTTCACCAAAAGAGTCAAAAGACAACCTATAGACTTGGAAAATATTTTTGGCTGCAACAAATCTGATCAGCATTTCATCTCTAAAATCTACAAGATACTGCAAAACCTCAACAACAAAAAGACAAACAACCCAATTAAAAATGGGCAAAGGAAATGAATGGGCACTTCGCCAAAGAAGATATTCAGGCAGCTAACAGACACATGAAGAGATGCTCATGATCATTAGCCATTAGAGAAACGCAGATCAAAACTACAATGAGATACCGTCTCACCCCAACAAGGCTAGCATTAATCCAAAAAACACAAAATAATAAATACTGGAGAGGTTGGGGAGAGACTGGAACACTTATACACTGTTGGTGGAAATGTAAAATGGTACAACCACTTTGGGAATCAATTTGGTGCTTCCTTAAAAAGCTAGAAATAGAAGTACCATATGATCCAGCTATCCCGCTCCTTGGAATATATCCTAGAGAAATAAGAGCTATCACATGAATAGACATATTCACACCCATGTTCATTGCAGCACTGTTCATGATAGCAAAAAGATGGAAACAACCTAGGTGCCCATCAACGGATGAATGGATAAAAAAACTATGGTATATCCACACAATGGAATACTATGCAACAATAAAGAACAACAATGAAGCAATGAAACATAAGATGGAGGAAGTTGGAGATCATTATGCTGAGTGAATTTAGTCTGTCACAGAAGGACAAATATTGTATAAGACCATTATTATGAAAACTCAAGAAATGTTTAAACACAGAAGAAAATATTCTTTGATGGTTACGAGTGTGAGGGGGAGGGTGAGTGTTATTCACTAACTAGATAGTAGACAAGTATTATCTTAGATGAAGGAAAGAAAAGCACACACTACAGGGGAAGTAAGCACAACTGGACTAAACCAAAGCTAAGAAGTTTCCTGAATACAATCAAACACTTTGGGGGACAGAGTAGCAGGGGTAGGAATCTGGGGACCATGATTTCAGAGGACACCTAGGTCAATTGACATAACAAAAGTTATTAAGAAAATGTTCTGCTTCCTACTTCAGTGAGTGGCGTCTGGAGTTTTAAAAGCTTACAAGTGGCCACCTAAGATGCATCAATTGGTCCCAACCACCTGGAGTAAAGGAGAATGAAGAACACCAAAGATGCAAGGAAAGTATTAGCCCAAGAGACAGAAAGGACCACATAAACAAGAGACTTCATCAGCCTGAGACCAGAAGAACTAGATGGTGCCCAGCTACCACCAATGACTGCCCTGACAGGGATCACAACAGAGAGTTCCAGATGCAGCAGGAGAAAGGTAGGGTGCAGAACTCATATTCTAGTAAGAAGACCAGACATAATGGTCTGAGACTGGAGGAACCCCAGAAGGCATGGCTCCTGGATTCTCTATCACCCCAGATCTAAAACAATTTCTGAGGCCAACTCTTCAGACAGGGATTGGACTGGACTGGGGGACATAAAGGGATACTCTGGAGGAGTGCGCCTCTTGGCTCAAGTAGATACAAGAGACTAAATGAGCAGCTTCTGTCCGGAGGTGAGATGGCAAAGCAGAGAGGGTTAAGAGCTGGTTGAATGGACATGGGGATTCGGGTGGAAAGGAGGAGTGTGCTGTCACAGTATGGAGAGAGCAATTACGGTCACGTAACAATGTATGTATAAATTTTTGTATGGGAGATTAACTTGAAATGTAAACTTCATCTAAACTACAACAATAAAAAAAAAGGATTAAGTCTTTCTTAGATCAGTTACAAATTAGTTATTCTAAATATGCCTTTGTTCTCTTCATTTTACTCTTTGCTTAAATGCTGTAATCATTTAATTTAACCAAAGTAATTTTTTTAAGTGGTATATTTGTCTTATAAAAGACTTTACTTAAACCTCCATTCTTAGGCATGTACCTACACATTGATGAGGATTTTATTATACATAGTGAAAATGTTATTTCTTATGTTGAATTACAAAGAAATGTATTTGGGCTAAGTTTTGAAATCAAGTTAATCAGAAATTTGTGACCTGTGTCTATTTAACAAAAATAGTACTATAATGTATAGTTATTGCAATTTCACCATAGCATGAATAATTAAGATTTTTGACTTATAATAAGTTTCTGTTTCATTAACACTGATGTTGGAAATGCTACTGTTTTTTAGAACAACATAACATTTCATGTAAGGATATATTCACAGGCTATGATCTGAAACACCCTTGTTTAAACATCTTCTCCCAAGCTAGGTTTGATGCAGAGATGGCTAAAATTAGCAGGCAAAATTGTAAAGAGTGGTCATAGATCACACTCTGAAGAATTTTCTTTTAATTTTAGAAATGTTCACATTCTTGGTTATTCTAGAGTTCCAAATCTTACTCCTATAGGCCTTGGTTTGTCCCCATCCACATCTCTTCCTCTTCAAATATTTTCCACTTAGTTGAATGAGGATTATTCTTTTTTTTTTTTTTCCCCCTGCATAAGGCATTGTCTATATTATAGGTCAGGTCAATGAAAAGATGGGTGAAATAAAAGAAATTGGCTTTTCAATTTTTTTTTTTTTTTTTTTTACAATGAGGAATATTTGGACTGAATTATTGTACCTTTTTAGTCAGTGACTTACTACATCTCATATTTTTTATATGACATTTTCATAAGTAAATGTACTTACCGTCTACTCAGAGCTTGGTTTTTGGCTACTTGCACATTCAGTTGAATTCCAAAGGATGACAGAATATTCTTCACTAAATTATACTCTTCAAGATAGGTATTATGTCTAAGCAAATGCACATTTGAAGATGTTGTAGTGTTAATGATTTCTTTTGAGAATGAGTAATTATATGTCACCATCTGGGCCAGGATGATAATTTTGCTTTCCACTTCTAGGCAGAATGCGAAGATACTGATTCATATCAGCTTATTAAATTCCACTGAAGAAAATGTAGCTTGTATTTTCAGAAAAAAAGGAATTTTCCTGTCTTCAAATGAGACTTCACGCTTCCCTTTCAAATTAGAGTTTAATGCAGTTATGATAAAGTTTTTCTAATAAAAGTCATTGAGTTTTTCATTTCTTAAATTCTTTCTCAATTATTTCTCACTGAGACTTTCCTGAAATGCATCAAAAGATTTAAACATGAGACATTATAAACTAAAAGTGCTGGCCTACCTGGCTGATGGTGATGGACTATCAGGTAGATCTTGGACTGTATAAGGGTGGGGTGTGTGTATGTGTGTGTATGTGTGTTTGTGCATGTGCACACCAACACTTCTTCCTATTGTCCTTTTTAACTGAATGGTAGTTGCTGAAAGTTATACAAATATTTACCTACCAGTAACAACTCCAACTAAAATAAAAATTATACATATTCCAACTGATAAACGTCATGAAGAATTAAAAAAAAGTCAAGCTTAAAACAACCAAAATGACAGAATTTAAAACATCTTAAGTGAATAGCATACAAACCAAAACATCAATAAATTAATTTATATACAGATATTAAGCTTATAATAAGGAAACGTTTTCGGAAAGGACCACTGTTACTTGGAAAGTGAAAGAGTTAAACGAGGTAACAAAGAAACCAATAAAACAGCAGTCTAATGTTCCCCAAATGCCCAAGGGTTCTTGATTATCAGCTTACACACTGTGGATATTTGGGACGGTCTAGTAGATTTCTATGAGAATATTCTCTTTTGTCATTTCCAACACAGAATAAATTCTACAGTTTCATCAATATCGATACTAAAAACTTGCCCCATCAGCAATTTGATGTTGTTGCTATCGCTACTGCAGTTTATTTTTTATGACTCATTACTTTATTTAGAAAATGAGCACATACCATTTAACCTTTGTAGAAAAGGACTATGTCATTTTCAAGTTTGAGATAGCTAGGAGAGGGGATGCTGGGCATGGTAATAAACGTATCTCAAACTTGAGAAAATGGACTGCCCAAGTTGAAAATGAAGATAGGCATGGAGTGAAACTTGAAGGGGAAAGTCAAGCCAATGGGATTAAAGAAGGTTTAAAAAAAAAAAAAAAAGTGATCCGATGGCTCCATTGAAGTGAGATTTTAAAGGCATATTGAAAAAGATAGACAAGGCCAAAGAAACAAAGCTGGAAGGTAAATATTTGAAAAAAAATGGAAGGCTGAATTAAGGAATACTCCAAAGTATTAAAATACTGCTTAAAACTAGGTAGATTTGTCTAGTGGTGAAATGCATGAGTCCTGGAGTTGACTGGCATCTTCGCTTTGCTTCTGTTAAGTAATCTTAGGCAAGTTACAAATCTTTTTGAGCCCGTGTTCACTTATCTCCAAATTGGGGCCAGTAGTAGAATGTTGTCTTTGGTATTTTGTGAAGATGATGTGAGAAGTCAGTGAATAAAAGATCTGGCGTACGGTACCCAATAAATGTTACTAGTATTTAAGAAAAATACTTCTAACGTAATATTTTAAAGAAAAATGAAGTTTTAGCTTGAATAATGTGAACTAATGGTTTAATGATAACTAAAGCACCACTCTTCAACTCCTACTTTGTACCTTTTTCCCTCTCAGGATTAATAACGCATAACTGTCATTTTCAGTCTGCGGAAACATGGTTCAGGTGTAATTGAATCCTAAGGTAGGTGTAAGAATTTTGATCTGCCCTTAGCTCTTCTATATGAAATTTAAGTTTTCTTTCTTGGGGAAATTAAATCCCAAGGCACTGAAAAAATATTGCATGTGAAATTATTACCACTAGCTGCCCTATTTTAGTAATCGTGGAATGTCAAGTCCAGAGATGAAAAAGTAGAGCTATACCTTTTTAAAAAGATAGAGAAGGTAGATTTAAGACTAGTGAGCTTAATATTGAACCAGGGAAAATTTTTTAAATTAATTATCGAACAGCATGCTGTGAGCACTTAGGATTGAGATAATTGGCAAACCCTGGTATCTAGGTGAGATTTATACAATTCAAAAGCTGGTAAGAAAAACAAAATCTAGTAGATCAGGCAAATGATGCAGGGGTCTCAAACACAAATGCTTTCAGGGGTCTTACCAGGAATATAAATGTGTGAAGCAGTAAATATAAATAAACAGGAAGTGCAGGGGCCTATGGAAAGTGGAAAGTTCATACCTCTCCTAGAGATACTGCACTTCTTCCTTTTTTTTTTTAAATGCTTGCAAGCCAAGCAGTATATGTCTACTATGCATTCCAGCTGACCCCAGAAAGTTGGTATCCCCATTTATAATCTGGATTTCATCAATATTTGTACCAATGTGTAACAAAATATTCTGTGATAATAATGGGGAAATTTAGATTTGGAATAAAGTAAGGAGAATTCATAAATGGTTGGATACTGCCTGAAAAAAACTACTGAACAACTTATCTATAGGACCATAGAGTTTCCAAGGAACAGCTGGTGGATTTGAACTGCCAACCTTTGGGTTAGCAATCAAACTCTTAACCACTGTGCCACTAGGGCTCCTATCTATATTAAGGAGTAAAATATGTCTGATTGCATATCAAATACCTGTTAAAAAAAATTAATGTGCTAAAAGTCATAGTTTATGACGGACTAGCAAATAATTTGGAAGGGATGAAATGATCATATTAAGTCTGAATAAGACAGTAAACATAAGAAGAACTTTAATATGGATAAATATGGAGTTCTGAAATTTGATTTATAGATGAACTGACAAGTACAAAATAAGCATTTATGTATTGACTGTATGGAAAATGAATAGGGAACTGGGACCTAGAATTGTTTGTGAACTTAGTAAGAGTCAATAGTATAGAATCATTAACTTATATTCAAGAAGTCATTCTTAGACTTCATTAAAAAATATTATTTTGAGAATATGGGAAGTGACAGAACTTCCCTGTCTCTAAGCTGTGAAAAACCTGAATTCATGTTCCAAAGTACAGTGATAAAGAGAAGCACAGGTGAAGAAAAGTCACTAAAATGGTGAAGGAATTCAAACTCATACCAAATAAGAGCCTATTCAATAAACTTTGGATGTTTAACCATAAAAAGAGAAGAATTATGAAATAGTGATATCCCTACATTTAAAGATTTTACATGCAACTTTGTGTAGGCTGATTCTGTTTTTCTGCAACGCAAACACATAAAGATGGGGGTAATTTTCAAAGTAGTAACAAGGAACTTTGTTTTTACGACAAACACTCTACAAAACAAATGATTTGCCTCAGGAAAAAGAGGGCTTTCTAATCCTGAAGATGTACAGAATTTAGACAATCAAATCTCTGGTATTTTGAGGAAGGTACTACAGTATCAGATCAGGATCAGATTACAGTTGTTCGCTCTGCTTGTGAGATTCTAGATTGCTATGAATAACCTTTTTTTTTTTTTTTTTACAATTTCATCAGAATCAACAGATGAATTCAAAGCTCAAAAGAAAATTGCAAGCAGATTTGTCCATAGAAAACAAGTTTTCATTTTGATTTGGGGAATTCTGCTGTTTTTCCATTGTAGAAGCATAATAATACTAAAACAAAACAAAAACAAAAAAATCAATTTACAAATAATCACATTTGTAGCAAGAGTATTGACTTGGGGAACAGACTTGCATATGAATATCTGTCTGGCTACTTGCATAAATCTGCATAAATTATTTAGCTTTTATATTTTATTCATATGTAAAATGGGGATAAAACATATCACATGATCTCTTTGTGACCGTTAAGTGATATAAAAACTATAGCATGTTATTCTACTTCTGACACATAATAAATTTTCAATATCTTACACAAAAAGTTACTCATAGACAGTTTATATATTCTAATCCCACATAAGAAAATTGAGGCTCAAAGAGGTATCTAAATTTTTAGGTCTAGTAATCAGACTAGCCAGAACTAGAACTGTGAATTTCTTGCTCGTGGCTTCTGGTCTTTCCATGTCACTCTACACTCTCATTCATGAAGAAAAATATAATAGGTGATAATGAATAAAATTTGTGAAGAGATGAAAAAGCATACACGTATAGGCTTTACCAGCATGAATCATTATGTCCATACTTCTGTATTGTGAGGAATTAGTCAATATTAGCAGAAACTGTTGTTCAATGGATGACTCTCATCTGAAAAAAATAAATCTTGAAGATCACGTTTTCTTCCCTTCCAGGTAGCTCTTTTTCTTCATGTGCATTTCTTCCGTTATAACTATAAAAAAAGTCATTAAATGGAAAATTGAATCAGAAAATTTATTTTAATCCTTTGTTCCCTTGCTGCCTCATTGATTTACAACAATCTTGGGCATCAGTCTGCCTCCCAATGTAATCCTGCAATAACTTAAGGGTTATATTCTTTTCTATTGAACAAAATAAAATTGTGCTACTCACTGAAGTAGGAACAAGAATAAATATGATCTGGTCTCTGCTCTCATTATAAATTCAGTCATGGTTAGAAAGACATTATAGTACACAAATACTTCACAGATAGGTAGATGCATAGATGAATGGATGGATGGATAGATGGATGGGTGGATGGATGGATGGATGGATGGATAGATGGATGGGTGGGTGGGTGGATGGATGGAATAATGGATGGATGGATGGATGGTGTCTTAGGCTGGGTTCTTTAGAGAAGCAAAACCAGTAACGTGTATAAATATATATAGAGAGAGAGATTATATCAAGGAAACAGCTCATGTGATTGTAGAGGCTAGAACGTCCCAAGTCCATGGATCAGGGTAGAGGCCTCTCCCAAGTCACACAGCTGCAGAAGCTGGCAAGCCCAAGATCTGCAGGTTGGAGAGCAGGGCTCCCGCTCACAGGCTGTGCAGATTGACAAATCCTAGGTGTGGCAGATAAGCTGACAGCTCAAGTCCCAAGAACAGGAGATGAGACGACAGGAAGCAGCCGCAGGATCCAGAGAGAGCAAAAAGCCAGAAAGTCTGCTTATATACAGATGTGGGCCACACCTCCAAGGAGACTCCCTTTTGTCTGATTGGCTACTCACAGTATATTCAATCATGGGAGTGATTACATTAAAACACTGAGAATCATGGCCCAGCCAAGTTGACATACAATCTTAACCATCACAGATGGATGGATGGATGGATGGAAGAATGGATGGATAGAGAGATGATAGACAGACAGACATAAGAAAATAGGGGAGAATTGATGCAACAGGGCTAACTATGAAAATGGCCAGAAATAATGTCCCAAACTATAACACTAATACCATAATATGCACAGCATTTTTATCTCATGCCTGTGCATTGGTAAATGTGAACATATATTTAGGTATTGAAAGATAGAATATAGACTGTATCATCAACTGTACATTGTTGATATCATACAAGTTGAAGTCTAGTATTCTACAGCAGAGTACATTGCAAATAACATGAACTTGAGAGGAAGAAAATCTGAGAAATGAATCCTAGTTCTGACATCATGAGCCACAAGAACCTGGGAACCTGGTGTAGGTATACAATTTCATAGCCTCATTGCCTTTGTCTATAAAACAGAAATGATACCTATTTCATAGGCTATTGGGAGGGTTAAATGAGATGATTTTTGTAATGTACTCTGCCTGGCATAAGATATAGATATGTTTTATTTTCTTCCCAATTCATACTTTTTATTGTTTCAATGGCTGTCCTTATTGGGGAAAATATTGAGTTCAAATTTTACAAAAGTGCAACTTATCAAAATATATTTAATATCTAAATTTCTCTTTTTTAAATTAATAATCTCATATTAAAGGCCATTGAAGAACTCTTTTTGTGAGTTCTAATTATTTAACTTGTTAGTATATTGAGTTCCTCGGCAGATCTCATATTATAATAAATTACTTCTTTATCTATGCTTAAATCACTGTATCTATAAAGACCCATATTAAATTTCACCTACTTTATCCATGAAAGAATTGTAAACTTGAGCCAGCCTCCGGGAATGAATACCCACATCTGTGGCATTGTTGCATTGCTAGTTATATTTATAACTTAGTTCTAAGATTTACATAGAAGTTACAGAGGATTATTTCATTAATTGCTGTAATTTTTATGTTTTAAGTTTCTTTTAGTGTCATAAAAGCTTTTCTAAAGAAAAAATAATAATAAAGGAAAAATAAAAAGTAAATGTGCTCATACCCACCACGTCCAAGTTGAGTTATTGCCTCTAAAAGTCATGTCTCAGTGGCATTTGAAGGACAGAAGCTTTCAATATTCATGATATTTGTTTGACAAAATGAATTAAAGACAACATAAGATGAAGATTTGTTATCAGCCTGAAGGCCTTCTGAGTGGCAGAGCCTGCAATCAACTAAATGACTAATCAAAGGGAAGACAAAAGGGAAAGGAAAGCCTGGTTCACAGCTTCTACTGTGTGTTTCCTCTAAGTCTGGCAATAAAGTGAGAACATTGCTCTGTCTCATTAATCATTTATCACTAGCTCTCTGCACCTCTGAACAATTTCTGGTGAAGGAACTACAATACATATGGAGTTATTCATCAAACGCAGATGTTCGCACATTCCCTTTAAGGCTATAAACATGAATGCCAGCTGTCCAGAGAGAATCAGCAAGGTTCTGATTTATTAAAACCAGTGAATTCTACCATATATTGTAAAGACCAAAAATATCAGATTCTGGTAAATTATTAGGGATAAAATATACATATTGCCACATGCAGGAAAGGGTTTAAGGATGTTATAGGTAGGTTGGAAAATGTAAAAAAAGTGTCTGTCAGTTGGAGAATGAAATAAAGACAGATGAAAAAAAATACATTCCAGGGTACGAGTCACAGTGTTACCCAAACTCCTTTGACTTATTACTTCAGTTCTTTCCACTAATTACAAAAAATCATATTTAAAAAAATTATTTGTACCACAAAGTTAAAAGATAGGGTTCTCTAATAAATTTTTGTTTCTTAATTAAATAATGAAAGATGACTGAATGCAATTAGTTACCAGCACAATAGGAATTCCAAATCTCTTTCCTCTTTTCTTCCAAGTTTCTCTATATATCTCTTTACTCTCTGCCTCAGTAGTCACATCTCTTATTCACGTCCTTCCCTACTGCAATTTGGTTGTTGCTCCTAGATCTGTACAAAAGCTACCCTCTAGAGTAGCAATTCTCTAATTCGGTGTGCATAAAAAAAAGCATGTGGAAAGCTGGAAAAACTACAGAGTCCCTTGATTCATCCTGTTGGATTCTGATTAATCAGGTGGATACTGGGGGGCAGAGGTGGTGAGGTGGAACTAGGATTCAACGTTTTTAATCTAGGTTACGAATATTCCAGGTAAAATCAACTTTAACATTCCTAAAAAATCTTTTTTATTTAATATTTAATTAAAAAACTTATGATTATATCTCTCATTGTGAAAATTTAAGCAGTAAAGAGGCCTGAAATACAAACTCTGAAAATTTCTCTCCTTTCTCATCCCCATAACCTAAAGGTAACATATGTAAACATCTGGATGAGTATCCTTATATATCTTTTATTTTAATGCATGCATATTCATTATATGATGTCATTTATGCAAAACAAGAGGCAGCTATATAGCCAGTCACATTTCTAGCCCCACTGATTAATAAGTTTTCAGTTGATCATCTTGAGTTTTCTAGGTAGAAAATTATCTGCAATTAGTAAAAATTTTGTGCCCTCCTTTCCATTATTCATATGGTTTTTCTAAGAGCAGTAATAGCAGGAAGCTTTGTTTTATGTATTATTAGATTTTGTAAGGAAACTTCATCTACGTGAAGAAGACTCCTCAAACTATAATGTCTTTCCAGATATATTCCCCAGATTGAGAAGTTCCAGCTTTCTGTTTGATGTATTCATATGAATGTTACATCAATACAATAATCTTCATAAGTCCAAAATGGAACTGGTCTATGTTGGGAAAGCCAGAGTTGGTGAGAATCATGCCTTCATTTGTTTCCATAAATTACAATCCTGCTTTACACATTCCTTTATAAATGCTACCTATTTCTTATAATCAACTAAATTTAAACCTTTTTTTTTTTTTGTCCTTCATTATTTCTACTTTGAAAATCCATAACTCTGAAAGGTCCTATGATCCAGGAGTAGAGTCCAGGTTGGTTACGTGCTGCTTCCATGATAAACTGGAATACCCACACTTTTGGTGAGCTTGAAACCTCTGTATCGAGGATCTTGTCACCCTAGGTACACCTAGCAGCTATATATTATAGGGTCTTCTAAACATCCTCACCCAACTGCCTCTTTACCTATCCATTCTGGCCCCTGTCAGTAATTTAGTTTAATATGCAAAGACAGAATGTTGTTGTTAGTTCCTGATGACTCTGCTCCCACTCATGATGATCTTATGTAGAACAAAACAAAACATTGCCCTGTCCTGTGCCATCTTCATGATTGTTGATATGTTTGAATCCATTGTTGCAGCTATTGCGTCAGTCTGTCTCATTGAGGGTTTCCCTCATTTTCACTGACCATCTTCGTAACCAAATATGATGTCCTTTTCTAGCGATTGGTCTTTCCTGATGACTTGTTCAAAGAAAACGAGTCAAAACCTCACGGTCCCAGTTTCTAAGGAGCATTCTGGTTGTATTTTTTCTACAACTTATTTGTTCATTCTTTTGGTGGTCCATGATATATTCAGTATATAACACAAAGAAGTATAGCATAGCAGTTACGGCCAAGGTCCTTGGATGTACTGCTTGAGGTCAAATCCCGGCTCAGCCACATACCAGCCTGTGACTTTTTGCAAGTTACTTTATCACAGTTTTTTTCATCTTGAAAGGGATTAATATTGGTGCCTACATGTCTTATAATGTTGATAGGAATAAAAAGAATAATGTATGTGACACACTCAGAAAAGTGCCAAATAAAGAGTTGGACATGGGTTGGTGTTTCGTGTTTTTTTGTCCTGGATACTGCACATAATCATTTAAATCTTTCTACAAAAGCAAGGAAGAAATCATTGACCTCAAATAACCCTTGATTTCCACCTTGTTGCAAACCTCCCTTAAGGTAAGACCATCAAGGCAGAACATCAAGCTTGAGATAGAGTAACAGAAAGTTACTTTTTTAAAAAAATACATCCTGCCACACTAGGATTAGAAATAAGGAAAAAAGCTAAACATTAGGGATTCCACGTTCAAATCAGATCATTCGTTGAACTCATGTCAAAGGCAAAGCCAGGGAGTCAGATTAAACATTACAGAAAAAAGAACATTTTAAACATTTAGCTGCAAAAGAAAATAGTCAATATATTTGAGTCTAAGCGTAATATAGGATTTATTAACAACTGCATCTATAATGATATTTTGTGAACTCTTTATTCCTTCCAAACAATTAAATACTTTCAAGTTAGTTCTCTCTATTGCCACATATTAAAGCAAGACATAAACTGAACAGATGGAGTTGTAAAATAATCCTTTCTGCTATCATGAAATAAGTACCTGAGTTTATCGGAAATTGTGAATTCTAAAAGGAACGGTTATAATGTAAATACTGTACTAAGAATTAGATTTTTGTTTTCATATTTATTTTTACAAGATCAGCATGAACATTCAAATGCGTGACAATTTTGGAATTAGTAGAAACTTAAACTTAGCTGTATAAGAAGTTGTGGCTAGTAAATTATAATATCTTACATTGGATTTAATACTAGGCATTAGTATTTTAAAACCTGGATACAAATTCAACATTTTCTTTCTAATGCAGAGATTATCAGTTTGTAGTCTCCCAGGACTCAAATAATCAGCACTGATGTATGAAAAATAAATAGGTTTTATGACAATGTGGTTTTCTACTGTCTTTATTTGATTAATCTGTGGGCCATCAGGAGCTCCAAAATTTAGTGGAGAAAATTTTGTTGAAAACTTCAAACAAAATAAAGAATGAAGCATAAGAAATTGGATAAGTTAAGTATTGAAAACAAAATAAAGAACAGCATAAAAAAAAAGCGTCAGTACAAAACTATCAATTTATTAAATCAACATGGGGTACCATAGATTATACTTTTGTCATAAGGTTTATATCGCAAATTTTTAAAACTGCAACTATGATGATGATGGTATTATACAGGTGCACAGTAACATCTGAAAAAAAAGATCCCTGGGGATTCTCAGTGGTGTCGCCACCACTAAAGAAAATAGGTGACAGGAATTCAGAAAGCTCTAGTCTAAGAAGCAGAGCCTTCACACTACATTACACTCTTCGTTTTGTTTTCCTCTTTCAGAGTGCTCTAGCTTCTTCAAGTCAATACACAATTAGTCAAACTATATTATTTTAACCCTGAAGAAATCTTGTTGTTGTTAATTGCCATCAGCCCTGACTCATGGCACCCTTAAGTATAATAGGTGAAATACTGCCTACTCCTGAGCCGTCCTCATAATTGTTGGTATTTTTTAGCCCATTGTTGTAGCTATTGCTTCAATCTATGTCATGGAGGTTTTCCCCCATTTCTGCTGATCTTTTACTTTACCAAACAGGATGTTCTTTTCTAGTGATTGATCTTTCCTGATGATGTGCACAAAGTAAGCAATAGGAAGTCTCACTATGCGCACTTTTAAGAAAATACTGAACTATTACATAAAGGTAAAGAAATGGGAAACATTATTTTACTAATCTATATTTATAGTATCTTTATGAAGTTTTATATTTCAAGTAATTATAAAAAAAAAAAAAACCCGTTGCCATCCAGTTGATTCCAACTCAGCAACCCTACAGGACAGTTGAACTACCTGATAGGTTTTCCAAGGAGCGGCTGGTAGATTAGAACAGCTGAACTTGTGGTCAGCAGCTGTAACTCTTAACCACTGTGGCCACCAGGATTCAGGTAATAGGGCTTTATTTTATTGATAACATTCTTAATCTTGTCATTAAATAAATTAACCACTCCCATTGAAGGTACCATATCATTCTTGAACACTAAAACAACTTGTTGTTGAGTTGATATGCTAACTCATGACAACCATGTGTATCAGAGTAGAACTGTACTCCATAGGATTTTCAATGACTGATTTTTCAGAAGTAGATCATCAGATTTTTCTTCTAAGGCACCTCTGGGTGGCCTTGAACCTCCAATATTTGTTAGAAGTCTAGATTGTTAACCATTTGTACCACCCAGGGACACCATAACTTGGTAGTTCCTCTCTTTCCCAGAATTTTCCTTAATCCTTCTTTCCAAGTATTTTCCCCTTTGGTCATTCTAATCTCCTTGAGAAAAATTCATAAGTTGCTTCTCAATGCTTTCCAGTCATACAAGAAGTGATTCTTCCTTAACAAATTCTACATACATCAAAACATGCTCTGCCAGGAACAGTTCCTCTCCAGTCTTTTTATACTTAGCATCTCATCCTTCTAATATTTCCAGATTTGGTATATTTTTTTTTTCCTAAAATAGATTTTACAATTTTTTCCTTTGATTTGATATCTCCTTAATAATACTAACATCATTATACTTAAAGTATATATCTGCATTTAAAATTTTTGTTTAGAATGTTCGTGTAAAATAGATGCACAATTATTTAGGAAATAGATATTCACCACAGGTTAAAAGGTTAATTTGATATGAAGCATAAAGGCTACACACAAATGTCCTTCCTGTTCCATTTCTAGAGATATGCAGACCAGAAGATGTGTGTTGGATCAACTGACCTTTGGCCACATATGGCTTATATAGACAAAGTCTGAATTATATTTTTTAACTTATGAAAATAATATCTTTCATATAAAAGGTATTTCATAGCTTACACACCATTTAAAACATGATGATACAATTTGTATTAACTGATTTTTATGAAAACATCATTACAAATGTTCCCACCAATTTTATTGACAAAGAAACAATGTAAAGATTTGGGACCCTTTCCAAGTCTTCAGTATAGGTTTCATCTGGAATCAAGAATCTAATCTAGAGGATTCTGGTGGGATCCAGGAAATTATTTTTGCTATGTTTCATGAAAGACAATAAATTGACATACATTAGATTCCTAGAAAAATTGATTTAATCATGTACTTTGTAGAAATATTAAATTTTAGCACTGATTAAAAAAAAAGTAAACAATGGTGATTTTCCACATTTTAGAAGTGAAAATACAGGAACCCAGAGAACCCAGTGGTATTGCCAAGATTATTACAGAGACAAATAATGAGCCTGGACTCAAGTCCACACACCTGATTCTCAGTTCAGTTATGTTTTCTTTTCAACAAATGGTTACATTCAAGAACAGCAACAACAATAATGAATTATTTTAATGAATAATCTAAATTTGTGGTATTGCAGTTGAAAATACTAAGCCACCTGAAAAATTTAACACAGAATATTTCTTAAACCACGAATGAATGAACCAGCAGTTGTATTATTCTGTTTATGTACAAAAATTTTCGTGCAGATCTATTCAACTACATTATACAATACATTATACAAACAGCTACTCTGAAAAAATAATAGAAATGCAAGTCCAATTCACATCTTTTTCCAGAAAGGTTATGAAAAAATAATTGCTTTTCACAATTTAACATTATACATGAAGCAACTGTGATATGTACTCTCCATTTGTTGACAGAGAATTTATTTGCTCAGGTCATTCAGAGTAGGAAAGGCAGAAATGGATGAATCAAGTGCCCTTTCATTTTACCAGCCTTCGGATTTAATTGAAAAAGACTGCTTTGCTAATCTCCATCTCAGGCACTTTGTGAAATTGCTTATTAGGTTATCTTTCTATTTTAATCACTTTCAGAGTGAAGAGGCTCAGGCACTTAGCAGAAGGTGTGAGGAAATACAATATCGCACGTGTATAGAATTTACCAAAGAATGTGTTTGCAAAACATGTGGTTCGTACTGAATTACAGAGCCGTGATTCTGACTAGTCATAATGTAGTTTTAAAAAGGAAAAAAAAGAGAATGTAACTGTGATAAAATTGGTTGGGAGCTTTGCTAAATAATTATTAAAGGAAGAGGCGCAGATATGATTTCTTAATACAGCAAAATACATTTTCAAGTAGCCCTGAACTTGTCAGAATTCTGTGGAACTTGCTGTTAATGAGAGTATTGGTCAACTTTCTATCCCCTCAACATGTGTACCTCTTCTTTCATCTCTGGTCATTGGACACAGAGTATTGCAGACCTATTTTCCTTGTGAAAATATTTTCTGTAACCAAATCAATATATGACATTGTCTCAGTCATCTAGTTCTGCTGTAACAGAAATACCACAAGTGGATGGCTTTAACAAAGAGAAATTTATTTCCTCACAGTAAAGTAGGCTAAAAGTCAAAATTCAGGGTGTCAGCTCCAGGGGAAGGCTTTCTCTGTTGGCCTTCTCGTCAATCTCCCCCGGAATAGGAGCTTCTCCGTGCAGGGACCCCAGGTCCAAAGGCTCCGGGTGCTGCTTTCTTGGTGGTATGAGGTCCCCCTGTCTCTCTGCTAGCTTCTGTCTTTTATATCTCAAGAGATTGCCTCAAGACACAGTCCAATCCTGTAGATTGAGTCCTGCCTCACCAACACAACTGCCGCCCATCCTTCCTCATTAACATCATAGAGGCAGGATTTACAATATACAGGAAAATCACACAATACTTGGAATCATGGCCCAGTCAAATTGATACACACATTTTTGGGGGCACGTAATTCAGTCCATAACAGTCATTCTTCTACCACCTGACAACAAAGATGACAACTGAATTCCAATAGGAGAAAAAAAATCACTATATATAAACTTTGGTATTTAAAAATGTATTAGAATAGACATTTTCAGAATAATTATTTTGCCCTCCATAATTTAATCATCTTGTGTTACAATAGTGATAATCTATAACTAGGTACCTTGGAGAAAGTCTTTTAACTTCTCTATTCTTCAGTCACATCATCTGTTTAATGGGGATAATAATGCCTGCCGAAGAATGTTATGCATATTACATGAGAGAATATGTTGAGTAATTCCCAAAATCTCTGCCCAATTTATGGAATATATTAGGTGATCAAGAAATAATAGCAATAGCAGTTCCTGCCAAGTTGATTAGCTATTGTTATTATCATTCTGTGGAAGTATTTCATTCCTTTGCGTAACTTGTATCCAAACTAAAGAAAAAAAACCTATGACAAGGACAGCAAGTCACAGAATCCTTTCTGTGTTGTGGCCCAATTATTATAATTTTACTCTTGTATGTCAGCAGTTTCCTTCGTTTTATTGAAAGTTGAGGAAAATATATTTTCCACACAGTAGCTTTGCTAAAATTAGATTATCAGTTTGTCGTTGTTAGGTGCTGTCGAGTCGGTTCTGACTCACAGCGACCCTATGTACAACAGAGTTCAGTTTAGTTACAGTTCTATATTTTTATTTATTTATAGGTAGATAGAGAACAACTTACCAACCTTGCATGTTTGCATATAAACATTTGTTCTATATTTGAATATTTTACTGGAGAAAATTCCAAGAAATAAACTGTCTAGGAAAAAAAACAAAAAGCTTTTGATTTATATTACCCTAATTTCTTTACCAGAAATATAAGCCACTTTACATCTTGACAGCACTATGACAGAGTAATTGACACCTTACCGTGGAGTGGATGCTGTCCCATGCAGCCCAGTTCCCCTTTCAGAGCCTAAGCCCTCATTACCTAAACTTGCAGGAATACAGGTTGGTGATAGTTAACCAAAGGCAGTGGCCTTGCCTAAGGTTAAGCCCCCTCCCTCTCCAGGGTACTTACATCCAATGACTGATTAATGTGGATGGACAAAAGTCCAGACCCTTGGCACAGTTTGAGGCATCTCTGAAGGATCATCCCAGCTTCAGATTTCCCCATGGGATCGGCCAGCCCTTTGCTGTAACTGGATCAGAATTCAAATTTTCACTTTGCCTAATTTCCTCTTACTCTTCTCTTATTTCCTCACAGTTGCTGTTATTTAAATCTCTCCTCAATAAACTGCCCTCACGTAAGTTTCCTTCCAAGTCTGTTTCCAGGAGAACATGACCCAAAACATATCAATTGATAATATTCCCATTTATAAACATGTTATACCTTTCTTATTATTTAAGACTATCAGTTCTAATGTTGCTTGGGAATGTTTGTGTTTTTCTTCCTATTGACCTTAAATTATAAGTTTAAGTATTGTATTTTTTGTGTTATTGTAAATGAAATGATTTAATTTATTTTATTAACTAAAACTAATTTATTGTCATCAAAAGCCATCAAACTCAACTACAGATAAATTAGGAAATATTTACAAATACTGTGAGGGTTAATACGATTATTGTGTGCAGGGCTTCTACAAATAAGTAACCAATCACTAAAACCAAATGTAGTGATTACCAAAAGCATTTTCCTTACATTTTATCTTTAGATGAAGCACAAACTGTAAAGTAATTTAAACATGTTCAGGTTGAAATCTGGTTAGGGTCTGACCACCCACTCACTGTGCTCTTCTAGCCTCTGTTTTTTCCCCAGTCCCCTGTCTTCTCAAGACCCTTGAAGATGTTCTTGGGACCCCTACATTCCCATAAAGCACAGTCTGAAAACCATTGTCCTAAAAGAACAATTAATTTTAAATGTAAGTAATGTATAAAAAAATAAAAAATAAAAGGAGCGTTGGTGGTACAATTGTTAAAGTGTTTGGCTGCTAACTGAAAGGTCAGTGGTTTGAACCCACCAGCCACTCTGCAGGGGAAAGATGTGGTAATCTGCTTCCACAAAGATTTACAGTCTTGGAAGCCTTATGGGGCAATTCTACTCTGTCCTCTAAGGTTGCTATGAGTCAGAATCAACTCAATGGTGATGGGATTGGTTTTTGGTTTATAGGAAAATAAAAATGGAAACAATGTATATTCAATATTCAATTTTATTAATAAAATAGGAAATTCAGGTTAAAGCAAGAAGTTATGTATTTCCTATAATTTTACAGATAAATTTGGACAAATAAAAATGATATCAGTGATAGAGTAATGAGACATATACTTATAAACATTCACTATCAAGATTCTTAAATAGATCACATGTAACAAATCATTTCTAAGAAAGTATCTCAAGGAATTACAGAATTGGTAAACTATTTTCATGATTTCCGTCAAAGTATTATTTATAATAATGGATAATTTTGAACAACAAAATATTCAAAAACAATAAAATAGATTACAATTCCTGAAAGCTTACAATAATTCAGGTACTATGCTAAGTGCTAAAACTGAAACACTGTGGTATGTTTGATAGAATATGAGCATAAATTTGTAAAGCATGTGTTTGAAGGAAAACATAAATGGGTAAAAGTCCATATCAATTTAAAAATGAATACAAAAGTGTACATAGACTGATTATAACCTTGATGAAAACTCAAAAATTTAAGTGTGTTTATATTTGCCTAATAGTTTATTGGTGATAATAATTAATTTTTGTGTTTTTTTTGTTGTTGTTTTATCCAGGGCTTCAAACTGGTTCAGACCAGTTTGGTCATGGCTGACAAAGTAAAACTGGAAGACACTCAAATTTTTTAAATTTGGATGAACCAGAAGGATAACTGGAACAGGAAAAAATATGGATTGAAGCCCTGGAATGGGAGATGTGAAAGAGGGATTGTGAGCCCTTCCAGGAGTCTGATGAGGAAGACTGAACTATTGGTGGAACTGTAGAGAGCGACACGCATTCAAAATGGTACAATAGGCTGCCATCTTTGAGCAAGGCACTTTTTTTCCAACTCTACTCAAAATCCAACAGGCAAGAGATCTGGTTGCTGTACAATGTGTATACTGACCTTGTTTTCTAAGAGGGAGATTAAGTTTCTAGCAGGGTTTTGACCTGTAATATTTTCCCTTCAGGTTATGGTTCCAGTTCACCCAAATTTTAAAACTTTGGGTCTCTTCAGGGTTTGTTTCCTTGGCCACGACTGAACTGGGCGGAACTGGTTCAAAACCTCAGTTTTATCCTTCTGAATTTTAAACAATGAATATTTATTATTTTATAATCACACAAAATTATTGCTTGGAAATATAAAACATCATATTCAAGAGTTACCTCTCATTAAAACCCTGCAGGAGATCTTTTCTTCTTGCTTTTGATTTAATTAATAGTCACAGCATTGATCCCAAATTAAATATGTTGACTTCCTCTGTGAGTGATTGTAAGCAGTAGTGTCTCATTTAGTTTATGTCTGATTTAGTTAGCCAATTGTCATTCATGAAATTCCCTTAGAATTCTCCCAGAGCTGTGTGTGAGCACCATTTTGGTTTCTCACACATAGGTTTTGCCAAGATTCCTTACAGAATGTTGTGCTCCCTAGCATTTGCTTTGATTACGTTAATGTCATTTAAAAAAACTAAGCTATATCGTCTATGGCTATAGTTTAAGCATCATCTATGCCATAACTGTAGGGTTTTTTGTTTTTTGTTTTATGTTTTTTCTTTGTTTTAGTTTTTTTTTTTTTTTTTTTTTTTTTTGCATTAAAGTGGAGGAGTACAAAATGCAATTTGTCTGTTATTAGGAAATTATGGGTCCAGTTTGGCAAGTGCAAATGGAAAACTGAGGATCAGATTAGCAGGTTAATTGTGCTGTAATTAATTACAGTCATGTAACTAAGAGTTCAGGCTGATGATCATTCAACTATGCATCCCAGAGAGAGAGAGAACACAAATTGATTCTGTTCAAAATAGTTAGCAAGAAAGGTCATCGTGTCTTATTCTGTGTACAAGTGAAACTCATGATAACTCATCTTAAAGGGAAGAATTTTGTTTCAGTAAATCTTATTTGAATTTGTTTTTACAGGTTATAAAATGCTAATTCATCAGTGTTCTTCATGGTTCAGGGCTGTAGTTTTTTCTCTTTACATTCATGAAATACTACAAAGAAAAATAACCAATTAAGTAGTATTTCCTAACATTTTCTGCTCTTTATTTAAAAAAATATAAAGCATTCTACTTGGATCCACAATCAACGCCCATGGAAACAGCAGTCAAGAAATCAAATGATGTATTGCATTGGGCAAATCTGCTCGAAAATTCCTCTTGGAAGTGTTAAAAAGCAAAGATGTCAGCCTGAGGAGTAAGGCGTGCCTGATCCGAGCCATGGTACTTTCAATTGCCTCGTATACATGCACAAGCTAGACAATGAATAAGGAAGACTGAAGAAGAAATGATGCCTTTGAATTATGGTGTTAGTGAAGAATACTAAGTATGATATTCTTCTCCAGGGACTTGTCCCTCCTGATAACATGTCCAAAGTACATGAGACGAAGTCTCGCCATCCTTGCTTCTAAGGAGAATTCTGACAGTACTTTTTCCAAGATAAATTTGTTTGTTCTTCTGGCAGTCCATGGTATATTTAATATTCTTCACCATCACCATGATTCAAAGTCATCAGCTCTTCTTCATTCTTCCTTATTCATTGGCCAGCTTTCACATGCATATGAGGTGATTGAAAACACAATGGCTTGGGTCAGGAGCATCTTAGCCTTAAATTGACATCTTTGCTTTTTAACACTTTAAAAAGGTCTTTTGCAGAAGATTTTCCCAAAGCTATGCATCATTTGATTTCTTGACTGCTACTTCTATGGGCATTAATTGTGGATCCAAGTAAAATAAATCTTTGACAACTTCACTATTTTCTCCATTTATCATGATGTTGTTTATTGGTCTAGTTGTGAGGATTTTTGTTTTCTTTATGTTGAGGTGTAAGCCATACTGAAGGCTGTATTAAAAAACAAAACAAAACAAAACAAAACATTACCTTTGAGTCAATTCTGACTCATAACGACCCTAAAGGACAGAGTAGAACTGCCACATGGAGTTTCCAAAGAGCATTTGGTGAATTTGAACTGCCACCCTTTTAGTTAGCGGCCAACTCTTAACCACTGTGCCACCAGGGTTCTGAAAGCTGTATATATACATATATATATATATATATATATATGTATATATACATATACATATATAAGTATATCTATATATATAACATTTATATGTACTATTTTAATCATTCTGTAGTTTATGTAGCTAAATTTAGAGGAATTATTAGCATTTTTATGAAACATTGTTGTGATAAAGATGTATGTCATGGGTGTTCTCAAAGTACTAAAACAGCAAATAAAATACATGAATAATTAAAAGACACTTCACTAACACATTTGCTAACTTTTTAAAAAATATAAATAATAAAAAGTTGTGTCTTAGAGATAAACCTATGCCTTTTGAAAAAAAAATTATTGTCTTTAAAGTACCTTTAAAAAGCCCATGTCCATTACAAAAATACTCTGCAAATATACAGCATCCTAAATTTATAATAAGAATAGTACTTTTTTCACCATTTTGTTTGCAAAGATTCCAGGGAATGAAAGTCACCCCTGAGGCTATTATTTTCTTTGACTAACTCAGAGCTGTTCATAATCATTGCCATGAGCATTTATAATGGTAGAGAAATAAAGAGTCTAATGAAGAATTTTTTTTAAGCCCAAGTGTTTAGGGAAATGTTATATTGATACAAAATTCAAAGCTGCCATACTAGAACCTAATAAGAAAAGAAAACATTACAGGTAGACTTTCTTGAAAATAATATAATCTTCCATTACTTAACTCAGCTACTTCAAACCAATCTTTTTATAGGGTTAAAATAATAATCTCCATAGATATATCCGGTATTGTGAACAGTTATTCCCCAGATTTTTTTCTTGATTACTGCTGCTTACATTTCAGTAACCACTTAAGCAATATAGAAAGAACTCTGACATTTAATTTTCTTACTGTACCATTAAACCCATTGCTATCGAGTTGATTCTGACTCATAGCGACCCTAAAGGACAGAGTAGAATGCCCCATAGAGTTTCCAAGGGGCTCCTGGTTGATTCAAACTGCCAACCTTTAGGTTAGCACCCATAGCTCTTAATCCCTACTCCACCAGGGTTTCCATTAATCATATAGCTATTCTTCTGACTACATTTTTCTTTTCTACATTTCTTTAAAAATTGTATTAGATACATCATTAACTAAGTTAAAAGCAATATAAAAAAAAACAAACCCGTTGCTGTCAAGTCAACTCCAACTCATAGTGACCCTATAGGACAGAGTAGAACTGCCCCATAAGATTTCCAAGGAGTGGTTGGTGGATTTAAACTGCCGACCCTTTGGTTGGCAAATGAACTCTTAACCACTGTACCACCAGGGCTCCAAAGGCAATACAGTAGGTATTTAACAGGCATAATAGGATAAAATAAGTCATGAATCATTTCCTCTAATAATTTTATTCTAACAGGAGAAATAATTGCTATTTTATAAACTTTGAACAGAATATTTTGTTTCAGTCATAATACTATTCCTTTTTTGTTCAGTGCTTAGTACATACACATATTTGTTAAATGATTGAATTAAAACTTTAGTACAAATGTTGATGAACTATTTTTCTAGAAGTTTTAGTACTAAATATTTTCTCATATATTAATTCATTTAATCACCATAACCACTTGAAAGTCAGAGAAATCAAGCACCTTGGATGGCACAAATGGTTAAGTGTTCAACTACTAGCCAAAATGTTGGCAATTCAAACCCACTCAGAGGTGCCTTAAAAGAGAGACCTGGTGATCTGGTTCTGAAAGGTCACAGCCTTAAAAACCCTATGGAACAGTTCTCTGCACACATGGGGTCACCATAAGTTGGAATGACTGGCTAACAATAACAACAACAACATCTAGGATTACATTCTAAACAATTGGCAGAATCTGAATTACAACCAGAGTTGCTGAATACCAAAAGAAGTGCTATTGTCATTTTGCTATAGCTGAAAAGAAGAAATATAATTATAATGCATGGTAAGATGTCAAAGATATATTGGACACATATAAGTATATAGTACTGTGGGGGAACTGAAGTGTCTCTCTAAGTGTTTGTTTTTCCTATTTAAAAGACACACACACAAAAGGGAGAGAACGTGTGAGGAACTGTCTACAAACCAAAGAATGCCCAGGGATATGAAAAGGAAGGATCCTCCCCTAGAGCAGGAGTTGCAGCCTTCAAACTGTGAGACAATACATTTTTATTTGTTAAAACCACACACTTGTGGTACTTTTTTTTTTTTTTTTTATGATAGCATTAGGTAACTAAGAGAAGTGTATACATAGATAGATAAATGACTACATGAATGAATAAAGTATTTCAGAGAATGTGGTAGACTGGATACTGGTCCCCAGTGATATTCAGTCTTAATCCTCTGAACCTGTGAATGTTATCTTATATTGCAAAAAAACCTTTGCAGATGTGCTTAGATTATAGATCATGAGATGTGGGGATTATCCTGGATTATATGGATTATTCAGAAGTATCCCTAAATATAGTCACAAGTGTCCTTATAAAAGAGAGGCAGAGGGAAGTTTGACTTCAGAAGAAAAAGTGATGCAATGGTGTAAACAAAGATAGTAATAATGCACTTTGCTAATGGAGCAAGGGCAACAAACCAAGAAATATAGTTCGTCACCAGAAGCCAAAAAAAGGCAAGAAAATGGATTATCCCATCAATGCCTCCAGAAGAAACCAGCCTTGTCAACACCTTGACTTTAGCCCAGTGAAACTGATTTTGGACTTCTGACCTCCAGAACTGTAAGGAAATAAATCTGTGTTGTTTTAAGCTGCTAAATTGATTATGATTCCTTTAAGCATAAATAGAAAACTAATACAGAGGGGATTTTCCTCAATTTACTATAACCATATTTCCAAAATTACTTATATCTATACCTGATTCTGATTCTTCTCTGAAAGGTAATTGCTTCTTCTTGTGCTCTGGATCCCATTTCCTCTCAATATTAGGCTCTGCATCATTACCTTCCTGAATCAGTAGCCACTCTGTCAACTGAATGATTCAAATGTACTCTACTGAGGTGGCTGGGTCCAGAAGGCGGAGAGTCAGACACTTCTGGTAGTCCCTGTTACAACACAGACCTGAAAAAAACAAGTGAATCGATTATATATGACAATCTAAGAGCCCTGAACATCAAAGGCAAAGTTGAAGAATCTGACTGAGTGGCAAGAAGAAGGAGGGGTGGTTTGGAAGCAGACCAAGGAATTGCGAGAGCTGGAGCCCTTCAGGCCGGATCAATTCTTGGCACATGGTGAGGCAAGCAGCGGCGATCAGGAGGTGTTTTCCACATCAGGGGAGACCCAGCAGCAGAGTCTACTCAGCCATCCAGAACCAGTGAGAAGCAGCCCTCAACTGGCAAAAGATAAGTTCTTCCATCTGGCCTACCTTGTGGATCAAAAACACCCCCTGCCCCCAATTTGTGATAAACCTCTCTCCCATTTACCTCCATGCTCCCTGCTCTGCACTGGGTCCGGGCTAGCTTCAGTGATTGCCAAGTCCCCAGGACCAGAAGTAGGACCCATCACATACCCTGACCCATTCTCTCATCCTTGGAGAGTGAACAAATTAACAAACAGGGGAAAAAATAATCTGCTGGCTCCCCTAAGCCAGGAACTCAGAGTAGGTACAGCTCATTTGTCTAGGCACAGGTATAAGGGGTCCATGGACTTCGAGTGCTTCTCCTCCTGCAGAGACTTGTGTGGGCCCATTTCAACGGTAAAGAACCTCATTACTACAGTACAACAGGGTATATAACCGAAGCATAACTCTAACAGTTTCAGCAGTGACGTGACAGGTTTGTGACATTTTACACTGCTCTACCCATTAAGCAAGGTCTTCACCTACCCACATCAGGGGCCTGAGGACTGGTGGCTCCACCAATGCCACCTAGCTACCTGTAGGCCCAAGAATAAGTGGTACCCCCCAGTACTTACAACCAGCATCATTGGGTGTTCATAGTCTAGCTGAAAAACCCACCCACCTAGGCACTCTAGGGAACAGGGACACGTTTTCCTCCCAGACACTCAGGGGTGGCTATCGGCTCCCTGCCTTGCTCAGCATGTGACCCTTGCTGCAGCCAGATGCCTGTGCCTACACCAATCACCCATGCCTGTCTAGAACTGTAGGTGAGAGCCTGCACCACACATTTGGTGGCCGACTACCTGGGCACCTGAGCTGAATCCATACAGGAGGAATAGGTGGGCTCCTGGGCTCGCATATTCAGTGGCTGGTCCGGCCATCTGGTGGCAGGACAATGGAGCTTCAGGGGTGCCAGTGATCAAGCTAGCTCACAGAGAAGCCTATTTGGGCATATCAAAATCAAACAAAACAAGAAGCTAGGACACAGTAAGTAAACATAAAATAAATAAATATAATAACTATTGATGGCTTGAAGACAACAATCAACATCAAATCACATAAAGAGGCAGACCATGATGGCTTCAGCAAGCTGTCAAAATAAAGAATCAAGAAATTTTCTGGAGGAAGATAATTTCTTGGAATTACTGGAGACAGAATACAAAACATTAATACACAGAACTCTTCAAAAGATCAGGAAAGAAATGAGACAAAACACAGTCCAAGCAATAGAGGAACATGAGAAGATTAGAGAAGAGCATAATGACAAATTTAACAGGCTGCAAGAATCCATAGAGATACAGCAATCAGAAATACAGAAGATTAACAATAAAATTTCAGAATTAGACAACTCAATAGAAAATCTTAAGAGCAAAATTGAGGCAATGGAAGTCAGAATTAGTGAGATTGAAGATAAAGCACTTGACACCAATTTATTTGAGGAAAAATCAGACAAAAGGATTTTAAAAAAATGAAGTAACTCTAAGAATTATGTGGGACTCTATCAAGAGGAATAACCTATGAGTGATTGTAGTACCAGAATAGGGTGAGATAACAGAAAACACAGAGAGAATTGTTGAAGATTTGTTGGCAGAAAACTTCCCTGATATCGTGAAAGATGAGAAGATATCTACCCAAGATGCTCATCAAACCCCACATAAGATAGATGCCAAAAGAAAGTCAGCAAGACATATTATAATGAAACTTGACAAAACCAAAGATAAAAAGAATTTTAAGAGCAGCTAGGGATAAAGGAAAACTCATCTAACAGAGGACGTTCAATAAGAATAAGCTCTGACTACTCGGCAGAAACCATGCAGTCAAGAAGGCAATGGGATGACATATATAAAGCCTTGAAGGAAAAAAAGTGCCATCCAACAATGATATATCCAGCAAAACTGTATCTCAAATATGGTGGTGAAATTACAGCATTTCCAGATAAACAGAAGCTTAGGGAATTTGCAAAAACCAAACCAGAGATTCTGGCAAGATGGCGCTCTAGGCAGAAACACCACGCCGTCCCTCCACAGCAAAGATCCGAAAAACTAAGCCTAACAGAGAATCAACAATCCTGAAACCCTAGAACACCAAATGAAGAGATAAAGAACTCAGCCAAACACCAAACGGAGTGAGAATACTAAAAGAGAACGGAGAGCGAGGAGAGACTCAGGCAGAGATTCCTTACCAGCTAACGCAGCGCGGATCCACCATCTTGGATTCCTATCGGAGACCAGCAAACGGGAGAGCAGCCTTGCAGAGCATCTGGTCGGAGACAGAACGACCGGTAAACTGCGGTGCGCGCTCTCCCACCACCCACCCCTCTCCGCCTCAGCTGGGGATCCCCTGCTTTCCGTGGCCAGGGTCTCTGGGCTGGGGGGTGCTGGTGCTTGGATTCCGCGCGCCTGGGCTGGCGGCTTTCTGGGAGCCGTTTGCTGGCAGCTAGCGAACCTTTCTCTGCCGCCTCCCCCTCCTTTTGCCTGGGTGCCTGGTTCCGAGTGCCGTCTCTGCTCTCTCCTGCGGGGCTGTAGGGCTGCGTGCGGGCGTGTGGCTGTTTCTGGGTCTGGGCTCCCGCGTGGGTGGGATCCCGGGGCCTTTGTTCGTTCGCCCCTCTGCTTTCCGTGGTCGGGGTCCCTGGGCGGGGGGGCGCCGGTGCTTGGGTTCCGCGCGCCCGGGCTGGGGGCTTTCTGGGAGCCGTTTGCTGGCACCTAGCGGACCTTTTTCTGCCGCCTCCCCCTCCTTTTGCCTGGGTGCCTGGGTCCGGGTGCTGTCTCTGCTCTCTCCTGCGGGGCTGTGGAGCTGCGTGCGGGCGTGTGGCTGTTTCTGGGTCTGGGCTCCCGCGTGGGTGGGATCCCGGGGCCTTTGTTCGTTCACCCCTCTGCTTTCCGTGGCCGGGGTCCCTGGGCGGGGGGGCGCCGGTGCTTGGGTTCCGCGCGCCCGGGCTGGGGGCTTTCTGGGAGCCGTTTGCTGGCACCTAGCGGACCTTTTTCTGCCGCCTCCCCCCCCTTTTGCCTGGGTGCCTGGTTCCGAGGGCCGTCTCTGCTCTCTCCTGCGGGGCTGTAGGGCTGCGTTTGGTCGTGTGGCTGTTTCCAGGTCTGGGCTCCCGCGCGGGTGGGATCCTGGGGCCTTTGTTCGTTGGCCCCTCTGCTTCCCGTGGCCACGGTCACTTAACCCCGAGACTATCGCCTTCTTGGAATTCGCGCCCCTGAGTGGGGGCTCTCTGGGTCCCATTTGTAGGCACTGACTGCTGGTGTTGCCCTTTTTTTTTTTTTTTTTTCTTCTCAATTTTATTTTTCTTCCTTTTTTGATTAGTTTTGTCATATTTTACCTCTTTTTCTCTTTTGTCTTTCTTCATTGCTTAATTTCTTGTCCCTCTATCTCTTCCTTCTCTTTCTGATCCCTGAATACCAGGCGATGTATGCCTCTGTACCTTCTGGCCAGGCTGAGCTGTGAAAATTGAGACCGACTCCCCCAGACCTCATAGCTGCATCGGTGCGATCCCTGGGAACTTTGCAGTTTTTTAACTTTTCTGATTTTCATTTGGTCATTCTTTCCTTTTCTTTCTCTTCCCCCTTCTGGTTTCCTCCATCCCATAGTCTCTCATCTGTACATTCCAACGACAAACTCCCCTAGCATTCTTTTATGTTTGTACGCTTTTTGCTCCTCCTCCTCTCTCCTCTCTCCCATATCCAGCTTAGCTTCACACATAACCATCTTCCCGCTGCACCCTACCTACCTGCACCGTGCACTAGACATCACATCACCAAGCGGTGCAGGCACGCCCTATTGGAACCTGCCCAGCACTGACTACCGACCGTCCTGGTGGCTGCGGTGAGTGCCACAAACAACCCATCCCAGTGGCTCCTCCTCAACTAGATCTGCCCAGCTGTACCACAAGAACGAAAAAAAAAAAAAAAAAATCTACAATCAATAAACGAGAGAAATATCTACTGAATGCCCCGAAAACAGCAAACAATATCAAAACATTTACAAAAACAAGACAAGATGGCTCCAATAGGCGTCCAAATTAAAACACCAGATAACTCTCCTGTGGAAGAAAATGCACTAGAAGTACCTGATACGGAACTCAAATCACTAATACTCGGAATTTTCCAAGAACTGAGGCAAAAAGCTGACAAACATGAGGAAAAAATAGACAAATTTATGGAAAATACAGACAAAAAATTGGAAGAATTCAGGAAGATGATGCAAGAACAAAATGCCAAAATAAATTCACAACTCGAAATTATACAAAAACAACAATTAGAAATCCAAAAGATAAACAACAAGATTTCAGAAATGGACGGTGTCATAGAAGGGCTGAGAAGTAGATTTGAAACCATGGAAGACAGGATCAGTGGAACTGAAGACAAACACTTGGATACAACTCTGTTTCAGGAAAACTCAGAAAAAAGAACAAAGAAAAATGAAGAGACCCTGAGAGTTATGTGGGACACAATTAAAAGCAAAAACTTACGAGTGATTGGCATACCAGAACAGGGGAAGAAAACAGAAAACACAGAGAGGATCATTGAGGAACTGCTGACAGAAAACTTTCCCAATATCATGAAAGATGAAAAGCTGGTCATCCAAGAAGCTCAACGAACCCCATATAGAATAGACCCCAAAAGAAAATCACGAAGACATATCATATTCACACTCGCTAAAACTAAAGACAAACAAAGAATCCTGAGAGCAGCTCGGGAAAAACAAGAAGTCACATACAGAGGAGAAACAATAAGACTAAGCTCAGATTATTCAGCAGAAACCATGCAGGCAAGAAGGCAATGGGATGACATATATAAAATCTTGAAAGAAAAAAATTGTCAGCCAAGAATAATATATCCTGCAAAACTCTCATTCAGATTTGATGGTGAAATTAGGTCATTTCCAGATAAACAGAAACTAAAGGAATATGCAAAAGTCAAACCAAACTTACAAGAATTATTAAAGGGAGTTCTTCGATCTGAGGACAAACAGCTTAAGCCCTCAGGCAGGACCTAGGACCTAGGATGCAGGTTAACATGAACCAGATACCATTCTAGGAACTGAACTACAGACGACTTTCCAAAAACAAAAGATATACAACAGGGAATCAGAGAAATCAATCAAAGGATGACAACAACATCAAAACAATGAAAGAGGGAACAAACGGCATAGGCATAGAACCTTCTAAAGGAGAAGAAGGCAAGGCGATACCAAGTAACGGTAGACTGCTTCAAAATTATAAAGATAAGGGTAAAATTCATGGTAACCACAAAAAAAGTTAACAAACCAACTCATAAAAATAAAGACGAAAAACATAAAGTCTCAACAAAAACAAAACCTACAAAAACAAAAGAAATGAACACAAAATCCACAAACAAAAGGAACTCAGCACAAGAGAGTAAGAAGAACAAAGAAAACTTCAGCATCACAAAAAAAAGCACTACAAAATGACAGCAACAAACTCACATCTATCAATAATTACACTGAACGTAAATGGACTCAATGCACCCATAAAGCGACGGAGAGTGGCAGAATGGATAAGAAAACAGGATCCATCTATTTGCTGTCTACAAGAGACACATCTTAGAAACAAAGATGTGAATTTATTAAAAATCAAAGGTTGGAAAAAAATATATCAAGCTAACAACTATCAAAAAAGAGCAGGAGTGGCAATTCTAATCTCAGATAAAATAGACTTTAAAACAAAATCTACCATAAAAGACAAAGAAGGACACTATATAATGATTAAGGGGATGATCCATCATGAAGACATAACCATAATAAATATCTATGCACCCAATGACAGGGCTCCAAAATACATAAAAAAAACTCTAACAGCACTGAAAAGAGAAATTGACAGTTCCACAATAATAGTAGGAGACTTCAACACACCACTCTCAGTAAAGGACAGAACAACTAAAAAGAAACTTAGCAAAGATACAGAAGACCTAAAGGACACAATCAGCCAACTGGACCTCATAGACATATATAGAACACTCCATCCAACCGCTGCAAAGTACACATTCTTTTCCAATGCACATGGAACGTTCTCCAGAATAGACCACATCTTAGGCCACAGAGCAATCCTCAACAAGATCCAAAATGCTGAGATAATTCACACTATCTTCTCTGACCACAATGCCATCAAGGTAGAAATTAACACTAGAAAGAGCAAGGAAAAAAAATCAAACACATGGAAACTGAATAATAATCTGCTTACACATCAATGGGTAATAGAAGAAATCAGAGATGGAATTAAAAAATTCCTAGAATCAAATGAAAATGAAAACACATCATACCAAAACCTTTGGGACACAGCAAAGGCAGTCCTCAGAGGACAATTTATAGCAATAGATGCACATATCAAAAAAGAAGAAAGGGACAAAATCAAAACATTAACTACAGAACTCAAACAAATAGAAAGAGAACAACAAAAAAAGCCTACAACCACCGGAAGAAAGGAAATAGTAAAGATCAGAGCAGAAATCAATGAAATAGAGAACAGAAAAACAATAGAAAGAATCAACAAAACCAAAAGTTGGTTCTTTGAAAGAATCAACAAAATCGACAAACCACTGGCCAGACTGACAAAAGAAAAACAGCAGAGGGCACAAATAACCCAAATAAGAAATGAAATGGGGGACATTACAACAGACCCAACTGAAATAAAAAGGATTATAACAGAATATTATGAAAAACTATATTCCAACAAATTTGAAAACCTAGAGGAAATGGATAAATTTCTAGAAACATACGGCCTACCCAAACTACAACAAAGTGATATTGAAAATCTGAACAGACCCATAACAAGAGAAGAGATTGAAAAGGTAATAAAAAAACTCCCAACCAAAAAAAGCCCTGGCCCAGATGGCTTCACTGGAGAATTCTACAAAACATTTACAGAAGAGCTCGTACCAGTTCTACTCAAGTTATTTCAGAGCATAGAAGAGGAAGCAACACTTCCAAATTCATTCTATGAAGCCAGCATAACGCTGATACCAAAACCAGGCAAAGACATCACAAAAAAAGAAAATTACAGACCAATATCTCTCATGAATATAGATGCAAAAATTCTGAACAAAATTTTAGCCAATAGAATTCAGTATCATATCAAAAAAATAATACACCACGACCAAGTAGGATTCATACCAGGTATGCAAGGATGGTTTAACATTAGAAAATCCATCAACGTAATCCACCACATAAATAAAAGGAAAGAAAAAAATCACATGATTATCTCAATTGATGCAGAAAAGGCATTTGACAAAGTCCAACACCCATTCCTGATAAAAGCTCTCAATAAAATAGGTATAGAAGGGAAATTTCTCAACATCATAAAGGGCATCTATGCAAAACCAACAGCCAACATCATTCTTAATGGAGAAAGGCTGAAAACATTCCCCCTGAAAACAGGAACAAGACAAGGATGCCCTTTATCACCACTCCTATTTAACATTGTGCTGGAAGTTCTCGCTAGAGCAGTAAGGCAAGAGAAAGAAATAAAGGGCATCCAAATTGGTAATGAAGAAGTTAAACTCTCCCTGTTTGCAGATGATATGATACTATACATAGAAAACCCTAAAGACTCCACGAGAAATTTACTGGAACTAATAGAAAGATTCAGCAGAGTAGCAGGATACAAGATAAACATTCAAAAATCAGTTGGATTCCTATACACCAGTAAAGAGAACGATGAAAAGGAGATCAGGAAATCAATACCATTTTCAGTAGCCCCTAAAAAGATAAAATATTTGGGAATAAATCTGACCAGGAATATAAAAGACCTATACAAAGAAAACTACAAAACACTGCTGCATGAAACCCAAAGGGATCTACATAAATGGAAAAACATACCATGCTCATGGATAGGCAGACTCAACATTGTGAAAATGGCAATTCTACCTAAAGCAATTTACAAATACAATGCAATTCCGATACAAATACCAACAACATTCTTCAAAGAGATGGAAAAACTAATTATTAACTTTATATGGAAAGGGAAGAAACCCCGAATAAGTAAAGCACTACTGAAGAAGAAGAATAAAGTTGGAGGACTCACACTACCTGACTTGAGAACCTACTATACAGCTACAGTACTCAAAACAGCCTGGTACTGGTACAACAACAGAGACATTGACCAATGGAACAGAATTGAGAACTCAGATGTAAATCCATCCACCTACGGTCACCTGATTTTTGACAAGGGCCCAAAATACATCAAATGGGGAAAAGACAGTCTTTTTAACAAATGGTGCTGGCAAAACTGGATATCCATTTGTAGAAAAATGAAACAGGACCCATACCTCACACCATATACAAAAACTACTTCAAAATGGATCAAAGACCTGAATATAAAGCCTCAAACTATAAAATTCATAGAAGAAAAAATAGGACCAACACTTCAGACCTTAATACATGGCATTAACAGGATACAAACCATAAACATCAACACAAAAAACCCAACAGATAAACTAGATAATTGGGATCTTCTAAAAATCAAACATCTATGCTCTTCAAAAGATTTCACCAAAAGAGTTAAAAGAGAACCTACAGACTGGGAAAAAATTTTTGGACAGTACAAGTCAGACAAAGGTCTAATCTCCATAATCTACAAGAAAATCCAACACCTCTACAACAAAAAGACAACCAATCCTATCAAAAAATGGGCAAAGGAAATGAACAGACACTTCACCAAGGAAGACATTCAAATGGCCAACAGACACATGAGGAAATGCTCGCGATCACTAGCCATTAGAGAAATGCAAATTAAAACCACAATGAGATACCATCTCACCCCGGTATTACTGGCACGAATCAAAAACACTGGAAACAACAAATGTTGGAGGGGCTGCGGGGAGACGGGAACTCTTATACACTGCTGGTGGGAATGCAAAATGATACAGCCATTTTGGAAAATGATATGGCGTTTCCTCAGAAAGCTAGAAATAGACGTACCATTCGATCCAGCAATCCCACTCCTAGGAATATATCCTAGAGAAATAAGAGTCATCACTCGAATAGACATATGCACACCTATGTTCATGGCAGCATTATTCACAATAGCAAAACGATGGAAACAACCTCGATGTCCATCAACAGACGAATGGATACACAAACTATGGTACATACACACAATGGAGTACTATGCAACGAGAAAGAACAATGAATCTGTGAAGCATCTCATAACATGGATGAAACTGGAGGACATCATGCTGAGTGAAATAAGTCAATCACAAAAGGACAAATATTGTATGAGACCTCTATTGTAAAAACCCATGAAAAAATTCACATGCAAAATGTAACAATCCTTGTTGGTTACCAGGGATGGGAGGGGGGGGGGGAATACTAAATAGGTAATAGGTAAGTGGTAACTTGGGTGAGAGATGAGATAGTACATAGTACAGGGGAAACTAAGACAACCTGCACAAGGAAAGGTCATGGAGGCCCTATAGACACATCCAAACCCCCCGAGGGACTGAGTTGTTGGACGGAGGGCTCTGGGGACCATGATCTCGGGGAACATCTAGCTCAATTGGCATGACACTACTTATAAAGATAATGCTCTACATTCTACCTTGGTGAGTAGTGTCTGGGGTCTTAAAAGCCTATGAGCGGCCATCTAAGATACTCCACTGATCTCATCCCTTCGGGAACAAGGGAGAACGAAGAGAACAGGATACAAGGAAAAGATTAGTCCGAAGGACTAATGGTCCACAGCTACCAAGGCCTCCACGGGACTGAGCCCAGTACAGCTGGATGGTGCCCGGCTACCACCAATGACTCCTCTGACCAGGATCACAACAGAGGGTTCTGGGCAGAGCTGGAGTAGGATGTAGAGTATAATTTTAACTCCCAAAAAAAAAAAAAAAAAAAAAGAAGACCAGATATACTGGCCTAAAGAATACTAGAGAAACCTCGAGAGTGTGGCCCCCAGACACCCTTTCAGCTCAGAGGGGAAGTTACCTTCAAGGTTTGATGTTAAGCCTGGGAATGGACACCCCAGTAAAACTAAATGGGACTAACGATGTACAGGAGTCCGGTGACAAGGGCCAGAAGGCAGAGGGAGAGTAGGAAACTGATGATAAGGAACACAAATTGAATAAGGACACTGTCGATGTATTGTGAGATTGTTGACCACTGCTATAGGGCAACATTTGTAGTAACTATTAAATGGGAGGCTGTTTTGTCCTGTAAGCCTTCATCTTGGGCGAGAATGGCAGCACAATTGGAAGAGCATAGTCAATATCACTTAAATGTGTAAGTAAAAAGTTTTGAAATGGTGTTTAAATAAAATAAAAATAAATAAATAAATAAATAAATAAACAAATGAGACTAAAGAGGTACAATAGTCCACTGACAAGGTCCAGAAGACAGAAGGGGACAAGGAAGCCCCCTGGTGATAGGGAACACAAGGTGGAGTAAGGATATTCTTGATGTGCTGTGAGATTGTTAACCATTGTCATAGGGCAACATGTGTAGTAACTGTTAAATGAAAAACTATTTTTTCTGTAAGCCTTCATCTTAAGTGAGAATAACAGCACAGTTGGAAGAGCGTAGTCAATGTCACTGAACTGTGAATGTAGAAATTTTTGAAACGGTGTATCTTTGGCCATCTGTAATTTTCATCAAAAAAAAAGGTTGAGAATTTAGAGGCTTAATACGTTGTGGGGTTGTTAACCAATGTCAAAAAACAACATGTGTACTACTATTTCATGAGAAACTATTTGCTCTGTAAGCTTTCACCTGAAGTACAATAAAATATATATTAAAAAAAAAAAAAAAAAAAAAAAAACCAAACCAAAATTACGAGAATACCAAAAGGAGTCCTCCCAGTTAGAAAATTATTAACATCAGATAACAACCCAAGACTAGAACAGTGGACAGAGCAACCAGATATCAAGCCAGATAGGGAAGTCATAGAAATAAATCAAAGTTAAAACACTGAAAATAGGGAAACAGAGATGTTGATATGTAAAAGATAACACATTAAAACAAAATAGAGAGACTAAAAATTATAGACATAGATTTTTCCTATGGAGAGGAAGTCAAGGTGATATAAAGAAATAAAACACTGGTTTAAACTTAGAAAAGTAGGGGTAAATATTAAGGTAACCACAAAGGAAACTAACAATCCTGTACATCAAAATAAAAAAACAAAAAATATAAAGACTCAGCAAATACAAAATCAACAATGATAAAAAAGATGAAAAGAAAATACATAAAGAAAAATGACTCAGCACAGAAAATTAAGTGGAACAGAGAAACTGTCAGCAACACACAAAAAAAGACATCAAAATGACAGCACTGAACTCATACCTATCAATAATTACGCTGAATGTTAATGGACTAAATGCACCAGTAAAGAGACAGAGAGTGGTATAACAGATTAAAAAAACACCCAACAGCAGCCAAGTATACTTTCTTTTCCAATGCACATGGAACATTCTCCAGAATAGACCACATAATAAGCCATAAAGCAAGCCTTAACAGAAGCCAAAGCATCAAAATATTATAAAGCATCTTTTCTGACAATAAAGCCATAAAAGTAGAAATCAATAGCAGAAAAAGAAAGGAAAAAATATCAAACATACGGAAACTGAACAACACCTTATTCAAAAACTACTAGGTTATAGAAGAAATCAAGGATGGAATAAAGAAATTTATAGAATCAAACAAAAATGAAATACATCTTACCAGAACCGTTGGGACACAACAAAAGCAGTGTCCAGAGGTTAGTTTATAGCAATAAGTGCACACATCCAAAAAGAAGAAATGGTCATAATCAAAACATTAACCCTACAACTCAAACAAGCAGAAAGAGAGCAGCAAAAGAAGCCCTCAGCCGCCAGAAGAAAGGAAATAATAAGAATTAAATGAAACAGAAAATAGAAAAACAATTGAAAGTATTAACAAGATGAAAAGCTGGTTCTTGGAAAAGATCAACAAAACTGATAAACCATTAGCCAAACCGAGAAAAGAAAATCAGGAGAGGAAGCAAATAACCCATATATGAGATGGGTGATATCACAACAGACCCAACTGAAATTAAAAGAATCATAACAGAATACTATAAAAAACTGTACTCTAACAAATTTGAAAACCTAGAGGAAATGGACAAATTTCTAGAAACTCACTAAAAACTCACCTAAAAAAAAACACCCAACAGCAACCAAGTATACTTTCTTTTCCAACATAAGCAGAGGTAGAACAACTAAATAAACGCATAACAAAAGAATAGATTGAAAAGGTAATTAAAAAACTTCCAGCAAAAAAAGCCCTGGCCCGGATGGTTTTGCTGGAGAATTTTACCAAACATTCAGAGAAGAGTTAACTCCGTTACTTCTAAAGGTATTTCAGAGCATAGAAAAGGATGGAATACTCCCAAACTCATTCTATGAAGCCAGCATAACCCTGATACCAAAACCAGGTAAAGACATCACAAAAAAAGAAAATTACAGACCAATATCCTTCATGAACATTGACGCAAAAATCCTCAACAAAATTCTAGCCTATAGAATTCAGAAACATATCAAAAAAATAATTCACCATGATCAAGTGGGATTTATACGGGGTATGCAGGGATGATTCAACACTAGGAAAACAATCAACCTAATTCTTCACTCACATAAAACAAAAGATGAGAACTACATAATCTTATCAATCTATGCAGAAAACGCATTTGACAAAGTCCAACACCCATTCATGATAAATACTCTCAACAAAAGAAGAATAGAAGGGAAATTCCTCAACATAATTAAGAGCATTTATACAAAGCGAACAGCCAACATCATCCTAATTGGAGAGAGTTTGAAAGCATTCTCCTTGAGAACGGGAACCAGAGAAGGATGCCCTTTATCACCACTCTTATTCAACATTGTGCTGGAGGTCCTAGCCAGAGCAATTAGGCTAGAAAAGGAAGTAAAGGACATCCAAATTTGTAGGGAAGAAAACCCCAAAGTATCCACAAGAAAACTACTAGAACTAATGGAAGATTTCAGCAAAGTATCAGGATACAAGATAAACATACAAAAATTAGTTGGAATTTTCTACACCAACAAAGAGAACTTCCAAGAGGAAATCACCAAATCAATACCATTTAAAATAGCCCCCAAGAAGATAAAATACTTCCGAATCAATCTAACCAGAGATGTAAAAGACCTATACAAGGAAAACTACAAGATGCTACTGCAAGAAACCAAAAGAGACCTGCATAAATGGAAAAACATACCTTGCTCATGGATAAGAAGACTCAACATTGCAGAAACGTCAATTCTACCCAAAGCGATCTACAGATACAATGCAATTCTGATCCAAATTCCAATGGCATTTTTTAATGAGATGGAGAAACAAATCACCTACTTCATATGGAAAGGGAAGAGAACTTGGATAAGTAAAGCATTACTCAAGAAGAACAAAGTGGGAGGCCTCACACTACCTGATTTCAGAACCTATTATACAGCTACAGTAGTCAAAACAGCCTGGTACTGGTACAACAACAGACACATATACCAATGGAACAGAATTAAGAGTCCAGGCATAAATTCATCCACCTATTAGCAGCTGATATTTGACAAAGGCAGCAAATCTGTTAACTGGGGAAAAGGCAGTCTCTTTAACAAACGGTGCTGGCATACCTGGATATTCATCTGCAAAAAAACTGAAATAAGACCCATACCTCACATCATGCACAAAAACTAACTCAAAATGGATCAAAGACCAAAACATAAAATTGAAAACAATAAACATCACAGAAGAAAAAATAGGGACAATGCTAGGAGCCCTAATACATCACATAAACAGAATAAGAATCATACATAACAATGCACAAACACCAGAAGAGAAACTAGATAGCTGGGGGCTCCTACAAATCCATCACTTAGGTTCATCAAAAGACTTCACCAAAACAGTAAAAAGACAACCTATAGACTGGAAAAAATCTTGGCTATGACAAATCGGATCAGTATCTAATCTCTGAAGTCTACAAGATACTGCAAAACCTCAACAGCCAAAAGGTGAATAACCCAATTTAAAAATGGGCAGAAGATATAAACAGGCACTTTGCCAAAGAAGATATTCTGGCGACTAACAGACGCATGAAGAAATGCTCAGAATCATTAACAATTAGAGAAATGCAAATCAAAACTACAATGAGACACCATCTCACGCCAACAAGGCTAGCATTAATCCAAAAAACACAAAATAATAAATGTTAGAGAGGCTGTGGAGAGACTGGAACACTTATACGCTGTTGGCGGGAGTGTAAAATGGTACAACCACTTTGGAAATTGATTTGGTGCTTCCTTAAAAAGCTAGAAATAGAAGTACCATACGATCCAGCTATCCTGCTCCTTTAGAATATACCCTAGAGAAATAAGAGCAGTCACATGAATAAATATATGCACACCTATGTTCATTGTAGCTTTGTTTATGATAGCAAAAAGATGGAAACAACCTAGGTGCCCATCAATGGACAAATGGATAAACAAGTTATGGTATATTTACACAATGGAATACTATGCAGGGATAAAGAACAATGATAAATCCATGAAACATAGCATAGAGGAATCTGGAGGGCAGTATGCTGAGTGCATTTAGTCAGTCACAAAAGAACAAATATCGTATAAGACCACTATTATAAGAACTCAAGAAAAGGTTTAAACACAGAGAAAAACATTCTTTGGTGGTTACCAGGGTGGGGAGGGAGAGAGAGGGGTATTCACTAACTAGATAGTAGACAAGAATTATCTTTGGTGAAGGGAAGGACAACACACACTACAGGAGAAGTCAGCACAACTGGACTAAACCAAAGCAAAGAAGTTTCCTGAATACAAGCAAACACTTCAAAGGACAAAGTAGCAGGGGTAGGGGTCTGGGGACCACACTTTCAGAGGACATCTAGGTCAATTGGCATAACAAAGTTTATTATGAAAATGTTCGGCATCCTACTTTGGTGAGTGGTGTCTGGGGTCTTAAAAGCTAATGAGTAGCCATCTGAAATGCATCAATTTGTTCCAACCCACTTGAAGTAAAGGAGAATGAAGAACACCAAAGTCACAAGGAAAGTCTTAGACCAAGAGATATAAAGGGCCACATAAACCAGAAACTGCATGAGCCTGAGACCAGAAGAACTAGTTGGTGCCCGGCTACCACCAATGATTGCCCTGACAGGGAACCAAATAGAGAGTCCTTGATAGAGCAGGAGAAAAGTAAGGTGAAGAACTCAAATTCTGGTAAAAAGACTAGACTTAATGGTCTGACTGAGACTGGAGTAACCCCAGAAAGCACAGCCCCCAAGCTCTCTGTCAACCCAGAACTAAAACCATTTCCAAGGCCGACTCTTCAGAAAAAATTAGACTGTACTATGGGACATAAAATGATACTCGTGAAGAGTGTGCTTCTTAGCTCAAGTTGATACGTGAGACTAAATGGGCAGCTCCTGTCTGGAGGTGAGATGAGAAGGCAGAGAGGGTCAAGAGCTGGTTGAATGGACATGGGAAATCAGGAGTTGAAAGTGTGCTGTCACAGTATAGGGAGAGCAATTAGGGTCACATAACAATGTATGTATAATTTTTGTGTGAGAGACTAACTTTGAATTGTAAACTTTCACTTTAAGTACCATGAAATAAAATAAACAAATATACTCTACTGTACTCCATCTTTGAAAGTTTTCCCTTGACTCCAAACTCCACTCTAGGCATAGCCCCATGTTTTTTCTCACATTAAAGCAAAACTTTCCAACCATGTGTTTGTGTTTGTTGTCTTTAATGTCTCCAACTCATTGCACTCTGCTTTATCTTCTCTCCCCATTACTTTATATGGAAATTGTTCTTTACAAGATAAAATTTTCTTTATCTATCAAGTGTCTCTTTCTATATTCTTTCTCTATGTGTTCTCATCTTATTCCATAACTTTAAAAATTACCTGTAAGACTATATGCTGACAACTCACCCCTCTCTTTTTTTTTTTTTTTTTAATCTCCAGCCCAGAACCCTTGACTATAGTGTTTGTTTATCTGTTATCTCTTTATTTTTTCCTTTTTATCTTTCTTCATTTCTCGGTTTCTCATCTCTTTCTACTTACCTTCTTTTCCCGTCTCCCAAATACCTGGTGCTCTGTATCATTTCCACCCCTTCTAGCTGGGCTGTGCTGTGCAGCTCGGAAGCCACTTCCCTGCTCTGCGCAGCCATGCCGGGGGGGATGGGGGCTTTTTTTTTTTTTTTTTTTCTTTTTGTTTTTCTACATTTCTCCGTTTCTTGTCTCTCCACTCCAATGACAGGCTCCCTCAGCACTTCTTTTATTTTCCCCCTTCTGTTTCTCTCTCCTCTGTCTTTTCTTTTCCATACCCAGCCTAGCTCCACACATCACGACCTCCCCCTCCCCCTCCCTCTTGTTTCCCCCTCCCTCCTGTCTATCTGCACCAGGCGCTGAACACTGCACTCCCAAGCAGCACAGGCACAGCCTACCGGAACCTGCTCTGCAATGACCGCCTGACATTTCCAGTTAGATATCTACTATCTATCATAAACTTAACATACTCTAAAAATAACTACTGATTACTGTCTTCATCCCCTGCTAAGACCTCTTCCAGACTTCCCATTTTATTATTTGGCAGTACTATATATATTCAAGGGCTGTGGTGGTTCAGTGGTCAAATTGTCTCCTTCCATGTGGGAAATTTAGATTTGATTCTTGACCTATACACCTCATGGAAAGCCACCACCCATCTGTTAGTGGACACTTGCATGTCGCTATGATGCTGAACAGGTTTCAGCAGAGCTTCCAGACTAAGATGAACTTGAAAGAAAGGCTTGGTGATCTTCTGAAAATAAGCCAATGAAAACCCTGTGGATCATAACATTGTGCATGGGATTGCCATGTGTCAGGAGCTAACCCATCAGCATCTAACAGCAACACTACTGTATATATAATTTCTTCAGCCAAAAATTTAGAATCATTTTTTATTCCTCCAAGTCCTTCTTCCTAACCACGTCCAAACTCAACTAATCCTGTTTTTGTTATTTCAGAATATATCTCAAAACTGCCTAATGTTCTCTATCCACACTAAACACTAAGAACTCTTCAATCCAAGCCTTCATCAACTCACACTTGGAGTACAAGGATTGCCTCCTAAGTGTTCTACAAAGTATTTTGCACACAACACCCTAAGATATAGTTTAAAAAATCATAATTCAGATAAATTTATTTAAATAAAGTTCTTCAAAGTACCCCAGCTATTCCCAAAGAAAACTACAAACATCTGACAGTGATCTAGAAGACTTTGCATGGTTGGGTTTCTGTTTATCTCTTTAACTTCAGCCTCCATTTCTCCCCATAATATACTATACTCCAGTCACTCTGGCCTCATTTCTGTTCCCGCCAGAGGCCAAGGTCATCCTCCTTCATGCAGGCCTTTCCACTTCTTGTTCCCAGTGTCCATAAAAAGCTGAGGGAAAAGCAGGCCATGTTTTACTCTTGCTTCTAATATGTTAACTTACTGCTTGGGTATATGTACATGAGTATTTCCAATTATTTTCTATTTAAAAGACCTAACCACCCTCCCAAAATGCAATGTGAAATTTAGAGATAAAGAATAAAAAGATAATCACAACCCTCCCCAGTAAAGAAATTAGACAAAGAGTAATATTTGGTAGTTCTTTCATATAGGTTTATAAAGCAAGCATCCAGAAATATATTACATAGAGTTTATGAACCCCCAAGAGTCCCTGGATGGTGCAAACAGATAACTGCATTGGCCGCTAACCAAAAGGGTAGAGGTTCAAGTCTGCTCAGAGGAACCTCAGAAGAAAGTCCTGGTGTTCTACTTCTGAAAAATCAGCCATTGAACATCCTATGGAGCATAATTCTACTCTGACACACATAGGGTCTCCACAAATTGAGGTCAACTTGATGACAACTGGTTTACGAACCACAAAGAATCTATGGGAAAAAAAAAAATTAAACAGTGATGTAATTGGGGAAATCAAACAACCTTAATTGAAAGGTGGATTTACAGTTTACTTTCTGAGAGTCTTGGAGGTTGACTAGCAAGTATTTTTTGTAAAATTTGCAACAGTAGGGTATTTTAACTTCAATTGGTTAGGACCACTGTTTCTTTCTAGTCAGACTTCCCTCTGGGGCTGTTCTCTCTTGTCAGTTGGAGCATCCAGAGGTATTTTTGGACTCCTGTTGAGAGTTGGAAATATTCCAATTTAACTGCAGTTTGGAGAGACCATTTGAAAGGTTTTGCTACAATAATGAGAAACTGCAGACTCCTTATTTGATATTTGTAAAGGATTCTTTCGTCGTTTTAAAACTTATTATTAGCAGTTTTAAAAAAATGGATAAAAAGTTATGCAAAATGAAAGTAATGAAGATAAACTCTTAATTTTTTTATAAATTTAAGGAACCTCTTAAACTGATATGTTATTCTGATGTAAAGTAATGAATAAAGTGTTGAAATAGGATAGTATGACAGAGGTCTAAGTGGGGGAAGGATTAAATGAGAATAAATAGAAAATCCAAAATTGAAAATTGTAATTAAAATTTACATGTGAAATAATACAAAACAAAATATTTAATATCAATAAGATATTAAATAGTGGCAAACTATGCAAATGATAAATGTAAATTATATTATTTAGAGAAAGGATGATAAATGTGTAGAAAAGAGCGTGAGGACATAATCCAAGCATGTAAGGTGTTACTAAAACATAAATCTGAACATTTAAAATGGTTATAAACAAAGGCACAACTGAAGAAAACTATTCTGAGCAGAAAACTAAAGTATGGCTAAAAATATTCACAGATTTCCAGACAAATTATTTAAAAAACAAACACAAAGGCATTTTTATATACACAGCTCCAACTCAATCCAAGTGTCTGGGGTTGTCTGTGTTTTCATAGTGCAGTTCTTCCCTTGTTGTTGTTAGGTGCCATTGAGTTTGTTTGACTCACAGCAATCCTATGTACAGCAGAATGAAACACCACCTGGTCCTGTGCCATTCTCACGATCATTGTTATGCTTCAGCTCAGTGTTGCAGCCACTGTGTCAATCCATCTCATTAAAGGTCTTCCTTTTTGACACAGACCTTCTACTTTACCAAGCATGATGTCCTTCTCCAGAGACTGATCCGTCCTAATAACATGTCCAAAGTATGTGAGACGTAGTCTCGCCATCCTTGCTTCTAAGGAGCATTCTGGTTGTACTTCTTCCAAGATGGATTTGTTCGTTCTTTTTAAGAGTTCTTCTCTACTGAGGAGTAAACACTGCTCTTCTGTTTGAATATGATACATGCTAAACTGATGGCATACATGAACTAATAGAGTTTCCAGAATTATTTCTGCTTGGACTCTTTCTTTTTCGTAAGGAATGCTTTGCTATGGGGAATGTATGTGCTGTGATGTAATTTTTCACCCCTCTCTTTTGTCCCACTACTTTTTGTGAAGGTAAAGTTCCTATTAGGTACAATAAGAAGTTTTGATGAAGAGATTAGTATAGATGTGAAACGTGGAGGATTATTTCTTTGGTGTGGTGCATGATTTTTGAACCAGGAATTAAACAATTCAGCAGTTTCGGAAGAATTCAAAATCCCCACACAATCCTTTATTTGGGGTAGTTAAACATGTGTATGCTATTGTTAGTGTTTTCCAGTCCAGCTTCATTGTCCCTTCCCATTAATTGAAAGTCTCCTATTTTTTAATACGTCTAAAATTGGAAAGAATATCTAGTGTCATTTCAGAAAAAGGGCATATACTTCACTCAGCATCACTGTTGGATTTTGATTATATGTAGAGTCCCAGTTTAGGGGCAAGATAGCTTTTGACTTTTGAATTTAGCATGTGAATTTTATATCTCTAACTTAAAAGCTTGTTCTTCATTTTTGACAGATTTCTATGGTCTACGCAATGGAAATAAAGTTAATTACAATATTTCAAACACAACCATTGCTCTCTTCAGGTTTCATTTAGATGCACTCTGACTTTCCACTTATTTTTCTTCTATCTCCTTTTCCTTGTGAATTTTTTCCCTTCATGCAAAGATACTTTGTTGGCAGGAAATGTGACACTAAAGCTTTGTACTATTTGAACATGGTAAGTCTATACCGTCAACAGTAAGAAGTGGCCTTGGTTAATTCTGTTTAGATTTTTACCATGATGTTGGATAAAGAGAGCAAATAACATATGTAAGTCTACAGATTCTATCTAGCTAAGAGAAGCTTGTCTAAAATACCTCTTAAAGTAGTATGTAGGATTAAGTAATAATTCAGTTAACAGGGCAATGTAGGTAGACAAAGGAATAATCCAGTACCAAGGAAGTATAAAAATTTACAGCAATCTTTAGGTACTCCAAGCTATCATAAAATTATACTACTCTTTCCATTTTTTTTTCTGATTTTTGAGTTTTGAAGAAGATTTTAACAGTAAGAACAAAAATATGCTATCTAGAAACTATTTTAAGTAAACCTGAAAAAAATATATAAACCAAGTTCATGAGAATTTTAGAAGATGTTACAAATTCTAGAGTTCTCACAAATTAATATACTGTCTCATGAAATTCACACTAAAGAGAAAATCTGTGAATAGTTATACAATCTGCTTTAATGATAAATAAAAACAATAAATTAAAACTATGTTTCATTTACCTTTATTCAAATGATCAGTATAATTTAGATTTGTTATTCTGTAAGCAAAAATCCTAGTCAGCATCAGCGATTCTTAGAAGGAAAAAACAATATTAAACCCAGACTTTGGGATAACTTGTTTTTCCATGAAGAAAAATTAAAACCAGAAATAAAATTTTACTAATTATGTATTTAACTGTAATAATTATTTGGAATGTTTATGCACTAGCATTCTACTGCATCTTTTCCCTCACACTTAAATTGTAAAATATAATGTCAAAAACGAGTAACTTCTATACTCACTCTCATCATTTGTCGTATCTCAAATCTCTTTCCAAAAAACCAAACCTGTTGCCATCAAGTTGATTCCAACTCATAATGCGCCTATAGGACAGAGTAGAACTGCCCCATAGGGTTTCCAATGAGTGGCTGGTAGATTTGAACTGCTGGCCTTTTGGTTAGCTACTGAGCTCTTAACCACTGTGCCACCAGGGCTCCCTAATCACTTTAATAGACACTAAATCAGGCTTTTACTTCCATCACTTCACTGAAACTTTTCTTGCTAATGTCAAAAACCACCTCCATTTTCCAAATAGATTAGTCAATTTCCTATCCTCAACTTCCTTAAAACCTCACCAACATTGAAACCCTAGCTCTTTTACTTACAAATTGAAACTTTTGTCAAGTTATTTCATCTTAATATTTCTTCAAAACAATACTTATTTCTTCATATGATTAGAAACACCTTGAATAAATTAACCTGTATAAAGATCCATGAATTGTACCAGGCCCAGAGCAACCAATATGTATTTTCTACCAACCTGATGTGTTTACTATGAGATTTAACAAATGTTAACCGCTGAGGAAAGAGTTAGGCACGTAAGAAAAACCAAATAAATGTGATTTTTAATATTATCGCCTGTCTCATCTTTGATCATACTATATTCTCTTGGTTTCTAGGACCCACACTTTCTAGGTTTTCTTCTCTCATTCTCTCAATTGTCACTCCTTCACAGCCTTCCTCTGTTTTGCCTCTAAATGTTGCTTTGTCCCAGGACTCAATTGCTGACTGTCTTCTTGCCTTATGGTTTAGCTATATGCTCCCATTGGTGATTTCATTCTGTTAAATTGCTCTCATTATAATCTCTATGTCGATGATGCTCAACTGTATAGCTTTATATCTAAATGGATGTTTACTAAACATCTCAAAATTAACTGCACTACTAAGATTTTGAATTTCAATCCCTGTCTCAACTCTGAACCTCATTCAGTCTATCTCATCTCAGTTAGTGACATCACCATCATGCTAACTCCTCAGACCAAAACTGCTGAGCTATTGCTCAGGCATAGTTGATTATTGTTCTCTTTCTCTCTCCCCTTCTTCCCTGGTGAATTCATTAGTAAGTCCTATCAGGGAGTGCACTTTTGACGTTACCTGGGATACTTGTTCCAATTATCCCCAAGCCAACTTCCTTCTCATCATTTAAGCCTTTGTTCAAATGACAGCTCTTCATTAATGTCTCCCCTGACTACCCAATTAAAATTGGCTTTGCCAATGCGGGTATAATGTTGTATCCACAGAGCCTAGAATAGAAGGCTTTCAGTAGATATTGATGAGTAAACAAATATTTTCCCTTAAAGAAAAATATATGTGAAATTTCTGAAGCTTTAGGTCAATATCCTCTACTATATTAACTAAATGTTTAAATTTTAAATCAGTTTCTTAAGTAACCTTTACTGTAAGGAAAGATATATGCATAAAAGTGATATATTTTTCAGGGTTCACTAATATATTATTGTATTAAATTTTAAATTATTTAAGAACAAGATATATTTTCATTGGAGAGGCAAAGCCAAGATGGCAGTGTAGTAAGACGCTTCCTATATCCCTCTTACAACAAAGACCTAGAAAAACAAGTGATTTGATTATATATGAATATCTAGGAGCCCTGAACAAGGCAAAGTTGATGAGTTGGACTGAGTGGCAGAAGGAGAGGGAGACATTTTGGAAGAAGCCCGCAGCACCAGAGTGGTGGTGGGAGGACGGCAATTCTTCAGTGGTGCCGGCAACTTCCCAGCCGCACCGGTTCAGCAGTGACGAGGCAAACAGCTGTGCGCACACTCAGAAAGAAATTTCCACATCGAGAGACATCCAGCAGCAGAGATTCTTCTTGGACGGTCCAAACCAGTGAAAAGCAGCTCCCAAGAGGCTAAGATAAGTACATGTGTGCAAACTTTCACAGGGATTAAAAAAACAAAAGCCCATTTGGGAAAAACCTCTCTCCCTTTTACCTCCTCCCTCCGCGCTCTGCACTGGGAGTCTGCTGGGCCAGAAGTAGATCCCAAAAGGCACCCTGACCCGTTCCCCTCGCCTTGGAGAGGGAACAAATAAGCTATTGTCTCCCCTAAGCCAGGAACACAGGGTTGGCACAGCTCCTTTGCTAGGCACAGGTATCAGGGGTCTGCAGACTCAGAGTGACTTACACCCCTGTATAGACTTGTGGGGACCCCTCTCAACAGCGTTAATCCTCACTACCACAGTACAGCAGGGGAAACATCTGAAGTTTAACTTCAACTGCTTCAGCTGCGAACTGGCAGATTTGTGACCCTCGAAACAGATCTGCCCCTTAAATAGGTACTTTTATAGATCTGCAGCAGGGGCTTGAGGACTGATGATGTCATCTAAAGTGCCTAGTCACCTGCTACAGGAGTCCAAGAAAAAGTGGTGCCCTCGAGTCTTTACAGCCAACAGAGTGGGGTGCTCATAGGCCAGCTGCAAAACTCCCCTACCTACTCACCCTAGAGAATAGGGAAACGCTTTCCTTTCAGACTCTCAGGGGCAGCCGTTGGCCCCCTGCCTGCCTCAGCGTGTGATCCCCTACCACAGCCAGAGTTCAGTGCCTGCACCAATCACCCATGCCTCTCTAGGACTGGGAGTGAAAGCCTGCAACACACACTTGGTGACCGACTGCCTGAACACCCAAGCTGAACCCATACAGAAAAATTTAAGAGACTTCTGGGTGCACATACATAGTTACAGAACTAACTACCTGGTGACAGGACATTAGACATCCAAAGGTGTCAAAAATCAAACTAGTGCACACGAGCAGCCTATCTGGGCATATCAAAACAAAACAAAATAAGAAGCTAGGTCTCACTAAACAAATATAAAATAAAATTACAATAAATTAGTGATGGCTCAGAGACAACAGTCAATATCAAGTCACATAAAGAGGCAGTCCATGATGGCTTCAGCAAGCTCTCAAAATAAAGAATGAATAAATTCTTTGTAGGAAGAGAACTTGGAATTACCAGAGTCAGAATACAAAAGATTAATATACAGAACTCTTCTAGAAATTAGAAAGGAAATAAAACAGAATGCAGAAACAGCCAGAGAACATACAGACAAAGTTGTAGCTGAACTTTAAAAAGTTATTCAAGAACATAATGCCAAATTTAATCGGCTGCAAGAATCCATAGAGAGACAGCAATCAAAAATCCAAAAGATTAACAATAAAATTTCAGAATTAGATAACTCAATAGAAAGTCATAGGAGCAGAATTGAGGCAGGAGAAGTTAGAATTAGTGACACTGAAGATAAAGCTCTTGACACCAACTTATTTGAGGAAAAATCAGATAAAAGAATTAAAAAGAATGAAGAAAATCTAAGAGTCATGTGGGACTCTATCAAGAGAAATAACCTACAAGTGATTGGAGTACCAGAACAGTGGGGGATAACAGAAAATACAGAGAAAATTGCTGAAGACTTGTTGACAGAAAACTTCCCTGATATCATGAAAGATGAGAAGATATCTATCCAAGGTGCTCATCTAACCCCACATAAGGCAGATCCCAAAAGAAAGTCACCAAGACATCTTATAATCAAACTTACCAAAACCAAAGATAAAGAGAGGATTTTAACAGCAGCTAGGAATAAAAGAAAAGTCATCTGCAAAGGAGAGTCAATTACAATAAGCTCGGACTACTCAGCAGAAACCATGCAGGCAAGAAGGCAATGGGATGACATATATAAAGCCTTGAAAGAAAATAACTGTAAGCCAAGAATTATATATGAAGCAAAACTGTCTCTCAAATATGATGGTGAAATAAGGGCATTTCCAGATAAACAGAAGTACAGGGAATTTGCAAAAACCAAACTAAAATTACAAGAAATACTAAAAGGAGTCCTACAGTTAGATAATCAATAACACCAGCTAACAACACAAGACTAGAACACAGGACAGAGCAACCAGATATTGACTCAGATACGGATATCGAAAATACATCAAAGTGAAAACATTGAAAATAGGGTAACAGATATCAATATGTAAAAAAGGATAATATTAAAACAAAAAGAAGGACTTAAATAATGGAGACATAGATTTTTTATATGGAGGGGAAGTCAAGGTGATATAAAGTATTAAAAGACTGGTATAAACTTAGAAAAATAGGGATAAATATTAAGGTAACCACAAACGACTCTAACAATCCTACAAATCAAAATAAAAAAGAAGAAAAACATAAAACCCAGCAAACACAAAATCTACAGCAAAAAAAAAGATGAAAAATAAAATACACAAAGAAAAATGACTCAGCACAGAAAATTGAGGAGAACAAAGAAACTGTGAACAACACACAAAAAGAGATATCAGGATGACAGCACTAAACTCATACCTATCAATGATTACGCTCAATGTAAATGGACTTAATGCACCAAAAAAGAGACGGAGAGTGGCAGATTCGATAAAAAAGCATGATCCATCTATATGCTGACTACAAAAGATGTACCTTAGACTTAAAGACATAAACAGGCTTAAACTCAAAGGTTGGAAAAACATATATCAAGCAAACAACACTCAAAAAAGAGCAGGAGTGGCAATATTAATCTCTGACAAAACAGAGTTTAAAGTAAAATCCACCAGAAAGGATAAAGAAGGGCACTATATAATGATTAAAGGATCAATTCACCAGGAGGACATAACTATAATAAATACTCACACACCCAACAACAGGGCTCCAAAATACGTAAAACAAACTCCAGCAGCTATGAAGAGAGCGATACACAGCTCCACAACAGTAGTAGGAGACTTCAACACACCACTTTCAGTGAAGGATAGAACATGCAGAAAGAAGCTCAGCCAAGACATGGAAGAGCTAAATGCTATAATCAACCAACTTGATCTAATAGACATATATCAAACACTGCACCCAACAACAGCCAAATATACTTTCTTTTCCAAAGCACATGGAACATTCTCCAGAATAGACCACATATTAGGCCATAAAGCAAGCCTTAACACAATCCAAAACATCGAAATATTACAAAGCACCTTTTCTGACCATAAAGCCATAAAAGTGGAAATCAACAACACAAAAAGTAAGGAAAAAAAATCAAACACATGGAAACTGAACAACACCTTGCTCAAAAACCACTAGGTTACAGAAGAAATCAAGGAGGGAATAAAGAAATTCATAGAATAAAATGAGAATGAAAACACATCTTACCAGAACCTTTGGGACACAGCAAAAGCGGTGCTCGGAGGTCAGTTTATAGCAATAAATGCACACATCCAAAAAGAAGAAAGGCTCATAGTCAAAGAATTAACCCTACAACTGGAACAAGTAGAAAGAGAGCAGCAAAAGAAGACCTGAGGTGCCAGAAGGAAGGAAATAATAAGAATTAGAGCAGAATGAAATGAAATAGAAAACAGAAAAACAATTGAAAGAGTTAACAAGTCCAGAAGCTGGTTATTTGAAAAGATCAACAAAACTGATAAACCCACTAGCCAAACTGACAAAAGAAAAACTGGAGAGGAAGCAGATAACCCGTATAAGAAATGAGGTGGGTGATATCACAACAGACCTAACAGAAATTAAAAGAATCATAATGGATTACTATGAAAAATTGTACTCTGACAAATTTGAAAACCTAGAGGAAATAGACAAATTTCTAGAAACTCACTACCTACCTAAATTAACACAAACAGGGGTAGAACAACGAAATAAACCCATAACAAAAGAAGAGATTGAAAAGGTTATTAAAAAACTGCCAACAAATAAAAGCCCTGGCCTTGGTGGCTTCCCTGGAGAATTCTACCAAACTTTCAGAGAAGAGAAAACATCACTCTTACTAAAGTTATTTCAGAGCATAGAAAAGGATGGAATACTCCCACTCATTCTATGAAGCCAGTATAACCCTGTTACCAAAACCAGGTAAAGACACCACAAAAAAAGAAAATTACAGACAAATATCCCTCGTGAACATGGACGCAAAAATCCTCAACAAAATTCTAGCCAAAAGAATTCAGCAACATATCAAAAAAATAATTAACCATGACCAAGTGGGATTTATACCAGGTATGCAGGGATGGTTCAACATTAGAAAAACAATCAATGTAATCTATCACATAAATTAAACAAAAGACAAGAAGCACATGATCTTATCAATAGATACAGAAAAGGCATTCGAAAAGTCCAACACCCATTCATGATAAAAACTCTCAAAAAAATAGGAAGAGAAAGGAAATTCCTCAATATAATTAAGGGCTTTTATACAAAACCAACAGCCAACATCATCCGGAATGGAGAGACTTTGAAAGCATTCCCCTTGAGAACAGGAACCAGACAAGGATGCCCTTTATCACCACTATCATTCAACATTGCGCTGGAAGTCCCAGCCACAGCAGTTAGGCTAGAAAAATAACTAAAAGGCATCCAAACAGGTAAGGAAGAAGTCAAAGTATCTCTATTTGCAGATGATATGATCTTATACACAGAAAACCCCAAAGAATTCACAAGAAAACTACTGGAACTAATAGAAGATTTCAGCAAAGTTTCAGGATACAAGACAAACATACAAAAATCAATTGGATTCCTTTACACCAACAAAGAGAACCTTGAAGAGGAAATCACCAAATCAATACCATTTACAATAGCCCCCAAGAAGATAAAATACTTAGGAATAAATCTAACCAGAGACGTAAAAGATCTTTACAGAGAAAACTACAAGACACTACTGCAAGAAACTAAAAGAGACCTGCATAAGTGGAAAAATATACCTTGCTCATGGATAGGTAGACTCAATATAGTGAAAATGTCAGCACTATCCAAAGCAATCTACAGATACAATGCAATCCCGATCCAAATTCCACCAGCATTTTTTAATGAGATGGAGAAACAAATCACCAACTTCATAAGGAAAGGGAAGAGGCCCTGAATAAATAAAGCATTACTCAAGAAGAAGAACAAAGTGGGAGGCCTTACACTACCTGATTTTAGGACCTATTATACTGCCATGGTAGTCAAGACATCCTGGTACTGGTACAACAACAGATATATAGACCAATGGAACAGAGTTGAGAATCCAGATATAAGCTCATCCACCTATGAGCAGCTAGTATTTGACAAAGGCCCAAAGTCCATTAATTGGGGAAAAGACAGACTATTTAACAAATGGTGCTGGCATAATTAGACACCTCTATGCAAAAAACTGAAACAAGACCCATATCTCACACCGTGTACAAAAACTAACTCAAAATGGATCAAAAACTTAAATATAAAATATAAAATGATAAATATTATGGAAGAAAAAATAGGGACAATGCTAGGAGCCCTAATACATGGCATAAACATAATACGAACCATAAGTAACAATGCAAAGCACCAGAAGAGAGACTAGATAAATGGGAGCTCCTAAAAATTAAACACTTACGTTCATCAAAAGACTTTACCAAAAGAGTAAAGAGACAACCTACAGACTGGGAAAATTTTTCGGCTACGACAAATCCAATCAGAGTTTAATCTCTAAAATCTACAAGATACTGCAAAACCTCAACAGCAAAAAGACAAATAACCCAATTAAAAAATGGGCAAAGGATATGAACAGGCACTTCACCAAAGAAGATATTCAGGCAACTAACAGACACATGAAGAAATGTTCACGATCATCAGCCACTAGAGAAATGCAGATCAAAACTACAATGAGATATCATCTCTCCCCAACAAGGCTAACATTAATCCAAAAAACACAGAATAACAAATGCTGGAGAGGTTGTGGAGAGACTGGAACACTTATACACTGTTGGTGGGAATGTAAAATGGTACAAGTACTTTGGAAATCGATTTGGCGCTTCCTTAAAAAGCTAGAAATAGAAGTACCATACGATCCAGCTATCCCGCTCCTTGGAATATATCCTAGAGAAAAAAGAGCCGTCACACGAATAGATATATGCACATCCATGTTCATCGCAGCACTGTTCACAATAGCAAAAAGATGGAAGCAACCTAGGTGCCCATCAACAGATGAATGGTTAAACAAACCATGGTATATCCACATAATGGAATATTATGCAACAATAAAGAACAATGATGAAGCTGTGAAACATCGTATAACATGGTGGAAGCTGGAACTTATTATGCTGGGTGAATTTAGTCAGTCACAGAAGGACAAATACTGTATAAGACCACTATTATAAGAACTCAGGAAAGGTTAAACACAGAAGAAAACATTCTTTGATGGTTACCAGGGTGGGGAGGGAGGGTGAGGGTTATTCACTGACTAGATAGTAGATAAGAATCATCTTGGGTGAAGGGAAGGACAGCGCACACTGCAGGGGAACCAGCACAACTGTATTAAACCAAAGCTAAGAAGTTTTTTCAATGCAATCAAATACTATCAGAGACAGAGTAGCAGGTATGGGGGGGTCTGGGGACCATGCTTTCAGGGGACATCTATGTCAATTGGCATAACAAAGCTTATTAAGAAAATGTTCTGCATCCTACTTTGGTGAGTGGTGTCTGGGGTCTTAAAAGCTTGCAAGCTGCCATCTAAGATGCACTAATTGGTCCCAACCACTTGGAGTAAATGAGAACGAAGAACACCAATGACACAAGGAAAGTATTGGCCCAAGAGACAGAATGGGCAACATAAACCAGAAACTTCATCAGCCCGAGACCAGAAGAACTAGATGGTGCCCGGCTACCACCAATGAACGTCCTGACAGGGAACACAGCAGAGGGTCCCTGATGGAGCAGTAGAACGATGGGTTGCAGAGCTCAAATTCTAGTAAGAAGACCAGACTTAATGGTCTGACTGAGACTGGAGGCGTCCCGGAAAGCATGGCCCCTGGACTCTCTGTCATTCCAGAACTATAACAATTTCCAAGGCCAACTCTTCAGACAGGGATTGGACTGGACTGTGGGACATAAAGTGATACTTGTGAAGAATGTGCCTCTTAGTCAAGTAGATACAAGAGACCAAGGGGGCAGCTTTTGTCCAGAGGTGAGATGGGAAGGCAGAGAGAGTTAGGAGCTGGTTGAATTTCATGGGCAATTGGGGCAGAGGGGAGGAGTGTGCTGTCGCAGAATAGGGTGAGTGGTTGGGGTCTCATAACAATGTATGTAAAAAAAAAAATTTCTGTATGGGAGACTAACTTGAAATGTAAACTTCATTTAATTACAACAATTAAAAAAAATGGCAAAAAAAAAAAAAGTGAGTCACATAGACACCATGTGATGATGGAAGCAGATGCATCCATTGGCAGCAAAGTAACACCAAGGATTGCCAGAAGTTACCAGAAACCCTAAGAGAGAAGCCCTATAAGGAAATGACACTACTGAGACTCTGATTTGGACTTCTAGCCTCCAGAACTGTGAGAAAATAAATTTCTGTTTTAAATATATATATATATATATATATATATATATATAGATTGACTTTTAGAAATTAAAAATGCTTTTTATTTAAGCAACTTTTGTTTTCTTCTGTTCCTATGAGTACACTCTATTCTGTGTGCTAGGAATATAACAGTGAATCAAGCAGGCAAAAGCCTAGCCTTCATGTAGATCAGTAAAATGAAAGTAAAAACAGGAGACTGTGGTGTGGTGTCCTATAAATCATGTGAAAAAAATTGTTTCCAGTGGGAGTGATCAACTGTGTCAAATTCCCCAGACAGGTAAACTCATATGAAGTCTAAGAACTGAAGATTGGATTTAGCTAATTGGAGGAATGATTTCAAGTGTACAGAGTCCAAACTTTGAAATAAGAGAAATCTAGATTTCAAAATTCCATGTATCTTAATAAAATTGCTCAAGCTTTCTGAACCTACAATTCCAAGACTGTAAATGCCTACCTCTTAGGTTTTTTTAAGGAGTTAAAGATGATAATGCATGTAGACTACATATGGTAGCATATAGTAGAAACACAAAATGTTAGCTATTACATATTATTAGATTGGAATATACACCATCGTAGAAAAACTTAAAATTCAGATAATTGGTTTGTTTATTTGTTTTAACCAGCAGCAATGAGAACCACAAAGCAGATTACTGACAATGGATTTTATTTTGTTAGTTGCTGCTCCTGTTCACTGCCTGGAAGTTGGCTGCTTCAACAAGTTATTACACTTTTAAGTTCGTGGGATACTTAGAAATCTTGGGCCTGAGCACTTTAATGTTTAGAAATATAATTTATTTAAGAATTCTTACTGTGGTATGTCTAATTGCCTCCATAACTTGCCTCCATTGTGATGAGACCAGAATCGCTGGATGGTGCCCGTCTAACATTACTGAATGTTTTGATCAAAGATTCTATATGATAGTCCTGATCAAAAGGGGGTAAAATGTGGCACAAAACTTCAAATTTTCATGGAACCCAGGTATTCTGGAGCCAGGGAGTCTGGATAACCCCCCCCCCCAAAACTATTACCCTGAGATAATCTTTAAATCTTAAACTGAAACTACCCCCTGAAGTCATCTTCAAAACAAACAATAGTTTAGCTTAATTTGAAAAGAATGTTTGCCTTGAGCATTGCGTTCTTTTAGAGAATTATTTACATGTGATTTAATTGACAACAGAAACGTGAAAGGTTAGATGAGAAGTTTAGGGGACAGAGAGGTTATGTAAACGGCAGTGGAATAATTTGGAAAAGGATAGCAAGAATGGTTGCACAACTTGAGGAATGAAATCAATGACACTAAATTGTACGTGTAAAAATTGTTGAATTGATGTATGTTTTGCTGCGTATATTTTCATACACACAAAATAATAATTATAAAAATAGTGCTTATTGTGTATATGGACTCTGCTCAGGATCTGTGCTTTATGCACATTGACTACTCCTTTACATCATGTTTTTCGTAATAGTTTTCCAGAAAAATTTTAAGAGACCATTACCTAAATAAACGTATCAAACACAAGGCTCAACTTTTAACTGTATGATATTTCAGTCTACAGAGCTAGATTTATGCTTCAGATTTTGTGACAGCATTAAGTCTATGATTGATTCCAAATATTTCATATTATTTAGTATAATCATTGTAACAAACAAATCTATAAAGACTTTTTTTTTTAGTTATCTAGAAAAGACCCTGTTTAATGCTTTAATATGTATAGAGATGAGGATGTATCTGAAAATTGAAACTTACATGCAGGTTAAGGGCATTTTGTCCTATGGTTTTCCAGTAAACATTTTTACTCTGTTAGTGTACATAAATTATCTAATTCAAATTGGTTTATTTATTTGTGAAACAGTTAAATTGTATAATGTTGTACCATGCATCATGTTAGGTACAGAGACGTCTTCCATTGAAAATGAACTGCCTTGTGGAGCTGTTGATTATTAACAGAGTTAGTTACAGACATTACTGAAACCCCTGCTTCCTAGAATGAATTTTGATCCAAATAGACAAAGACCAGATATATGATGAAAATAGACACAAAGAGGCGACTTTCTCTATAACCATCCGTTTTTTTCTCCACCTGAAGGGCAACGGCTCCTCCCAATGGAGAAAGAAACAACTGAAAAAAAAGAGCAGATTTATTTGTATATACCTTGGAAATTTAACCAGATATTGATAATATCCACATAATGTAAGAGGTTGTGGAATATTCCCACTAGGGTCATTAAATTGTATATTAATTACCTAAAGGAAGAAAAATGTGAATCCTCACGGTAAACTACTTAGACACAAGCATGAATGAAACAGAAAAGAAGTTGCATTTTTGGCCAAATTTGAATGTGGTATAATTGAGTTTAAAAAGAAAATCAGGTTCATGAAATTACTCATTGCATTTAACGATGAACAACAACTCCAAAAAAAACTCCACAAATCATGGGACAATTAAAGCAAAAAAGTACTTCTGTTTCCAATTCAGCAACATCTCGAATGCTTAGCAGTCTATAAAAGATCATTTTAGCTGAGAGATAGATGAGAGGAGAACGCATGTGTAATTCAGAATCTTTTTCACCCGAATAAGCACTTATTATGGACTTAGGAACTTTGCTAGTTTTTGTTTGAGAAGCTTGTTAAGTCACAGTCATTTTTACTAACATCTGCTGGTTCCATTTATACTCCCCAAGGACATAGTTATTAGTAGAAATTCAAGGAACAGCAAGATGCTTAAAAAATATTTGAATGTGGTTCATTTTCCCTTAAGAAAACCTCAATTTTCTGAATTCTTAAAATTGAAATCATATCGATTAAATATTATCCTGGTCTTGCACTAGTAATAAAAATCTGCTTTGTTGTTAATCTTTTATTTTGTCTTGATTCGTATAGTTTCTTTCATATTTGCAGAATACTATTTTATTCTTAGGAGCCCTGGTGGTGCAGTGGTTAACGTGCTTGGCCACTAACCAAAAGGTTGGGAGTTCAAAACCACCAGCGGCTCTGTGGCAGAAAGATGTGGCACTCTGCTTTGTAAAGATTTACACCCTTGGAAACCCTATGGGGTTGCTATGAGTCAGAGTCGACTGGACGGCAGTGGGTTTGAGGTTTTTTTGTTTGTTTATTTTCTTCTACTTCTTTTAAATCCAATCATAACTATAAATTATTTTCATTTGGGATTGATATCTGGAAACACTTTTCTTATGAGGAGATTTCAAAAAAAATTTTTTTTAAGTCTTTCTCTCAAATGGTTCCTCTCTGGATTGCAGCTGCCCTAATCCGAAACCCCTATCATCTCAAATCTATATTGTTGTTGTATTTGCCTGTAGTCTCAGGCCTATGAGTTATTTTGGAATTATATTACTAACACTGAAGTAACATAGTTCACTACATTTACCTCTAGAGTTATCACTTGATATAAATTAAGCTTATCCATTTAGATTTGAGCTTTACGTTCTAAATAAACTTCACCCAGAGAACTTTAAGCCCATATGTCTAGATAGGGCCAAAGATTCCATAATGACATTAAATTGAATACTGATATTCACACCTACGACACGGTTTGTCTCGAGGTGAGACCATCTATTTTCATGCTTATCAAGTATGTATTAAAGATATTACATTGGACCGTCAAAGTTGTTGAGGGGAGTACATAATTCTAAAGAAAGGATAAAATTATAGGAGGAACTAAGAAATAAAAGTGCATTTCTCATAGTGAATGACTACATAATGCATGACTATTATGGGATTAACAAGCACTTCCTAGTTCTGGGATAGGTTCATCAAGAAATGTTCTTTGTGAGAGTAAGTTTTGAGCATTGTCTTCTTGGAGCTGTTGTACAAGGACCGGCAGAGTGAAGAATACTGGGTGATAAGAAAACAGCGGAGGAAAAAAGTTGAGATTGGTTAAGATGGGCTGGGATTGATGTGTCCTGTCCCAGGAATGTGCTTGGATGAGTGGGAGGACTAGACTCTAGTGATAGAAGGCACTGAATTCTGAGGTGAGGACTTTGAATTTAATGTGAAAAATAAAGGTTTTTATGAGGTTTAGGGTAAAGGAAAACTTATTTAGGATTTAGATTCATAGATACTATGCAAAATGCAATCAGGGGAATAATATGTCTATGGCATTGATAAAAGAAGCCCTGGTGGCACAATGGTTAACATCTTGACTGCTAACTGAAAGGCTGGTCGTTTGAACCCACTAGCCACTCCATGGGAGAATGATGAGGCAGTCTACTTCTTTAAAAGATTACAGCCTTGGAAACCTAATGGGGCAGTTTTACTCCATCCTGCAGGGTTGGAGTCCTGGTGCACAGTGGTTAAGAGCTACGGCTGCTAACTACAAGGGTTGGCAGTTCAAATCCACTAGCTCCTCCTTGGAAACCCTATGGGGCGATTCTACTCTGAGTATGAGTTGGAATCTACTTGTTGGCAATGGGTTTTATGGCATCAATAACAAATAAAACAGTATTTATTTCAGTTATAATTATTAGGTCCAGATACAATTCAATTTAATATCTATAACCTATACTCTGAAATGACTCATTTTTTTTCAAATTGGTTAATATTTTATTGATGGAGATTCTTAATAAACAATATCTATTGCTCCCCTCAAAGTACTGATCTAACAGTTCAATATAAATAATTGAGTAAATATTAATTTTCCCAATTTTTTGAGTTTTATTTGTAATTGTTCCAAATTAAGCACCTTTCAAGTCTATATAGAATAGAATTGATACATTTGTTTTTGGGCGCTGTCTTTTATTGAGAGGATTAAAACACTTTTATTACGTTGCCAGAAAGACTAACCAAATGGCTGCAATCAGAAGTTAACATTTGCTTTCTATTATTTTGTTTTATTCTATTTGCATGTCTTGTATTAATTAATTATTCAAAGATTTATATTATTAATTTAAAAAAAAAGACATTGTATAGAAACCATATCTTAGGGCAAGCTGTGTTCCCCCATGACTAATTACCAAAAGCACCATCTGGAGACATAAAAAGAAAAATCTATTCCCTAAACTCCAGTGAAAGCATGATTATCTACTCCATACGAAAAGAGATTTGGGAGGCATTTTCTAAGTATGCATTTCAAAGATTGAGGAATTGTCTATCCCACTGAAGAGCAGAAACAACACTGAGGGCATAACAAAGTTTAATGAATTCCAATTACTAAAAGCAAACATATAAACATCTGTAATTCTAATGACCATAATAAATCTTAGCAGTTGGAAGAAGAAAACTTTCTAGCTGGCTTGATAATTGGATCAATTTTTCACTTACGGGCTGTCAATTACTTGATATTTTAATGCATGCCAAATACAGCTAAAAGTATTTTAATTGGAATAACATTGCCAAAACTAACCCTAGAGCTTCAATTGTAGTTCTGAAGCACAAAATGTGCATCTGAATACCTATTTACTGAACAGAAGTTAATGAAAAGCACAATTTCATATTGAACTTGCACTGGGCAGAAAGAGAGAGAAAATAATTGGCAATTAGGAATATGTAAGTGTCCACTCTATGATACTAAGCAAGATTGCTACCAACTTACACAAGTTGAGACTTTCAATGTTATTTCTAATAGGACCAGAAGTTATAACAATTCAATATTGTTTAAATACATGTAGAATACACATGGTTGTTGGTTTCAAAAGCTTCTATTATTACTAAGATACCAAGTTAAACTTATATGGTGAGCTATTACTTTCAAACTACCACAGCATAAATTATTTTATCTGGTATTATGAACTGCTGAGGTTGGTTTGAGAGTTTCAGCAAATAACACCTCCCTTCTTCCATTTATGTTATGAACCAGTTGAGCAGTAAGAGAGAAGGGAAATCAAAACATTTCCTGTATTTCTAATGAAACTAGTATGGACAACAAGGCTTAGAAAGAGGCTCAAGTGGTACTGCTCATTCCATGTCTGGGTATAGAACAATCAAATGTTAAACAGCTTTGTCCACCCCATCTCTTCTAAAGAGTTTATAAAACTGAAGAACTTTCTTTCTTGGGTCTTGGAAGGCAAATTCTCAAGCTTCTATAAAGTTGTGGTTCTTTTTTGAAAAGTCTTCATCAAGATTACAAAGAAAAAGAGAGTGAATCCCAAGGAAGCATTTTGGTCAAACAGCAGATGTTCTGGCTGTTATTAGCTGCCTCAAATTGACAAAGCCACATCCAGAATAGAATGGAAAGGAAAAAACACTGAATATCTCCTCCGCATCTCCACCTCCACCAACTCAGCGTTTCTGTTGTAGATATACTTATTTGCCGCTCTCGACCATGTGATTCAGTGAACTAGAATGTATCTCCCCATACCACGGCTGATTTTCATCTGTGTATGAAAATCAGTATATCTTATTTCCCTAGATAGTAACTATATTTTAGGGATACGTATGTTTCCAAAATGGAGCAATGAGAGGTGATGATGTTTTTTCTGGGGATTTTTAGAAAATAAAACCCCAACATTCAATTAGGTGACAGGTAGATGTGATGTTTGTTTCTACATCTGAAGATGGAGTCAACACAATGGAAGTAGAGCTGCAAGACTATGAGGGTGAAACTGGATGCCAATGATATCTTTAGAGTCTCTATATCACAGTGTCCATGAAACTAGCCATATGCTTTGTAATATAGGAGTTAGCAAAATTTCTTTTTTTTTTTGCCAGTCTCTGATATCTGGTAAGTCAGGTATCACAGATTAAAGCGTATAGGAATTGGAATCAGACATACCTGGATACAAGTCCTGGCTTTACAATTATCTAGCCATATGAACTTAGCAAAAATTACTTTACTTCTTTGAGTATGTAAAATACTTGCCCAACTTATTCAAGATTCATATTATTATCATGAGAATTAAAATGATAATGTGGAAACAACCTGGTACAATGCCTAAAACAAAATAGGCAGCTAATAAATGATAGCTATAATTAGTGATCAGAATACTTGATTTAAAATTCTATCACAACAAAAGACTAGATCTTTTGGTGTATATTTCTTTATCTCTCTTTTTAAAATTCCAACTTTTTATTCATATCTCTATATCGTATTTTTATTATATTGCTCATTTCCTATTTTCCTCACTCCCTTGGTGAAAAAAGATAGTGTGTAAGTGAATAAAAATAAAAACACATAAGCTGTCACATGTCAATAGAATGAACTTTGGCATCGTGACCGTAACTTTTTCAAAGGCACGTAAAATACACAATTCAATTGAATATCACTTTAAACTAGCATAAGAATTATGTCATCCTAAGAATGAAAAATGGCAATATTTTATTAACTTCAAAGATATTCATTGTTATATAGAAACAAATGCTGGGTTAATAAGTATGACCATTTTTAATCAAAAAGTATTATCACATTTTTCTCTACAGTAATTTTTCCCTATCAAAGTCCGCTAGCTTCTGATGAACACTCTCCAATACCCTTCCACCTTAAGCCACTTAGTTTAGAAACCAAAGTCCTTACGTAGACTTACAAACTGTTATACAATGAGGCTTCCTTGCCATGATTTGTCTCCCCACCCCATCAGCTCTCTCTCTTTATTTCCCATTACTCTCCTTATATTTCACTTTGCTCCAGCTACACTGGCCTCTTTCTCATTCTTTAAACACTTGAGCCTTTGAACTGCCTATTCTCTCAGCTTAGAAAGCTCTTCCCTCAGATTTCTGCATGCCTATCTCCCTCCCCTCACCTGTCAAAAGTCTCTGAACAACTGTCACTTTCTCTGTGAGCACTATTCTGACCTCCTTGATTAGATACAACCTTCTCTCCCCATGCCTGCCTTCTGCATTTATGATTCCCCTTAATACATATTTAATATATATATATATTTATTTTAGTAGCACTTACCACTTTTAGACACACTAAATAACTTTTGTATAATGTCTATCATTTTGGTATCTGTCATCTTTGTCATTTCCTACCAGAGAATGACAGACACTAAAGTGTTCTCCCCTTATCTTTCACCCATTTCCAGTTTGAGTCAGGCCACCCAGTCTAGGCCTTTTCCTCTCCAGAACCAAGGTCCTTCATGGTTTTTCAATGAAGCCTTGGAAAACAGATTAGGTATAGGGGGAAGTCCGAGTTTCACTTCACAAGGCTAGAAACATTTGGAGACAACATTACTTGTCAGAGGGGGCAAGCAATGGAAAATATTTTCAGAATCAGGACAACTTGTTATATAATTTGCTGATCCTAAAAAAGAAGAAAAGAATGATGAACCGTGCGTGAACACATGCCAGTTGCCTCAAAATTATAAACAGTGATAAGATTGCAGGCATAAAGACTCTACTATCCAATCCTGTTGGATTGTGCACACAAGAGACTTACACGGTGTTGGCAATTAAAAGCACCTATTATTTATAGAAGGTAAGTAGTAAACAACAAGATTATTTATAGAAAACAAAGAGTAAATAACAGGAACAGATTTAAGATGAACAGGTCTACCCCTACTAGTACCCCACTTAGTGTCATAAGGGAGGAAACTGTCTAAAAGAGGACCACTCACTGTTTTCACATTGTTGTTGTTGTTAGGTGCCATGGAGTCAGTTCCAACTCATAGCAAACCTATATACAACAGAACGAAAAACTGCCTGGTCCTGCACTGTCCTCTGAATCATTGTTATGCTTGAGCCCATTGTTGTAGTGCCTGTATAAATCCATTTCCTTGAGGGTCTTTCTCTTTTTCATTGACCTTCTACTTTACCAAGCATGATGTCCTTCTCCAGGGACTAGTCCCTCCTGATAACATGGCCAAAATATATGAGATGAAGTATCGTCATCCTCGCTTCTAAAGTGCATTCCTATAGTATTTCTTCCAAGACAGATTTTTTTCCTTCTTCTGGCAATACATGGTATATTCAATATTCTTCTCCAACACCATAATTCAAAGACATCAATTCTTCTTGGGTCTTCGTTATTCATTGTCCAGCTTTAGTGTGCATATGACGTGAGTGAAAACACCATGGGTTGGGTCAGGCTCACCTTAGTCCACAAAGTGACATCTTTGCTTTTTAACACTTCAAGGAGCTCTTTTGCAAAAGATTTTCCCAATACAATATGTCCTTTGATTTCTTGACTGCTGCTTCCATGGGCATTGATTGAGGATCTAAGTAAAATGAAAATCTTGACAGCTTCAATATTTCTCTGTTTTTCATGATGCTGCTTATTGGTCCAGTAGTGAGGATTTTTGTTTTCTCTATGTTGAGCTATAATCCATACTGAAGGCTGTAGTCTTTGACCTTCATCAGTTAAGTGCTTTAGGTCCTCTTCACCTTCAGCAAGTAAGGTTGTGTCATCTGCATATCACAGGTTGTTAATGACTCTTCCTCCAATCCTGATGCCACATTCTTCCAGCTTCTCGGATTGTTTGCTCAGCATACAGATTGAACAAGTATGGTGAAAGGATACAACCTTAATGCACATCTTTCCTGATTTTAAACCACCCAGTATCCCTTTGTTCCATTCCGAAGGCCGCCTCTTTGTCTAAGTAGATTCCACATGAGCACAATTAAATGTTCCAGAATTCCCATTCTTTGTAATGTTATCCATAATTTGTTATGATCTACCCAGTGGAATGCCTTTGCATAGTCATTAAAACACAGGCAAACATCTTTCTGGTATTCTCTGCTTTCAGCTAAGATCCTCTGACATCAGCAATGATATCCCTAGTTCCACGTTCTCTTCCTAATCCGACTTGAATTTCTGGCAGTTCCAAATCTATGTACTGCTACAACTGTTTTTGAATTATCTTCAGCAAATTTTACTTTTGTGTTATATTAATATTGTTTCATAATTTCTGCAATCTGTTGGATCACCTCTCTTTGGAGTGGGCACAAATATGGATCTCTTCCAGTCATTCGACCAGGTAGTTGTCTTCTAAATTTCATTGCATAGACAAGCAAGCACCCCCAGCATTGCATCTGTTTGTTGAAACATCTCTATAGTAATTCCATCGATTCCTGGAGACTTGTTTTTAACCACTGCCTTCAGTGCTGCTTGGGCTTCTTCCTTCAGTACCATTGGTTCTTGATCATATGCTACCTCCTGAAATGGTTGAACGTTGAACAATTCTTTTTGGTACAGTGACTCTATGTATTCCTTCCACCTTCTTTTGATGCTTCCTGAGTTGTTCAATATTTTGCCCATAGAATCCTTCAGTATTGCAACTCAAGGTTTGATTTTTTTTCAGTTCTTTGAACTTCAGAAATGTTGAACGTGTTCTTCCCTTTTGGTTTTCTAACTCCAGGTGTTTGCACATTTCATTATAATACTTCACTTTGTCTTCTCAAGTTCCCCTTTGGAATCTTCTGTGCAGCTCTTTTACTTCATTATTTCTTCCATTCACTTTAGCTACTCGATGTTCGAGAACAGGTTTCAGAGTCTCTTCTGACATAAACTTTAGTCTTTTCTTTCTTTCCTCTCTTTTTAATGACCTCTTGCTTTCTTCATGTATGATGTCCTTGATGTCATTCTACACCTTGTCTGGTGTTCAGTGATTAATGTTCAATGGGTCAAATCTATTCTTGAGATGGTCTCTAAATTCAGGTGGGATATACTCAAGGTCGTATTTTAGCTTTCGTGGACTTGTTTTAATTTTCTTCAGCTTCAACTTGAACTTGCATATGAGCAATTGATGGTCTGTTCCACAGTCAGCCCCTGGTCTTGTTCTGACTGATGATATTGAGCTTTTCTATCATCTCTTTCCACAGATGTAGTTGATTTGATTTTTGTGTATTCCATCTGACAAGATCCACGTGTATAGTTGCCATTTATGTTATTGAAAAAGGTATTTACAATGAACAAATCGTTGGTCTTGCGAAATTCTATTATGCAATCTCCAATGTCTCTTTTATCAGCAAGGCCATATTTTACACCTACATATCCTTCTTTGTTTCCAATTTTTGCTTTCCAATCACCAGTAATTATCCATATATCTTGATTTCATGTCTGATCAGATTCAGCCTGCAGAAGTTGGTATAATTCTTCAATTTCTTCATCTTTGGCAGATTAATCATGTCCATTTCTGTGTCACTGAGCCAGCACACCGTGGGCCAGGTCAGATGATGTCTCTCTCTCTCTCTTTCCCAGCAGATGTGTCATCAGTTCAGGTTGGGTGCAGCATAGCTATGTTCATTCTCTCTCTTTTTTTCTCTCTCTCTGTGAATTTTCTTAGCTGAATCTGGCCCCCTATTGGACTTGCTGGTCCAGCAGCTTTGGGACAACCCTGAGCCAGTGCCAGGATTAGGCTGACATTATGACAGCTCTTGACGCAGGAGCTGTACGGGCAACTCCTGTAGGGTTTATGTACAAACTTCTGCTCTGTTGGCAACCATCTTCCCAGGGATGCCCAGCTCCATTGGTGACATCCTACCTAGAGGTGCCCAGCTCCTCTTTGTGAGCTGATTTGCCCACTGCCGCTGTCTTCTCCTTGGGCCAAGTATGCCGTTGATCATGTCAGTCGGTCTTGTAGTCTCTGCTCCTCACACTGCTGCCACCATTTCTCTACCACTTAGCTTTGCTATGCTTTCTGCCATTTCTCTCAGTCTTCAGGATTATCATTTCAGTAAATGTTACCAGCTCGATGCTACAGCCCTTGACCTGTATTATTGCTCTTCTAGGACGTCCTTAGCTCAGGGCCCCTTGTTCAAAGGACATCCTCCCCTCCTGGTTCTCGTCAATCAGGAAGTCTCAAAAACGTGTGAAATCAGCAACCTATATGGGAGCACTTCTTGTGAATAGCTGGGTGTGGTTTCCGCAAACCTACCAATCCCTTAGGTGGATTACAAAGTGACCAATACCCTTGGGTGTATTTGCAAGCCTCTTATGAGGATAGTAAACTGACCAATTCCTTGCAAGATTGGCCACACCAATCATTTTGGGAAAATTACAAATCCAGGGCCAGAAAAGCCAAATAAGAAAAAACCTATTGCACCAAAGATGGGGTAAAACTATTGAGAAACATCTGGCCCTATACAGATTAGACCTATACCCTAAACAGGGAAAACCCTCACAGAGAGGTAGGTGAGAGGGAATGGGGAAGACTCCAAGCAAAGAAGATACAATTGAATAATTTAATTCACTTATTATTTTTTCAACATCTTTGAATTTGCCACCTCTGTAAGTGAGGCTGCTTTGAGCTACATTATGAAATGGGTTCAAAACCAAGGAAAACATTTTACACTAATTATGGTAGGAAGTTATTGTTAGGTTCCATTAAGTCAGTTCCAATTCATAGCAGCCCTATGTACAACAGAAGGAAACACTGCCCTGTCCTGCACTGTCCTAACAATCATTGTTGTGCTTGAGCCCATTATTGCAGCCACCGTATCAATCCATCTCATTGAGAGTCTTCCTCCCTTTAGCTGACTCTCTACTTTACCAAGCATGATATCCTTTTCCACAGACTGGTCTTTCGTGATAACATGTCCAAAGAATGTGAGACAAAGTCTCACCATCCTTGCCTCTAAGGAGTATTCTGGTTGTACTTCTTCTAAGACAGGTTTGTTCCTTTTCCTGGCAGTCCATGGTATGTTCAATATTCTTCGCCAACAAAGGCTTCAACTCTTCTTCGGTCTTCCTTATTCATTGTCCAGCTTTAGCATGCATATGAGGCAATTGAAAACACCATGGCTTGAGTCAGACACACCTTAGTCCACAAAGTGACATCTTTGCTTTTTAGCACTTCAAGGAGATCTTTTGCAGCAGATTTTCCCAATGCAATACATCCTTTGTTTTCTTGACTGCTGCTTCCATGGGCATTGACTGAGGATCTAAGTAAAATGAAAATCTTGACAACTTCAGTCTTTTCTCTGTTTATCGTGATGTCGGTTATTGGTCCAGTTGTGAGGATTTTTGTTTTCTTTATGTTGAGGTGTAATACATACTGAAGGCTGTAGTCCTTGATCTTCATCAGTAAGTGCCTCAGGTCCTCTTCACTTTCAGCAAGCAAGATTGTGTCATCTGCATATCGCAGGCTGTTAATGAGTCTTCCTCCAATCCCAATACTCCTTTCTTCTTTATATAGTCAAGTTTCTCGGATTATTTGTTCAGCATACAGATTGAATAAGCATAGTAAAAACCTTTCCTGACTTTAAACCACACGGTATCTCCTTGTTCTGTTCGAACAACTGTCTCTTTGTTTACATACAGTTTCCTCATAAGCACAATTAAGTGTACCGGAATTTCCATTCTTTCAATGTTATTCATAATTTGTTATGATCCACACAGTCGAATGCCTTTGCATAGTCAATAAAACATAGGTAAACATCTTTTTGGTATTCTCTGCTTTCGGTGAGATCCATTTGACATCAGCAATGTTATCTCTCATTCCATGTCCTCTTCTGAATCCAGCTTGAATTTCTTGCAATTCCCTGTCAATATACTGCTGCAACCACTTTTGAATGATGTTCAGTAAAATTTTACTTGGGTGAGATATTAATGATTTTGTTCAATAATTTCCACATTCAGTTGGATCATCTTTCTTTGGAATCAGTACAAATATGATAGGAAGTAGGTAGGTTTTTATAGATTTTGGTCAGAAGGGAGAAACTATTTTCTTGTTTAGAAAAATAATTTTGTAAATTTTTTTCAGGATTCATTTGAGGAAAGAGAGATTGGAGGTTTTGAAAATAGATGAAAGGATGTTGCAATATCTAGGATTCAGATGACCCTGAGTCCAATCTGACTCATTGCTACCCAATGTGCAGTGATGTTGACAAAGATGAAGAGGGAAAGAAAATGCAAGATGAACTTGGAAGAAGAAACTAGAGAATAACTAAAATTTCATTCTCCCGTTAAAATCCTATAGTTAAGTAATCTGCCATTGTTAGTAAATATTGGTATCTGCTTTAGTAGGAATGGTAATAAAAGGGGGAAATTATCTACCACTTTCAAAAGTAAAAGTTTATCTCTAGCAAACTAAGAAAAATAATTTCTAAAATTGTTTAAGTATATATTATGCTGAATATTTGATATGGTGAAAATATATAAAGAAATGGAATGATAGCATATTAGCAAGAATAAACATGCATTTTCAGAGACCATTCTGATGTGTTAATGATTGCTATATAGAAAACTAAAAGAAAAATTATAGGAAGGAAGAAAATAGAAACTATAAAAATCATTTCAGATGTACTTTCTCAGTATGTTTTCAGGTGACTCTTCTTTGCAATGCTTATAATTAATCTGAAAACGATTTTGCAGGGTAGTGATCAGAGAGATAGAATGGCCTAAATCTACTAGAGGTTCACTTTAATCTTCATAAAATTAAATGCTTCTGCTTTACACTTGTGAAGACTAACTTAAGAGTTATTTGAGGTCGTTTTTAAGCAACATGTTACAGCTCTTTTATTGGAATAATAGAATAAATAATAGAATAAAAAACCTCCTTAGAGTGGTACCATTAGAAGAGAGCTGGATGTGTTTTTTGTTCCACATGCATATGCTTATGCAAACAATTTTGCAACACTTCATTGACTTGTAATAATTTCAAGAGTTTTAAGTTCATTAAAATGAAACTGGCAACTTGTTCAATTTGATGCTATATTTATGCAAATATGAATAGTAATAAAGCAGAAGAGAAGGCAGAAAATGCAATTTGGAAAACGGAGCTGTTTCTCAGTGCAGCATTTGTCAAACTTCTTTGGGGTTGAGCAAGTTTGAAAATGATTAATTGTGTATGAATGGCTCAGAAAACACATACTCAAATAAATGATTGGTTCTAGCAATGATTAAGTGTTATTAGATGCTGTTGAGTCAGTTCCGACTCAGAGCGACCCTATGTACAACAGAACAAAACACTGCTTGGTCCTGCATCATCCCCACAGTCATTGTTATGCTTGAGCCCATTGTTGCAGTCACTGTGTCAATTCATCTCATTAAGGATCTTTCTCTTTTTCACTGACCCTAGTTTTCCAAGCATGATGTCCTTCTCCAGGAACTGGTCCCTCCTGATAACATGTCCAAAGCATGTAAGGACAAGTCTTGCCATCCTCACTTCTAAGGAGCGTTCTGGCTGTACTTCTTACAATACAGATCTGTTTGTTCTTCTGGCAGTCCATGGTATATTCAGTATTCTTCTCCAGCTGCGTAATTCAAAGGCAGGGTGTTGAATTATTAAGTAGGCAGATACAAATTTTATCATTTATTTTGGCATTGTAAGTAGGAAAGGAGAGTTACATGTTAATTTCTATGCATCAGTATTAACTGCAAGCATCCAGTTTGGTCCTAGTAAATTGTAAATCTTAAAACATCTAAGATTTGAAGTCAAAATTTTCCTGAAAGATTTTAATATTTTATAGAAGTCAAAAAAAAAAAAAAATTTCTGTAGAAAGCTCATACTAGTGTTTTTAGGCCAACTTTTTTTTTTTTAATTTATATCTTTAAGTAGGTAGTAAATATCACAGAATTATGAAATATGTATACTGAATCTAAACTTAAGCCAGAACTCAAGTATATGAAGGCATAAACCATAAAGTTAAGGAGGGAAAACTTTGGCTCTCTGTAACTAGAGTAACCAGTAACTGGTTTTTCTAAATAAGGCTACATGGAGGTGGAGCGCTTCTTCTATGAATTTCAAACAAAAGGGTTGAATCAAGCCAAGCCAGTTATCATTCAGTTGGTTTCAATTCATCGAGAACTCATGTGTGTCAGAGTAGAACTGCACTCACAGGGTTTTCAATGGCTGTGATCTTTCAGAAGCTGATCACTGGGCCTTTCTTCTGAGGAGCCACTAGGTGGATTTGAACTGCCAACCTTTTGGTTAGTAGGCAAATGCATAACTGTTTGAGCCACCCAGGAACTCCTAAGAATTGAACAGAAAGATATAAATTTGTCAGCTATGGATAGAATAAAACATCCCCTTTAGAAAGCTAATGTCAAAAGTCAAATCTAGCCTGTTACTGACCAGCAAAGTTCTATCAGGTTTTCCCTCTATAGATAGATAAAATTTGAGAAACAGGACTTTACCACAGTCTATCCAAATTTAGCATGCAGTATATTCCAGTGACACTCCTCAAAAAGAAGATTATTGACTTCTTAATGTGTTGTTATTATCAGAAATGAACAAAAAATATCCATATTATTTTTATGTCCTGTGCTTGTTTCCTAGGCTATACCTTAGAATATGAATACCATCTTTTTTTTTTTATTCTGGGGTTTGAATTCGTTAATATAGATAATTGATGCATTCCTAATCACAATGTTGAGTGATTAATCATCAATTATCTAATGATGTTCACGATAAAAAGTGAAATAATATAAATGCACACCTAAGGACTCTGATAATTTTACAAGTTTCATGAAATCACTTTTTTTGTTTGTTTTAATCGTTTTTTTTTTAATGTCTTTAGAAATATTTTTCTAAAGAGCTGTCTCATTCAAAGGTGTTTCTTTTTAAATGCCAGAATATTACACTTTTGATTTTTATAAAGATTACTGTGCCATTTGAAGTTATTTATAGTACAATGAACACCCATTCCCCAAATACCTAAAATATATTTTTACTATTTCTTCATGAACAATTTTTCCTTCTCTGAAAACTCTTTTTGTCCTGATACAACCCATCATCTGTCTTCTCTTTAGTTCAACAATTCAAAAAGCATTTATTAAGTGCCCACTATAAAACAAGATAAGTGTAAAGACAGAAATATTAATAAAAATAATAATTCTCAACCTAAGTCTCTTAGTGAAGTTAACAGACATATAGCATGCAATATTAAATACTGTGAAAAGTGCTATTATCAAATCACAGAAGATGACCACTCAGTTTACCCGGAAGATCCAGGAAAGCCTTCCTTGTGGGATAAGATAATGCTTAAGCTGAGATTTGAAGGGTGCTTATGCTAGACAAAAGGGACATGAAAACACATTTCAGGGAGAGGAAATAGTAAAAGCACAAGTGCAGAGGCACAGAATAATATGAAGTGTGTCATGATAATTATAAGCAGATTGACTTTATTAGACTGTTAGACGAATTCAAAACAACAGAGAGTTGAGACTGGAGAGGCATATAAAGGCTTTTTTTTTTTTAATACTGTTTTTTATCTTTTATTTTGTTCCACAGATAAAATGAAAATTTGTGGGTTGATACGTGATGGCGTAACATATTTTCTAAACTTTACAGTTTTTTTTTTTCCTCTAAATAGTATGGGAAGGCCACAATTTTAATAGCATAATATGAATTAGCATTATCTTTTAAAAATAATTTATAATGGTGGAATACTAATAGTGATATTATTGTCTGTAATTGCTTTGTTACCATCTGTCCTAACCCTGGCTTGAAATCCTAAGAATCTTTAGTGGAGAGTACTATCCCCATCTCTTCATGTTTCCATATGGAGGACCTACCATCAGAGCGACATTCATGACCTGTCACCCGTCCCTTTCCCTTACCAACCTGAAGTGAGAGGAATGACTTTTCTGATGGGTGAAAGAGATGAACTGATCGTGCATGGCTCAGCCCACTCTAGGTCCTCTTCAGTTTTGCCTGCCTGCCCTAAAAGAAGATGCTCTTTTGTGGGGGAAGGCCTGTGGCTATCTAGCTGTGCCAGTGACTGGGTGAGTTAATAACTGTAATAGGGGTCAAGTATTACAAGCCTACTTGGCCAAGGATTTAAGTATGTTGTCTGAAAAAGCATTATAATGAATAAACATTTGATGTTGGAATTTCTGTCTATTTCTCAGCTGGCTCCAAACTCAAACAGAGAAGAGTGGGGAATTGACCTCTTAAAACTCTAACAAATGAAAATGCAAGAAAATCAAATCCGTGTGGTCAAGTCGATTCCGATTAATAGCGACCCTTATAGAACAGAGTAGAACTGCCCCATGAGGTTCCCAGGGCTGTAAATTTTTACGGAAGGAGACCCCCACATCTTTCTCCCAGGGAGCAGCTGGTGAGTTCGAAATGCCAAACTTTTGGTTAGCAGCCAAGTGCTTAATCACTGTGCCACCAGGGCCCCTAACATAAATGAAATGATCATTTAATATTTATTCTTAATTTAAATTGATCCACTTCACTGTAAAACTGAGAAGAAGCTTAGTGTGTACTCATTTCCACCTTAATTTTCTTCATAATCCAATTTTTCACGTTGCCCAATAGTCCATCCAGGCCTCTCTTCCTTGGACAATGTTTTTAATCTGCTTGATTCTGCATAAAGATGTATCTGTCTAGTTAATAAACTTCTCTGTAATAACAAGATAATGGGTAGTGATGAGTTTTTGAGTCACCACCACTAAATAATTTATATGTAGTCTAACAGATGCTCTTTGAATGACAGATATCTTTTTTTTTTTAATTTTTTTTTTTTGTACTTTAGATGAAGGATTACTGAACAGTTTCTCATTACATAGTCAATACACATATTGTTTTATGACATTGGTAAACAACCCAAGGATGACAAATATCTTAACCCAAATATTTGACTCTAAAAGTAAAAAAAGTCACTTTCTATGACAAGCTTTTGGGGAAGTTATTTTTGAAGAGACGGACCTTTTGGTATACTTAAGTTCTATCAAATTGATAGCTAAATATTTATTCTAAATATGTGAGTAAGCTTCAGAAGGAACTTTTTGGAGGAGCCCTAAGTGATGTAATAACTAAGGCAGGGTTGGTGTGGCAAACACCATAAGGTGCTTCACTCAACACAATTTTCAAAGCCCATTCCATTGCCTTTCTCTCTTATAAAGGCAGGATAGTGAACTACAAGCCTCTGCGCCTCAGTGGGTGTTCTGGTAGCCCAGTGGTTAAGAACTTGGCTGTTAACCAAAAAAGTCAGCAGTTCAAATCCACCAGCCACTCCTTGAAAACCCTATGGGGCAGTTGTACTCTGTCCTGAGGGAGGGCATGTGACACACTTCTAGCCAATGATATGTAAACAGTAGTCTCTGGATAAGGCATCCCTTCTCAAATAACGACATGTTCATAGAATGCTTTTGGACCACCCTGTTCCTTCTGCCTATTGTGCAGATGAAATAGGGATACAGAAGCCATCTTGTGACAATGAAGTCAAAACTACAAGCTGAAGGTAGTTCCTGCTTGATATATATCCTTGAGCAGCAGGTAAAAAATAAGCCCCATGTATAAACTGATTGTAGGGTTTTCTGTTACACTAAAAAAATAATAAAAGTTGCCATCTACTCAGTTCCAACTCATGGGGACCCCATGTGTGTCAGCAATAACTGTGCCCTATAGAGTTTTCCATGGCTGACTTTTTGGAAGCAAATCACCAGGCCTTTCTTCCCAGGCACCTTTGTGTGGACTCAAACCTCCAACCATTTTAGCAGTTGAGCTTGTTAACCTTTTGCACCACCCGGGGACTCCATACACATTACTAAATTGAAAGAGATAACAAGTCATGTTTCTTAATTGAAGACAATAGAAACTACTGTATCTGTCTTCTATAAAAAAATTAGTGGAAGTTACATAGCTCAGAGAACTGCTAGGATGGCTTTTAAGCTTGGGTGCTTCAGATTCAGGAGATATACATGAAGGATAATATATACGAGAAAAATGCTCAACCACATCAACATTGCCATTACCATTACAATAAGAACTAGAAGCCAGAAGTTCCGCCATAGCCATCCCAGAAGACTTGCAGGGAACAGCTGTTTCATGTTCTTTATTTTTTCATCCATGTTTCATGCAAGTACATCTGCTTGGCAAAACCTAATTCTCATGCCTGACCGCTAGTTAAAAATAAGTTTGGAAAATGCAGCTTGGTATTTCCAGCCTCTATTGTACAAGCAAGCCTGCCAAAAAAAGCAGTGAAATGAGCGGTGAGTTAGCTGATATAAAGTGTCTGCAACAAACTGTGCCAGACTTGATTGATACTGACTTCTTGGAGTGGTGTTCTGAGGATTGGCCGAACACATGCAGGCTTAGCAAGAAGTGACAAGATTCATTAGTGATATCTGCTGAGATACAGAGAGGGAGAGTTTGGGTATGCCTGCCATTTATGTTGTCATCTTCAAGCAAAGATGTGAATAAAGAGGCAGCTGTGGAGTGGCAGCAGGGTCTTTGAGACAGATGAATAATTATAAGAAAGTAAGATCTGGAGGATACTAAGCTGCTATTGTTGTTGAGCTGCTGGGTCTCAGGAGGAACTGCAGGAACCGAGATAACAAAGGAAGGCGACAACCATCCTAAAACAGAGATACTCAAATTAACTCTTCTTCCCCTAAATTGAGGTTATTTTGGCACCTGTTTAGTCAATCCTCAGATGTGGGTAGGGAAACAACAAACAAATTAAAATTGGGCTGCACATCTATTTTATGTACATCAAAATCTAAGAAAAGAACGTTGTTCTTAGTTGCTGTTGAGTTGATTCCAACTCATGACGACCCGATATGTGCAGAGTACAACTGCTCCATAGGATTTTCAAGGCTGTGACCTTTCTGAGGCAGATTGCCAGTACTGTTTTCTGAGGCTCCTCTGGATGGGTTTGCTAACAGTTTGGCTAGTAGTCAAGCACTTAAGAAGCCCTGGTCATGCAAACAGTTAAATGCTCAGCTGCTAACTCAAAAGTTGGCCATTTAAACCCACCCAATGGCTCCATGGGAGAAAAGATTATAGCCAAGAAAACCAAGACAGGATCTCCATGAGTTGAAAACTACTCCACGGCACCCAACAATATCAATCAACTGCTTAACTGTTTGCACCACCCAGGGACTCCTAAGAAAAGAACAGACCAAGACAGATAGTATAGACATGAATTTCTGGAACCATAAACCTTATCTGACCATCTTATTTTATTTGTGAAGCATCTATAACCCAAAGATACTGTGAGTTGTGCGAGGTAAGGGGTTCAGCAAGGTAGTATTTTCTTTGAGTGTTTCTCATGCCTATATTTTTCTGTGCAATCACATGCTCATTCAATCATCCATATTAAGATGTCATTTTGCCAAATACTAATGAAGTTACAAAGAACATATAAAAGATTTCTATGCTCAGTTTATGATTAAATGAAATACTAAATATATATGAAGATTATGTACTAATTATGTACACATTCCAAAGGATGAAAAATCACAGTGAAATGGAGTATTCAATTAGAGCTGGTCAGGTTTTTGGTTGGAATTAGCAAAAACTGCCTGAAAAGGCAGAATGTAAGTTTATTAAAAGAATAATGGATACCTTACAGAATCATTGAAAACAGCAAAGATTGATGTTTGGGATAAATCTCCAGGAATAATGCACAAATACAACACTGCAGAACTTGTATGTTGAATACATTTCCTTCAAGCACTAGGCGCTTCTGTCTTCACAGATGTCACCTTTCATAATCAACTACTATCTCTACCAGCTGAGAAGGAGAGCTGCTTGTTTACAAGTTACTGAGTGAAAGTCTGTTATAGGGAAGGCTGAGATCATTTTTACTTTCTATAGAAGGAGGATTTATCCCCCCCCCCATCAATATTCTTAAAGTAAAGAATTACCCAAAGATAGTCAGAGATCCAAAGACTAAGGTGGACATAAATTAAAATGAAAGCCCATTACAAAAAGCTACAAGGTCTATAAATTCTCCCAATAATAATAATAATAATCCACATTAAACCTATTCTTCTTCCTCCAAGTCCTATCTCCAGGAAAGTGAATAATTTTAAGTTCTTCCAAAAACCTTCACTTTATTCACTTCACCTTATTGACCTATACAGGGACTTAATATAAATTTATATAAAATTAAGCATGTCAGAATGACAAAGAATGTAAGTGTATATATGAAGAAAATAAAGGTAAATATAATTTGATCCTTTCTCTTAAGAAAACTGTATCCTACTAAATCAAACTCGAAGTCATATTTATCACCTTGCCCCAAACTAACCAGGTCCTTGATATGAGCTGATGGACTTTAGCTCACTTGTATTCAAGGATAAATATCTTCCCAGCCAGCACATTTTCTGGGAGATTAGGGGGCAAACATTTCCCTTCCATTAAACCTAAAACCAGACTCTGCTAAAGAATCCATTATTACATTTTAAGCAGATTCTCATGAAGCTATAGATACGTAAAGGACATTGAAACATCAAAGTCATTTTCTCTTCAGCTAATAATGTCTGCCTATATTGACTATATTCAGCTGGCATATGAGTTCTAATTGTTAGATTTATATTATATGATAACCAGTGCAAGTGTTACCTAATAACCTTTTATTCGAAAAGCAGTTCACCTTATTGAAGGAAAATATGGGAGATAAATCATGCATGGAAACATAGAGGTGAAAAATAATAGAGGTATCCACTGAACTCGTTATTCTCTCTAGATCAGTAGTTTAATCTCTAGAGAAAAAAAAAAAATCAGTTCCTTTCTCCTGTGTGTCTGTATCATCTCAGAAGCTATAAAAAGGAAGTTCTGCTTCTGCTCATTCATGAGTTTTTCAAGCACAAACATCTGTCGCTAAACAACTTCCCAGAAGACGTGGTCAAACTAGACGAAAATCCTATTTGAGAACTTGTAATTATAAATAAAGTCTTGTCAGGATTCAGTATACTTTGCCTTTATTCTTCCTGTGGAAATATTGTCCCAATATTAACTGACTTTAAAAGACAACATTTTTTTTCTGATTATAGTAAGGCACTGAGGGCTGAAGGCGAATAACTTCATGTAAAATGAAACTCATGTAACTCAGAGGTAAAATATTGTTTCTTGCTTTTCTTTGGTTTAAGTCAACATATTTTTGTTTTGTTTCGTTTTCCTCTTTCAATTACTTCTTTATATCTTTTTCTGGTATTGACCATGTACACTTACGCAAAAAAGTCTCAGATGAACTTAGAAAATTCTATTAGAGGGATTTTACTACTTTTAATTTGAATATACATACAGTTTTGTTGTTAGGTGTCATCAAGTCGATTCCGACTCATAACGACCCCATGTACAACAGAGCAAAACACTGCCCGGTCCTGCACCATCCTCACAATTGTTATGCTTGAGCCCATTGTTGCAGCCACTGGGTCAATCAATTTGTTGAGGGTCTTCCTCTTTTTTGCTGGCCCTCTACCAAGCATGATGTCCTTCTCCAGGGATTGATCCTTCCTGATAACATGTCCAAAGTATGTGCGACATAGTCTCAGCATCCTTGCTTCAAAGAAGCGTTTCAATACAGTGGAAGAGGAAAAAGCTGTGGAGGTGGAAGCAAAGTGAGAAGTCAGGAGAGGAGTAGACTGACCTTGGATTAGGTTAGCAGTAGTTGAAATGGAAAGTCAAGGATACCTATTAGAATAAAGAAGGTGGTAAGTTAACTACATACAGAAGCAAGGCACAGGAGTATTCAGAGGTAATTATGATGTTTTGAAGATGTAAGGGTACTAAGAAATAGTGAATCATGTAACCAAAATATGAAAATGTTTTATTCATTGATTTTTCCCCTAAAACTCAGCAGTCGTGTTTTGAAGACTGTTTTTATAGGATTTGGATATCTTTCTAATTCATTTCTTTTTTATTTTCAGGAGATGGAGTTGAGTTACTGTTATTTGCAACCAAAACATTACTAAGGAATAGAATGGAAAAAATATATTTAGTATGGGAAGTATAGAAAATATCAGAGTTCATATAATTAATATTACAGAGGAAAAACTCTCCATCCCATTGGTCTCGGGTAGGTATAAGTTAAATCAATGGCAAGGATGGGAAATGTTGCCACATCAAGATAAATCCAGGATTTTCCTGAATTACCTGTGATCTTGGTTCCAGAATCAAGAAAGAAAATCGCTGAGGAAAGAAAGCATTCAGGTGGTGTATCTGTGGGCAAGAAGCTTCTCTTAGAGTTTGAGGTAAAAATCCACACTGTAAGATGAAATTGTATGCAGTCCGGGCTTGAAAAGAAATCATTTAGGGAGACCTTAAATGAGGGGAGGGTGGATGGGGAAAGCAACAAGCACTTTGCTAAGAGAGAGAAATTCCCAGGTTAGAGACCAAAGAAACAATTCGTCTTTAACAGCAGAGAATTCTTGCTATTCTAGCTGAGATTATTGTCTAAACCAGCTTGTCCTGTAGAAATATAATATATGCCTATTACTTCGTATTTTCCAGCTTTTGTTGTTGTTAGTTGTGTTGAGTTGATTATAACTCGTAATGACCCCATGTGTGCAGAGCAGAACTGTGCTCCATAGGATTTTAAAGCTGTGACCTTTAGGAATCAGATCATCAGGCCTGTCTTCTGAGGTGCCTCTGGGTGGGTTCAAACCTCCAATCTTTTGGCTTAATCGAGAGCTTAATCATTTGTGCTACCCAGGGAATCCTTATTTTCTAGTAGCCACATTAATTAAAACAAAAAGATCAAGCTAATTTATTAATATATTTTAATTCCATATATCCAAAATATTATCAGTACAACCCCTAATAATTATAAAAACATTACAGAGATAGTTTACTATATTTTTTTGGCACCAAGTCTTTGAAATGCAGTGTGTATTTTACACTCACAGCAAGTCCCTATTTCAACTAGCCACATTTCAGTGCTCAGTAGCTATACATGGCTTGTGGCAACTGTACTAGATGCCACAGGCCTAACAACAGAGTGATGGCCAATTACGCCGTCCTCTTCTTCTTCAAACATTCCTTGGTACTTTGGTTTTCTTTCAATCCCTATGTGTTGGGTCAGTTAGTTAACCTTAAAATCTCGCCTTATTGATGTAAAGTTCCAGAACAAAATGAGCCAAAGTCAGATCTTACCAAACCAATCCACCCCTGTAAGAGTTCCTGAATTTTAAACTGGGTGCCACGATAAAGTCTGATTTTGGATTATTTTTCCTCTAGCAACCATATGGGTAGATTTTGCAGGTTTTCCTGGAAACCATCTGTTATGGGCTGAATTGTATCTCCCAGAAATGTGTGTCACCTTGGCTTGGCCACAATTCCCAGTACTGTGTAATTGTCCCACATTTTGTCATCTGATGTACTTTTCCTATGTGTTGTAAATCCTGCCTCTATGATATTAATGAGATGGGATTAGTGTCCGTTATGTTAATGAGGCAGGACTCAAGGTTCAAGATTAGGTTGTGTTTTAATTCAATCTCTTTTGAGATATAAAAGAGAGAAGCAAGCAGAGAGACAGGAGGACCTCATACCACCAAGAAACAAGAGCCAGGAGAATAGTTTGTCCTTTGGACCCGGGGTGCCTGTGCTATGAAGCTCCTCATTGTGGGGAAGATTGATGACAAGGTCCTTCCCCCAGAGCCAACAGAAAGAGAAAGCCTTCCCCTGGTGGTGGCACCCTGCATTCAGACTTCTAGCCTCCTAGACTGCAAGAGAAAAAACTTCTGTTTGTTAAAGCCATCCACTTGTAGAATTTCTGTTACAGCAGCACTAGATGACTAAGACACCATCCTTTCCCACCTCCCAGGACATATTTTGTAAATGAAGCTCCACACAAGGGAGGGGAATGGAACATAGTTTTGACTAATCAGCATACCACATGCAATCCATAACCAGACATGTGTTTAAGGGTAAGCATAAATCCCACATTTTCTAGTCAAGCTGTCCCCAGTTTGCTCAGACCTGAATTAGAGCCCTTTTTTTTTTTCATTCTCATTTGCTTTAAAGCTCTTTTCAGTATGAAATGCCACATTTCTTTGATTCTCTGAGCTTCTGAACACAAACATAGAGCCCTCCCTTGTTGCTCTGAGTTCAGCAATGATAAAATGTACACTCTGCCCTCATGAAGCTTATAGTTGAGACGGTAAAAGAGATTAAATATTTAAAGTCACAGATAAAAATGATGTTCTTGAAGGTAGCAGAACACGGAAGGAAGGTGTTTCTCTACTGTCCAGGAGTTTGCCCTGATAGAAAGCCATCACCTGAATGCCTGCCACAACAGAAAACGAACAGCACAAACCAAATCAAAAGTCCTTTCTCCTTTGCTTCTCTTGTCCCTTCTCCTGAACCTCTTCTGACTAAGTCAAAAGGAGAAGAGATGGTGGGAAAGGAATCCAAGTAAGGAAAGCAAAAGCAAAAAAAAAAAAAAAAAAAAAACACACATAATAAAAAAATAAAGAAAAATTCTCTCTCTGACTATACCCAGTGCCACAGGTAAGGTCTGAGCCAATCTTGGGGAAGGAATACTGAGTGGGTAAGAGAGTGGTGCTTTAATTTAGGTTAGGCTTAATTTTTAACTGTGATGATGACGGTAGTCTAATACTTAAAATTTACCAAAAAGTTAAGGATTTTATCAAAATGTTGATAAGAGATAGGGAAGGGAGATCCAGAATACTGGGTATGCAGGAGGTGGTAGGAGGAAAACCAAAAAAACTGTCACCTGCTTATGCCCTCCACGTTTGTGTATTCACTAGGTAATTTATAGATGTCTTTATTTGTCATTTAGCTCTCAACTCCTTAAGATCAGGCAAAAGGTTAGTATACAACAGTGCATAACACGACACTTAATATTTCTTATATTGTCAATGAATTCATTGCTCTAAAGGAGTAAATGCATACATTTTAGAGGAGAGCTGCAGAATCTTGTTTTGTTTGTTTAGTGTTGTTTTTGCTGTTCTCAGTACTGTTCACCCTACTGCCCCAGCCTGTAGTCTCTATCTTTACATGAAAGTCAGGTGGAAACCACAATCCATGTCTAATATCATTGTTTAGAACTGAAATTCTGTAAATCTACTTTTGTGTAATACACTAAATGATGCCTTGATATCCCTGACACTCGATTACCACTAAATTCTTCCTCCAATTTGTTTGTTCCTCAAAGCAATTTTTGTTTCCTAGGATACCGTGCCCAAAGGACCTCAAGGACAAACCTTTTTGGTCTCTCTCTCTAGGCTTCCTCCTCCTCTGCCCGTGACCCTCATGAAAGCATCTGTCTGCTCCATTCATTTGGCCCCGACTCTTATTTTCACCCCAGTCTAGTGGAAAGACATGGCCCTAAATTAAAATCACCCTAAACTAAGACCAAATTAAATTACAAAGAATATTTATTTTAAAAAGTAACATTTACAAAACAAAATCCATTAAATAAAACTTATGGATACTCTACTCAAAGACCTTGTTATGTCTTTCATGTAAACTGATACAGATTCCACCTTTAAGAAAAAAAAATTCAACAGTAATAAAATCTTTCATTAATATTTTTCTTTCATTACTATTTTATATTCTTGTCCTAATTTAAATTCTTAAGGACTTTATAGTAACTGTACCAAAAACCAAAACCTGTTGCTGTCCAGTCGATTCCAACTCAGCCTATTTAATAGCTTTTAGCCTATTATCTTGCACATACAAAATTTTTAACTCACTTCATTGTTTTTTCCTGATACTCAAGCAACGTCAGCTGTCAAACGATCACTAGATGGCAGCATAACTCAGTTCTTATAAAATACATTTCACCTGGTCATTTTGGTTTTCTTATAACTATCTGTTTCAAAAAACTTTAATTAAAAAATGACATATTGAAATAATGTTTTAATTGAATTGAAATATTGATTGCATTTAATTGAACTGGACATTCTTGAATAAGAGTTAACTTTTTTAACTATTGAAAATGAGCTACGTAATGCTGAGGTCATCAGTCGGAATTGACTTGATGGCAACAGAACTGTTTTTTAACAAGCTGTAAACCAACATTCATGAGTTTTGAAATCTGAATCCCCGAAGTTAAACTTGGGTCTTCTCTTTACCTGTCATAAAACTTAGAGTTTTTTGTTTTGTTTTTGTGATTGTTTTTCTGTATTACCTTTTCTCATCACGTTCTGATAAAGATTACACCGGCATTACAAGTTTTGCTTTGTTTTTCTAAACACTCGGATTGAATGACCTAATCCAATAAGCATGTTACTTGTCATCTTGCATGCATTTTCTCTCTCTTCCCATTTTCATGGTAGGCATCTGCCTCTTAGTACTCGTACTTACAGCATCCTCACTGCTTTTGCATTTATTAGGCATAAAATAGTTAATAATGTTTACAAACACCTTAAAGCTAAACACAAACCCAATAAACCGATTACAGAGCAAACATCTACATAATGTAAGGAAATGAAAACAGCTCATACAACTTATGAACTTTTTTATTTTTGTGATAGAGTAACACCCCTTTTCCTTATTCATAGCTTTAATTTGAATGATAATATAATTTAATTATTAATAATTTAAGAATTTTCAAGTTTAAATATTTTAATAAATTATCCTGTGCTGTTATTAAAAATTGTAACTTCGGAACCATTGTTCTTCACTTTTCTGGGGTTGTGATGCCTTCTTATTCCCAAGACAACCATCTCTGCTACCTAGAGCAAACTTTCACCAGACATTTATATCATTTGTGAATGAAAGCCCTAATACATATTATTATGATATTTTTATTCTTATATAATAATATATTTATCTGTTAATTACAACAATGCGAGTAAATATTTTTAGTTTTTTTATGTAAATTTTATGTAGCAAAAAGGATCTTTTGCCCCTTAATTTCCTCACTCCTGTCTCATTCTTAATGTTATGCTAGAATCTCTAAATGTTCTACATCAAGTAATTCTTCTCCCAACATGAGAAGTCTAGCTGTCCTCTTAGAAGGACTTTTTGTTTTCACAGTCGCTAGTTTTAGATATTTTGGGTTAACCGGAAAACTTACCAAAACTAATAACATTGATCTACAATTGGTAAAAATGGAAAATGGCAGACTATATAACCTGAATATCTCAGTTCTTAAATAAAATCTTCAAAATTGGCATCTTTCAAAGCATCTATTTCATTTACAAAAGCATAAGTAACTATGCAAAAGATGATTTTTTTTAATTGTGCAATTATTAATACATGTTAGTTGTCAATAACTATTAGCTTTATTATTTTCATAAATGCATCTTTCAGGTAAATATTATCTGTTCACTGAGACTTAGCTTCCTTTATGTCATGTACTGTCTTTAACTTGTATCTCTTTCAATTCTCAAGGCTGTAATGACCACATAACAGCTACTTCATAAATACCCATTATCACCATTTCAAAGATATCGTGTACGTTGTGAAGGTGATCAATTTACCTCAAGAATACTAAATCTTTACTGCCGAAAAGGAATTTCGAGGTAAACTGGGTGAAGAAACAGGGCTCAAGTTTTTAATAGACCTGTATAAAGTTATACAATTTGTAGAGGCAGATCCAAGATTTGAAACAAATTATCTTTCCAATATATCACCTACTGGCTCTTGTTTGTTTATGATCATCTACCATGACCCCAGGTAGAAACTTTATTCATAGTTATTTCCCCCTTTGCTCTTGTACACCAAACTTAATCACAGATTCGTGCCAAATCTACTTCCAAAGCCTCTTGAATGCATCTCATTTTATTCATCCACATTTCCATTTTTTAGTTAAAGTCTTTATTATCTCTCATCTGTATAATTAAACAGCATCTGGAATGATCTCCTGTTCCTAGCTGGAAACCTCTAATTCCCTCTTTGAAATATTCTAGCATACTGTTTTTAGTTCTCATAAATTTGTGAGAAGTGACCCCCATTCTTGCAATGGCATGGAGCAAATATGATGCATGTTCATCTATATGTCTGAAAGTCCTAGAAGCTGAGCATATGTAGCTCTTCACCTTATTAGAGATCCTTTATGTGATTAAAAATTGTTTAGTAATTAAAAATTTTTTTAAAAGAAGAAAGAAGAAAAGACAACTGGGTTTTTTTTTTTTTTTTTTTTTCCCCTTCACTGCATGGCTGCAGCTTTATAAGGAAGTTAGAAAGCTTTTCCCTTATTACATAAATACCTCTTTCTGCATCTAGCCAGAGATCGTGCCTCCCAAATGACAAGAAAGACAAACCTGGGGTGCTGTAGTTCATACTGAAAATTATGAGGCCCAACATTTTAAAAACTAGAAAAACAATAAAACAAGACAAAAACAAAGTTTCTATTAGGGTTGCAATATCTACCAGGGGATGTTACATTTTCTCCTACTTCTTGTGTGTATAGGGTCGCTTTGAGTTAGAATCGACTCCACAGCAGCTGGGTTTGGTTTTTCCCCGTGTGTAGCTCTAAATCAGTTAGATTCTGATACTAAGTGGCCATCTCATTTGATGTCAGCATGAACCTTCTAGATGAAAGCTTAGGGTAATTGAGATATGGAGCCCTGGTGGCGCAGTGGTTAAGAGCTCAACTGCTAACCAAAAGTCTGCAATTCTAATCCACCAGCCACTCCTTGGAAGCCCTGTGGGGCAGTTCTATTTTGTCCTTTAGGGTTGCTATGAGTCAGAATCAACTAGATGGCCCTTAACAACAGCAACAATAGAACTATAATACATGATTATTAACATGCTTGTCTAACTACAAGTCATAAAAAGAGATGAAGCAAGCCTACAGGGAAGAAAAAGAAAATACTTGAAGAAGAAGCAGTACCTTTTTTTAACATGATAAAAAAAAATCAATTATACGTCAACATCTCCCTCTTTACCCCCGCAACATCCTATATTTTTAATTTTTTTTTTAGTTCCTTTTTTGTCTTTTTTTATGTCATGTATTAACTTTAGAGAATTTCTTCCATTGTCTGATAATACTTGGCTGCTTTCTTATACCTAAGAGGAAGGCACTATAAACGATTATTACTAACTCTGAGTTCATGAGTAGTCTCCCAGCTAGTGTCCTTTCCTGCCGGCTCTACCAGATGAGCTATTTCATGAAGAGTCTCCATCAGTAGAAGTTTTCTTGTATTGTTCAATTTCTCTTGAAATGAACCTTCAGTTCTTTGGCAGAGGGGAAGGGAATGGGAGAACAGTGAGCCCCTAGTCAACCCCATGTTGAGAACCAGACTTTCTTAAATACTGTATACACATTTTTTACTAAATCCTTGTGTTTTCAGGAAGAGTCTCTCCCTGAGTACAGAATCTCCAATGCTCAATTAATCCAGAAGATAACGTCTGACTCTCTTCTAGGAATGTTTTGGGGCAGAGGATAGGGGATAGTTGCCTAGCTGCATGAAGCCGGGATACTTACCTGACACTTTAGCTATTTCTTGTATAGACTTGGAAGCAGTACTTTTTTTCTTTTCGTTCTTTTTCTTTTTTATCATCCATACCCTCGCCTACAGAAGTACTTGAAATAATCTGAGCATTTTGGAGAATCTGACACATGAAAATGTTTCTGAGCTCCCTCTTAACACCAGTTTAGGTTTCAGCTTTTTCACAGCTGCCATTGATGACACTTGGCCATCTGTGCTCCAGATTTCAAGTACTGTTGCTGCAGTCTCGTCTCCAGCCCACAAAGTTTGGGGCAAGCCACGGGGTTAGGGAAGTCAGAGTCACATCAAGAATGGGGTGACGGAGGAGCACAGAAGGCGGAAACTGAATGAAATACTGTTCCCTTTGTAACTACTTCTGTTGTTTCCGTTAGACTAGAAAATCCATAGGCTTGCTATAGCTGTTCTTCGGTGACAACTGGGAGTAAACAGTATGCTTGTATCTAATCAAAGTATGTCTTAGGAAATTATGGCAGCTAACATTACAAGGAAGTAGTGTCAGCTTAGATTTCCCCTTAAACATCTGTAAGAAAAGAGTAAATTCAAATCATAAATAAAATAATAAGATTTGCCAATTCCTTTAGAAATTAGGAAATAAATTGTAAGGGAATATGTAATACAACTTGGGTAAAATGCATATTGCTGTCAATTTAAACACACATTGCATGTCATTTACAATTATAATTTCATAGGCCTGTTTACAATTACCTAAGCAAGTTTTAAATGTCTTCAGAAAAATATCACATCTGAGAAAATTATTCTCTCGCAGTAGGTTTGTGGGAAAATTACTGGAGAACACATACTTATAAAAGAAAAGGTAAATACTTTAAAATCATAATTTAGTTTAAAAAAACATGAAAATGCACATTTATTCCTGTTATATTAAGAAGGTTTTTAATATAAACCAGGAAGCTGAAATGTGATTTCAGTAAGAGGATGCAATAATAACGTATTACATTATTCATATTAATTTTTTCATATTAAAATATTTAGTTGTATGAAATATAAAATTGTTAATAACAACAATCTTACCTTGAAAAGGAATATCTCCACTGCATTGTTTATTTTTTAAAAATCTAGTTAACCTAAGGATATTAAGGGTAAAATATCATTCGCAGCAGGTAAGAAGTATATTGATGCATCAAGTATAACTGAAAAACTTAGCTATAAGCTTCTTTTGTGTGTGGAGAAGTTGCCCTTTTCTTCACCAGACTATGAAAAGTCCTTATTTACTATTAAGAAAACTAATAAAATAAAGCAGCTTATAGGACATAAGCTTAATAGGTGTGTTGCAATGATGTTATAGAAGGAAAGATGAATTAAGTCTTAATTAGTTTTAAGTCTGAAAATGTCTAAGGCATATCTTTCAAGTTAGATCAAACGTTTACTCCTTCACTTCTAATAAAGAAATAGTAAGAAGAAGTCTCGCTACTCATTTCATAAAATATTTAATACTGTAGCAATGATTGCATAAGAGGGCCATCTATGACCAGACAATAGTAAGCACCTTGCACAAATACAACACTAGCAATAAATAATTTTGAGTAGAAAAATGACACATTCACTGTGCTTTAGATAGGTGAAGTCTGCAGAAATGGAAGCCTCAGTTAGAAAGAGTACAGAAAATTAACGTGGATGTTACATTGACAGTTTACTTGGAAGATATTGCCACAGCTTGTAAAACGGGGGCTGGCTATGAGATTAGAAAGAATGAGTCTGAAGTGAGAATTGACTACATGGGACTGAGTAATTTGTGAATTTATTAATTGAATAAAAAATTAATTTGAGATGAAGAAAGCCAAAGGGAGTGAGAAGCAAAAAGAGACAGTCTGTAACACTAGTAGTTTCTCTAAAATGCAAAATATACTAAAGAACTCAGCTGCCAATATAAACTTTATAATACAGTCTATTCACTTGGATAATCCTCATATCCACTTTAGCTATCTAAATATACAGCAAGGAGAATACGTAAATTTAAATGTACAATACAATCATAATAGAATCTCTGGTTCTGACTGAATTCTCTCTTAGAGAGAATTTCCAGACTAAATATGACATTTTGAGTTCCATAGTAGTGAAGAATTAATTATGGGACAGTTTCATGTAAATGTTTATGTGAAATCCCAGCTCTACCTGCTTAACAAAAGAAAAGAGAGGCACAACAATAGCAAGAAATTGTTTGCTTTTGGACTTAGTCACCGCTCACACATTTTTTAAATCAAGCCCCTTACACCTCTCCCAACTAGCTAAGCAAGGACTCTCAGATCAGTCTCCTGGATAACAAATATCCTCCTTCTCCCAGCTGGGAAGAAGGGCAGCCCCTACAGCTCTTGATTTAGATCATGTGGTTTTCTGTGTTCCACTGCCGCTTTTGATCCAGGTCATATAGATCCTAGTAGAGTACCAAGACGTTCCCTGACACTGAGCTGCTCATTTCTTCTGTGTCCCAACAGGTAATGGGCATTGACCTTTTCACCACCTCCACTTGTATTGTGAATGCTCTGAGTCTCAGTCTCAACATACCACTGCTTTGTATTCCGTTAGACTTACTGATACTCACTGGAATCAGCCCATTTGAAAGGAAATGGAAAATAAGGAACGTAGCTACTCTATAGAGAAGAGAGTTTATAGCTATCCCTATTGTGGAAAAAGATTCTGTAAGCTATCTTATCTGAAGAAAAAAATAAAAATACTTGCTCCTCAGGGTTAAATTATTTTTAGTTACATTGGCAGACATGACTATTTCTCAAAAAAAAACCCAAAAAACAAAATTAAATGATTTATATGCTCTAAGATCATGAAAATAGTTTATATTCTCACTAAATAGGTCTTTGTTTACTCCAGTTATGGTTTTAAACTCGATAAAAGCTCAAAACAGATGTCGATGGTATAAACTTTAAAAACTGAAGTCTATAAGAAATATCATGCTTTCGTAATTTGTGAATATCAGATTGTTTTTAAAATTATGACATATAATTTAAACTAGCACACACACACATACAATGGTACATTCGATTAAGAATATTATAATAGATTATTGAATCTACCATCCAGGTTAAAATATATCCCTCTGGATTCCTCCCCTTGCACTTAGGGAACCATTATCCTGAACTTTGTGTTTGTCTTTACTCTGTTTTTCTTTATATTTTCACTTTATTTGTGTGCATCTGTAAAACATATTGTTCATTTGGCAAGTGCTTGAAATATACATAAATGATATATTGTATGTAGTCTAAAATTTCTTGCTTATTATTATGATTGTGTGATTCATGGATATTGTTAAATGCACTGTGATCCTTTCATTTTTATTATTATAGAATATTCTGTTCATGATTATTATGAATGTATGACCACTGTTTATCTATTCCCCTTTTGGTATATGTTTGGCTTGTTTCTAGATTTTTTACCCAACACAGTATTCTTTTACAAGCATCCTGCTGCAAACGTGCAAAAGTATTTCACTTGGTTAATAGTTTTAGGTTGGAGATCATTTTCTTTTGAAGTCATTCTTTAATTGTCACTTTGTTGAGATATTTGAAGCCATTATGATTCCTAATTCTTTTTAAATCATCTGTTTGTCTCTTTCTTCTCTGGAAGCATGCTGGATATTATACGTATCCCCAGTGTTCTGAAATTTCAAAGTGGTTTGACCCACTGATATTGTTCTCATTCATTTTGCTAGACAATCAATCTGTGTACCTGTTCAAACTGGAAAGCCTCTTTAGTCTTAGAATAACTCCTTGACTTCTTTCATTAATGTTTTCCTCTCTTCTATTGTCTCTATTCTCTGTTTCTAGAATGCCTATTATTAAGATGTTCAAAAGGACTGGTCTTCTAATTTTTTTACCTATCCTCACTAAGTTTCCATTTCTTGACTTTTTGTTGTTGCTACTGATGTTTTTTTTTCTTTCCTTACTCTCTGGAAAATTTCCTTGACTATATCTTTCAAAGTTTCTATAAACAATTTTTCTTTTTCTTATCATGTTCTTAATTTCCAAAAGCATTTTTCCCTTAACTGCTGTTTTTGTTGTTGTTAAATATAATGTTTTTGTATCAGTGAAATCCAAAAGACTTGATGTGAGTGTTTCATTAATGTTACATGTACCACTAGGATTTGTGATAGGGAGTTGGTCTTATGTGACCATGGAAACTGTTTAAGCAGTTTCTGTCAGGCTGTTGTCTCAGAGCATGACATCATAGCTTGAAGTCCACAAGGCAGGCAGTCAGGAAGGGAAGATAGATGTAAAGCGGGGGAGATCAATGACAGACTGGAACTTACCAGCAGGAGCTGGAACCCCACAAGAACAGACTAAAACAATGTGAGTTTTTGTTATGGTGGCCTTGGTTATGTGGTATCTTCTAGAAGTCAAAGTGCTTTGTCACAAAGTTAAACTCACATACTTGTTCTAAGAGTTGAAGCTTAAGGAGGATAGAGGGGAAGTTAGAGCATTCAAAGGTTCAGCTGCTACTTCATGCAAAGAAGATGAGTCAGCAAATCAGCATCAACTTGTGGGAGGTATGAAATGGCAAAAGCTTCCCTTCCACCCTCAAAGTCTTCCAAACATAACTTGTGGCGTGGGGAATCGTGCAAGAAAGTGAATTCTGGGAAATGTAGTTCAGACCAGCAAATTTGACATATTACAAAGACAACTTTCTTTTTATGGATGCAATATCCTCTCTTATTTCTCAGAGTTTATCAAAAAAAGATTTTTGACGTGATCTTCTCCTTGTACAGTGAGTTATGCTGTACAAATTAATAGTTTCACTGATTATGAATTATATTTTTATTCCTGAGCTATATATATATAGTCTCAGTTTCTCTGGATTTAAGTCATAGATTTTTCCCCATAATTTTCCTACAATATTTACAATTAAGATCACACTTACTAGTTTTTTATTGTTTTTCCTCTAATTTAATTATTTCCAATTTTATTTTTATTAACCACTTGCTGCTAATTTATTTTGATTAGTTTTGTTTTTCTATAACTTCATGAGTTGAATGCTCTGTGCCTTTGCTTCCAGTTATTCTTTCTTTTAATAAATGCATTAAGCCAAGCATATTCCTGATGTTCTTCCCGTCCTCCATATTCCTATTTTACCTAGTTATTTTGAGTTTAATTCTCCTATTATGATTATTATTTTCTAAAATTTTCCTCACACTAAAAACAGTTTCATTTTTTATATGTTGGTGTAATGTGTTTCATTGTATATACATAATTCCTACATAACTTCTTACTGTAGTTAACATTTTTTTCAATGAAAAAATGTATTTCTTTGCTTTGAATGTTTTCCTTCTCCAAATATCAAACACTGTTAATTAATCAGAAACTTTATGTGCACCTACAACTCTTCTTCAATTCTGGTGTAATGACTGGTTTTAATATTGAATATAAATATATACATATACAGTTGTTGTTAGTTTCCATAGAGGCATTTCCAACTCATAGTGACCCTATATACAACAGAACAAAACACTGCTTAGCCTTGCGCCATCCTCACAATCGTTGTTATGCTTGAGCCCATAATATGACTTCTCCTTAAAAAGCTAGAAATAGAAATACCATGTTGTTGTCAGGTGCCGTCAAGTCAGTTCTGACTCATAGCAATCCCCTGTACAACAAAACAAAACACTGTCCGGTCCTGCGCCATCCTCACAATCATTGTGCTTAAGCCCATTGTTGCAGCCACTGTGTCAATCCATCTTGTTGAGGGTCTTCCTTTCTTTCACTGACCCTCTACATTACCAAGCATGATGTCTTTTTCCAGGGACTGGTCCCTCCTGATAACATATCCAAAGTACGTGAGATGAAGTCTTAACCATCTTCGCGTCTAAGGAGCACTCTGGCTCTACTTCCAAGACAGATTTGTTCATTCTTCTGGCAGTCCATGGTATACTCAATAGTTTTCACCAATGCCATAATTCAAAGGCATCAATTCTTCTTCAATCTTCCTTATTCATTATCTAGCTTGCACGTGAATATGAAACAATTGAAAATATCATGGCTTGGGTCAGGTGCACTTTAGTCCTCAAGGTGACATCTTTGCTTTTTAACACTTTAAATAGGTCTTTTGCAGAAGATTTGTGCAATGCAATGTGTCTTTAATTTCTTGACTGTTACTGCCATGGGCCTTGATTATGGATCCAAGAATAAATGAAATCCTTGACAATTTCAGTGTTTTCTCCGTTTATCATAATGTTACTTACTGGTCCAGTTGTGAGGATTTTGTTTTCTTTATATTGAGGTGTAATCCATACTAAAGGCTGTAGTCTTTGATCTCCATCAGTAAGTGCTTAAAGTCCTGTTTGCTTCCGGCATGCAAGTTTGTGTCATCTGCCTATCGCAGGTCGTTAGTGAGTCTTCCTCCAATAGTGATGCTGTGTTCTTCTTTATATATTCTACCTTCTTGGATTATTTGCTCAGTCTACCTTCTTGGATTATTTGTTCAGCATACAAATTGAATAAGTATGGTGAAAAATACTACCCTGACGCACACCTTTACTGATTTTAAACCACACAGTATCCCCTTGTTCTGTTGGAATGACTACCTCTTGCTCTATGCACGGGTTCCTCATGAGTGCAGTTAAGCATTCTGGAATTCCCGTTTTTTGTAATGTCTTCCAAATTTCTTGGCATAGACGAGTGAGCACTTCCAGTGTTGCATCCGTTTGTGGAAATATCTCAGTTGTTATTCCATCAATCCCTGGAGACTTGTTTTTCACCAGTGCCTTCAGTGCAGCTTGGACTTCTTCCTTCACTACCATGGGCTCTTGATCATAACCCACCTCCTGAAATGTTTGAACATGGACCAATTCTTTTTGGCACAGTGACTCTGTGTGTATTCCTTCCTTCCATCTTCTTTTGGTGCTTCATGCGTCATTCACTAGTCTGCCCACAGAAACATTCAATATTGTAACTCCATGCTGGAACTTTTTTTTTCCCAGTTCTTTCAGCTTGAGAAATGCCAAGCGTGTTCTTCTCTTTTGGTTTTCAAACTCCCGGTCTTTCTTTGCACATTTCATTAGAACACTTCACTTTGTCTTCTCAAGCCTGCCTTTGAAATCTTCTGTTCAGTTCTTTTACTTCATCATTTCTTCATTCACTTTAGCTACTCTACGTTCAAGAGCAAGTTTCAGAGTCTCTTCTGACATTTATTTGGTCTTTTCTTTCTTGTACTTTCTTTCTTGACCTTTTGCTTTCTTCATATATGGTATAGATTTGATGCATTGAACATATGATATCATCACACAACTTGTCTGATCTTTGCTCCTTAGTGTTCAATGCATCAAATCTATTCTTGATATGATCTCTAAATTCAGGTGGGATATACTCAGGATTGTATTTTGGCTCTTGTGGATTTGTTTTAATTTTCTGCAGCTTCAACTTGAACTTGCATATGAGCAATTGATGGTCTGTTCTGCAGTCTGTCCTTGGCCTTGTTCTGACTGATGATATTGAGCTTCTCGATCGTTTCTTTCCACAGATGTAGTTGATTTAATTTCTGTGTATTCCATTCAGCGAGTTCTACATGTGTTATGGATTGAATTATGTCCCCCAAAAACGTGTGTCAGCTTGGCTAGGCCATGGTTCCCAGTATTGTGTGATTGTCCACCACTTTGTCATCTGATGTGATTTTCCTATGTGTTGTAAATCCTACCTCTATTATGTTAATGGACAGGATTAAAGGCAGTTATGTTAATGAGGCAGAACTCAATCTACATGATTAGGTTGTATCTTGAGTGAATCTCTTTTGAAATATAAAAGAGAAAAGTGAGCAGAGAGACAGAAGGACCTTATACCACCTAGAAAGTAGTGCCAGGATCAGAACATGTCCCTTGGACCTGGGGTCCCTATGCTGAGAGGCTCCTAGGCCAGGGAAATACTGATGACAAGGGACTTCCTCCAGAGCCAACAGAGAGAGATAGCCTTCCCCTGCTGCTGGCACCCTGAATTTGGACTTCTAACCTACTATACTGTGAGAGAATAAATTTCTCTTTGTTAAAGCCATCCACTTGTGTTATTTCTGTAATAGCAGCACTAGATAACTAAGACAGAATTTGGTACCAAGAGAGTGGGGTACTAGTCTAACAAATACCTGAAATGTAGAATAAGTTTTGAAACTGTGAATGGGTAGAAGCTGAAAGAGATTTAAAGTGCCTAACAGCAAAAGCTTAAATTGCCTTGAAAAGACTGTTGGTGGAATTATACACATCAAGGACAATTCTGGTGAGGACTCAGAAGGAGATGAGGAGAGCTGTTACACTGGAGATGGTGCAGAGGGTGAGAAGCAAAAGCAGAGAAATGGCAGCAGCAGAACCAGGAGACCAGTGTGAGATAATGCTGGAGCCAACCTACTAAGTGAGAGAGCAGAGTACCTTTGGTAGGAGGCCTCCTGGTGGAGTGGGGTGCCTTGGAGCACTGATTGGTGGAGCTAGGCTTGCCAACCCACAGAGCAAGAGAGCTGAGTGTCTTCTGGCCAATGTTTACTGGCAGAGTAGGGTGCCTCAAGGCACTTATCAGTGGAGCTAAAGAACTTTGGAATACTTACCTAAGCAGAGCAGACCCAGGCAGTGAGGCAGTAGGGGCCTAGAGGCCAAAGAACCAGGAAGAAGAAGATGAAGAGACAAGGAACACAGGAACCAGAGCTGCCTCAGTCTCAAAGGTAGGACCAAGACCTCTGGGGTCTCAAAGGGTGGAGTTACCACTCAAATGAACTAGGGGAATGGGGCTACACAAATTCAATGGAGCAGAATTGCCATTCCAGTGGGCCTGGAAGGTAGTGCTGAAGCCCAGGGCTGAGGGGCCTCCACTCAGAATCAGGAGAGTGTGGCCAATACCTAGAATCTGGAGAGCAGGTCTGTTGCCTACATGGTCTCAGAGAACAGAGGATTATTTTCAAGCCTTGAGAGCTAATGTAATGTGTTCTGTTGACTTTCTTGGTGCTTGTTATCCCTTCTTTCCCTCCAATATCTCTCATTTGTAATGGAAATGTCTAGCTTGTGCCCATTCCACCATTGTATTCTGGAAGCAGATAACTTGCATTCTAGATTTAACAAAGAGGAATTTTTGGATTTGGGACTTGGAGTTGATTTAAAACTTTTACTATGATATGATGGAGTGAATGTGTTTTACATGTGGCAAAGACATGAATTTCGACGGGCCAAAGGGTGAAATGTTATGAAATGAATTATGATCCCCCAAAATGTGTGTCAACTTGGCTAGTTCATGGTTCTCAGCATTGTGTGATTGTCTACCATTTTGTCATCTGATGTGATTTTCCTATGTGTTGTAAATCCTACCTCTATGATGTTAATGAGAAAGGATTATAGACAGTTATGTTCATGAGGGAGGACTCAATCTACAAGATTAGTTTGTATCTTGAGTGAATCTCTTTTGAGATATAAAAGAGAGAAACGAGCAGAGAGACAGAAGGACCTCATACCACCAAAAAAAGTAGTGCCAGAAGCAGAGCGTGTGCTTTGGTTCCAGGGTCCCTGTGCCAAGAGGCTCCTAGACCAGGGAAAGATTGATGACAAGGGCCTTCCTCCAGAGCCAACAGAGAGAGAAAGACTTCCCTTGAGCTGGCACTCTGAATTCAGACTTCTATCCTACTATACTGTGAGAGAATAAACTTCTCTTTGTTAAAGCCACCCACTTGTGTTATTTCTGTTATAGCAGCACTAGATAACTAAGACAACATGCATAGTTGCCATTTATGTTGTTGACAAAAGGTATTTGGAATGAATAAGTCGTTAGTCTTGGAAAATTCTATCACGCAATCTCTGGCATGGTTTCTATCACCAAGGCCATATTTTCCAACCAGTGATCCTTATTTATTTCAAACATTTGAATTTCAATCACCAGTAATTTTCAATGAATCTTGATTGCATTCGATCAATTTCAGACCTCAGAAATTGGTAAAAGTCTTCAATTTCTTCCTCTCTAACATTAGTGGTTTGTGAGTAAATTTAAATAACAGTCATATTATCTGGTCTTCCTTGTAGGAGTTTGGCTATTATTCTATCACTGACAGTGTTGTTCTTCAGGATGGATCTTGAAATGTTCTTTTTGACAATGAATGCAAGACCATTCCTCTTCAATTTGTCATTCCCGGCATAGTAGACCATATGATTTTCTGATTCAAAATGACCAATACCAGTCCATTTCAGCTCACTAATGTCTGGGATATTGATCTTTAAGCATTCCATTACATTTTTTATGACTTTCAATTTTCCTAAATCCATACTTTGTAGATTCCATTTTCCAGTTTCTAATGGATGTTTGCAGCTCTTTCTTCTCATTTTGAAGAAACTCCTTACGTCAGCAAATGAAGGTCCTGGAAGCTTTACTAGATCCATGTCATTAAGGTCGACTCTATTTTGAAAAGGCAGCTCTTCCCTAGTCATATTTTGAGTGCCTTCCAACCTGAAGGGCTCATCTTCTGGCACTATATCACATAATGTTCTTCTGCTATTCATAAGGTTTTCACTGGCCAATTTTTCAGAAGCAGATCGTCAGGTCCATCTTCCTAGTCTGTCTTAGTCTGGAAGCTCTGCTGAAATCTGTCCACGAAGGGTGGCCCTGCTGGTCTTTGAAATACTCGTGGCGTATCATCCATCATCACAGTAACATGCAAGCCACCACAGTATGACAAAATGACAGATGAGTTGTGGATATATATAGAGAGAGAGAGAGATAAAACAATGGACGGAATGATGGATTAGAAAGCACACTATTTTTTTTTGAAATGAGAAGTTGCATTTATCATCTTTGTTTGTCAGCTGTTTAACTTTGAGCAGTCTATATGAACTCTCTGAATTCCAGGTTTATTATCTATAAAACGGGAATATCATATGCCTTAAACAACTCATAGGGTTGCTGTAAGTATCAAATGAGATAATATGGATGAAACTATATTATCAACACAAAACTATTTTCCAACTTTAAGAGATTACTGTTTTATTTATGACTACAAATAGACAATATTTGTAAAGAAAGAATTGAGGAAGAACAAGAAAGAAAAAAATTGCTATTGTTTTTTTATAAATCTTGTTTACATGAAAATGTCATTGTGATTGAACTAATTTTATAATTATTTATTTACCTTCTCACTTTCAGTCTGCAGTTTACATATTCAAATTACATATAATTTATGGTTCTGTCAGATTCCCAACTGGGCAACATTCTAGGCCAAGTGTAAATATCAATGACTTTCTTTGGCATTTACAACTGGAAGCTCCAATCTCTCTTCATTACCATATGACTAATGTTTTCCTTGAAATAGTCTTTGGGCCTCAAATCTGCAGAAACTCCCCAAAACTGTTGATGCAGTCAGCCAACTTTTACTCTCAAATCTACTTGGTAGAGTTTGATGCCAATATTATATGTGCATCCATCTCTCATGGTGAAAACAAACTTCAGAAGCAGGTTACCACTAGGAAGAGTTTTTTGTTTTTTGGTTGTTTGTTTATTTTTAAACACAAGAAGGCTTTTTATATTAAATGATGTTTATTTTGACAATGAAACTATTGCACACTGTCTGCCAAGCACACCTCCAAGAGTTTTGCATATTTATTTATTTTATTTTAATTCTAAAAGTAGTCCTCTGAAGCAGGTAATATTGTGAGACTCTAATCAACGTCTCAGCGGCAATAAGTGGTTTTAACTCAGAGCTATATGAATGTAAAATTCATTTTTCTTCATACTGTACACATCTTCTTTACTGTCTCTTTTATTTGGCAATCCTAGGGAATTTTTTTGAAAAGAGTAATTGCAATGACTGCCTGTAACTCTCTTTTTGAAGCCCTACAAATTTCCCAGCTGGGATCACTTAATTCCCATCTGCAAACACTGCCCTTCTCAGAAGCTGGCAGCTCTTTCAACTAACAGCTCTAGGTCAAAGGTGGATTGTTCATCACTGCATCTTGTCGATCCTACTGTGATTTTCTACCTTAAGCTCTGAGCTCTGACTAGGAATTGACCAGGCTACATCACTTCTATTTCATTAATTCGTTGGTGCCTGAGGCCCAACATTGTTCTCGCAAGTAATTCTGGGGCCTGGAGTCCCATTCTTTTTTTTTTTTTTTTTTAGCTTGCATCTCCTTTGGATACCTATTAATTTTTTCTAGCTTTATATGAGGCAAACCTCCTTCCTGTCTGGATTCCTAGAAATTGCTTGTTCCATGACTCCCCGTAGAATCCTGCCCCATGTTAAACTTTATGATACCACTTATGTGCACGTTTGAATTACTGCTTGCCATGATGTTCTCTGAATCACATGCTTATTCAGGAAAACTAGGTTGTCACAATTATCTTCTGCCAGGTTTGTCTGCAAGTCTTTGTTTATATCCCAGCTTCTACTAATTTAGCTTTGGCCTACCCCATCAGAGACCAAATACCCATTCTTATCGTGACATTTTTATTTGGTATCCTTCCATTTGCCCTTTTATTGACAATTTCCACCTCAAGGCAGACATCTAGCTGTCCAATAATTTTATTCTGTCTGCTTAATAATTGAGCTATTTCTCCACCTTTTATTTATTTATCAAATTCAGTTCTTGGGTGAATATTCATGTCTGAATTCACACACACACACATATCCCTTTGCAGAGGTTTCTGTTTTAATTTTGTATTTTTATATAATTTTAAACTTACAGAAAAGTTGCTAGAATGACAAAGAACCCCCATTATTTTTTATTCAGACTTACCAAATGTTGACACATTTGCTTTATTCTCTCTAAATAATGTATATACATAATTTTTTTCTGAAGCATTTGATAGTAGGTTGTGGTCATCTTGCCCCTGGACCCTGTAATACATCACTGTGTATATCCTCAGAACAAGGATAATCTCTTGCACAATCTCAGTACATTTATCAAATTCAGGAATTCTAATACTGAAATAATATTTTTAATCTAATCTACAGTACATACTCCAGTTTCATTAATTGTTCCAATAATGTCCTTCATAAGAATTTTTTTTTAAGGTATGAACTGTCTCAGGGGTCTGCAAGACCACCTTCATGTTTAATGCTTTACTAGAAGAACTCACAGGACCCAGAAAATCTGTTGTACTCACAGAGTTTGTTACACCAAAAGAATACAAATTAAAATCAGCAAAAGAAAAAGATGCATAGAGTGAAGTCCAGAGGAAACTAGGTTCAAGTTCCCAGGTATTCCTTCCTAGTGGAAGCACACGGGAACATGCTTAATTTTTCCAGCAACGATGTGGGATAACATGTGGGAAGTACTGTTGACCAGGGAAGCTCACCTGGTCTGTGGTGTTCATGGTTTTAACTGGGAGTCAGTCATGCAGCCATGCAGCACCTGCCTGACTGACCTAAGCTACTCATTCTCCAGCTCCTCTCTTCTTCCCTGACCCCCAAAACATTCTCCATAAATCACATTGTTAGGATAAACTTATCTTGTCAAACTGATACAGCATTGTCCAGGGCCTCAGAAGTGAAAAAAAAACATTCTTATCAGGAAGAATATTCTAAGGACTCAGAAGTTATTTCCCAGGAGCTAGCTAAGGGTCGGTCAGTCTTGAATACAAGCCTTTATTTGGAAAGTGCAGGGTTTGAGCAACACAGGCCTGCTGAGTTAACCCTTTTCCATCTAGGAACGAATCCAGTATCACCTATTACTTTAAGTTGTCATGTATTTTTAGTCTTTTTAATCTAAAAAAAAAAAAAAATCCTTCAGTCTTTTCTTATCATTCATGTTATTGTCTTTTTGAAGACTTATTTTTGAGTTGGCAACTATAGACTAGTTATTTTATAGAATTTTCCTCAATTTAGGCTTGTCTGAGGTTTCCTCAGGTGGCGTAGTGATTAAGTGCTATGGCTGCTAACCAAAAAGCGGGCAGTTCGAATCCATCAGGTGCTCCTTGGAAACTCTATGGGGCAGTTCTGCTCTGTCCTATAGGGTCGCTATGAGTCGGAATCGACTCGAAGGCAATCGGTTAGGTTTGGTTTTTAAAGGTTTCCTCATGATTAGATTCTGATTATGCAGTTTTTGTTGGAATACTACAAAATTTGTATTTTTTAAAAAATAATCGATAGAAATAAATCACTAACAGTGGATTTCAGACATCAGTGTAGGGTGAGATCATTATAAGGAGTCTATATTCTTAGATATCTTCAGAAGACAACTGTTGGCCTTTTGCTAAATCTGCCATTGCATCAGATCAACCCTGTCCATTGACTTAAAATCCAATTCTTGAACCGTATTTGACCATAAAGGACTTTGTGTAGGTAGTACCTACTATCTAGGGCAATCATAATTTATTATTCAGTCATATTATTTATTATCATATAATTTTAAGTGTGGAAGGGGACACTGTTATTAAACATACTGGCACAGATAGGTGTAAATTTAGATGTATCATCACCCTCTCCTTATCAAAGCATGACTGAACCTTAGTAGTAATGGTTGGGATTAAATTACTTTGGTAGAAGATGACAGATACCATGCTCTATTCATTTTTATTTCTTTATGTTGGAAAACATGCTTTATGTTTTGTTTTAAGACTCAGTATGTTGCAATCAGTTTAGTTTTTTCCACTGGACATATAGGAAGATTGTCAAGGCATAGTGATGTGATGCCTTCTGAGAAACAGGTAAAATATTGCAACAAACATAATGGAGTATCTCTTGCTTGCTGAAAGTGAAGAGGACTTGAAGCACTTACTGATGAAGATCAAAAACCACAGACTTCAGTATGGATTACACCTCAACATAAAGAAAACAAAAATCCTCACAACTGGACCAATAACCAACATCATGATAAACGGAGAAAAGATTGAAGTTGTCAAGGATTTCATTCTACTTGGATCCGCAATCATGCCGATGGAAGCAGCAGTCAAGAAATCAAAAGACGCATTGCATTGGGCACATATGCTGCAAAAGACTTCTTTAAAGTGTTGAAAGGCAAAGATGTCACCTTGAAGACTAAGGTGTGCCTGACCCAAGCCATGGTGTTTTCAATCACCTCACATGCATGTGAAAGCTGGATGATAAATAAGGAAGACTGAAGAATAATCAATGCCTTTGAATTATGATGTTGGTAAGGAATATTGAATATGCCATGGACTGCCAAAAGAACAAACAAATCTGTCTTGGAAGAAGTACAACCAGAATGCTCCTTACAAGAAAGGATGATGAGACTACGTCTCACATACTTTGGACATGTTATCAGGAGGCATCTATCCCTGGAGAAGGACATCATGCTTTTTAAAGTAGACAGTCATGGAAAAAGAGGAAGATCCTCAATGCGATGGATTGACACAATGACTGCAACAGTGGGCTCAAGCATAGCAATGATTGTGAGGATGGTGCAGGACCAGGCAGTGTTTCATTCTGTTGTACCTACGGTCGCTATGAGTTGAAACCAACTCCACGGCACCTACCAACGTCAGCATCTCATATTTCATAGACAGAAAGTTAATTATCCCAATGCTAGTATGTACGTTACAATTTACGTGAGGTAAATTCAATTTCCTACCACAAATATATTTAATCAAATATGATATACAAGAACATATATAGAATGAATGAATATAATTTCCTACAACAAACACATAAAACAAGCTTGACAGAAATCATTACCCCAATGATAAGGATTATATGCCACGTAAATAGTTATTAACTTTCTGTAGTTAAAGACGAATATACAAAACTTTTCACATTTTCCAACAAATGAAAATAACAAAACAATCCTTTACTTAGTGTCTACACTAAATATAAAAGCTTTCTTCTAAGTACTTTAGACATATATTAAATTTAATCCTCATTTCATTAATCCTCTAATATAGATATTTTAATCCTATTTTTATCTTTACACATAAGGGAATTGAGACACAAAGAAGACAACTAACTTGTTGCAAAATCACACCACTAGTTAATGGCAGAGCTGGGATTCTGTCCAGTTTATCTGGCTCCAGTGGCCAGGTGCTCTTTAACTGCTGCAAGATTCTGCCTCTGCATTTAAAACATACAATGTGTGTTACTATTAGGTGCCATGGAGTCGTTTCTGAGTCACAGCAACTTTATGTACAACAGAATGCACCATCCTCAAGGTACAGGATATATATAATTCTATTTTTAGAAGTTTCATTACTATTAGTCCCGTCTCACACTATTTATTCATTACGCCTTTATGGCATCTGATTCGTAAATATTTCTCAACTTTCTCTTCTTGTGGTACAGAAAGGGAAATGACTAGCTCCTCCTTTGCATTCTCAAGAGCACCTGTGTCAACCTTCTCCTCTGCTTCTCAGTATTTCTCATTACAGTTTCAACAATAACTTTAACCAATGCTAAATCAAAGGAAATATAAATTTCTATTTCTACACCCACAATGCTATTCCACTGTCTGATAATGCTCAACAAATATCTACTGAATTTCATTTAATTAAATGATTGCATTTATCAGGGTTCCATCAGAAACAAGTGACACATTCAGCTGAGATTTTGAAGACACTTTAACAAAGAGAATTTTTTGGAGGAATGGTATCAGATTGACAACAGAAACATGAATGATCAAAAAGGAAACTTACAGGGCAGTGAGCTTATGTTAACTGGGAAAGGGGAAAGAACAACTCAGAAAAGGAGGGTCAGAATGGCTGCACAACTTGAAGAGTGTAATCAGTGTCACCGAACTGTACATGTAGGAATTGTGTATGTACTGCCGTGTTTATTTTCAACAACAAAAAATAAATTATTAAAAAAAATACCCCTAACTATCATTAATATGCCATATTTACCCCTCCATACTATATTATACTATCCCAGAGAAATCCTCATACCTCAACATCTATCACACTGTATTGCAATCATCTGCTTTTCCCCAACTCCCATTTCCTGTGTTTTGCTCAAATACTTTAGGGTTTTTGAATGCTAATCTTTCATGATATGTCTATACAGTGTCTTTTGCCTCAAGAATCTGTGCTTGGCCTTTAAATTGTTCAATCACAAAATTATCCATTTGTATTACTGGAAACTCTAAACTTTTATAATTATCCTTTAAGTCTCTTTCATTTCAACATAGTCATTTCTTTGCGTGTTTCCTCTCTGTTTCTTCTTACCTAGACAATTTTCTGCAGCAGCAATTCTCTTCTTCAATTTTAAATAATACATTTTAAAAACCATTTACAGCTGTATAAGATAAGTTTTCTGCTTGAATTTTATTTTATTTTTTGAAAGTTCTCTAAGCTTCTTTTCAATTGTTCAGAGTGGTCACTACTTGTTTTAATTTGTCATCTTTACCCTCAAGATGATAAATCTCCTTAAATAGACAATTTTTAACCTACTCATGGATGTGAATTCACTGATAAATATGTAGTTCTGGTTTCTGAGCTCTCTTTTGCAGTGGTATTCCCACAGTCTGTAGAAAAATCAGTGATCTTTGTTTAATGGACTAACATGTAATGATTGGCAAAAACGGGGACCTATTCCCTAAGACAAGAAATTCAGCAACTGATAATCCAAGACCTCTGCTGGTACAGATGAGAAGACCAGATATGAATGAGGGCGGGCCTCCTCAACTGCAGGACCAGATGCAATTCATCCCAGTAATATTGTGTAACTCCACAGTAATCCGCCAACTACCAGGAGAATCATATGGATTCCTAAAGATAGTACCCTGCAGTCTGGGAAGTTCACCCACCCTTTACTTCCACTTCGGTTTGCAAAAACATCCACCAACCAAAGCTACTCTAATAGCTGCACAAACTGAAGTCATTACTTTAGGTTATTTCCAAGCAGCACAGGCAACAAAGACACCTCTCCTGTCTTCTTCACAGAAATCACAACTTCCAGTGCACATGCTACACCAGAAAGCTTATTTTGTTTGTTAAGTCCTTTCAGAATAGTTGAGAATTATAGAAAATCAAGGATTTTGTTCTGGACTTCATCTTCCTAGAACTCTTCTAAACAAACAAACAAACAAAAAAAGCGTTGCCGTCCAATCGATTCTGACTCAGAGCGACCCTATAGAACAGAGTAGAACCACCCCATAGGGCTTCCAAGGTGTGGCTGGTGGATTCAAACTGCCAACTCTTTTGGTTAGCAGCCAAGCTCTTAACCACTTTTCCACCGGGGCTCCAGAACTCCCCTAAGCACATTGTAAACCATAGGAGCACAATAAATAAATCAGCAGCAAAACTTGAGTAATGTAAGATATTTTAATCCGTGATTTATATGGGGAAAATATTTTTCTTGATTTATTATTTAAAGAATATGCTTAGCAATTATTAGTAGGTCTTTGTAATTAGAGATTTATGCCAGTATAATAAAAAGTCATGCAATTAAATCTCTTGTTCTATAATATTGATAAAATTCATTTTAATGTCTGTTAATCATGATGAGACAATTCTCTGCTATGCTTAATGTGTACTTGAGTTAACCACAAAATTAACTGGATGTACAATCGTATACACAAAAACTATATTCTCTGGGTCTGTTTTGAAATGTAAATTCTTTGCAAATAAAAGTGGTGAAAAGAAATAATTTGATTCAATGATACCGTACAACAAAATTTTCATCTTCTATAAAAGAGACGAGGGAAAATATATCTCTGCATTTATTTTGTTTTGATACAAGATGGTAGGGCAGCAATTTAGAGAATAAAACAGACTTCAAAATAATTTTGGAGTAAAGAAGGATATTTAACTTGGAAAATAACTTTACCAGGTATCCAGCATTTATTTGCTATGAAAAAGGCAACAAAAGTGAAGGCAACCAGCATGGTGTCTAAGAGCATGGGATTTGAAGCAGCCTGCCTGGGTTTGAATTCTGGCTCTATCACTTGCTAGCTGCATAATCTCAGATGGTCACTTAAACTCTCCGTGCTTCTGCCTCAGTTTCCCCATCTCTAAAATATGGAGGATAAGTATCTAGCTTGTAAGGTTGCTATGTGGTTTAAATAGTTTAATATTTGAAAAACAGTGCCTGGCACATAGGAAACCCTATATAAGAGTTAATCTTCCTCCACTAGAGCATCCTCCATGATGACAGTTATCTTTGCTTATTACTGATATATCCCTGTTCCCTAAAACAGTGCACATAGTAGGTTTTCAATATTAGCGTCAGCCAAATAAATGAATGTACTAAGTCAGTTCTCCTGCTCTTAATACATCTAAAAAGTTGATACGAAGAGCATTTTCTCTACATGAAATATTTCATAATGGAAACCAGTTATTCATAACTATCCAAGGACTTGGCCCTATCGTAATAAAATCACTTACTTACATGTTAGTATCTACTGCCAAAGTAATAAATTATGAACAATTTTAAATAAAATTCCCTATAACAAAGTGTTATCTCATTTCATTTCTGATTAAATTACTTGGTTCATGTTTTAGTACGTATATCCATTTTCACATTCTCTATTATAAATTGAGATTTTTATTAAAATGTTATTGAAAATATTACATTGCAAAATACTTATTTACATTTCTTTACCAGTGCATCTTGTATTACAATGTGCAATTACACTGTTATTTATTGGATAGAGAGAATAATTTTCTTCATGTTTAATAATATGTCCACTATTCATTAAGATGTTATTTTGCATTTGATTCCATATTTTTAAATGTATTTATCTTAAATATTTATAATTTTCTAATTATATCTTCAGCTTTAAAGATAACAAAAGAATAAATCTTTAAAACAATTAGAAAATTATAAAAATAGAACCACCAAAAAGGAAAATAAAGCTTATTCATAATCCAACCCCTTAGAAATAACAAATGAATATTATTAACATTTTGGTATCTCTGCCTTGCAAATAAATACATTGGTTTGAATAAAATGAAATCCTACCCTATTTTTCCAAGTAGAGCTACATTAAAAAAAAAAAATTGCTCATGCTATTAAATATTCTGCTAAATCATTTTGATAATTTCATGGTATTTCAGATGAATGTTTCATAACTGATTTAACCATTTAATCATTGGAAGACATCTAGTTATAGTCACATATTTGCTACTGTAAAAATATTGTAATGAATCTCTCATGCATAATTCTTCCTGCCAATCTTCTTAAGACAAATTCCTAGATGCAGAATTAATAGAAGAAATGTCTCAAGCATGTTTAAACTTTTGACATTTACTACCACGTTGTGGATCATAACAATGATTGTGAGGATGCGCAGGACAGAACCGGGCAGTGTTTCCTTCTGCAGTACATAGGGTCGCTGGGAATCGCAATCGACTCACCGACATCTAACAGCAACGACCACATTGTTCCTGAGAAAATCAAACCAAAAAACCAAACCTGTTGCCATGAAGTCAATTCTGACTCATCGCGACCTTATAGGACAGAGTAGAACTTTCTGATGGGGTTTCCAAGGCTGTAATCTTCAGGGCAGTAGACTGTCACATCTTCCATGGAGGGGCTGGTGGGTTCCAACAGCCAACCTTTTTCTTACATTGTGTCAATGTTCACAGCTGCCCGTTAAGGTATAGGAATGCCTATTCCACTCTGTCTTTGACAATATGGTATATGAAGAATGGCATTTCATTAGAGATCATTATGGAGCTTGAGCAACCATTCATGTGATATTTAGTGATAGGAATTGGTCATTAGCATTTCTTTATGTCTTCTGAAATTTATATCTCCTTAAGGGCGTATGCGTAGATAACAGTTTATTAACTGAAAATAATTTTTGTAACTCTTAAATTATTTTTCCTGACCTATCATTTACATTTTAAAATCCTTTAACCATGTTTTCTAAAATATTGTTATTCTATATTAGGAAAACAGATATGTAAACTAATTTTAAAAACCTCTAAGAGAGTATTATTTTCACCTTTTTCTTTGAATAGTATCTTGTGGGTTGGCTGGATGAGATTACTGACATATATATATTTATTTAAACATATTTATACAAGGATTTTCATGGGGTTTTAAAGTTTACATATTAAAAGGAATATAATTTGTTTCCAATTTTTTATGTAAAAAGCAAAATTTGCTTAATTTTCAATTTTTAAGTTATCTTTTTTCAAGATTTTTAAGTTATTTTTACTAAAGCCACGGTATTAAGACCTAATAATTTCTTCCAGAAATTTAGTTAAGTAGAGTGTATATCTATCATCATCATAGCTCAAGAGAATGGAGAACTAAGGAAGTTTTCTGAAAATATGCTTAAATTAACTCTTCTTTTCCAGAGAAAATCCAAGTGTTAAAATAAGTCTTTTACTTGAGTATATATTTGGGGTATGTTATAAAACGTAAGTACATGTTAAGATATAACACACTGAAATAAATGAATAATATCAAATGATTTAATTTAATGATACTGCCTTCTCAAAATAATTTAATAGAAAGTTTAACAGTCTACCTTCTTCATGTCTATGCCTCTGTCTTTTTCTCTTTGTTTCTTTCTTTGTCTTTCTTCCTCTTTTCTCTTCCTTAATGTCATTGTTTCCCCCTCTCCCCCCCCCCCCTCACTTTTCCCCATACAGCTTAGAAAAACTTAAGGGACTTTGGTTGTGTTGATTTTCTCCTGTTTTTTTCTCTCTGGATTTTAAATAGTCATTTATCAGTTCACTATTTTATTTTCCACAATAGAATTTCTAATCAATGATTCTAGTTATTCCAAAGTATAAGTGTACTTAAACATCAACTAAAGAATGTGTTTCCATGTTTATAAACATGAAGTGATCATATCAGTTTACTTGTAGAAATATTTGATTGTATCAGTTATTTATTGCAGCATAGCAAACCACACCAAAACTTAATGCCTTAAAACATTCACAAGTATTTTATTAGTTGTCACAGTTTCTGTAGGTTAGAAATTAAGAAGGGCTTTTCTGGGAAGTTCTAGGTTAGGGTTTTTTGTGATGTTGCAGCAGACAGTAACTGGAGCTTGAATTGCGGAGATCTAGAGCCGTGGGAGCTGCTCAGGCATCTCTCTCTGTCTCTCTGTCTCTTTTCTTGTGATTTTGGTTCTCTCCATGTGGTCCCTCCACATTGGATACTCTGGGCTTCCTCACAGCATAACAGCTTAGTGTGACATGAGTTTTTACATTGTGGATCTCAGGGATCCAGCATTAGTGTGTCTGTGAACCAGATGGGAGCTACATAATCTTTTATAATCTAACTTCAGAAGTCAAATAGCATCAATTCTTCCATTTTCTACTGGTCAACCATTTACTAAGGTGAACTCAGGTTCAAAGAGAGAGCAGATACACCCCTATCTTTCAATGTGAGGAGCATTAAAACATTTGAGGACATGTTTTAAAAAAACCAGTGTCCCACTTCCGGTACCATAATCTTCTCTAGTTATCTAACCATTCATGAAAAGCCTTCCCAAACTAATGGCATAAAACAACAGCAATTTTTGCAAACACTGGGCAGTGCTCAGCATGGACAGTTTATTTCTGGCCCACACAACATCAGTGGGTTAACTTAAGGGCTAAGGGGAGTAATGATCTGAAGTCTGATTAGCTCACATGTTTAGGGGATGTAGCTGGCTGTGAGCCGAGACCTCACATGGCCTCACCACTTCCTTACAGGGTAGTGAATGGGTTCCAAGACTGATTGACCCAAGATCAAGTAGAAAACTTTATCATATTTTATGTCCTAGGTTGAAATTTACATAGTATTCTGCTATAGCCACTCCAGAATAAAAGAAACAGGACGTACATCCCTACCTCTCAAAATAAAAGATGTGTCACATTGTGAAAAGTGTCACTTGGGGTTAAATATATTTTTCTGGCCGTTTCCGAAAACACAATCTGCCACACTACTATTCTGTTTTCACGTTTTGGAAAGGCTGACTCCTTTTTAGTGATATAAAGTTAATGGGAGAAAAAAAATTCATTATTTGAGGAATGTATCTAAGATAAAAACTGGAAAATGTTATTTTCTTTGAATCTGTGATTTCATATGACTACTTTCTTTATTAAGATAGGCTATTTCATGATTTTGGCATTCAATGAAATCTTCATATAAAGTTCAAAAACCTTAGTGAGAAAATTTTAGTGCTGAAAGGGACCTTAGAAATAAATTTAAGACCAATATTTTTATATTACAAAATGGTAAATTTAGTGGAAAAATTATATAGTATTATGAGTAGAATACTAATATGAGTTATTAATATAATAATGTTTTATACTATTTATAATTAAAGTACTATTAAAATTAATGAATAGAAGTTTATAATTGACAGGAAAAAATACAAGCAAACAAACTCAGATAAACAAGTTGCATGCAATGTGCGTATTTAAATATCTATATAATTTTGGAAATATGTTGGAACAGTCTTTGTGTACTAAAAATATGAGTGACATTTTAATCTCTTTGTTAGTCTTATGCATATGAACTGTATTTATTTGCTTGGTACACCATAAAGAGAAAGACTACTATATTAGGCTTAATTAAGGTAAAGAGGTGTCTTCCATTTTTTTGGCAATATTTAAGACATGATTACTCAAACAAGAATTTTGATTGAAAGCTATAGTCGTAAAAAAAGATAAATAAGAGAATAAATTATTAATATGAAAGAACTAAGATATCCAGTATAATTTAAAAGGGAAACTAAACATTAAAATAAGATATAAATGTATATATGGTATCATTCAATAGATTAGAAGAACAAAATTAATTTAGTATTAAATTAATTTTAGTATTAAATTTAAGTTTATACATCAAATGTACATATAAAAGCAAATATCACTGGATAGTGACATAAACTGGCAATTTTAAAATATTTTTCTGGAATTTTATACAATTATTCTACAGTTAATAGATACTTTTACTATCTGGTAACTGGCTACCTAATTACACAATCATATTTTTTCTCTTTGTTGTATTCATGACTTGCTTTTGAACGTAAGGCAGTTAAAGTGAAAGGAAGACTTTCACTTAAAAATGATCTTTTAAAAGAGCTTCAAAGTAAAGTATTATAATGAAACGATATTTGATTATTATAATGATTTCTGTAATAATTAAATATGAGCTCTAAAGTACTACCTTTACTCTTATTTTGAATTCGGTTATTCAGTTATATGTATTTGTTATGGGACTTAACAAATAGGCATTATTTAATGATTATTAGCAAAGAGTAAGTTAATCAAGAAGTCTTTCTGACAAAAACTAAAAATATTGAGGATCCTATATTGGCAGGGGAGAGTGGATGGAGTATGGTATGGTTTTTAAACTAGACAATAGGTTATTGTCACTAGCCAGTGGAGATCAGAGAGCAAAGTCTATTTAAATTTCATATATTATTGGACACATATGTTAACAATTGAAAATACATTGTCTTTTGAGATATGAACTGGTAAAAGTTTAAATTGAGAGTGCTGAAATTTTGAATGCAAATAATTCCAATGGTAACAATGTTGTTTTAACAAATTTGGATATGCTGAGCAAGTCAAGGAAATGTCAAAGGAAACAATATTAAGTAAACTATAAATAATGTAAGTTTTATTGTCTCTAATTTATCTCACTTTCCACATTTGGGGGAACATTTTAAAATACCAGTTGAACCATAATTGTAATCAAAATTTCAAGGACATATGGATTAGCTTGAAAGGCAAAATAAAATCACCATATTTTTTCTTTGATTACTGCACAAAATATGAGTAGAGTCATAGCAGAACTAAAATTTTTGTTTCTATTCCTGCTCTGACTTAGATATTTTCCAATTTGCAAAGAGTTTGATTAATTAATTGTAATAAAATCTTACTCATTCTAAGCAAATATGATACATTAAAATTAAAACTTCTTTCAGAGTTCCGGCAAAATGACGCTCTAGGAAGAAGAACCACGCCGTCCCTCCACAGCAAAGATCTGAAAAACTAAGCTGAACAGAGAATACAACATTCCGGAGACCCTAAAACGTCAAATGAAGAGATAAAGAACTCAGCCAAGTACCAAATGGACTGAGAAAACTGACAGAGAATGGAGAGCGAGGAGAGATTCATGCAGAGGTTCCCTACCAGCTAACGCAGCACGGATCTGCCATCATGGACTCCTATCGGAGACCAGCAACTAGGGGTACGAGAAAGCAGCCTCATGGACCTTCCAGAGGGAGACAAAACAACCGGTAATTGGTGATATACGCTTTCCCAGCCCCCACCCTTCTTCACCACAGTAACAGTCTCTTTACTGGGAAACAGCGGCTGCTTGGATTCCTCACAACCGAATGGGTGGCTGAGTGCCATTTGTTGGCTGCTGGTGTTGCTTTTTTTCTGCTTCTTTTTATTTCTTCCTTCCTCTCCCCACCTCCCCCTCCTTGTGCTCAAGTACCTCACTCCGTGCGCCATCTTTGCTTCTTCCTGAGGCGCTGCAGAGCACCGGTAATTTGTGATATATGCTTTCCCACTCTTTACCCTTCTTCACCCACTCGGCCCCCTCTGCTTCCCATGGACACAGTCTCTTGTCCAGAAACACCAGCCTGCACTAGCTGGCTCTCTGAGTGCCATTTGTTGGCTGCTACCGTTGCTTTTATTTTTCTGCTTCTTTTGACTTCTTGCCTCTCGCCACCTCCCCCTCACTTCCCTCAAGTACCTGGCTCCGTGCGCCATCTTTGCTTCTTCCTGAGGGGCTGCGGAGCTCCGTTCGAGTGTGGAGCTGCTTCATGGTTTGGGCTGCCATGCTGGTGGGATCCCGGGGTTTTTGTTCATTTGTTTGTTTTGAATTGTTTGTTTTCTTTTCCTTTTCTTGAGTTGGGAGCCCTTTCTGGCCAGGCTGAGCTGCGTGTCAGGGAGACTCCCCTTTGGGTTCCAAAGACGTGCAGAGGGATCCCTGAGGGCATTTCTTTTTACATTGGTTTTTTTTTTTTTTTTTTTTTTTTGGTCTGTTTCTTTGGGGGCCTTTCTTGTTTGTTTTTTTTTTAAATTGTTTTGTTTACTTTTTCCTCTTTTTCCCTTTTTGTCTTTCTTCATTGCTCAGTTTCTCGTCTCTCTATATCTTCCTTCTCTTTCCATTACCTGAATACCTGGCATTGTACACCTCTACGCCTTCTAGCTAGGCTGTACTGCAACACTTGAGAGTGATTTCCCCAGACCTCATAGCTGCACCGGTGGGGTCCCTGCTGGGAACTTTGTGTTTCTTTAACCTTTCTGATTCTTATTTATTCATTCTTTTCTTTTCTTCCTCCTCCCCTTTCTGTTTTTCTCCATTTCATAGTCTCTCATCTCTCCACTCCAACAGCAAGCTCCCCTAGCATTATTTTCTGTTTGTTTGTATGTTTTGGCTCCTGTTCCTCTCTCCTCTCTCCCATATCTGTCTTAGCTCCACACATAACAGTCTTCCCACTGCATCCTGCCTACCTGCACCATGCACTTGACATCACACCACTAAGCAGCATGGACACAACCTACTAGAACCTGCCCTGCACTGATTACTGACCCGCTCTGGTGGCTGTAGTAAGTGCCACAGACAACCCATCCCAGTAACTCCTCTTCAGCTAGACCTGCCCTGCCGTACCATAGCTGAGTGACTGACACTGCCAGTTGAAGAAGGAGGTGAAAAGTATTGTGCCCACAGAAGAGCAAACAACAAAGAACACACAGTATGCCTGCTCAGACATAGTCAAATTTTTTTTAATAGGGATAAAACAAACAAATCTACAATCAATAAACGAGAAAAATAACTACTGAATGCCCCGAAGACAGCAGACAATAACAAAACATTTACAAAAACAGAACAGAATGGTTCCAGTAGGTGTCCAAAATAAAACACCAGATGACTCTCCTCTGGAAGAAAATGCACTAGTACGACCTGATAGGGAATTCAAATCTCTAATACTCAGAATTCTCCAAGAACTGAGGCAAAAAGCTGACAAACATGAGGAAAAAATAGACAAATTCATGGAAAAAACAGACAAAAAATTGGAAGAATTCAGGAAAATAATGCAGGAACAAGATGCCAAAATGAATTCACAGCTAGAAATTATACAAAGACAACAATTAGAAATCCAAAAGATAGACAACAAGATTTCAGAAATAGAAGGTGTCATAGAAGGGCTGAGAAGAAGATTGGAAATGGTGGAAGACAGGATCAGTGGAATTGAAGACAAACACTTGGCTACAACTCTGCTTCAGGAAAACTCAGAAAAAAGAACATAGGAAAATGAAGTGACCCTGAGAGTTATGTGGGACACAATCAAAAGCAAAAATCTGTGAGTGATTGGAATTCCAGAACAGGGGGAGAAAACAGAAAACACGGGAGGATCATTGAGGAACTTGACAAAAAACTTCCCCAATATCATAAAAGATGAAAAGCTGGCCATCCAAGAAGCTCAACGAACCCCATGTAGAAGAGACACTAAAAGAAATTCATCAAGGCATATCATAGTCACACTCGCCAAACCCAAAGACAAACAAAGAATCCTGAGAGCAGCTCGTGAAAAACAAGAAGTCACATACAGAGGAGAAACAATAAAACTAAGCTCAGATTATTCGGCAGAAATCATGCAGGCAAGAAGGCAATGGGATGACATGTATAAACTCTTGAAAGAAAAAAATTGCCAGCCAAGAATAATATATCCTGCAAAACTCTCGTTCAAATTTGATGGTGAAATTAGGTCATTTCCAGATAAACAGAAATTAAGGGAATATGTAAAAGTCAAACCAAACTTACAAGAATTATTAAAGTGAGTTCTTCAATCTGAGGACAAACAGTTTCAGCTCACAAGCAGAACCTAGGATGCAGGATTGTACAAGCCAGATACCAATCTAGGAAATGAACTCTCAAGGGCTATCCAAAACCAAAAGAAATACTACAGGGAATCAGAGCAGTCAACTGATGGATGACAACAACATCAAAATGATAAAAGAGGGAATAAATGGCATAGGTATAGAACCTTCTAATGGAGAGGAAGGCAAGCTGATACCAAGTAATGGTAGACTGCTTCAAACTTAGAAAGATACGGGTAAAATTTATGGTAACCACAAAGAAAGTTAACAAACATACTCATTTAAAAAAAGAGGAAAAACATAAAGTCTCAGCAAAAACAAAATCTACAAAAACAAAAGAAATGAAAAAAAAAATCCACATACGAAAGTAACTCAGCACAAGAGAGTAAGAAGAACAAAGAAAATGTCAGCACCACAAAAAAAGCATTACAAAACGACAACAACAAACCCACATCTATCAATAATTACACTGAATGTAAATGGACTCAATGCACCCATAAAGAGAAGGAGAATGACAGAATGGATAAGAAAACAGGATCCATCAGTATGCTGTCTACAGGAGACACACCTTAGAAACAAAGATGTGAATTTATTAAAAGTCAAAGGTTGGAAAAAAATATATCAAGCTAACAACTAGCAAAAAAGAGCAGGAGTGGCAATTCTAATCTCAGATAAAATAGAATTTAAAACGAAATCTACCATAAAAGACAAACAAGGACACTATATAATGATTAAGGGGACGATCCATCTTGAAGACATAATCATAATAAACATCTACGCACCCAATGACAGGGATCCAAAATACATAAAACAAACTCTAACAACACTGAAAAGAGAAATTGACAGTTCCACAGTAATAGTAGGAGACTTCAAGACACCACTCTCTGTAAGGGACAGAACAACTAAGAAGAAACTCAGCAAAGATACAGAAGACCTAAAGGGCACAATCAGCCAACTTGACCTCATAGACATATATAGAACACTCCATCCAAACGCTGCAAAGTACACATTCTTTTCCAATGCACATGGAACGTTCTCCAGAATAGGCCACATCTTAGGCCACAGAGCAATCCTCAACAAGATGCAAAACACTGAGATAATTCAAAGTATCTTTTCTGACCACAATGCTATCAAGGTAGAAATTAACACTAGAAAGAGCAAGGAAAAAAAATCAACTAAATGGAAACTGAATAATACCCTGCTTACACATCACTGGGTAATAGAAGAAATCAGAGATGGAATCAAAAAATTCCTAGAATCAAATGAGAATGAAAACACATCATACCAAAACCTTTGGGACACAGCAAAGGCAGTCCTCAGAGGACAATTTATAGCAATAGATGCACATATCAAAAAAGAAGAAAGGGATAAAATCAAAACATTAACTACAGAACTCAAACAAATAGAAAGAGAACAGCAAAAAAAGCCCACAACCACCGGAAGAAAGGAAATAGTAAATATCAGAGCAGAAATAAATGAAATAGAGACCAGAAAAGCAATAGTAAGAATCAACAAAACCAAAAGTTGGTTGTTTGAAAGAATCAACAAAATCGACAAACCACTGGCCAGACTGACAAAAGAAAAACAGGAGAGGACACAAATAACCCAAATAAGAAATGAAATGGGGGACATTACAACAGACCCAACTGAAAAAAAAAGGATTATAATAGAATATTATGAAAAACTATACTCCAACAAGTTTGAAAACCAAGAGGAAATGGATAAATTTCTAGAAACACCTACCCAAACTACAACAAAGTGATGTTGAAAATCTGAACAGACCCATAACAAGAGAAGAGACTGAAAAGGTAATAAAAAAACTCCTAACCAAAAAAAAGCCCTAGCCCAGTACTACTCAAACTATTTCAGAGCATAGAAGAGGAAGCAACACTTCCAAATTCATTCTATGAAGCCAGAATAATGCGGATACCAAAACCAGGCAAAGGCATCACAAAAAAAGAAAATTACAGACCAATATCTCTCATGAATATAGATGAAAAATTCTGAACAAAATTCTAGCCAATAGAATTCAGCATCATATCAAAAAAATAATACACCACGACCAAGTAGGATTCATACCAGGTATGCAAGGATGGTTCAACATTAGAAAATCAATCAACATAATCCACCACATAAATAAAAGGAAAGAAAAGAATCACATGATCATCTCAATTGATGCAGAAAAGGCATTTGACAAAGTCCAACACCCATTCCTGATAAAAACTCTCAATAAAATAGGTATAGAAGGGAAATTTTTAAACATAATAAAGGGCATCTATGCAAAACCAATGGCCAACATCATTTTTAATGGAGAGAGGCTGAAAACATTCCCCTTGAAAACAGGAACAAGACAAGGATTCCCTTTATCACCACTCATATTTAACATTCTGCTGGAAGTTCTAGCTAGAGCAACAAGGCAAGAAAAAGAAATAAAGGGCATCCAAATTGGTAATGAAGAAGTTAAACTGTCCCTGTTTGCAGATGATATGATACTATACACAGAAAACCCTAAAGACTCCACGAGAAATCTCCTGGAACTAATACAAAGATTCAGCAGAGTAGCAGGATGCAAGAGAAACATTCAAAAATCAGTTGGATTCCTATACACCAATAAGGAGAATGATGAAAAGGAAATCAGGAAAACAATACCATTTTCAATAGCCCCTAAAAAGATAAAATACTTAGGAATAAATCTGACCAGGAATGTAAAAGACCTATACAAAGAAAACTACAAAACACTACCGCAAGAAACCCAAAGGGATCTACATAAATGGAAAAACATACCATGCTCATGGATAGGCAGACTCAACATTGTGAAAATCACAATTCTACCCAAAGCAATTTACAAATACAATGCAATCCCGATCCAAATACCAACAACATTCTTCAAAGAGATGGAAAAACTAATCATTAACTTTATGTGGAAAGGGAAGAAGCCCCGAATAAGTAAAGTACTACCAAAGAAGAAGAATAAAGTTGGAGGACTCACACTACCTGACTTCAGAACCTACTATACAGCTACAGTAGTCAGAACAGCCTGGTACCGGTACAATGACAGATACATTGACCACGGAACAGAATTGAGAACCCAGATGTAAATCCATCCACCTATGGTCACCTGATCTTCGACGAAGGCCCAAAGTCCATCAAATGGGGAAAAGACAGTCTTTTTAACAAATGGTGCTGGCAAAACTGGATATCCATCTGCAAAGAAATGAAACAGGACCCATACCTCACGCCGTATACAAAAACTACTTCAAAATGGATCAAAGACCTGAATATAAAGCCTAAAACTATGAAGTTCATAGAAGAAAAAATAGGACCAACACCTCAGGCCCTAATACATGGCATTAACAGGATACAAACCATAACCATCAATGCACAAACCCCAATAGATAGCTAGATAACTGAGATCTTCTAAAAATAAAACACCTATGCTCTTCAAAAGACTTCACCAAAAGAGTAAAAAGAGAAACTACAGACTGGGAAAAAATTTTGGACAGTACAAGTCAGACAAAGATCTAATCTCCATAATCTACAAGAAAATCCCACACCTCTACAACAAAAAGACAAATAATCCTATTAAAAAATGGGCAAAGGAAATGAACATACGCTTCACCAAAGAAGACATTCAAATGGCCAACAGACACATGAGGAAATGCTAGCGATCACTAGCCATTAGAGAAATGCAAATGAAAACCACAATGAGATACCATCTCACCCCGGCATTACCGGCACAAATCAAAAACACTGGAAATAACAAATGTTGGAGGGGCTGCGGGGAGATAGGAACACTTATGCACTGCTGGTAGGAATGCAAAATGATACAACCATTTTGGAAAATGATATGGCGCTTCCTCAGAAAGCTAGAAATAGACATACCATTCGATCCAGCAATCCCACTCCTAGGAATATACCCTAGAGAAATAAGAGTCGTTGCTCGAATAGACATATACACACCTATGTTCATGGCAGCGTTGTTCACAATAGCAAAACGATTGAAACCACCTGGGTGTCCATCAGCAGATGAATGGATAAACAAACTATGGTACATACACACAATGGAGTACTATGCAATGAGAAAGAACATCAATGAATCTTTGAAGCATCTCATAACATTGATGAAACTGGAGGACATTCTGCTGAGTGAAATAAGTCAATCACAAAAGGACAAATATTGTATGAGACCTCTATTGTAAAAACCCATGAAAAAGTTCACACACAAAATGTAACAATCTTTGTTGGTTACCAGGGATGGGAGGAGTTGGTGGGGGGGATACTAAATAGATAATAGATAAGTGGTATCTTGGGTGAAAGGTGAGACAGTACACAGTACAGCAGAAACTAGCACAACTTGTACAAGGAAAGGTCATGGAAGCCCCATAGACACATCCAAACTCCCTGAGGGACTGAATTGCTGGGCGGAGGGCTGTGGGAACCATGGTCTCAGGGAACATCTGGCTCAATTGGCATGACACAGCTTATAAAGTCAATGTTCTACATTCTACCTTGGTGAGTAGTGTCTGGGGTCTTAAAAGCCTGTGAGCGGCCATCTAAGATTCTCCACTGGTCTCATCCCTTCGTGAGCAAGGGAGAATGAAGAGAACAAGATACAAGGAAAAGATTAGTCCAAAGGACTAATTGTCCACAGCTACCAAGGCCTCCACCGGACTGAGTCCAGTACAGCTAGATGGTGCCCGGCTACCACCACTGACTTCTCTGACCAGGATCACAACAGAGGGTTCTGGACAGAGCTGGAGAAGGATGTAGAGGATAATTCTAACTCACAAAAAAAGGACCAGATTTACTGGCCTAAAGGAGACTGAAGAAACCCCAAGAGTATGGCCCCCAGACACCCTTTTAGCTCAGTGGTGAAGTTACCTCTGAGGTTCACTGTTCAGCCTGGGAGTGGACAGCCCCGTAAAAGCAAATGAGACTATCCAGGTACAGGAGTCCAGTGACAAGGGCCAGAAGGCAGAAGGGGAGAAGGAAGCTGGTGATAGGGAACCCAAGGTTGAGTAAGGGTATTGTTGATGTGTTGTAAGATTGTTAACCATTGTCATAGGGCAACATTTGTAGTAACTGTTAAATGAGAAACTCTTGTTCTGTAAGCCTTCATCTTAAGTGAGAATAACAGCACAACTGGAAGAGCGTAGTCAATGTCACTGAACTGTGCATGTATAAATTTTTGAAATGATGTATCTTTGGCTATGTATATTTTCACCAAAAAAAAAAAAAGAGGTTGAGAAGTTAGAGGGTTGATATGTTGTGGGGTTGTTAACCAATGTTATAAAACAACATGTGTACTTCTGTTTCATGAGAAACTATTTGTTCTGTAAGCCTTCACCTGAAGTACAATAAAAAAAAAAAAAAAAAAACTTCTTTCAAAAAAGAAAAAAAAACATTGCTGTTGAGTCGATTCTGACTCATAACGACCCAATAGGAAAGACTAGAACTGTCCCACAGGGTTTCTGAGGAATAGCTGGTGGATTCGAACTGCCAGCCTTTTAGTTAGCAGCCATAGCTCTTAACCACTGTGCCACCAGGGCTTCTTTCCTAAAACAGACTGTTAGAAATCTGAAGTTGCAAGGAGCCTTGGAGGTCATGTAGCCCACTGTTTCCCAAATTTTTCATTTTATCAGAATCACTTAGGAGGAGGGTTGAATTTTCCCAGATCTCGGCAGTGGAGATTCTGATTCAGAAGATCTGAGATATGGTAAAAAAAATCAAACTTGTTTCAATAATTTTAAGAATTGATGATAATCTACATTTGGGAAAGACTGATTAAGACAAGTGGCATAAAGGAAAAGTGTTTGATTTGGAATGAAAAGTCTTATACGTATTTTAGATTTGCAAGTGATTGAGACTTAGCTTGTCTAGGTAATTTTTTTAAGAGTTAATGAGATAATGAGCATATGTAATCTTGTAGGTCCTGATTTTATTTTGGGGAAAGAGCCCTTAAGTCACTTGCCCAACATCACTAAGTGTCTTGACTAACAAATTGGGATCATGGAAAACAACGATCTGCTTTACAAAAATATCTATCACTTTATTAAGAATTTACAATAACATTATTTTAAATACTAGTCTCTCCTGGTTCACTCCTAGATTTCTCCAAAACTTTAATTCTGGTGAAAAAATTTCTGTAAAATTATTTTGATGAAAAAAATGTATCAAATTTACCCATTTGACAAGCATAGCATTTGCTTTCTGATCACTACTTTTGAGTGACTTAATGAGCTAAGTGTTTATTGTACATGTATTCCTCTTGATGCCATTGTTATTGTGGGCCATCAATTCTATTCCAACTCCTAGGAACACTTTATGACAGAGTAGAACTACCCTATAGGATTTTCTAGGCTGTAAACTTTATGGGAGCAGATCATCAAGTCTTTTCTCTTATGGAGTGACTAGTAGGTTCAACCACGACATTTTTGTTAGCTACAAAGCACTTAACCATTGTGCCATCAGGGCTTTTTTGATGTCATTAGGAATGTATTACAATTTCTATATTTTTGTGACTGAGATTCAAAACTGGGATTCAAATACAGATTTGCAATATTAGAAAACCAAAGCTGTATTTAACTAATACTATAAGCAAAAGAGGAAGACCCTCAACAAGATGGATTGACACATTGGCTGCAACAATGGGCTCAGCATAACAACAATTGTGAGCATGGCTCGGGACCAGGCATTGTTTCTTTCTGTGGTACATAGAGTCGCTATGAGTTGGAAGCGACTCGATGGCACCTAGCAGCAATAACAATATAAACAAAACAATGATCTTTATAGACCCAGACTGTTGTATCTACCAGAAGTTGTAATCTAACTGTATGAAAGAAAAGAATAAGTCCAGAAGGGAGAAGAAGGAAAAAAAAAAGGCCTAGATTTTTGAGAAGTACAGAGTGGAATGTCAGGAAAGATTGACCTGCTGACTGCAAATTTGGGGTTTTTCCACCAGCCCTTCAGGATGCCAACTCTAAGCCTGGAAGTCCCCAGGGTCCCCCCTACTTCTGACCTGCTGGCTCCCACTACTCCCTTGGATTTGATAATTTGCTAGGACGACTCACAGAATGCGTAGAAAATGCTACACCTATAATTAGAATTTTATTAAAGAAAAAAGGATACAAAGAAAAAGACAAAACAGTACAAGGTCTGGAAGCGTTCCCAACGCAGGAATCAGTTCTACTCTGTAACACAAAGGGACGCCATGATTTGGAATCAACTCAGCTGCAACTAGCAAGAAAAACAAGAACAATATGTCAATTATTTTTGAATATTACCAACCTATCAGCCTTGTCTATATCAACTTAATATCAAATAATTAGAAAAAAGTTAGTGGGAAATAGGTCAAATGTTCAGATGATTCCTTTCCATCATCTCAAATACATATAAGACTTGGAAAGAATTTGTAACTGACTTTTTTTTCAGGTGCCATCTAAATATTTGGCATTATTTAAACATCTTACCTCCAAAAAGTATATATACCAGTAGATTAATTGTACAAATTTTATTACTGGAAAAAGTTTACTGAGACAGCTCCAATATAGATACCCAGAAGTCTACTTATAACCATATTTATTGCTTATAATACTTGATTCACGCTTTCCAGTTTTTTTGTTTTTGTTTTTATTGTTGTAGTTTAAGTGAAAGTTTACATTACAAGTTAGTCTCTTATACAAAAATTTATACATACATTGTTATGTGATCCTAATTGCCCTCCCTATATGGTGACAGCACACTCCTCCTTTCCACCCCTGATTTCCCATGTCCATTCAACCAGCTCCTAACCCTCTCTGCCTTCTCATCTCACCTCCAGACAGAAGCTGCCCATTTAGTCTCATGTATTTACTTGAGCTAAGAAGCATACTCTTTATGAGTATCACTTTATGTCCCACAGTCCAGTCCAATCTTTGTCTGAAGAGTTGGCTTCAGAAATTGTTTTAGTTCTGGGCCATGCTTTACAGTTTTATGCACAAGGACAGACCTTCAGGTCCTAAAACGTACCTATCTTCCTGAAGTGATCAACAGATATTCTAAAGACTCTGTGAATCAGATCCAAGAAATAAGGGTTTATTATTAGTTGACAATTAAGAAAGCGATATTACAGTATCAGTCTACCCTATGAATGTATAATTATCTCCATGTGAGTCAATTACCATAAATCCATTTGAACCAATAAGCCTTTATAATCATGTTGTTGTTAGATTCTGTCAAGTTGGTACCGACTCATAGTGACCCTATGTACAACAGAATGAAACACTGCCCAGTCCTGCACCATCCTCACAATTGTTGTTAACGCTTGAGCCCATTGTTGCAGCCACTGTGTCAATCCATCTCACTGAGGGTCGTCCTTTTTTTTGCTGACCCTCTACTTTACCAAGCATAATGTCCTTCTCCAGTATCTGGTCCCTCCTAATAACACGTCCAAAGTATGTGAGATGAAGTCTTACCATCCTTGCTTCTAAGGAGCATTCTGGCTGTACTTCTTCCAAGACAGGAGAATACTGCCATAAATTTCAAGACGTGTTGTTGAAATTGCTCATGGTTTTACATTTTACCATCTCTACAAAAATAGATAAGCAGCAATTTAGAGAGTGATATAAAATTTTATAGCAGATAAACTTTAAATATGGAGATTGGATCCACACATTAAATTACTCAACTTTCTATATTCACATAGAAATAACAAATATTATCTAAAAACCTAACAAGGGTACAATGAACAAATCTAAAATGTTTAGAAAATTCTATAAATATAGGACTATATTCTTTTCCCATCCACAAATTTTCATTGGCTGATCTTCACAAGTAGATCACCAGGCCTTCCTTCCTAGTCTTAGTCTGGAAGTTTCACCGCATTTTGTCCTCCATTGGTGACTCTGCTAGTATTTGAAATACTGGTGTCATAGCTTCCAGCATCGTAACAACACACAAACCGCCACGGTGTTAAACAGTATGACGAACTGACTGCCAGAAAAATGCAAAATCCATCTTAGAAGAAATAAAACCTGAATATTCCCTAGAGGTGAGGGTGGCAAAACTTTGTCATACTTATTTTGGACATGTCATCAGGAAAGATAAATCCCTAGGAAAGAACATCATGTTTGGTAAAGTACAGGTTCAGTAAAAATGAGAGTAACCCTCACTGAAATGGATTGACACAATAACATAACAAGGGGCTTAAATATATCAAAGATCATGAAGATGGAACAGGACTGGACAACATTTTGTTTTGTTATACATGAGAACATCATGAGTTGCAGCCAGCTCAATGGGAACTAACAACAACAAGAATAGGAGATTTAAGAAATGTTGGGGTTATGACTTGCAATTTTCCTTAATGTATTTCTAGATATGAGGAATATCATAATATCTTCTTTTAATATTAAATTTTAGCTATTAAAGTGTCATTCTGAAATTAGATATAGTTCATAAATTGAACTATGTAGGTAGTAATCTCTTTTTTGAGTCCTAATTTAGGATTCTTACTTAATGTGTATTTCAGATAAAAATCATAGCTTTGGATGTTATTTAAAAGCCAAGTTTCACATCTGGATTGCTGATGTTGGAAAGAAACAGGAGTCTCTCAAGTCAGGGGCACAGTGTCTGCTCACATAGTGCCAAAAAGACAAAAAGATGCCTGGGGACTTGCTGACTTCAAAGAAGAAAACAACAGCATCTTTGGATGTGGATGATTTACTCTGATAATCAAATTTATGCAGCTCTAACATAAATTTGTCTCATGAGGTGATGTTCTTTCTGAGTATCCTATCGGGCTATTTAATAATCATCCATGTTAGCTTTGAAGTTCAAAACTGAAAAATTACAATATACCATTCAATCATTATTAAAATGATACTCAAACAAAAAAAAAAATAAACTAAATTCAAAAGAAAGCAATTTCTAATCTAGAATTAATATACAATGTTAGGTACCACTTCCATTCTGGGGGGCCGTGTTATTCTAATTCTAGCTGGTGATGAAATGAATTAAGTCTGAGGAAAATGTATAATTGGATCTAACAGCAAATATGGTGTGAATTGACTTTGGAATTTAGACCTAAGTCTGTAGGACAAATTTAAAATGTAGAAGACAGAGGCGGAGCCAACATGGCACACTAGACAGATGCATCATGCCGTCCCTCTGCAGCAAAGACCCAAGAAACTATGAAAAACAGATACAAATGTCAATCCTGGAACCCTAAGCATCAAATGAAGGAATAAAGAACTAGATCAAACACGAAATGGAAGAAGAAACTGAACAAAGACAGAGAACAAGGAGAGTTATGGAGTGGAGGCCACCTGCCAGCTAACATAGCACATCTTAGACATTTTAGAGTACAGCCAGAAATGACTCCCGGCAGGGAGTACAGGAAGGCAATTCCACAGAGCTTCCAACAGGAGACAGAGCACCTAGTAACCAGAGAAGCACACTTTCCCATTCTTCACCCTTCTGCCCTATACTTTATCCCCACCCCTTCCCAATGGGCAAAGCTGTCTGGCTCAGCTAGAGAGCTACTGGCTTGCCTTTACCCTGCATCCACCCCACCCCCACCCACTGGCTTTTGTTGTGCCATTTTTTTCCCTTTCTTTCTTTTCTTTCTTTCTCCCGTCTAGCCTCATTCTCCATCCCCACTCCCTCTCGATGGGCAATGCTGTGCCACTAGGCTAGAGAGCTACCAGCACATCATCACCTCAGGCTGGCCAGGCCCCTGACCACCAGCTCCCACTGTGCCCCTTTCTCTTTTTATTTATTTCTCTTTTTTCTTGTTCTTTCTTTTCTTTCTCCCCCCACCCAGCCCAGTATGCCACCTCTACCCCTTCTCACTAGGCCTTGCTGCACTGCCAGAAGTAGCGGGCTACTGGCCCAACACTGTGCCCGCTCCCCCATGGCCCCACCCATTTTTTCCCCTTTCTTTCTTTTTTCCTTCCTCCCAGCTAGCTCCATACTTCACCTGTATCCCCTACCTCTTGGCCACACTGCACCACCATGGGTAGAGAGCCACTGGCCCACTGCCAGCCAGGGTTTGTCCCACCCCCACATGCTGGCTACCACCACACCATTCTTCTTTTTTTCCCCTTTTTTCCTCTTCTTTCTCCCTCCTACCTAGCCTTTTATACCACTTATACCTCTTCCCACTGGGCCATACCACACCACCATAGTTAGAGAGTCACTAGCCCATTGCCACCCCAGGTCCACCCAGCACCCACTCACCAGATCCCAGCTCACCATTTTTTTTCTCCTTTCCCTGTGTTCCTTTTCTTTCACCCTCCCACCTAGCCCTGTATAGCACTCACCTTCACCTTCCACCAGCCCCCAGGTCTGCCTTGCCCCCACCTGACAGCTACCCTTTTCTTTTTCTTTCTTTCTCTTTTCCTTTCTTTGTTCTCCCTACCTAGTGCTGTATGCTCTCCCCCATTCCTGCTGGCTCTCACAGTGCCGCTGCAGCTAGAGCATCCTTGACTCAGGCTGCAGCTGCACCTGGCTCACACTGTCCCTCCCCACCCACCAATCAACTAGCTGCTGAATGGAGGGTAGGGAGCCCATACAACTCCCTGTATGACACCCCCACTTCTCTGGTGAGGGACTATGAATGCTCCCAGACCACTGGACCAACACCAGGAGGTAGAGAGCACCTGCCCTCAGCCACCTCATCGAACCAGTGTACAGTAAAGTGGGCTTTCACTGCCTGTTGCTGCCTGCCCACTCAGACAAGTTGGTGAGAATTATTGTGCCCACAGACGAGCAAGTAGCAAAGTACACCTGACCCACCCACCCTGACATATCAAGACAAAACAAATAAACAGGATGAACCAAATGAACCCACAATAAATAAATACAGAAAATAGTACCTTAACATCTTGGAGACAACCAACAATATCAAAATATATTAAAAAAACAGGACAAGATGGCTCCATTAAGTGAACAAAATAAAGAAACAGATAACATTTTGGTAGAAGAAAAGGCAGTGGAACTACCTGATATGGAATTCAGAAGTCTAGTATTTAGGGCTCTCCAAAAGATTAGGAAACAGATCAAGGAAAACACAGACAAAATCAATTAAAACATAGCCAAAATTAAGAATAACACAGACAGAGCAATAGAAGAATTCAGGAAAATAATACAAGAACAAAAAATAAAAATAAATAAACAATTAGAAGTCATACAAAAACAGCAACTAGAAATCCAAAAGATAAACAACAAAACTTTAGAAATGGACAACACAATAAGATATTTTATGAGCAAATTTGAAACAATGGAAGACAGAATCAGCAAGGTTGAAGACGAATCCATGGACACCACTCTGAGTAAAAATCAGAAAAAAAGAATGTAGAAAAATGAAGAAAACCTAGGAATTATGTGGGACACAATCAACAGCAAAAATTTGCATGTGATCGGAGTTCCAGAACAGGGGGAGAAAATAGAAAATACAGGGAAGATTGATGAAGATTTGCTGGCAGAAAACTTCCCAAGTGTCATGAAAGAAGAAAAGCTGACCATCCAAGAAGCTTAACGAACCCCATATAGGATAAGTTCCACAAGAAAGTCACCAAGACATATCACAATCACACTTGCCAAAACCAAAACGAAAGAAAGAATCCTGAGAGCAGCTCAAGAAAAACAAAAAGGCACTTACAAATGGGAAACAATAAGATTAAACTCTGATTACTCAAGAGAAACTATACAGGCATGAAGGCATTGAATGAAATACATAAAACCATGAAAGAAAAAAAAACAAAACAAAACTGCTAACCAAGCATAATATACCCTGCAAAACCCTCTCTCAAATATAATAGTGAAATTAGGACATTTCCAGATAAACAGAAATTAAGGGAATTCATAAAAATGAAACCAAATTTACAAGACATATTAAAGGTAGTCCTTTGGTTACAGAACCAATAACATCAGACTACAACTGGAGTCTAGGACACAGGACAGCATAAACCAGATACCATCCTAGGTAAAGAATTCTCAGTAATAAAGCAAATCAAAAACACTTAAAACAGGGAAAAAGAGAAGTCAATCTGTAAATTACAACAATGTCACATCAAATCAAAGGGGGAAATAAATTGTGTAGGTATAGAACTTTCAAATGGAGAGGAAATCAAGACAATATCAAGTAATAAAAGACTGGTTCATAGGAAGATAAGGATAAATTTCAAGGTAACCACAAAGAAAGCTAACAAACCTCATCAGAATAGAAAAGAAGAAAAATATAAAGTCTCAGTAAACACAAAATCTACAAAAATGAAAGAAAACCAACAAATGAAAGAAACTCAGCACGGGACAGTAAGAGGAACAAAGAAAACACCAACACCACACACACAAAAAAAGTCAGAACAATACAACAGCAATAAACTCATACCTATTGATAATCACACTGAGTGTAAATGGCTTAAATGCACCTGTAAACAGACACAGTGGCAGAACGGATTAAAAAATATGATCTATCAATATGCTATCTGCAAGAGACACAGCTTAGACACAAAGGCATAAATATATTATAAATCAAAGGATGGAAAAAAAATATATCAAGCAAACAGTAGCCAAAAAAGGGCAGGAGTGGCAATACAAATTTCAGATAAAATAAACTTAAAGACAAAGTCAACCATAAAAGACAAGGAAGGACATTTTATACTGATCAAAGGGACAATCCACCAAGAAGTTATAATCTTAATAAATACCTACACATCTAATGACAGGACTCCAAAATATATAAAACAAACTCTAACAGCACTGAAAAGAGAAATAGACAATTCAACAATAATAGTAGATTTCAACACAGCACTCTCAGTAATGGACAGAACATCTAGAAAGAAATTCAACAAAGATACAGAAGATCTAAAGGCCAAAATCAACCAACATGACTTCATAAATATATACAGAACTCTCCACCCAACAGCAGCAAAGTATGCATTCTTTTCCAATGCACATGGAACATTCTCCAGAATAGACCACAAAGCAACCCTCAATAGAATCCAAAACATCGGAATAATACAAGGCATCCTCTCTGATCACAACACCATAAAAGTAGAAATCAATAACAGGAAGAGCAAGGAAAATTTTTTATAAATCAAATACGTGGAAACTGAATGACACCTTGTTTAAAAACAGCTAGATGATAGAAGAAATCAACGAGGAAATAAACAAATTCTTAGAATCAAATGACAATGAAAATGTATCATACCTGCACCTTTGGGACACAGCAAAGCAGTGCTCATATGTCAATTTATAGCAAAAACCACACACAACAAAAAAAAGAAGGGGCCAAAATCAAAATAGAGAACAGCAAAAAGAATCACACAGCCAACAGAAAGAAGGAAATAATAAAGATTAGAGCAGAAATAAATGAAATAGAGAATAGAAAGAGTAGAAAGAATCAACGAAACCAAAAGTTGTTTCTTTGAAAAGATCAACAAAGTCAACAAACTACTGGCCAAACTGACAAAAGAAAAACAGGAGAGAAAGCAAATAACCACAATAAGAAATGAGATATGGGACATTGCAACGAACCCAACTGAAATAAAAGGGATCATTTAACAGAATACTATGAAAAATTATACTCCAACATATTTGAAAAACCTAGAGGAAATGGACAAATTTCTAGAAACACACTACCTACCTAAACTAACACAAACTGAGATAGAGAATCTGAAAAAACTCATAAAAAGAGAAGAGACTGGAGAGATTAAATAAGAAAATCCCAACAACAACAACAAAAAAAGCCCTGGCCCAGACAGTTTCAATGGAGAATTCTACAAAACATTCAGAGAAGAGCTCACAACAGTACCACTCAAACTATTTCAAAGCATAGAAAAGGAAGGAATATTCCCAAATTCATTATATGAAACCAGCATAACCCTGATACCAAAACCAGACAAAGACACCACAAAAAAAGAAAATTACAGACCTATGTCTCTCATGAATATAGATGCAAAAATTCTCGGCAAAATTCTAGCCAATTCAATTCAGCATCATATCAAAAAAATAGTGCACCACAACCAAGTGGTATTCAGGCCAGGTATGCAAGGATCGTTCAACATTAGAAAATCAATCAATGTGGTGAAATTAGGTTATTTCCAGATAAACAGAAATTAAGACTATGTAAAAACTAAACCAAACTTACGAGACTTATTAAAGGAAGTCCTTTGATCTGAGAACAAACAATATCAGACCACAGGCTGAATAAAGGACAAAGGGTTGTACTAGCCAGATACCAACCAAGGAAATGAACTCTTAAGGACTATGCAAAACTAAAAGAATTACAAAAGGGAACCAGAGAGGTTAATCTGTAAATGACAACAGCATCAGAACAATAAAAGAGGAAATAAACAGTGTAGATATAGAGCCTTCTAATGGAGAGGAACTCAAGCAATGCCAAGTAATAATAGACTAGTTCAAATCTAGGAAGATAAGGGTAAATTTCACAGTAACCACAAAGAAAGTTAACAAACCTACTCATCAACATAAAGAAGGAAAACAAAGTCTCAGTAAAAACAATACCTACAAAAACAAAAGAAATGAAAAAAAAATCCACAAACCAAAGGAACTCAGCACAGGAGAGTAAGAGGAACAAAACTGGAGGACATTATGCTGAGTGAAATAAGTCAATCACAAAAGGACAAATATTGTATAAGACCTCTATTGTAGAAACTCAAGAAAAAGTTTACACACAAAAAGAAACAATCTTTGTTGGTTACGAGGGATGGGAGGCGTGAGGGGGGAAACTAAATAGACAATAGATAAGTGGTAACTTTGGTGAAGGGTAAGACAGCACACAATACTAGGGAAGCCAGCACAATTCGTACAAGGAAAGGTCACGGAAGCTCCACAGACACATCCAAACTCCCTGAGGGACTGAATTGCTGGGCAGAAGGCTGTGGGGACCATGGTCTCAGTGAACATCTAGCTCAATTGGCATAACACAGTTTATAAAGACAATGTTCTACATTCTACCTTTGTGAGTAGCATCTGGGGTCTTAAAAGCCTGTGAGCAGCCATCTAAGATACTCCACTGGTCTCACCTCTTCGGGAGCAAGGGAGAATGAAGAGAACAAGATACAAGGAAAAGATTAGTCCAAAGGACTAATGGACCACAGCTACCAAGGTCTCCAAGAGACTGAGTCCAGTACAACTAGATGGTGCCCAGCTACCACCACTGACTGCTCTTACTCAGATCACAATACAGGGTCCTGGACAGAGCTGGAAAAGGACGTAGAACAGAATTCTAACTCACGAAAAATGACCAGATTTACTGGCCTGACAGACTGGAGAAACCCCGAGAGTATGGCCCCCAGACACCATTTTAGCTCAGTGGTGAAGCCCCTCCCGAAGTTCACCATTCATCCGGGGATTGGACAGCCTCTAAAACAAAACAGGACTAATGAGGCACATCAGTCCAGGGACAAGTACTAGAAGGCAGGAGGGGACAGGAAAGCTGGTGATAGGGAACCCAAGGTTGAGAAGGGACAGTGTTGACATGTCATGGGGTTGTTAACCATTGTCAGAGGGCAATATGTGTACTAACAGTTTAATGAGAAACTATTTGTTCTACAAACCTTCATCTAAGGTACAAAAAAAAAAAAAAGAATTATCTATGTGAGATCAAACTGACAACAGCAACTCATGGGAAGCCTAGGGGACAGTGAGTTGAAGATAATGGTGATGGAATAATTTGGAAAAGGATAGTGAGAATAACAGTACAACTGGAATAATGTAATCAATGTCACTGAATTGTACACGTAGAAACTTTCAAAATGGTGTAACTTTGGCTATGTATATTTTCACCCAAAAAAAGGTCCTCAAGGTCATGAAGGGACAGTGTTGACATGTTGTGGGGTTGTTAACAAATATCATAAAACAATATGTGTACTGACTGTTTAATGAGAAACTATTTGTTCTGTAAACCTTCATCTAAAGTACAATAAAAAAATTAAAAAAGAAAATCAATCAATATAATCCACCACATAAGTATAAAAAAAGAAAAGAATCACATGATCATTTCAGTAGGCAAAGAAAAGACATTCGATAAAATCCAACACTCATTCCTGATAAAAACTTTCAATAAAATAGGAATAGAAGGGAAATGTCTCAACATAATAAAGGACATCTTTACAAAACCAGCAGCCAACATATTCTCAATGGAGGGAGGCTGAAAGCATTCCACCTGACAATGGGAACAAGACAAGATGCCTTTATCAGCACTACTGTTTAACATTGTGATGGAGGCCCTAGCTTGAGCAATAAGGCAAGAAAAGGAAATAAATAGCATCCAAATCAGAAAGGAAGAGGTAAACTATCACTATTCGTAGATGATATGATTCTATACATAGAGAACCCCAAAGGTTCCACAAGAAAACTATGGGAACTAATATAAAGATTCAATAGAGTACAAGATCAACATATAAAAATGAGTTGGATTCCTATACACCAACAACAAGAACTTTGAAAAGGAAATCAGGAAAACAGTATCATTTATAATAGCCCTGAAAAAGATAAAATACTTAGGAATAAATCTAACCAGAGATGCAAAAGATATGTACAAATAAAACTATAAAACACTATTGCAAGAAACCAAAAGAGATCTACACAAATGGAAAAACGTACCGTACTCATGGATAGGAAGACTAACATTCAACATTGTGAAAATGTCAATCCTACCCAAAGTGATCTACAGATATAATGCAATCCTGATTCAATTACCAACAGCATTCTTTATCAAGATGGGAAAACTAATCACTAATTTTACATGGAAAGGAAAGAAGCCCCAGATAAGTGAAGCTTTACTGAAGGAAAAAACAAAGTAGGAGGCCTCTTACTACCTGATCTCAGAACTTACTATACAGCCACAGAAGTCAAAACAGCCTGGTACCGGTATAATGACAGACATGTAGACCAAAGGAACAGAATCAAGATCTTAGATGTAAATCCATCCACAGATGGTCACTGATCTTTGACAAAAGACCAAAGTCCGTTAAATGGGGAAAAGGCAGTCTTATTAACAAATAGTACCGGCAAAACTGGATGTCTATCTGTAAAAAAAAACGAAAGAGGACCCACACCTAACACCATACACAAAAACTAATTAAAAATGGATCAAAGACCTAAATATACAACCTAAAATGGTAAAGATCATGGAGAAAACTTAGGCACAATGCTAGAGTCCCTAATACATGGCATAAATTCAATGCAACCCATAACTAACAATAAACAAACACCAGAAGATAAAATAGATAACTGGGAGCTCCTGAAAATTAAACACTTACGCTCATCAGAACACTCCACCAAAAGAGTAAAAAAAAGAACCTAAAGCCTGAGAAAAAAATTTTGACTTTGACATATCCCACAAAGGTCTAATCTCTATAATCGATAGAATACTTCAAGACCTCAATAACAAAAAAGATAAATAATCCAGTTAAGAAATGGGCAAAGGATATGAACAGATGCGTCACCAAAGAAGACATTCAGTCAGCTAACTGACACATGATGAAATGCTCACGATCATTAGCCATTAGAAAAATGAAAATCAAAACTGCAATGAGATACTGTCTCACCCTGACATTACGGCAAGAATAATAAAAACAAAAACGAAAACAGAAAATACCCAATGTTGGAGAGGTTTTGGGGAGATTGGGAACTCTTATACACAGCTGGTAGGAAGGTAAAATAAAACAACCACTATGAAAAATAATATGACTCCTCCTTAAAAAGCCAGAAATAGAAATAAAGTGTTCTTGTTAGGTGCCGCCAAGTTGGTTCTGACTCTTAGTGACCTCATGTACAAAGAACAAAGCATTGCCCGGTCCTGCGCTATCCTCACAACTATTATTATGCTTGAGCCCATTGTTTCAGTCACTGTGTCAATCCAACTCATTGAAGGTCTTCCTTTTTTGCTGACCCTCTACTTTATCAAGCATGATGTCTTTCTCCAGGGACTGGTTCCTCCTGATAACACATTCAAAGTATGTGAAACGAAGTCTCACCATCCTTGCTTCTAATGAGCATTCTGGCTGCACTTCTTCCAAGACAGATTTGTTCGTTTCTGGCAGTCCATAGTACTCAATATTATTTGCCAACACCATAATTCAATTCTTTTTTGGTCTCCTTTATTCATTGTCCAGCTTTCACATGCGTATGAGACTTTTGGAAACACCATGGCTTGGGTCAGGTGCACCGTAGTCCTTTGAGTGACATCTTTGCTTTTTCACACTTTATTTTTTTTAAAAAAAACTTTTTATTGTTATATAGATGAAGGTTTACAGAATAGTTTCTTGTTAAACCATTAGTACACATACTGTTTTATGACATTGTTTAGCAAAACCCAAGACATATCAGCACTCTCCCTTCTCAACCTTGGGTTCCCTATTACCCGCTTTCCAGTCCCCTCCTGCCTTCTAGTCCTTGTCCCTTGACTGTTGTGCTCCACTAGTCTTGTTTTGTTTTATGAGGCTGTCTAATCTTTGGCTGAACAGTGAACCTCATTACTGAGCTAAAAGGGTGTCCGGGGGCCATACTCTCAGGGTTTCTCCAGTTTCTATCAGGCCAGTAACTCTGGTCTTTTTCTGTGAGTTAGAATTTTGTTCTACATTTTCTCCAGCTCTGTCCGGGACCCTCTGTTGTGATCCCTGTAAAAGCAGTCAGTGGAGGCAGCCAGGCACCAACTAGTTGTGCTGGACTCGGTCTGGTGGAGTCCGTGGTAGTTGTGGTCCACTAGTCCTTTGGAGTAATCTTTCCCTTGTATCTTGTTCTCTTCATTCTCCCTTGCTCCCAAAGGGGTGAGACCAGTGCAGTAACTTAGATGGCTGCTCACGGGCTTTTAAGACCCCAGATGCTACTCACCAAGGTAGAATGTAGAACATTTTCTTTATGAACTACATGAAGCCAGTTGAGCTAGATGTTCCTTGAGACCATGCTCCCCACAGCCCTCCATCCAGCAATTCCATTCCTCAAGGAGTTTGGATATGTCTACAGAGCTTCCATTACATTTCCTTGTACAAGTTGTGCTGGCTTCCCCAATATTGTGTACTGTCTTACCCTTCACCAAAGTTACCATCTATTGTCTATTTAGTATCCATCCCCACCCCTTCTACCCCTCGTAAACAACAAAGATTGTTTCTTTTTGTGTGTAAACTTTGTCATGAGAGTTTACAGTAGTGGTCTCATACAATATTTGCCCTTTTGTGATTGACTTATTTCACTCAGCATAATGCCCTCCAGTTTCTTCCATGTTATCAGATGTTTCACAGATTCATCATTGTTCTTTATCATTGCATAATACTCCATTGTGTGTATGTACTATAGTTTTTTTATCCCTTCATCTGTTGATGGGCATCTACGTTGTTTCCATCTTTTCACTATTGTGAACAATGCTACAATGAACATGGATGTGCATATGTCTCTTCGTGTGATGGCTCTTATTTCTCTAGGATATATTCCTAAGTTTGAACCAGTCTATTATTATTTGGGATCACCTTGCCTTCATCTCCATTAGTAGGTTCTATACCTACACTGTTTGTTCCCTCTTTTATTGTTCTGATATTGTTGTCATTTACAGATTAACCTCTCTGGTTCCCTGTTGTAATTCTTTTGGTTTTTGGATAGTCCTTGAGGGTTCATTTCCTAGGTTGGTATCTGGCTGGTATGATCCTGCATCCTAGATTCAGCCTGTGGTCGATGTTGTTTGCTCAAACCAAAGGACTCCCTTTAATAATTCTTGTAAGTTTGGTTTTTACATAGTCCCTTAATTTTTGTTTATCTGGAAATGTCCTAATTTCACCATCATATTTCAATGAGAGTTTTGCAGGATATATTATTCTTGGCTGGCAATTTTTTTCTTTCAAAGTTTTATGTATGTCATCCCATTCCCTTCTTGCCTGCATGGGTTCTGCCCAATAATTCGAGCTTAGTCTTACTGTTTCCCTTCTGTATGTGACTTTTTGTTTTTCTCAAGCTGCTCTTAGGACTCTTTGTCTTTGGTTTTAGTGAGTCTGATTATAAGCCTTGGTGCTTTTACTGGGGTCTATCCTATATGGGGTTCATTGAACTTCTTGGATGGTCAGATTTTCATCTTTCATGATATTGTGGAAGTTTTCTGTCAGTAGTTCTTCAATGGTCCTCTCTGTGTTTTCTGTTTTCTCCCCCAGTTCTGGAACTCTGATCACTTGCATATTTTTGCTTTTGGTTTTATCCCTCATAATTATCAGGGTATCTTTATTTACCTTCATTCTTTTTTCTGATTTTTCCTCAAATGGAGTTACAGCCAAGTGTTTGTCTTCAATTTCACTGATCCTGTCTTCTGTTGTTTCAAACCTGCTCCTCAGCCCTTCTATGACACTGTTCATTTCTGAAGTCTGGTTGTTTATCTTTTGGATTTCTAATTGTTGTTTTTGTATGATTTCTAGTTGTGAATTTATTTTGGCATTTTGTTCCTGTATTATTTTCCTGAATTGTTCCATTTTTGGTCTGTATTTTCAATGAATTTGTCTGCCTTTTCCATGAATTTGTCTATTTTTTCCCCATTTTTGTCTGCTTTTTGTTTCAATTCTTAGATAACCCTCAATATTAGAGATCTGAATCCCCTATCCGGCAGTCCTAGTGCTTTTTCTTCTACTGGAAAGTCATGTGTTGTTTTATTTTTGACACCTACTGGAATCATGAAAACCCTGGTGGTATAGTGGTTAAGTGCTATGGCTGGTAACCATAAGGTTGGCAGTTCAAATCCACCAGGCACTCCTTGGAAACTCTATTTTGCAGTTCTACTCTGTCCTACAGGGTTGCTATGAATCGGAATCAACTCAATGACAATGGGTATGGTTGGGGTTTACCAGAATAATGTCCTGTTTTTTAAATATTTTTTGATATCATTTACTGTCTTTGGGACATTCAGTAGTTACTTTCCTCATTTATTGATTGTAGATTTGTTTCGTTTCTGCTGCTTTTTTGTTTTATTTGGTTAAGCCTGAGAAGGTGGGCTGTGCGTTCTTTGTTTTTTGCACATTTGTGGGCATGATACTTTTCACCTCCTGCTCCAGTGAGCAGGGTCAGTAGCTCAGCTATGGTGCAGCAGGGCAAGTCCAGCCAAAGGGAGGGGCTGAGATATGTTGTTTGTGGCATGTACTAGGCCAATACAGTGGGTCAGGAATCAGTGGAGCACAGGTTCTGGTAGGCTGTGCCTGTGCTGCTCTGGGCTGTGATGTTCGGTGAATGATGCAGATAGGCAGGAAGGAGGGGAGAATTGTGATGTGTGGAGATAAGATGGATATGGGAAAGAGGAGACAGAAACAGGAGCCAAAAACAAACAAAAAAAAGTGTGCTAAGGGAGCTTCCCTTTGGAGTGGGAAGATGAGAAACTGAAAAATGGAGAAAAAAAGAAGAAGAGTAAAACAAAAAAATTAATGAAAATTAGAAAAAAGAGGGGACAGGGCCAAGATGGCGGAGTAGTCAGATGCTTCCGGTGCACACTCTTACAACAAAGACCTGAAAAAAACAAGTGAATCGATTATATATGGGAATCTGGGAGCCCTGTACATCAAAGGCAGAGTTGAGGAACGGGACTGAGTGGCAGCAGGAAGGAGAGATGGTTCGGAACCAGAGAGGAGTTGTCAGACCTGACCCAGCGAGAGCCTGAGCCCTTTGAGCCTGATCACCTCGGGGGTGAGTGGTGAGGCAGGCTAGCAGCTGTGCTTGGGAGGCAAGTTTTCCGCACTGGGAGACACCCAGCTGCTGAGAGTCTACATGGCCATCCAGAACCAGTGAGAAGCAAAGCAGCCCTGTATCTGTGAAGGATAAGTACTTGTGTATGGCCTACCACACAGATCAAAAACACCCCCCTTAGGGAAAAACCTCTCTCCCATTTACCTCCCCACTCCCTGCTCTGCATTGGGTCCTGGACCAGCTTCAGCAATTGCAGAGTCCCCTGGGCTGGAAGTGGCTCTGTCACATGCCTGGAGCCATTCTCCCTGCCTTGGAGAGTGAACAAATTAACAAATAGGGGAAAAAATAAACTAAGCCAGAAACCCAGGTTAAGCACAGCTCCTTTGCCTAGGCACAGGCATAAGGGATCCACGGACTTTGAGTGCCTTTCCTCCTGCAGAGACTTGTGTGGACCCATTTCAACAGCATAGGCCCTCATTACTGCAGTACAACAGGGTATATACTGGAACTCTAATGTCAACTGTTTCAGCTGTGAGTGGCAGATTCTTGACATTTGACACTGCTCTGCCCATTCAGCAGGGTCTTCGCCTACTCACATCAGGGGCCTAAGGACTGGTGACTCCACCCAAGCCACCTAGCTACCTGCGATAGGGGCCCATGAAAAAGAGGTGCCCCACAGTCCTTACAGCCAACAGCATTAGGTGCTTATAGTATGGCTGCAAAACCACCCACCTACATGCTCTAGGAACAGGGACACACCTTCCTCCTGGACACTTGGGGCAGCTGTCGGCCCCCTGCCTTGCTCAGAGTGTGTCCCCCTGCTGCAGCCAGATGCCTGTGCCTACACCAATCACCCAAGCCTGTCTAGGACTGTAAGTGAGAGCCTAAACCACACACTTGGTGGCTATCTACCTGGGCACCTGAGCTGAATCCATACAGGAGGAGTGGGTGGGCTCCTGAGCTCACATACCTAGTAACAGATATTACCACTCAGTGACAGGAAATTAGGGCTTCAAAGGTACCAATTATCAACCTAGATCATATAAGCAGCCTATCTGGGCATATCAAAACAAAACAAGAAGCTAGGTCATAGTAAGCAAACATAAAATAAATAAATATAATAACTTATTGATGGCTTGGGAAATAACAGCCAATATCAAATCACATAAAGAGGCAATCCATGATGGCTTCAGTGAGTTCTCAAAATAACAAATCTAGAAATTTTCCAGAGGAGGAAAATTTCTTGGAATTACTTGAGGCAGAATACAAAAGATTAATATACAGAACTCTTCAAGAAATTAGGAAAGAAATTAAGCAAAACGCAGAAAACACAATAGAGGAAATCAAAAAGATTAGAGAAGAGCATAATGACAAATTTAACAGGCTGCAAGAATCTATAGAGAGACAGCAATCAGAAATACAGAATATTGACAATAAAATTTCAGAATTAGACAACTCTGTAGAAAGTCACAGGAGCAGAATTGAGGCAGTGGAAGTAAGAATTAGTGAGACTGAAGGTAAAGCCCTTGACACCAACTTATTTGAAGAAAAATCATATAAAAGGATTAAATAAAATGAAGAAACCCTAAGAATTATGTGGGACTCTATCAAGAGGAATAACCTACAAGTGATTGGAATACCAGAATGGGGAGATAACAGAAAATACAGAAAGAATTGTTGAAGATTTGTTGGCAGAAAACTTCCCTCATATTGTGAAAGATGAGAAGATATCTATCCAAGATGCTCATCGAACACCACATAAGGTAGATCTCAAAAGAAAGTCACCGAGACATATTATAATCAAACTTGCCAAAACCAAAGATAAAGGGAGAATTTTAAGACTGACTAGGGATAAACGAAAAGTCATCCACAAAGGCAAGTCCATAAGAATAAGCTCGGACTACTCAGCAGAAACCATGCAGGCAAGAAGGCAATGGGATGACATACATATAACCCTGAAGGAAAAGAATTGCCAGCCAAGAATTATATATCCAACAAAACTGTCTCTCAAATATGATGGCGAAATTAGGATATTTCCAGATAAACAGAAGTTTAACCAAACCAAAATTACAAGAAATACTAAAAGGAGTCCTCTGGTTAGAAAATCAACATCAGATAACAACCCAAGACTAGAACACAGGACAGAGCAACCAGATATTAACCCAGATAGGGAAGTCACAAAAGTAAATCAAAGCTAAAACAAGGAAAATAGGGAAACAGATGTCAATATGTAAAAGATGACAACATTAAAACAAAAAAGAGCGACTTAAATAATATAGACATAGATTTTTCATATGGAGAGGAAGTCAAGGTGATATAAAAGAAATAAAAGACTGGTATAAACTTAGAAAAATAGGGGTAAATATTAAGGTAACCACATAGAAAACTGACAATCCTACAAGTCAAAATAAAAAACTAGAAACAAAGACTCAAGGAAGAAATTAGTCCACAGGACTAAAGGCCCACATGAACCACAGCCTCTTCTAGCCTGAGACCAGAAGAACTAGATGGTGCCCTGCTACCACCACTGACCATTCTGACCACGGACCCAATAGACGGTCCTGGTTAGAATGGGTGAAAAATATAGAATAAAACTCAAATTCATAAAAAGAAACCAGACTTACTGAACTGATAAAGACTAGAGGAATCCCCGAGACTATCGCCCTAAGATATCTTTTTAACCTGAAACTGAAGCCACTCCAGGTCACCTTTCAGCCAAGTAATAGATTGGCCTATAAAATAAACAAATAACACCTGTGAGGAATGTGTTTCTTTAAATGATCAACTATACAGGACTACATGGTCAACATTTACCCAAAAGCAAAGATGAGAAGGCAAGGAGGGGCAAGGAAACTGGATGGATGCAAATGCAGCAAGCAGGGTGGAAAGGGTGAGTGCTGACACATTGCAGGGATTGAAACCAATATCACAAAACAATTTGTGTATGAATTCTTGAATGAGAATCTAGTGTGCTGTGTAAACTTTCACATAAAACATTCAAAAAAAAAAAAAAAGAGCAGGAGTGGCAAAATTAATCTCTGACAAAATAGACTTTAAAGTAAAATCCACCACAAAGGATAAGGAAGGACACTATATAATGATTAAAGGGTCAATACACCAGGAGGGCATACCTATAATAAATATTTACACGCCCAATGACAGGGCTCCAAAATACATAAAACAAACTCTAACAGCACTGAAAAGAGAGATAGACAGCTCCCGCAGTAGTAGGAGGAGACTTCAACACACCACTTTTGGTGAAGGACAGAACATCCTGAAAGAAGTTCAGCAAAGACATGAAAGAGCTAAATGCTACAATCAACCAACCTGATTTCATAGACATATACCGAACACTCCACCCAACAGCAGCCAAATATACTTTCTTTTTCAGTGCACATGGAACATTCTCCAGAACAGACCACATATTAGGCCAAAAAGCAAACCTTAACAAAATCCAAAGCATTGAATATAACAAAGCATCTTTTATGACTATAAAGCCATAAAAGTAGACATCAACAACAGAAAAAGCAAGGAAAAAAAAATCAGACACATGGAAACTGAACAACACCTTGCTCAAAAACTACTGGGTTATAGAAGAAATTAAGGATGGAATAAAGAAATTTATAGAATCAAATGAGAATGAAAACACTTCCTACCAGAACCTTTGGGACACATCAAAAGCAGTGCTCAGAGGTTAATTTATAGTGATAAATGCACACATCCAAAAAGAAGAAAGGGTCATAATCAAAACATTAGCACTACAACTGGAAAATGTAGAAAGACAACAGCAAAAGAATGCATCAGGTGCCAGAAGAAAGGCAATAATTAGAGTTAGAGCAGAATTAAATGAAATAGAAAATAGAAAAACAACTGAAAGAGTTAACAAGTCCAAAATCTGGTTACTTGAAAAGATCAACAAAATTGATAAACCACTGGCCAAACTGACAAAAAGAAAACAGGAGAGGAAGCAGATAACCCGTATAAGAAATGAGGTGGGTGATATCACAACTGACCCAACTGAAATTAAAAGAATCATAACAGAATACTATGAAAACTGTACTCTAACAAATTTGAAAACCTAGAGGAAATGGACTAATTTCTATAAAATCACTACCCGATTAAACTAACACAAACAAAGTTACAACAACTAAATAAACCCATAACAAAAGAAGAGATTGAAAAGGTGTTGAAATCTCCCAACAAAAAAAGCCCTGGCCCAGATGGCTTCACTGGAGAATTCTACCAAACTTTCAGAGAAGAATTAACACCACTTCTGCTAAAGGTATTTCAGAGCATAGAAAAGGATGGAGTACTCCCAAACTCATTCTATGAAGCCAGCATAACCCTGATACCAAAAGCAGGTAAAGACACCACAAAAAAAGCAAATTACAGACCAATATCCCTCATTAACATGGACTCAAAAATCCTCAACAAAAAGAGCTGGGAGCCCTCATACATGACATAAACACAATATGAACCATAAATAACAATGCACAAACACCGGAAGAGAGACTTGATAACTGGGAACTCCTAAAAATCAAACACTTAGGCTCATTAGAAGACTTCACCAAAATGTCAAAAGACAACCTACAGACTGGGAAAAAGTTTTTGGCTATGACAAATCTGATCAGTGTCTAATATCTAAAATCTACAAGATACTGCAAAGCCTAAACAACAAAAAGACAGATAACCCAATTAAAAAATGGGCAAAGAATATGAACAGGCATGTCGCCAAAGAAGATATTCACCAGCTAACAGGCACATGAAGAAATGCTCACGATCATTAGCCATTAGAAAAATCCAGATCAAAACTACAACCGGATATCATCTCACCCCATCAAGGCTAGCATTAATCCAAAGCACACGAAATTATATATGCTGGAGAGGTTGTGGAGAGACTGGAACACTTATACACTGTTGGTGGGAATATAAAATGGTACAACTACTTTAGAAATACATTTGGTGCTTCCTTAAAAAGCTAGAAATAGAAATACCATATGATCTAGTTATCCCACCCCTTGGAATATATCCTAGAGAAGTAAGAGCCATCAGATGAATACATATATGCACACCCATGTTTATTGCAGCACTGTTCACAATAGCAAAAAGTTGGAAACAACCTAGGTGCCCATCAACAGATGAATGGATAAACAAACTATGGTATATCCACACGATGGAATACTACACAACAATGAAGAACAACGATGAAGCAATGAAACATAAGATGCAGGAAGTTGGAGATCCTTATGCTGAGTGAATTTAGTCTGTCACAGAAGGACAAATATTGTATAAGACCACTATTATGACAACTCAAGAAAAGGTTTAAACACAGAAGAAAACATTCTTTGATAGTTAGAAGGGTGGGGAGGGAGGGTGAGGGTTATTTACTAACTAGATAGTAGATAAGAATTATGTTAGGTGAAGGGAAGGACAGTACACACTACAGGGGAAGTCAGCACAACTGCACTAAACCAAAGTTAGGAAGTTTCTTGAATACAATCAAACACTTTGAGGAACTGAGTAGCAGGGTTAGGGGCCTGGGGACCATGCTTTCAGGGGATATCTAGGTCAACTGACATAACAAAGCTTATTAAAAAAAGTTCTGCTTCCTATTTTGGTGAGTGGCATCTGGGGTCTTAAAAACTTCCTAGCAACCATCTAAAATGCATCAATTGATCCCAACCACCTGGAGTAAAGGAGAATGAAGAACACCAAAGACACAGGGGAAGTATTAGCCCAAGAGACAGAAATGGCCATGTAAACCAGAGACTCCATCAGCTGAGACCAGAGGAACTAGATGGTGCCTGGCTACCACCAATGAACGCCCTGACAGGGAACACAACAGAGAGTCCCAGATGGAGCAGGAGAAAGGTGGGGTGCAGAACTCAAATTCTAGTAAGAAGACCAAACTTAATGGTCTGACTGAGACTGGAGGAACCCCAGAGAGCATGGCCCCTGGATTCTCTGTCAGCCCAGAAGTATAACAATATCTGAGGCCAACTCTTCAGACAGCGATTGGTCTGGGCTGTGGAATGTAAAGTGATACTCATGAGGAGTGTGCCTCTTAGCTCAAGTAGATACAAGAGACTAAACAGGCAGCTTCTGTCCAGAAGTGAGATGGGAAGGCAGAGAGGGTTAGGAGCTGGTTGAATGGCCACGGGGAATCAGGTGTGGAAAGGAGGAGTGTGCTGTCACATTATGAGGAGAGCAATTAGGGTCACATAACAATGTATGTACAAATTTTTGTATGTAAAAATAATAAATAAATACATTAGAAAAAGAAAAGCCTCCAGGGATCCCACTGCTGGGGCTGTGAAGACTAGGGAAGTGGCTTCCAGGCCGCAAAGTACAGCCTGGCTAGTAGGGGTAGAGGTGTCACACAGTGCCAGGTATTCAGGCAACAGGAATAGAAGATAAGTATAGAGAGATGAGAAACTGAGAAATGAAGAGTGACAAAAAGGAAAGAAAGGAAAAGAAAGAAATAAAAAAGAAATGCCCCCAGGGATCCTACCGTGTAGCTGTGCAGACTGGGGCAGTAGCTCCCAAGCCACACAGTACAGCCCACCTAGAAGGGTCTCCCAAGCTGAGAAAAGATAAAGAAAACAAATCAAAATAAACAAACAAAATAAGCCCAGGGGTATCCCACCAGCGTGGTGGTGCTGGCTGGGAATCAGTTCCACAGTCGAGTGGTGTTTCACAGCCTTTCAAGAAGAATCAAAGATGGCACATGGAGCCAGGTATTTGAAAGAAAGGAGTGGGGAGGTGGTGAGAGGTATGGAAGTATGGAAGAAACCAAAAGAAGCCGAAAAAAGGCAACACTACCAACAAATGACACTCAGGGAGTTGGCCATTGTAGGCTGGTGGAGTCCAAGTGGCACAGGGCTAAAGCTTGTGCCTCCCAGCCAAGAGACTGTGGCCACAAGAAGCAGAGAAGGTTAAGTGGGGGTGAAGAGGAGTGAGGGGTGGGAAATCATATATAACTGGTTACCAGTTCTTCTGTCTCCTGCTGGGAGCTCTGTCAAGCTGCTTTCCGGTACTCCCTCTTTGCTAATGTCTGACAGGAGTCCAAGATGGTGAGTCTGTGCCGCATTAGCTGATAGGGCTTTTTAGTACTTTAAATAGATCTTTTGCAGCAGATTTGCTCAATGCAGTATGTCATTTGATTTCTTGACTGCTGCTTCCATTGGTGTTGATTGTGGATCGAAGTAAAATGAAATCCTTGATTACTTCAATCTTTTCTCTCTTTATCACGAGGTTGCTTAATGGTCCAGTTGTGAGGATTTTTATTTTCTTTCTGTTAAGAAATACCATAAAGAAATACCATACTATCCAGCAATCCCATTCTTAGAAATATATCCTAGAGAAATAAGAACCATCACATGAATAGACATATGCACACCTATATTCATTGCAGCATAACTCACAATAACAAAAACATGGAAACAACCTAAGTGTCCATCAACAGATGAATGGATAAACAAACTGGTACATACACACAATGGAATATTACACAATGATAAAGAACAATGATAAATCCACAAAACATCTCACAACATGGATGAATCAGGAGGGCATTTTGCTGAGTAAATTAAGTCAATCACAAAAGGACAAATATTGTATGAGACCACTATTATAAAAACTCAAGAAAAGGTTTGCACATAGAAAACAAAAAATTTGATGGCTAGGAGGGAGGTCAGGGGTGGGATAGGAAATCACTAACTACATAGTAGACAAGTGTTAACTTTGGCAAAAGGAAAGACAACACACAATATAGGGAAATTCAGCACAACCTGACCAAGTCAAAGCCCTAGAAGCTTCCTAGACACATCAAAACACCTTGAGGGACCAAATTACTGGGGCTTAGGGCTGGTGTCCATGGTCTCTGGGGACATCTAGGCTGATGGTATAACATTGTTCATAAAGAAAATATTCTACTTCCTACTTTGATGAGTAGCATCTGGGGTCTTAAATGCTTGCAAGCAGCCATCTAAACTACATCTATTAGTATCATCATGTTCAGACCAAAGGAAAATGTAGAAAACCAAAGATGCAAGGAGAATATCAGTCCAAAGGATTAATAGACCACATGAACCACACCCTCCACCAGCCTGATCCCTGAAGAATTACATGGTGCCTGGCTACCACCACCGACTACTCTAACTGGGATCACAATAGAAGGTTCTGGACAGAGTGGGAGAAAAATGTTGAACAAAATTCAAATTAACAAAAAAACACCAGACTTACTGGTCTGACAGAGACTGGAGGGACCCCCAAAACCATGGTCCCTGGACACCCTGCTAACTCAGAACTGAAGGCCGCTCCCAAAGTTCACCTTTCAGCCAAAAGTTAGACAGGACTATAAGACAAACAATAACACATGTGAGGAACATGCTTCTTAGTTCAATCAAGTATGTGCTGACACACTGCAGGGATTGCAACCAATGTCACAAAACAATCTGTGTATAAATTTTTTAATGAGAAACTAATTTGTGCTATAAACTTTCACCTAAAACACAATTAAAAAAAAAAAAAGATGATAGAAGAGATAGAGTTATCACTTCATTCAACAACAGCTGAGGTATCGGTGGATAGAAAAAATAAATAAATAAATAAATATACAAAAAAAGTAAAAAATCCACAAAAACCAAAAATAAAACATTAATGTATCGGGGATGAACTCTTTATTTAAAAGGCAGTGGTTGTCAAGTTAGGGGAAAAATAGAGCTAAAGAACTATATATAAAACATACTCCTAAAACATAATAAACATGAGAACTGAAACCATCCCTGACCACTCAATATACCATCTACATTAACATGACTTCACTCTTCTACATTGTTCATTAACATGATTTATAATCAGGGCATTTTTGCCCAGGAAGATGAAGTTGCAAGTAACTGCAGATTTGTTTCAGGTACTTCCTGAAAATTTTTTTTATCTAAACAATAATCTACACAGCTAGCCCTCAGCAGGATAGTATCTCGCTTTTCAAAACAATCAGTTGCTCAACTGGGTTTATTAAATGACTGGTTACTTGAAAATACTTGCTTCAAAACCCTCACCTTTTTCTATACACTAATCCTAACCCACTATATCACAAATTTGTTTAATTCCAATCAATTCTCCGTGTTGAAAAATCACCTTAAATCAGTCCCCCAAAACAGTATACCTATTGCATCCTTCACCTCCTCTTTCTGTGGCACTATTAGGACTCTGCCATGATAGTGGTCTTCCACATTACCATGAAAGTAAATGTATGAAAAACATACCAAGAAAATTCTAACCACCTCATGAAAAACAGTTTAGGACTGATGTTTAAAGATAACAGGGTGGTCACTATAACATAACACTGGATGAAGATGATAATGGTAATGATGAATTATAAAACTTAATTCATATTTAGTGCTTGCTAGGTTCCAGGCAGTAATCTCAATGTTTTCCATAGTTTAATATATTTAATCTTCACATGGACCCTTTGAGGTAGGTACTATTATTATCCCTGCTTTATAAATGAGAAAGCTGAAACTTAGAAAATTGGAATAACATCTCAAAATTGCATACCTGTTAGAAGGTGGAAGAAGTCTTGGTGGTACAGTGGTTAAAACACTTTGCTGCTAACTGAAAAATCAGAGGCTTGAACCCAGCAGCCCCTCCTTAGGAGAAAGATGTGGTGGTGGCTTCCATAAAGATTTAAAGACTTGGAAACCCTGTGGGGCAAGTTCTGCTCTGTTTTGCAGGGTCATTATCAGTTGGAATTGACTTGAAGACAGTGGGTATTAGCAGGTGGAGCCAGGAAATATGGTGAATAGTTGTGTAAAGTGAAAGGAAATTGATATAAAACCCAGGGGAAAAAAATGTGTTAAAGGGCAAAAAATAGTTACTTCAGTCTTCAGTTAAATAATTGTGCAAAGATGTGTATCTGTTCAACAAATCTGAGCTTAGCAAAGGCTAAACCCCACCATAAAAGGTGTCATATTAATAAATAGCAGGTTACCATTTTTTCGATAGAAAAATACCATTTCCAGCAGTTGTTAGTATTCATTTAATTTGATGTTTTGCACTTTTATGCAAGTCAGTATCATCACCTAGTCAGTGAATTCTAATAACCTGGCACCCCAACTCTAATAATATGTTCCCTCTTATAAAGAGTATTCTTTAAATATTTTTAACACTTATTTGGGAGAGAAGTTCCGATTTGCTTGTGGGAAGGACCAAGGAGAACAGTGCCTCAGCTGGCATTTGCCAACAACAAAACAAAATGTAGTTCAGTCTCCTTAAAAAAACAAAAAACAGTTGCCACTGGATTGATTCTAACTCATGGCAACCCTATGTGTGTAAGAGTAGAACTATGCTCCGCAAGGTTTTCAATGGCTTATTTTTCACAAATAGATTGACAGGCCTTTCTTCCAAGGCACTTCTGGGTGGACTCGAACCTCAAATCTTTTGGTTAGCAACCAATCATGTTAACTGTTTGTAATACCCTGGGATCCTTTCAGCCTCCTTAGAAGGCAGTTAAGCAACTATCTGTAACTAATCACCCAACTCTTACCACAAGAGTTGCCCTCTCCACTGTATAAAACATCTTCCTTCAGTGCAGGGTGGTAAATAATTGTTCATCTATCTTCTTACATATTCATGAATGTTTTATAGCTTCTTAAAATTAGTGCCCCCAGGAAACTGCTGACTTGTCTCATCCTTCAATCCAGCAATATATGTACCTCTAAATATATAAAATTAATCACCAGATTGTGCAAAACAGCATACTGTCTATTTAGGTAGTAAATGAGGCTCTCTGTCACTTTAAAAGTTTTTTTTTTTTTTTTAATAAAACAATATGGCATTTATATTAGAAGACAATGTATGTGGAGATTAGGCTTGCCACAGTGTAAACTCGTTAGGCAAGGCACATATTTGTAGTAGTGATTGCTGCAGATGAAGTTCAAGAACATTTCCCAGTCGTTTCCATGGTATCTGATATTGTGTAGAAGAGAAGTAAGTTGTAATTGGCAAACTAGAAGCTTTTCATTTCTTATATTCCATTTTAATGAAGTTATTTGAATTAAACTTATTTTATCAGCTGACTATGTTCAAGATTGCTTCCCAATAGACAAGGTTGGCTAATGCACTTTTTATTACATTATTTTGACCCCGTCGATATTCATATCTGAAATTTCAGTTGTCAACTCTAATGCTCTTTTAGTTGACTAAGATATTGAACTTGCTTAAATTATCATTTAGCACTAAGAATACTTGCTGATGGAATCATTTAATCAAAAGCACATTTAAACCTAACTTATAAGAATAATTAAGCATACTTGAGAATGTAGCCTAAATTAAGCTCAAATGAAAACCCACTTCTGTGCATATTTTTATATTATGTTTTTCACATTGAAAAACCAGTGTTTTTTAATCAAGGCATTATGGCACTTCAGTGTGTGACTATTTGTGCCTGGGCATTTTATTTGAATTAAGTTTAAAATTAGAAAGGATATTAAATAACATATTAAATACAATAAAATGAAATGTTGCTTTATGTTAAAGACAAGCAAAGGCAAGATCCTGGATTGAGATTTCCAACTATAGAGGGAAAATGAGAATAGATACCAATACAGAGAAAAAGAAAACAATTAACCAAAAATGTACAATTAGGAAGTGCTCTAGAGGAAAATTAAATAAAGCAGAACATAAACCATGTACCAAGAACAACACCTCTTCATTCATTTTCTTTTTCATAGATAAGATAAAAGCATTAACAACCCACTCCCTGGGTGGTACAAACGATTAACACACTTGCAGCTAACCAAAAAGGTGAAGGAACAAGCCCACCCAGAGGCTACTCAAAAGAAAAGCCTGGCAACCTACTTCTGAAATATTAGGCTTTGAAAACCCTATGGTCTTCTACTCTGACACACACAGAGTCTCCCTAGGACATTGTAATAAGTTTAAAAGTTAAAGGTAAGAAAAGACATTACAAAAGAAAGAAAATAACTTTGAAAGCTGGCAGCTAACAGCTAGACTATAGTGATAATACTGAACATAAAAAATTCAATAAAAATATTAACAGTAATGGGAGGGGGACTGGACAAGACCACTAGCTAAGCCCAGATGGGCAACTGAAGCATGCCCCCTACCCAAGCCCTGAAACCTGAAATTGTCCATAGTACTTTACTTGCTCATTCCATTTCTCAGGACAACTGAATTTAGTGTTAATATATCTCCATGTAATAGATGGAATCTTGGTCTTTCCCAAAGGCAGGCAGCCAATTTGTAGTGTAGCCTCAGTAAACAGAGGTTAATACAATTATTATCTCCATGGAGTTCCTGCAAAAGAGGTGGACGACTCCTCTGAAAGACCCAGCTGAATGAGAATCTTCAGCTACAAGAATGCTTCTCCAAGAGTACAGCTGGAGCCCAGCCCTATAAATCTGGAGAGATTTAGGGACTATGGGAAAAGTCCCTCAGGTAAGGGAGGCTGAAAGCCCCCTCAGACATCCAGACAGCTCTTCCAGAGGCTCATCTTCAAGGTTAAATCCCAACTTGTGCCTTGTGGAATCCATGAAAACAGAATTTAGTGGTGCTGAGGAGAAGCCTGAAGCAGCCACCGCTATGAAGCCTGAAGAAGGCACCCATTCTGCCCCTGTCTTAGGGGCTCTGCCCTTAGAGTGCATTGCATAAGGCATCCCCCAGAGATCTGGCTCCTTGCTCATTCATTTCTCAGAAAAGCTAATGTTCTACAACGAGAGGCTAAGCACTAGATGCTGGGGATAGAACAGTGAGCAAGATAGATACAGATTTTTTTTTTTCAGGAAAGATAACTAAGCCACAAGTTACAACCCAGTGTGATAAGTGCTGTACCCCATGTGCTAGAACTGTGCCTAATACATTTTTTTTTTTTTTAAATAACAAAACAAAACAAAACAAAATTGTCCATCCAGTTGATTCTAACTCATGGAGACTCCATGTGAGTCAGAGTAAAACTGTGCTCCATAGGGTTTTCAGTGGCTCCACAGGGTTTCTTTTTGGGAAGTGAATCACTAAGTCTTTCCTCTTAGTCCATCTTAGTCTGGAAGCTCTGCTGAAACCTGTTCAGCATCATAGGAACACCCAGGACTCCTCTGAAAAATGAGTCATGGGGCCATGAGGTAAAATGGCCAGAAATCGAACCCCAGGTTTGATGAAATTATAAGTGGAAAGAATTACACTAGATTATATATACAATACAATGAAATGATGGAGTTGGAAATTAGAAGACCAAAAGAAGCAAAGCTGGAACATAAGGATATAGAAAGGTTAAAAAAAAAAAGGATCATGAAGCGTCAGATAAATATTAACCAAAAAATCCTGGAGAAGCTACATTCATAAAAAAGTAATCTTTAAGGCAAAAAGAATTATTAGGATAAAAAGGGGCTCTAGCAATAATAGCAGGTTCAATGCACCAAAAAGTCAGTTCTGACTGATAGTGAATTGAGGTACAACAGAACGAAACACTGCCTGGTTCTGCGCCATCCTCACAATCGTTGTTATGCTTGAGCCCATTGTTGCAGTCACTGTGTCAATCCATCTCATTTAGGGTCTTCCTCTTTTTCACTGACCTTCTGCTTTACCAAGCATGATGTCCTTCTCCAGAGACTGGTCCCTCCTAATAAAGTCTCCAAAGTGCATGAGACAAAGTTTTGCCATCCTAGCTTCTAAGGAGCATTCTGGCTGTACTTCTTCCAAGACATATCTATTTGTTCTTCTGGCAGTCTGTGGTATATTCAATATTCTTTGCCAACATCATAGTTTAAACGCATCAATTATTCTTTGGTCTTCCTTATTCATTATCCAGCTTTTGCATGCATATGAAGTTATTGAAAATACCATGGCTGCACACCTTAGTCCTCAAGGTGAGATTTTTGCTTTTTAACACTTTAAATAAGTCTTTTGCAGTAGATTTCTTGACTGGTGCTTCTGTGGACATTGATTGTGGATCCAAGTAAAATGAAATCTTTGACAACTTCACTGTTTTCTCTGTTTATCATGATGCTGGGTATTGCTCCAGTTGTGAGGATTTTTGTTTTCTTTATGTTGAGGTGTAACCCATACTGAAGGCTGTAGTCTTTGATCTTCATCAGTAAGTGCTTCAAGTACTCTTTGCTTTCAAGCAAGTAAGGTTGTGTCATCTGCATATCATAGGTTGTTAATGAGTCTTCCTCCAATCCCGATGCCGCATTCTTCTTCACATAGTCCATCTTCTTGGATTATTTGTTCAGGATACAGATTGTATAAGTATGATGAAAGGATACAACCCTTACTCACACCTTTCCTAATTTTAAATCGCACAGTATCCCCTTGTTCCTTTCGAATGACTGCCTCTTGGTCTAAGTTCAGGTTCTGATGAGCACAATTAAGTGTTCTGCAATTCCCATGTATTCTCAATTATTTACATAGCATTATCTAAAAACGTGTACTATTTTACAGTCAAAATTGAGTTCTTTTCTTAATGCTGCTTTTATGAGCATTTTTCTTCTCAATATTAAAAGAAAAATTTTCCTGTATCTGTTTCCCAAAAATGATTGCAGTGGAATCAGGTAAGAAAACTTAATCTGAAAAGATAAAATATATAAAAATATGTTATATTAGTCAAATTTTAGGAGAAATTTTCCTGGAAAGAAGCTTTAAGCTTATTATTTATTATGATTTCTTGTCAAAGAATTGCATTATTGATGAGCATAAATTGGGAAAAGTGACCGTGAATGAGACTTCTCCTGAAGTGCCCAGAGCATCAGAGTATCTGTGTTTCCCATGAATGTGCACTGCTCTGTGGACACCAATGAATTACCGTCTCTCCTCAGTCAGTGCAGGGCTTGCTCATTGGACTCTTGGTACATGTACCACTGGAACAGGGAAAGAGGCTTTACATGGGCTCAACAACATGAATGTGTCCTCAGGGAAACCTGCTTGTCAACACAACACTGCTGACTGATGACTTTACAACCTCTGCAACAAACCCTAAGATGCGCATATAATACCCTATCTTGAGAAAAACTATCCAGCTACCTGGGGCTAGAGTCATCATATTAGTCCACTTCTATTATGAAGGAAAAAGTGATTTGTCTGCACTGGATAGACACTTATTATGGATTTGGATTTACATTCCTTTTGCTGGTACCATCATCAGTAGACCTACTGACTGCCTAACATTCTGTTACCGAATCTCCCAAAATATCATTTCTAATCCAGGAATTTCCTTCAAGATGAAAAAAAAGAAAGGAAGGAAGAATGGTTTGGTATTCATTGTCTTCACCAATCTTATTACATACTCAAAACATGTGAAGTTGTTGGAAGAGTACCAGTCAAATATAAAGCATTTAATAAATGTTAGCTAACAATATAATTTTCACTGCTTATCATATTTATTGCTATGATTTGGAATCCACTTGATGGCAATGGGTTTGGTTTGTTTTTTTTAAAATCATCATTGAAAACTTCATATTAATTCCCATTGTGGGACAACACAGAGACTGTCTTATAACATTCTTTGAATCAATTACCAATATTTGGTGCTTTCTTTCACATACCCAGGAAATTCAAATCCAAGATCAAGGGATAAAGTTGGGAGTAACACCTCATTTATACAGTCAATAATCCACTTGATAAATTTTTACTTCTATTCTTTATCACCTAATAATTACCTATATATTATCAATCAATATTTTTCCAACTTACATGATCATAAAAATATACTTAAGAATACACATATCCAGGCCCTGATCAAAAAAATTCTGATTCGGTAGGCCTGAATTGGTACTATTTCTATTCAACACCCAAACAAGAATGCTAGGGCTTTATTTGAGCATCTAGAATGATATTTGCTTTCCCTTTTCCTGCAACATTTTTATAGGTCCCATGTTGTTTTTGTTTACTATTGATTCATTCTTTAAGACGGGACAGCATGTTCAGCCCTCATGTTTGCCAACAATGAGTAAAGGGTTCATTCTGAGCCCTGCTTATTATCCGTTTGTGCCCTAGTCAATTACTTGTCTCAGATCTCCTGCTGGTTGTTGCACTGTTGCTTCCAAGACAAATTTCTACTGTCTAATAAGCATTCATTTGGGGCTAGTTTGGCTGGGTCCTAATGAGGTACCAAACAGAGTTACAATCGTCAGCAAGAAGTTTTTATCAAGATAGTATTATATTTCCTCTCACTCACAGTATTTTCTATGTGGACTCCACGCCTTCCAGGATGGAATATCTCACCTTCAGTACCATGCTACAACTGCCCCATTGGTTTCTGAAAGGCACATTCACCAAGTAATTTCAGAAAAATCGGTACTGATGAATGTACTCCAGTCATCATTTTTGGGTTAAATGGATCTTACATCTCTGCAGTTAGCAGCAAATAATGAAAGAGTAACACATATCTATCTCGCTTCTTCCTTTTAAGTTGCAGGAAGCTTTGCTTCCTAAAACTTAAAGTTATTAGGAAGCAAAGCCGATGTAGGTCATTGACTTTAATTTTTATCAGCAAAGGGCTTTTACAAAATTTTTCTCGCTTATTGTCAAGGATGTCTCTTCTAGTTTTTACTATTGTTTTGAGGTTTCATCTGCTGTCTTCATATGTATTTTAGTAGAAGTTGGAAAAGACTGCCTCAGGAATAGCCAGATGCCATTATTTAAACCAGAAACTGAAAGAGGACCTCACTTTTCCTCCCCAAATATTTAGAGAGACACTATGTGAAAAAAAGGAATAGGCTAATTCATTTTTATATGCAAAAGATGGATAGTAGTTATAAGAAGGCAGATTTTACCTTAAGAAAGACAACAAACTGATTTACAAAATACAGCATTCTCTCCCACTAAAAATAATTGAAGATGAAATTGATAGCAAACACGTAGCTCACCTCGCCCAAACGCTTCACTTTAAAAGCTGAGAAAACAGACACAGCAAAAAATTCATAATAGTTCCAAGCATCTAACTGAGAAAAGCAGGCAGATAGGTTCTTGACTTCAGTGTCATTTATTGAACTTCACTTCTTGCCACAGGAATGCTGGCTTTACAATTTTTGTGCTTCATAAAATTTCTAGAGACAAACTATCATGCTAAAAGAATGTTTTATGAGAGATTCAAATATTTAAAAATTGGATTAGAGGACAGTTAAGTACGACAGCATCTCATTTAAAATAGCGTTTTGAAGGCAGGTGTATACCTATCTTGGCCTCTTCTATAGTCGTGAAGTCTAGCAAGAGCCTGGCACATAACAAATACTCAATAAATGTGTTTAATAAATGAATGAACAAAATATATTATGTGATAACTTATTGTTAGAGTTATGTAATAAATGACATCAGTAAGTAACAATAAATTATCTTCTGGTATTAAGATCTTCTCTTTTTAATATCATAACTTAATCTAATTTTCTTAGAATAACAAGTAATTGAATTCACACATTGTATCTGAAACAGAACTAAAAACATTATTTTAAAATCCTAACAGAGTACCCTGAGCAAATGGTGGCAACTGTAAATTAGAAAGAGTGACCTCGATTTCAAATGAGCAAGATTATGAATGGAAGAGAGGTGAGAGAAGGTACAAAAATTCATATCTAGCACGTACAAATTCCTCCAATGATTCAAATCTAACATAATAATTTATAAAATGTTCAAAAAGACGTTCTAGGCCACCCAATTAAAATTACTGATATAAGAAAACAATACTTTCAGCGCTTCTCTGAACATACTTATAAGCAAAGTGTCTTTTTTTCTCATTGAAGATATCAGGAGATTATCAACTATAAAAGATAATCTGAATGAGATTTTATCAAATCTGAAAGACTGCCACAAGGCTGTAAAATTGTATTACAACATGTTAAACGATAAAGAATGATCTCTTCTGGGAGTGTCTTTCATTCAGTATAAATAACAGAAACCTATGCAAGAATTAACTATATTTTAGAAATAGTGTTAAAATTTAAAATATCCACAATGTGCAATTAGTTTTTCACCCAGATACTATCCTGAATAAAATAGTAATTTTACTATGCTATGATTATTGGGATTATTCTAGTCACACTTTTTGTTCAACTCTGGACAGCATATTTTAACAAAGATAATAACAAAACTAGAGTTGGAGGAGATGCGTCAGAACAGCGATTAATGTGAAAATCATGTCAGATAAAAAATGGCTGAAGGAACAATTGGGAAGTTCTTGGAAAAGAAAATATCCATAGGAACATACCATAAATCTGAACTTGTTCCAGCTGCAAGAAGAACTGGACTTATTTTTCTGTGTAACTCAGAGAATAAGATTAACTCCAATGGAATAAAATTACCAAGAGACATACTTTTGTTTCAACAATAGAAAATTGTATATAAAATCAAACTGTCTGGTTAAGGAATGTCTTCACAGATAGCAATATTTCATCTTCTACAAGGTTAAACAAAGATGACTCCTTGATTGAAAAAGCATTTCTGCATCGAAGGAGAGTAGTTGGATTAAAGGTTCTCTACATTCCTTGCAAAGTCTAAGGGTCTGTATATCAGTGAGCGTTTATCAAACACATATGTGGAAGTAGCTACACTTGGTAACATTTACTCAAAAAGAATACGTTTTTATTTTAAAAACATTCAGTGACTTTAGAATTTACAGTTGTTTTGAAAGAATGTATCTATAATTTTTTTCAATAAGGGGATTTGGAAAATATTATAGGAAGATAGTACAGAAAATCCAGAGAGACTTCTGGATGATTTCAACTCTGTTCATATGTTTTCTTTTAATAGATTGGCAACATGAAATGAATAAACAGATAAAAGAAAAGAATCTTTCTTACTATCAATTAAAAAAATTCAATCAATATACTCAGTAAGAACTGTATCTCTTTATTTGTGGATATTTTCTTTAATGTGACTTGTCTATTTTAGACTTGGAACTAATTCATTCCTGGAGTGATGCAAGGCAAGCACAGAGGCCTCGGAAAATTTATAAATTTAACTCCGTAAAAATGCGGGCTATTTAGAAGAAAGGCAGTGTGTTTTCTAGATAGGTGGATGAGAGCCAACAACTTTTCACAAAGAAATAGATTATGTTCTTTGGGCTAATAAAGGATGCAAGTATTTTTTAGTGGGTCATGAGACAAAAGGTGATTGACGTCAGTGTCATGAACTGATCATTTAGTTGGGTTTCACTTCTAATTATTTTCAAGAAAAATAATGCAACAGAAATAATTCTTGAAAAAGAAACAAAGACTACACACCCAGATTTACCTTATGAGTTCAGACAAAGAAATAAGACCTCCAGACAATGTAGGAACAAGGAGTAACAACGAAAGAAGAAAATTGAAGCTGGAGACTGGGAGGACACACTGAACCAGTTTATAAAAACCAATGAATACCAGTTTTGAAATAGGAGCTGTCAGAAAAAACAACACAAGCTCGATTTAGACTGTGGAAAATTATTCTTAAATCATTTATGAAGCTAGCCTTCAAAATTATTTAAATAATTAACTTCTGAACTTGTTTAAGTACTTAACTTTTTATAATGTATTCTAGAATCAATGTTCATTAGATAAAACATAAGCATCCTTTCTCTATTAGAAAGAACATTCACGTATAAATAAAAAGACAATCTAATTTTAAAATATTTTGGAAACAAAAATGTTATTAAGGTTGACCAAAGCTATGCTAGTCTAGAGCTAATCAGTGTTTTTTATTTTTGTTTATTTAGCATACATTTGACAGATACTGCTTGAGTTAGCATAAGCAATGAAGGGAAGGTATTTTAAGGATTTAAAGGGTTTTTTTTTTTGAGCTACAAGTCAGGAAGTGTAGCTGGGCTTCACAAAGCACTTGGAATTGGACAGTCATTAGGGACTAAAATAAAAACTCTCTTAATTGATTTCCAATGTATAAATTCACTGCATTAGCTGATAATTCCCATTCTCTCTCTCTTCCTCTCATTAATTCTCATGGCGTTTGGAACTGTTTAATAGCCTCCTGCTTAGTGTTCCCCATATATTCTGCCCTGTTAGTTAGTTGAACTATATGCTTAAAGTGGTTTGTGTTTTTTCTCTAACCTGTTCATACTCAGCTTTTATAAGCACATAATGCAATTATTATGTAAACTAATGAAGTAAAATATCGTATAGTAACAGGTTTTTTCTTGAAATTTAATTTCAGTGCTTTGTAAGTGCTTGATAAAGATTCATTACAATTGTGTAGTTAAATTCAATAACAGTGTGAAGCTATAAAGGATAGCAGAAAATTGTGTTTAAAAAGTACACAATCCTTCACTAAGTACGTCCATGGTATTTAAGTTCTTGCTCCATTTTAAAGAAATTAAAACTGGAAATTAAATATGACACAATCTGTATGTGGTTTATGCAAGAAACACAGCAATGAACTCCAAACAGCAGACCTATACTCACAGGCTTTGGCTCTCCATGAAAGGATTAAGGGAATAAATACATATTCACATACTTTAAGTAAAATTAGAGTCTTTCGAGTGAGTATATATTCCCTTTTAATGATTCCCTGCTTTGCTAAAAGTTGCAATTACTGATCCTTATCATGTCATATAAAAGGGCTTCCTTCTGCCATCTTAGTCTCTACATCTCTTGGGGTGAAATGGTCACTTGCTTCTGCTTCTCTCTTACATGTGTGTTGCTATACCCCGTACTTAGAATGAGCTCAACTTATTTTGATGCAAGTAAAAAACAAAACAAAACAAAAACATAAACAAATAAAAAAAGGCATTTTGATTAACTACTGTGAGACTCTTTATGGTCCTTCCTTTCCAATGAAATCTCAGGGAAGGCATATAAAATTTTCTTTCATTCTTAAATCATGAAGAGTCCTCTAGACACTTTTAGTAACAAGAAAAATCTCTCTGCAGTGTCATAATTACATAAATCCATACTCTCACCTAATTCAAAAGTTCTTTCCCATCCAGCTCAGGCTGCATAGAAATTCTCTCTTCAACTTCCTATCTTTATTGTTAGCTACTTAGGGAAAGAAATGCATATTTTTTGCCCTTATATTCTCCTGAACATATAGTAAGCCCCCATTACATGTATGCTTAACTGAAGTCAGTTCTCAGGAAAGGACATTTCTCTCTGAGATATACGCAAATCTCTCTGAGGATTTCATTTGTAGATGAAGATGAAAAGTGTTACCACCCTCCACATCACAGCTCCCACTTGCTTTCTCTTCCTTCTCCTTGCTAACAGCCACTGAACCATTAACAGCAACAATCTCTAACTATTCACAAATAGAAAAACACTCAGGTTGTATAATTTCTATCAAACCTGATTATTTTACAGATAATTAATTGGCCGAAAGGATTTCCCTTTATAAAGATGACAAATGTCAAAAAGTTATCTAACTTATTTGACAGCACTTGATAAAAGTCACAGCTACTCAGTGTCTGGTTGTTGGATTTGTAGATTACAAAATTTAACTTCACAATTCACTAACCATAGTTAGCTTCAGTGATCTGCCTAGGCCAACTACCTCTCCTTTCTCATTCAAAACAATGATGTAAAAACATAAATATTAATGTTTAGTTGACACGACAGATTTATTTGACTTAAGAACTGAACTGTGCAGAGAGCTCTTAGTAGGGAAATCAATTTGGGAGAACAAATTAAAAATAAAGAGTGAACGTGTAAAACATGTATTCATTTATTTCATTAAGAAATATAGAGTCAAAAAATATTTACTAAACTCTTACCATGTGCCAGCTGCTGTTGTAGATGCCAGGTGTACAGTGGTGAACAAAGCAAGCTGCGTTTCTGCCCTCATAGAGCATGTATTCTAGTTAATGTGGGGGTAGGGCAGGAGAGACAGAGGAATGAGCAAACAAGATAATTTTAGGGTGAGGCATGCCATGAAGGAAATGATATAATGAAGACTTTCTGGGGAAATTCACTTCAAATTGGATGTCAGAGACAGCTTCACTGAGGAGCTGAGGCCTGAGTTTCTGGATACTAATTCTGCTCTATGGTCAAGGAGACTGAGTGGATAAATAAATGGCTTGCCCGAATTTTTTAAGCTAAGTGAAAGCATAGGATTTGGGTTCTTTTTTTCTTTAAATTCTTGCTCTGTTTGATTCCCAGGGTAGCCATGAGATTTGCAGTGAGAAAGAGAGTTTATCCCAGGCCTTCAGTCGAACAAGTGAGGGTGTCTTACCCTTTGAAGCGTATGTTCCCAAGGGATAGATTCTTCAAACAATTAAAGACTGATGGAAAGTCCTGCCCTATCTAGAGATAACTTCTATTTAAGGAATAAGAGCACTCCCTTTCTTAGACATAACTGGTTAAGATTTACAGATTCTTACTCTCAACTTTGATACTTTATGTCACCACAAGTATGGAGTTTTCCTTTGCATTAATCATAGTTCAGTCCTCAATTCCTAACACTATGCATTGATTTCCTTGATTGAAATGTAATCGAGAACTTTCTATTCACTAACTTTCTGAACATCCTGTTATTGTAGATGACTAAATTTATTCATTCATTCGCAAGCACTTACCGAGGACCCACTGTGTTTCAGACCATAAGAAAGGAGCTGAACACAGATGCATAAGCAAATCGGGCACTGTTCCTAGTTTCAGAGAGCTTACACTTTTGTTTGTATATTATATGTTGATGTGGTTTTTATTTCATAAGGTAGCTGTTTTTGTCTTTGTCCCCAGGCCTATAACCCATAACTGGGAAGCAGCATGTGATTATAGGTATAAATATAGCTCTAGAGGTGTAACTCCGCAAATCACTTTCTCAAATTTCTCATTAGAGGTCCTTGCAACAAGATCTTGTTGTTTTAACAGCGACCAAGCTTTTTTTTTTTTTCCCAGAATGATGAAAGCAGGCAGCAATGATGATCAACATAAACATTTATCAAAGCAGTCACAAAATATGACTGATTTTTCTCACAAAAAAAAAACACTGACTATATATACATTAATTAATACACTGTGGTAATACCACAGTATACTTAAACTCACCACAATTAAACAACAGGAATCTACAATATTTTCTCCTCTAAGTATCACTACGGATTAGAAAACTACGCAGGTTACAGTATCTACACTGCTTACAATAAGAGCTTAATATTTATGACAGCTTACAGAAACATTGGTAATATAGAGTGCTTATATTTAGTCTGAATACTTAATGGATCCTTTGTAAGACTCCAGTGATAGAATATCCTATAAGAATAATTCCTGTCCTTAGAGAGACCCCTGTGAAGTATAGCAAACTACTTGATAGATAACTTTCTTTAGATATAAGCTCAAATGAAACTACCTCTAGAATAAACTGTATCCAGAAGTAGAGCTTCTAGACAGAGGTTTGTGGCTGAGAGCAAAGACAAATGAGACAATGCAGAAAGGCATTGAGCCCCTGAAAAAAATGAGAAAGGGCAGAGCTCAATCCCTCAAGGTAAGCTTCATTTCCTCACAAGTTTTCTGGTCTGGTCCTGCTTATCTGCTAGAGGACAATCAGGCATAAACTCACAACCAATGAAGTCAGTCTCCTATACTCTTTAATGGGAGAGAAGAACAGTGGTTGATGTTTGGAATAATTTGACCTAAATGCCTGCTTGCAGGAATGACAGTTTTTAGCACCATGCCATGATTGTGGCACAAATATGATTGCCTTTTGCCTTTTTTTTTTTCCTAGTCTGTTTGACAAAGAAATCCATCCCTTACATTGGAAGATCATGTTGTATCGTATAGATTCTGTATGCCTATGAAGAAGCTTGCTAAGTAACTTGTTTACTGGTTATTATTTCACTATTGCAAAGATTACACTTGATGAGCATTTTAACTAAAATAAAAAAAACAATCTTGCAAAAGAAGCTGTTGAAATAAAAACATGTTTCATATGTCATGAATGGAAGATTAACAAAAATGTCTTCTACTGCTGTGTTTCAGCTATAAATACAACTCCTTAATGCAATTCTTTGATCTTTTCTACCCAAATGCAGTAAAACCAAATTACATAATAGGCTGGTGGTTTGTTTGTTTGTTTTTTTCCCTTCCTTTTGTTCACTTGACTTACCAATATGGAAATTAATTAGAAATCTTTCTGTTCTTTTTTGTTATCTCCAGCTGAATCTGACCTGAAGAATGGCATAAAGCCTAGGTTTAAGAAATGAAATTCTAAAATAAGAATCTACAAATTTTTTCAGTTATATTTTCCTCTATGCTCATAAAGGGTTATTAAATATTGTAACAGTCAAATGTCCTTTTTCTGTGAAATCTTAACTAATGCAGATTTATTCATATTTTTCTACAGAATGAAGTATATACTTTTTTACTCTTAGGTGTTCTTCACCCATTCATCTATTCAGTACTGTTAGATGTTAACTGGATCAAATATCAAAAATATTCTTTTTCTATCTTTAATTAAAAGATAAATAATTATGTACTAACTAAACACTTACTAAATACTCAGTATTCTACTTAATTATTATGTAAAAGAAAGTACAGATAGCAGTCTTTTCTCTTCAAGAAGTTTACAAGAGAATTGAAAATCCACGTTTAACTACAAATTATACAAGAGACTATTCAAATGTGAGATGTAGAGAAATTCTTACCAACCAGCTCCGTGTAGATAGAATGAACTGTTCATTCTTTAACCAATACTTTCAAAAGGCAACAAGGAAGACCAAAAAAGCTGTAGAGATGCTGGGATCAAACCAGCTTACCAAAGAATGTTTTCATCTTCAAAATGTTGATAGCGTGTATCAACTAGATAAATCCTATTCAGGCTTTAAGTCTGAGCTTATCTCCTACTCCCTCCAGGACCTGAAAACTCCTGAAGTTCCTTTTTGGTACTATTAAAGGACACAGTACTCCCCCCACCCAACAGTAGCATTATTTTATACTATATTGTAATTCCTTCTTTATATTATTAATCCATGATTTATAGGAGGATAACAAATGTTATCTTCTTATTTTTTTATACATATTCTTAGTATCTTGCATAGTGCCAATACACTGCATGCGCTTCATAAATTTAGGCTGAATCAATTCATAAGTATTTGACAATTCTGGACCATCCTTTGTCTTATTTCTTGAGTTTTATTGTTTCTCATAATGCATTCTACTTATTCCTTTGAGTGTCTAGAGCTCAATTGTACTTTCTTAGATTTTCAAATACCAAACTTTGAAAGAATATAATTTCAACTTGTTCAATGAAACTATGACATAATGTGATATTTAAGTTGCAGTAGTTTTCAATTTTATAAGCATTACTGTCATACATATTCATCTTCAGGGTCATGGTTTAAGACATTCAGAATCACTAGATGTGCACTAGTATATGGGGCAGCAGGAAAAAAAGAAAAGAATGTTACCGAAAATAGTAGTGTTAATTTTGGATTTTTTTCTGAATGTCAAAATTAGAGAAACAAAAATATAATAAAATTAACATTTCTGACAAATATAGATCAAGGTGACCCAGATGTTGTGTTACAGAAAATATTTAGATGGCTTTTCTATCTTGCTGTATACATTTTTCAAATTCTTGATTGGAAAGGCAGGTGGATAATGTTAAGACTTCATTTTATGGAAAATCAAACATTATAAACACAGCTCTCAAATGTGCTTTACTTGTTCAGAAATGTATTTGTTTGATCTGTGACCAGAAGGCAAAATTCTTTTCCTGATATTTTAATCTACTTATTACTCTAAACATGTAAAGTGATGTAAGTAGCACCATCAGATGCAAATAATTATCACAGAATCACTTCTTAAACCAGACACTGGAAAGTTCTATAGCTAAACAGTTCTTACGTTTGATGTCTGAATCCTAATTTACTTTGGAAGCTGTTACCAAACAAAAAATAACACAACTTAATAAAGACCTTAATGATTATGGAAGTAAATTATAAGACCCATGTATCTACACTTTAACTTTAGTGGAAATTCAAATTGGAGTTGGGGGCCAAAGATTTTAATAACAGGTTATTAAAATTCTTGTCAAAATGAGATAGCTATCGATGGCAATGCTTTGAACAGATACTGGGGAGCTATTACTGTTCATTTAAAAAGATAAGAAAAAGGTTATACATGCTACAATGAAATTTAGATTAAATCAATTCTTATTCTGTTATCAGTCATCATTGAATTTTTCTCTAACGTTATGTAACAGTTAGCAAGTGCCAGGACTGGGTTTTTTCTTACTTAGCATATTGTTCCAGATGTTGTCTGTTAGTTCTCAGCTTCATTTTTGTCCTTCTGTACTGCAGAGGACAGACAACTATATTTCCCAGACTCCTTTGCCAGCTGGGTTACTAATGAAAGGTATTTGTGAGAGATTAAGAGAGGGCAGAGGAGAGTATTGATGATACTTCTGGCTTTGGAATCAACGATCAAGTCCAGGCTCCAGCAGTATATGTTGGGTTTTCACCAGCTGTATCAGCAGGAGTATAGTTCTTGGATTTTATGGTTCCTTGATCCCAGGTTAGTGGCAACATGACAGTTCTAACAGTAACGGTTTCAGCTATGGTGTTCCGAAGGCATCATGGGAGAAGGTAGCCTTTTTTCTCCACAGCCCAGGAGTAATATCAGTTTCCTTCATTTACTAATGCCCTTTTTGTTGCCCTCCCACTTCTGTCAGCTGAACTTCCAGGCTAACGCAGACTAGGCAGAAGGAACTGGCAGTCTACTTCTGAAAAGAAATAGCCAGTGAAAAACAGCGGAATGTTGTCTGATATAGTGCTAGAAGATGAGACCCTCAGGTTGGAAAGTACTCAAGATATGACTGGGGAAGAGCTCCCTCTCAAAGCAGATTCAACCTTAATGACATGGATGGATTCAAGCTTTCAGGGCCTTCATTTGCTGATGTGGTATGACTCAAAATGAGAAGAAACAGCTGCAAACATCCATTAATAACAGGAATATGGAATATACACAGTATGAATCTAGGAAAATTGGAAATTGTCAAAAATGAAATGGAAAGCATAAAGATGGATATCCTAGGCATTAGTGAGCTCAAATGGACTGGTATTGGCCATTTTGAATCACATAATCATATGGTCTACTATGCCAAGAATGACAAATTGAAAAGGAATGGCATTGCATTCTTCATAAAAAGGAACATTTCAAGATCTATCCTGAAGTACAGTGCTGTCAGTGATAGGATAATATCCATACACCTACAAGGAAGACCAGTTAATATGATTATTATTCAAATCTATGCACCAATCACTAAGTCCAAAGGTGAAGAAATTGAAGATTTTTACCAACTTCTGCAGCTGAAATTGAACGAACATGCAGTCAGGATGCACTGATAATTATGGTGATTGGAATGCAAAAGTTGGAAACAAAGAACAAGGATAGGTAGGTAGAAAATATGACCTTGGTGACAGAAACGCTACCAGAGATCCCATGATAAAATTTTGCAAGACTAATTACTTCTTCACTGCAAATGCCTTTTTTCAACAACGTAAATGGCAACTACACATGTGGACCTTACCAGATGGACTGCACAGGAACAAAAGGACTACATCTCTGGAAAGAGACAATGCAAAAGCTCAATATTATCAGTCAGAAGAAGGCCAGGGGCGAATGGTGGAACAGACCACCAATTGCTCGTATGCAAGTTTAAGTTGAAGCTGAAAAAAATTAGAACAAGTCCATGAGAGCCAAAGTACGACCTTGAGTCCCACCCAAATTTAGAGATCATCTCAAGAATAGATTTAATGCATTGAACACTGATGACTGAAGACCAGACAAGTTGTGGAATGATATCAAGGACATCATACATGAAGAAAGAAAGAGGTCATTGAAAAGACAGGAAAGAAGAAAAGACCAAATTGATGTTAGAATAGACTCTGAAACTTGCTCTTGAAAGTCTAGTAGCTAAAGCAAAAGGAAGCAATGATGAAGTAAAAGAGCTGAACAGAAGATTTCAAAGGGCGGCTAGAGAAGACAAAGTAAAGTATTATAATGGAATATGCAAAGACCTGGACTTAGAAAACCAAAATGAAAGAACACGCTTAGCATTTGTCAAGCTGAAAAAACCGAAGAAAAAATTCAAGCCTCGAGTTGCAATACTGAAGGATTCGATGAGGAAAATATCAAACGACAAAGGAAGCATCAAAAGAAGATGGAAGGAGTACACAGTCACTATATCAAAAAGAATTAGTTGATGTTCAACCATTTTAGGAGGTAGCATATGATCAGGAACCTACGGTACTGAAGGGAGAAGTTTAAGTTGCACTGAAGGCACTGGCGAAAAACAAGGCTCCAAGAATTGACAGAATATCAATTGAAATGTTTCAACAAATGGATGCAGCGCTGGAAGTGCTCACCCACCTATGCCAAGAAATTTTGAAGACAGCTACCTGGCCAACCAAATGGAAGAGGTCCATACTTATGCCTATTCCCAAGAGAGTGATCCAACCGAATGTGGAAATTATCGAACAATATCATTAATATTACATTCAAGTAATATTTTGCTGCAGACCATTCAAAAATAGTTGCAGCTGTATATCGACAGGGAACTTCCAGGAATTCAAGCTGAATTCAGAAGAGGACGTGGAACTAGGGATATCATTGATGATGTCAGATGGATCCTGGCTGAAAGCAGAGAATACCAGAAAGATGTTTACCTGTGTTTTATTGACTGTGCGAAGGCATTTGACTGTGTGGATCATAACAAACTATGGATAACATTAGGAAGAATAGGAATTCTGGAGCACTTAACTGTGTTCATGAGGAACCTGTGCACAGATCAAGAGGCAGTGGTTTGAATAGAACAAGGTGATACTGTGTGGTCTAAAATCAAGAAAGGTATGTGTCAGGGTTGTATCCTTTCACCATATTTATTGAATCTGTATGCTGAGTAAATAATCTGAGAAGATGGACTATATGAAGAAGAATGGGGCCTCAGGACTGGAGGAAGACTCCTTAACAACCTGTGTTACACAGATGACACAATCTTGCTTGCTGAAAGTGAAGAGGACTTGAAGCACTTACTGTTGAAGATCAAAGACCATAGCCTTCAGTATGGATTATACCTCAACATAAAGACTCCAAAAATCCTCACAATAGGACCAATAAGCAGCAGCATGATAAATGGAGAAAAGATTGAAGTTGTCAAGGATTTCATTTTATTTGGATCGCCAATCAACACCCATGGAAGCAGCAGTTAGGAAATCAAAGGACACATTGCATTGGGCAAATCTGTTTTAAAAGACCTCTTTAAAAAGTAAAGATGTCACTTTGAGGACTAAGGTGCGCTTGATCCAAGCCATGATATTTTCAATTGCCTCAAATGCATATGAAAGCTGGACAATGAATAAGGAAGACCAAAGAAGAATTGATGCCATTGAATTATGGTGTTCACAAAGAATATTGAATATACCATAGATTGCCAAAAGAATGAACAAATCTGTCTTGGAAGAAGTACAGCCAGAATGCTCCTTAGAAACAAGGGTTGTGAGACTACATCTCACATACTTTAGACATGTTATCAGGAGGGACCAGTCCCTGGAGAAGGACATCATGCTTGCTTGGTAAAGTAGAGGGTCAGTGAGAAAGAAGAAGACCCTCAATGAGATAGATTGATACAGTGGCTGCAACAATGAGCTCAAGCATAAGAACGATTTGAGGTTGGCACAGCACCTGGTGGTGTTTCCTTCTGTTCTACATAGAGTCACTATGAGTAGGAACCGCCTGGATGGCATCTAACAACAACAACAACATTTTGTTTCTCCAGCCCTGCCAATATATTTACAACCAATTCCTTGTGTTGATTTCCCCCTTTAGTTTTAATAGCTACAGTGGTTTCCTTCTTCCTAACGGGACACAGAATAATGCACATATATTCACTCATTTAATCTTTACCCATAAACTTCTAAAATAGTTGTTGTTATAATCTCAATTTACAGAAAAAGAAATAGAAGCATAGAGAGATTGTGTAACTTTCCAGAGGACACCTAGCTAATAAGCAGTGGAGTCAGAACTTGAACTCAGGCCTTCTGCCTCTATCATCTAGGCTAAAAAAAAGTTCAACAAATGCAGAAATAGCTTTTTTTTTTTTTTTTTTGCTTTTCTGCCACTGAAAGTCAGTGTATTGGATCAATTCTAGAAATTTGAAACTGTATTGGCTAGAAATAACAACAGAAACACTTTATACAGCATTTGTTATCTTTCAAAGACTTTTCCAAATGCTTTATATACAATATTTTTATTTTTTTATTGATTTAAGTGAAAGTTTACAATTCAAGTCAGTTTCTCATACAAAAATTTATACACACATTACTATGTGACCCTAGCTGCTCTCCCTATAATGTGTCAGCACACTACTCCTTTCCACCCTGGATTTCCCATGTCCACTCATCCAGCTCCTGTCCCCTTTTGCCTTCTCATCTCACCTCCAGACAGGAGCTGCCCGTTTAGTCTCATGTAGCTACTTGAGCTAAGAAGTGCTGTTTTCACGAGTATCGTTTTATATTCCATAGTCCAGTCTAATCTTCGTTTGAAAAGTTTGCTTCAGGAATAGTTTCAGTTCTGGGCTAACAGAGAGTCTGGGGGCCATGTCTTCCAGGGTCCCTCTAGTCTCAGTCAGACCATTAAGTCTGATGTTTTTACTAGCATTTGAGTTATGCAACCCACTTTTCTCCCGTGCTGTCAGGGACTCTCTGTTGTGTTCCCTGTCAGGGCGGTCATTAGTGATAGCCAGGCACCATCTAGTTCTTCTGGTCTCGGGCTGATGGAGTCCCTGGTTTATGTGGCCCTTTCTGTCTCTTGAGCTAATATTTTCCTTGTGTCGTTGGTGTTCTTCATTCTCCTTTGCTCCAGGTGGGTTGGGATCAATTGATGTATCTTAGATGGACTCTTGAGAAGTAGCATTTTTGGAAATACAACAACTGTTTTCATGATAAAAAATATTGCCAAACTAGAATAAAAGATGACTCCTTAAACCAGAAAAAAACAAAACACATTTACACTATTAGAAACAGTGCTGCCATGAGTGTTTGTGTGTATGTGTGTGTGTGTGCATGTGTAACTGTTTCTTTAGGATCGATTAGTTGACATGAGCTAACTTGTCAAAGATTACGTGAATTTTTAATTTTGACACAGGCATGCCATACTTCCTTAAAAAATGCTATAATATTTTGTGCAGCCTTCAACAGTGTATAACCTAGACTGTCACCCCACACATTCACCAGCACTAAATATGGATAAATGAATACATATGTATAAAGGCCTATAATATGTGTTGATGTCATCAACTGATGGCTTAAATACCTATGTCACGTTTTGGTCTTATTTTGATTTTCCTATCTTTGTTTTCTGTTTAGCATAATTCTATATCTTCATTAGTCATTTGCATTTATTTCTCTCTGATTTGCATTTTGAATCTTTGCCCATTCCCCACTGGCCTGTTCATATTTTTCTTACTAATTTTTGGATTTTTTAATGGACTTTTATTTTTGTTTCTTGTATACTTTGCAAATACTCGCTCACTATTACTTGTCTTTCTGCTTTGCTTTAAATGGCTTTTTTAAAAAATATTTTATGTATTAATAACTGTCAATTCATTTTTAATATATAAAATATTTCATGGATTTATTTGTTTTTGTTAGTAATTACTTTGTCATTATAGCTTGTTTGTCCTTTTTAAAAGCTTATACTTTCTCCTAATATTTTAGTTATTTTTGTATTTAACTTCCTATATATATTTCAGAATTATAATCCAGGTACATTTATTGAAAAAAAAAATCTTATCACCATTGGTTTAAAATGCTACCTTAATTATGTACTGAAATCACACAAATATGGGGATACATCTATTCCCAAAATTACTTGCTATGCTGATTGTGAAAGTTTGTTATATGAAGATGAAGATGTGTTGTGCTGAGGCTTCACCTTTGTGCCTTAGTTACCTTGTTTGACTTTCTTAACCACTGCCCTTTCCATTAGCATTGAGGCAAGAACAATTCCCTCTCGATTCCCTGCTATCAATCTTCTTGAGAATTACTAAACTATGTCAGACCCTTTTAGTGACCCTAAAGAACCTCAAGGACACCTAAAGTTTAAGCAGTCATTTGGTTAGTCATTGTTTTATTCCTGGAGCTAAACAAAGTCCAGAAATAACAAGTTAAACATCACATTAACTTGACTGAACATGTTATGCACGAAAGCCCAGTGCAGGCAGAATAAATGAAGGAATGGTACAACTTGTTAGCTTAGTCATAAAACCTACAAACTTTTATATGCATCAGTCTAGTACAGGGATTTTCCAATTATTTTGCTCTTATATAACCTAAAGTAATTTTGATTATCAAACACTTCTAACACTTTCTAAATTTACAAAAAAAGCTTTAAGCTTAAATAGGCTGAAAATGATATGAAATATATTTACATTTTAAAGAAAGTTGTTATACCACATGCTTAATATTCCAAAGAGAGTCTATATCAAGACATTTTATCGTACACAACCATTTATTGAAAACCACATAAATAAGATGCTCTCTGTTAGAGTATGCATTAATATTTTTCTTTACTAATTTTCTCTCACGGTTGCATCATAACTCTCTGCAACCAAATATATGATTTTTTTTTTTAATTTTAAAGAATTTATTACCTTAAAGTTCTAAGGGTTAAAAAAATTGGGTTGAATTGTCATTATTGTTATTACTGCACAATAGATCAAAATAACAAAAATATATTGCATTATTTGATAAATAACTATTAAAAATAAATATCAGAGACTTTTACACCTTTTGCACTGCAGCACTATTGACAATATCCAAAAGGTGGAAACAGCCTAAATGCCCATAAAGAGATGAATGGATAAACAAAATGCGGAACATACATACTATGGAATACTACTCAATGGGATAAATGAAGTCTTGATACATGCTACAATATGAATGGAGCTGGAAGACATTACGTTGAGTGAAATAAGTCAATCACAAAAGGACAACTATTGTGTAAAATCACTTACATAAAAAGACAATAAAATGTAAATGTATAGAGAATAAAGTCTATTAGTGGATACCAGGAGTGGGAGGCAGGGGAAGAGGGGGGTTACAGTATGGAAATAGCATGTTGATTAAGGGTAGGGTTGCACAGTCAATTACTGTAATTGATGTCAGTAAGTAGCACACCTATGAAAAGTTGAATTGGTGAAAGTTGTGTGATAGATATTGTTATGGATTGAGTTGTGTCCCCCCCAAAATATGTGTCAACTTGGTTAGACCATGATTCCCAGTATTGTGTGGTTGTCCCCCATTTAGTGATTGATGTAATTTTCCTGTGTGTTGTAAACCCTAATCTCTGTCTGTAGTTAATGAGGCAAGACTGGGTTATGTTACAGAGGATTAGGGTGGGTTGTAGCATCCTTACTCAGGTCACATCCTTGAACCAATGTAAAAGGGGTGTGGCCTGCATCACCTTTTATCTTAAAAGAGATAAAATGAAAGAGAAGTGAGTAGAGAGTTGGGGGACCTCATACCACCAATAAAGCAATGCTAGGAGCACTTAAAGCTCACAAGCGGCCATCCAAGGCACAACAACTGGTCTCTATTTACCTGAAACAAAAGACGAAGAAGGAGAGTCAGGAGTAGGAGGACGATATGCCTGCTTTGCCATGAGACCAGAAGAACTGGATGGTGCCTGGCTACCATTCCTGAATATTTTTATCAAAGATTCCATAGAAGAATGCTTATCAAAAAGGGTGAAATGTAAAACAGAATTTCAAATTCTCATGGACTCCAGACTTCCTAGAGCCATGAAGATTGGATGAATCCCTGAAACTACTGACCTGAGATAATGTTTAAACCTTAAACCAGCAATATCCTCTGAAGTCTTCTTAAAACCAAACAATAGTTTAGTTTAACTAGTAAAAAATGTCTGCCTTGAGTATTATGCTGTTTTAGGAATTATCTATATGGGATCAAATTGAAAACAGCAACTCAAAAGATTAGATAAGAACTCTAGGGGGCAGTGAATTTATGTTAATGGGAGAGGAACAACTCAGAAAAGGAGGATGAGAATGGTTACACAACTCAGAGAATGTAATCGTTGTCTCTTAATGATACATGCAGAAACTGTGAATTGGTGTGTGTTTTGCTGAGCATATTCTCAAGAACAACAACAAAATAAAATTACATTAAAAATATAAATGTCTGTTTCTTTGGAAATAAATTTCTTATGAGATGGATGAAGCTGGATTCTTCCTAATTAGTTCATTAGTTTATGTATCTTGTATGAATATTAAGTTGCTCTCGAATGAGAAAGTTTTCAGGATTTATTATGTTCTTATTATTTTTTCATTAAATGTAAAAACTGAGAAATCTTATTTCTCATAAGTACATGGAAATAGAAGGCATTTATGATAGCAATATAACTCAATTCTTAAAACTTAATTTATTATTTGCCAAAAATCACATAGTGATTTATCATAAAAAATACTCTAAATGATCTATTAGATAACAATTTCATCAGGTCCTCCCTCGTTTCAGTGGAAGGCAAAGAATTAAAAGTGACCTGATGTGCCAAATGAGTTGTTACCTGGTTATCAGAGTCATTTCTGACCTCACTTTGTGGCAATTATAAGAAAAAGACTTTGACAAGCCTCATCAAATGATTTTTCATTATATTTCAGTGCTTTTATCTTAAGTAGCCTTGTTTAATCCAATATACTTGCTAAAGATTGGGAAAATAGGTTATCATTGACATTAACAAATCTTTGTCAATATAATATTTTAATAAAATGCCTTACCTTATCATGGGTGAAATATCTTCTTTTTTTTTTTTGTTTTTTTTGTTTTTGGTCAGAATCTTGGAGATGCAGATTTAGCTCATTTAATATATCAAAAATTTTCTCCATATAAACTTAAATAAGTAGAGCCAGTTCTCAATGTCTAAACAAATCAGCCAAATCAAACTTATTTTCTGACATGGAAGTCTAACTCAGGTTTCAGTTTAAATAATAACACAAGTTCCAATGGCAACCACTGGATTTTTGAATTTTAATTCTAAGATAAATACATAGTTACGGAAGTACAGAACCTTGACATACGTTCATTGCCTGAATGAAATAAGGCACTGTTTCCTTCAATATTTCTCACCATTCTCTTTGCTTTGCTCTCATGTAATCCTCCATCTGAAGGAATGTACCCTTTAACTACACCAAACCCACTGCCATCAAGTCAATTCCGACTCATAGTGACATTATAGGACAGAGTAGAACTGCCTCACAGGATTTCCAAGGAGCAACTGGTGGATTCGAACTGCCAACCTTTGGTTAGCAGGCAAACCGCTTAACCACTGTGCCACCAGGGCTCCCCTTTAACTATAGTCAATAGATAATAAAAGCAAAGTTAACAGACATCATCACTCCTACTCTCCCACTTTACAATGTATCTTAGATCAGAATATCTCAAGTAGTCCAAAATGACCTATTTCTAGGGTCATAGTTTTCACTTAACAGATTTATCTATAAGATGTGAAAAAAACACAGAGCTCTAATGTGGATTTAAACCAGTTTCTATCAAGTAGACTCTGACCCATGGCTACCCCATGTGTATCAGAGTAGAACTGTGCTCCATAGAATTTGCAATGGCTGATTTTTCAAAAGTAGATCATCAGGACTTCCTTCTGAGGCACATCAGGGTGGACTCAAACCTCCAATCTTTTGGTTAGCAGCTGAGTATGTTAAACTGTTTGCACCACCCAGGGACAAATGTGAGTTTAGATTGTCTTGATTAAAGGAAATTTCTTCGACAACAATGTTTCAAATGGTTTCTTTATTTGAAAATTGGGAGAAAGGAGATTAAGAAAGGGGACATAAGAAAGGAGCATTCTCAATTCTCAACATTTATACATGTTATTTTCAGCTTTATCTTTAAAACTGTATCCATTTTGGTTTGTTAGAAAATTATATTTTATTTTGTATTTCCCTGTTGACTAATGAATTGAACACCAAATGCTTACTCGTCATGCGTACATCATCTTTGTGAAATACCTGTTCAAGTCTTTTGTCCATTTTTATTGAGTTACTTTTATTTTACTCATTTGTAGAAGTCTTTCCACATTCTGTACACGAGTTTTTGTCAGATGTATGTATTGCAAATATTTTTTCCTATGCTGTAACTTTTCTTTCATTTTTTTTTAATGATGTCTTTTGATAAACTCAAGGTGTTCTTTTTTTTAAGTTAATGAAGTACAATTCATCAACTTTTTTCTTTGTGTTAATGATTCTTGCATCCTATTCAAGAATTTCTATTTTAATTGGGCGGAAAATAATTGGGGATCCTGAAAAGAGACCAATGTCAATGCTACTAGCCTTTATTCTAATAAACATTATATTTCTAATTCTCTTATTTCTATAATGCTCTAGAGCATCACTGTCCAATAGAACCTTCTGTGATGATGAAACGTCCTATATATACACTACCCAATACAGTAGCCATCAGTAACATGGGGCTATGGAAAACTTGAAATGTGGCTAGTGCAACTGAAGAACTAAATTTGACATTTTACTTAATGTTAATTAAAGTTAAATTTAAATAGCCACCCGTGGCTTGTGGTTAACATATTGGAGAGAGTCTTTAGAGACTTTTACATTTTCTTTTTTCTTAGAAAAAAAAATGTTAATCACAGTATTGCTAAGTGGTAGAGTCTCGAATCAAAACCAAGACTACCTGATTCTAACTTTCCTTCAAAAATTATGGGGTCTATACAAATGAAACAATCATCAATTTTAAGAAGAGAAGAGCAAATTTCCCTGAGAAGCATGGAAACTAGTTAAAAAATAGAGTTAAAATAAAGATTAAGACAAATCACATCTTCTCTGTGAAGCCCTCATAATGATACCAGCTCAAATTGGTTTTTATGGTTAGAACTCCCTTTAAACTTATTATTTATAACATCCAATTATTACTTCATTATAAATTATCCTTTTTAAAATGCTCTGAACATCATAAATTGACCTAATTAAAAGTACTTTATAATGGTGGTAATAATTCTTTTGTTCATTTATTGTTTCATATGTGTTTTTTTTTCAATCTTTCCAACCAGATTGAAAATTGTGTAAAGCTCTCTGCTGAGCTTCAGATTTCACTGATTACTGGCAATTTTCATTTGGAAATCTCCAGTGGTTCAAAACTGGAGCCCCTTCTACCCATGGCCACCTTTTCTGTCTCCTCCTTCTTTCATAATTCTTATCTCGGTGAACACTCTCCAGGTTGTTACTCATATCAGAAATCTTATAACCTTGTCTCGTATACCATACCCAGTCCTGCAGGGTCTAATTTCTAAATTTTCTTGCACCTTTCCTGTCCCTCTTTGGCCTTACTGTGGTGATTCTATATGAGGACTTAAATCTCTCTTTCTGGTTTATTACAAGATTTTTCTAACTTATCTTTCTGTACTAGTCTTACGTTCTTTCAAGCTATTCTTCATCATACTCCAAGGCTACCGTTATAATGTTCGAATCAAAAACATGAATTCAACAAAATGTTTCCAAAGGATACATTGCATGTACATTATGTGCCAGGAACTATGCCAAGTGCAGGAAATACAGTCCTAAGTAAAGCACACAAGTTAAATCCTTTCCCATTAGCTACTAGTCAATCTCCAAATCCTTATAATGGCTCTTCATGAGCTGCCTAACTCTCCTCCTGTAAAACCAAAAGCCAACTCATATCCCTTCCCTCATATCTTCATACATCCTATACTCCTACCTGAAGTTGTTCTACTGCATCATGGTTTTTCATGCTTCTGGGATTTTGATTTACACTGTCAAGAATGCCCTTACTTATCCCTGTCCTCTCCTACATGTAGCTAGATAACAACCAACTATATTTCTAGACTTAGTCAACTGTCACTTTTTTTAAGAGGCCAAAGGAGGTGAAACTGTCACATGGTAATAAAATTAGTAGCAGAATTTTAATTAACTGAGGAAAGTTTAGTAGGTTGAAATGTTATTTTCTTTCCTCATTAAATGGTAACGAATTACTAATATCTAGTGGTACATTGTTTTCCATTAGTTATATTGGAAACTACAGTTTTTGCATTATGGGGTTGCTCTTTTAAACTGGATTTTTAAGAGGAATTCGTACTTTCCTATAGAATTGTCTAGTAATCAGTGTTCCCATGTTTTGGCAAAGTAACTTCAAAATACCAAAAGTTCACAAAATAGAAGTGAGTGCTTTTGAAGTATTAGAAATTTAACTATTAAGAGTGACTTCCATTCAGTTTTTAATGACAAATTTTGAGAAGCTGTAATAATATGTTACCCTAAATGTTTCTTTGAAAAAAGTACCTTTTTTGTTTAAAAATGAGAAAAATTACCATGTACATAGCAGGAACACACCTGGAAAAAATCAAGCTGAAAGGAAAATTAGTATAAACACAATGTTTCATTTCATTTGAGAGCTTTTATTGATTGACAGAAAACGCAAGGAAAGAAAAACAGAAGGAAATGACATGGTTACCTTCATTACAACTGTCATTTTACATTATTACCTGCCTCTGATGTCTGCTGCTACATTTAAGAACTTAAGGCAATGAGGAAGAAGCAACAAAGAATGTATAATATTACGTTTAATATAAATGATCAATTTTTTTAAATATTATTGCATCTAATTAACTAACTTCATTAAAAATACTAATTTAAAGACTTAGATAGTAACGGTATATTACTCTCTAACACATTTTTGCTTTAAAATTAATTTTCTAATTTCCAAAAACTTGAGAATATCATTAATCCTCTTTCATTCACTAATTCAACAAGTTTTATTGCTTGTTTCTGTTACACAAGGTATTCAGCTAGGTTCTAAAGATGGCATAGAAAACATATGCAGTTTGTTTCACTTAAAGAAATCCAAGACTAGTAAGAGAGATATACAAATAAATCAACAGTAGCAATACATTGTGATAAGTGTTGTCAAAGATTTTAATTATAAAATATTAATAGCTACAGTACACGGAGTGTCTTTTATGTGTGCCCCATTGTACTAGGTGCTTTCCGTGTATTATTTTCTTTGTTATTATTGACAATTTTATGTTATTTCCAATGTCCAGCGGAAAAACTAAGGCTGACAAAGGCTAAATATTTTGCACAAAGACCCACAGGCATGAAGTAGCAGATCCAGGACAACACGCCATGCTTGTCCTATCTGATTTCAGAGTCTATGTGTTTTGTATGACAGAAGAGAGACACAGAACGTAAAAGGGAGGTCAATCAGGTGAGCCTGGAAAAAAAGTCAGATAAATACTCATGTAAGAAAAGGTGAGGTACATGATGTAATTGGAAAACTACAACTAGTTTATGAAGTCTTTAAGATGAGGAATGTCACAAAATGGAAACAGGAAAGAGAGGTGAGGGACTTAATCATAAATCGATTTATATGCCATTATTTCATTATTACAGTATCCTAGATATAATTGGCCCTCAATAAAAGTTAGTTTAATTGGGGAGGAGGGTGTAAACCAGTTTTATGAAAGAATATACCATTTCTTAAAAATAACTCTTTGCATAAGTATATTTACTTCTTTTGTATTTATATCTGTTTATATCTGTCTTAGTTATCTAGTACTACCATAACATAATAACATAAATGGGTGGCTGTAAAGAATAGAAATTTATTTTCTCACAGTTCAGGAGGCTAAAAGTCAAAATTCAGAGGGGGCGGCTCTAGGGAGAGGTTCTTCCTTATCTGCTTCAGCTTCTAGTGGCTTTCAGCTATTCTTGGTATTCCTGGGCTTGTAAATTTGTAAATACACCTGTATTCGTAGTCTGTCTTCCTCTTTCCCATGTGAGTTTGTGAGTATGTGTGTATGTGTGTATGTCTGCGTCTATTTTATTCTTTTTATAAATAAGAAGTGGGTAAGTTTAGGACACACTCTAGTCTGATATGACTTCATTTGTATAACAAAACAAAACCCCGTTTTCAAATGGGTCATATATAAAAACATCCATTACCGTCAAGTCGATTCTGACTCATAGCAACTCTGTACGACATAGTAGAACTGCCCCTTAGAGTTTCCAAGAGCGGCTTGTGGATTCGAACTGCCAACCTGGTTGGCAGTCGTAGCTCTTAACCACTGCGCCTCCAGGGCTCCAGGTCATATATGCAAGTAGCAAAACTAGTTTCTGTCAAGTAGAATCTGACTCATGGAAGCTTCATGTGTGTCAGATTAGAACTGTGTTCCATAGGATTTCAATGGCTGGGTTTTTTTTTTTTTTTGGAAGTAGATCAACAGGGCTTTCTTCCAAGGCACCTCAGGATGAATGGGAACCTCCAATTTTTAGTTAGCAGCTGAACACCTTAACCCTTTGTATCACCCAGGGAATCCATTTATAAGTACAGGGGTTAGGATTTCAAAACGTATTTTTGTGGGGAGCACAATTAAATAATAGCAGTATCCACATATAATTCTTTTAGCTGTGATTTGCAAGCTTTACCATCTTATACCATATTTACCATATGGTATAAACTTTCCCAAAACACAACACTTTCTTCCTTACTACCTTCATAGGAAAGGATAATGATTGCAATGCTTCTGAAATACAATAGAGATATTCTTTTCGTTCTGAATCATTTCTTGATGGTTTTATTTGGTGAATATGAAGATATTTTCCTTTAAAAAAATGAAAACTATGTATTTGTTTCTAAATCCTAAAACAAGAATTAAGCATTTTTCAGCCCAGTATGTTGCTAAGCTTCTCCTTAATATATTATCAGCTCTAAAGAGAAGAAACTATTTAATATTGTTAAAACTCCATGTTCCTATTCCATTTATAATGTTAATTTTTTCTTTAAATGTCCAGCCATGGTTTAGCTTTTCTCAAGAGAACCTGCCAATTTTCTAAGTAACTGAGTCTCCAGAACAGCAGAGGGTGCTCACAGTGCATTCTTTTGAGTATTGCTGAGTGACATACTCTTTACTTCTGTTGCTTGCTCAGTGACAGGGTTATAAAACAAAAAGGTTTATTTTCCCAAGGGCATTTGCCTAAATTATCCAATGGCAGATATAATTTGTGGACTATATTTGAGAGCCGTAAGATGGAAAAGATAATAAATTCTATAACCTCACCCTGTATACTTTCATAAAGTTCATTTTTGAACTTTAAGCTTGAGCCATTTACAACTGATATCATTATTCCAGATTTCTGTGCCTAGCTCAAATCTTTTTCCTGAACTCCAGACTTTGATATATACTCAGTAGCTCTTCTCTGATGCTTAGTAGACATCTCACATGGTCCACAAGTAACCTTCTCTTTCTGCAGATATGCCTCCTCACGGCATTCCCCATCTCTGCTGAGGACATTGTCCTTATAGTTAGTTGCACAGGCTAGAGATCTTGGAATCATCTTAACTTACCCCATTCTCTTAAATCTTCTGTCTAACCCATCACATCATTCTGTTAGGTTTTGAAAAATATTTCCAAATCCAGTCACTTCTTAACACCCCCATGCTGCCACCCACCATCATCTCTGGCTTTTTCCTTTGTGCCCTTCCCTGACCTGCTGAGTCAATTCTCAAGATGGCAGCCAGAATGATCTTTTTAAAACAAAAGCTATGCTATGTCACTCTTTTCTTTAAAATGTTGCAGTGTCTCCCCATTTCACTGAGATAAAAGCCAAAGTCTTTCCAGGAGATTATTTTAAAAAAAAAACCACTGGCCATCGAGTCAAACTCATGGCAACTCCATTTGTGTCGGAGTTGGATTGTGTTCCACAGGGTTTTTCATGGCTGATTTTTCAGAAGTAGATTGTCAGGCCTTTCTTCCAAGACATATCTGAGTAGACTTGAACCCCCAGCCTTTCAGTTATCACCCAAACACTTAACCATTTGTGACACCCTGGGACACTAATATTACCACAAAACACAGGTCTGAGCCGCCTGCCACAAAAGCCAATACTGAGATGGGGTGAGGTGAGCAGTAAGAGTGTTTTATTGTATCTCGATATACAGGAGACAGAGGGGAATGAGCTCCTCCAAAACCTGCTTCCCCCTCTGGAGGCCAATTAGAGAATTTTATTGGGACAGGGTCAGGGTTCAAAGACTCTGTGGAATGTTAGTTCCCCTTTAAGGTGGGCACAGTGACCTCGTACCAGACATGTTGACCATCTTCGAGTATTCTTGAAGATCCTTTGTTCAGTTGTCTTGCCTTCAGATCTTATCACTTGTTCTACCTCCCAAAGAGGAACTTAGGTTAATTTTAAACTTTTATAAAATCATGGGAAAACAGGAGGGAAGAGAGAAGGAAAATAAATCAGAATCATAGGAGCATGCAGAAGTGAACTATGCAAGCTATGCATTAACAATACTATAATACCCAGGACACTAGGCCTACACAGCTGACAATAAATGTGAAATTCCCGTGCAGCCACTTTCACTAACAGCCTATTAGGGTTGTATGACTTACCCCTTCCCCTCATTCTGGTTACCTCTCTGACTGTATCTCTTACTACTCTCCCTCACTAGCTTCCCTGCTGCTGCTCCAGCATTTTTACCGTTCACCCAGGTACACTCCTAATTTAGGGCCTTTGCGTTCATACTCCATTTATCTAGAAAGGACTTCTCCCAAAGATCTGCATACTAACTCCAGTAACTCTGTTCTCTGCCAAAACATTACCTTCTCAATGAGTCAGGCCCTTAGCAGCTAACATAAATTTGAAACCCACTCCCCTTTGCCCTCTGAGTCTCTCTTACCCTATTCTACTATTTTTTATGCAGCCTTTTAACTATTATATATTTTAGTTATTTACTACATTTAGTCTCCCTACTAAGTTGTAAGTGCCACAGGGCAAAGTTTTATTTGTTGTTTTTTTTTTTAATCCCTGATGTAGCTCAAGCAACTAGAATAGCTCCTGGGACATAGTAGGTGCTGAAATATTTGGTTGAATAAATATGTAAATGATAAACATTAACTTTACTATTTTAAATGGCAATGTACTGCTATATTTTTCAATATTTTGCTATAATAGTTATTCATTTTACCTAATATATCAAGATTTTAACTTCAGAACTAGTCTGTGGAGAATTACTGATTGTATATGTTTGTCTGTATGTATGTCTAAGAAAGGAGACTTGGTGACACAATGGTTAAGCATTCGGCTGCTAACCAAGGGTTGACAGTGCAAACCCACGCTGTTGATCTGCTCCCATAAATATTTCAGCCTAGGAAATCCTATGGGACAATTCTACTCTGTCACATTGGGTCACTATGCATCAAAAATTGACCTAACAGTACCTAACAATAACAATGTCTAATAAAGTACAATATTCATTCAATAAAAGGAAGCTGATTTATAATAAAATGTATTTTGAGCAGAAAAGATCAAAGCTTTGAAATATTTTTCTATAGAGAAATACAGTGCTACTTTCTCATACGAAAGATTTTATGCTTAAAAATAATTATATCAGATCTACATGTGACCTTTCTTCCAGTTTCCATGAAATAAAAATGTTAATGTATTATGTAAATCAGATGAGTCTTTGCAATATTTAAGCTGGTATTTTGCACTAATAGTTATCTGATTGCCTACTGAAAAATCATTAATCCTAACTGTTCCATTGACTTAAAAGGCATATGTATACTCAGGTTAAAGCAATGTTTTTAAATCAATGTTACAGGTTTTAATAAAAAATATGATCAAATCTGGGAGAGAGTCTTACTGTATGGAAACCTGCTCTGGACACTGACATGAAAGAAGTAAATTTCTTGATATATAATTACTGAATTGGAAAGAGGAGTGCCATTTGTTACAGGATTTCAGCCTACCCCAGAAACTGACTCAAAGGCACCTAACAAAAATAAAAACATACCTCTAGGAGTCCTTGGGTGGTGTAAATGGTTGACGTGTTCAGCTGCTAACTGAAAGGGCTGACCATCTACTTGGAAAAAGTCAGCAATTGAAAACCCTATACAGCACAGTTCTACTCTGACACACATGCGGTCGCCATGAATCCAAATCGACTGAAAGGCAACTGGTTTGCTTGGTTTTAATATACCATTAACAAACACCAAACATCTACAACTACTTAGTAGCCGTCCTCCCTGACTTTACTGCACCCCCAAGGAAGAACTGGAATCTTCTGCCCCGACTAAAATATCTACTTCTATTCTCCAGATAATTTGACATTTGATGGTAAATATTTGTTTGCATATCTCTCTCCCTCTTAAAATTCAACGCTTACAGGACAAGAATTAAACATTTCCGTCCTTGGAGTCTTAGCTCTGCACAAAGTATCTAGAACACTACACGTCCTAAATAAATATTGCTATATTAAAGTAATAAATGAGTGTGCTATATTAAAGTAAGTAAATGAATGAATGAATCAATAACTTCAGAGATAACACATGCATCAATCATTCATCTCAGCCACACTTCCTTTATTAAAATATTAGGTACTCAAATCTTTTAAAACTACAAAATGCCTGACGTTTCCTTTCTTTTCCATCTCCACTTCTCTAGTCACATTGACAAGTGAACTTGTTTCAACTACATGAATCAGTTATGTTGCAATATTAACCTTTTAGAGAGACAGTATCAACAATACCGTGGGGGAAAAAAATTCAGAGCAAACCCAAACGAAGGGAAAAAAAAACTAAAATATGCCATCTGTTCAAGCTACCAACAAATCCACCAACCACCACCATCAACAGCAAAGCAGAAATCCTGCATTGATGGATCCTGATGAAAACAACACACTTTAGAATCCCGATAGTCATATTGCAATTTTTGAAGGTTTTCAGACATTCATCTTTCCTAATAAAGGTGAAATTTTCAAAAAAAATTATTTAATATTTAACACAAGAGGATGTGGTAGAATATAAACGTTAATAAAAGTTGTTTTATTCAAACTGCAAATTGTCTCCTTTAGTCACACATGAGAAATGCTTTAAATTTTTTTTGGAATTACAGCTCAGTTATTATGGTAAGGACTCAACCTTGAAAAGGTCAGTTGTTACTGTGTACATGGAAACCTTAATAAAATTGCATTGCTCATTCATTGGTAGGGGTTAATTAGCTAAATTTGCAAGGCTACTTAATAATTTTCACACACTTCACACTGTTCAAGTGCACACAATACAAGCAATGACACAGAAGTGGAAATTTGACAAAGAAGAAAAGTAAGATAAAATTCAGTAATGCTTACCTATTTCTTCTAAAAATAATATAATGTTGGCCCAAAACATAATCTCCTACCTAATAAATTACTCTATAGTGGAAAATAAAGTATTAGAAGAGCAAATAGAAAAGATGATATACCAAGAATTAGAACTAGCAATTAAAAAACACTGTACAATAGCCCCTATCAAATTAGATGGTCCCGGAATATGGTAAATCAGAGAAAACGTTATATCAAAACAAGAGAACTGTAAGGTAATAGAAATATGGAGTAAGAAGAGATAAGTGGAGAAAAAATTTGATTTTTTTTCTATCCTATACTTTCAATATTAAAAGTTTTTTTTTTAATCTTCCATTATTCTTTTCAAAAATTATGCAATATTTTTCAATTTCTTCTTTTCAAAATTCATCTCTCATATTTAGAGTTCCAAAAATCTAAGTCATTTTATTTCAAGGGATAACATAATTCGGCAATTATACACCTTTTTATTACTACTCTTTCTTCAAAAGTCCACTTTTCCTGGCTACTTGCCAACATTCCATTAGAAAGCATTATTTTAAAACAAAAACAACTGTTCACTTTGTTTATTATGAAAGGGAACATTTATAGGTGCACCTTTCTTAGATGACATGTCTTCTATGAAATTTACATTTAAAAGAACTCTTTTATAAGTCTGAGGAGCTATTATAAATGTATAATTTTCAATTTTTCTTTTTTTCCACCCTTTTTTAAAAATTTTTTCCCATACGAAAATTTATACATACATTGTTATGTGACACTAACTGCTCTCCCCATACTGTGACAGCACACTCCTCGCTTACACTCCTCATTCCCCATGTCCATTCAACCAGCTCCTAACCCTCTCTGCCTTCCCATCTTACCTTCGGACATAAGCTGTCCATTTAGTCTCTTGTATCTACTTGCGCTAAGAGACACACTCCTCATGAGTATCACTTTATGTCCCACAGACCAGTCCAATCCCTGTATGAAGAGCTGGCCTCAGAAATTGTTTTAGTTCTGGGCTCATAGAGAATCCAGGGGCCATGCTTTCTGGGGATCCTCCAGTCTCAGTCAGACCATTAAGTCTGGTCTTCTTACTAGAATTTGAGTTCTTTGCCCCATCTTTCTCCTGCTCCATCCAGGACTCTCTGTTGTGTTCCCTGTCAGGGTGGTCATTGGCGGTAGCCGGGTACCATCTAGTTCTTCTGATCTCAGGCAGATGAATCTCTGGTTTATGTGGCTCTTTCTGTCTCTTGGGCTAATCCTTTCCTTGTGTCTTTGGTGTTCTTCATTCTCCTTTACTCCAGGTGGTTGGGACAAATTGATGCATCTTAGATGGCTTCTTGCAAGCTTTTAAGACCCCAGATGCCACTAACCAAAGTAGGATACGGAACATTTTCTTAATAAACTTTGTTATGACAATTGACCTAGATATCCCCTGAAAGCATGGTCCCCAGACCCCCGCCCCTGCTACTCTATCCCTTGAAGTGTTTGATTGTATTCAGGAAACTTCTTATCTTTGGTTTAGTCCAGTTATGCTGATTTCCCCTGTAGTGTGTGCTGTCCTTCCCTTCACCTAAGATAATTCTTATCTACTATCTAGTTAGTAAATAACCCTCCCCCACCCTCTCCACCCTCATAACCATCAAAGAATATTTTCTGTGTTTAAACCTTTCTTGAGTTCTTATAATAGTGGTCTTATACAATATTTGTCCTTCTGTGACTGACTAAATGCACTCAGCATAATAACCTCCAGCTTCCTCCATGTTATAAGATGTTTCATGGCTTCATCATTGTTCTTTATCCTTGTGTAGTATACCCTTGTGTGGATAGACCATAATTGGTTTATCCTTTTGTCCATTGATGGGCACCTAGGTTGTTTCCATCTTTTTGCTATTGTGAAAAGTGCTACAATGAACATAAGTGTGTATACATCTTTTCTTGTGACGGCTCTTATTTCTCTAAGATGTATTCCAAGGATCAAGATAGCTGGATCATATGGTACTTCTATTTCTAGCTTTTTAAGGAAGTGCCAAATCAATTTCCAAAGTGGTTGTACCATTTTACATTCCCACCAACAGTGTGTAAGGATTCCAGTCTCTCCACAACCTCTCCAGCGTTTATTATTTTGTGTTTTTTGGATTAATCCTAGCCTTGTTGGGGAGAGAAGATATCTCCCTGTAGTTTTGATCTGCATTTCTCTAATGGCTAATGATCGTGAGCATTTCTTCATGTGTCTGTTAGCTGCCTGAATATCTTCTTTGGCGAAGTGCCTGTTCATATCCTTTGCCCATTTTTAAATTGGGTTATTTGTCTTTTTATTGTTGAGGTTTTGCAGTATCTTGTAGATTTTAGACATTAGATGTTGACCAGATTTGTCGTAGCCAAAATTTTTTTCCCAGTCTGTTGGTTGTCTTTTGACTCTTTTGGTGAAGTCCTTTGATGAGCATAAGTGTTTGATTTTTAGCAGCTCCCATTTATCTAGTCTCTTTTCTGGTACTTGTGCATTGTTATTTATGGTTTGTATTGTGTTTATGCCATGTATTAGGACTCCTAGCCTTGTCCCTATTTTTTCTTCCATGATATTTATCGTTTTGAATTTTATATTTAAGTCTTTGATCCATTTTGAGTTAGTTTTTGTGCATGGTGTGAGTTATGGTTCTTGTTTCAGTTTTTTGCAGAAAGATATCTAGTTATGCCACCACCATTTGTTAAAGAGACTGTCTTTTCCCCAACTAATGGACTTTGGGCTTTTGTCAAGTATCAGCTGCTCATAAGTGGATGAATTTATGTCTGGATTATCAATTCTGTTCCATTGGTCTATGTATCTGTTGTTGTACCAGTACCAAGCTGTTTTGACTACTGTGGCAGTATAATAGTTTCGAAAATCAGGTAGTGTGAGGCCTCCCACTTTGTTCTTCTTAAGTAATGCTTTACTTACTTGGGGCCTCTTCCCTTTCCATATGAAGTTGGTGATTTGTTTCTCCATCTCTTTAAAAAATGCCGGTGGAATTTGGATCGAAATTGCATTGTATCTATTGATCATTTTGGGCAGAATTGACATTTCCACAATGTTGAGTCTTCCTATCCATGATCAAGGTATGTTTAACCACTTATACAGGTCTCTTTTGGTTTCTTGCAGTAGTGTCTTGTAGTTTTCATTGTATAGATGATTTACATCTGTGGTTAGATTTATTCCTAAGTATTTTATCTTCTTGAGGGCTATTGTAAATGGTATTGATTTGGTGAGTTCCTCTTCGAGGTTCTCTTTGTTGATGTAAAGGCATCCAATTGATTTTTGTATGTTTATCTTGTATACTGAAACTTTGCTGAAACCTTCCATTAATTCCAGTAGTTTCTTGTGGGTTCTTTGGGGCTTTCTGCGTATAAGATTGTATCATCTGCAAATAGAGATACTTTGACTTCTTCCCTACCAGTTTGGATGCCCTTTATTTCTTTTTCTAGCCTGATTGCTCTGGTTAAGACCTCCAGCACAATGTTGAATAAGAGTGGTGATAAAGGGCATCATGTCTGGTTCCTGTTTTTCTCAAGAGGAATGCTTTCGAAGTCTCTCCATTTAGGATGATGTTGGCTGTTGGTTTTGTATAAATGTCCTTAATTATACTGAGGAATTTCCCTTCTATTCCTATTTTTTTGAAAGTTTTTATCATGAATAGGTGTTGGACTTTTCAAATGCCTTTTCTGCATCGATTGATAAGATCATATGGTTCTTGTCATGTGTTTCACTTATGTGATGGCTGGATTATATTGATTGTTTTTCTAATGTTGAACCATCCATGCATACCTGGTATAAATCCCACTTGATCTTGGTGAATTATTTTTTTGATATGTTGCTGAATTCTATTGGCTAGAATTCTGTTGCAGATTTTTCATCAATGTTCGTGAGGGATATTGGTTTGTAATTTTCTTTTTTTTTGTGGTGTCTTTACCTGGTTTTGGTATCAGGGTTATGCTGGCTTCATAGAATGAGTTTGGGAGTATTCCATCTTTTTCTATGCTCTGAAATACCGTTAGTAGAAGTGGTGTTAACTCTTTTCTGAAAGTTTGGTAGGATTCTCCAGTGAAGCCATCTGGGCCAGGGCTTCTTTTTGTTGGGAGTTTTTTAATTACTTTTTCAATCTCTTCTGTTGTTATGGATTTATTTAGTTGTTCTACCTTTGTTTGTGTTAGTTTAGGTAGGTAGTGAGTTTCTAGAAATTTGTCCATTTCCTCTAGGTTTTCAAATTTGTTAGAATAAAATTTTTCATAGTAACCTGTTATGATTCTTTTAATTTCAGTTGGGTCTGTTTTATATGGGTTATTTGCTTCCTCTCCTGTTTTTCTTTTGTCAGGTTGGCCCATGGTTTATCAATTTTGTTGATGTTTTCAAAGAACCAGTTTTTGGTTTTGTTAACTCTTTCAATTGTTTTTCTATTCTCTATTTCATTTAATTCTGCTCTAATTCTTATTATTTCCTTTCTTCTGGCATCTGAGGGCTTCTCTTGCTGCTCTCTGTCTACTTGTTCCAGTTGTAAGGTTAATGTTGTGATTATGGCCTTTTCTTCTTTTTGTAAGTGTGCATTTATTGCTATAAATTGACCTCTGAGCACTGCTTTTGCTATATCCCAAAGGATCTGGTAGGATGTGTTTTCATTCTTGTTTGATTCTATGTATTTCTTTATTCCATCCTTAATTTCTTCTATAACCCAGTAGTTTTTGAGCAAGGTGTTGTTCAGTTTCTCTGTGTTTGATTTTTTTTCCTTGCTTTTTCTGTTGTTGATTTCTACTTTTATGGCTTATGGTCAGAGAAGATTCTTTGTAATATTTCAATGCTTTGGATTTTGTTAAGGCTTGCTTTATGGCCTAATATGTGTTCTATTCTGGAAAATGTTCCATGTGTGTTGGAAAAGAAAGTATACTTGGCTACGGTTGGGTGGAGCGTTTGGTATATGTCTATGAAATCAAGCTGGTTGATTCTAGCATTTAGCTCTCCCATGTCTTTGTTGAGCTTCTATCTGGATGTTCTGTCCTTCGCCAAAAGTGGAGTGTTGAAGTCTCCTACAACTATTGCAGAGCTGTCTCTCTCTTTTTTCAGTGCTGTTAGTGTTTGTTTTATGTATTTTGGAGCCCTGTCATTGGGTGCGTAAATATTTATTATAGTTATGTCCTCCTGGTATATTGACCCTTTAATCATTATATAGTGTCCTTCCTTATCCTTTGTGGTGGATTTTACTTTAAAGTCTATTTTGTCAGAGATTAATATTGCCACTCTTGCTCTTTTTTGAGTGTTGTTTGCTTGATATATTTTTTTCCATCCTCTGAACTTTAGTTGTGTCTTTAAGCTTAATCTGTGTCTCTTGTAGGCAGCATATAGAGGGATCGTGTTTTTTTTAATCCAATCTGCCATTCTCTGTCTCTTTATCGGTGTATTTAGTCCATTTACATTCAGCATAATTATTGATACGTATGAGTTTAGTGCTGTCATTTTGATGTCTTTTTTTGCATGTTGTTGACAGTTTCTTTGTTCCACTTAATTTTCTGTGCTGAGTCATTTTTCTTTATGTATTTTCTTTCAATCGTTTTCATGTTGATTTTGTGTTTGCTGAGTATATGTTTCTAGTTTTTTATTTTGACTTGTAGGTTTGTCAGTTTCCTTTGTGGTTACCTTAATATTTACCCCTATTTTTCTAAGTTTGTACCAGGCTTTTATTTCTTTTTATCACCTTGACTTCCTCTCCATATGAAAAATCTATGTCTACATTTTTTAAGTCCCTCTTTTTTGATTTTATGTAGTCATCTTTTACATATTGACATCTGTTTCCCTATTTTCAATGTTTTAGCTTTTATTTACTTTTGTGACTTCCCTACCTGGGTTGATATCTGGTTGCTCTGTCCTGTGTTCTAGTCTTGGGTTTTTATCTGATGTTGATTTTCTAACTAGAAGACTCCTTTTAGTATTTCTTGTAATTTTGATTTGGTTTTTGCAAATTCCCTAAATTTCTGTTTATCTGGAAATGCCCTAATTTCACCGTCATATTTGAGAGACAGTTTTGCTGGATATACAATTCTTGGCTGGTAGTTTTTTTCCTTCAAGGCTTCACATATGTCACCCCACTGGCTTCTTGTCTATATGGTTTCTGCTGAGTAGTCTGAGCTTATTCTTACTGACTCTTCTTTGTACATGACTTTTCATTTATCCCTAGCCACTTAAAATTCTCTCTTTATCTTTGATTTTGGCAAGTTTGATTATACTATATCTTGGAGACTTTCTTTTGGGGTCTACCTTATGTGGGGTTTGATGAGCATCTTGGATAGATATCTTCTCATCTTTCATGATATCAGGGAAGGTTTCTGCCAACAAATCTTCAACAATTCTCTCTATATTTTCTGTTAACCCAACCCCTTCAGTTCTGGTACTCGAATCACTCAAAGGTTATTCCTCTTGATAGAGTCCCACGTAATTCTTAGGGTTTCTTCATTTTTTAAAATACTTTTATCTGATTTTTCCTCAAATAAGTTGGTCTCAAGTGCTTTACTTTCAATCTCACTCATTCTGACTTCCATTGCCTCAGTTCTGCTCTTATGACTTTCTACTGAGTGGTTTAATTCTTAAATTTTGTTGTTAGTCTTCTGGATTTCTGACTGTGTCTCTCTATGCATTCTTGCAGACTGTTAAATTTGTCATTATGCTTTTCTCTAATCTTTTTAAGTTCCTCTATTGCATGTTCTGCATTTTGATTAATTTTCTTCCTAATTTCTTGAAAAGTTTTTATATTAATTTTTTGAATTCAGCCTCCAGTAATTCGAAGAAATTTTCCTCCTCTGGAAAATTTCTAGATTCTTTATTCTGGGATTTGCTGAAGCCATCATGGATTGCCTCTTTGTGTGATTTGATATTGGCTGTTGTCTCCCGAGCCATGGATAAGTTATTATATTTATTTATTTTATGTTTGCTTACTGTGTCCTAGCTTTTTGTTTTGTTTTGATATGCCCAAATAGGTTGCTTGTATGAGCTAGTTTGATTATTGACACCTCTGAAGCTCTAATATCCTGTTTCCTGGTGGTTAGATCTGTTACTAGGTATGTGAGTTCAGGAGTCAGCCCACTCCTCCTGTATGGATTCAGCCCAGATAGATAGCCACCAAGTGTGTGGTGTAGGCTCTCGCTTACGGTCCTAGACAGGCATGGGTGATCGGTGTAGGCACAGGCATGGGGCTGCAGCAAGGGGACACACTCTGAGCAAGGCAGGTGGCTGACGGGCACCCCTGAGTGTCCAGGAGGAAGGGATGTCCCTGTTCCCTAAAGCACATAGGTGGGCGGGTTTCGTAGCTGGACTATAAGCACCTGATGTTGCTGAGTGTAAGGACTGGGGGGCATCTCTTATTCATGGACCTCTGTTGCAGGTGGTAGGTGGCATGGGTGGAACCACCAGTCCTCAGGCCCCTGATGTGGGTAGGTGAAGAACCTGCTTAATGGGCAGAGCAGTATCAAATGTCAAGAACCTGCCACTTCACAGCTGAAACAGTTGAAGTTAGAGTTCCAGTATATACCCTGTAGCACTTTGGTAATGAGGGCCTACACTGTTGAGATGGGCCCACACAAGTCTATGCAGGGGGAAAGGCACTCAAAGTCCATGGATCCCTTAAGCCTGTGCCTAGGCAAAGGAGCTGTGCCTACCCTGGGTTCCTGGCTTAGGTGTGCCAAAAGTTTATTTTTTCCCCATCTGTTAATTTGTTCACTCTCCAAGGCAGGGAAAATGGCTTCAGTCGTGTGATGGATCCTACTTCCAGCCTGACAGACTCGGCAATTACAGAAGCCAGTCCAGGACCCAGTGCAGAGCATGGAGTGGGGACATAAATGGGAAAGAGGTTTTATCATAAGGGGGGTGTTTTTGATCTTCGTGGTAGGCAGTATGCAATTACTTACCTTTCATCCAGGGCTACTTCCCACTGGTTCTGCATGGCAGAGTAGACTCTCAGCAACTTGGTCTCTCCCAGCAAGCAAAACACGCCTCCCGAGGACTGCCACTTGCCTACCTCACCGGTCACCCCCAAGCTCATCAGGCCTGAAGGGCTTAGGCTCTCACCAGGTCAGGTCTGGAAACTCCTCACTGCTTCTGAACAATCTCTCCCTCCCGCTGCCACTCAGTCCGGTTCCTCAACTCTGCCTTTGTTGTTCAGGGCTCCTAGATTTCCATATGTAATCAAATCATTTGTTTTTTCAGGTCTTTGTTTTAAGAAGTTCCACCAGAAGTGTCTGACTTGTCTGCCATCTTAGCCCTACCTCCAATTTTTCTTGAAAAACAAATAGATTTAGGCAGAAAGGATTACACATTAGATGCTTTAATTCCACAACAGGTATAATACCTATCTAGTGAAATCAAGTGAATGTATAGCACAATTTTAGTATGATTTCACACCCTTGGGGCATTGAAATAATATTTTCTTTCATTTTTTTTAATTGTACTTTAGATGAAATTTACAGAACAAACTAGTTTCTCATTAAACAGTTAGTACATATATTGTTTTATGACATTGGTTAACAACACCACAACATGTCAGCATTCTCCCTCCTCGTCCTTGCATTCCCTATTACTAGGTTTCCTCTCCCTTCCTGCCTTCTAGTCTCCGGTCTGTTTTTCCCTTTTTGTCTCCTTTTGTTTTATGGACCTTTCTAATCTTTGACTGAAGGGTGAACCTCAGGAATGATTTCAGTACTGAGCTAAAAGGGGGTCCAGGTGCCATACGCTCTGGGTTTCTCCAATCTCTGTCAGGCCAGTAAGTCTAGTCTGTTTTTGTGAATTAGAATTTTGTTTTACATTTTTCTCCAGCTCTGTCCAGGACCCTCTATTGTGATCCCTGTCAGAGCAGTCAGTGGTGGTAGCTGGACACCATGTAATTGTACTGGACTCAGTCTGGTGGGGGGCCATGGTAGTTGTGGTCCGTTAGTCCTATGGAATAATCTTTCCCTTGTATTTTTACTTTTCTTCATTGTCCTTTGCTCCTGAAGGGGTTAGACCAGTGAAGTATCTTAGATGGCCACTCACAGTCTTTTAAGATGGCAGATGCTACTCACCAAAATAGAATGTGGAGCATTTTCTTTATACACTGCGTTATGCCAGTTGAGCTAGATGTTCCCTGTGACCATAGTCCCCACAACCCTCAGCCCAGAAATTTGGGCCCTCAGGGAGTTTGGATGTGTCTATGGAGCTTCCCTGACCTTGCCTTGTACAAGTTGTACTAACTTACCCAATATTGTGTAGTGTCTTGCCTTTCAGCAATCTTACCACTTGTCTATTTAGTGTTTTTCCATTCTCACCCATCCCCTCCCTCGTAACCATCAAAGATTGTTTCTTTTTCCATGTAAAGCTTTTCATGACTTTTTACAGTAGTGATCTTATACAATATTTGTTCTTTTGTGATTGACTTATTTCACCCAGTATAACGCCTTCCAGATTCATCCATGTTATGAGATGCTTCATAGATTCATCACTACACTTTACTGTTGGTTAATTCTGTATTGTGTATATGTACCATAGTTTGTTTATCCGTTCTTCTGTTGATGGACATCTAGGTTGTTTTCATCTTTTTGCTATTGTGAACAATGCTGCAGTGAACATGGGTGTGCATATGTCTATTCGTGTGATGACTCTTATTTCTCTAGGATATATTCCTAGGAGTGGGATTGTGGATCATACAGTATTTCTATTTCTAGCTTTCTAAGGAAGCTCCATATCATTTTCCAAACAGTTGTATCATTCTGCATTCCCACCAGCAGTGCATAATGGTTCCGATCTCCCCTTGGCCTCTCCAACATGTGTTATTTTCTGTTTCTTTTTATTCGTGCCAGTAACGCTGAGGTGAGATGGTATCTCATTGTGGTTTTAATTTGCATTTATGTAATGGCTAGTGACCACGAGCATTTCCTGATGTGTCTGTTCATTGCCATTTTCCATTTTTCAGTTGAATTATTTGTCTTTTTGTTACAGAGGTGTTGGATTTTCTTGTAGATTTTAGAGATTAGACCTTTGTCTGATATGTAATAGCTGAAAATTTTTTCCCAGTCTGTAGGTTCTCTTTTTACTCTTTTGGTGAAGTCTTTTGTTGGGCATACGTGTTTAACTTTCAGAAGATCCCAGTTATCTAGCTAATCTTCTGGAGTTTGTGTGTTGTTGGTTATGATTTGTATCCTGTGAATGCCATATATTAGGGTCTCTAGCATTGATCCTATTTTTCCTTCTATGAACTTTATACTTTTTGGCTTTATATTTAGGTCTTTGATCCATTTTGAATTACTTTTTTTGTATGGGTCCTATTTCATTTTTTGCAGATGGATATCAAGTTTTGCCAGCCCATTTGTTAAGAAGACTGTCTTTTCTACATTTGAAGGATTTTGGGACCTTGTCGAAGACCAGGTGACCATAGGTGGATGGATTTACATCTGGGTTCTCATTCTGTTCCATTGGTCAATGTATCTGTCATTGAACCAGTACCAGGCTGTTTTGACTACCATACCTGTACAGTAGTTTCTGAGATCGGGTAGTATGAGTCCTCCTGCTTTATTCTTCTTTTTCCGGAGTGCTTTACTTATCTGGGGCTTCTTCCTTCCCCATATAAAGTTAATGATTAGTTTTTTCCATCTCTTTAAAGAATGTTGTTGGTATTTGGATCGGGATTGCATTGTATTTTTAAATTGCTTTAATTAGAATTGTCATTTTCAAAATGTTGAGTCTACCTCTCCATGAGCATGGTATGTTTCTCCATTTTTGTAGATGTCTTTTGGTTTCTTGCAGTAGTGTTTTGTAGTTTTCTTTATACAGGTCTTTTACATCCCTGGTTACATTTATTCCTAAGTATTTTATATTTTTAGGGGTAATTATAAATGGTATTGTTTTCTTGATTTCCTTTTCATCGCTCTTTTTATTGGTGTATAGAAATCCAACTGATTTTTGGATGTTTAGATTGTATCCTGCTACTCTGCTGAATCTTTCTATTAGTTCAAGTAGTTTTCTCATGGAGTCTTTTGGGTTTTACGTATAGTATCATATCATCCACAAACAGGGACAGTTTAACTTTTTCATTACCAATTTGGATGCCCTTTATTTCTTTCTCTTGCCTTATTGCTCTAGCTAGAACTTCCAGCACAATGTTAAATAGGAGTGGTGATAAAGGGCATCCTTGTCTTGTTCCTATTTTCAAGGGGAATGTTTTCAGCCTCTCTCCATTAAGAATGATGTTGGCTGTTTGTTTTGCATAGATGCCCTTTAGTATGTTGAGAAATTTCCCTTTATTTATTTATTTATTTCCCTATATTATTGAGAGTTTTTATCAGGAATGGGTGTTGGACTTTGTTGAATGCCTTTTCTGCATCAATTGAGATGATCATGTGATTCTTTTCTTTCCTTTTATTTATGTGGTGAATTATGTTGATTGATTTTATGATTTTGAACCATCCTTGCATACCTGGTATGAATCCTACTTGGTCATGGTATATTATTTTTTTGATACAATGCTGAATTCTATTGGCTAGAATTTTTGCATCTATATTCATGAGAGATGTTGGTCTATAATTTTATTTTTTTGTGGCATCTTTGCCTAGTTTGGTATCAGGGTTATGCTGTCTTCATAAAATGAATGCTGAAGTATTGTGTCCTTGACTATGTTCTAAAATATTTTGAGTAGTACTGTTGTAAGCTCTTCTCTGAAAGTTTGGTAGAATTCTTCAGTGAAGCCATCTGGGTCAGGGCTTTTTTTTGTTGGGAGTTTTTTACTATCTCTTCAATCTCTTCTCTTGTTATGGGTCTGTTCAGATTTTCAAGATCATTTTGTTTTAATTTGGGTAGGTAGTGTGTTTCTAGAAATTTCTCTATTTCCACTAAGTTTTCAAATTTATTGGGGTATAGTTTTTCATAATACTTTGTTATGATCCTTCTTATTTCAGTCAGGTCTGTTTTAATGTTCCCCATGTCATTTCTTATTTGGGTTATTTGAATCCTCTCTTGTTTTTCTTGTGTCAGTTTGGCCATTGTTTTTTTTTATTTTGTTGATCCTTTCAAAGAACCAGCTTTTGATTTTGTTGATTCTTTCTTTTGTTTTTCTATTCTCTATTTCATTTATTTCTGCTCTGATCTTTATTATTTCTTTTCTTTTGGTGGCTGTAGTTTTTTTTTTTTTTTCTCTTCTCTTTCTACTTGTTCAAGTTGTGTAGCTAATATTTTGTAAAATAATAAATACTGAATTTTGCCACTCTATTTATTTGGTATATTTATTGTATCATCAATACTTACAATTGATTTATTTATCTCTTTTTTGTATTTTTTCATAGCTGTCTTTTTTCTCAACAAAGGTGTAGTACTATAAAATACAAGAAGTGTGATTCAATTCACCTTAAAATTTTTACAGCAATTTCAAAGACTCTTATCCTATTATGTAATTTGTTGATATTAACATTGAATCCTCACACTTTTCTCCTTGGAGAATTTAAAATAAATATATTTCTTAAATAATATTCTTGGAGACTATCAATCCAGACAAGATGTGGTAGATTTGTTTCTTCCTGCTCATTGCTAAGTACAGCTATACCTCCCTGGAAATAACACAAAGCCAGCACTGTGTATTACTAGTCTGATGACATTAAATGAAAAAGTGCAAGAGAAGATTCAAATCTGCAGTGACTCATCCAGTAAAAAGAGTGTCTAATTAATGTTCTCAACATTTCTATATCAATTCCTTTTTCATTGTAGGAAATGGAAATTGAAGGTATGAATACAAAACAGACAGAAGTGTTAGATTCCTTTCCAGAGTAGATACACTTGTTCTAATGTAGTTTTTAATTGTTTCATTACAAAATTAATTTTATCAAACTCTTTTTCTTACCTCATCCACTTTTTAAAAATATTTTGAATGCCTCTGAGGAAACTCAAAATTAATTTTATCATCTCATCATTAATATCATTTCATAGAATTTGTATTTTACTTAATTTCATGTCAATAATCTTTCAAAACTATTCTCTCATTTCCTATGAAAAATGTTTAACATTTTTCCCTTTGTTTCTTTGGGCTATGTGTGAATATGTATCTGTGTGTGTGTGTTTATTAATCTTTGCACTATGAAACTTGCTCAAGTCTTAATATTGGATTCTCAAACAGTGTAAGTGTGTTTTCTTGGATTTACTTCATGTTATAGTTATTATCTTTTAAATATTCATTGAGAGCCTATTTTCATACTATGAGGAGACGTTCCATTTGGATGTTGATATAATTCTCCTCTCAGTTATTAAACTTGTTACTTTCAATATGGTTCTCAACCTTGGGAAGTATAGAGCAAATCTTCCAAGATCATGTTACCCCTTTGTCATTGTCTTTTTTTTTTTTTCCTATTTGGGGCACAAACTCTAACTTGGGACATATCCTTTGCTATTCTTTCTAAACCTGATATTTAGCACAACAGAGAATGTCTATAAAATGTATCTGAAGTTTTATTCAAGTCCCTAATACTAACACTGATGGATATTTCACTCATTTTAAATAATCCCTTTTGATTACAGGCAGATGCATTCAGGCACATTAAACCACCAACTCAGCTCCTCTTGGCTTGGTTTTCATGTCCTCTTGCTTTATTGTTCAGCTGACCTCTAATGTCACCACTGCATGAGATGAAAAGGATTTTTAAGGAACTCCTCTCCAAAACAATCCCAACACTTCTGCTTACCTGTAGCACTAACTCTTTGTAGACTCACTTAATTTAGTATCATGCCATTTATTCTAATACAGAAGCTCTACAGTGTTGGTCCAGTAATCAAAGCTCATTTTATTCAAAAACAACAATTTCTTTAAACTTAATGTAAATCCTGAATTACTCCTAAATATTCCTAATTAACATACATGTGTGAATACAATAGAGTGGATCAGAAACCTCAAAGGATTCAATTTAGCCTTTGAATTGTTTTTTAAAAGTGGAAATGAGTTGTGCCTTTTACTTTTCTAATATAAAAATATTATGACATAATAATAAGTATCATGGAGTTTCTGTGCGGCACAAATGGTTAAGCTTTCAACTACTAGCTGACAGGTTGGTAGTTCAAACCCACCCAGAGGCACCTGGAAAGATAGGCCTGGTGATCAGCTTACGAAATGTCACAGTCTTGAGAATCCTACAGAGCAGTTTTATTCTGCACGTATGTGGTCTCCATGAATTAGAATCAACTCAGTGGCAACTAACAATAACAACAACATAAGTATCACGTAGATTCTCCCAATAAATTTTATTTACTTACTTGTTATTAAGACTTTTAAGGGGTTTAGAAGGGGTTCTTAATCATTCGACTGTCTTCCAGATTCTTCTCCAACTGAAAATAGACAGAGGGTCGTGGTGAGAATTTTTTCACAGTATCTGTTTTATTATTGGTAAAGTTGGATGAGTGGATATAGCATTGGCTCAAGGCCAAAATGCATATTTTTATTGTTATATTCTCACTGAATAGAATTTCCTCAATTAAGCATAAAGCAAGAAGCCATACTTTCGGACCTCCTTTGCAGGGGAGTGGGGAGTGGGAAAGCCCTCTCAATGGGGAGAACACACAGCACTTGTCAGAAGACAGAAGGCAACTCTCAAGGAGAAGAAGTGGGAGGCAGACCACTTTAACATTAAACCAATGATTTTTAGTCTCTCAGTAATAATAGTAGCTCCTCATTCCATCAAGAGCCCGTGAGTGTTCTTTCAACGTGGACTGCCCTGAAGCCAGTGGTCTCAGGGGCCATCTAGCTCAACTTGCATAACAATAAAGAAAATGTTCTACATCCTACTTTGGTGAGTAGTGTCTGGGGTCTTAAAAGCTTGTGAGTGGCCCTCTAAGACATGTCTACTTGTCCCACCCAGTCTGGAGCAAGGTAAAATGAAGAAAACCAAAGACACAAGAGAAAGATTAGTCCAAAGGACTAACAGACCAAACTACACAGCCTCCACCAGACTGAGTCCAGCACAACCAGAAGGTGTCCAGCTACCACCATCAACTGCTCTGACAAGGATCACAATAGAGGTTCCCAGACAGAGCTGGAGAAAAATGTAGAACAAAGTTCAAATTCACACAAAAAAGACCAGATTTACTGGTCTGACAGAGACTGGAGAAAATCTGAGGTATGACCCCCAGACCCCTTTTTAACTCAGTACTGAAGTCACTCCTAAGGTACACCCTTCAGTCAAAGATTAGACAAGCCTATCAAACAAACAATAACACATGTAGTTCAACCATGTATAAGAGATTGAATGGACACACCAGCCCAGGGGCAAGGATGAGAAGGCAGGAGGGGACAGGAAAGCTGGTAATGGGGAACCCAAGGTCAAGAAGGGGAGAGTGTTCTCATGTCATGGGGTTGACAACCAATGCCACAAAACAATGTGTGTTAATTGTTTAATGAGGAAGTAATTTGCTTTGTAAACTTTTACCTAAAGCACAATAAAAAAATTGTATTTGCTCTTTACCAACTGATAACCTCAAAGGTACTCAGATTAGGTGACCAAAAATATGTTGAGATATGAAGTAGGAAAGAAAAAAATCACACTTATATCCTTGCTTCCAAAGCTAAATGTTACCTAAGGAATGCATAAATTCTAGTAAAAATAAACTTAATCAATGTTTTTTGTGATTTACAATGCTGCTAGATATATGCATTACTAAAAACTGCACTTATGTTATATAATTCTGACATGTAAAGAAAGATACATGACTTAATGTCATAATTATCAAACATTTAATTTTAAAAATCTAAAGATTAGTGACTAAGTTTGTGTACATTTAACATCTTTTAATTTGACTCCATGTAGATTGTGTTTTTATCTTATCCCTTTCCTACACTCAAGGAGCCCTGGCAACACACTGATTAAAAGCTCAGCTGCTAACCGAAAGGTCTGCAGTTCGAACCCACCAGCTGCTCCTTGGGAGAAAGATGGAGCGGCCTGCTTCCATAAAAATCAGAGCCTTGGAAACTCTCTATGGGGAAGTTCTACTCTGTCCTATAGGGTCACTATAAGTTAGAATCTACTCAATGGCAGTAGGTTTTTTTTTGGTCCCTGAACTCACTGTTGCTGCACAAATGTGTTGTTTTGCCTTTGGGCATAGTTTAATGATAAAACACTGGATTTAGATTAAGTGGTCTAGACAAATGCTCTGCACGTTATTCTTTAAATACCTGCAGGCAAGCATACATTAAGCAAATCTCATTTTAACGACATTCAAATCTTATCATCATTATTTTGTAAACAGTGAACCAAACCACTAAAGAGATCTAAGACAGTAGAACAGTTGAAAAGTTAGATTTACACATATTATGTTACTATAAAATGATGTCTAATTATGGCATTGAGGTTATATTAATAGTTGTTCACATCCTTATAAAGATACATCTTGTTTTTTAAACAGGCTTGCATTTCATAGAACTTATGAAAGGTCTTATTCACGATTTCTTTATCATTATATCCTCAACAAGGATTATATTTCATATATGAAATACCGGAATGTTGAATTGCTTTATCTCCAGTGATGCCACTGACTGTTCAAAGATGCCTACTCCAAACTAGAAATGCTAATTCTTAAGACTTCTGAATCATTTAATACATTTTATTGAAAACGTATTTCATATTTTTACCAATATTTGTTAGTTATAATGCTTATTGTTTAGTTATCTCTGTAGTATACCTCTAGAATGCAAGTTTCAAAGGTTCATAAGTTTCGTGTGTGATATGATCCAAGAAAGAAACTTATCTGTTATGTCACTGTCAAAATGCATCCGGGACATTAAAGAATGTGGGAAACACATTTAGAACTTACATATCCTAATGTAATTTGTATTTCAGCACTGAAAATCAATTTATGAATCTCAAAATTTAAAGAACAATTGATTCTGTATAAACAATTTTGGACAAATGTCCCCTCAGGTATTTGGACATTTGGCCAGAATCGTAGAGTTATGGTCCAAGCTTGAGCTCAATTACATGCCATTGAACTCTGGGCACTGCAATCTTTGCTTCTTCCCTAGTAATCCGAGTATTACCTGAAAATACTTGTGCAATAATACCATTGAAAAAAAAATACTCTGGAAAATATTTTGCCAGCCCACATATTCAGGACTGCTGCTATTACAAAAGTGCCGGTTTAGGTAAATATCCTCATAATTATATTTGCTACTGGCTGTTTTCTTTAAAATTTCATTTAAGTATAATTTCTTCTTAGCCTTGCACATTTGGACTAATGGTAATATCCAAGAGACGCTGACAACAAACTGAAAGTTAGTATTTACAATCACGCTTACAAAACAAGTGTGCTGTCAATATGTGTTTATATATTGTTACTGAAAAATTTGTGTAATCTCAAAGATCATGGGTGAGTAAAAGGAAATGTTGGTTAAAACTTTCAAATTTCAAAGACAATGAATTTATCAATTATGAACGCCAGGATACGAATATATTTCCTTTTAAACCATCCAAAATAATGGAATCCATTCCAATGTTCCTAATACCCATAATCTACTATTGAAAATTATCTCCAAGTGATTTGTGTTTTTCAACTATTACAGCCAAATGCTTAACTACTGTGCCACCAGTGCTTCTCCAATGCTATCAGAGGACCATAATTCCAACGCATGCAGTATAATGTCATAAGTTATACAGTCAGGTGGCCTAGGTTCAAATCTTTGCTCAACAGTTCTCAAACTGTGCGACCTTGGACAACACAACAGTTTACCCAAAATGTAAGGAGCTTGTGCTACCAGAAGCACAGAAATGGACTCCAGTGGGCAAAACCCATTCTAGAACTATTTTGTTTTCTTTCTGATTTTTCTGTATAAGAGATTCTTAAGTCTTTCCAGGATCTCTCATTTTGCTTAAATGGGGCAGTAGACAAAATATAACTGTAATTTTCAAGCTTTTAAGGAAATTACATATTCATCAATATTCCTTTAAACCTTTGTCATCAGGTTATTAAAATACTTTATGCCTCAATCTTCATTTGGAAAACAGATCAAAAACCATGCCCATCGCATAGGGTTATGATTACCAGATGCCTTTCAAATATATTTGGCACTAAACAGTAAGCACTTAATAAATACTAGTTATCACTATTAACATCTTTGTATTTCACAGAATTATTGTCTTCAGCAAAGATAATACAAAAATGACTGCAGCCGCATATCAACAGGAAACTTCCAGAAGTTCAAGCCAGATTCAGAAGAGAACAAGGAACAAAAGATATCATTGCTGATGTCAGCTGGATCTTGACTGAAGGCAGAGAATACTAGAAAGATGTTTACCTATGTTTTATTGACTATGCAAATGCAGTCTACTGTGTGGGTCACAGCAAATTATGGATAACATTATGAAGAATGGGGATTTTACAACACTTAACTGTGCTCATGCAGAAACTGTACATGGATCAAGAGACAGTCATTTGAACAGAACTGAGGTATACTGAGTGGTTTAAAATTGGAAATGCTGTGTGGCAGGGTTGTAACCTGTCACCTTACTTATTCAATCTGTTTGCTGAGCAAATAATCCAAGAAGCTGGACTATATGAAGAACAGGGCATCAGGATTGGAGGAAGACTCATTAACAACCTGCAATATGCAGATAACACAACCTTACTTGATGAAAGTGAACACTGCTCAAAGCACTTAATGATGAAGGTCAAAGACCACAGCTTTCAGTATGGATTATACCTGAACATAAATATAACAAAAATCCTCACAACTGGACCATGAAACAATATCATGATAATTGGTGAAGAAATTGAAGTTGTCAAGGATTTCATTCTACTTAGATCAACAATCAATGCCAGTGTAAACAGTAGTCAAGAAATCAAACCACATATTGCATTGGGGGAAATCTGCTACAAAAGACTTCTTTCAAGCATTAAAAAGCAAAGATGTCTGTTTGAAGACTAAGGTGTGCCTGACCCAAGGCATTATTTTTTCAGTTGCCTCATATGCATGAGAAACCTGGACAATGAAAAAGGAAGAAGGAAGGAGAATTGATGCATTTGAAGCGTGGTGCTGGTGAAGAATACTGAATCTATTGTGGGCTGCCAGAAGTACTTACTAGGAGGAAGGACGGCCAGAATGCTCCTTACAAGTGAGGATGGCAAAATTTCTTCTTGATTATTTTGGACACATTATCAGGAAAGACTAACTGCTAGAAAAAGACATCATATCTGATATGGTAGAGGATCAGTGAAAATGAGAAAAATCCTCCATGAGATGGATTGAAAAGGTGGCTGCAGTAATGGGCTCAAACATACCAAAGATTGTGAGGATGGTGCAGGACCAGGCAAAGTTTCATTCTGTTGTACATGAGATCACCATGAGTTGGAGCCCACTCAACAGTACCTAACAACAAACAATTTCACAGAAATGCTAAAACTCAAAAACTTGAAAAGATGTTTATTGATGTGACAATGCAATCACGTTTACAATTAATGATTCAATTCTAAGTAATGTCATCTCAACCTTATACAACAAGAAAGGAAATGGTCATATTTTATAATTCACTGTTAGAAATTTGAATACCATAGCAAAATCAGAATAAGTGACATAGATACACCTAACATTTCAGAAGGAACAGCCACTAAAGAAGGGGAAAAAAAAAAAAAGTAAATGATGATAAATGGGCACCTGGAAGAAGAAAAATATTGTGCTGTTATTATTAGATTCCTTTTAAAAATACCAAGTTTGTGTGCTGCCTTCTCAGGGCCCACACACTTTGAGTGTTAAGAGGAGCAGCTGTTAGTACTGAAGTAATTATAACAAGGGCATAAGTTTCTGTAGATGGGAGACAACTCATTCTAAGGAGATATTTTTTCCTCCACTCTTAAAATAATATTTTATTGAATTTAGAGATTTAGGCAAGACTAAAGTTTTCTCTTCCATGTGAAGCATAAGATTGACAGAAGAAAAATACACTTTGTATTAGCAAATTGAAGAACACTTTCTGTTAAACAGAGAATGGTAAATGAAGAATAGCAGATGAATGAATTTATCCAGTGAGGCATATACTAGTCAGAACTTGTACCCCTTACAAAAGGCTGAATTTAAGCATTTGCCTTTGGTTATTTACTTGCCTGATATTTTTATTGTAATAAAATATTAATAGGAATACTCTAAAAAAAATAAAATAAAACCTGTTGCTGTTGAGTCAATTCAAACTCATAGCGACTCTATAGGACAGAGTAGAACTGCCTCAATTAGGGTTTCCAAGGAGTGACTGGTGGATTTGAACTGCTGAACTTTCGGTTAGCAGCCAAGCTCTTAACCACTATGCTACCAGGGCTCCTAGAATACTCTAGCAGGGGGGGTATGAGAAAGCAGCTTCATGGAGCTTCCAGCAGGAGACAGAACAACCAGTAACCAGCAATATATGCTTTCTCACCTCCCAACCTTCTTCACCCCAATTCGGCAGCCTCTGCTTCCTGTGGCTACAGTCTCTTGGCCTGGAGGCACCAGCTTCACCCCAGTGCTGCTTGGATTCCATCCACCAGCACTGGCTGGTTCCTTAGTGCCATTTACTCGCTGCTGGTGTTGCTTTTTTCAGCTTCTTTTGATTTCTTCCTTACCTCTTGCCAACTCCCCCTCCTTCCTCTCAAATACCTAGCTCCATGTGCCGTCTTTGCTTCTACCTGAAAAACTGTGAAACATTGTTGAACTATGAAACTGCTTCCCAGCCCAAGTTGCCACATGGGTGGGATCCCCAGGGCTTTTGTTTGTTCTGTTTTACTTTGTTTCTTTCTTTTTCTTTTCTCGGCTTGGGGGCCCCTTCTAGCTGGGCAGTACTGTGCCGCTTGGGAGCTACTCCTTTACTCTGTGCAGACAAGCAGTGGGATCCCTGGGGGCATTTCTTTTTTCTTTTGTTTTGTTGTCTTTTTTTTTGTTGTTGTTTGTTTGTTTCTTTGCTTTGCTGTCTTCTCTTACTTCTTCTCTTTTTGTCTTTATTCATTTCTCAGTTTCTCATCTCTCTATACTTACCTTCTCTTCCTGTCTCCTGAATACTTGGTGCTATGTGACATCTCTACCCCTTCTAGCCAGGCTATACTTCATGGCAAATGCACCAGTGGGATCCTTGGGGGCTTTTCCTTTCTTTTTTTTTCCTAATTTTTATTAGTTCATTTTTTTATTTTACCCTTGTTCTTTTTGTTTTTCTCCATTTCTCAGTCTCTCATCTCTCAACTCCAATGGCAAGCTTCCTTAGCACTCATTTTTGTTTGTTTGTTTGTATGTTTTTGGCTCCTGTTCCTCTCTCCACTCTCTCCTCTTTCCCATACCCATCTTAGGTCCAAACATCACAATCTCCCACCTCCTTCCTGCCTACCTGCATCCTGTGCTGAACATCACACCCCCAAGCAGCACAGACACGGCCCAGCAGAAACCGCCCTGCACTGATTCCCAGCCCACCCTGTCAGCTGTAGTATCTGCCACAAACAACTCACCCCAGCAACTCCCCTTCAGCTAGACCTGCCCTGCTGTACCATACCTGAGCAAATGACCCTGCACATTGGAGAAGGAAGTTACAAGAAAAAAACAAAGAATGCACAGCCTGCCTGATCACATGTAACCAAATAAAACAAAAAAGCAGGATAAAACAAACAAATATACAATCAATAAATGAGGAAAATAACTAATGCATGTCCTGAAGACGGCAAGCAATATCAAAATATATACAAAAACAAGACAGGATGGTTCCAGTAGGCATCCAAAATAAAACACCAGATGACCTTCCAGTAGAAGAAAAGATACTAGAACTACCTGATAGAGAATTCATATCTCTAATATTCAGAACTATCCAAGAGTTGAAGCAAAAAGCAGACAAAAATGAGGAAGAAATAGACAAATTCATGGAAAAGGCAGACAAATTCATGGAAAATACAGACCAAAAATACAATAATTCAGGAAAATAATACAAGAATAAAATGCCAAAACAAATTCATAACTAGAAATTATAAAAAAAAATTAGAAACCCAAAAGATAACAAAATTTCACGAATGGACAGTGTTATAGTAGGGGTGAGGAGCAGGTTTGAAATGATGGAAGACAGGATCAGAGAAATTGAAGACAAACATTTGGATACAACTCTGTTTAAAGAATAACCAGAAAAAAGGACTAAGAAAAATGAAGAAACCCTGAGAATTACGTGGGAGACAATCAAAACCAAAAATTCACGAGTGATCGGTGTTCCAGAATAGGTGGAGGAAACAGAAAACACAGAGAAGATCATTGAAGAACTGCTGACAGAAAACTTCCCCAGTATCATGAAAGATGAAAAGCTGACTCCCCTGGAAGCTCAATGAACCCCATAAAGGATAGACCCCAAAAGAAAATCACCAAGGCATATCATAATCATATCATATCTAAATCCAAAGACAAAGAAAGAATTCTTAGAGCAGCTCAAGAAAAACAAAAAGTCACATACAGAGGAGAAACAATAAGACTAAGCTCGGATTATTTGACAGAAACCATCCAGGCAAGAAGGCAATGGGATGACATATATACAACACTGAAAGAAAAAAATTGACTGCCAAGAATAATATATTGGGCAAAACTCTCATTCAAATTTGACCATGAAATTAGGACATTTCCAGATAAACAGAAATCAAGGGACTATGTAAAAACCAAATCAAACTTACAAGAATTATTAAAGGGAGACGTTTGATCTGAGAACATAAGACTACAGGCTGAATCTGAGATGCAGGATTGTAAGAGACAGATACCAACATAGGAAATGAACTCTCAAGGACTATCCAAAACCAAAAGAATTACAACAGGGAACCAAAGAGGTTAATGTGTACATGACAACAACATCAGAAAAACACAAGAGGGAATAAATGCTGTAGGCATAGAAACTTCTAAGGGAAAGGAAGGCAAGGCGATACCAAGTAATAATAGACTGGTTCAAACCTAGGAAGATAAGGGTGAATTTCAAGGTAACCAAAAAGAAATTTAACAAACCTACTCATAAAAATAAAGAAGATAAATAAAGTCTCAGTGAAAACAAAACCTACAAAAACAAAAGAAAAAAAAATCCACAAACAAAAGGAATTCAGCACAGGAGAGTAAGAGTAACAAAGAATATGTTAGCACCACAAAAAAAAAAAGCACTAAAAAATATGACAGCAATAAACTCACACTTATCAATAATTACACTGAATGTAAATGCACCCATAAAGAGACAGAGAGTGACAGAATGGATAAAAAAACAGGAACCTTCAAGAGACACATCTTAGAAACAAAGACGTAAATTTATTAAAACTATAATAAAACTATATCAAGCAAACAGCTACGAAAAAAGAGCAGGAGTGGCAATACTAATCTCGGATAAAATAGACTTTAAAACAAAATCCTCCATAAAAGACAAAGAAGAACACTATATAATGATTAAGGGGATGATACATCATGAAGACATAACCATAGTAAATGTCTATGCACCCAATGATGGGGCTCTAAAATTCATCAAACAAACTCTAACAGCACTAAAAAGAGAAATTGATAGTTCCACTATAACAGGAGGAGACTTCAACACACCTCTCTGGGTAAAGGACAGAACATCTAGAAAGAAACTCAGCAAAGATATAGAAGACCTAAACGGCACAATCAGCCAATTTGACCTCATAGGCATATATAGAACACTATACCCAACAGCTGCAAAGTACACATTCTTTTCCAATGCACATGGAACGTTCTCCAGAATACACCACATATATGGCCACAGAGCAATCTTTAACAAGATCCAAAACACTGAGATCATACAAAGTATCTTCTCTGACCACAACTCCATCAAGGTAGAAATTAACAAGAGCAAGGAAAAAAAATTAATTACATGGAAACTGAATAATGCCCTGCTTGCAAACCACTGGGTAATAGAATAAATTAGAGATGGAACTAAAATATTCCTAGAATTAAACAAGAATGAAAACACATCATACCAAAACCTTTGGGACACAGCAAAGGCAGTCCTCAGAGGACAATTTATAGCAATAGATGCACACATCAAAAAGAAAGAAAGGGACAAAATCAAAACATTAACTACAGAACCAGAAAGAGAACAAAAAAAAAAAAAGGCCACAGCCATTAGAAGAAAGGAAATAATAAAGATCAGAGCAGAAATAAATGAAATAGAGAATAGAAAAACAATAGAAAGAATCAACAAAACCAAAAGTCGATTCTTTGAAAGGATCAACAAAATCAGCAAACCACTGGCCAGACCAACAGAAGAAAAACAGGAGAGGAAGCAAATTACACCAATAAGAAATGAAATGGGGGACACTACAAGAGACTCAACTGAAATAAAAAGGATCATAATAGAGTATTATGAAAAACTGTACCCCAACACATTTGAAAATCTAGAGGAAATGGAGAAATTTCTAGAAACACACTATTTACCCAAACTAACACACAGTGATGTTGAAAACCTAAACAGACCCGTAATAAGAGAAGAGATTGGAAAGGTAATAAAAAAAAAGAAAAGAAACAAAAAACTCCCAACGAAAAATGCCCTGGCCCAGAAGGCTTCACTGGAGAATTCTACCAAACTTTCAGAGAAGAGCTTATACCAGTACTACTCAAACTATTTCAGAACATAGGAAAGGAAGCAACACTTCCAAATTCATTCTATGAAACCAGCATAACCCTGATACCAAAACCAGGCAAAGACACCACAAAAAAAGAAAATTACAGACCAATATCTCTCATGAATATAGATGCAAAAATTCTCACCAATAGAATTCAGCATCATATCAAAAAAACAATACACCACGACCAAGTAGGATTCATACAAGGTATGCAAGAATGGTTCAACATTAGAAATCAATCAACATAATCCAACACATAAATAAAAGGAAAGGAAAGAATCCCAGGATCATCTCAATTGATGCAGAAAAGGCATTGGACACAGTCCAACACCCATTCCTGATAAAAACTCTGAATAATATAAGTATAGAAGGGAAATTTCTCAACATAATAAAGGGCATCTATGCAAAACCAATGGCCAACATCATTCTTAATGGAGAGAGGCTGAAAACTTTCCCCTTGAGAACAGGAACAAGACACAGATGCCCTTTATCACCACCCCTATTTAACATTGCGCTGGAAGTTCTAGCTAGAGCAATAAGTCAAGAAAAAGAAATAAAAGCATCCAAATTGATAATGAAAAAGTTAAACTGTCCCTGTTTGTGGATGATATAATACTACACACAGAAAACCCAAAAGACTCCACGAGAAAACTACTGGAACTTACAGAAAGTTTCAGCAGGGTAGCAGGATACAAGATAAGCATACAAAAATCAGTGTGTTTCCTATACACCAATAGGGAGAACTATGAAAAGGAAATCAGGAAAACAATATCATTTATAATAGCCTCTAAAAATATAAAATACTTAGGAATAAATCTAACCAGGGATGTAAAAGACCTATACAAAGAAAACTACAAAATACTACTGCAAGAAACCCAAAGGGATCTAAATAAATGGAAAAACTTACCATGCTTATGGATCTGTAGACTCAACATTGTCAAAACGACAATTCTACCCAAAGCAATTTACAAATACAATGCAATCTTAATCTAAATACCAACAACATTCTTTAAAGAGATGGAAAATCTAATCATTAACTTTATATGGAAAGAGACGAAGCCCTGGATAAGTAAAGCACTATTGAAGGAGAATAATAAAGTAGGAGGACTCATACCACCTGACCTCAGAACCTTCTATACAGCTACAGTATTTGAAACGTCTGGTACTGGTACAATCACAGATACATTGACCAATGGAACAGAATTGAGAACCCAGATGTAAATCCATCCACCTATGGTCACCTGATCTTCGACTAGGGCCCAAAGTTCATCAAATGGGGAAAAGACAGTCTTTTTAACAAATGGTGCTGGCAAAACTGGATAGCCACCTGCAAAAAAATGAAATAGGACCTATACCTCACACCATATACAAAAAATAATTGAAAATGGATCAAAGACCTAAATATAAAGCCAAAATCTATAAAGTTCATAGAAGAAAAAATACGATCAACACTAGAGTCCCTAATACATGGCATTAACAGATTACAAACCATAACCTACAATACACAAACTCCAGAAGATAAGCTAAATAACTGGGATCTTCTAAAAATTAAACACTTATGCCCATCATGAGACTTCACCAAAAGAGTGAAAAGAGAACCTACAGACTGGGAAAAAATTTTTGGCTATTACAAATCAGACAAAGGTCTAATGTCTAAAATCTACAAGAAAATCTAACACCTCTGCAACAAAAAAGACAAATAATCCAGTTAAAAAATGGGCAAAGGAAATGAACAGATACTTCACCAAAGAAGACATTCCAATGGCCAACAGACACATCAGGAAATGCTCGCGATCACTAGCCATTACAGAAATGCAAATTAAAACCACAATGAGATTATCCTCTCACCCCAGCATTACTGGCACGAATCAAAAGAAATGGAAATAACAAATGCTGAAGAGGCTGCAGGGAGATCGGAACTCATGCACTGCTGGTGGGAATGCAAAATGATACAACTGTTTTGGAAAATGATATGGTTCTTCCTTAGAAAGCTAGAACTAGAAATACCATAGAATCCAGCAATTCCACTCCTAGGATTATATCCTAGAGTAATAAGAACCGTCACACGAATAGACATACACACAACCATGTTCATTGCAGCATTGTTTACAACAGCAAAAATTTGGAAACAGCCTAGATGCCCATCAAAAGATGAATGGATAAACAAACTATCATACATACACACAATGTAGTATTATGCAATGATAAAGAACAATGATGAATCTTTGAAGCATCTCATAACATGGATCAAACTGGAGGACATTATGCTGAGTGAAGTAAGACAATCACGAAAGGACAAATATTGTATGAGACCTCTACTGCATAACTCATGTAAAAGCTTACACACAAAAAGAAACAGTCTTTGTTGTTTACTAGGGATGGGAGGAGTGAGGAGGAACTAAATAGATAAGTGGTAACTTTGGTGAAGGGTAAGACAGTACACATTACTGGGGAAGCCAGCACAACTTGTACAAGGAAAGGTCACGGAAGCTCCACTGACACTTCCAAACTCCCTGAGGGACTGAATTGCTGGGCAGAGGGCTGTGGGTACCATGGTCTTGGGGAACATCTAGCTCAATTGGCATAACATAGTTTGTAAAGAAAATGTTCTACATTCTACTCTGCTGAGTAGTGCCTGGGGTCTTAAAAGCCTGTGAGCAGCCATCTAAGATACTCCACTGGTCTCACCCCTTCAGGAGTAAGGCAGAATGAAGAAAACAAGATACAAAGGAAAGATTATTCCAAAGGACTAATGGACCACAATTACCATGGCCTCCACCAGACTGAGTCCAGTAGAACCAGATGGTGCCCAGCTACCACCACTGACTTCTCTGACCGGGATGAAACAGAGGGTCCTGGACAGAGGTGCAGAAAAGATGTAGAACAAATTCTAAATCACAAAAAAAGACCAGACTTACTTGCCTGACAGAGACTGGAGAAATCCGGAGAGTATGGTCCCCGGACACCCTTTTAGCTCAGTAATGAAGTCACTCCAGAGGTTCACTGTTCAGCCAAAGATTAGACAACCCCATAAAACAAAATGAGACTAATGGGGCACAACAGGCCAGGGATAAGGACTAGAAAGCAGGAGGGGACAGGAAAGCTGGTAATAGGGAACCCAAGGTTGAGAAGGGACAGTGTTGACATGTCATGGAGTTGTTAACCATTGTCATAAAACGATATGTGTAATAACTGTTTAATGAGAAACTATTTGTTCTGTAAAACTTCATGTACAGAATTTAAAGAATGAAAAAAAAAGAATATTCTAGCATCCTTAATATAATGATTTGAAAACTTTATAAGTAACTTCTTAAGAGAATATAAAATAAATGTCTTCATAACTGTTTTTAAATAAACACTCCTAACCTTTTTTTTTTTTTTTTAACAAGAGGGTAAGTTCTGCTATTTGGTTACTGTGTTCTACTGGTCACCATTGTGTCTGCACTACTTTAATTTGCTTGATGTGCTCCATTAGTTGAATTCTCTGGGTGAAGAACTATAGTTCCATGATTTGAAAATTTCTCATAGGTTTCTCATCAGAACTGGAGAGTTCTATACCAGAGAAACTATCTAGATTCTGTGTGAGGGCACCACTTTTAAAACACCTTCAAACTGATACATTTTGTTAATAATAATAATATCCATTGAAATTTATCTGCTGCCAGGGTTATTTAGGAAGGCTGTACAAAGTTAGTTCCTTTTGGGTGACTCTGAGAATCTGTTCCATGCCTCTCTCCTAGCTTCCAGTGATTGCTGGCAATCCTTGGTGTTCTTTGGTTTATAGATGCATCACTCCAATCTCTGCCTCCATCATACGTATGTTCTTCCTTGTTTATCTCTGTCTCTTCTCTTCTTACAAGGATATCAGTCATATTAGATTAGGATCCACTCCAATTACTGCATCTTGATTACATTTGCAACCACCCTATTTCCAGATAATGTCATGCTCATAGGTACTCAGGGTTAGGACTTCAACATATCTTTTTGGGGGACACAATTCAACCCATAACAATGCTGGATCTTTCCCTTTGTGAAACGAGTTTACCTAGAGAGACAGGGAAGTTAGGAGCTCATCCGGGCTCCCCCTCAGACTCTTCACCTTGCCCTCACTCCTCAAAAAAAGCAACCTTTAAGTCTTACAGAGTGACGTAGGCTAATAGAACAATCCTACAGTGTAGGAAGTCATTAGGCTCTGCTCTTAATCACCTACTTTATTATATTAGAAATCTATAATTTTATTTGACTACTCTAACTTGAAGTTCAGAAAGACTTAATCAATGAGTTAAAGAGATATAGGAGATGAGATAATAACACAGGATTTATGCACACAAGAGGGCTAGTATGAGGCATATCCAAAATGAGGAGAGAGAAGGTCCAGGAGAGATTCTCCAGTCTTGCACTGTTTCTAGTACTGTATTTCCTAGATCCTATCTCAAGTCTTGCATATAAGGAAAAACAGGAAGGCACCAAAAAAGAAAAAAAAAAAAAAAAAAAAACAGAAAAGCTTATTAACTGAATAGTGGTGGGAGAACTCAGAACATATTTTACTAGAAACATTTTCAGATGCACATGCTCTCAATCAGAGTTCACAGTGTTGTACAAACTCAGGAGGATTAATCACCTTGTACAGAGTTGTACTTTAGGAGTTGACCCTGACATTGAACACAAGGGAATGAAACTTCCTGGAGATAAACGAAACCAGCCTTTACTGCATACCTAATGTCAGTGCCTTAGTCATCTAGTGCTACTCTAGCAGGAATACCACAAGTAGATGGCTTTTAACAAGATAAATTTATTCTCTCACAGTCCAGTAGGTTGCAAGTCCAAATTCAGGGCATCAGCTCCAGAAGAAGGTTTTCTGTTTCTGTTGGCTCTGGAGAAAAGTCTGTGTCTTCAATCTCCCCTTGGTCTGGAAGGTCCTCGTGATGCATCAGTCTTCTCTGCGTCTGGAAGCATCTCAGTGCAGGAACCTCAGGTCCAAAGGACTCGCTCTGCTCCAGCACTGCTTTCTTGGTGGTGTGAGGTTTGTATGCATCTCTGCTTGCTTCTCTCTTTTATATCTCAAAAGAGATTGCATTAAGACACTATCTAATCTTGTCAACCTCATCAGTATAACCTCATCATAGTGATAGAGTTTACAACACATAAGAAAATCACATCAGATAACACAATCATACAATACTGGGAATCATGACCTAGCCAAGTTGCTGCACACATTTTTTGGGGGACACAATTCAATCCATGACAGTCAGGGTAACCAAAGGACATGAATAGGCTGGCACCTTAAGGCTTTAGAAAGCAAAGAGATCCCAGCTAATTTCTTGAACAGTATATCTCTCCGGTGACACGTCCTGTGTAACCAAAAACCCAAAACCAAACCCATTGCTGTCGAGTTGATTCTGATGCATAGCAACCCTACAGTAATGTACTCATATTACTGGAGGCACGCTACAAGGCAGGTTTTTTTTTTTTTATTTTTTTTTATTTTATTGTACTTCAGGTGAAAGCTTACAGAGCAAATAGTTTCTCATGAAATAGTAGTACACATGTTGTTCTATGACATTGGTTAACAACCCCACAACGTATTAAGCCTCTAAATTCTCAACCTTTTTTTTTTGATGAAAATTACAGATGGCCAAAGATACACCGTTTCAAAAATTTCTACATTTACAGTTCAGTGACATTGACTACGCTCTTCCAACTGTGCTGTTATTCTCACTTAAGATAAAGGCTTACAGAACAAAATAGTTTTTCATTTAACAGTTACTACACATGTTGCCCTATGACAATGGTTAACAATCTCCCAGCACATCAAGAATATCCTTACTCCACCTTGTGTTCCCTATCACCAGGGGGCTTCCTTGTCCCCTTCTGTCTTCTGGACCTTGTCAGTGGACTATTGTACCTCTTTAGTCTCATTTGTTTATTTATTTTAAGGCAGGTTTTGATATTGAAAACTGCCCCAGAATTTGAAAGGTTAAGACAGGGGCTGTACTAGTTTCATATTGCTACTGTAACAATATGAAAGAGGGTCAATGAAAAAGAGGAAGACCCTCAACAAGACGGATTAACACAGTAGCTGCAACAATGGGCTCAAGCATAATGATTGTCAGGATGGCAAAGGACCGGGCAATGTTTCCTTCTGTTGTACACAGGGTCACTATGAGTCAGAACTGACTCAATGGCATCTAACAACAACACTGTAACAAACTACCACAAACTTAGTGGATTTAAACAACACAAATTTATTATGTTACAGTACTGGAGGTCAGAAGTCCAAAATGGGTTGGCAAGGCTTCTGGAAAGGTAGAGAAGAATCTGTTTCTTTGAATTTGCCAAATTGTGCCTTCATTCCTTGACTTTGGTCCCCTTTCTCCATCTATAGACAGGCAAATTCTGTCCAGTAGAAGTTCAGTTGACTTCTGTCTCTCACTGTGGAGAAAATCAGTTTTGCCTCCATTTGGAAAAGCACGTCAATATTCTTGATTTACATATCTGTCGGTTCTTTGGATTCTCCTTTGAACTCTTTGTACCATCTTAAAAACCAAAACCCAGACCTGCTGCCATCGCCTTGACTCCAACTCATAGCGACCCTACAGGACAGAGTAGAACTGCTCCATAGGGTTTCCAAGGAGCAGCTGATGGATTCAAACTGCCAACCTTTTTTGGTTAGCAGCTTGATATTCCTTTATTAATAAGTTAAATAAAATTATGAACACTTTAAAAAAATTTTTTTTTATTGTACTTTAGATGAAGGTTTACAAAACAAATAGTTTCTCATTAAACAGTCAGTACAGAAATTGTTTTATGACATTGGTTAACAACCCCACGACATGTCAACACTCTCCCTTCTTGACCTTGGAGGACCTTTTTTTTGTTGAAAATATACATAGCCAAAGTTACACCATTTCAAAAGTTTCTACATGTACTATTCAGTGACATCAATCACATTCTTCCAGTTGTGCTGCTAGTCACACTATCCTTTTCCAAATTATTCCATCACCATTATCTTCAACTCAGTGCCCCCTAGGCTTCCCATAAAAACTTTTCAGTAGCTGTTGTCAATTTGATCTCACATAGATAATTTTTTTGTACCTTAGATGAAGGTTTGCACAACAAATAGTTTCTCATTAAACAGTTATTACCTATATTGACCTACGACAATGGTTAACAACCCCACAACATGTCAACACTGTCCTTTCTCAACCTTGGGTTCCCTATTACCAGTTTTCCTGTCCCCTCCTGCCTTCTAGTCCTTGTCCCTGGACTGCTGTGCCTCATTAGTCCGGTTTTGTTTCATGAGGCTGTCCAATCCCTGGCTGAATGGTGAATTTCCGGAGTGACTTCACCACTGAGCTGAAAGGATGTCCAAGGGCCATACTTTTGGGGTCTATTAACACATTTTCATTGTATACCTTTGTCTTAGCTACCCAGTGCTGCTGTAACAAAAGATACCACAAGTCAGTGGCTTTAAATAACAAAAATTTACTTTCACTCTGTCTGGAGGCTAAAAGTCCAAATCAGGGTCTTGGCTATATTGACTCTTTCTGTGGATCTATGTCCTAGTTTCTGGTCACTGCTGGCTAACTTTGGTGTTTCTTTTCTTCCATGATCCTCACTTGGAGTCTATTTTCCCCTTGTGTATGTGTCTCTATGTCTATTTTGTTCTTTTATAAAGCAGCATTCAAAAAATCATTCAGTTTAAGATCCACCCTAGGCTGGTAAAAACCTTATTAACATAACAAAAGAAAACCCTTATTTCCAATCAAGGTCATATTTACAGGTTCAGGGGTTAGGACTTCCGCATAACATTTTGGAAGAGACATTTCAATCCATAATAACCTTTATGAGATTCAATGGTTTTAGTTTGTTTCAAAAATGATCCTTTAATGTTTGCCACCAACATGGAATAATTTATTGTCTAAAAAATGATCCAAAACAATGACAAAACAAAAAGCCCACATAAAATTAATAGAAAGGGAAAAGAATAAACTAGTGAAAGAGAGACTGGGCAAAATTGAAGTTCTACTGTCACTCAGAGTACACCTTGGTGGGTCAAGAAAACAAAGGCCTGGGCTGAAGTCACCTATAAGTTGTACTTCTCTTGCAAAGCAAGTTACATGGCTCCATCAGGTGAATGTATTGGGCATCTTAGTGGAAGACCTGCAAAACTGTTAAAAGGCTATTTTTTAAAGAAAGTCTATTCATGATTCTCATACAGATGTAAAGGAAACATCGAAAAAATAATTAATAAGAGACGAGCAATTTGTTTCAACAAGTTCAAAACAGAACTCAAAGTACCAGCTAATATAAATGGGTAAGACATACTGAAGTAAATTTATATATAGATACAGTCAGTCCACAGTGCAATAATCAGCTGCATTCTAATGGACACAGCTTGTATTCGTATGAACACAATTTGTATTCTTATGGACAATCATTTACATTATTATGTTTTTTACATTTTACCTATAGCTCAAAGACTGAAAAGTAGAAATAATGGGGAAGGGTGCACTAGACAAAATAGTGAGTAAGACTTTTTTTTTTGGTGCCCATTTTAAAACTTTTCACAATTTTTCCAAGACATTATAATGTGTCCCAAGATAATCCCACTTGGTGAAAGTACTTCTGAATGCATGTAATCACTATTACATGGCATTCTATTAACGTTGGAACAGAAGGAAGGGCTTTCCTATAACTTCTCACATCATCTATCTCTAGTGAAATAACTCTCTTAGTTTTATTTTCAGCCCCGACTCCTTAGATTTCAGTTACAAGTCCATGGAGGTAGGAGTAATCTAGTCAAGACAACTTGAAACCACTTCTGCTTGCTACATTTGGCTATCATCTTTTATCCAAGATATTGCACTCTTACTCTTTGTTCTTTTGAAATGGAATGTGATTCTACCAACAAATTGGGCTCCGTAGGTATGCCTAATCATTCCTAGGTAGAAGGACAAGTGCTATTTAGTTTGCCAAGTTGGGCAGTCTATTGCACAAAGAAGAATTCAATACCAGTGATAAAAGGAAAACGTATGAAATGTTATTAGAGATTAGAATGTATAGAGAGTATAGGACTCATTTTCCTTGCATAAGGAAAAACACATGTGTGAAGATTAGATGTGATTCCTAAATTTCCTTTTTAATCTAGACTGTAGTCTATTTGCATAAAAAATGTCAGCTGCCATTTAGCAATCTTCACTCATGTGCTAGGTTCTCTGCTATAAATTGCTTCATGCATTATATTTAACGTTTGCATGGTCAAAGTAGAAAAATATTATTTTTCACATCTTGTAGATGAAGAAGCCCATGGCTCAAAGGAGTTAATAGAGATGCACAAAATCACTGTTAATAAGCAGTGGATCCTAGGTTGTGTGATTCAAAAGCCCATACACTTTCATTCACACTCAGTTAAAAAAAAAAAAACAGAAACCCAAACCCATAGCCGTCAAGTCAATTCCAACTCATAGTGACCCTACAGGACAGAGAAGAACTACCCCTTAGGGTTTCCAAGGAGCGCTTGGTGGATTTGAACTGCTGACCTTTTGATTAGCAACAGTAGCTTTTAACCACTATGCCATCAGGGTTTCCTGTTTAATAAAAGACTACAGAAAAAACTCTTCTTTCCAACTGGCAGAGTGGAGAACGATTACTAGTATTCTTGATAGAATCTATAAGGTGCTGTACTTGATTACTGAAATAGAGTTTGACTGACACAGTTTGCTAACAGATAACACGTTGCATAAAGGAGAAAGAGAGGAATCAAGGATAACATCATTTTTTTTGGAGTTAGCAGCTGTCAGAATAGAGTTGTTATTATTTACCTAGGAAGACTGCAGAATTAGATATGAGAGCAGAAGGAATATCAGTGGCTTTATTTTACAAATGTTAAGATTAAAATGCCATCACAGTGCACAAACTGATGTTGGGAGACATGTCTCATGGGTCTCATACTTCAACATATTTAGGGATAAACAGCTAATTTGCTCTGGACTATATTTTTCAAGAGTATTTATATAGGCAAATAGCCATGTAAGATAGAGCTACATCATTGTCCAGGGTAGATTTATTTACAACTCAGGTTAAGGTTGTGTGTCAACTTGGCTGGGCACGATTCTCAGTGGTTTGGCAGTTATGATGTAGTTTGGCAGCTATGTATGATGTAATCATCTCCATGGTGAGATCTGATATAATGTAATCACTTCCATGACGAGATCTGCTATGAGTAGCCAATCTGTTAAAAGGGTATTTCCTTGGGGGTGTGGCCTGAATCCAATGTATACTGACTCTCTGGCAAAGCTCACTGGCTTTTGCTCTGCTCTGGATCCTGCATTCAACTTGTCATCACTTGACCTCCTGTTCTTGGGACTTGAGCTAGCAATTTGCTGATCTTGTATTCATTAGCCTCCCAGCCTGTGAACCAGCAGCCTGACATCTGACCTGACGATCTTGGACTCGTCAGGTCCTGCAGCTAAGTGAGTCAGGAGAAGCCTCCAGCCTGATGCTTGGCCTATGGGACTTGGGAATTATCAGCCTTTACAACCATGTAATCCATTTCCTTGGTATAAATCTTTCTCTTTCTCTCTTCATATATACATAAAGACATATATATATATTGTATATATGTGTATATATACATATGTGTGTGTATATATGTGTGTATGCATATATATATATATATATTGGCTTTTGTGGACTTGTTTTAATTTTCTTCAGCTTCAACTTGAACTTACATATGAGTAATTGAAGGTTTGTTCCATAGTCAGCCCCTGGCCTTGTTCTGAGTGTTGATATTGAGCTTTTCCATTATCCCTTTCCACAGATTCCGTCGATTTTATTCCTGTGCTTTCCGTCTGGTGGGGTCCATGTATATAGTCTCTGTTTATGTTGTTGAAAAAAGGTATTTGCAACGAAGAAGTCATTGGTCTTGCAAAATCTCTATCATGTGATCTCTGGTGTCATTTCTATCACCAAGGCCATGTTTTCCAACCACCTATCATTCTTGTTTGTTTCCAACTTTCAGATTCCAATCATCAGTAATTATCAATGCATCTTCATTGCATGTTTGATCAACTTCAGACTGCAGAAGTTGGTAAAAATCTTCAGTTTCCTCATCTTTGTCATTAGCAGTTGGTGTGTAAATTTGAATAACAGTCGTATTAACTGGTCGTCCTTGTAGGCATACAAATATCCTATCGCTGACAGCTTTGTACTTCAGGATAGATCTTGGAATGTTCTTTTTGATGATGAATGGGACACTATTCCTCTTCAATTTGTCATTCCTGGCATAATATGATTGTCCAATTCAAAATGGTAAATACCAGTCCATTTCAGCTCACTAATATCTAGGATATTGATCTTTACATGTTCCGTTTCATTTTTGACAACTTCCAATTTTCCTAGATTCATACTGTGTACATTCCATGTTCTAATTATTAATAGAGTTTGCAGCTGTTTCTTCTCATTTTCAGTCATCCCATATCAGCAAATAAAGGTCATGAAAACGTGACTCCATCCAAGTCGTTAAGGTTGACTCTACTTTGAGGAAGCAGCTCAATGCCTTCCAACCTGAGAGACTCATCTTCCGGCACTGTATCAGACAATGTTCTACTACTATTCATAAGGTTTTCAAGGGCCAATTTTTTTCAGAAGTAGACCGCCAGATCCTTCTTCCTAGTCTGTCTTAGTCTGGAAGCTCTGCTGGAATCTGTCCACCAAGGATGACCCTGCTGGTATTTGAAATACCGGTGGCAAAGCCTCCAGCAGCACAGCAACATGCAAGCCACCACAGTATGACAAACTTACAGAGGCATGCTTAATACAGCTATTAAACAAAAACCTCACAACTGGATCAATAAACAACATCATGGTAAATGGAGAAAAGATTGACATTGTCAGAGATTTCATTTTACTTAGATCCACAATCAACACCCATGGAAACAGCAGTCAGGAAATCAAACAAATGACTGTGTTGGGCAAATGTGCTACAAAAGATCTCTTTAATGTGTTAAAAGTAAAGATGTCACTTTGAGGACTAAGGTGCGCCTAACCCAAGCCGTGATATTTTCAATCACCTCATACACATGTGAAAGCTGCACAATGAATAAGGAAGACCAAAGAAGAATTGATGTCTTTGAATTATGGTGTTGGTGAAGAATATTGAATATATAATGGACAGCCAGAAAAATGAACATCTGTGTCTTGGAAGCAGCCAGCATGCTCCTTGGAAGCAAAGATAGTGAGACTATGTCTCGCATTATTTGGATATGTTATCAAGAGGGACCAGTCCCTGGAGAAAGACATCATGCTTGGTAAAGTAGTTGTTGTTGTTACTGTTGTTATGTGCTGTCGAGTCAGCTCTGACTCATAGCGACCTTAAGTACAACAGAATGATACACTGCCGGGGTCTGCACCATCCTCACAATCATTGTTACGCCTGAGCCCACTGTTGTAATCACTGTGTCAGTCCATGTGGTTGAGAATCTTTCTCTTTTTCACCGACCCTCTACTTTACCAAGCATGATGTCCTTCTCCAGGGACTGATCCCTCCTGATAACATGCCCAACGTATGTCAGACATAATCTCACCATCTTCCCTTCTAAGGAACATTCTGGTTGTATTTCTCCCAAGACAGATTTGTTCGTTCTTTTGGCAGTCTATGGTATATTCAATAGTCTTCACCAACACCATAATTCAATGACGTCAATTCTTCTTCAGTCTTCCTTATTCATCAGCCAGCTTTCGCAAGCATTTGAGGCGATTGAAAACACCATGGCTTGGGTCCGGCGCACCTTAGTTTTCAAGGTGACATCTTTGCTTTTTAACACATTAAAGAGGTCTTTTGCAACACATTTGCCCAGTGTAATGCGTCCTTCGATTTCTTAACTGCTGCTTCCATGGGTGTTGCTTGTGGATCCACATAAAAAAGAAGCCTTTGACAATTCAATCTTTCTCCATTTATCATGATGTTGCTTAGTGGCCCAGCTGTGAGGATTTTTGTTTTCTTTATGTTGAGGTGTAATCCATACTTAAGGCTGTGGTCTTTGATCTTCATCGGTATGTGCTTCAAGCCCTCTTCACTTTCAGTAAGCAAGGTTGTGTCATCTGCATAACACAGTTTGTTAATAAGTCTTCCTACAATCCTGATGCCCCGTTCTTCTTCACAGAGTCCAGCTTCTTGGATTATTTTCTCAGTATACAGATTAAGTACGGTGAAAGGATACAACCCTGACACACACCTTTCCTGACTTTTAACCATGCAGTATCCCCTTGTTCTATTTAAACGACTGTCACTTGATCTATGTACAGGTTCCTTATGTAAGTGTGCTGGAGTTCCCATTCTTCTCAATGTCATTCATAATTTGTTATGATCCACACAGTTTAACGCCATTGTGTAGTCAATAAAACACAGGTAAACATCTTTCTGGTATTCTCTTCTTTCAGCCAGGATCCATCTGATATCAGCAATGATAAACCTGGTTCCATGTCCTCTTCTGAGTCTGGCTTAAATTTCTGGCAGTTCCCTGTTGATGTACTGCTGCAGCCACTTTGGAATGATCTTCAGCAAAATTTTACTTGCATGTGATACTAACGATATTGTTTGATAATTTCCCCATTCGGTGGGATCACCTTTCTTTGGAATAGGCATAAATATGTATTTCTTCTAGTCAGTTGGCCAGGTAGCTGTCTTCCAGATTTCTTGGCATAATAGACAAGTAAGCACTTCCAGAGCTGCATCTGTTTGTTTAAACATTTCAGTTGGTATTCTGTCAGTTCCTGGAGCCTTGTTCTTTCCTAATGCCTTCAGTGCAGCTCGGACTTCTTCCTTCAGTACCATCAGTTCTTGATCATATGCTACCTACTGAAATGGTCGAATGTCAGCAAAAAGAGGACGATCCTGGGTGACATGGATTGACACAGTGGCTGCAAACGACCTTTGTGAGGATGGGCAGTGTTTCCTTCTGTTGTACATAGGGTTGCTACAAGTCAGAACTGACTCGATGACATCTAACGCCAACAATGCATATATGTATGTGTGTGTGTGTGTGTATATATATGTATATACATATATATATATATATGCTTCCCTGGTTTTGCTTCTCTAGAGAACCCAGCCTAAGACACTAGATTAATAAAGATAACATCTCTCTCCAAAGGGGAGGATGGTCAGGTTTTCCAGCAGCTCCTGATATAAAATACCAGAGCTTCCTAAATCAGGGTTCCTCCTTTATAAAGTACCCCATTTTATGCTCAGGTAGCACCTGTTCCTTAATGTGTTGTCTTGTGAGAATTGGTTGAACTGTTTGTATATTCATACACTGGAAATATATGATTTATATTTTCCAATAAATATAGTGGAATGCAAATAAAATTATATGACAGCATTCTATTCTTTTCAAAATTATCCTTCTGTGTTTATGTGTGACTGTGTATAATTACATGGAAAGAATATATATATGAGAGAGAAGGATATATCTGCATGGATTTGTAACAAGGATAATAAAGATACAAACTTTTCAGAATGGTTGCACAAGGAAAATAAATTAATTTTTATTTCATTTAAATTGTGTTCAAATAAAAACAAAAAGTGGACGTGTGGGTGATTTTTATTGTTATTTTATATGAAAGAAATGGCTACAGGGTTTAGGGTATAACCGTCATATTTCAGTCACAGAAACCTCAGCATAGAATGATGTTAACAATAATAAATCATACCTCCCTGAAAACCTCCCCTTTTTGAAAACCTAGCAGAGCGACCAGGTGTGTGCGTGTGTGTGTTTCTTGAACATATACGATGATTTCTCTTTTACTAAATGTTACTTTCCTGTTTTTTCTTCTTTCATTCTAGTTGCTTTTGGTATGGTTTTCTTCCAAGGGCCTCTGTGGATGACTGCTCCCCCTGTTCAAGAATGTTAAGATTCTCCCTGGGCCTCCAACACTACTCTCTGCTGCCTCTACACGCCACTGCCATTCGCTTGCTCTGACACTAGGCAACACCACTGCTATTGCTGACGTTGTATAACTCCTGGAATCACCAAAGTGGCACTTTGCTCTCTGAAGTCCTCAGGCCTCTACCTGTATGCTATGTTCTGGTTTGTAAGTGAGGTGAATGCTTTTTTTCCTCTTCTATGTTACATTCTGCTATATGTCATATATATGTTCTGATGCTTTACAGAGATTTATCTACAACCTTTTCTTTCTCTATATTTTAAGCATGAGCCGTGTGAGTGCTGAAATGGGAAAAAATATCTAACAAACAATGGGAAAACTTTTTTATCAAGAGACTCTTCGATTCCTCATGCAGAGGATATTCATAATAAGAAAAAGAAGGATTATTAGGTGTCAGGCATTGGGACAAGTGATATTGGCTGTTAACCAAAAGGTCTGCAGTTCGAATCCACCAGCTGCTCCTTGGAAACCCTGTGAGGTAGTTCTACTCTGTCCTACAGGGTCACTATAAGTCAGAATCGACTCGATGGTAACAGGTTTGGGTTTTGTTTCCACACACACACATACACACAAACATATATGTAGTTGTTGTTATGTGCCATCCAGTCAGTTCTGATTCATTGCAACCCTATGTACAACAGAACAAAACACTGCCCAGTCCTGCCCCTTCCTCACAGTCATTGATATGCTTAAGTTCATTGTTGCAGCCAGTCTCAATCCATCTCATTGAGGATCTTCCTCTTTTTCTTATGAGCATTCTGGTCATATTTCTGCCAAGACAGATTTGTTCATTTGGCAGTCCATTCAATATTCTTCTCCAACACCACAATTCAAAGGCATCAATTCTTCTTCGATCTTCCTTACTCATCGTCCAGCTTTCACATGCATATGAGGCGATTGAAAACACCATGGCTTCGGTCAGGCACACCTTAGTCTTCAAGGTGACACCTTTGCTTTTCAACACTTTAAAGAGGTGTTTTGCAGCAGATTTGTCCAATGCAATGCATTTTTTGATTTCTTGATTGCCTTTTCTATGGATGTTGATTGTCGATATATACGTATGTGTATATACATATACATACATGTATTCATTCCTTTAATTCTCACATCTTGAACTTTTTAGTAGAAAATACCACTTTTATTTTGATGAAAAAAGTGTAATATGTTTTACCCCTACCAAATAAACCTGTCTCCTTATTTTAATTCGTGCTTTGCTAATACAGTCATGTATCACATAATGCCCATTTGAGCATCGTCAGACCACGTATAGGTCCATGGTTCCATAAGGTTATAATAGAGTTCAGAAATTCCAATCACAGAATGGACGTAGTGCATGCAACATATGTATCTCATTTATATATTACCTTGCCAGATATATTACCTGAAATACAGTACTGTATGTGTACAATATTTAGTCAATACGGGTACATTACAATATCCCATATATCTTTGCTAAGTATTTACAGGCAGTCCCAGGGTTACAAACGAGAGCCATTCCTAAGTCTGTCTTTAAGTTGAATTTGTAGGTAAGTCAGAACAGGTACATACAGTTCTTATTTATCATCAGCTAGTCAAATGTTTGTCTTAGCGTATAGTATATATTTTACTTTTCGATGCATATAAAACACTTAAGAAACACTTCCAAACTACACAATGTTTTCATGAGTGCCACAAAGTATTGCGTGTGTTCATTAATATGAACCACTGTATTTAACTAAAATTTTTAATATAATAGGCTTTATGGCAGTCCATTCATAATTATGAGTTGTCCATAAGTTTGGCATTCATAATCCAGGGACTTCTTGTAATATGGTGTTTGCACAATGTCTAAATCACATAACATCCTATTTCACAAAACGTATCATGGATGTTAAAAAATGCATGACTGTATTTCTAAGCTACGTCCTCAAAGCCTCTAAGTTAAAGTTGAAAAAATAATAGGCCAGGCTGTGTCAAAGGAACAGTTACTGCATCCAGCAATGGTCTGTAATAAAAACTGTAGTAGTGTCAAAGAAAAATACTACTTCAAGGTGTAATAACGTATACATTATTAGATAAGTTAATTTATAATACAAGGGGAGAAAAAAAACAATGCAGAAGACCATACAAACACAGTGTGAATAAACTGTAAATTGAAATGGGAGTTTCTCATGAGGCATACTACCATGTTCTTTCCTATGATCAGTCAAGTCAACCCCGTGATTTTCATTTGTTCATACCTATTCTTTCTTTCACTGTCTAAGCCCTAATTTACTCCCACTGCTATCCACTCCTACTGCTCTATTAATTTCCAAGTTTCTCTGTAGGACACTTAAGTTGGTCTTGTTGAAGAATGTCTTTTCTCCTGCTATGGAAAAAAAGTTGCTTATTCTTTTAATCCATTTCAACTTTAGCCCTCAACAAGGGCTAAAATGATAGCTAATACATACTCAACACTTAGTTTTTTGGTAGTAGGCAACAGTCAACTTCTATTAATTTAGGGAGGACTGGAATTAGATATTCATGCTTATAAAATACACTAATGCAGAATCAGTTACAGTGCTAGTCAATCTATTCATTGATTCACCCATTCAATAAATATTTACTCAGTAACTACTAGGTGCCAGTCCTAGGTACTCACGAAGATACATTTCTCTCTCTCTCTATCCCCTAACTGTGGTAGTTTAAAATAGACTATTTACAATACATTTGTAAAACTTAAATTTTGAGATGCAAATTAAAGGTAAAACAAATAAAATAATAATTTAATAAAAGCTATGCCTTGGGCCAATACAAAACACACAAAAAGTGCAAGTATAAGTTCCCAAAGTTCCCTCTGATCAGATTCTTTCACAGTCTTCCCATCTTAGCTAATGTAAATTTAATTCTTCCCGTAGGTCAGGCCCAAAACGTTGAAGTCATCACTGATGTCCCTTTCTCATACACCTCACATCCAGCCCAATCACTAATTATTTCAGTTCTGCATTTAAAATATATCCAGAATTCAACATTTCTTACCCTACATCTTATCTACCACTCTAGAAAAAGTCACCATCATCTCTCTTTTGGATTATTGTAATAGTCTTCTAGGTGGTCTCTCTATTTCTGTTTCTGTATCCCATTCTATTTTAATTGTTACAACAGTATACCGTTAGCTTTCTCAAAGCATTCCGATGGTTCTCCATCTACTTAAAGAAAAAACCAGACTCCTCCCTCGAACCTACAAAGCCCTACATAATTAGCCCTTCATTCAGCTCTCTTCTTTTTTCTGTATCTCACAACTTTCTTTTTATATGTTTGTTTTACAGTGCTTAATCTCCTTGTTGTTCCTGTATACACAAAAGTCTCCTTTTCTGTGGGTCTCTTTGTATACTACATAAAATTTTAACTCCATTCCCCGAATCTGTCTTAAAACAAAATTTTATTATCTCTCACAGCTGCATTGGTTGACTGGATTCAGCTGGTCAATTCTCATTGGAGTTTCGCATGTGGTTGCATTCAGATATCAGCTGGCGCTGCACTGTGCCGGACATTCAAGATGACTTACTCATATGACTGGCAGTTGAGGCTGGCTATTGGCTTAAAGTTCACCTATGCTGGTGATCAAAGTGCTTACCTGTGGTCTTTCCATGTTGTTTGGACATTTCACAGGGTGGCTTCTTTTTAAGCACATATTGGGCCCTTGTAGAGAAGATGATTAACCACAAAATATTGGTAGATTACTCAAATTGGTCTATGTACAGTTTCCGCATGAGCATAATTAAGTGTTCTGGAATTCCCATTCTTTGAAATGTTATCCATAATTTGTTATGATCCACACAGTCAAATGCCTTGTGCAGTCAATAAAACACAGGTAAACATCTTTCTGGTATTGTCCGCTTTCAGCCAAAATCCACCTGACATCGGCAATGGTATCCCTCGTTCCACATTCTCTTCTGAATCCAGCTTGAATTTCTGGCAGTTCTCTGTCATTGTACTGCTACAACCATTTCTGAATTATCTTCAGCATAATTTTACTTGCATGTGATATAAATGATATCGTTACACAATTTCCACATTCCATTGGGTCACCTTTCTTTGGAATAGGCATATATATGGATCTCTGTACAGAAACCAAGAGGCAGTTGTTCCAACAGAACAAGGGGGTACTGCATGGTTTAAAATAGGAAATGTTTGTGTCAGGGTTGTATTCTTTCACCATACTTATTCAATCTGTATGCTTAGCAAATATTCTGAGAAGCTAGACAATATGAAGAAGAACGTGGCCTCAGGATTGGAGGAAAACTCATTAACAGTCTGAGATATGCAGATGACACAACCTTGCTTGCTGAAAGTGAAGAGGACTTGAAGCACTTAATGATGAAGATCAAAGACTACAGCCTTCAGTGTTGATTACACCTCAACATACAGAAAACAAATATCCTCACAACTGGACCAATATGCAGCATCATGATAACTGGAGAAAAGATTGATGTTGTCAAGGATTTAATTTTACTTGAATCCACAATCCATGCTTGTGGAAGCAACAGTCAAGAAATCAAAACACATATTGTATCAGGAAAATCTGCTGCAAAAGACTTATTTAAAGTGTTAAAAAGCAAAGATGTCACTTTGATGACTGAGGTACACCTCTAAGCCATGGTATTGTCAATTGCTTTGTTTGCATGCAAAAGCTGGACAATGAATAAGGAAGACCAGAGAAGAATTGATGCCTTTGAATTATGGTGTTGGCAAAGAATATTGAATATACCATGGACTGCCAGGAGAATCAACACATCTGTCTTGGAAAAAATACAGCCAGAATACTCCTTAGAAGTGAGGATGGCAAGATTTCGTCTCATATAATTTGAACATGTTATCAGGAGGGACAAGTCCCTGGAGAAGGACATCAAGCTCGATAGAGTAGAAGGTCAGCTAAAAAGAGGAAGACCCTCAAAAAGATGGTTGACACAGTGGCTGAAACAATGGGCTTATACATAGCAAGGATTGTGAGGATGGTGTAGGACCAGGCAGTGTTTCGTTCTGTTGTACACAGAGACGCTATGAGTCAGTACGGACCCAACGGCACCTAACAACTCAAAGTGAGCTACCCATTGTGAACTCTGTTCTGCATACAAAACAAATGATCTTACCACAGGCTTTAATGGAGAAAAAATTACTGGGGAATCACACGGAGGTGAATGTCTATTTTCCTACTCAAATTAGGGTATTGCATAGACATCTAGCAGGGTCAGGCATCAAAATCCAAGAAGAGAATTCCAACCATTACAATGGGGGACTTTGAACAACATGAATTAGAAAGTACCAGGACTTTCTGTAAGTAATCAGGAGACAGAATAAAATAATATGATGTGACATAACTATGATCCAGCCTTATCCTTCTAGCTCAACATCTGTGGTTAGGGAGTGGAGAAACTAGTCATTCCTTTGGCATGATTGTAAGGATCTGGGTCCAAGCTTTACAGTTGACCAAGATTTGCCTTGGCCAACTTTGATATAGCTTTGGGAGTAGTCAACACCTTTTCATGGAGGCTGTGAATTGTGTCCCCCCAAAATGTGTGTCAATTTGGCTAGGACATGATTTCCAGTATTGTGTGTTTGTCCTCCATTCTGTGGTCTGATAATCCTATGTGTTGTAAATCCTAACCTCTGTGATGTTAATGAGGCAAGATTAGAGGCATTGTTGTTAATGAGGCAGGACATAATCTACAAGATTAAGTTGTATCTTGAGTCAATATTTTTTGAGATATAGAAGAGAAAAGTAAGTAGAGAGGAGAGGGACCTTATTACCAAGCAAGAAAAGTCAGGAGGGAGCGCATCCTTTGGACTCAGGGTCCCTGCGTTGAGAAGCTTCTAGACACAGGAGAAGATTGATGGCAAGGACCTTCCCCCAGAGCCTTCACAGAGAGAAAATCTTCCCCTGGAGTTGGCAACCTGAATTCGGACCTTTAGGCTCCTAAACAGTGACAGAGTAAACTTTTGTTTGTTAAAGCCATCACCTTGTGGTATTTCTATTATAACAACACTAGATGGACAGAGCTGAACTGCCCCATAGGGTTTCCAAGGAGCAGCTGATAGATTTGAACTGCTGACCTTTTGGTTAGCAGTCAAGTTCTTAACCACTGCACCACCAGGGCTCCAGATAGCTAAGACAGAGATGAACCTGCAGGAGATCATTCTTGGACAAGTTAAACCTTATCTCTTAAAATAAGTATTGCCTGAGCCTCCATTCCATCTATAGGCTCAGGCTCAAGAATTTAATGGAGGTGAAAGTAAGTTACGTAAACAAGAAGCTTACACTCCCCCACTCCTGCTGCACTGCTACCTTTCTCTCAACTCACACCTGTTACTTCCTGGGGAATTCATGAATTATTTAACTAATTCCAGTTGGTATAAAATCAAATCTAAAATGTGAGGGTTTAACACAATATATGTTTATTTCTCACTCATGTAAAGTATAAGACTAGTATTTCTCGTTGGCTGGTTCTCTTCTTCTAGCAAGGACCCCAGTTCTTTCCATCTTGTTGCTCCACAGCTTCGGCATGTGGCTCTCAATGTCGCTGTGGAAGAGGAACAGACATGCAGGATGGCTCAAAACAGGTTTGTTTTTATTGTAATTATTGGTGTTTCTTTTAAAGAACTGGCCTCAATGAAGCACACACCAATTTTATCAACGTTCTGTGGACTAGAATTTGGTCACATGCCCACACCTAGTTTCTCAGAAGGCTGAAAAATATGGTCTAAATGTATGTGTCAAAGAAAGAAAATGGGGGTTTTGTGATCAATTTAGCTATCTCTGTCATATTTCCCTATGACTGGTTTTCTGAAAGGGAAAGAAAAGAACAACAACAATGACAACAAAAAACCATCATTAGCAATAAAAAAAAAAAAAATCACATTAATCCCTTTCAGAGATATCTCTGAATTATATGGCACCAGTGGCCAGAATTGGATGGCTGGGCTATTACAGAATCATTTAGGGGTGGCCTTCATGGATATAGAGGACGTAACATTCTCTTAATGAAAAGAACTAGAGGTAACACATTTTCTCTTTGCCTGGAAAGAAAGATAACATGTGGGGCATATCAAGAGGGAAAAACAATTTAACTCTATGATCAGAAAATTGGAAGAAAAAAGTGAAGTGTGGAGATTTGTGTAAAACATATTTAGGGAAGAAATATATGGTTAGATCTCTCAAAATAGGTCAAATTGTAAGATTTGCATGTCCTGTGTGAATATTTGTCAGAAGAACTTGTTCTTTGATGTGGCCATTTATTTGATGACATATCATGTTTTCCACCATGTGGATTCTGCTCTTTCTTTTTCCACAGTCATGACATTGCTTGCTTTATTGTTTCCTGAACGGAGTTGCAAAGGCGGCAAGAATGAAGTTTATGCAAGGATCAATAACATGCCCGTCTCCTCAGCAAGGCTGACCTGCTGCTGCTACCAATGAGTGTTCAAATTGTCAACAAAGCCCATGACCACATTCGGCTAGTAAATTGATTAACTAGTCCCCTTCTCTAGTAAGTAGATGAGACAGCATTTACAGCATTTATTATTCACTGGAATATATATACAATGATAATATAGATTTTCCTTGTTTCACAGCCAAACTTCTGCCTGCACCATCATTCACAGGCTCTCTGAATGCCTTATTTGAAGTCATGATTTCCTATATAACATTACTTCTAAAGAAAATCCTTTTATGGTGAATTAAGACAATGTGCTGATTCCTAAATATTTCATTAATCTTACCATATTTTCCATAATTCAAAAGCAGCTATCCTTACAGAATAAGTGGAATCATTCCTAAAGACCAAATTATGGCATAATGTGTGGAAAAAATCATTTTGTGAGACTGAGGTGTAATCCAGCAAGATTCAATAAATTATTTGAACTATAAATTTGAACAATAAATTTGGCACAGTGGTTAAGAGCTTGGCTGTTAACCAAAAGGTTGGCAGTTCGAATCCACCAGCTGCTTCTTGGAAACCCCATGGGGCAGTTCTACTCTGTCCCACAGATGGCAATGGGTTAATGACAATATACGGTATTATTTATTTGATAGTTAGACTGTATCGTGATTACACCTAATGGACAACTAATAAACGTCTACCCCCAGTCTGTGCTGGATTCTGGTGTTTTAGAGATCTCAGCACCTAAAGGAGGAAAGCTTCCACCAGGGATCATGAAAATACTTCCACTAAATTCCAAGTCATGATACCGTTTTGCCATTTGAGAGTGTTCATGTTATTGAACAAAAGAAAAAAAAGTGATTGTGTGGCTGGAGCGGTTGATTCTAATTATTAAAAGGAAAGAAAATTACTGCTACACAGAGGGAGCAGTAAGGCATGTGTCTGGAAACCAACAGATATTCTAAGGTACTTCTCGGAATTTCCACATCCAGCAAGCCCTTACAAGAAGGTCAGATGGCTGAAGCCCCCTGGGGATATAGTGTAATCGCACCTTCAGATAAAGAATCTTAACTTAGAAGCTAACTGAGGAACATGTAGTAGAGAAATAAAGTTATAAGTGTAAATTATAGCCAAGTAAAGAGCTGTAGAACCAAGAACTGTTGTAACTAACCACATTTTCTCCCCTAAATTTTCTATTTATATATATTAACTTTTTTGGTCTTTCAATTTCTCTTTCTCTGAAATATAAACTGTGTTACTGATAGTAAGGTTAACAATTTAATCCATAGATCATTTGCTTTCAAGAAGGGCTGTGACTGAACTAGAGGGAGGATGAAGAACACTCAGAGATGAAAACAGTGATAAGCCTTGGGTCTCTTCTTTTGGGTAGAGATTATACATGTCTTCCTTTATGTATGTATAGTTGCACTGTATAAATTGGGGCATGATGCTTTTGCTATTTTCTGGTCTAGAAATTAGGTCAGCAGAAATGTGTATATGAATAGTAAGGAGATAAAAGTGTGTACTATGTAATATACTTCATATTGGCTCACTCAGTACCAATTTAATCCCAGACAAAATAAAAACCACATTTCTCAGGTTCCTTTGTAACCATAATTTCACAAGTGCCTTATCTTTCTCTAAGCAGATGTTCCTGCAAGACAATCTACATAAGGCTGCAGGTTGAGTGAACACGGTTATCCTGATAATACAAGTGGTATTGGTTCTTATGTGGTGGTTGGGGGCTGGAGAAGTGCTGATCCTAGTTTCAATGATTAGTGGCAGAAGGCCATCTGTGAAAACTACTCCCATTGTGCGGGAAGTCATTTCTGCTGGCTCTGTGCACTTCAATACTCATTTTCTGCCTCTCCCCAAAATTCTGTGAGATTCTTCAAACTAATAGATTAAATTAATAGATTGTTTTCTGTTTAAACTAGTTAAGAGTAAATCAAGAAACCTAACTAATAGACCCATTAATTACCTACAGATAAAATATACATGCACCCACACAACATTCTAAACTCCTTAAAAATGAAAATATGTATTAAAAAATATTAAAAAATTATGGTCTTTTATGTATATTACACAATTTCCTTCTATCCCATAGAGGTGAATGAGAGTTCCCACGTTACTGTTTGATGACTTTCTAATTTGTAGGTAAAACACATTGTTATCTGAAGTTACTTTGTTTTCATAATTACTAATAATGTTTAATATTTAATATGCGTGTTAGCTATAATATTTCAATTTTATATTCTTTAATTAACTAACGTGGTCCATTTTCTATTGCTGTTTGCTTCAATAAGTATTTTCAAATATTGCAAATGCTAAAACCACTGAAAAATAATACGTGATTATTATTTTCATAACAATTTTCTCTGTTTTATACATCTTCTGCCAAAAGCATATTACTTTTATAATTAGGAAAAGAAATCACTATTTCAAAAGGAATTCAGCTTTGCTTTCTTGTATAAAATAGATGTTCTTCAGCCATTTAATTGTTGACGTTTATATCATCAAACAACTTGGAAGATAAATCAAGAAATTTACCATTTAAAAATGAAATCAAATGTTAAAACATAGTGGAGGTTTTAATATAATCTATGAAAAAATAGAGAGACCCTCAGTGGTGCAAACAGTTAAGCGCTTGATTACTAGATGAAAGTTTGGCTGTTTGAACACACCCAGCAGCATCTTGGAAGACAGGACTGGTGATCTGCTTCCAAAAGGTCATAGCCTTGAAAACCCTATGGAGCAGTACTGCTCAGTACACATGGGGTCACCGTAAGTTAGAATGGACTTGATGGCAACTCATAACAACATGAGAAAATATGATCCATTGTACAGAATTCAGATTATGCAAATTTCATAAATGTCTTGCACAAAATAAAGGATGCCTCTACATGTTTAAAGACATTAGTATTAAAGAAATCAAAGTGACATACATATAGGAAGGGCTTGATTAAATTCCAAGTGACTAAGAAACATAAAGAATGATAGTGAACCCACAGCAGGGAGTTCACAAAACAAGTAAGAGGGAAGATAGTTGAGCCTCAAACTGGACTTGCAAAAGGGTAGAAAAGGAATATGTACCTTCAACCTCTGGTCAGGTTTCATCTTGCAAGGATGTAGTTCTTGGAAACAGCCTGTCAGGACTGACTTTTGAATTATGGAGAATCTGAATAATAATTCTGTAGCAAAAATTCCTCCATATATAACTACTTTATTTTGAGCAATAAGGTATTATGTCTGTCAGCAAGCATTATGATTTAATAAGGAAACTCCACAGGTGAGTCACAAGGTCTGGTTCTGAATTCACTGTTCTATCCTAGATGTTCTGACTGGGCTTTCAGTTTGATGGTACCAGACTTAGAGACGATATGGGCTAGAAAACAAAGCCTATTAAATGAAACCATTTAAATATTCCACTTTCCTCTAAAATTTGAGATACAACAACCAAAAATGGATTCAATATTGTGACTTATCTGGTTTCTAAATATATATGTACATAAACGCATATTATATATACATATATGTACCTATGTGTATGGTGTTTTTATTAACCCTATAGGAGTTTTACAAGAAGCCCTGGTGTACAGCGATTAAGCACTTGGCTGCTAACCAAAAGGTCGATGGTTCAAACCTACCAGATGCTCCATGGGAGAAAGATGTGGCAGTCTGCTTCCATAAAGATTACAGCCTTGGAAACCCTATGGGGCAGTTCTACTCTGTTTTCTATAGGGTGGCTATGAGTCAAAATCGACTCATCAGCAATAAGGTTATAGCTGTTTTATAGGAATATTGCATTCATATGAGTTTTGTCCCCTGCTCCCCCCCCTTTTTTTTTTTTTTTTTTTAATTCCAAGTCTCAGCAAGCACATATGTTCACAACCAGCAGATCTGGTTAGCTTTTAGAATGAGAAAAGCTCAATAGGAAGGAGAGCTGACCGTTCCAGGATTCTGTCAAGACTCACATTGTCACTTTTTGGTTCATCATTCACGAACATGCCCAGTGTGTCCTAGAATCTATTCTTCATTGTGCTATTCTGAAAAGATAAATTACTGCTATTTTTGTAACATAATCCTACGATAGTTCAGTGTACTCCTTTTAAAATCTTCTTTAAAATATCACAACAAAAACTGATGCTAAAATTATAAAAATGAAGTAAAGAGTCATTTATAACTACCAAATATGCACTCCAATAGTCAGATTTTTAAGGAAATGCAGCAAAGCAAACCTGACATTGTCCAAGAGAATGAAGAAAATCTCTGACCTAGACAACTTGAATTACTGGCTTTGGAATGTGTTACATATTTAATTTATCCCCCTTGCAGATATATTGCTCTAATTACATTTTAAGGCTAATGTTAATAAAAATGTGTGTCCCTTGAGTATAACTGATTATTGGAAAGAATAGACAGAGCAATTTTTCATCCATTCTATTCTTTCATTCTCTAACCTCTATTTGTTCACCAACATTTTTTTACCCATTTTCACTCTCCTTATATCATTCTCTTTGTCCACCTTTCATTTTTTTTCATAAACATTTGTTGCTTTATCTGAAGGAAGGCCTCCTGCCTTCTGACGAATTCTCTCTCCTCAGTATTTTTGGTAAAAATATTTTCAATGCTTTTTAAAGAGTTTAGTTCCATACTGACCAACTCGCACTGTGACATGTAACATAAACGTAATAAAAGCAGTTAACGCTTTGAGTTAATGGGCACTCTCTATTAGAATGCAAGCTGCATGAGAGGAGAGGCTTTATTTTGTTAAGGCTTATTCAAACAGTACTTCAATCATTCAACTCCTGGTGTATGGTAGGAAGAAAATCGGAAGAGTAGAAACAAGGTGTTTCGGGTCAAGAAATTTGAAGGTGACACAGAATAACGTTGGAAGTGAAATCTAGGTGCCCAGAAATGGATTTTTGGTTGATTTTCTAATGTAGTCCAGAATTAGGCCTTTTGATTATATCAGATTTTCATTAGGGGGTCAGGGCAGTACAATAAATATAAACAGATGTGATGCTTGCTGTAGTAGAACTGAGGGCAGGGGATGGAGGTGAACTCTGAGATAGGATCCCTTAAGTCTACCTAGAAGCTTGATAAACAAATATAACAAGGGAAATAATAAGTGAATTGAATCTTGAAGAATGAGTAGGGATTTATCAGGTATAAAAGGGAAGAGGGACATGCCAAGAAAGGGAATAGAAAATAAGTAAAGGAATAGTCAATGGCACTTTTCCTGATGTTCCAGAACTAGTTAATAGTGCTCCCCTTCTTCATTACCAAGGTACACTAAAAGCCAGCACAGCAGGCCTGCTAGAAAGTCCTTTCCTTTGCCTGCTTCCAATTACATATGGAAAGATCAAGTGGACCTGGGAGAATTGAGATGATGACAGTCATCGGGTTTTTAGACGGGTGATAATGAAGCAGTTTGTATTCTCCCTCCTGGTGAGGTGGGAGGGGTGGGGCAAGAATGTGAGAGATTCTCAGGGATAAAATGGATGCTGTGGAAGAAACCCAAGCACATGATCCAGAGAGAACAGGAATTTGATGCTTACAGGAAGGATTGCAAACTCCAGCCCAATTAAGTAAAGGGAAATGCCCTCCCCACCCGCTACCCATCTTTCCTGTACTCAAACATGGGTGATGCGGAGCCTAAAGGAAGAAAGAAGGGAAGACAGTAAAAGAGCTGAATACCCTTTTTCCTCACTTGTAAGCCTAGTTTGCATTGAGTTAGGGGATAAAATTGAGTGTGGATTAAAATAAAAAGTTGGAGTTTAAAATAGAATGAACTAATTTTAAAAGCAGAAAGTCACTGGGCATTTATGTAACCTGCTCAGTAGGTATGAGAAAGTGGAATTTGACCTAGTGCAGTTCAAAACAGTAATTGAAAGAAACATAAACTTTTCATATTCATACTTCCAATTACTTTGGAGTATTTGGGATTACTTTTAAAAAAAGTGTTACATATACAAAAACACAGGTATAAAAGAACATGGTATATTCCAAGGACAATAGTTTGTTTGGAAGGTCCAAAAATCAGATGGTATGCTGGAAAACTCTGAGAGAGAAGCTAGAAAGTTAGGAAGAGCCTTGTAGTCCATCTTTAGTGTTTGGATTGTAATTTGTGGTTGAGGATCCTCTGAAAGTGTTAAGCATGAAAGTAATGTGAACAGTTATTTGTTTTGTGAGTGATGAATGTCCCATGAATTTATTTTAATCAGTCAACAGCTGGAATCTTAAATTCTAACAACTACATTTTGAGAGATACATTAAGGAAATTCATCTCAATTTATGCAAAAAGGAATAATGAGAAACCAGAAGCCATGCAATAGGATACTTTTGAGAGTAGATGGTATTTGACTAAGGCCTGGAGATTCTGGTAGAACTACCGTAGGTAAAAATAAATAATTTTCATGGATAAAAGGAAACAAGAAATAATGAAGCTTAATTTGGGATGAGTAACAGATCCTATATTACCAGAATATAGACAGCATATATGTAAGGTAAGCACACAATTAGTTGACAAAAAATGGGACACTTTTGAAAATGAAAAGGGAAGTCAATAATTATGCTGAGTGAAGAGATAAACCAGACTTAACTTCAAAAAGTTGGGTGTATGTTCACTGTAATGGATTGAACTGTGTCTCCCAAAAATATCTGTCAACTTGGCTGAGTCATGATTCCCAGCACCGTTTTGTAATCTGATGTGATTTCCTTATGTGTTGTAAACTCTATCACTATGATGTAATAAGATAGATTAGTGGCAGTTATACTGATGAGGTCTACAAGATTGGATAGTGTCTTAAGCCAATCTCTTTTGAGATATAAAAGAGAGAAGTGAGAAGAGACACATGGGAACTTCATACCACCAAGAAAGCAGTGCCGGGAGCAGAGCGCATCCTTTGGACCTGAGATTCCTGTGTAGAGAAGTTCCCAGACCAAGGGAAGATTGATGACATGGACCTTCCTCTAGAGCAGATATAGAAAGCATTCCTCTGGAGCTGATGCCCTGAATTTGGACTTGTAGCCTACTAGACTATGAGAGAATAAATTTCTCTTTGTTAAAGCCATCCACTGGTGGTATTTCTGTTACAGCAGCACTAGATGTCCCTACAGATAGGGTCATGAAAAGATATTATAGAAAGACAGCGAAGGACATTGAATTGACTGATGAGTTTGTACTCATCCGTACAAACTGATAATTGTGGACATGAAGTCAGTATCCCTTAGATTAATAATTAAAGTAAATGTAATGATAGATAATTCAATCAATAATTTTTATAACCTATGTTAATAAAATATTACCTTTATTATGAAAATTAAGCAACATATGCCTACTAAGGTTTATTTGTTTTTACTTCCTTTAATTTGTTATAAATCTAACTGCCTATACAATATTTCAAGTATATTATCCAAATATTTTCACAGTTCCACATAATAGTCTGATATTTCTGTATTTATACCTGTTGCCTCAATTATCTAGTGCTGCTATAACAGAAGTACCAGAAGTGTGTGGCTTTACCAAAAAGAAATTTATTTTATCACAGTTTAGGAGGCTAGTAGTCTTAATTCCAGGCATTGGTTCTAGGGGACCCCTTTCTCTCTGTGTGTTGGCTCAAGGGGAAGGTCCTTGTTTCTTTTTATCTTCTGTTCCTTGGCTCCTTGGTGATCTTCATGTGGCATGACATCTATCATCCCCATCTCTACCCCTTTTCTTCCTTGCTTAATCTGTTCTTTTTATATCTCAGAAAGGACTGATTTTAGACATACCCTCCACTAAAACTTCCTCATTAACATAATAAAGAAAACCCATTCCCAAATAGGATTATAACCACAGGTATAAGGGATAGGATTTAGAGTGCATATTTTTTGGGGGACACAATTTAGTCCATAACATTTGTCCAGCTGCCTCCAAAACTCGTAATAAATTGTCTAACTTACCTAGGATCTATAATTCAGTTCACATTATCTCAATTTGTCTACAAATAGACAGATACATGGTCAGAAAACAAGTTATTTCATTTATAAATCAGGACTCTATTCAGCATTACAATTTATTCTCTAATACATAAATTATGACAAAACAGATTGGTTGAAATAAGATCAGCCATGCTTCTTAATATCATAAGTTTTCATCAGAGTAAAATAGAAAGCAAAATTCCATCCATGTTGTATTACTAAAAAAAGGAACAAGTCACATTCATTGATCACAGGAATACTTTCAGTAAATGAGTACAGAGGAAATTATATCCGTTTAAAAGGAGGATTACCTCTTTCTAGACATGCCTGAGAGATAGATGACTGACTGACAGGCTAGTGGTGGTGTCTTAGTCTGGAAGCTCTGCTGAAACCTGTCCACCTCCTGTGACCCTGCTGGTATTTCAAATACCAATGGCATAGCTTCCAGCATCAAAGTAACATGCAAGCCGCTAGAGTTGGCTTGGAAGAGCTCACTTGTCTTTGCCAAGAAAAGTGGAAGAGAGTTCCCTGGTCAACTGACTGGAAGAGATCCCTATTTCTGCCCATTCCAAAGAAAGGTGATCTAACAGAATGTGGAAATTATCAAACAACATCACATGCAAGTAAAATTTTGCTGAAGATAATTCAAAAATAGTTGCAGCAGTATATCAACAGGTAACTGCCAGGAATTCAAGCCAGATTCAGAAGAGGATGTGGACCAGGAATGAGGGATATCATTGCTGATGTCAGATGGATCCTGGCTGAAAGCAGAGAATACCAGAAAGGTGTTTACCTGTGTTTTATTGACTATGCAAAGGCATTTGACTGTGTGGATCACAACAAATTATGGATAACATTGGGAAGAATGGGTATTCTAGAACACTTAATTGTGCTCATGCGAAACCTGTATGTAGACCAAGAGATAGTCATTTGAACAGAACAAGGGGATAGTGTGTGGTTCAAAATCAGGAAGGGTGTGCATCAGGGTTGTATCTTTTCACCATACATATTCAATCTGTATGCTGAACAAATAATCCAAGTAGCTGGACTATCTGAAGAAGAATGCAGAATCAGGATTGGAAGAAGACTCATTAGCAACCTGTGATATGCAGATGACACAACCTTGCTTGTTGAAAGCAAAGAGGACTTGAAGCACTTGTTGATGAAGATCAAAGACTACAGCCTTCAGTATGGACTACATTTTAACATACAGATAACAAAAATCCTAACAATTAGACCAATAAGCAACATCATGATAAATGGAGAAAAGACTGAAATTATCAAGGATTTCATTTTACATGGATCCACAATCAACGCCCATGAAAGCAGCAGTCAAGAAATCAAATGACATATTGCACTGGGCAAATCTGCTGCAAAAGACCTCTTTAAAGTGTTAAAAAAGCAAACATATCACTTTGAGGATTAAGATGTTCCTGACCCAACCCGTGGTATTTTCAATTGCCTCATATGCATGCAAAAGCTGGACAATGAATAAGGAAGACCAGCGAAAAATTGATGCCTTTGAATTATAGCATTGGCTAAGAATATTGGATATATCACGGACTGCCGGAAGAAGGAATAAATCTGTCTTGGAAGAAGTACAGCCAGAAAGCTGCTTAGAAGAAAGGAAGGGAGACTTCGTCTCACTTACTTGGGACATGTTATCAGGAGGGATCAGACACTGGAGAAGGACATCATGCTTGGTTGGTAAAGTAGATGGTCAGTGAAAAAGAAGAAGACTCTCAATGAGATGAATTGACACAGTGGCTGCAACAATGGGTTCAAACACAGCAATGATTGTGAGGATGGCTCAGGATCAAGCAATGTTTTGTTCTGTTGTACATAAGGTCACTATGAGTCAGAACCAACTCGACAGCACCTAACAACAGACATGCATGGTGCTTATTAAGTGAATTAGAGCCCTAGTGTACTAGTTAGTCGCTGCTTACTTGAAAAGCATTCATTTGAAATTAACATATTACCTTCTTGTCGTTTTCTTGGATCAATGTCGTATCATTACGTTATTCTATTTTTATTTATACATTACTATTAGTAGATCAAACTGTTGCTGTGAACTGTGTGCACAGTAATTCATATAAATATACCAATATTTTCTTCCTCCCAAAATTTATAATTTTTCATTTCAATGACTTAAACATGTTTGGCCATGAGATAATTAAAGATTCCAGAGTCTTTGTTGCTAATACTTTTCAATGCACGTTTGGATATATTTTAAGAGGGAGAAGACCAGCTTGGTAAATGAATTTTAGAAAAGCAAAAACAATCTTTTTAATTTTTATCAAAGAGAGAGATATAGAGAGAGAAACCTTTCTTATGCATCAGCTATAGTTAGCAACTGACTGCTTAAGGATCTGGAGATACAAAGATGACATAGTTTCTGCCCCAAAGGTATTTAAAATCGACATTATTAAAAGCAAAGTATTTATCAAGAGCTGTATGTCATGAAATGCTTTAATGGAAGAGATTGAAATTGACCTAAAAATGTATTATCTTCTTTTACTCTAACCTTGTTTATGTCCACTCGGCACCAGCCAGCTTCCTTGTGGACACACTTTAGACACTGAAGGCCCTTGAATTTGAACCACATCTTTAATCTTAAATGCAAGTATACTGTCTAAAGTCAAAGCACTTCTTATATTTTTGCTAAATATCCCCTGTGATACTTGTACTTCAACTTCATTAATACCTCTAAAGAAATAGTTAAAGTTAAGCAAAGTAATAATTAATATACTTTTTTTTCAAGTAAAGTATATGGGAGGGAGCCCAGGTGGCTCAGTGGTTAAGCGTTTGGCTGCTAACCAAAAGGTTGACAGTTCAGATCCACCAGCCGCTCCTTGGAAGCCCTATGGGGCAGTTCTACTCTATCCTATAATAGGGTGACTGTGAGTCAGAATTGACTCCACAGCAACGGGTATTTATGGGAGTGTCTTTGGCATTGTGGTAGGTAGGACAATCTCTGAAGCTCAAATCCCTGTTTTCAAATCCTGAGTTGGCTACTTACTATGCGCCATTCATAAAATTACTTAACCCACTGCCATCAAGTCGATTCCAAGTCATAGCAACACTATAGGATGAGGGTAGAAGTGCCCCATAATGTTTCCAAGGCTGAAATCTTTACAGAAGCAGATTGCCACATCTGTCTCCCATGGAGTGGCTGGTGGGTTCAAACCGCCCACCTTAAAATTACTTAGCCTGTCTGAATCTTGATAAGGGCAATGGTGGTTCAGAGGTAGAATTTTCACCTTCTATGCAAGAGACCTCATGCTAGCAACCACTCGTCCATCAGTGGAGGCTTACAGGTTGCTGTGATGCCGAACAAGTTTCAGCGAAGCTTCCAGACTAAAACAGACTAGGAAGTTAGGTCTGATGATCTACTTCCAAAAACCAGACAATGCAAATCCTACGAACCATAAGGGTCTGGTCTTCAACTGATCATGGGGATGGCGAAGGACTGGGCAGCATTTTGTTCTGTTGTTCACAGGGTTGTCATGAGTCGGGGGCCTACTAGAAGACAGTTAACAACAACAACAACAACATCTGAATCTCAGTTTCCTGGTCTGTAAATTAGAGATTATAGTAGTCACTATCTCAAAGAGTTCTGAGAACATTAAATAGGTTAATACATGCAAAGCCCATAGCAGAGGACCTCACAAAAATAACTAAGATGTATATTAAATGTGTACTGTTGTTATTATTATTATTACTACTACTACTACTATTATTATTACCACTACTACTATAGGAATCATTTATTAACATTGGTTCAGCAATATACCTCTTTATTCTTGAGCGGTTAGTAAAATTTGATCTGGAAATCACAGATTGACTTTGTTTTGTTGTTGAAATAATAGATAAATTCTCAATATACAATTCTATCATGCCGGATTTATTGAGTTGTGATTCTACTTAACATCTTAGCTTAGGCAAGAATACCTTAACTGCATCTAAGAGAAAATTCAAACAATAGTGTCTTAAACAACAAGATTATTTTTTGTCTTATATAAAAGAAGTCAGGAAATCAATAAGAAACTAGGTTCCATCTTTCTGCCTTTACATCTTCAGCACAAGTCTTCTATCCTTAAATTTCCCTCAAAATGCGAGATGGCTAGTAGAGTTCAAGCTAAAGGTTTTTGCTCTTGACAAGAAGGAAAGGAAGTGGAGCAAGATTCAAAGAGCATCTATTTTCCAGGTGAGTCCCATTTACAGAGGTTTTACAAAAGTGTCATCGTATACATGCCTATACTTCATTTGTTGTTATGAAATTCAAAGTGCTATTCATTATACAAGCACTCCACATACTTGGATACAGTTGGCTTGAAGGTCAATAATCTTTCCCAGAAGTTGTTTGAACTGTACCTTTAGAAAGAGATTAATTTAGTCCTTTCATGACCAAATTATTTTTTGCTTTTAATTTTTTGTTGATATAACGTTTTTTCATTATATCATTGAGTGTGTCTGAATTTTTGGTAGGTAATATAGATATTAATACACATTATGTGGGACACATATGATGCCCCTCTGGACTCAGGGTATTGGTGGGGTGATGCAAGAAAAAAAGAGGTGTTATCTTAACAATTTTGTTTTACTTGGTGAAACTTTTCAAAACACTAAGTAATGTATAAAAGCACCTTGCAATGGCTGCACATAATTGTGGTTCAAGTCTCCATCTTCTTAGTGCTACTTTCTCTGCATTGCCTTCTAGATCCCTTGACAGTTAAATGCTTTCCAACCTGTTGGAGTCTTATGTCATTTGGCACCCTACTTACTCCTGGTTTGCTCCTCACAAGAAAGGAAGGTCTTCCTCTTCTCTTCCTTTCCCGGCCCACAGTAAACTGCCTAATGAGAGAGTCCCTTCTGATTGTGTACCTTTCACAGCTCTGGTCAAAGTGGTCCACTCCTCCCGTAATTGTGTTGTATTCTGCAACTGCTTTTGGGCAAGAGATTACCAAAGAGGAACCATCTTTGTTCTTTCTTGTGACACTAGTGATATCCTTGGGAATGTGGAACACTGACAAAACTGTCACAGGTTTATTGTCCTGTCACTTTACTGCTGACACACACATCCTTTCATAAGAAACATAAATCCTCTGCACTCTAATTTATCTTTCTTCTTCAGCATTTCTGGTAGCCCCTTTCTATTTGCTTGCACTGTGCCTACAACATACAATCCCTTTTTGTTCATGCTTTTCAGTCAAGTGATAGGATGTAAAATAATTGTTGAAGGCAAGAGCCTATGAGAATGGTAACTGCAAATGACATAGTCCAAGTACAACACTCTCACCAAGGAGGAGAGATGAGTCCTTGTCTACATCTTTTCTTCTGGAACAGATATTAAAATGACTCACAAAGCTAGTTCATGAGTCAGACGAGCACCAAACTTTGTACCCACACTTCATGGGCTTCATGGGCATGTATTGCCTTATTGATGAATGGCCCTTGAATGGCACCATACTTTCGTCAACTGCCATGACACTTGATGGCACATACACCGCTTTTAAGTGGCTATTGAGAGCACTGATAATGGGGCACAATTTGTGAAGCTGGTCATAGCCAGGTTCTCCTTTGGGCATAGCTTTGGAATTGTCATTACAGTGTATGTTCTCAGTCAGTTTCTCGAATCTTGTTTTAGTCATAAGGTCTGCCACACAAGTGACACCCAAGAAGGAGTCACTGGGCCAATAATGCCTGAGCTCCGGGAAGATGAGTATACCCATCAGTACATGCATGGCAATGAATGCCTTTATTTCCTCTATGACTGTAGGTTGCCAGTTTTTGGTTGACCTTCTAATCTCCTGTCCTCTATGTCATCTTGTGTGCTCCTGGGTTGCATAAAGATTTGTTTAGTCCTTTATAACTTCCAAAATTGCTTCCAGAAATAGATAGAAAATAATACACTTCTGTATCTTCCTGTGTCAAGTCCAGGTAATCTTTGGCAGATTGTTGTGGTGAAATCATTATATTGTCAAAGTAGAAGACATCGTTCTACCACTCACCCTAATTTTCTTTCCTTTCGTCACAGGCATCATTGTCTGCTTCAACCCTTTCCTCTGCAACATCAAGTGCTTCATTCCTGTCTCATAACATGGCAGTACCCTTATTGTTGCCAGCACAAAGTGCTCTAGTTGCCACCAAATGGGGAAGTTCCTCCATGGCATCCTTGTCCCCACATCCCCACCCTCCTTAGAGTAATCCTCCTTCTCAGGTAGAGAAAAGACATAATCTAGAATTTCTTCATCTTTCATAGATCTCGTTGCTAAAAAGAGGAATGTGTTAGGAAAAAAAATGTTGGTTCTACAAAGCCAGTATAATACCAATGCCATACTGCGAAACAAATATGAGAATACGCAAGGGGAGAAATTGCATCATTCCAGCCTCCTGCCAAAAAAAAAAAAAAACACACACACACAAGACATTGTTGCCATGGGAACATTACTACTACAATGAATTATTTTTATTATAAAAGAGATACTTACAGCTCATAAACAAGACAAGAAGTCCTGGAAGATTGCAAAAAATGTATACATGGTAAGTCAGGTACTCTATAACTCCTGGGTACAATGTATGATGCCTGAAAATGAGGTATTCATGTAAACGTGGAATCATTGCAAGAAACACGACTTCAAAATAACACACAGGAACCCAGAAATATATTTACAAGGCTTATCTCACAGCACAAAAGCTAAAAGAGACAAAAGTTTTGCACAATCACACTTCCAGAATGCACCACCTCATACAACCCAGCCAACCAATTGCTGTCGAGTCGATTCTGACTCACAGCCACCCTGTAGGACAGAGTAGCACTGCCCCATAGGGTTTCCAAGGCTGTAAATCTTTACAGAAGCAGACTGCCACATCCTTCTCCCATTGAACAGTTGTTGGGTTTGAACCACTGGCTTTTTAGTTAGCAGCTGAAAGCTTAACCACTGCACCACAAGGGCTCCTTCCACCTCACACAATACCCTAAAAAAGGACACACCTGTTTCTTTCATTTCAAACAGTTATATGCATCCCCACCTGCCAGCAACACCTACTGTCAGTGGGACAGTAGCTTCCCAACAACCCCAAGAGGTGGAAAAGGTAGGCAGGCACTGTATGTTCCACTGGTCATGAAAAGGTTAGTATGTAAAAGCCTAGAGATACATTTTTTAAAAAGCAGAATAAATGGTCAGTACCTAAGTTTTGCTAGAGTGATGAGGGTGTACTGGGGGCTGAAACTTGGGAAGTAGTGTGCTGCCAGCTCAAGATGGCATTTGAATTCCAAAACGGAATAAAAATTATAATCTCTAATATTAATTGGGTACTTACTGTGTTCCGCACACTGACAACGACCCAAAGAGATTATGCTATTTTTATCTCCAGAAAGAAACAATAGAGAAAACTGAGTCCTGGAGATTTTAAGTGACTTAACTAAAAATAAACATTCAGTGTCTTTGCCATGAGTCAGAATCAACTCCATGGCAATGGGTTTGTTATTTTTTTAAGCGTCAGTAGCAGGATCAACTGAGGTAGTCTAATCCCAGAGCCAGCTTCCTTACCTGCTGTTAGGTTGTTTTTAGGCGCCGTTAGGTCAGTTCTGACTTATAGCCACCCTATGTACAACAGAACGAAATACTGCACAATCCTGCACCATCCTCACAATCATTGTTATGTTTGAGCCCATTGTTGCAACCACTGTGTCAATCCATCTCATTGAGAGTTTTCCTCTTTTTCGCTGATCCTCAACCTTACTAAACATGATGTACTTTTCCAGGGAATGGTCCCTCCTGAAAACCTGTCCAAAGTAAGTGAGATGAAGTCTTGCCTTCCTCGCTTCCAAAGAGCAGTCTGGCTGTACTTCTTCCAAGACAGGCTTGTTTGTTGTAATGGATTGAATTGTGTCCCCCAAAAAACATCTGTCAACTTGGCTAGGTCATGAATCCCAATATTGTATGATTGTGTACCCTTTTGTCATCTGATGTGATTTCCCTATGTGTTGTATATTCTATCAATATGATGTAATAAGATAGATTAGTGGCAGTTATATTGATGAGGTCTACAAGATTAGATAGTGTCTTAAACCAATCTCTTTTGAGATATAAAAGAGACAAGCAAGCAGAGAGACAGGGGACCTCATACCACGAAGAAAGCAGTGCCAGGGACAGAGCGCGTTCTTTGGACCTGAGTTTCCTGTGCCAAGATGCTCCCAGACCAAGGGAAGACAGATGACAAGGACCTTCCTTCAGAGCCAACACAGACAGAAAGCCTTCCCCTGCAGCCAGCACCCTGAATTCAGACTTCTAGCCTACTGAACTGTGAGAAAATAAACTTCAGGCCATCCACTTGTGGTATTTCTGTTACAGCAGCACTAGATGACTAAGACATTTGTTCTCCTGGTAGTCCATGGTATATTCAATACTCTTCTCCAACACCATAATTCAAATACATCAATTCTTCTTTGGTCTTTCTGATTCATTGTCCAACTTTCACATGCATATGACACAATTGAAAATACCATGGCTTGGGAAAGGCACACCTTATCTGTACACTGTACACAATTTTAGTTTTACTTTATTTTAAAGGTCTTTGGGAGGGACGGTTACTGGGTGATGCAAACAGTTTGCACTCCACTATTAATCAGAAGGCAGGCATTTTGAACCCACCAGTGGCATTAAAACTTCAGAGGAAAGAGTTAAAATTCTGACAGGAGTTTAAGAAATAGGAAAGATGAATGTTTTAAGGCAGAGAGGCTTTGAAAGTTCTATTTAATTATGTATTCATTCATTCATGCTGCACAGTGGGAGTATAGTAGGGATGTCCTTACTTTCCTGAAGCTTACAGTGTATTAAATTATATACATAAAATAGCATAGACACACCTGGATTTACATCAACAACATTGTAAAAATACTAGTCTTTTCCCACAAGAATAGTTTAATGATGGGATTTTCTATCCTTGATGATATTTTAAAACAAAAATTTGTTTTCTGGTATGCCTACTGGGAAAAGGTGTTGATTGTTTTGTACTGATGTTAGAGAAGATAAGGTATTTAGGAAATTGAAATACAACAGAAAATGTAATTAAAACAACACATTCCAACAAATAAAATGAATTTTAATTTTAATTTTATATATTAGCAATTGATTTTTTTTTAAATAGTTGAGAAGATGCTTAGAACAGTGGATCCTAGATGTACAGGAATTGATACAAAACTTGCTTGAGTAGGTTTTCCATAATTGATTTTATAGTGAAGCCCCAGTAAAAATTACTTAAATTACTACATATTTTCAGGCTTTTAGTATTTTAGAATAATTACCACCACATAATGAAGAATCTAAATAATAAGTAATATTGATACCCAACGCATAACAACTCAATAGCCCTTTGTCTCTCAGCATATTGACTACAAAAAGTTGAAAAAAATAACAGAAAAGAAAGCGTTAGAATTCCAAAGTCAGTTATTAAAAATCACTTATCTCTCATTCCCAGTAATGAAAAGGCATTTTAAAATAAACCGGAAGACATCTCGTTCAACATTTACTACACACTATCCTTTGATAGACTATAACATTATTGTTGATAATGATTAAGTTTTTTTTTTAGAGATACTTTCACTAACTTGTTCGTCAAATCTAGGCAAATGACATAAACATTAAGTGGCTCAGCGTAGTTGTTGTAGCATGAAAATTAGAGAATAATACCACATGATTTAACGTTGGGTTTGGCTGCATGTAATATTCTTAACCAATAGGGATATATTTTTCTTACTTTACAAGGATCCTAGAAACAGTCCAGGACTAATATAGTAGCTCTGCAATGACATAAACGCTGAAGACTGCTTCTATTTGTTCACTCTACCATACTTAACATGTCATTTTTATCATCATAGCCTTAAATCTGGTTCACTTCAAGTCATCACGTCTGCATTCCAGTACAAAAATAAAAGGACAGAGAGTAAATGGTAAGTAAGCGTCTTTTTTTTGGCACAAATATAATCCTACAATCCACATTGCCCTTAACTCTCTTTTCCTGTATTAAAAACATATCTACTGGCCTGACAGACTGGAGAAACCCTCAGAGTATGGCACCTGAACACCCTTTTAGCTCAATGGTGAAGTCAGTCCCTAGATTCACCATTCAGCCTGGGATTGGACGGCCCCATAAAACAAAACGAGACTAATGAGGCACAGCAGCCCAGGAGCAATGACTAGAAGGTAGGAGGGAACAAGAAAGCTGGTGATAGGGAACCCAAGGTTGAGAAGGGACAGTGTTGACATGTCCTGGGGTTGTTAACCATCGTCACAGGGCAATATGTGTACTAACTGCTTAATGGGAAACTATTTGTTCTGTAAACCTTCATCTAAGGTACCAAAAAAACCAAACAAACAATCATCTATGTGAGATCAAATTGACTACAGCAACTCAAAAGGTTTGATGGGAAGCCTAGGGGGCAGTGAGTTATAGATAATGGTGATGGAATAATTTGGAAAAAGATAGTGAGAATAGCAGCACAACTGGAGGAGTGTAATCAATGTCACTGAATTGTACATGTAGAAACTTTGGAAATGGTGTAACTTAGGCTATGTATATTTTCACCAAAAAAACAAAAGGTCCTCCAAGGTCAAGAAGGGAGAGTGTTGACATGTCGTGGGGTTGTTAACCAATGTCATAAAACAATATGTGTTCTGATTGTTTAATGAGAAACTGTTTGTTCTGTAAACCTTCATCTAAAGTACAACAAAAAAATTTTTTAAAAAAGAAGATGTTCTACATCCTCCTTTGTTGAGTAGCATCTGGGGTCTTAAAAGCTTGGGAGCAGCCAGCTAAGATACATCAATTGATCCCATCCCACTCAGAGTAAAGGAGAATGAGGAAAACCAAAGCCACAAGGAAAGTACTAGCCCAAAGGACTAAAGGACCAAATGAACCAGAGACTTCACTAGCCTGAGACCTGAAGAAATAGATGGTGCCTGGCTACCATCAATGACTGCCCTGACAGAGAACGCAACAGAAAGTCCCAGACAGAGTAGGAGGAAAATGTAAAACAGAATTCAAACTCACATAGAAAGACCAGACTTAACAGTCTGGCAGAGACTGGAGGAACCCAGAAACTATGGCCCCTGGACGCTCTTTTAACTCAGAACTGAAACCATTCCCAAAGCCCACTCTCCAGACAAAGATTAGACAGGACTATAAAACAAAAAATAATACACGTGAGGAATGTGCTTCTTAGTTCAATCAGATATACAAGACCAAAGAGACAGCTCCTGTTCAAAAGCAGAATGAGAAGACAGGAAGGGACAGGAACAGGATGAATGGATACAGGGAACCCAGCGTGGAAAGGAGGGTGCTGTCACACTGTGGGGATTGCAACCAATGTTACAAAACAATATGTGTATAAATTTTTGAATGAGAAACTAACTTTAGCTGTAAACTTTCACCTAAAGCACAATAAAAATAAATTAATTAAAAATTAATAATAATAGTGACTTGAAACCCCAGTGATAAGATTTGTTGAGAGTAGCTTTGATTACCTTTTACTTTGAGTCTTCAAGTTTCAGCCTCCCTCTGAGGCAGCAACAGGTGTGAGGGACTGTTTATTTTCTCTGACTGAACTCTCCCTCTTTTGCACTCTTATTACAATTTATACTTAAAATCAATATCATACACCTTAGTTTTTAGTCATTTTTTTAAAACATTTATTAGTTTTGTTTTTTAAGTCTTCACTATGGGCCAGACACTGTTAAGCACTTTTAATACATTATCTCAGAAATCCTGATAAAGATTAATGATCTTGTTAAAAGCGTAGGTCCTACAGATAAATCTCTTGATTCAAATCTGTCTCCACACTTGCCAGTTGCGTTACCTAAACAAGCTGCTTAACCTTTCTGTACCTTATCTTCCTCTCTGAAATTTGGAGATAATAATAACACTTTTCCCACAGGAGAGTTAACGAGGATTATTTAAGTGAATAACTGTTACTTGCTTAGAACTGTGTCTCTTGAACTTTGTTCAACACTGACTTAATTCTGGGGCAATCTTTTTATAAGTTTATGTTATCTTGTACGATCACTCTGTTGTAATGTTGGTTATGTTTGCTTGCAGGTTAGTTTCTCGCTTTGCTGGAGATGACCTGAAGCCAACAAATCATTTTAATTCTGTTATTATTATATTTGTGCAAATAGGACCATGCAGTTAAATCTGTACAAGTCAGTCTAGTTTGGCTATTTACACATTCTAAACTTCGATTTATGGAAAAGTTAAAACATACGAAGTCACTGCCAGGCAACATACTTAAAAAGTCTTACTCATCAATATAAAACTGTGTGTATAGCCCTGGGTAATAAACTTTTCTATAACAATTTCATCATTTAAACATTAATCTTTTTTAAATTAATGAATAGTCAATTGACTCTTCAAAAGATTTTTCACAAGAAATGAAACATTTCCAAAATTACAACTGCTAATATCCTAGAGATTTAGACATCCTCAGAATCCATACGAACCAATCGTTAGTAAGATACATTAATCTCTATACTGTTACATATAAATCCTTTTGATGAGTAGTAAATCTGATCTCATGTAATTTATAGAAATGAATTACAAAAATAGGAAATGATTTCCTATTGATTGTATTAAATTATTTAAAATCTTTTTCCTAAAAACAAAACAAAACCAAAAAAGTCATTGTTTCTTAAACTGATAATAATATTTCTAATGTATCCTGAAGCTCTTAGTTATAAAACTAATGGTAAATCTTACCAGCTCTTAATTTTACACCAGGCCTTAAGCATAAAGAGACACCAGGAAAACCATAAACTGAGAGTATCATTGATATATGAGTGCCACATTAATGTATTTGTTTAAAATAAACTAGAAATGATTACTGCTGAACATTGCAGAAAATCACTGAACTTCCTCTTTTTTAAAATTTTCATTTGTTTTTCTTCTAATCTGGATGTGTTTTATTTTTTGTTTTAATGATAGCCTCTGTCCTGGAACCATCTGTAGGATGCACTGTATTGCTATTATACAGTTCAGCAGAGGCCTTTAACACCTTCTGTAGAACACCTAGTGTGAAATATCAACTCCTTCCACTGAGATGTGACTCATTTGTTGCCTTTACCCTATTTTGTCTTCTTGCATTATTGTTTTTATTCAGATGTTAAATCACAATGTAGTGTGTTGGGAAGCCACTTTCAGTGAAGGATCATTCATATTTACATTATTAGTAACGGGAACCCCTTAAAGTCTTCATAAAATAATATGTTATTAAGAAGTTTCATATTTTCCATTGTTCAACACTGAACTTAATTCTGGGGCAGGCTTTTTATAGGTTTTATTGGAACATGAAAGTCAGATTTAACTTCTTTTTTTCAAATTTGGGAAGCATGATCAATAGTTTTCCACAAATGACTATGTTTTATTTTTTAGTTAGAAAAATTTCAACCAAATTCAAAGGTAGTTAGAATAGTGCAATGAACCATTATATATCCATCATCTAGTTTCAACAATGTGTTTCTTCCATAACCCATCCATCTCCTACCCCCAACAATCACAACAGATTATTTAGAAGCAAAATCCATGTACATAGTATTTTATCTATATATAGTTCAACGTATATCTCTAGGGTAAGTACAGCCTTTTATAAACGTAACTACAACTGAACATTATATCCACTCCCCCAAATCCACAGTAATTTGTTAATATTATCAACTATCCAATAATTGTACAGAGTTCCTTAATTATCAGAAGGTAATCGAGAGATAAAACAATTAAGATATCGAAGATTTCTATCACTACAAAAATTTCACATCTGACTGAAATAAATCCTCATCTCCCTCCAGCCTCTAGCAACCACTGACGAGTATTAAGTCTCTGTAGTTTTACCTTTTCTAGAATGTCATAGAAATGAAATCACACAATATGTACCCTTATGAGTCTTACCTCTTTGTCAAAAATCATTTGATCATATATTTGAGTCTATTTCTGAAACTTCCGCGCTGTCCCATTGATGTTATTTGTCTGTCTTTACACTTAATACTGTAGTGTTTTGGTTACTATAATATAGTAATTCTTGAAATCAAGCAACGTCTGTTCTCAAAGTTCGTTTCTGTTTTTGAAAAAAAATTTATTGGGGGGGTAGGTAGTCTTAGTCTTTTTTATTTCCGTATTAATTTTAGAATTAGCTCTCACAAAAAAAAATCTTGCTGAGATTGAGTGGCACTGAGTCTATATAACAAGACAAGGAGAACTGACATCTTAATAATATTGGGCCTTCCAATCAATGAACGCGGTATATCTCTCCATTTATTTAGGTCTTTGACTTTTCTCGTTAATGTTTTATGGTTTCAAATATAAGAATCCTGCACATACTCTTAGATATGTACCTACATATTTCATGTTATTTGTTGCTATGATAAATTGTGCTTTAAAAAAATTTAATTTTCAATTTTCCTTGCTAATACTTAGAAAAATAATTGATTTTTTAGTTGACTTTGTATAATGTGATGTTGCCAAGCTCTTTTATTAGTTCCAGTAGCTCTTTTATAGATTCTTTACCACTTTCTATGTAGATAATTATGTCGTGTACAAATAAGGATAATTTTATTTCCTTTTTTCTGTTATCCAGACATTTTATTTTATATTTCTTGTCTTATTGAGATGACTGGGACCTCCAGTATGATATTGAATAGGGATGACAAGAATGGATACCCTTTTTTTATTTCCAGTCTTAAATTCAGACTTTTGCTGTTCTTTCTGATGTTAGCTGTAGGATTTTCATAGATGTTCTTTATTATATTGAGGAAGTTCCTAATATTCCTTATTTACTGAGGGTTTTTGTAATGAAAAGATGTGAGATTTTATCAAATAGTTTTTCAGTATCTATGACATAATTATAAATTTTTTTTACTATGTTGATATGGTGAAATATTGATTGATTTTTTTCCTTAAAATTTATTATGCTAAAATATGTAAAACAAAACATTTGCCATTTTAACCATTTTTAGTATACAATTCAGCGACATTAATTGCATTCACCGTATCGTGCAACCATTACCATCATCCATAGTCAAATGATTTTATTACTCTGAACAGATACTCAGTATTCATTAAGTAATTGCTCCTCATTTTCTTCTCATCCTACCCCTGGTAATCATTATGCATCTTCCTGTTCTAGATTTGTCACATAAGTAAGATCATACAATATTGTATGATCTATGTATGTGTGATTTATTTCAAGCAGCATAGTGTTTTTAAGGTTTATCCATATCGTAGGATGTACCAGAAGTTCATTTCTCTTTATGTCTGAAACATATTCTATGTATATACCACATTTTGTTTATCTGTCCATCTGTTGATGGTCACTTGGGTTGTTTCCTCCTTTAGGCTATTGTAAATAATGCAGCAATGCACACTGGTGTACAAGTATCTGTTTGAGTCCGTGCTTTCAGTTCTTTTGAGTATGTATCTAGGAATGGAATTGTTGGGCCATATGGGGTTGCCATGAGTTACAATTGACTTAACAGCAAGGGGTATGGTATTTTTATGTTTCACTTCTTGAAGAACTGACAAATTGTTTTTCACAATGGCTGCTCCATTTTACAATAAATGAGGGTTCCAATTTCTCCGCGTCCTTGCCAAGACTTGTTGTTTCTCACCTTTCTGATAATAGCCATCCTAGTGGGCTTGGAGTAGTATTGCATTGTGGCTTTGATTTGCATTTGCATAATGACTAAAGATTTTGAGCATCTTTTCATGTGCTTATTGACAGTTTGTATATTATCTTTGGAAAAATATCTATCTAAGACTTTCACCCATTTTTTAATTGGGTTGTTTGTCTTTCTACTGTTGAATGGTAGGAGTTCTTTATCCATTGTTGCTGTTGTTAGGTGCCATCAAGTAGGTTCTGACTCATGGCCACCCCATGTACAACAGAATGAAACTCTGCCTGGCCCTGTGCCATTCTCATAACCATTGCTATGTTTGAGCCCATTGTTGCAGCCAGTGTGTCAATCCATTTAGTTGAGGGTTTCCTCTTTTTTGCTGACCCTCTACTTTACCAAGCATGATATCCTTCTCCAGGGATGATCTCTCCTGATAACATGTTCAAAGTATGTGAGACGAGTCTTGCCATCCTTGCTTCTAAGAAGCATTCTGGCTGTACTTCTTCCAAGACAGATTCTTTTGCTCCTCCGACAGTCCATGGTATATTCAATATTTTTTGTAAATACCATAGTTCAAATGCATCAATTCTTCTTCAGTCGTCCTTATTCATTGTCCAGCTCTCACATGCATATGAGTCGATTGAAAATACCATGGCTCTGGTCAGGCACACCTTAGTCCTGAAAGTGACCTCTTTGATTTATTTATTCAGGATATTTAATATTCAAGATATTAAACATTTATCAGATATATGGTTATGAAATATTTTCCCCTATTCTGTGGGTTGTCGCTTCACTTTCTTGATAAAGTCCTTTGATGCACAAAAGTTTTTAATTTTGATGATGCACAGTTTATATGTTTTGTCTTTTTTTGCTTGAGCTTTTAGTGTCATATCTAACAATCCATTGTTGAAAACTAGGTGTCAAAGTTTTACCCTTATGTTTTATTCGAAGATTTGTATGAATTTATTTCTTACATTTAGGTTATTGATACATTTTGAGTTAATATTCACAGAAGATGTAAAGTATGGATCCAGCTTCATTATTTTATGTTTAGAGATCCAGTTGTCCCAGTACCATTTATTGAATAGGTTTTATTTCTTTATTGAATGGACTTGACACAATAGCCTAAAATCAGTTGACCATAAATTTGTAGGTTTGTTTCTGGATTCTTGATTTTATTTCATTGGTGTACATGTCTACCAGTATCAGACTGTTTTGATTACATTAACTTTATAGCATATTTTGAAATCTGGAAGTGTGAGTCCTCTTACTTTCATCTTTTTTTTTCCCAAGATCACTTTCTTTATTTGAGGTATCATGCTTTTTGAATTTTGATAGGGATTGTGCTGAATCTATAGATCACTGTTTTAGTCATTTACTGATGCTATAAAAAAACAAAACAAGTTGGTGAATTTAAAGAACAGAAATTTATTTTCTCCTAGCCCAGGAGGCTAGATGCTCAAATTCAGGGTGTAACTCCAGGGGATAGTCCTTCTTCTCAGTAGTCCTGGGAGTTCTTTGACTTTCTTTGGCATTTCATAGCATTCCTTAGCATCCCTTTGTGTTCCTTGGCCTCTGTCTTCCCTCTGTGTGTGTCCATTTATGTAGATTTTTAATTTATTTAAGCAGCGTTCGGTAGTTTTCAGTGAACAAGCCTTTCACCTCTCTGGTTAAATTTATTTCTAAGTATTTTATTGTTTAAATACTATTGTAAATGGGGTTGTTTTCTTGATTTTTTTAAGATTGTTTATTGTCAGTGTGTGGAACACAACTGATTTCTGTGCATTCAACTTTACCCTGATGAATTTATTTATTAACTCTAGTGGCTTTCTTGTGGATCCACAAGATTTTCTATATATAAGATGATGTCCTCTGTAAATAGAGATTTTAACTTCTTCATTTTTTTATTTGAATATCTTTTAGTTCTCTTTTGCCTAATTGCTCTGACTAGAACTTCAGGACAATGTTGAATAGCAGTCATGAAAGTCGGTATTCTCATCCTGTTCCTGATCTTAGTGAGAGAAGGCTTTCAGTCTTTCACCAATGAGTATGATATTAGCCATGGATTCTTCATAAATATGCTTTATCATATTGACAAATTTCATCTCTACTTCAAGTTGTTAGGTGTTTTTATCATTAAAAGATGCTGGATTTTGTCAAGTACCTTTTATGCATCAATTGATATTATGTGGTTCTTTACCTTTGCTTGCTCTACTAATGGAGTGTATTACATTGATTGATTTTCTTATGTGGAACGACCCTTGCATTTTGGGGTAAATCCCACTTGATCATGATGTATAATGTTTTTATATGCTCTTACATTCTGTTCGATAGTATTTTATTGAGGATTTTTTGCATCTATATTCATAAGGAACACTGGTTTGTAGTTTTCTTTCCTTGTGGTGTCTTTGTCTGCCTTTGGCATCAGAGTAATGCTGGCCTCAGAGAATAGATTAGGTAGTGCTTCCTCCTTTTCTATTTTTTTGGAAGAATTTGAGAAGGATTGGTGTCAATTCTTCTTTAAATGTTTGATAAAATTCCCCAGTGAAGCCATCTGGTCCAGACATTTCTTTGTTGGAAGGTTTATGATTACTGATTCAATGTCTTCACTTGTTATGGGTCTGTTGAGACTTTCTATTTCTTCTTGAGACAATTCAAGTAGTTTATGTGTTTCTGGGAATTTATCCATTGCATCTAAGTTATTTAATTTGTTGGCATACAATTGTTACAGCATTTTTCTTTTATTCTTTTTATTTCTGTAGGGTCTGTAGTAATGTCCCCACTTCCATTTTATATTTTAGTTATTTGCATCTGTTCACTTTTCTTCTTTGTCAGTCTAGCTAAAGCTTTGTCATTTTATTGACTGTGGTAAATGTGTATTTAGTAAATTGATGTCAATCAGGTTATATCAAAAGCTTGGCAAAGACAACCTTGTGAAGTAAAGTATGTCTTTTAAATGCTAGGTATGTTTGAATTGAATCAATGCTCAAGATGTCTTGGTAGTTTATTTGTTTCTTCTTCTCACCATGTCTTAATGTTCTATTATGACATATGTATTCACATATTTCACAATTGGAACTATGCAAACAAAAATATGTGATCGCAGTTACAGTTAAGATATTTTCATTATTCTTTAAAATAACCATTGGTAATATAGCTTATTTTTCTCTCTCATTATTGCATTTATTTAATAAGAATTGTTGACTGACTTCTGAGTGAGTATAAACTGTAAACTAGGTGACATGAGAGATAGAGATACATCAGAAATAGTAGAAATCATTTGCTTCCTAAGCCTCACTCTGGTTCTACTAACAATTTTCATTCTAAGCCATTCTACTTTAATATTTCTTATCAGTTTATAACAGAATGGGGTATATCAGAGGGTAAGTGAGGACAGTAACAGTGCGCATGCGTGTAAACCCCAATTCTATGACAAGGAAGAATGAAATAAATGTTATGATAAAGATACAAGTAATTCCCCTGGGAGGGCAGACAATGAATAGTCACTTCAATCGAGGAAATGACAGACAACTTCAGGGTGAGATGCATAGGAAATTGAGTCTTGAAGAAAAAAGAAAGTTTTGAAAGTAGAGAGAATATAACATGAGAGGGTAGAAAACACTGACTGTGCTTTTAAAATGCATACTTTAGTGTCTATGATCATGAAACGGGCTATCTCTACATTAGGCATGAATAATAAAGTTTAGTGTTTAGCTTGGAAAAGGAAACAAAAATAAGCCTATTAAGGAAGATACAAAAACACTAGAATGTGGTATGTCTTTTTTACAAAGCTAGTTAAAAAGACCTAGCCCCTAATCTAATACCGTAAAGACCACATAATAAGACAAATTGAAGGATATCGCATAGAAAATGAAAATAAATATTCCTAATAAAAAATATAATATTTTATTATTCATTCTAAATGTCTAGCACACAACATATACAAATAAAGCTAAGAGGAGGTGTAGACTAGAGAGGAAACCACATAGGTCTCCTTGGCAGGAGTCTATAAAGCATAGTAGAATCAAATGCTAGAATGTTTATAATCAATTTTATTACTATGACACATAAGCAATCTTGCAAATATTACTGAATGTATATACTACCAATGAATCTATAAATATAAAGAAACAAATTCATTTAAATAGTAAAAAACAGACTTTCCTAATTTGAAATCTGACATGAGTGCTTATTACCAGAATTTCTGTAATCATTAATGTAAGATTTCTCTAAAATTATGAAGAAAGATGAAAGCTAATGGTTAGTTAGTTCAAAAAGAAGAGAAATACTAATGAATCCTTTGAGCATCACTGAAAATACCAGGCTAAATTTGGATTATTAATGTAGTTTCAATCCCAAAAGTCCCTACAGAAAGAGAAATCTTGATAGTTTCCTAATATTCAGTAAAAATTTTAGCAAATCAACAAAAAACAATGAATGCACTATTTTTCTTCTGACAAGATTTCATAACTAATTACAGAGGAGAAACAGGCTGTGACTGTATTTTTGAAGATGGAATCACACAAATCACTGTAATCAACTTTATAGCACAATTGTTGTCTGAATTAGTCAGACCTGTGTCATTTCATCTCCCTAATAGAAGAACTTGTCACACATTGAGGCAATTTTCAGAGTTGTGATTTGTTTCTGTCATTTTCGGGATTAGTTGATAACTGTTTAAACTGTCTGAGGAAGGAAAAATACAATGTACATTTCCCCATCACCCTCCCTCTATATGAGGCTATGTGACTACCTCTGTTCAATGAATTGCAGATGAAAATTCTATGCACTTTCAGATCTGGCCTCCAAAATCTCCCATGATAGCTTCTAATCCCCATTTATTTCACAGCCAGGTACAGAGAATCCAGGTGGAAGACACAAGAATCCACTAGACGAAAGACACCTGAGCTCATGAGTTACCACTTGGAATACAGCTGCCAACATTGGCTTGGAATTAGCTCTGAATATTAAATGAATCTTTTAATTTGACGATACAAAGATTTAGGGGTTTTCTGTTTCAATGCTGGCATGCTCTGATCCAGTGAGAAGGGACCTAATATCTTGGGTGATAAAAGTTCAGGTTTCAAATATAGTGAAACATTGGGCTGCACACATGCAGAAAAAGAAGTTTTCAAGTTTTTACATCAGTTGAATAGTCGTTGCATACTGTATCTAGTGTTTGCTTTAATGTTCAGAGTAAAATAAAAACTGGAAAGAGTGTGGAAAAAGACAGCATAGATAAAGTAGAAAATAAAATACAAGTCTTTAGAGACAGTCCCCCAAAATGACATAATTTTACCTATGAGAAGAAGAAAATTTTGTGACTTCAAAAATATATCAGGTTATACAACCAAATACTTCCAGGGACAGAGTAGCAGGGGTGGGGGTCTGGGGACCATGCTTTCAGGGGACGTCTAGGTTAATTGGCATAACAAAGTTTATTAAGAAAATGTTCTGTATCCTAATTTGGTGAGTGGTGTCTGGGGTCTTAAAAGCTTGCAAGCAGCCATCTAAGATGCATCAATTGGTCCCAACTACCTGGAGGAAAGGAGAATGAAGAACACCAAAGACACAAGGAAAGAATTAGTTTAAGAGACAGAAAGGGCCACATAAACCAGAGACTTTATCAGCCTGAGACCAGAACTAGATGGTGCCCAGCTACCACCAATGACTGCCCTGACAGGTAACACAACAGAGTCCCTGACTGAGAAGGAGAAAGGTGAGGTGCAGAACTAGAATTCTAGTAAGAAGACCAGACTTCATGGTCTGACTGAGACTGGAGGAACCCTGGAAAGCATGGTCCTCGGACTCTCTGTCAGCCCAGACTAAAACAATTTCTAAGACCAACTCTTCAGACAAAGATTGGACTGGACTGTGGGACATAAAATGATACTCATGAAGAGTGTGCTTCTTAGCTCAAGTAGGTACATGAGACCAAATGGGCAGCTTCTATCTGGAGGTGAGATGAGAAGCCAGAGAGGGTTAGGAGCTGGTTGAATGGGCATGGGAAATCAGGGGTGGAAAGGAGGAGTGTGCAGTCACATTATAGGGAGAACAATTAGGGTCGCATAACAATGTATGTATAAATTTTTGTATGAGACTAACTTGAACTGTAAACTTTCATTTAAACTACAACAATAAACAAACAAACAAAAAGAGACAAGAAAAGGCAAATGTATAGAGAACAAAATTTATTATGGTTACCAGGAGCAGGAGGGAGGGGGAAAGGGAGGGTTAATGGTGATGGAAATCTCGTGTTGATTAAGGATAGAGTGGCAAGGCCTATTATTATAATTGCTGTCAGTAAGTTGTAGACCTGTAAAAAGTTGAATTGGCAAAAGTTCTGTGATAGATATATTTACAACAATGACCAAAAAAAAAAAAAAAGCTGCTGAGGCTCCTTATGTACCTCTTGGTTTGGAGTTTTAGGGTCATGGTTTCATGGGATATCCCAGTAAATTGGCCTAATAACATGTTTAGTGCCTCTGTTCTTCCTTCTAGTTTGATGAGTAGTGTATGGGGGTCTTAAAAGCTTGCAAGTGGCCGTCCAAGGCACAACAATTGGTCTCTATTTACCTGGAACAACAGAGGAAGAAGAGTCAAGACTAGGAGGAGGATATGGAATCTGTGGCTAATTGCCTCTATGAACAACTGCCTCCTTTGCCATGAGGCCAGAAGAACTGGATGGTGCCCAGCTACCATTACTGAACATTTTGAACAAAGATTCCATAGAAGAATCCTGATCAAAAAGGGAAAAATGTAGAAGAGAATTTCAAATTCTCATGAACTCTGGACTTCCTAAAGCCACAAAGTTTGGATGAACCCCTGAAACTATTGCCCTAAGATAATCTTTAAACCTTAAACCAAAAATATCCCCTGAAAACTTCTTAAAACCAAACAATAGTTTAGCTTAACTTGTAAAAAATGTCTGCCTTGAGCATTATGCTCTTTTAAGAACTATCTTTACGGGATCAAATTGACAACAGCAACTAAAAAGATTAGATAGGAACCTTAGGGGACAGTAAATTTGTGTTAATGGGGGAAGAACAACTTAGAAAAGGAGGGTGAGAACGCTTGCACAACTTGAAGAATGTAATCATCACTAAATGGTACATGTAGAAATATATATATATATATATATATATATATATATATATATATCAGGTTAAGCATCTGGGCCATTTATCTAGTGAAAAACAATTAAGATTATGGAGACAATTTTAAAAGTAATAAAAAGGTGTTTAGCATGGAGAAGTTGATAAGATAGTAAAAGGAATCATCCATGACCCAGCCAAAAGCTAAAAAATGAATAAATTCAGAATTAAGCATGTCAATGCCAATTCATATGTCTTGAAGATGTTTACCAAATATAGTGAATTTAAGTTTTGGTTAAAGGGTTAGAAGAAAATGCCCAGGGTCTCCCTAAGGTAGAAAACAACAACAAAAGAGCAAACTCAAAGGGAGTAGAAGGCAGTAAATATTAAGGATAAGAAGTAAAATTGGTAAAATAAACAAACAAACAAAATAGACCAAAAAACTCCAAAGTTGGTTCACAGGGCGGCAGAAGTTGAGGGGGGAGAATCTAATAAAAATAATCTAACATTCAGCAAGACCAAGTAAAAAAGAAAAACTCTATGATGGTAATAACCAGTATCATAGAGATGAAAAGATTTCCTAGACATTAATAAATTAATATATGATATAATGAACAACTTTATACTAATATATTTGGAAGTTTATAAGAAATAGAAAAATCTTTAGAAGAACACAAGTTGTACACTGACAGAGGAAGAAATACAAATTGCACTTAATCCTATAATTGAATTAAATCAATAGTCTGAAACCTTCTTTGAAGAACATTATTAGTCCACGTGGCTTCAGTAGTAATTTTTAACTACAAGGGAGCAAATAATTCCAATCTTACATAAAATGTTCTAGAAAACAAGCAAAAAATGTAAGTCCACTGTATTTATAAGATTAGCGTAATTTTGATGTCAAAACCAGATAATATAAATTTGGTATCAAAACCTTCACCCATTAAATAAAGATAGGAAAATGTAAATTCATCAATATTTTTCTTTTCTTTCTTTTTTTATCGTGCTTTAGGTGAAAGCTTACAGCTCAAGTTAGTTTCTCATACAAAAATTTATACACACATCATAATGTGACTCTAGCTGTTATCCCTACAATGTGACCACATATTCCTCCTTTCTACTTCACATTTCCCACGTCCATTCAACCAGATCCTATCCCTTTCTGCCTTCTCATCTTGCCTCCAGACAGGAGCTGCCCATTTAGTCTCATGTACCTACTTGAACTAAGAAGCACACTCTTCAAAAGTATCATTTTATGTCTTATAGTCCAGTCTATTCTTTGTCTGAAAAGTTGGCTTCGGGAATAGTTTTAGTTTTGCATTAACAGAGAGTCCAGAGGCCATGTCTTCTGGGGTTCCTCCAATCTCAGTCAGACCATTAAGTCTTGTCTTTACACTAGAATTTGAGTTCTGCACCCTACTTTTCTCCTGGATCGTCAGGGACTCTGTTGTATTCCCTGTCAGGGTGGTCATTGGTGGTAGCCGGGCACCATCTAGTTCTTGTGGTCTCAGGCTGATGAAGTCTCTGGTTTATGTAACCCTTTTGTCTCTTGGGCTAATATTTTCCTTGTGTCATTGGTGTTCTTCATTCTTCTTTGCTCCAGGTGGATTGGGACCAATTGATGCATCTTAGATGGCTGCTCACTAGCTTTTAAGACCCCAGACACCACTCACCAAAGTGAGATGCAGAACATTTTCTTAATAAACTTTGTTATGCCAATTGATCTAGATGTTGCCTGAAACCATGGTCCCCAGACCCCTGCCCCTTCTACACTGTCCATCAAAAAGTTTAGTTGTGTTCAGGAAACTTCTTAGCTTTTGGTTTAGTCCAGTTATGTTGAGTTCCCCTGTATTGTGTGTTGTCCTTCCCTTCACCTAAGACAATTCTTGTCTACTATCTAGTTAGTGAATTCCCCTCTCCTTCCCTCCCCACCCTCGTAACCATCTAAGAATGTTTTCTTCTGTGTTTAAACCTTTTCTTGAGTTCTTATGATAGTTGTCCCATATAATATATGTCCTTTTGTGACTGACTAAATTCACTCAGCATAATGCCTTCCAGATTCATCCATGTTATGAGATGTATCTAGGTTTCCTCCTTGTTCTTTATCTTTGCGTATTATTCCATTGTGTGAATATACCATAATTTGTCTATCCATTCATCTGTTGATTGGCACCTAGGGTTTTTCCATCATTTTGCTATTGTGAACAGTGCTGCAATGAACATGGGTGTGCATATATCAATTTGTATGATGGCTCTTATTTCTCTAGGATATATTCCAAGGACTGGGATTGCTGGATTGTACGGTACTTCTATTTGTGGCTTTTTAAGGAGGCGCCAAACTGATTTCCAAAGTGGTTGTAACATTTTACATTGCAACCAGCAATATGTAAGTATTCCAGTCTCTTCACAAGCTTTCTAACATTTATTATTTTGTGTTTTTTGTATTAATGTTAGCCTTGTGGGAGTGAGATGGTATCTCATTGTAGTTTTGATCCGCATTTCTCTAATGGCTAATGATCGTAAGCATTTCCTCATTTATCTGTTAACCGCATGAATGTCTTCTTTGAAGTGCCCGTTCGTTTTCTTTGCCCATTTTTCAACTGGTTTATTTGTCTTTGTGTTGTAGAGGTTTTTCAGTATCTTGTAGATTTTGGAGATAAGACAATGATTGGATTTGTCATAGCCAAAATTTTTTCCCAGTCTGTAGGTCGTCATTTTACTCTTTTGATGAAGTCTTTTGATGAGCTAAGTGTTTGATTTTTAGGAGCTCCTAGTCATCTAGTTTCTCTTCTGGTGTTTGCCCATTGTTAGTAACATTTTGTATTTTGTTTATGCCATGTATTAGGGCTCCTATCTTTGTCCTTACTTTTTCTTCCATGGTCTTTATCATTTTAGATTTTATATTAGGTCTTTGATCCCTTTTGAGTTAGTTTTTGTGCGTGGTGTGAGATATGGGTCTTGTTTCAGTTTTTTGCAGATGGATGTCCTGTTATGCCAGCACCATTTGTTAAAGAGACTGTCTTTTCCCCCAGTTAATGGACTTTGGGCCTTTGTCAAATATCGGCTGCTCATAGGTGGATAAATTTACGTCTGGATTCTCAATTCTGTTCTATTGGTCTATGTATTTGTTGTGGTACCAGTACCAGTCTGTTTTGACTACCACGGAGGTATAATAGATTCTAAAATCAGATAGTGTGAGACCTCCCACTTTGTTCTTCTTCTTCTGTAGTGCTTTACATATCCAGAACTTGAAATGTACAAAGTATGAATATAGGAAAACTGGAAATGGTCAAAAATGAAATGCAACACATAAACATCTGTATCCCAGGCATTAGTGAGCTGAAATGGACTGGTATTGGCCATTTTGAATTGGACAATGGACTAAACAACTTGAGAGGAAAGGCATCTCATTCATCGTCAAAAAGAACATTTCAAGAGCCATCCTCAACTACAACTCTGTCAGTGATAGGATAATATCCATACACCCACAAGGAAGACCAGTTAATATGACTATTATTCAAATCTGTGCACCAACAACTAAGGCCAATGATGAAGAAATTGAAGATTTTTACCAGCTTATGCAGTCTGAAATTGTTAGAATGTGCAATCAGGATGGATTGAAAATTACTGGTGATTGGAATGTGAAAGTTGGAAACAAAGAAGAAAGATTGGTAGTCAGAAAATAGGGCCTTGGTGACATAAATGTTGCCAGAGATCACATGATAGAATTTTGCAAGACCAGTGACTTCTTCATTGCAAATACCTTTTTTCACCAACATAAACGGTGACTATACACATGGACCTTGCAGAATGGAATACACAGGAATCAAATCAACTACATCTGTGGGAAGAGATGATGGAAAAGCTAAATATCATTACTCAGAACAAGGCCAGGGGCCAATGGCAGAACAGACCATCAGTTGTTCATACACAAGTTTAAATTGAAACTAAAGAAAATCAGAACAAGTCCACAAAAGCCAATGTACGACCTTGAGTATATCCCTCCTGAATTTAGAGACTATCTCAAAAATAGATTTGACGTGTTGAACACTAATGAACGAAGACCAAATGAGTTGTGGAAAGACATCAAGGACATCATACATGAAGAAAGCAAGAGGTCATTTAAAAGACAAGAATGGATGTCAGAAGAGACTCAAACTTGCTCTTGAATGTCAAGTAGCTAGAGACTCTGAAACTTGCTCTTGAATGTCCAGTAGCTAAAGCAAAAGGAAGAAATGGTGAAGTAAAAGAAGATTTCAAACTGCAGCTCAGGAAGATAAAGTAAAGCATTATACTGACATGTGCAAAGAGTTGCAGATAGAAAACCAAAATGGAAGAACATGCTCAGAATTTCTCAGGCTGAAAGAACTGAATTAAAAATTCAAGCCTTGAGTTACAGTAGTGAAGGATTCTATAGGGAAAATATTAAACTACAAAGGAAGCTTCAAAAGAAGATGGAAGGAATACACAGAGTCATTATACCAAAAAGAAGTGGTCAACGTTTAACCATTTCAAGAGGTAGCATATAATAAGGAACCGATGGTACTGAAGGAAGAAGTCCAAGCTGCACTGAAGGTATTGGCAAAAAACAAGGTTCCAGGATTTCACAGAATATCAATTGAGATGTTTCAACAAACGGATACAGCACTGGAAGTGTTCACTCGTCTATGCCAAGAAATTTGGAAGACAGATACCTGGACATTCGACTGGAAGAGATCCATATTTCTGTCTGTTCCCAAGAAAGATGATCCAACCGAATGAGGAAATTATAAAACAATATCATTAATATCAGATACAAGTAAAATTTTGCTGAAGATCAATCAAAAGAGGCTGCAACATTATATTGACAGGGAACTGCCCAGAAATTTAGGCTGGATTCAGAAGAGAACGTGGAACCAGGGATATCATTGCTGATATCAGATGGATCCTAGCTGAAAGCAGAGAATACCAGAAAGATATTTGCCTGTGTTTTATTGACTATGCAAAGGCATTCAACTGTGTGGATCATAACAAATTAAGGATAATTTTGCAAAGAATGGGAATTCCAGAGCACTTAATCGTGTTCATGAGTAACCTGTACATAGATCAAGAGGCAGTGGTTTGAATAAAACATGGGGATACTGTGTGGTTTAAAATTAAGAAAGGTATATGTCAGGGTTGTATCCTTTCACGATACTTATTCAATCTGCATGCTGTGAAAATAAGCTAAGAAAATGGACTATATGAGGAAGAATGGGGCATCAGAATTGGAGGAAGACTCATCCACAGCTTGTGATATGCAAATGACACAACCTTGCTTGCTGAAAGTGAAGAGGACTTGAAGCACTTACTGATGAAGATCAAAGACCACAGCCTTCAGTATGGATTATACCTCAACATAAAAGAAACAAAAATTCCCACAACTGGACCAATAAGTAACATCATGACAAACAGAGAAAAGATTGAAGTTATCAAGGATTTCATTTTACTTGGATTCACAATCAACACCCATGGAAGCAACAGTCAAGAAATCAAAAGATGCATTGCACTGGGCAAATCTGCTGCAAGGGACTTCTTTAAAGTGTTGAAAAGCAAAGATGTCACCCTGAAGACTAAGATGTGCCTGACCCAAGCCATGGTGTTTTCAATTGCATCATATGCATACAAAAGCTGGAAAATGTATAAGGAAGATTGAAGAAGAATTGACCCCTTTCAATTGTGCTGTTGGCAAAGAATATTGAATACACGATGGACTGCCAAAAGAACGAACAAACCTGTCTTGGAAGAAATACAGTAAGAATGCTCCTTAGAAGCAAGGATGGTGAGATTATGTCTTACATACTTTGGACATGTTTTCAGGAGGGATCTTGGAAAAGGACATCATGCTTGGTAAAGCACAGAGTCAGTGAAAAAGAGGAAGACCCTCAACAAGATAGATTGACACAGTGGCTGCATCAATGTCCTTATGCATAACAATGATTGTGAGAATGGCGCAGGACTGGGCAGTGTTTTGTTCGGTAATACATAGGGTCGCTATGACTCAGAACCAATTTGATGGCACATAACTACAACAGTAATTTTTGAAGTGATTTGAATTTTAACTTTTTTTAATTGTTCAAGAAGTCAACAAAATTGTGATTGTTTTTCTTTGAAATGAAACATTTATATTTCTAAAATATCTAGAGATACCTCAAACCACTCCTTGTCTGGCCTTATTTTCATTTACGTCAAGGTCTCAGTGTTCCATCAGCAACTGCACTTTTATCCAGAGTAATTTAACCTCTCTTGTACATTATATATGTTGACTTGTTCCTCTCAAAGCAGCTTTTTTGCAGTTGTACAAGTATAAGACAATGTACAGAAATGTCCCAGACTTAAGGTAGTTATGTGCACTGTCCCTCTAGAAGCTTTTACTTTATTTTCAATATTCAGTTTAAGGGAAACCAGAGACATGGTCACAGACATGTTCTGTTGGGGTGTATTTAGTGCTGTTAATTTCTGGCAGTTCCCTGAAACTACTTTAGAATTATCTTCAGCAAACTTTTACTTGGGGACTTCTGGGCAACATGGCACTATAGACAGAAGCACCATGCCGTCCCTTCACAGCAAAGATCCAAAAAACTAAGTCAAACAGAGACAAACATAAATCCTGAAACTCACTAAGCATCAAATGAAGAGATAAAGAACTCAGCCAAGCACCAAATGAAATAAGAAACTGACAGAGAACAGAGAGCAAGGAGAGATACATGAAAAGGTCCCCTGTCAGCTAATGCAGCACGGATCCACCATCTTGAACTCCTATAGGAGATTAGCAAACAGGAGGTACAGGAGAGCAGCTTCAAGGAGCTTCCTGCAGGAGACAGAACAACCAGTAACCAGTGATATATGCTTTCCCACCCCCTACCTTTCTTAACGCCCACTTGGCCTCTGCTTCCTGCAGCCACAGTCTCTTGGCCGGGAAGCAGCAGCTTCACACCAGTGCTGCTTGGATTCCACCAGCCTGCACTGGCTGGCTCCCTGACTGCTATTTGTTGGCTGCCAGTATTACTTTTTCCCACTTCTTTTGATTTTTTCCATACTATTCACCATCTCCCCCTCCTTTCTCTCAAATACCTGGCTCCTTGTGTCATCTTTGCTTCTTCCTGAAAGGCTGTGAAATACCACTCAACAGTGGAACTGCCTCCCAGCCCGTGCCACTACACTGGAGGAATCCCTGGGGCTTTTTTTGCTAGTTTGTTTTGATTTGTTTGGTTTCTTTTTCTTTTCTCAGCTTGGGAGCCCCTTCTAGCCGGGCAGTACAGTCCAGCTTAGAAATCACTCTCTCAGTCTGCACAGATGTGCATTGGGATCCCTGGGAGCATTTCTTTTTTCTTATTTTTTGGGGGAGGGTTTGGGTTTTTTGTTGTTGTTGTTGTTGTTTGATTGTTTTGTTTTCTTTTCTCTCTTTTTCCCTTTCTGTCTTTCTTCATTTCTGTTTTTCATCTCTCTATACTTACCTTATTTTCCTGTCTCCTGAATACCTGGTGCTGTGTGACACCTCTACCCTTTCTAGCCAGGCTGTACTTCATGGCCTGGGAGCAACTTCCCCAGTTCTCACAGCCACACCTGTGGGATTCTTGGGGGCTTTTCTTTTCTTTTTCTTTTTATTTATTCATTTTTTTTTACTCTTATTCTTTTTGTTTTTTCTTTTTGTTTTCCCCCACTTCCCAGTCTCTCATCTTTCCACTCCAAAGGCAAGCTCCCTTCGCACTCTTTTTTATTTGTTTGTGTGTATGTTTTTGGATCCTGTTCCTCTCTCCACTCTCTCCTCTCTCCCATACCCATCTTAGCTCCAGACATCACAATCTCCCACCTCCTTCCTGCCTACCTGCACCCTGTGCTGAACATCACACTCCCAAGCAGCACAGGGATGGCCAACCAGAACCTGTCCTACTCTGATCCCTGGCCTGTTCTGTCAGCCATAGTGTGTACCACAAACAACCCATCCCAGCAACTCCCCTTCAGTTGGACCTGCCCAGCTATACCATACCTGTGCAACTGACTCTGCTTATAGGAGAAGGAGATGAAAAGTATCATGCCCACAGAGGAGCAAACAACAAAGAATGCACAGTCCGTCTGCTTGGACGTAACTAAATAAAACAAAAAAACAGGATGAAACAAACAAACCTACAATAAATAAACAAGGAAAATAACTACTGAATGTCAAAAAGACAGCAGACAATATCAAAACATATACAAAAACAGGACAGGATGGTCCCAGTAGGTGTTCAAAATAAAACACCAGATGACTTTTGGGTAGAAGAAAAGGCACTAGAACTACATGATAGTGAATTCAAATCCCTAATATTCAGAGCTATCCAAGAATTGAAGCAAAAAGCAGAAAAAATGAGGAAAAAATAGGCAAATTCATGGAAAAGGCAGACAAATTCAAGGAAAACACAGAACAAAAAAATGGAAAAATTTAGGAAAATAATACAGGAACAAAATGCTAAAATTAATTCACAACTAGATATCATACAAAAACAAATATTAGAAATCCAAAAGATAAACAACAGCATTTCAGAAATAGGGTCATAGAAGGGCTGAGGAGCAGGTTTGAAATGATGGAAGACAGGATCAGCGAAATTGAAGACACAGTTGGATGCAACTGTGTTTTAGGATAAATCAGAAAAAAAGAACAAAGAAAAATGAGGAAACCCTGAGAATTATGTGAGATACAATCAAAAGCAAAAATTTTTGAATGATCGGAGTTCCAGAACAGGGGGAGAAAACGTAAAACACAGAGTGGATCACTGAAGAATTGCTGACAGAAAAGTTCCCCAGTTTCATGAAAAATGAAAAACTGACAATCCAGGAAGCTCAACAAACCCCATATAGAATAGAATTCAAAAGAAAATCACCAAGACATATAATAATCACACTCACTAAAACCAAAGACAAAGAATCCCATGAGCAGCTTGAGAAAAATAAAAAGTCACATACAGAGGAGAAACAATAAAACTAAACACGGATTAATTTGGCAGAAAAGATGCAGGCAAGAAGGCAATGGGATGACATATGTAAAACCTTGAAAGAAAAAAAATTTCCAGCCAAGAATAATAAATTCTGCAAAACTCTCATTCAGATATGCGGGCGAAATGAGGATGTTTCCATACAAACAAAAATTAAGGGACTATATAAAAACCAAACTTACAAGAATTATTAAAGGGAGTCCTTTGATCTGAGAAAAAACAACATCAGACCACAGGCTGAATCTAGGACACAGGATTGGACTTGCCAGACACCAGTCTAGGAAATGAACTCCCAAGGACTATCGAAAATGAAAAGAATTACAACAGGGAACCAGAGAGGTTAATCTGTAAATGACAACAACATCAAAATAATAAAAGAGGGAATAAATGGTGTAGGTATAGAACCTTCTAATGGAGAGGAAGGCAAGGCGATACCAAGTAATAAGAGATTGGTTCAAACCAAGGAAGACGAGGGTAAATTTCAAGGTAACCACAAAGAAAGTTAACAAACCTACTCATCAAAATAAAGAAAAAAAACCAGAAAGTCTCAGTAAAAAAGAAAAACCTTCAAAAACAAAATAAATGAAAAAAACAATCCACAAACAAAAGGAATTCAGCGCAGGAGAGTAAGAGGAACAAAGAAAACGTCAACACCACAAAAAAAAAAAAAGCACTACAAAATGGCAGCAATAAAATCACACCTATCAATAATTATTCTGAATATAAATGGCATAAATGCACCCAAATAGAGATGGAGAATGGTAGAATAGATTAAAAAAACCAGAATCCATCAATATGCTGTCTGCAAGAGACACGTCTTAGAAGCAAAGACGTAAAGTTATTAAAAATCAAAGGATGGAAAAAAATATTTCAAGCAAACAGCTACCAAAAAAGAGTGGGTGTGGCCTTACTAATCTCAGATAATATAGATTTTTTAAAACAAAATCCACCATAAAAGAAAAAGAAGGACACTATATAATGATTAAGGGGACAATCCATCATGAAGACATAACCATAATAAACATCTACACACCCAATGACAGGGCTCCAAAATACATTAAACAAACTCCAACAGCACTGAAAAGAGAAATTGACAGTTCCACAATAATAGTAGAGACTTCAACACACCTCTCTTGGTAAAGGATGGAATATTTAGAAAGAAACTCAACAAAGATGCAGAAGACCTAAAGGGCACAATCAGCCAACTAGACCTCCTAGACATAGAGAGAACACACCACTCAAGAGCTAAAAAGTGCACATTATTTTCCAATGTATGTGGAAACTTCTCCAGAATAGACCACATCTTAGGCCACAGAGCAATCCTCAACAAGATCCAAAACACTGAGACAATACAAAGTATCTTCTCTGACCACAACGCCATCACAGTAGAAATTAACAACAGGAAGAACAAGGGTAAAAAATCAATTACATGGAAACTGAATAGCATCCTGTTTATACATCACTGGGTAATAGAAGAAATCAAAGATGGAATCAAAAAACTCCTAGAATCAAACAAGAATGAAAACACATCATACAAAAACCCTTGGGACACAGCAAACGCAGTCTTCAGAGAACGATTTATAGCAATAGATGTACACATCAAAAAAGAAGAAAGGGACAAATTTAAAACATTAACTACAGAACTGGAACAAACAGAAAGAGAACAGCAAAAAAAAAGCCCACAGCCACTAGAAGAAAGGAAATAATAAAGATCAGAACAGAAATAAATGAAATAGAGAATAGAACAATAGAAAGAATCAACAAAACCAAAAGTTGATTCTTTGAAAGGATTAACAAAATTGACAAACCACTGGCCAGACTGACAAAAGAAAAACAGGAGAGGACACAAATAACCCAAATGAGAAATGAAATTGAGGGCATGACAACAGACCTCACTGAAATTAAAAGGATTATAAAAGAGTATTATGAAAAAATATACTCCAACAAATTTGAAAACCTAGAGGAAACGGATAAATTTCTAGAAACACACTACCTACCCAAACTACTACAAAGTGATGTTGAAAATCTGAACAGACCCATAACAAGAGAAGAGACTGAAAAGGTAATTAAAAGAAAAAAAAACTCCCAACAAAAAAAGCCCTGGTCCAAATGGCTTCACTGGAGAATTCTACAAAACATTCAGAGAAGGGCTCACAACAGTACCACTCAAACTATTTCAGAGCAAAGAAAAACTGGAATACTCCCAAACTCATTCTATGAAGCCAGCATATCCCTGATACCAAAACCAGGCAAAGATGTCACAAAAAAAGAAATTACAGACCAATATCTCTCATGAATATAGATGCAAAAATTCTTAGGAAAATTCTTGCTAATAGAATTCAGCATCATATCAAAAAAACAATACACCATGACCAAGTAGATTCATACCACGTATGCAGTGATGGTTCACCATTAGAAAATCAATCAATGTAATCCACCACATAAATAAAAGAAAGAAAAGAATCACATGATCATCTCAACTGATGCAGAAAAGGCATTTGACAAAGTCCAACACACATTCCTGATAAACACTCTCCATAGAATGGGTATAGATGGGAAATTTCTCAACATTATAAAAGGCATCTATGCAAAACCAATGGCCAACATCATTCTTAAAGAAGAGAGTCTGAAAACATTTTCCTTGAGAACAGGAACAAGACAAGGATACCCTTTATCACCACTCATATTTAACATTGTGCTGGAAGTCCTAGCTACAGCAATAAAGCAAGAAAAAGAAAAGGAAATAAAGGGCATCTAAACTGGTAATGAAGAAGTTAAACTATCCCTGTTTGCAGATGATATGATACTATATATAGAACACCCTTAAAAAAACTATTGGAACTAATAGAAAGATTCAGCAGAGTAGCAGGATACAAGACAAACATACAAAAATCAGTTGGATTCCTATACACTAATAAAGAGAACGATGAAAAGGAATTCAGGAAAACAATACAATTTATAATAGCCCCCCCAAAAAATAAAATACTTAGGAATAAATATAACCAGGGATGTAAAAGACCTATACAAAGAAAACTACAAAACACTACCACAAGAAACCCAAAGGGATCTACATAAATGGAAAAACATACCATGCTCATGGATAGATAGACTCAACATTGTGAAAATGACAGTTCTACCCAAAGTAATTTACAAATACAATGCTAACCCAATCCAAATACCAACAACATTCTTTAAAGAGATGGAAAAACTAATCATTAACTTTCTATGGAAAGGGAAGAAGCCCTGGATAAGTAAAGCACTACTGAAGAAGAAGAATAAAGTAGGAGGACACACACTACTTGACCTCAGAACCTACTGTACAGCTGTGGTAGTCGAAATAGCCTGGTACTGGCACAACAACAGATACATTGACCAATGGAACAGAATTGAGAACTCAGATGTAAATCCATCCACCTATAGTCACCCGATCTTTGACAAGGTCCCAAAGTCCATCAAATGGGGAAAAGACAGGCTTTTTAGCAAATGGTGCTGGCAAAACTGGATGTCCACAAACTCCCTGAGGGACTGAATTGCTAGACTGAGGGCTGTGGGGACCATGGTCTCAGGGAACATCTAGCTCAATTGGCATAACACAGTTTATAAAGAAAATGTTCTACATTCTACCTCGGTGAGTAACGTCTGGGGTCTTAAAAGCCTGTGAGCAGCCATCTAAGATATTCCACTGGTCTTACCCCTTCAGGAGCAAGGGAGAACAAAGAGAACAAGATACAAGGAAAAGATTAGTCCAAAGGACTAATGGACCACAGCTACCAAGGCCTCCACCAGACTGAGTCCAGTACAGCTGGATGGTGCCCGGCTACCACCGACTGCTCTGACAGGGATCACAACGGAGGATTCTGGACAGAGCCGGGGATGTAGAACAAAATTCTAACACACAAAAAAAGACCAGATTTACCGGCCTGAAAGAGACTGGAGAAACCCCGAGAGTATGGCCCCCGGAAACCCTTTTATATCAGTGGTGAAATCACTTCCGAGATTCATTGTTCAGCCAGGAATTGGACAGCCCCATAAAACAAAATGGGACTGATGAGGCACAGCAGTCCAGGGACAAGGACTAGAAGGCAGAAGGGAACAGGAAAGCTGGTGATAGGGAACCCCAGGTTGAGTAAGGACAGTGTTGACATGTAGTGGGGTTGTTAACTATTGTCATAGGGCAACATGTGTACTAACTGTTTAATGAGAAACTATTTTCTTCTGTAAACCTTCATCTAAAGTGAGAATAGCAGCACAACTGGAAGAAAGTAATTGATGTCACTGAATTGTGCATGTAGAAATTTTTGAAATGGTGTATCTTTGGCTATGTATATTTTCACCAAAAACAAAGGTCAAGAAAGGAGAGTGTTGACGTGTCGTGGGGTTGTTAACAATGTCATAAAACAATATGTGTACTGACTGTTTAATGAGAAACAATTTGTTCTGTATACCTTCACCTAAAGTACAGAAAAAAAAAAAAAATGGATGTCCATCTGCGAACAACTGAAACAGGACCCATACCTCACACTATATACAAAAACTAATTCAAAATGGATCAAAGACCTAAATTTAAAGCCAAAAACTATGAAGTTCATAGAAGAAAAAAAAGGAGCAATGCTAGAGGCCCTAATACACAGCATTCACAGGATACAAACCATAATCAACAACACACAAACTCCAGAATTTATGCTAGATAACCGGAATCTTCTAAAAATTAAACACTCATGCTCATGAAAATACTTCACCAAAGAGGAAAAGAGAACCTACAGACTGGGAAACAATTTTTGGACATGGCAAGTCAGACAAAGGTCTAATCTCTAAAATCTACAAGAAAACCCAACACCTCTACAACAAAAAGACAAATAATCCAATTTAAAAAAGGGCGAAGGAAATGAACAGACACTTCACCAAAGAAGACATTCAAACGGCCAACAGACACATGAGGAAATGTTCACGATCACTAGCCATTAGAGAAATGCAAATTAAAACCACATTGAGACACCATCTCACCCCGGCATTACTGACACGAATCAAAAAAACTGGAAATAACAAATATTGGAGAGGCTGTGGGGAGATCGGAACTCTTATGCACTGCTGGTGGGAATGCAAAATGATACAACCATTATGGAAAATGATATGGTGCTTCCTTAGAAAGCTAGAATTAGGAATACCATATGATCCCGCAATCCCACCCCTAGGAATATATCCTAGAGAAATAAGAGCCGTCACACGAATAGGCATATGCACACCTGTGTTCATGGCAGCATTGTTCACAATAGCAAAAAGTTGGAAACAACCTAGATTCCCATCAACAGATAATGGATAAACAAACTATGGTACATGCACACTATGGAGTACTATGCAACAATAAAGAACAATGATGAATCTGTGAAGCATCTCATAACATGGATGAAACTGGAGGACATTATGCTGAGAGAAATATGTCAATCACAAAAGAACAAATATTGTATGAGACCTTTACTGTAAAAACTCATGAAAAAGTTTATACACAAAAAGAAACAATCTTTGTTGGTTATGAAGGATGGGAGAGGTGGGGGGCAGACTCAACAGACAGTAGATAAGTGGTAACTTTTGTGTAGGGTAAGACAGTATGCAATACTGTGAAAGCCAGCACAGCTTGTACAAGGAAAGGTCATGGAAGCTCCATCGACACATCCTAACTCCCTGAGGGACTGAATTGCTAGACTGAGGGCTGTGGGGACCATGGTATCAGGAAACATCTAGCTCAATTGGCATAAGTTTATAAAGAAAATGTTCTACATTCTACCTTGGTGTGTAACGTCTGGGGTTTTAAAAGCCTGTGAGCTGCCATCTAAGATACCCTACTGGTCTCACCCCTTTGGGAGCAAGGGGGAATGAAGAAAACAAGATACAAGGGAAAGATTAGTCCAAAGGACTAATGGACCACAACTACCACGGCCTCCACCAGACTGAGTCCAGTAGAGCTAGATGGTGCCCAGCTACCACCACCGACTGCTCTGACAAGGATCATAACGGAGGGTCCTGGACAGAGTTAGAGAAAATTTTAAAACAAAATTCTAACTCACAAAAAAACACCAGACTTACTGGTCTGACAGAGACTGGAGAAACCCTGAGACTATGGCCCCCAGACACCCTTTTAGCTCAGTAATGAGGTCAGTCCTGAGGTTCACCATTCAGCCAAGATTAGACAGCCCCATAAAACAAAATGAGACTAATGGGGCACAACAGGCCAGGGATAAGGACTAGAAAGCAGGAGGGGACAGGAAAGCTGGTAATAGGGAACTCAAGGTTGGGAAGGGACAGCGTTGACATGTCGTGAGTTTGTAACCATTGTTATAAAACAATGTGTGTACTGTTTAATGAGAAACTGTTCTGTAAACCTTCATCTAAAGTAAATCTAATTAAAAAGAAGTAAAAAAAATTACTTGCATGTGATATTAATGATATTGTTCAATAATTTCCACCTTCTCTTGGAGCATCTTTCCTTGGAATGGTACAAAAAAGGATCTCTTTCAGTGAGTTGGCCAGGTAGCTATCTTCTAAATTTCTTGGCATAGACAAGTAAATGCTTCCAGCATTGCACCCATTTGTTTTAACATCTCACTGATATTCTGTCAAATCCTGGAGTGTTGTTTTTTGCCAAAACCTTCAGTGCAGCTTGGACTTTGTCTTCAATACCACAGGTTCTTGATCATATGCTACCACCTGAAATGGCTGAACATCGACCATTTCTATTTGGTACACTCTGTATTCCTTCCATCTTCTTTCCATTCTTCCTGAGTCGTTCAATATTTAACTCATAGAATCCTTCAGTATTGCAACTCAAGTCTTGAATTCTTACTTCAGTTCTTTCAGCTTGAGAAATGCTGGCCAAGTGCTTCCCTTTTGATTTTCTAACTCGAGGTTTTTGCAAATTTCTTTAAAATAGCTTACTTTGTCTTCCTGAGCCACCCTTTGAAATCTTCTGTTCAGCTCTTTTACTTCACTATTTCTACCATTCCCTTTAGCTACTCTATGTTCAAGAGAAAAATTTCAGTCCCTTCTGACATCCATTTTGGTCTTATCTTTCTTTCTGTCTTTTTAATGGCTTTTCGCTTTCTTCATGTATGGTATCTTTGATGTCATACCACAACTTTTCTCGTCTTTGGTCATTAGTGTTCAACACGTCAAATCTATTCTTGAAATAGTCTCTAAATTCAGTTGGGATATACTCAAGGTAATACTTTGGCTCTTACAGACTTGTTTTAATTTTCTTTATCTTCAACTTCAACTTGCATATGAGCAATTGGTGGTCTTTTCCACAGTTGTCTTCAACTTGAACTTGCACATGATCAGTTGATGGTCTTTTCAGCAGTCATCCCCTGGCCTTGTTCTGAGTGATGATATTGAGCTTCTCTATCATCTGTTTCACAGATGTAATGGATTTGATTCCTGTATGCTCTATTTGGTGAGGTCCATGTGTATAGTCACCACTTATGTTGTTGAAAAAAGGTATTTCCAATGAATAGATCGTTGGTCTTTTAAAATTCTATTATAGGATCTCCTGCATCATTTCTATCACCAAGGCCATATTTTCCAGCTACTGCTCTGTCTTCTTTGTTTCCAACTTTCACATTCGAATCATCAGTAATTATCAATGCATCTTGATGCATGTTTGATCAATTTCACACTTCAGAAGTTGGTAGAAATCTTCAGTTTCTTCATTTTCATTATTAGTGGTTGGTACATAAAATTAAATAATAGTCATATTAACTGGTCTTCTTTGTGTGACTATAGATATTACCCTATCACTGACAGTGTTGTACTTTGGGATAGATTTTGAAATGTCCTTTTTGATGATGAATGCAATGCCGTTCCTCTTCAAGTTGTCATTCCCAACATAGTAGACCATATGATTGTCTGAGTCAAAATGACCAACACCAGTCCATTTCAGCTCACTAATGCCTATGAGATCCTTCTTCAAGTGTTCCATTTCATTTTTGACAAATTCCAATTTTCATAGATTCGTACTTCATAAATTCCACATTCCAATTACTAATGGATGTTTGTAGCTGTTTCTTCTCATTTTGAGTCATGCCACAACAGCAAATGAAAGTCCAAAAGCTTGACTCCATCCACATCATTAAGGTCGACTGTACTTTGAGTAGGCAACTCTTCCTCTGTCATATTTTGAGTGCCTTCCATCCTGAGGGGCTCATCTTCCAGCACTACATCAGACAATGTTCCACTGTTATTTATAAGGTTTTCATCGGCCAATTTTTTCAGAAATAGATCATCAAGGCCTTCTTCTTAGTCTGCCTTAGTTTAGAAGCTCTGGTGAAACCTATCCACCTTGGGTGACCCTGCTGGTGTTTGAAATACTGGTGGCATAACTTTCAGCATCACAGCAACACACCAACCACCATAGTATGATAAATGGACAGATGAGTGTTGGATTTTCTCATTTAACAATACCAGAACTCCACACAGCGTATTATTTCTCCACATTTTAATCTTACAGCTTTTCTAGTGAGAAAACTACAGCTTAGGATAGGTAAGAGTCTGTTCAAAGTCTCAGAAACTGTCCAGGAAAACCTGGGCTACAATGAAGCCCTCTTGGGTCCCCATCCAGTATGCTCTCCACTACATCAAGAATTTAAGACCAGGTATATAGTATGGATACACTCTTACTGGTGATAGGATATTATTTGGAAAAGTTATAAAATCTTGTATTTCATCAGTTCCACAACATTTATTCCCAGTTGTCATCATTTAGTCACCAAATTTTAATTGACTTGCCAAGATACACATTGATACCTCCGTTAAGAACATACAGTTTTGGTTTTTGCACATTCCACATACCCTAAATTTTAAAGAGCAAAAACACATGACTCCTTTTCAAAGAAAGTGCTGGATTTTGAAAGAGCTGGGCATAACCACCTGCCCAAATCTTTTAGCTTATAGCTGAAATCATGTCTATAATTAACTATCCTGAGTAAGTGATTGTCTTAGTAGGAGAAAGAAATTTCAGGATTAAATTACCTCTACGATTTGTGTGGTTATTTTTTAGCATAAGAACATTTTAGAAATGATTTCTAAGTTAATGTTGTTACAAGGGAGGTGGTTAAAATTAGAGAAAGCATGCAGTAATTCTGTAACATCTGAAGCAAATTATGGTATGTTCAGCTCTCTGTGTGCTTTTTCTAACTCTGAAAATGTAGGTCGACATTTTTACTTATTAGAAATCTAATTAATCAAAAGAAAGTTAATCAAGCTGCAAAGTAGATGAGTTCGCTAATAGATTTCAGATTTTGACTTTTTAAAATACTATGTTATTTATTTTTTTTGAACATTTTATTGAACTTTGAGTGAATGTTTACAGAGTAAATTAGCTTCCCATTCAACAATTGATACATATTTTGTTTCATGACATTCGTTGCAATTCCCTCAATGTGCCAGCCCTCTACTCACTTTCTCCCTGAGTTCTCCATTTCCATTCAACCAACTTTCCTGCCCCTTCCTGCCTTCTGAATTTTGGTTTTGGGCAAATGCTTCCTTTTTGGTCTTGTATGGTTGATTGTTCTGAGAAGCATGTTTCTCATGGGTGTTATTGTTTGCTTTATAGGCCTGTCTATTCTTTGGCTAAAAGGTGATCTCTGGGGGTAGGTTCAGTTCCAGGTTTGAAGGGTGTCTAAGGGCCATTTTCTCGGGGGTTCCACCAGTCTCTATCAGACCAGTAAGTCTGGTCTTTTTTATGAATTTGAATTTTGTTGTAAATTTTTCTCCCTCTTTGTCCAGGAACTTCTACTCTGATCCTGATCAGAGTGGTTGGTCTTGGTAGCTGGGCACCATCTAGTTCTTCTGGTCTCAGGCTAGTGAAGGCTATGGTTCATGTGGTCCATTAGTCCTTTGGACTAAACGTTTCTTTGAGACTCTGATTTTCTTTACTCTTCTTTGCTCCAGACAGCAGATCAATAGTTGTATCTTAGATGGCAGCTCACAAGTTTTTAAGACCCCAGTTCCTACTCACCAAAGTAGGATGTAGAGCATTGTCCTTATGGACTATATTTTGTCAATTGACCTAGATGTCCTCCTGCTATGGTCCTAAGCCCTCAAGTCCAGTGTCTCAGTCCCTCAAGGTGTTTGGTTATAGTTAAGAAGTTTTCATACCTGTGTCACCTGTGTGCTTTATTATATATATGGATGTATTTACAGCGTGTACAAATGCATATCTAGAAATATCCTCTACCAAACCTATATATTCTCTTGGATGTACTCCCATACACCATTGCAGAGCTGTTCAGCTTACATATCTACCTTTTATCTACTTGTAAATTATTGTTTATTATTACTGTTATTGCAGGATTGTGTATGTAATAGTATTTACCATTATTGCCTTTTATTCTTGCATACCTCTCAATGTCTTCCTTTGCCTTGGTCATGTTTTGCTGACTTCCGCCATGCTGTGTATTGCCTTTCCCTTCACCCAAGTTAATGTGTGTCTACTATCTAATTAGTGATTTTCCCTTCCTCCCCCTCCCATCCTTGGTAACCATCAAATAATGTTTCTTTCTGTGTGTAAATCTTTTCTTGACTTTTTATAATAGTAGTCTCATATACTATTTGTCTTTTTGTGATTGACTTATTTCACTCAACATAATGTCCACCAGGTTCATCCCTGTTGTGAGATGTTTCATGAACTCATTGTTATTCATTTGCGTTGGTTAGTACTCCATTGTGTGTACGTACCACAGTTTGTTTATCCATTTCATCTGTTGATGGGCACTTAGGTTGTTTCCATCTTTTTGCTATTGTGAATAATGCTGCAATGAACATGAGTATGCACATGTCTTTTCGTTTCACAGCTCTTATTTATCTAGGATATATACATAATACTGGGATTGCTGGATCATATGGTATTACTATTTATAACTTTTTGAGGAAGCATCATACCATTTTCCACAGTGGTTTTACCATTTTACATTTCCATCAGCAGTGTATGCGAGTTCCAATCTCCCCACACCCTTGCCAGAATTTGTTGTTTTCTGCTTTTTTTTATCATTGCCATTATTGCTGGAGTGAGGTGACATCTCATTGTTAGTTTGATTTGCATCTCTCTAACAGCTAATGATCACAAGCTTCTCTTCATGTGTTTGTTGACCACCTGATTGTCTTTGTTGTTGAGGTGTCTGTTCATGTCCTTTGCCCATTTTTTAATTGGATTGTTTGTCTTTTTGTCACTGAGATGATGAAGTTTTCTATAAATTTTAGGAATTAGTACCTCGTCAGATGTGTTGTTGCCAAAAATTTTTTCCCAGTCTGCAGGTTCTGTTTTCACTCTTTTGGAGAAGTCTTTTGGTACACATGAATGTTTAAGTTTTAGGAGGTCCCAGTCTTCTAGTTTATCTTCTACTGTTTGTGCATTTTTAGTTATGTTTGATAGTCTATTTATGTCACATATTAGGGCCCCTAGTTCGTCCCTTCCCCATGCATCAGTCAGTTTGTTGTACTACGGGGGCTTGCATGTTGCTGTGATGCTGGAAGCTATGCCATCAGTATTCAAATACCAGCAGGGTCACCCATGGCAGACAGATTTCAGCTGAGCTTCCAGACTAAGACAGACTAAGAAGAAGGACTCAACATTCTACTTCTGAAAAGAATTAGCTAGTGAAAACCTTATGAATAGCAGCAGAACATTGTCTGATATAGTGCCTGAAGATGAGTCCCTTAGGTTGGAAGGCATTCGAAAGATACCTGGGGAAGAGCTGCCTCCTCAAAGTAGATTCAACCTTAATGATGGGGATGGAGTCAAGATTTTGGGACCTTCATTTGCTGATGTGACATGATTCAAAATAAAAAGAAACAGCCGCAAACATCCATTAATAATCAGAACCAGGAAGGTACGAAGTATGAATCTAGGAAGATTGGAAAACATCAGAAACTAAATGGAATGCATAAACATCAGTGTCCTAGGCATTAGCGGGCTGAAATGGACTGGTATTGGCCATTTTGAATGGGACAGTCATATGGTCGACTCTGCCAGGAATGACAGCTTGCAGAGGAATGATGTTGCATCATCGTCAAAAAGACCTTTCAAGATCTATCCTGAAATACAATGTTGTAAGTGATAGGATAATATCCATACACCTGCAAGGAAGACCAGGTAATGTGACCATTATTCAAATCTATGCACCAACCACTAAGGCCAAAGATGAAGAAATTGGAGATTTTTACCAAATTCTGCAGTTTGAAATTAATCAAACATGCAATCATGATGCCTTGGTAATTAGTAGTGAATGGAATGCAAAAATTGGAAACAACGAAGAATCAGTAGTTGGAAAATATGGCCTTGGTGATAGAAACAATACTAGAGATCACATGACAGAATTTTGCAAGACCAAGGACTTCTTCATTGCAAATATCTTTTTTCACCAACATAAACAGTGACTATACACATGGACTTCACCAGATGGAATACACAAGAATCAAATCGACTACATCTGTGGAAAAGAGAAGATGGAAAATCTCAGTAGCATCAGTCAGAGCAAGGCCAGTGGCCATCTGCAGAATAGACCATCAATTGCTTCTATCCAAGTTCAAGTTGAAGCTGAAGAAAATTAGAAAAAGTCCACAAGAGCCAAAGGACGACCCTGAGTATATCCCACCTGAATTTAGAGACCATCTCAAAAATAGATTTGATGCATTGAACACTAATGACAGAAGACCAGACGAGTTGTGGAATGACATCAAGGACATCATACATGAAGAAATCAAGAGATCATTAAAAAAAGGAAAGAAAGAAAAGACCAAAATGGATGTCAGAAAAGACACTGAAACTCACACTTAAATGTCGAGTATCTCAAGCAAAAGAAGAAATCATGAAGTAAAAGAGCTGAACAAAAGATTTCAAAGGGTGGTTTGGGAAGACAAAGTAAAGTATTATAATGACATGTGCAAAGACCTGGCATTAGAAAACTAAAAGGGAAGAATATGCTCAGCATTTCTCAAGGTGAAAGAACTGAAGAAAAAATTCAAGCCTCGAATTGCAATATTGAAAAATTCTACAGGAAAATATTAAATGACACAGGAAGCATCAAAAGAAGATGGAAGGAATACACAAAGTCACTGTACCAAAAAGAATTGGTCGATGTTCAACCATTTCAGGAGGTAGCAGATGATCAGAAACCAATGGTACTGAAGGAAGAAGTCCAAGCTGCACTACAGGCACTGGTGAAAAACAAGGCTCCAGGAATTGACGGAATACCAATTAAGATGTTTCAACAAACGGATGCAGTTCTGGAAATGCTCACTCTCCTATGCCAAGAAATGTGGAAGACAGCTACCTGGCCAACTGACTGGAAGAGATTCATATTTATGCCTATTCCCAAGAAAGGTGGTCCAACTGAATGCTGGAATTATCAAACAGTATGGTTAATATCACATGCAAGTAGAATTTTGCTAAAGATCATTCAAAAGTGGCTGCAGCAGAATATGCACATGGAGCTGCCAGAAATTCAAGCAGAATTTGGAAGAGGATGTGGAACCAGAGATATCATTGCTAATTTCAGATGTTTCCTGGCTGAAAGCAGAGAATACCAGAAATATGTTTACCTGTGTTTTATTGACTATGCAAAGGCATTCGACTGTGTGGATCATAATAAATTATGGATAATGTTGAGATGAATGGGAATACCAGAACACTTAATTGTGCTCATGAGGAACCTGTACATAGATCAGGAGTCAGTCGTTCAAACAAGACAAGGGGATACTGCATGGTTTACAGTCAGGAAAGGTGTGTGTCAGGGTTGTATCCCTTCACCATACCTATTCAATCTGTATGCTGAGCAAATAATCTGAGAAATTGGACTTTATGAAGAAGAACGGGGCATCAGAATTGGAGGAAGACTCATTAATAACCTGCGTTATGCAGATGACGCAACCTGGCTTCACCGAAAGTGAAGAAGACTTGAAGTACTTTCTGAAGAAGATCAAAGACTGCACCTCAACATAAAGGAAACAAAAATTCACACAAATTGACTAACAAGCAACATCATGATCAGTGAAGAAAAGATTGAAGTTGTCCAGCATTTCATTTTACTTGTGTTACTGCAAAACACAGGTCTGAGCCACCTGCTGCAAAAGCCAATACTGAGACGGGGTGAGGTGAGCAGTAAGAGTGTTTTATTGTATCTCGATATACAGGAGACAGAGGGGAATGAGCTCCTCCAAAACCTGCCTCCCCCTCTGGAGGCCAATTAGAGGATTTTATCGGGACAGGGTCAGGGTTCAAAGAATCTGTGGAATGTTAGTTCCCCTTTGAGGTGGGCACAGTGACCTCGTTCCAGACATGTTGACCTTCTGTGGATATTCTTGAAGATCCTTTGTTCAGTTGTCTTGCCTTCAGATTTTATCACTTGTTCTACCTCCCAAAGAGGAACTTAGGATAATTTTTAAACTTTTATAAAATCATGGAAAAACAGGAGGGAAGAGAGAAGGAAAATAAATCAGAATCATAGGAGCATGCAGAAGTGAACTTGGAAAGCTATGCATTAACAATACAACAATACCCGGGACGCTAGGCCTACACAGCTGATAATAAATGTGAAATTCCCATGCGGTCCCTTTCACTTGGATCCACGATCAACACCCATGGAAGCAGCAGTCAAGAAATCAAAAGACACATTGCATTGGACATACTTCTTAAAGTGTTGAAAAGCAAAGATGTCACCTTGAAGACTAAGGTGTGCCTGACCCAAGCTATGGTGTTTTCAATTGCCTCATATTCGTGCAAAGTCTGGATGATGAATAAGGAAGACAGAAGAAGAACTGACACCTTTGAATTGTGGTGTTGGCAAAGAATATTGAATATATCATGGACTTCCAAAAGAATGAACAAGTATGTCTTGGAAGAAGTACAACAAGAATGCTCCTTAGAAGCAAAGACAGGTAGACTACATCTCACATACTTTGGACACATTATCAGAAGGGACCAGTCCCTGGAGAAAGACATCATGCTTGGTAGAGTAGAGGGTCAGCGAACAAGAGGAAGATCCTCAATGAGATGGATTGACACAGTGGCTGCAACAATGGGCTTAAGCATAACAATGATTGTGAGGATGGCACAGGACCGGGTAGTGTTTTGTTCTGTCATACATAGGGTCCCTAAGAGTCAGAACCGACTGGACTGCACCTACCAACAACAGTTTGTCCCTGTTTTTCCTTCCATGATTTTATAGTTTCAGGTTTTACATTTAGGTCTTCAATCCATCTTGAGTTAGTTTTTGTGTATGCAGTGAGATACGGGGAGCCCTGGTGGTGCAGTGGTTAAGAGCTTGGCTGCTAACCAAAAGGTTGTCAGTTGGAATCCACCAGCTGCTCCTTGGGAACCCCATGGGGCAGTTGTACTCAGTCCTATGGGTCACTATGAGTTGGAATCTTCTCTAAGGCAATGGGTTTGTTTTTTTTGTTTGTTTGTTTTGGTGAGTTATGTATCCTGTTTTGTTTTTCTGCAAGTGGATATCCAGTTTTGCCAGACTATTTGTTAGACTGTCTTTTTCCTATTTAATGGATTTTGGCCCTTTGTCGAAGATCAGCTGTCTGTAGGTGGATGGATTTCCTTCTGGGCTCTCAGTTCTGTTCCATTGGTCTATGTGTCTGTTGTTGTACCAGTACCAAGCTGTTTGACTACTGTGGCTGTATAGTAGGTTCTGAGATTGGGAAGTATGAGGCCTCCTACTTTGTTCTTCTTCTTCAGTAGTGCTTTGCTTATCCAGGACCTCTTTCCTTTCCATAGGAAGTTGGTGATTAGTTTTCCCATCTCATTAAAGAATGTTGAAATATGGATCAGGATTACATTATATCTATAGATCCTGTGATCATTAAAGTTGTGAGTCACCTTGGCTGGGCCATGATTCTCAGTGGTTTGGCAGTTAAGATGTTTGGCAGTTGTATAATTATGCAAACACCTCCATGATAAGATCTGATGCAATGTGATCACCTCCATGATGGGATCTGCCATGAGTAGCCAATGGATTGAAAGAGAGTTTCCTTGCGGGGAGGACTACATCCAATATAGTTGGACTTTCTGGCAAGGCTTGTGGGCTTTTGCTCACTCTGGATCCTGCAGCTGGCTCCTGTTTGTCTGACCCCCAGTTATTGGGACTTGAGCTAGCAGCTTACTGCCACCTGTCGTCTTGCCTGCCAATCTTGGGATTCTTTGGTCTTCCCGGCCTGTGAGCCAGAGCCCTGCTGTCTGACCCACTGATCTTGAGTTCACCAGCCCCTGCAGCTACATGAATCATGAGAAGCCTCCAGCCTGATCCACGGACTTGGGTTGTTCCAGCCTCTACAACCACGTGAGCCATTTCCTTGATATAAATTTCTCTCTATATATAAGTATATGCTTTACCGGTTTTGCTTCTCTAGAGACCTCAGCCTAAGACAGATCGCTTTGGGTAGTACTGACGTTCTCACAATGTTAAAGTCTTCCTATCCAAGAGTGTCATGTTTTACATTTATGTATGTCTCTTTTTGTTTCTTGTTGAAGTGTTTTGCAGTTTTCTTTATATAAATCTTTTGCATCCCTGGTTAGGTTTATTCTTATGTACTTTATCTTTTGGTGGGGTATTGTAAATGATATTGTTTTCCTGATTTCCTTTTCAGACTTCTTTTTGTTAGTGTCAAGGAATCCGACTAATTTTTGTATGTTGATCTTGTACCCTGCCACTTTGCTGAATCCTTTTAGTTCCGGTAGCTTTCTTGTAGAATCTCTGGGATTTTCTATGTATAGGATCATATCATCTGCAAATAGGGATAGTTTTAATTCTTCCTTACCAAATGGGATGTGTTTTATTTCTCTTTCTTACTTTATTGCTCTGTTTAGGACTTCCAGTACAATGTTGAATAGAAGTGGTGATAAAGGGTGTCCTTGTCTGGTTCCCATTCACAAGGGAAATGCTTTCAGTTTCTCTGCTTTGAAGATAATGTTGGTTGTTGGTTTTGGATAAATTCCCTTTATTATGTTGTAGAATTTCCCTTCTGTTCTTATTTTGCTGTGAGTTTTTATCAGGAATTGGTGTTGAATTTTATCAAATGCCTTTTCTGCATTAATTGATATGATCCTGTGGTTCTTTTCCTTTGTTTTATATATGTGGTGGATTACATTGATTGATTTTCTAATTCGAAGTATCCTTGTATAACTGGTATGAATCTTAGTTGGTCACATGTATTTTTTTTTTTTTTTTTTTTTTTTTTTGGTATGTTGTTGGATTCTATTGGCTACGATTTTGTTGAGAATTTTTGCATCTATATTTATGAGGGATATTGTCTATAATTTTATTTTTTAGTGGTGTCTTTGCCTGGCTTTTGTATCAGGGTTACGTTTGCTTCACAGAATGAATTTGGGACTATTCCATTCTTTTCTGTGTTACTGAACAGTTTGAGTAGAAATTGTGTCAGCTCTTCTCTGAATGTTTGGTAGAATTCTCCAGTGAAGCCATCTGGGCCAGAGCTTTTTTTGTTGGGAATGTCTTTATGACCTTTTCTATTTCTTCTTTTGTTATGAGTCTGCTCAGATTTTCTACCTGAATTTGTCTTAGTTTAGGTAGGTAGTGTGTTTCTAGAAATTTGTCCATTTCTGCTAGGTTTTCAAAATTATTGGAATATAGTTCTCCATAGTATTATTCTGTTATGATCCTTTTCTTCTCAGTTGGATCTGTTTATAATGTCACCCATCTCATTTCTTATTTGTGTTATTTGCATTTTTGCCTTCTTTTTCTCTGTCAGTTTGGCCAGTGTTTTCTTAACTTTATTAATCCTTTCAAATAACCAACTTCTAGTCTTGATTCTTTCCATTGTTTTTCTGTTTCCTGTTTCATTTATTTCTGCTCTAATCTTTATTATTTCTTTTCTTCTGGTAACTGTGTGTTTCTTTTGCTGGTCTTTTTCTATTTGTTGGAGTTGTAGAGTTAATGTGTTGATTTTGGCTTTGTCTTCCTCTTTGATGTGTGCTTTTATTCCTATAAATTAACCTCTGAGCACTGCTTTTGCTGTGTGCCATAGGTTTTGTAATGTTATGTTTTCATTCTTGTTTGATTCTAGGTCCTTTTTTTATTTAATTTTTTATTTCTTCTATTATCCAGTGGATCTTAAGCAGGACATTATTCAGTTTCCATGTATTTGATGTTTTCCTTGTTCTTTCTGTTGTTTATTTCTAATTTTATAGTGTTGTGATCTGAGAAGATGCTTTGTATTATTTCAATGTTTTTGAATTTATTGAGGCTTGCTTTGTGGCCTAACATATGGTCTATTCTGGAGAATGACCCATGTACTGTGCTGTTGTTGAGTGGACTGTTCTGTATATGTCTATGAGATCAAGTTGGTTGATTGCGTTGTTTAGATCTTCTATATCTTTGCTGAGTTTCTTTCTAGTTGTTCTGTCCTTCATCAAAAGAAGTGTGTTATCGTAGTGTTGTCTAGTTCTCTTTTCAATTCTGTTAAAGTTTATTTTATGCATTTTGGAGCTTTTTCATAGTGTATGTAGATATTTATTACACTTGTGTCCTTTTGTTGGGTTGACCCTTTAATCATTATATAATGCCCTTCCTTGTATCTTATGCTGGTTTTTGCCTTAAAGTCTATTTTATCAGAGATTAATATTGCCACTCCTGCTCTCTTTGGGTTGTCATTTGCTTGATATATTTTTTTCCATTCACTTATTTTTAGCTTATTTTCATCTTTGTAGATGTATCTCTTATAGGTAGCATATTGATAGGCCATGTTTTCTTATTCATCCTGCCACCCTCTACCTCTTGACTGCTGCATTTAGTTCCATTTACATTCAGTGTTATTATCATTAGGTATGGATTTATTGCTGTTTCTTTTTTTCTTTTTTTTTTTTTTTTTTTGTAGTGTTAATGATTTCTTTGCTTCCTATACTTTTCTGTGCTGAGTTCTTTTTGTTTATGGATTTTCTTTTCATTTCCTTCAATGCTGTTGATTTTGTTTTCACTGATTCTTTATGATTTCTTCTTTTTTATTTTGGTGAGAAGGTTTATTAGTTGCCTTTGTGGTTATCCTGAAATTTACTTTTATATTCCTAAGTTTAAAAAAGTCTGTTATAGCTTGATATCCCCTTGACTTTCTCTCCATATGGAAGTTTTGTAACCATGCCATTTATTATCCCTTTTTATTTTCAAGTTGTAGTTTACAGATTGGTGTCTCTTGTTCTCTGTTTTCAGTCTTGTAGCTTTTTTTTATTTTAAAAAATTCTTTATTTGGGTTGGTATCCAGGTGTTGTTGTCATTTGTCTTAATCTCAGGTTGTGTCTGACCTTGCTGGTTCTCTATGCAAAGGACTCCCTTTAGTATTTCTTTAAGGTTGGTCTGGTTTTCACAAACTCCTTTAATTTCTGTTTATCTGGAAATGTCCTGATTTTGCCATCATATCTGAGAGACAGTTTTGCTGGATGTATAACTCTTAGTTAGCTTTTTTTTTTTCTTTCAGGGTTTTATATATGTTATCCCATTGCCTTCTTGCCTGAATGGCTTCTGCTGAAAAATCAGACCTTAGTCTTATTAGTTCCCCTTTGTAGGTAATAGTTTATTTTTCCTGAGCTGGTCCCAGAATTCTTTCTTTGTCTTTGGAAAGTTTAATTATTATATGTCTTGGAGATTTTCTTCTGAAGTCTATCCTATATGGGGTTTGATGGGCTTCTCAGATGAATATCTTCTTGTCTTTCATTGTATTAGGGAAGTTTTCTGCCAGCAAGTCTTCAAAAATTTTCTCTGTGCTTTTTTTTTTTTTCCTCCTTCCTGCTCTTGAATTCCTACTACAAGTAAATTATTCCTCTTGATATTAACCCACATAATTCTTAGGCTTTTTTCATTCTTTTTTCTGGTTGCTCCTCTAACAAATTGATAACAAGAGATTTGTCCTCTGTTTCACTGATTCTGTCTTCCATTGATTAAATTCTACTCCTTGGTCCTTCCAATACATTATCTATTTCTGAAATTTTAGTGTTAATCTTCTGGATTTCTAGTTGCTGTTTTTGTATGGTTTCTATTTGTCCATTTATTTTGTAATTTTGTTCTTGTATTGTTTTCCTGAATTATTCTAGAGTTTTGTCTGTGTCTTCTTGGTTTTGTCTGTGTTCTTTTTGAGCTTTTTCTTGATCTCTTTGAGAATTCTATATACAAGTCTTTTGAATTCCTTATCAGGTAGTTCAGTTAGAATGCTGTTTTCTTATAATGTTCCTTTCTCTGAAATAGTTCCTCTTATATGTACAAAAGTAAATTTTGCATCTATTAGTAAAATATGATGTTTTATTATGTCTCCACCAGAAGAAATCTATAGGTTTTTTGGCCTTTCTCTATTTTTTTTAAGGATATAGAGTTCATTTAGTTAAATATTCTGATAATTTTTAAATTTTACTAATGTAATAAATAAACTTTTATTATTTTAAGCTACTGAGGTGTTGATGTCTATCATTTACAAATAGTTTTGCCTAATATGCATGTTTTCATCTTATGAAGTAATAGTATTTAATAAACATTGTGTATTTAATAATAGAAATCATTTTTGCAGTATTTACCATGAGCAAGGCAACTTGCAAAGAATCTTATATAAAATATTTTGCCTTCAATCTAAGCAATAGCCAAATTTGGAAGCTAAATAAATACCATGGGAAGATTGAGGTTGAAAGGGGTTATGTGACTTAGACAAGATACATAGCTTGTGGGGAAAAAATATATTATACCAGGATCCAAAGGGTGAATTATTATAGTTCTATAACAAGTAACACAAAAGAAGGTATAGTGAATAAAGTGTTGAAAGTCATTACTTATGATATCTATACAAAAAGTTTTTACTAACAACTAATTTCCCAAAAGTATTAGTTTAAAATCACAAATCAAGAATAGAAAAGAAATGAGAGGAAAGACAAACCATCTTTTGGAAGCTAAAAGGTGAAGCCTTGAACTTTCTGGTCCAAGCAAATAAAGGAAAATGAAGTCTATGTCTACTGACACAAAGTTAACTGTTTTGGCTAATGCTTAAGTCAAAATCCTTGATTCTGTTTAAGAAAATGTCAGAACTAAACAACAAGCTGATTGTTTAACTTTATTATTTTTTTTCAGCTTGGTGGTGGAAACAAATTAGCAAGTATATATTCTATCCAAATTGTATAAATTTTGCTCTCTTATTCTTATTCTTGTGAAAAGAAGATGTCTAAAATATTGTCACATAAATCTAGGAGACATAGATACAACTGACATGGGCAATCTAACAAGTAGATAATGCATTTGTAGATCATCAGTAAAATCGTATAAATTCCAAGTCCTACATTAACCTAAATATCCACAAACAGGGCAGGTTTTATCTGATGAGGCCTACTATTTGCAGGTCTCATCTTTTAACCTCTAATGCAGCATCTGGAATGCTGTTTAAAGTTATATTGGGATTTCTGTATTTGACTGAGATCACAAGAATATGGATGAAAGACACTTCATAGAGTGTTGCACACCCACTGAGCACCCAGATGAATAAATTGATGGCAATTTAATACATGCCGTGATTTTCGCAGGCATTGAGGAATGGAGATGATTAAAGGTTGAAGTACAAAACCTATCAGAAAAAGAGTTTTTTTAAAAAAGGATAATATAGCCTATGGAAAAGGAAATTGAGAAATAATTTAAGAATGGTCTTCAGAGATATGAAGTCTATTTTAGAAATGGTGAAAGCTAGTTGTTTCCTTTTTTCAAAGAGAAAAGAACAGAAAGAAATGGAACTAATTTGTAAGTCATTTAAAAAAAAAAACCTGCTAAACTGGGAATATTTTAACCTATAATAATTATGAAATACTTCCAGACATTTTAATAACATAGACTGAGTATATTTATAAGATTAAGATATATGTGTGTGTGTGTGTAGATAGATGAACAATAGATATAGATAGAGAGATAGATCTTATCACATTGTTGTTAGGTGCTGTTGAGTCGGTTTCAATTCATAGTAACCTCATGTGACAGGGTGGATCTGTCCTGTACACTTTTCTAGACTGTAATCTTTACAGAAGCAAATCTCCAGGTCTTTCACCTTAGGAGCTTCTAGGTGGGTTCGAACCTCTAGACTTTCAATTAGCAGCTGAGCACTCAACCATTGTGCCACCAGGGCTCTGAGATAGATAGATAGGTAGGTAGGTAAGTAGGTAGGTAGGTAGAGAGGTAGGGAGGTAGAGAGCTAGAGAGATAGATGATAGATGATAGATAAACAGACAGGTAGATAGGTAGGTAGATAGAATCCTAGATTATTCTTTTCAACTGCTATTTCATAGTCTATAATTTACTGCTGGTGAGTCAGTACCATGGTATTTAGAAAATAAGAGTTCTACTTTCCCATGCCCATTCTGTTTTGTACATAAATTGATGAACTTACTGAGGGTGAAAACCATCATCATTCTCATCTTTGAGTCAGAATAATACCATAATTTAATATATATATTATTTTAATAGAAAGTTACTGTAAGGTCTTACACAATTAACCATTGTTAGCTAGACTGGTAAGAATAGCACTTAGGGAGAGTATGGAGGACTTAGAAATGAAACATTGAACTGAAAATTTCTTTTTTTTTAAATTTTTTAAAGCACAATAGCTTCAAACACATAATTACATTAGAATAAAGGACTTTCCTGGCTGTGAGTTCCCAAAGTGCTTTTAGATTTAGTATGCAAAATAATTTTACTTAAATAACATTTTACTTTAACTCAAACTTAATTTCCTCTCTTGAAGATGAGAATAGTATTTCCTTCTCTATCCAATTCACAGAGTTCTTATGGGGATTAAATACGGCAGTAATGTGAAAAATCTTTAAAAAACATAAAGTTCTAGAAATACTAACAATTTTTATCATGACCTTATTTGCCATATACAAGAAATCACTTCTAAAACCCATGCATTGGAGATCTGAGAGCAGTTGCCATGTTTGTTTTATTGTTTCATATTATCAATGGGTTTGACAAATGTTAATCATGTTATTCAAATTTGACTAAGAAAATGGTCAGAAGGTATCCAAATAACACTGAAACCAAATCATTGTAACAACTCTCTGCCATGATGCTTTAGTTCAATTTACAGTTTGCCTACCCTGGCAAAGGAGACCTGGTGGTGCAGTAGTTAAAGTACTTGGCTGCTAACCAAAAGGTCAGCAGTTTGAACCCATCAGCCACTCCGTGGGAGAAAGATGTGGCAGTGTGTTTCTGTATAGATTTATAGCCTTGGAAACCCAGTGGGGCAGTTCTACTCTGTCCTGTAGGGTCACTATGAGTCAGAATAGACTCAAAAATGAGTTTGGTTTTGGTTTTTGGTTACCTTGCAAAGGAGTCCCTAGGTGGCACAAACAGTTAAGCAACCAGCTATGAACCAAAAGCTTGAAGGTTCGAGTTCAACCAGAGATGCCTTGGAAGAAAAGCCTGGCAGTATACTTTTGAAAAATCACAGCCATTGATAACCGTATGGAGCATAGCTCTACTCTGACACATGGAGTCACCGTGAGTTGGAATCGACTTGATGGCACCTAGTTTGGTTTTCTTTCTTTCTTCTTCTTCTTTTTTTTTTTTTTTTTTTTTTTTTTTGGTTTAACCTGGCTAATTTGAACAAAAATGGAATTCACTGAAGTAACAGTTGAAGACCTTGGCTGGGATAAGGCAAGAACTAATAAAGTTCCAGAGGTTAAGAGAGCAGGAGCAAATTGGCAGTCTCATCAAGGTGCTGCTGTTTACTGAATTAGCTCCAACACTATCATCACCATCACTCACACCGTATCTGTGTCACTCAGCTCAGTGTTCAAAGTCCAGTAGAGTCTAATAGGCCAAAGTTGGGTATTAGGTCCATTGCTTATCTAGGACTGTCTCACCATGGATGTACACAAGAGGGAAGAAGGCATCCTGGCACAGTTATTTGGGTGGTTTACTATAGGAAATGAGAGTAGATGCTGGGTGGCTAAAACACCAACTATAACAACAAATGTCCATTACATAATTGGGGTCTCAGAGCTTGTGGCAGAGGAAATCAGAATGAATTTGACTTCTCGAAAACATTTCCAAATAATGGAGGGTATTTGTAATTAATCTGAAATGAACCGTTTATTATATCTAATAATTTCTAAAAAATTCAAATATTTAGAAAATTCTATGAACTATATATAGACATAAGAAATAGAGAATAAAAATACATTAACTGACACATTTTCTTCTTTTCAGTTATATTTCCTTTAGAATTGCACTTAAACATGAAACTTAAAAAATTGCAGGATAGCTTTTGTTTCCTTGTCTCCGAAAGGATTTGCCTGGATTTCAAATGGCTAATAAACATGTATATTTGGTTTTACCCTTAAAATAATTAAGAAATCTTCATCCTAATTAGGCTAGATGTACCCTTTTGATCCTATTCAGTGTCTAACAAAATGTCTAGTGAAGTTCTTTTCTAGCAATCATGTCCCAAATAAGAAGCTGTTAAAAAAAATAGCTCTATATGTTATCATAGTTTCCTGTGTAAGAAACTAAAATAGAGTGTTAAAGTAACTGTGTTAGTGATGAACATTTATTCAGTTTTTGTGAAAATATTCATCAAGCAACACATGGAAAGATACCAGTAAACAGAGCTAACACTTAAAAAGCTCAGAGTCTAGTGTGGGAGAAAGTAGGGGCATTTTTAATGAAATTATGCTTTGAGGACTATACAGAAGGAACACTTAAATTTGTTTAAAGGGTTCTGGTAATGGTTGTCAAATAAGACCAGCATTATAGACATTGGGGGAGAATATAGGGTATACTAAGATGGTTGAAGTAATCAGCAGGGTAAAGTGAGGTTCTTATTCCCCTTGGACGTTTTATATAGACAAGTCACTGGTTAAAGTGATGGTATAGTAACAACAACTACAAAATCCACACATTTTTGTGCTTTAATTCAGTAAAAATTTATTTCTCACTTATATAACGTTAGTGCTCCATATCAGTGGGAAACTTTTCAATGTTTGGTAACTCTGGCACCAAGGCTCCTCACGTCTCCTAGAGCCCCCGAGTCCTCTCCTTCCAGCCAGAACAGGAGTGCAGATACGCTAATTAAAAATAAAAGGCCCTCTACTTAACTGCTTGTCCCGGAAATGACATATATCACTCCATTCACATTCAGTTGGTGAAAAATTGCCGTATGGCCCACATGCAACTTTTCCCAGAAACAGCTCTAGGCTTGGTAAAAGAGATCATAGCATGGTTGATAGTTACCTGTTTTGATTCAGAGATGAAGGTGAAAGGAGAAATGAGGGAAAGAGAGAAACGGAGAGAGAGAGAAAAATTAACCAGGTAGGTAGGAACTTGTTGATAATATATGATGATCCTTCCAATGCTGTTAACAAAGGTGATGAAGAGTAATTGACACTTAAAAACTGAGAATAATAAAAAATAGAGCTGGGCAGAATTTGAGGCTTGAGTTTCTTCTGGGAAATGGATAAATAATAAAATGAAATAGACTCACGTATTTCAACATCCACAAACCTCTAAATATCACATGGAAAAAATCCACAATTATCTGAAAGTTGTGAACAGTATTGTACCAACTGCATAAATCAAAGCACAAAATGTTTACTATATTGTGTTTATGAATAAATATACATTTAAAAAATATATAAAAACATAGACACGAAGTACATACAGCAAATTCTTGGTAATGGTTTTCTCTGGAGATGAAAGTAAAGGAATAGAATCTTGGACGTATTTAAAAGATTCCAACTTTACCAATAACATGTTATTTATTTTACCATAAAATATCTTAATCAAATATTGCAAAATGTTAATATCTTCTCCCTTGGGGTAGTGGGTACAAGGTTGTTCATTTTGTAAGTTTCTATGTTGAGTACAGTATTTTCCAAATTAAAGAAAACCTGTAAATTTATCAACGAAAGGAGAGATTAATGCTCGTATTTATGGCATTTTTATGCTGCTGAATTTGGCCATTTTTACGCTGTGATCTCAGAGCTTATTACGTAAACTTTTGGGAGCTAAAAAAATATTGGACAATATGGCTGAGTATAATCTGGATTGAAATGAATAGAAAGAGAATTATCAGCCAAGAGTGCATTATATGACTGTATTTAATGTAGTCTGATTTTCTTCTAGCCGATCTCAGAGTCTTTCAGAGGCCAAAAGGTTAAGTACTCACACAGGTTTCAGGATGATACCTAAAAGAGCAATAATTACTATCCAAAGAGGAACCCATAAAGGTGGAAGAAGTATTTATGTGATAATCTTTTATTCCCTTGTCTGTACTCCTGGGTGGCTTCAGGTTAACAGAATAAACTGCAAACTAACCATTCATTACTTCCCCCCGTATTTTTCTAACAAGATCCATAAAACAGAAACATTGCTTATATGGAAGGTTAGAGAGAAAGTTTCTTCCTTTCTCTCCAGCATTCACATGCTACTCTCTGTAGAGGTAGTAGTGATATATCTGAGTGGTGAGACAGTGTGCATCAATAATGCCTGTGGAATTAATTATAGGACTGACAAGAAAAGTATACCCACGTAAGGCTTTAATGAAAATGAGGGATATAGCACAGCAGAAGAAATGGCAGGCACACATCACAGAATCTGAGATATCTAGACTCAGCTTCCCAAGTCTGCTTTTGATTTCACAGAACAGGCTTAATTATTGGATCACCAAACCAAAAACCAAACCTATTGCTGTCAAGTCAATTCCCGCTCATAGCAACCCTATAGGACAGCGTAGAACTGTCCCATTGGGTTTCTACAGAAGCAGATTGCCACATCTTTCTCCCATGGAGTGGCTGGTGGGCTCAAGCCACCTACCTTACAGTTAGCAGCTCTGTAACCACTGCACGCCAGGGCTCCCTTATTGGATCACAAAACACCAAAATATGCGTGTGATATCTTGGTCTCCCACAATAACTGATGAAGATCAAAGACTGCAGTCTTCAGTATGGGTTACATCTCAATATAAAGAAGACAAAAATCTTCACATCTGAACCAATAAGCAACATCATAACAAACAGAGAAAAGATTGAAGTTGTCAAGGATTTCATTTTTCTTGAATCCACAATCAACACCCATGGAAGCAGCAGTTGAGAAATTAAAAGAGGCATTGCACTGGGCAAATCTGCTGCAAAAGACCTCTTTAAAGTGTTAAAAAAAAACACAAAAATGTCACTTTGAAGACCGAGGTGTGCTAGACGCATGTCGTAGTATTTTCAATAGCCTCATATGCATTCAAAAGCTGGACAATGAGTAAGGAAGACCAAAGAAGAATTGATGCCTTTGAATTATGCTGTTGGTGAAGAATATTGAATATACCATGAACTTCCAGAAGAACAAACCCATCTACCTTGGAAGAAATACAGCCAGAATGTTCCTTAGAAGCAAGGGTGGCAAGACTTTGTCTCAAGTATTTCGGATGTTATCAGGAGGGACCAGTCCCTGGAGAAGGACATTATGCTTGGTAAAGTAGAGGGTAATCAAAAAAGGGAAGACCCTCAATGAGATGAATTGACACAGTGGCTGCAACAAGGGGCTCAAACATAACAACATTTGTGAGGATGGCACAGGGCCAGGCAGTGTTTTGTTCTGTTGTACATGGAGTCGCTATGAGTCGGAACTGACCCCATGGCACCTACCAACAACAACAAATACACAATGTTTAAAATACTTCTGAATTTTATTTTAGTATGACATACATAGAGAATAGTGAATAAATACATCTTAAGTATATAGATACAAATTTTCATAAATTCACTATAAGCAGTTAGTATCCAGCTTAAAAATATATCAGAACAGCACTGCAGAAGTTCATAATGTCTCCATCCTGCCACAACTTCTCCAGAGTATTCATATACTGACTTTTAATGCCATACATTGTTTTGCCTGTTTTTCATCATTATGTAAGTGGAGTCATTGAGTATGTATACACTTGGATCTAGCTTGGTTTTTGTTTGTTTTCTTAAAACAGTGTTTCTCACACTTTTTTTTTTTTTTTATTGTCCTCTTAAGGAGTCTTTTTACATCTTTTTTTCCCTCATCTCCCCCAATGAAATTTTAATGTCACAGATATTCTCCATATTTGCTTATGTAATGTATGTATACCTGTGTTTATGCATAAAATAAGGGTTTTTTTCAATCCCAAGAACCAGTTTTCACCTCTTTGGGGAAGTTTTGTCCATGTTGACTGTATGACTTGACATGTTTGTGAGCTTCATCTATATCATTTAATGTAGTTGTTCATTCATACTAATTACTATATGATATTACATTGTGTGAACATACCACATTTATTTATCTATTCTACCATTCATGGAAATTAAATGGTTTTCAGTTTTTGGACTTTACATACTTCATGGACATTTTTTGTAAGCCTATGCACACAATTCTGTTGAGAACAGTATTCCTACATAATAGGATATTCATATGTTTGGCTGCTATAGGAACTGCCAAATAGTTTTCCAATTTACATTTTCATGAGCAGTTTATGAGGATTCCAGTTGTTCCACATCCTTTCCAACACTTGATATTGTCAGTCTTTTAAAACGTTAATTTTGGTGAGTATGTGGTGACGTCTTCTTGTGCCTTTAATTTGCATTTCCTTGGTGAGTAATGATAGTGAACATCTTTTAAAGTACCTATTAGACATTTGGTTATTCTCTGTGAAGTGCCTGCTAAGGACTTTTGTGCGTTTTCCTGTTAAGTTGTCTTACTTTATCTTGTTAACTTATAAGGATTCTTTATACATTCTGGAAACAAGTATCTTTCAAACTATGTAAATATCTTCTTGTCTATGGCTTCCTTTTTTTAATCTCTCAATGGTATTTTTTGAATCTTAATAGTGTTTACTTTTTTCTTTTCACTTTAGATTAGCACCTTTTGTTTCTTATAAAAATAATTGCATACTTTATTATCTGCTTTCTTGGAAGTAGATAATACTTCTGCTTGATTCTCTTTTTTATACCTCAAAAGAGATTGACTCAAGATACAACTTAATCTTGTAGATTGAGTCCTGCCTCATTAACATAACTTCCACAAATCCTGTCTCATTAACATCATAGAGGTAGGATTTGCGACACATAGGAAAATCACATCAGATGACAAAATGGTGGACAATCATACAATACTGGGAATCATGGCCTAGCCAAGTTGACACACATTTTGTGGGGACACAATTCAATCTATAACAGTTTCCAAAATAACAGTAATCCAAAAAAAAACCCAAATCCATTGCAATGGAGTCAATTCCGACTCATAACAACCCTATAGGACAGAGTAGAACTGTCCCATAGGGTTTCCAAGGCTGTACTCTTTATGGAAGCGAGCCGCCACATCTTTCTCTTATGGAGTGGCTGGTGATTTGAGACACCAACCTTTTAGTTAGCAGCCAAGTGCTTAAATACTGAACCACCAGGGTTCCTTAAAATAACAGGAGCTGAAACTAAGTAGATTTTAAAATTTGTTTTGTTTTGTTTTTCTGCTTCATATACCAGTGTTATTACGAGCAGATGAGGAATTATATGGTTGCCCCACCTTCCCGAAAATGTGACTTCTATCAATGGTCTAAAATGGCTGGTTTATCTCCTCCTATCTTGTGCACATTTCAGTCATACTAAAGGGAACAGGCAGGGAAAGGCATGTATCTTTTAAAGGCACAACCCAGAAATCATACACATATTTCTCTTCATATCCCTTTGGGAAGAATTTAGACATCTATCCAAAGAGAAGGTTGGAAATAGCTTCTTAATAAATGATGAAGGGAAATAAGACTTTTGAAGCCTGTGGCATTCTCTGCCTCTAGAGCAAAAGATATAAATATAGAAATTGGATCTTAAACACAGTAAGATGCAAAAACTAAGTCACCATTTTAAAAAATGTACTTTTTAACTACAAATAGATTGTTTTTTCACCTACAATATGGAGAGAGAACAAAAGGTTTGATTCTACACATTGTGGGAAGAGTTAGGGAAAGAAGCACTCTCCTATTCATCTGCAAGAGCTTTAAGGTAATGTAAATTGAAAGACAAAAAAAAAAAAGAAACAGTCGCCATCAAGTCCATTCAGACTCATAGAGACCCTATAGGACAGAGTAGAACTGCCCCATAGGGTTTCCAAGGCTGTAATTTTTACGGAAGCAGACTGCCACATCTTTCTGCCACAAAATGGCTAGTGTGTTCGAACTGCCAACCTTTTGGTTAGCAGCCGAATGCTTAACCACTACGCCACCAGGGCTCCTAAAATTGAAAGACCATCAATTATCATTTGAAAATAACTACAAAAATTCTAAATTCATATATCCTTTTACCCAGATATTCTACTCCTAGATATTTAGCTTCTTGATACCAAAGCAAAATAACAAATGTACAAGAAAATTCATGGCACTATTGGTAATAGTACATATGTTTATTAACCGGGGCTGGCTCAGATTAGTTATGCTCACACACTTAGTTGAATACAGCATTCCATTAAAAAGAATGTGACAGTTCCATTTAAACCAATATGGAAAAGAACATCATGCTATATTGGGAAGGAAAACAAACAAGGTACAGAGTAATAAGTATAGTATATTGCCTTTCTGTGTAAGTATAAAAATAAAAATTGAGGATGTGTACGTGTGTGCGTTATGTGTGTGTAATCTCAAACAACAAATTTGAGGGAGGAATATATAAGAAACATGTTAAAGTGGGTACTTCTGAGAAAGGAAACTAGGCTCTATGAGTCGTAGGGAAAGAGGAAGACTTAGTTTTAATTCTTTTTTCTTTCATTTTGTTTGAATTTTGTATTGTATGAATGTATTTCCTTTGAAACTTTTTTTTTTAAAATCAAGTCACACTTAGGAGAGCTCAAACATGGGAAAAAAAGCATTCATTGATGGAAATATGTTGCCAATTATACATTAAGTCTAGGATTTAAATGTTATCTAAAATAGGTCTAAGATGTTTAATGTCAACTGAAAATAATGTCGCCACAGGTTAATGGCTCTGACTGCCTTGTAAATACCAAGACAGAGAAAAAGTAAACTTTTTTTTTTTTTAATGAAATCGTGACTGGTATGCTTAAGTATTTTCATGTAACTTCTGAACATGAATTTTTCCCCATCATTTAATGCACAGTTTTAAAATGTATGTGCTAGTAAACTGAACAGTAAACAATAATTTGGAAAACCTGTGTTCTCTCTCCCCACGTTACCACAGAGTTACTCTATGACTTTGAATACTTCATGTAGTATTTTTCAAATTCAGTACTTTAATCCATAAATTTGGAAACTTATTGTACTTGACCCCTATTAACTTCACGACAGATACACGAAAGTTTTTAAAAAGTGATGAAGAAAATCATGACTAGAATCGTTCCCAGAGATACTATATGTTTTATCAGTCACAAAGAGGGCACAGCAATGAGCTTGGCTTACTGGATAGTGCTCATACTTCATTGTGAGATGAACTTCAGGAGACATTCACACTGACAAAACTTACAAGAAACTGAATTTCCCTAATCTTTCATATATATTTACAAAACAACAACAATTTTTGTTCAGTCAATGCCAACTCATGGCAACCCCGTGTGTACAGAATAGAACTGCTCCATAGGGATTTCAAGGTTGTGACCATTCAGAAGCAAATTGCCAGGCCTTTTTTCCAGCCTTTCAGTAGAGCGCTTAACCATTGGTGACATTCAGGGATTCCTATATATTTACCAGAACGCCAATTTATTAATTTGTACTGAGAAATACAAAAGACTTTGTTTCTCCTAGGAGGGGAATAACGGAAATTGCTTAGTGGACCTCAAAGGAAAAGAGAAATTAGTTGAGTAATAAACACGACCATTTATCTCTATAACAGAGATATAACATTAACTTGGAAGCTCAAGATATCTTTGACAAGGACCTAGGTAATGCTACTAAAAATGTCTTTCTAAAACTCGTATTCTCTCTTCTGTTGCTGATAAATATTGTTAATACAATTTTTCTGACCAAAAGAACTCTTCAAGTATTGCATCTGACAATTTTACCATTCAACCTCATTTGTTGAGGCCCACTTCTTAACTTCTTGTTTCAGCTTTCTGCATTACAACATCTAGTAGGATCTTTTGGCAAAAAGTCTACTTATTGCAAATAGGATCTCCTAACTTTGTCACTTCAGTCCCTTACTTCCATTTGCGTCAAGACTCTTCTATCGCATTGGTCATAAATGCCAACAAATTTCTTTGAACACCTGCCTGTACTGCTTCTAGCAACATATCGAGAAAGAATGCTTTACAAACCTCTGACTGTTTCTTAGCCATATGCAGTCAGCTTATTTGTCCAGCTCTGAATTTAGTGCATAAAGTTTGGAAAGAGTAGAAGCTAGAGAACCTTGGGGTACTTAATGTCATTGTATAGAAGATTATGGGGTGGTCGTATAATTTATCATCCAATCAAGGACATTTTGAGAGTGAAAGGAGGAGATTTCAATAATTGTTCTGTGACAACAGACATAAGCTCGGGGTGCCCCAGACAAACTGGGACATATGCTCATGCCATATCTCAACATTTCAGAAGGGGATTTTCAAGGCAAGTCCTAGTAACACTTTTTAATTTTTTTCCAGAACTTAAACTCACTTTATTTTAAATTGTTGTGCTTTAAGCGAAAGTTTACAATTCTAGTTAGTCTCTCATACAAAAATTCATGCATACATTGTTATGTGACCCTAGTTGCTTTCCCTGTACTGTGACAGCACACTGTTCCTTTCCACCCCTGATTTCCCGTGTCCATTCAACCAACTCCTGACCCTCTCTGCCTTTTCATCTCACCTCTGGACAGGAGCCACCCATTTATTCTCATGTATCTACTTGAGCCAAGAAGGACACTCTTCACGAGTATCATTTTATGTCCCGTAGTCCAGTCTAATCTTGTCTGAAGACTTAGCCTCGGGAATGGCTTTAGTTTTAGGCTAACAGAGAGTCTGGGGGCCGTGTCTTCTGGGGTCCCTCTACTCTCAGTCAAACTATTAATTCTGGTCTTTTTACTATAATTAGAGTTCTTCACTCCACTTTTCACCTCCTCCGTCAGGGACGCTCCATTGTGTTCCCTGTCAGGGTGGTCACTGGTGGTAGCTGGGCACCATCTAGTTCTTCTGGTGTCAGGCAGATGAAGTCTCTGGTTTATATGGCCCTTTTTGTCTCTTGAACTAATACTTTCCTTGTGTCTATAGCATTCTTCATTCTCCTTTATTACAGGTGGGCTGGGACCAATTGATGCATCTTAGATGGCTGCGTTCAAGATTTTAAGACCCCTCACAACACTCACCAAAGTGGGATGCAGAACATTTTCTTAATAAACTTTGTTATGCCAATTAACCTAGATGTCCCCTGAAAGCATGATCCCCAGAACCCTGCCCCTGCTACTCTGTCCCTCAAAGTGTTGGGCTGTTTTCAAGAAACTTCTGAGCTTTGGTTTAGCCCACTTGTGCTGACTTCCCCTATAGTGTGTGCTGTCCTTCCTTTCACCTAATCTACTATCTGGTTAGTGAATACCCCTTTTCCTCCCTCCCCACCCTTGTAACCATCAAAGAATGTTTTCTTCTGTGTTTAAACCTTTTCTTGAGTTCTTATAATAGTGGTCTTATACAATATGTGTCCTTTTGTGATTGACTAAATTCACTCAGCATAATGCCTTCCAGATTCCTCCATGTTATAAGATGTTTCACGGATTCATCGTTGTTCTTTATTGTTGTGTAGTATTCCATTCCTCTTTTGATGGGCATCTAGGTTGTTTCCATCTTTTTCTTATCATGAACATTTCTGCAATAAACATGGGTGTGCGTATATCTATTCATGTGACAGCACTTATTTCTCTAGGATGTATTCCAAGGAGCAGGATTGCTGGATCATATAGTACTTCTATTTCTAGATTTTTAAGGAAGAGCCAAATCAATTTCCAAAGTGGCTGTACCATTTTATATTGCCACCAACAGTGTATAAGTGTTCCAGTCACGCCTCAACCTCTCTAACATTCATTATTTGGTGTTTTGGGATTAATGCTAGACTTGTTGGGGTGAGATGGTATCTCATTGTAGTTTTGATTTGTGTTTCTCTAATGACTAATGATAGTGAGGATTTCTTCAAGTGTCTGTTAGCCACCTGAATGTTTTCTTTGGCAAAGTGCTTATTTATATCCTTTGCCCATTTTTTAATTGGGTTATTAGTCTTTTTGTTGTTGAGGTTTTGAAATATCTTGTAGACTTTAGAGATTAGATGATGATCGGATTTGTCATAGCCCAAAATTTTTTCCTAGTCTGTAGACTGTCTTTTTACTCTTTTGGTAAAGTTTTTTGATGAGCTTAAGTGTTTGATTTTTAGAAGCTCCGGTTATCTTGTATCTCTTCTGGTGTTTAATGCACTGTTACTTATGGTTTGTATTCTGTTTATGCCATGTATCAGGGCTCCTAGAGTTATCCCTATTTTTTCTTCCATGATCATTATCATTTTTGATTTTATATTTAGGCCTTTGATCCATTTTGAGTTAGTTTTTGTGCATGGCCTGAGGTATGGGTCTTATTTCAGTTTTTTGCAGATGGATATCCAGTTATGCCAGCACCATTTGTTAGAAAGACTGTCTTTTCCCCAGTTAATGGACTTTGAGCCTTTTTCAAATATCAGCTGCTCATAGGTGGATGAATTTATGTCTGGATTCTCAATTCTGTTCCATTGGTCTATGTATCTGTTGTCGTACCAGTACTAGGCTGTTCTGACTATAGTGGCAGTATAATAAGTTCTAAAATCAGGTAATGTGAAGCCTCCCATTTTGTTCTTCTTGAGTAATGCTTTACTTACTTAGGGCCTCTTCCCTTTCCATATGACGTTGGTGATTTATTTCTCCATCTCATTAAAAAATACCATTGGAATTTGGATCAGGATTGCATTTTATTTCTACATTGCTTTCAGTAGAACTGACATTTTCACAACGTTGAGTCTTCCTATCCATGAGCAAGATATGTTTTTCCACTTATGCAGGTCTCTTTTGGTTTCTTGTGGTAGTGTCTTGCAGTTTTCATTGTATAAGGCTTTTATATCTCTGGTTAGATTGATTCCTAAGTATTTTATCTTCTTGGGGGCTATTGTAAATGATATTGATTTGGTGATTTCCTATTCAAGGTTCTCTTTGTTGGTGCAGAGGAATCCAACTGAACATCAAAACCCCAAGCAGCACAGGCAGGGCCTACCGGAACCTGCCCTGCACTGATTCAGGGCCCACCCTGTCGGCACTAGTACTTGCCACAAACAACACATCCCAGCAACTCTCCTTCAGCTGGACCTTCCCTGCTGGACCATACCTCAGTGACTTTCCCTGCCCATTGGAGGAGGTGAAAAGTATCGTGCCCACAGACAAGCAAACAACAAAGAACACACAGCCCACCTGCTTAGACATAACTGAAAAAACAAAAAAGCAGGATGAAACAAACAAATCTACAATAAATAAATGAGGAAAATAACTACTAAATGTCCCAAAGACAGCAGACAATATCAAAACATATACAAACACAGGATAAGATGGATCTAGTAGGCAGCCAAAATAAGACACCAGATGACTTTCCAGTAGAAGAAAAGGCACTAGAACTACCTGACAGGGAATTCAAATTTCTAATACTCAGAGTTATCCAAGAATTGAAGCAAAATCTACAAAAATGAGGAAAAAATAGACAAATTCACAGAAAAGGCAGACAAATTCATGGAAAATACAAATAAAAAATGGAAGAATTCAAGCAAATAATACAGGTGCAAAATGTTAAAATAAATTCACAACTAAAAATCATACAAAAAAAATTAGAAGTCCAAAAGGTAAACAATAAGATTTCAGAAACGGACAGTGTCATAGAAGGGCTGAGGAGCAGGTTTGAAATGATGAAAGACAGGGTCAGTGAAATTGAAGACAAACACTTGGTTACAATTTGGTTTGAGGAAAAATCAGAAAAAAGAAAGAGGAAGAATGAAGAAACCCTGAAAATTATGTGGGATACAATCAAAAGCAAAAATCTGCAAGCGATTGGAGTTCCAGAACAGGGGGAGTAAAACAGAAGACACAGAGAGGATCACTGAAGATTTTCTGATAGAAAACATCTCAATATCATGAAAGATGAAAAGCTGAACATCCAAGAGGCTCATTGAAACCCATATAAGATAAACCCCAAAAGAAAATCACCAAGGCATATCATAATCACACTCTCCAAAACCAAAGACAAACAAAGAATCCTGAGTGTAGCTTGAGAAAAACAAAAAGTCACATATAGAAAAGAAACAATAAGACTAAGCTTGGATTATTCAGCAGAAACCATACAGGCAAGAAGACAATGGGATGACATATATAAAACCTTGAAAGAAAAAAATTGCCAGCTAAGAATAATATATCCTGCAAAACTCTCATTCTAATATGATGGTGAAATTCGGTCATTTCCAGATAATCAGAAATTTAGGGACTATGTAAAAAACAAACTAAACTGATAAGAATTGTTAAACGGAGTCCTTCGATCTGAGAACAAACAACATCACACCACAGGCTGAATCTAGGACACATGATTGGGGGAGCCAAATACCAACCTAGGAAACGAACTTTCTAGTACTATCTAAAACCAAAAGAATTACAACAGGGAACCAGAGAGGTTAATCTGTAAATGACAACAGCATCAGAATAATAAAAGAAAGAATAAAAGGTGTAGGTAAAGAACCTTCTAATGGAGAGGAAGGCAAGGCAATACCAAGTAATACTAAACTGGTTCAAACCTAGGAAGATAAAGGTAAATTTCAAGGCAACCACAAAGAAAGTTAACAAACCTACTCATCAAAATAAAGAAGAAAAACAGAAAGTCTCAGTAAAAGCAAAACCTACAAAAACAAAAGAAATGGAAAAAAAAATCCACAAACAAAAGGAATTCAGCACAGGAGAGTAAGAGGAACAAAAATGTCAGCACCACAAAAAAAAAACACTACAAAATGACAGCAATAAACTCACACCTATCAATAATTACACCGAATGTAAATGGCCTAAGTGCACCCATAAAGATATGGAGAGTAACAGAAAGGATTGAAAAAACAGGATCCATCAATATACCGTCTGCAAGAGATACATCTTAGAAATGAAGACATAAGTTTATTAAAAATCAAAGGATGGAAAAACATTTATCAAGCAAGCAGCTACCAAAAAAGAGCAGGAGAGGCAATATTAATCACAGATAAAATAGACTTTAAAACAAAATCCACCATAACAGACAAAGAAGGGTACTGTATACTGATTAACAGAACTCTCCATCATAAAGACATAACCATAATAAACATCTACACACCCAATGACAGGGCTCCAAAATACATGAAACAAACTCTAACAGCACTGAAAAGAGAAATTGACAGTTCCACAATAATAGTAGGAGACTTCAACACACCACTCTCAGTAAAGGACAGAACATCTAGAAAGAAACTCAACAAAGATACAGAAGACCTAAAAGGCACAATCAGCTAACTTGACATCATAGACATATATAGAACACTGCACCCAACTGCTGTAAAATACACATTCTTTTCCAATGCACATGGAACGTTCTCAAGAAAAGACCAAATCTTAGTTCACAGAACAATCCTCAACAAGATCCAAAATGTTGAGATAATACAAAGTATCTTCTCTGTCCACAATGCCATCAAGGTAGACGTTAACAACAGGAATAGCAAGGAAACAAAATCAATTAAATGGAAACTGAATAACACCCTGCTTAAACATCACTGTGTAATAGAAGAAATCAGAGATGGAATCAAAAAATTCCTAGAATCAAACAAGAATGAAAACACATCATACCAAAACCTTTGGGACACAGGAAAGGCAGTCCTCAGAGGACAATTTAGAGCAACAGATGCACACATCAAAAAAGAAAAAAGGGACAAAGTCAAAACATTAACTACAGAACTCAAACAAATAGAAAGAGAACAGCAAAAAAATCCCACAGCTACAGGAAGAATGGAAATAGTAAGGATCAGAGCAGAAATAAATGAAATAGAGAACAGAAAAACAATAGAAACAATCAACAAAACCAAAAGCTGGTTCTTTGAAAAGATCAACAAAATTGATAAACCACTGGCCAGACTGAGAAAAGAAATACAGGAGAGGATGCAAATAACCCAAATAAGAAATGAAATGGAAGACATTACAACAGACCCAACTGAAATAAAAAGGATCATAACAGAGTGTTATGAAAAACTATACTCCAACAAATTTGAAAACCTAGAGGAAATGGATAAATTTCTAGAAACACACTACCTATCCAAACTAACACAAAGTGATGTTGAAAATCTGAACAGACCCATAACAAGAGAAGAGATTGAAAAGGTAATGTAAAAAAAACTCCCAACAAAAAAACCCCTGGCCCAGATAGCTTCACTGGAGAAATATACCAAACATTCAGAGAATAGTTTATACCAGTACTACTCAAACTATTTTAGGACATAGAAAAGGAAGCAACACTTCCGAATTCATTCTATGAATCCAGCATAACCCTGATACAAAAACCAGGCAAACATGCCACAAAAAAAAAAAAAAAAATTAGAAGCCAGTATCACTCATGAATATAGATGCAAAAAGTCTCAACAAAATTCAATAGAATTCAGCATCGTATCAAAAAAAATAATGCATCAAGACCAAGTAGGATTCATACCAGGTATGCAAGGATGGTTCAACATCAGAAAATCAATCAACATAATCCAGCTCATAAATAAAAGGAAAGAAAAGAATCAGATTATCATCCAAATTGATGCAGAAAAAGCATTCGACAAAGTCCAACACCCATTCCTGATAAAAATTCTCCATAAAATAGGTATACAAGAGAATTTTCTCCACATAATAAATGGTATCTATGCAAAACCAATGGCCAATATCATTCTTAATGGACAGAGGCTAAAAACATTCCCCTTGAGAACAGGAACAAGACAAGGATGTCATTTATCTCCAGTCCTATTTAACACTGTGCTGGAAATCCTAGCTTGAGCAATAGGGCAAGAAAAAGAAATGAAGGGCATCCAAAGTGGTAATGAAGAAGTTAAACTGTCCCTGTTTGCAGATGATATGATACTATTCATAGAAAACCCTGAATACTCCACAACAAAATGACTGGAACTAACAGAAAGATTCAGCAGAGTAGCAGGATACAAGATAAACATACAAAAATCTGTTGGATTCCTATACACCAATAAAGAGAATGATGAAAAGGAAATCAGGAAAATATTACCATTTATAATACCCCCTAAAAATATAAAATACTTAGGAATAAACGTAACCAGGGATGTAAAAGACCTATACAAAGAAAACTACAAAACACTACTGCAAGAAACCCAAAGGGATACACATAAATAGAAAAACATACCATACTCATGGATAGGTAGGCTCAACATTATGAAAATGAAAATTCTACCTAAAGTAATTTACATATACAATGCAATCCCAATCCAAATACCAACAACATTCTTTAAAGAGATAGAAAAACTAATCATTAACTTTATATGGAAAGGGAAGAAGCCCCAAATAAGTAAAGCACTATTGAAGAGGAAGAATAAAATATGAGGAATCACACTACCTGACCTCTGAAACTACTATATATCTACAGTAGTGAAAACAGCCTGGTACTGCTATAATGACAGATACATTGACCAGTGGAACTGAATTGAGAACCCAGATGTAAATCCATCCACCTACTGTCACCTGATCTTCAACAAGGGCCCAGAGTCCATCAAATGGAGAATAGACAGTCTTTTTAACAAATGGTGCTGGCAATACTGGATGTCCATATGCAAACAAATGAAACAGGACCCATATCTCACACCATATACAAAAACTACTTCAAAATGGATCAAAGACCTAAATAAAAAGCCCAAAACTATAAAGTTCATAGAAGAAAAAATAGGACCAACACTTCAGGCCTTAATATACGGCATTAACAGGATACAACCCATAACCATCAATGCACAAAACCTAATAGATAAGCTAGATAACTGGAATCTTCTAAAAATCAAACACCTATGCTCTTCAAAAGACTTCACTGAAAGAGTCAAAAGAGAAACTACAGGCTGGGAAAAAATTTTTGGACAGTACAAGTCAGACAAAGGTCTAATCTCCATAATCGACAAGAAAATCCAACACCTCTACAACAAAAAGACAAATAATCCTATTAAAAAATGGGCAAAGGAAATGAACAGATACTTCACCAGAGAAGACATTCAAATGACCAACAGACACATGAGGAAATGCTCGCGATCACTAGCCATTAGAGAAATGCAAATTAAAACCACAATGAGATACCATCTCACCCCGGCATTACTGGCACAAATCAAAAACACTGGAAATAACAAATGTTGGATGGGCTGCGGGGAGATTGGAACACTTATGCACTGCTGGTGGGAATGCAAAATGATACAACCATTTTGGAAAATGATATGGCGCTTCCTCAGAAAGCTGGAGATAGACATACCATTCGATCCAGCAATCCCACTCCTAGGAATATATCCTAGAGAAATATGAGTTGTCACTCGAATAGACATATGCACACCTATGTTCATGGCAGCATCGTTCACAATAGAAAACGATGGAAACAACCTAGATGCCCATCAACAGATGAATGGATAAACAAACTATGGTACATACACACAATGGGGTATTATACAACGATAAAGAACAATGATGAATCCGTGAAGCATCTCATAACATAGATGAAACTGGAGGACATTATGCTGAATGAAATAAGTCAATCACAAAAGGACAAATATTGTATGAGACCTCTACTGTAAAAACTCATGAAAAAGTTTACACACAAAAAGAAACAATCTTTGTTGGTTATGAGGGATGGGAGGGGTGGGGGAAGAACTAAATAGATAAGTGGTATCTTTGATGAAGTGTGAGACACTACACAATACTGGGGAAACCAGCACAACTTGTACAAGGAAAGCTCATGGAAGCCCCATAGACACATCCAAACTCCCTGAGGGACTGAATTGCTTGGTGGAGGGCTATGGGGAGAATGGTCTTGGGGAACTTCTAGCTCAACTGGTATAACACAGTTTATAAAGACCATGTTCTACATTCTACCTTGGTGAGTAGCGTCTGGGGTCTTAAAAGCCTGTGAGCAGCCATCTAAGATACTCCACTTGTCTCACCCCTTTGGGAGTAAGGGAGAATGAAGAGAACAGGATACAAGGAAAAGATTAGTCCAAAGGACTAATGGACCACAGCTACTGAGGCCTCCACCAGACTGAGTCCAGTACAGCTAGATGGTGCCCAGCTACCACCACTGACTGCTCTGACAGGGATTACAACAGAGGGTCCTGAAAGAGCTGGAGAAGTTATGTAGAACGAAATTCTAACTCAAAAAAAGACCAGATTTACTGGCTTGACACTGACTGGAGAAACCCCGAGAGAAAGGCCCCTGGACACCCTTTTAGCTCAGTGGTGAAGTCACTTTTGAGGTGCACCATTCAGCTGGGGATTGGACAGCCCCATAAAAACAAAACGGGACTAATGAGGTACAGCAGTCCAGGAGCAGGGACTAGAAGGCAAGAGGGGACAGGAAAGCTGGCGATGCAGAACCCAAGGTTGATAAGGACAAAAAAGAAAAAAAGAATTATCTATATGAAATCAAATTGACAACAGCAACTCAAAAAGATTGATGGGAAGCCTAGAGGACAGTGAGATGAAGATAATGGTGATGGAATAATTTGAAAAAGGATTGTGAGAATAGCAGCACAGCTGGAAGAATGTAATCGATGTTATTTAAGTGCACATGTAGAAATTTTTGAAATGGTGTGTCTTTGGCTATGTATATTTTCACCAAAAAAAAAAGATCTTCCAACATCGAGAAGGGAGAGTGTCGAGGGGTTTTTACCCAATGTCATAAAACAATATGTGTACAGACTGTTTAATGAGTAACTATTTGTTCTGTAAACCTTCATCTAAAGTACAATAAAAAAATTTTAAAAAATAACATTTTTATTAAAATTAAAAAATAGAATGCAATGCATAAACATCGATAACGTAGGCATTAGAATTACTCACTGGTCTAGGACAAGAAATTTGAAAGACAGCTACCTGGACAACCAAGTGGAAGGGATCCATTTTCAGGCTTATTCCAAAGAAAGGTTGTCCAACAGAACACAGAAATTATCAAACAATATCATTAATACCGCATGCATGTAAAATTTTGCTGAAGATTATTCAAAAGTGGCGGTGGCAGTACATCGACAGGGAACTGCCAGAAAGTCAAGCCAGATTCCGAAGAGGGCATGCAACCAGAGACATCATTGCTGACGTCAGAAGAATCCTAGCTGAAAGCAGAGAATACCAGAAAAATGTTTACCTGTGTTTTATTGACTATGCAAAGGCATTCAACTGTGTGGATCACGACAAATTATGGATAACATCATGAAGAATGGGAAGTCCAGAACACATATTGTGCTCATAAGATACCTGTACATAGATCAAGAGGCAATCTTTAGAACAAAACAAGGAATATTGCATGGTTTAAAGTCAGGAATTGCGTGTGTCAGGGTTATACCCTTTCACCACACTAATTCAATCTGTATGCCGAGCAAATAATTCAAGAAGCTGGACTATATGAAGAAGAATGGGGCATCAGGATAGGAGAAAGACTTATTAACAACCCCCATTATGCAGATGGCACAACCTTGCTTGCTGAAAGTGAAGAGGACTTGAAGCACTTACTGATGAAGATCAAAGACCACAGCCTTCAGTATAAATTACACCTCACGGTAAAGAAAACAAAAATCCTCACAACTGGGGCAATAAGCAACATCATGATAAACGGAGAAAAGACTGAAGCTGTCAAGGATTTCATTTGACTTGGATCCACAATCAACACTCATGGAAGCAGCAGTCGAGAAATCAAAAGATGCATTGCATTGGGCAAATCTGCTGCAAAAGACTTCTTAAAAGTGTAAAAAAGCAAAGATGTCACTTTAAAGACTAAGGTGCGCCTGACCCAAGCCATGGTGTTTTCAATCACCTTATATGCATGTGAAAGCTGGGCAATGAATAAAGAACAACTGACACTTTTGAATTATGGTGTTGGCAAAGAATATTAAATATACAATGGACTGCCTAAAGAAGGAACAACTCTGTCTTGGAAGAAGTACAACCAGAATACTCCTTAGAAGCAGGGAGGGCAGGAATTTGTCTCACATTCTTTGGACATGTTATCAGGAGGGATCAGTCCCTGGAGAAGGGCATCATGCTTGATAAAGCAAAAAAGAGGAAGACCCTCAATGAGATGGATTGAGATAGTGGCTGCAACAATGGCCTTAAGCATAACAATGATTATGAGGATGGCGAAAGACCGGGCAGCGTTTGGTTCTGTTGTACGTAGGGTCACTATGAGTCAAAACCGACTCCATGGCACATAACAACAACATACATATATATTCTTTAGCTTTTAGTACTATTATAAAGGAACGCAAATATAAAATTTTTTTACCATTATTAACAAGTGTACACTGCTGCAGGGATCATCTGATTCCATCTAGGTTAATTTGAGCAAAACAACCTTAAAATATGTTGTTTTTCCAATCTTGTTTGTTCTATTAATTGAAAACTTAGTTAAGAACTGCCAAAGAGAACATAAATAAATTGTCCCATATATAATGTACCTGCTCTGTGCTGGACCTGTGTGAATGAGATAGGTTATGTGCATTGTCTTACTTAATCTTTAAAACAGTCTTCCGAGATCCATTGTATTTTCCCCATTTTGCAGCTCAGGAAATGTAAACTTAATATGTTTAATTCCTTAATGTTACATACGTAGTAAGTGAAAGAGCAGACATTAAAACCCAGGTTATGTTTGTTTAATTTCAAATGCCATGACTTTCAACAGCACAAGGAGAGCCACGGCACATAACCCTTAATTTCAAAGAGGAGATCATTATGGTCAATCCAGGCTAGATGATCAGTTTCAGATTACATGGTTCCCTCCACTCCATTCCTACTCATGGAAACCTCATGTCAGAATAGAATGGGTTCCATAGGCTTTTATTTATTTATTATTTATTTTCTTATTGTGCTTTAAGTGAAAATTTACAGTTCATGTCAGTTTGTCATATAAAAATTTATACAGACATGGCCATGTAACCCTAGCAGCTCTCCTCCATAGGATTTTTAATGGCTGGTTTTTCAGAAATAGATTACCAGGACCTTATTTCAATGCACCTGTGAATGGACTCTTAACCTCCAATCTTTTCGGTCTCGATGTTGTTGTCATCAGGTGCCGTTAAGTTGATTTTTACTCATAGCAACCTCCTGCGACGGAGCAGAACTGCCTCGTAAGCTTTTCTAGGCTGTAATCTTTATGGGAGAATATTATCAGGTCTTTCTCACGTGGAGCCGCTGGGTGGGTTCGCCAAATTTTTGGTTAGCATCCGAGCACTTAACTATTGTACCCCCAGGTCGCATAGTGAACGATTATTGCCAACTCTCCAGACTTTCTGTCTATAGCAAAAATCTACCAAAGTTAATGAGATTTATCTTACCTTAAATGATTTCATGAATTAATTTTATTAAATGAGATGATATGTATAAATAGCTTAGCATTATGGTTTAAATATAGCTGACTCAAAAAACGTTAGCTCTATTCCATATTCTAGCCTCTTTGAAGAATGTATGTGTCAAAGTTATTATCTGTGATCACCTCATCAAAAATTATTATGTGATAACATTTATTATAAGATCATATCTCTGGTCTTATTTAATACACTGTTATTCAATAATACTAGATGTCATAGAGAAAGTTTTTTTTTTAAATTTAATTCCTGAACTTGGCACTTAGTACTTAATTGATACTTCTTTGATCATCATAGTGCCTGTCCTTAGTTTCAATGGTATTTTAATATTTATGTGAATTGTGTCCTAGATATCTTAATTTGCATAAAAATTTCTTACAAATGTTATAGTGGCTTAGTCATTGTCTTAGTCTGGGTTCTCTAGAGGAGCAAAACCAGCGAAGTATATACAAAAATATATATACAGAAATTTACTCCAAGGAAATGGCACACATAGTTGTGGCGACTGGTAAGTCCCAAATTTGTGGGTCAGGTGGCATGGCTGAAGACCAGTGCTGGCTCACATGGTTGTAGGAGCTGACAAACCCAAAATATGCAGCTCAGACAGCAGACTGGAGGCCTCTGCTAGCTCACAGGGTTGAGGGGACTGACAAATCTAAAACCTGCAGGTCAGGTGTCAGGCTAAAGACTTCTGCAAGCTTACGTCCCAAGAACCAGAGGTCAGGTGCCAAGAAGAGTGCAGGGTTGGGAGAGTGAGCTTTGCCAGGACATGCATTTATATACTGGAGGTAGGGAAACTCCACCTTTCCACTGATTGGCTGCTCACATCAGATCACAAAATGGAAGGTGGTTTTATAGCATCTGCCTAATTGCTGAGAGTCATACCCTAGCCAAGTTGACACATAACAACCATCACAGTCGTATAAGAAATAAACTTGCATATTTTACACCTCATTGTGCTCATTGATCATTTTATAGCAAGCAAGTTAATGCTACTGTATATTTTATACCTCAAAATAATAATTACAGAACTGTAGAACTCTGGGAGGCCTTAGAAAGTATTGAGCCCTAACTTCTCATTTTGAAGGAAACAGGTCAAGAAAAGGCTTGGCTTTGATCTGAGCAAGTCTCTGGCACTTGTGGACTAGACTAGATCTCTAGTCTTCTATTCCCAGATACTTTCCACTAAAATTTAGTTACCAGATAATAGTTTCTTTGCAGCTCTGCAGCAAGGCCATAAATTACAATGCTACATTTTGTGAAAGTTCAGAGCCAACCGCACTGCCGTTTTAAAAGTAATTACAATCCTGGCTCCAGTATCACAACGTTAAGGTCTTCCCAGCCTCTGAATATCTGCTGACATCTGAAGAAACATTTCCAGTGATAGCATCTAACGCATACCTATAGCTGTTGCTTTATTCATAGTCCTTGAAGCAGCTTAGCAGGTCAAAGGAAAAAGAAAAAAAAAATTCATTGACTATTATAAAGTGAAAGGACACCAGTATGCCCTCTCTTACTGTGTGAGAGCAAATCAAAGCACATAACCACAGCCTCAGGAAATTGCACTACATGGGCCAATGAATATATATTGCAAAACAATTGTAGTAATCACATATGGCTGTATTCTGTGATGCCAATGTCTTTTTGGCACTAATCTCTCAAGAAATATTTCAGTGAAATAATGTATTCTTTAATATAGGACATTAAAATATAATCAGTTCCTAGATTCTTTACTTTGCTACACTGTAAACAGACTGTTATGTACTAGTAAAAATCAGAACCCTGTAGGTTGTACTGATAAAATGCTAAGTCTCTCCTTTTTTGTAGCTTGTGTTTATAAAATGCCAAGTCTCTCCTTCTGCTCATTTCTACTACCTGTGCTTGAATCTGAAAGGCTCCTTCCTGAACGTCAAAATGAATAGTCCAGCTCATCTTTGTATATATTCAAACCTTTCTTATATATTCTACTATTTAGGATACTGCCATGTATCAACAATAAAATTAAATATAGGAATTACTTTAGGTGGCTGTTATGGTTTTAAATAATATTTACAAATTTTTTGATGCTTCTCCCCTCAAAAGATGGTGACTACTTCCCCTCCCTTTGAGTGTAGGCTGTACTTAGGAAATTCACATCTAATGAGCACAATGTGACAGTGTACAATCTCTGACACAAGGTCATAAAAGGCATTGCAATTTCCTCCTTGCTCTCTTTCTCTCTTGTATCATAGGCTTTGATGGAAGCCAAATGACATGTTGTAAGGGCACTCAAGCAGCCCTATGGGGAAGTCCATGTCCTGAGGGATGGAGGCCTCTTGCCAAGAGATAGCAAGGAGCTGAGGTTTTCTACCACCAGCCATGTGACTGATCCATCTTTTAGGTAGCTCCTTCAGCCCCAGTCCAGCCTTCAGATGACTGCAGCTTTGGCTGATGTCTTGACTGCAAATTCATGTGAGATCCTGAACCAGAAACATTCAGCTAAACCTTTCCCTAGAGACTTCACGATAATAAGTGTTTATTCTTTTAAGTTGCTAGGGTTAGGGGAAATTTAAGAGATAATTAATGTGATAGCCAGTTGAGAATGTATAGAGTAGTTATACAACCCAGCTTAGAATAAGTCTATAATCAAGTTTAGGGATGTCTTAGTCTCAGATGCCAGTAGGACCAAAGCCATCTGAGGCCTATAAATTCTCAGTTTTCTTCTTACTCTCCTTGTCTGCTTAAAAACTTTTTTTTTTTTTTTTCCATATTTCCACTCAGCTTCTATGCTTGGTCTAATGTAGCTTTCCCTAAGCTCTTAGTTATTCCCAGAAGCAAATATGTCTCAATGTTTTTCCTAATTTCTAGAACTCCTTGATTCTTACATGGCAAGAGAGAGAGAGAAGGAAGGAAAAAAACCAGAAGGCCCATGTTTACCTTTTTCTTGAGAAAGTTCTGGGATCCACTTTTCTGTTGGACTACTGTATGTCTTACTAGAATTTGAGTTTTTTGAAGGAAGAGACTATGTCTTAATCATTTTGTCATTGAATTTTTATAACCAAGACATATAAAATACAATACATACTTCTTGAATTAAATTTAATTAAATTCATACAAATATACTAATTTTGATAAAATGGAAAACTCTAACTTACAATTTTATTTTACAATATTGGGATGTTTTTCACAAAGACATGAAATTATGTAAAATTTATTTTGCTTATTTACTCATGCATTCCATTAGTATTTATCAATTGTTTGTTATATACAAAGCACTCATTTATTCAGTTTTTTGAATGCTATTAAAGATTTTTGAGCTAGAAAGTATACACAAATTGGATTAGATATGGAGGGATTTTTTACAACATAATTCTGTCTATACCATCATTCTGCCTAAATCCTTCAGTGGACTGTTATTTTACTTAGAATGAGTTACAAATTCCTTAAACTGATTTATATATTCTCACATGATATAGCACCTGCCTACCTTTTTGGCCTCATCTAAAAAAATTCCCATCATCCACTATGAAGTCATGTCAGTCATTCAATTTTACTTAAATAAGTTAAGCTGCTTCCTAAACCTATTCTTCCTGCTCATCTTCTTCTTCTTCTGTCATTTAGGTCTGAAATTAAATATCTCCCTTCAAAGAGGACTGTTTTGCCTCCACAATCTCAAAAATCCACACTTTCCCTGTTTTTATGCCCTTTATAGTGCTAATTACTATCAAAGATTTTATTCATTTATTTATTATCTGCTATTTCATACTTAACTGTAAGTTCTAGCCAAGTAGAGAACTTAATTGTTGTGTTTAATGCTGTGTCTCTTACTGCTCAGTGAATATTTGTTTAATGGGTGAATTAATTCAGAATGAATGCATGGTTGGGTGATATGGAAAAGAAAGGGTTCAAGGATGATTCCTAAGTGTTTTACATGAGCCAATGAGTGGTAAATTCTACCATTTAGAGAGACTGAAGACTGAAAGTGGGAAAAATTGAGTGAATAAGAAATCAAGAATTTTGATTTTCTTATATTTATTAAGTATCAGATTATTATTAGCAAGTAGAGGTATCCCATTGTCAGATAGCTGCTGGCGCTGGATCTCAATGGCAAACTCAGGGATAGAAATATCGAAACAAATGTCCAAATTTTACATGTATTGATTATAATAACAATCAACAATTACCACATCAATCAACATATCTATATCTATGATCTATTTATCTATGTATATATATATATATATATATATGCATATATATCTTTATATACAGAGATCTTTATGTATATATGCATATGTATATATATAGAGAGAGAGAGAGATTCTTAATTTCTTAATTAGTGTTTACCATGGGCCACACAATGTTCTAAGTGCTTTCCTAAGGCTATCTCATTGAATCCTCATGACAACACTTTGAAACAGATACTGTTTCTATTCCATTTTATGATTCAGGAAATTGAACCACCAAGAGTCTAAGTAGTATGCCTAACGACTTAGAGATTATAATTGGTGAACCTTGGATTCAAATTCAGGCAGTCTGATTTCATAACTTGGATCCTTTAACCATGATGGAGGATAAAGAAGAAAAGTGATTTAAGGAATGAGCCTAGAGTCGCTCTAATATTTCAAGGATGAACAGTAGAGCAATAACAAGAAAAGGCTAAAAGCAGAGAGAGGAAAATTACGTAGAAAGAAAACCAGCAACTGAGAGAAGAGATTACACCTAGAATAAGAAAGCGCTTATTTGTTCAGATGTTGCTGAGAGATGCAAAAGAGGAAAATGGAGGAATCCCCACCAGATTTTCAAAATAAACGTATGTAATTGCTAACTACTTAAGAGCAGTTTCTTGTGGTGTTGAGTATGTGAAAGCCCAAAGAGTAGCATTAAAGAAAAAGCAGGAAGTGAAGAAGTCAAGGCTGAGAACTTTTTTTTTCCAGAAAGTTTCACCATAATGTGAGTGTAGTTTGTAAGAGGAAAATGAGTAGGTTAAGAAAATTTTTTAACAGAAAACATATAGTATTTTTCATGCTGATTAAATAACAGTGCTAAAGTCATTATACCAGGAGCTCTTTCGGATCAAGCTAGGAAAATATCACACTACAGATCAAATCTGTTAACTAGCCCCCTCCCCAAAACACACACATACACTAACTTCTGGATGAAAAGATTTTATTTGCAAAAATTTAGGTTATAGACACTTTACAAATCACCGTTGGTATCAATCAATTCTTTTTAGGGTGGCAATGTTGTAAATGTTAAATATTAAATAACAACAGAAGCACAAACATGAACACAAGAGCTAATTTCCAACCCTGGTCCCACAGATAACAGAAGATACACCTTTCAAGTTTGAGATAGTTTTATTTCTCTTCTAAAGCACAAGGACACTGTCTTGATCAATGAAATTAAAATAATCTTTCATGACCAGTGGGACATGGTTGTCCCACCTAATTTTCCACCTCTCAGATTTATTGGGAAGCTGCTTTCCCACTGACAGTGTGTGTAGACAGTAATGAAGAAATGGGAATGTGCCACAAATTACTGTTTTTACAGAGTATTGTATGAGCTGTTGCATCCTGGAAGTGTGATTGTGCAAAATTTTTGTCCCTAGTGAATTTTGTACAGTGAGATAAACCTTGAAAGTAGACTTGGAAGTTGCATTTCTCACAATGGTTCCATGTTTTTGCAAAATCAGCATTTTAAGGCTCCACCTATCAAGGGATCTAGAGAGTGATATACAGACCAGACAGACATATGTGTCCATCACAATCCTAGCCCAGAATCCACTGGGATAAATGTGTCCCACATAATCCTACCCTTCCCAGATTTCAGAGGGATAAATGTGTCCCACATAATCTTAATCCCCAGAGTCCAGAGGGATAAATATGTCCCACATATTCCTAACGTTATGGTTAAGATTGTGTGTCAACTTGGCTGGGCCATGATTCTCAGTGTTTGTATATGTGTGATTACTCCCATGATGGGATCTGCTGTGAGTGGCCAATCAGCTGAAAGAGAGTTTCCTGGGAGTGTGGTCTGCATCTGAATATAAGCAGACGTTCTGGCTTTTTGCTTGCTCTTGCACTGGATCATGTGACTGCCTCCTATTCATCTGACCTCCAGTTCTTGGGATTTGAGCTATCAGCTTATCTGCCAATCGTGAGATTCATCAATCTTCACAGCCTGTGGGTGGCAGCCCTGCTTTGCAACCTGCTGAACTTGGGTTTGCCAGCCCCTGTGGCTACACAAAACAGGAGAAGCCTTGTAGTCATGCCTGCCAATCTTGGGATTCGTTGATCTTCACAGCCTGTGAGAAAGAGCCCTGCTCTCCAACTTGCCAATCTTGGGTTCTCCAGCCCCTGTGGCTACGTGAATTGGGAGAAGCCTCTATCCTGATACATGAACTTGGGATTTTCCAGCCTCTAAAATCGCATGAGCCTCGATATAAATGTATATATATATGTATATATATATATATATATATATATATATATATATATATATATATATATATATACACATATGCTTTATTGGTTTTGCTTCTCTAGAGAACCTAGCCTAAGACACCTACCCTCTCCTGAGTCCAGAGGGACTGGTATGCCTCACATAACCCTAGCCTAGAGTCTAGAGGGACATATGTGTCCCACATACTATGTATCAAAATTGACATTTCATAACAACATTTCATAAATTCTCCTTGATTCAGCATGCCTTCCATTAATGAAAACACATAATATCAACAAAAAATTTAAAAAAATTAATTGGATCATGAAAGGGATAAAGAAAGAATAGTAGATTGAAGAGGAAAAGATATTGTTATTATTCTTATCTTTTGTCAGTACTTGTGACTTAACTGTACAATCTTGGACTCCTTGAAAAGTAGACAAAAGACTTGCATTATTCAGCCAACAACAGCACATTGTAGGCAAAGGGCTTTCAGGGAAGTAGGCAGATAACCTATAGTTCACATTACATTACATTTGTAGTATCTGTCAGATTCTGACAATGTCAAGATATCTACCAAAATAAACTCAGCAAATCTGACAATTGCAAGTGTTAGGGTTGGTACCATATTCTTATACGGAAGCCAGAAATATGTTCTATGAAATACATTTTAAATAGAGTTTGTCATTTATATCCATGTCTAAAATCTTATTTAAGAAATAAATTATGTTTTGTATACATGATGACAAGCAAATTGGAAGGTAGTTTTCTTAATCAAATTATCTGGTGAATCAGGCATCATGTAGAACATAACTTGAAGAACTAAGCTATCCATAATGCATTATTTGGTACCTTGATTCAGAATAGATAAAACAAGAAGTTTAAAAGAAAAGGTAATGTCTTCTTAAAACAAATCAAAAATAGCATTATGGCTAGTGCTTGTTAGAGCCCAAAGGCAGATACATGCTTAAAACCTGTTACCCACACAAGCAGAATCTAGGATGCAGGACTGTACCAGCTAGATACCAATATAGGAAATGAACTCTCAAGGACTATCCAAAACCAAAAGAAATACAACAGGGAATCAGAGCAGTTAATCAGTAAATAACAACAACATCAAAACAATAAAAGAGGGAATAAATGGCATAGGTATAGAACCTTCTAATGGAGAGGAAGGCAAGGCAATACCAAGTAATGGTAGACGGCTTCAAACTTAGAAAGATAAGGGTAAAATTCATGGTAGCCACAAAGAAAGTTAACAAACATACTTACAAAAATAAAGAGGAAAAACATAAAGTCTCAGCAAAAACAAAACCTACAAAAACAAAAGAAATGAAAAAAAAATCCACAAACAAAAGTAACTCAGCACAGAAGAGTAAGAAGAACAAATAAAACATCAGCATCACAAAAAAAAAAAAAAAAGCACTACAAAATGACAGCAACAAACTCAGATCTATCTATAATTACACTGAATGTAAATGGACTCAATGCACCCATAAAGAGACGGGGAGTGACAGAATGGATAAGAAAACAGGATCCATCAATATGCTGTCTGCAAGAGACACACCTTAGAAACAAAGGTGTGAATTTATTAAAAGTCAAAGATTGTAAAAAAATATATCAAACTAACAACTACCAAAAAAGAGCAGGAGTGGCAATTCTAATCTCAGATAAAATAGACTTTAAAACAAAATCTACCACAAAAGACAAAGAAGGACACTATATAATGATTAAGGGGACGATCCATCATGAAGACATAACCATAATAAACATCTATGCACCCAGTGACAGGGCTCCAAAATACATAAAACAAACTCTAACAACACTGAAGAGAGAAATTGACAGTTCCACAATAATAGTAGGAGACTTCAACACACCACTCTCAGTAAAGAACAGAACAACTAAGAAGAAACTCGTTAAAGATACAGGAGACCTAAAGGGCACAATCAGCCAACTTGACCTCATAGACATATATAGAACACTCCATCCAACTGCTGCAAAGTACACATTCTTTTCCAATGCACATGGAATGTTCTCCAGAATAGACCACATCTTAGGCCACAGAGCAATCCTCAACAAGATCCAAAATGCTGAGATAATTCAAAGTATCTTTTCTGACCACAATGCCATCAAGGTAGAAATTAACACTAGAAAGAGCAAGGAAAAAAAATCAACTAAATGGAAACTGAATAATACCCTGCTTACACATCACTGGGTAATAGAAGAAATCAGAGATGGAATCAAAAAATTCCTAGAATCGAATGAGAATGAAAACACATCCTACCAAAACCTTTGGGACACAGCAAAGGCAGTCCTCAGAGGACAATTTATAGCAATAGATGCACATATCAAAAAAGAAGAAAGGGACAAAATCAAAACATTAACTACAGAACTCAAACAAATAGAAAGAGAACAGCAAAAAAAACCCACAACCACTGGAAGAAAGGAAATAGTAAAGATCAGAGCAGAAATCAATGAAACAGAGAACAGAAAAACAATAGAAACAATCAACAAAACCAAAAGTTGGTTCTTTGAAAGAATCAACAAAATCGACAAACCACTGGCCAGACTGACAAAAGAAGAACAGGAGAGGACGCAAATAACCCAAATAAGAAATGATAAGGGGGACATTACAATAGACCCAACTGAAATAAAAAAGATTATAACAGGATATTATGAAAAACTATACTCTAAAAAATTTGAAAACCTAGAGGAAATGGATAAATTTCTAGAAGCACACTACCTACCCAAACTACAACAAAGTGATGTTGAAAATCTGAACAGACCCATAACAAGAGAAGAGATTGAAAAGGTAATAAAAAAAATTCCCAACCAAAAAAAGCCCTGGCCCAGATGGCTTCTCTGGAGAATTCTACAAAACATTTACAGAAGAGCTTATACCAGTACTACTCAAGCTATTTCAGAGCATAGAAGAGGAAGCAACACTTCCAAATTTATTCTATGAAGCCAGTATAACGCTGATACTAAAATCAGGCAAGGACGTCACAAAAAAAGAAAATTACAGACCAATATCTCTCATGAATATAGATGCAAAAAGTCTGAACAAAATTCTAGCCAATAGAATTCAGCATCATATAAAATCGGTTGCCCGTACTTATACTGGTAGTATTGATGTCACTGCCACCTGCATGTGTCTATTTATGCCATTATGACTGTGTATCCTGTGCCTTCTCTGTACTTTTGGAATAAATTGCTCTATTTCCTGAAGCAATCATCGCATAGCAGATGATTGCTCAGTATATCACTTAGGGCCCAAAGAAAGAATACACATACAACTCAAAGCCATCTGCTATTGCAAATGCTGTTTACTGAGTAAATAAGGCTTGATTTAGTCTGTGGACATTTATAAGCTGATCAGGTGAAGGAAAGAAAGCAATGCTGAACATAAGAATCACATCTTCTCAAATTGTTATGGATTATTCATAAAGGGGCCACTAAACTCAGAGTTGTCTGAGATCATGTCTCAATCGTTGTTTTGTATTTAGGTCAGTAAACGTTGGTTGTATGGAAGGTAGAACAGATACCACATTCATGTAATACTCCAAGTATGGATGACAATTACGATAGCAGCAACAACAATAATTATCATAGGTTGAAAGCTTAGACATTGTACTAAGAAATTTACATGCTATCTAATTTAATCTTCAAAGTTACACTAAAAAGAGGATATTATTATTATCCTCATTTCAGAGATGAGATTTAAAGGGATTGAGTAATATGTCCAAAAGGCAGTGAGTGGCAGAATGGCTGCTTAATTAAGTATCACTCATTGAAATTTATGATCTGGGTCTCACTCAGAATTCTTGGATAAAATATTGGGTTAAAATTAAGGTGTTCTGATCTTACGGAATTTTTTTTGTTTTTTTTAATGAGAAGAATGTAGCAAGTGAAAGCAGATATTTCCATAAACACTTGTAATTAAAACAAGCAATTTTCTTCAATTTTTAGTGATTCTGTCTGTACATTCTGGAGATATTTTATCTTTCTCTGTGGCAAAGCTTGACCACAAGGAGAGGGGCTTTCACAATGTCCAGCTAGCAGGATTTTGAATTATTGGAGACCAGACCAGTAACTTTTGTGTTTGTCTATTACTTTCAGAATTAGAATATTTTTCTGTTTATTCCCTCCTCATTTCACCATTAAATAATGCAGTGGTGATTGGAGCAAGATGTGCAAATAGTATGCTCTTTTTGATTATATCTCTAGACCAAAAGGAGCCAAATCTGGATTCATTTAGGAAGAATGAACACCACCTAAAGATCATAGATTTTGACCTGCATGCTGTAACTGGATAAAATTTTTGCTTGGGAAAGACATAATGTGTTCTATGTGGAAGGAATAAGGAGAAATATATTGGTGACCAGAGGGACTGGTTGGATAGTCACCAATTCCATTATCTGTTTGGGGGCACACGTTGACACATGCAGTCAGATTGTGACCTTGTCATTAGTTTGGTCAATAAAATATAGAAAGAAATAATGCACTCTCACTTTCAACATTGATCCCGAAAATCTCCATCCAGATTTCTCCTTTCTTTCACTCTCTTTTCCTTTCTATTTCTATCCTGTTCTTGTGGCTAGAGCAAATACCTCCTCACTATAGAAGAGGCCCAGATCCTTAAGTCACTCTTTTGAAAAGAGGTTCCCAGAAGACCCACCCTACTCACAATAGAGTGTGACATGGAGGATAAAGGTATATGAAAACTCTCAAAGCATTTTGATTTGGTGGAGGTTTGTTATGGCAAGTAGGAGCATTACCCTAATACATGACTTATATAACCATATATAACTTACCCAGACCTTGCTTTTTTGCTCATGGGTTATTGCGCAATGCCAAATTCTTAAAATATTATACAGGGAAAGGATCTTAGGCCTATATGAAGCAAGTGGCATGTGTGATAGAGTCACCTTTTTCTGAAAATACAGTGATAAGATATTGGCATTTCCCTTTTCCCACTGGAAAATTCTGATGAATTCAAATTATCCTCTCTCCTCTCCTCAAACACACACATGCACACACATAGTTGTTCATTCTCTGAGATATTCTCATCTGGTGGTAGGAGAGTAGAATAACACTGTTTATACTTGAGGAGTTGCTCACACAGCAAGAGCATATCTCAAAAATTCAGCCACCGAGAAATTACAAAGAGATCCCACCTCCATTTGGTAATATAAAATAGTGGAGAAAAATAAGGTCATTAAATGACCTTTATGCACATTTTATGAATATAAAAAAGTGAGCCATAAAGCAGTCAGGTCTCTAAGTAAGCCAAAGGGGCTCGGGCTGAGTCCTGATAAGAGTCTACTGATGAGTCTATGGACAAGCTATTTTTAACAGAGTATTCCCAGCAAGAGATGATGAGAGCCTATGCAAAGCTTCGTTAAATGGTGTTTCTGCTGGCAGTCACTGTACTAAAAAAACACTGAGATACCATCAGTGCGTAAGTCCTGTATAAGAAGCCAACAAACTTTATGTTTTTTCAACATCATTCTATGGAATGAGATTAACATAGTTGCATCAATTAACCTCCAATTCTGAAAGCTGTCTAAAGCAAAATTATCAAATATTTTTGTCTTTGGCTGAAAACCTGCTTTCAAAAGTTAGACGAGGATCTTTCATAAAGTCAAGAAAATTGAACTGATATAATGCAATACAATATAAATGTAAAATCGTTAAAATACAGAAAAGTAACATTCCAAGCGCAAATATATCATAATCAACATCATAAAAGAACATTGAATGTTCAGAGTGTGTTTTTATTAAAAAAAAAAAAAAAAAAAACAAGCAAACTCATAGCCATCGAGTCTGATCATGGAGACCCCAAGTGTTACAGAGTAGAACTATTCCATAGAGTTTTCTTGGCTGTAATCATTAGGAAAGCAGATTGTCAGGGCATTTCTGCCAAGGTGCCTCTGGGTGAATTCTAACTGCTAAACTTTAGGTTAGTAAATAAAGGCAAACCATTTGTGCCACTACTGTGTTACAGTCACTTCAAAACTTCTATTTGATAATTTGAAAACTATACTTTAAAAAACAAAAACAAAAAACGATCCTATTGCCGTGGAATCGAGTCTCACTCATAGGGTTTCCAAAAAACTGCCCAGTCCAGCAGAAATATGGACAGATTGGCCTGACAGTTTCTCTTACAGTTGCCTCTTAAGGTGAATTAAGTGATCTTGTCACTCAGCTGTTACAGAAATAGCTAGTAAAGGACCCTGCTGTTGTGGAGTGTCCTCCTTCCCACTCTAAAAGCATGATATCCAAGGAAAACTTCAAACAATGAAAAGAAAAGCATTTCTACAGAAGTTTATAATATTTAATTGTGGATTATTTAAATTTTTAAGTCTTTTTCTGGCAGAATAAAAAATTAAAGAAGACATTAATAAAGTTGGAAGGTGAATAATAAAAATGTCCATGAGGGTTTGGTGATAAAATACCCCTAAGTCAAGACAGAAATGAGCTAGGGAGAGCAAAGGGCTATTGGCTTCATAGTCTTTCTAGATATTAATTGTAAATTCACAGATGAATAGAATTTGAATGAGCGAATGACCTCTCCACAGGTTTGCCAATGCAAGAATATGGCTGCTCCAGGGATCTTAATACACTGAAAGCATTTGGGGAAGCATTTTTGTCCCTACTGAGAACTAAAAAGTGCACCTGGTTTCTGAGCTGCAGAAGTTTTTTGTTTTTTTTTTTTAATCATTATGAAATGCTTTTTAAGATTAAAGGAAATCATCTAAGATTTTATCTGTAAGAAGGTAGAGGAGGAAGTAGGACAAAAAGAAGAACAGCAAGTGAGCAAATATAGTAACATGAATAAAACCAGATGAAGCCTGAAGTACAAACTTATTATTTATTCACCTGACAGTCTCTGGAATCAAACTAGAATTACATGTTATAAATACATCAAATATTAGAATTTGCCAGGGATAGCAAAAAATAAAAAGAAGGAGAGCAGAGTCAATGATCACATTGACTCCTAAGATGCCATTTGGGATGGGCCATTAGTCTTGCTCCCATGGACACAAGTAATTGCTGTCATTAACACACTCCAAATTTTACACCCCCTCAACATTTTGTAAGGAATATATATGCATCGCAATTATCTGTCTTGGTTTCTAGTTAAGCCAGAAAATGTTTTTGTCTTTGTCAGGTGCTGTCGAGTCACTTCCAACTTGTAGCAACCCTATTTACAACAGAAGGAAACACTACCCAGTCCTGCACCATCCTCACAATCATTGCTATGCTTGAGCCTATCATTGCAGCCACTGTGTCAATCCATCTCTTTGAGGATGTTCCTCTCTTTTACTTTCCCTCAACTTTACAAAGCATGATGTTCTTCTCCAGGAACTGTTCCCTCCTGATAACATGTCCAAAGTACAGGAGACAAAGTCTCACCATCCTTGTTTCTAAGGAGCATTCTGGCTGCACTTCTTCAAAGACAGATTTGCTTGTTCTTCTGGCATGGTATATTCAATATTCTTAGCCAACACCATAATTTGAAGGCATCAGTTCTTCTTCAGTCTTCCTTATTCATTGTCCAGCTTTCACATGCAAATGCGGCAACTGAAAATCTTATGGCTTGGTCAGGTGCGTTTATGCCTCAAAGTGATATCTTTGCTTTTTAACATTTGAAAGAGTTCTTTTGCAGCAAATTTGCCCAATGCAATACAACATTTGATTTCTTGCCCATTGCTGCCACCGGTGTTGATTATGGATCCAAGTAAAATGAAATCCTTGATAACTTCAATATTTTCTCCTTTATTCATGATGTTACTTATTGGTCCAGTTGTGAGGATTTTTGTTTTCTTTATGTTGAGGTGCAATCCATACTGAAGACTGTAGTCTTTGATCTTCATCAGTAAGTGCTTCAAGTCCTCTTCACTTTCAGCAAGCAAGGTTGTGTCATCTGTATATCACAGGTTGTTAATGAGTCTTCCTCCAATCCTGATGCCACATTCTTCTCCAAATAATCCACCTTCTCAGATTATTTGCCCAGCATACAAATTGAATAACTATGGTTAAAGGATACAATACTGACTCATAGCTTTCCTGATTTTAAACCACTCAGTATCTCCTTATTCTGTTCAAACAACTACCTCTTGTTTTATGTACAGGTTCCTCATGAGCACAATTAACCGTCCTGGAATTTCCACTCTTCACAATGTTGTCCATAATTTGTTATGATTCCTCCAGTAGTTTGTCTTTACATAGTCAATAAAACACAGGTAAACATCTTTCTGGTATTCTCTACTTTCAGCCAAGATTCATCCAATGTCAGCAGTGATAACCTTCATTCCACATACTCTCCTGAATCTGGTCTGAACTTCTGGCAGGCCCTTTTGATGTACTGCTGCAACCACTTTTGAATTATCTTCAGCAAACTTTACTAGCATTTGATATTAATAATATTGTCAATAATTTCCTCCTTCTCTTGGATCACCTTTCCTTGGAATGGGCATAAATATGGGTCTCTTCCATTCAGTTGGCCAGGTAGCTGTCTTCCAAATTTCTTGGCATAGATGGGTGAGCACCTCCAGAACTGCATCCCTTTGTCAAAACATCTCAATTGGTACTCTGTCAATTCCTGAAGGCTTGTTTTTTGCCAGTGTCTTCACTGCAGCTTGAACTTCTTCCTTCCATATCATCGGTTCTTGATCATATGCTACCTCCTGATATGATTGAATGTCCACCAATTCTTTTTGGTACAGTGATTCTGTATATTCTTTCCATCTTCTTTTGATGCTTACTGGATCATTCAATATTTTACCCATGAAATTCCTCATTATTGTAACTTGAGGCTTGAACTTTTTGTTCAGTTTTTTGAGTTTGAGAAATGCTGAGCTTGTTCTTCCCTTTTGGTTTTCTAACTCCAGGTCCTTGCACATTTCATTATAATAGTTTATTTTGTCTTCTCAAGCCACCCTTTGAAATCTTCTGTTCAGCTCTTTTACTTCATAATTTCATCCTTTGTTTGGCTTTAGCTGCTCTACGTTAAAGAACAAGTTTCAGAGTGTCTTCTGACATCCATTTTGGTCTTTTCTTTATTTTCTATCTTTTTAATGACCTTTTGCTTTCTTCATGTATAATGTCCTTGATGGCATCCTATAACTCGTCTGGTCTTTGGTCATCAATGTTCAGTGTGTCAAATCTACTTTTTTTTTTAAATTGTACTTTAGGTGAAGATTTACAGAACAAATAGTTTCTCATTAAACAGTCAGTACACATATTGTTTTATGACATTGGTTAACAACCCCACAGCATGTCAACACTCTCCCTTCTCAACCTTTTTTTTTCTTTTCTTTTTTGGTGAAAATATACATAACCAAAGATACACCATTTCAAAAATTTCTACATGCACAATTCAGTGACATCCATTAGATTCTTCCAGTTGTGCTGCTATTCTCACTTTAGATGAAGGTTTACAGAACAAAATAGTTTCTCATTAAACAGTTAGTGCACATGTCGCCCTATGACAATGATTAACAACACCACTACATATCAGCACTGTCCTTACTCAACCTTGGGTACTCTATCTCCAGCTTTCATGTCCCCCTCTGCCTTCTAGTCCTTGTCCTTAGACTGCTGTGCCTCATTTGTCCCATTTTGTTTTATGGGGCTATCCAATCCCCGGCCAAACGGTGAACCTCAGAAGTGACTTCACCACTGAGCTAAAAGGGTGTCCGGGGCCATACTCTCAGGGTTTCTCCAGTCTCTTTCAGGCCAGTAAATCTGGTCTTTTTTGTGTGTGTTAGAATTTTGTTCTACATCCTTCTCCAGCTCTGTCCAGAATCCTCTGTTGTGATCCCGGTCAGAGCAGTCAGTGCTGGTAGCCTGGCACCATCTCGCTGTAGTGGACTCAGTCTTGTGGAGGCCTTGGTAGCTATGGACAATTAGTCCTTTGGACTAATATTTTCCTTGTTTCCTGTTCTCTTCCTTCTCCCTTGCTCCCAAAGGGGTGAGACAAGTGGAGTATCTTAGATGGCTACTCACATGCTTTTAAGACCCCAGACGTTACTCACCAAGGTAGAATGTAGAACATTGTCTTTATAAACTGTGTTATGCTAATTGAGCTAGATGTTCCCTGAGACCATGGTACCCACAGCCTTCTACCCAGCAGTTCAGTCCCTCAGGGAGTTTGGATGTGCCTATGGAGCTTCCATGACCTTTCCTTGTGCAAGTTGTGCTAGCTTCCCCAGGACTGTGTACTGTTTCACCTTCATCAAAGATACCACTTATCTATTGTCTATTTAGTATTTCCCCCCACCCCTTCCATCCCTTGTAACCAAAGATTGTTACTTTTTGTGTGTAAATTTTTTCATGAGTTTTTACAGTAGAGGTCTCATACAATATTTGTCCTTTTGTGATTGACTTATTTCACTCAGCATAATGTCCTCCAGTTTCATCCATGCTATGAGATGCTTCACAGATTCATCATTGTTCTTTATCGTTGCATAATACTCCATTGTGTGTATGTACCATAGTTTGTTTATCCATTCATCTGTCGATGAGCATCTAGGTTGTTTCCATCTTTTTTGCTATTGTCAAATTTACTTTTGAGATGGTCTGTAAATTCAGGTGAGATATACTCAAGGTCACATTTTGGCTCTCATGGACTTGTTTTAATTTTCTTCAGTTTTAACTTGAACTTGACGGTCAAGCTCTGCAGTCACCCCTGGTATTGTTCTGACCGATGATATTGAGCTTTTCCACAGATGTAGTTGATTTAATTCCTCTTTATTCCATCCGGTAAGGTTGACGTGTACAGTCACCGTTTATGCTGTTAAAAAAAAGGTATTTGCAATGAAGACGTCATTGGTCTTGCAAAATTGTATCATGTGATCTCTGGTGTTGTTTTTATCACCAAGGCCGTATTTTCCAACTACCAATCCTCTTTCTTTGTTTCCAACTTTCACATTTCAGAAAATAGTGATGATTGTGTCAAAATTAGCAATTAATGATATTTTATGTAATCTAATTTGATCCTTAAATGTACGAGGTAGTCATATGATTATCCTCCTTTTCCAGATGTGAAAATGGAGGTGAAATTATTTGTCCCAGGTTACACAGTTAGTAGGTGATACAGCAGTATTTGAATACCTGAGTCCAGAAGGGCAGTAAGTGGTAAGCTGCACTGGCTCCAGATGAAGAAGCAGCAGTATTCCAGCTATTTCATTGGTGTTATGGATTGAATTGTGTCCCCCAAAAATATGTGTTGTAAATCCTAACCTCTATGCCTGTGATTTATCTTGAAAGAAGTAAAACCAGAATGCTCCTTGGAAGCAAGGATGGTGAAACAACGTCTTGCATATTTTGGACATGTTGTCATGATGGATCTGTCCCTAGAGAAGGACATCATGCTTAGTAAAGTACGGGGTCAGTGAAAAAGAGGAAGGCCCTCAACGAGATAGACACAGTGGCTGCGACAACTGGCTCAAGCATAACAACAATTATGAGCATGGTGCAGTATCAGGCAGTGTTTCATTCTGTGGTACATGGGGTTGCTGTGAGTTGGAGCCGACTCTACAGCACCTAACAACAATATGCCTGTGATTATAATCTCATTTGGGAATGGTTGTCTTTGTTATGTTAATGAGGCAGGGTTAATGTAGGATGTGTCTTGAGCCAATGTCTTTTGAGATATAAAAGAGATTAAACAAGGAAGAGAGCAAGCAGAGATGGGAGAAGTTAGACTCCATGCCATTTGAAGACACCAAGGAATCAAGGAAAAATGATCTTCCCCCAGAGCCAATAAACAGAGAAAACCTTTACTTAGAGCTGGTGCCCTGAATTCAGACTTCTAGTCTCCTAAACTGTGAGAAAATAAATTTCTGTTCAAAGCCACCCACTTGTATTTCTGTTATAACAGCACTAGATAATTAAGACAATTAGGTTATGCAAGGATGGCAACAGTATCATAAAGTCAACTAAACTAAGCATCTGGACAGGCTTTGACAGTTGCCTCATACTTTTGAGTATTTGTTCACTGTGGTAGAGAAGAGGTGAAAAGTGAAGAGAGGGCATTAGCTGGCACAGTGCTTATGGTGAACAATCTGTTAATTTGAGTCTGTCTTGAAGCTATTTCTTTTAGAATATACTGCTCTCCTATACCACAGAAACTCTGATGAGGCTATCAATTAAGTAGTCCCATTTCCCTAGCAGGGAGACCCTGAGTGGTGCAAACAGTTAATGCACTCAGTTGCTAACTGAAAGGTTGGAGGCTTGAGTCCACTCAGAGGTACCTTGGAAGAAATGCCTGGCAATCTACTTCTGAAAAATCAGCTATTGTATACCCCGTGGAGCACAGTTATACTCTGACACACATGGGATCACCAAAAATTGGAGTTGACTCAAGGTCAACTGGTAGTAACTGGTTTCCTCAGCTCCAGAGGTGGGCTAACTAAAACAAGTTAATCAGAGGGCTTGCTACCTCCTAAGCACAGTTTAGGAGTGGACACATGAACCAAGCTGGGCCAGACTGACTGTTTGGGGGGAATTGTTAGGGATTCTGGGAGGAAAGGGAGTGGTCTTTCTCATTTTTTATTAAGAAGGAGTTAGCAGGGCATACTTATCTGCAATAAAGCCAACACAAAAGAAAGCAAAGTTGAGAGACAGAGAGAGAGAACAGAGGAAATGATGATATCTTTGAGCACTTGAATTTTTAAATTTTGGATTCAGTTGTGTCCAGTCATGTGCGTTCATAAACTATTTCCTTGATCAACCAATTGAGTTGATTATCATCACTCCCAGTCCACTGTGTCTTGATTACAACAGTGTCCTTATTTTCTGAGCTTAAAACTGAGATTCATGTTTTTAAAACAGTGAGGTTACCTAAAAAGAGTGATAAGACTCAATACTTTGATGAGAAAACTCTTCCTACAATTAAAACCACTACATAGCTGATACTTACCATGTGCCGAGCACTTTTAAAACACTTTACAAATAGCAAGTCATTTAAGCCTCACAACAAACATTATCCTTATCCTCACTTTATAGATAAAGAAAATAAAGCACGAGAAGTTAAATATCTTTTGCAAGGGCACTAGGATAATAAGTAGCAGAGCTGGGAAAATAATCTAGGAAGTCTGGCTCTAGAATCGTCCTCTTTACCATTACAATAGGCACTAGAACAATAAAGAACTGACCACAGTGGTATTAACTACAGGCAGGGTTATGAATGAGCTCTATTCCTAACTGTGTCTTTAAGTTTAATTTGTAGGTAAGTAGGAACGAGTACATACGATTCTTATGTAGCCTTACTTTAGTGCAAGAAAAGGCTTGAAGCCTTTTCAATTATTTAAAATCTGCGTGTGCAGCAAGTGAAGGTGATTGTGATGAATTTTTTTGCGAGTAGGGTTGGTTCAATCATTTCAAAGTGAGGGCAAATTTATGTAACATTAAACGGAAAGTATGAGTTGTCCATAAGTCAGACGTTTGCAACCCGGGGACTGCCTGTACTCTTTGCCCAGACTGCTTTGAGCAAGGAGAAATATAAACTTCTTCAGAGAGTTTGATATTTTCACTTCAAAACATGAAGTTGTTTCAGTCCAGTGCCCCTCAAAGCTTTGTGATGAGAAGCTAAATTTTTTAGTACTCTAAAACCTTATGATAACGGTTTTGAGATAACGGTTATGAGAGGACTGATAGCGTATAGAGGTACTGTTAATAGTAAGACACCAAACAGGGTATGTTTATGGTGGTGGTGCTGGCAGCAGAGCACTTTAAAAGGATTTAAAAGAACGTTACTACTAGTGGAGTCCAGGCCTATCCAGCAAGGGAGTGTGAAATGGTCTCCCGGTCCAGGAAATGGAGATGTGGAGCAGCAATTATGAATCTGTGTTATTGATTATGAAGGCCTTCAAGATCTATTCTGTGAAAACTTACTGTTTGAAAACATAAGCTCTAATCTTTCTGGGGTATCTCAGACCTAGGTAAAGCAGATATGCAAGTATGAATTTCCATTCTCCCAAAACTCTTTTTCATTATATGGATTGCATATTCTCCTGATATTCCATCATTCCAAAAGCATTGATTGTGGGAGTGTAAGTCACCAACCTCACAACCTTAGACCAACTATCTTACATATAACCCAGTGACATGGAGAGAAAAGGATGGAATTCCAACTATCTCTCTGTCTTCATAGAACTATAGAGATATTTATTGGAGAAGTGAGAAGCAGATTGTAGAGAAAGATTATACAAACTAGGAGTCCTAGAATAGATACATCCAGAGTAGGCTAAATGCAGAAATTATCCCATTTTCAGATAAACTTATGTCTCAAATGGACCAACTAACACTGCCTAAAATTTTGGCCAGTTCTTGTAGATACTGTAAGTATTCATTCTGTTAATCTATAAACCAAAGGATACTTAAGGGACTTTCCACTGCAGAACATAAAAATATTTCATAAGAAAAACTACACGTTTAATGAGAATATATCCAGTTCTAAAATGAACAACTATAATCATGTGTTGGGTAATCCAAGGAAAGGTATTTTGATATAGCCTTGACCTAATTTTGGGCTGAAATCATAATGATGATGAATAAGAATTTTATCAGTTAACAACAATGACATTAAATTATCCCCTCCTTGCAAAGTTTTAGCAGATTTTTCTCTGTTCAGTCTTCTTTCAGCTCTTTAAACAGATCATAAAGTAGAAATTGTCTAAACCAAAAACAAAACAAAATCCATTGCCATCGAGTTGATTCTGACTCATAGCAACCCTATAGGACAGAGTAGAACTGTCCCATAAGGCTTCCAAGAAGTGACTGGTGGATACGAACTGCTGACCTTTTAGTTAGCAGTGATACCTTGTAACCACTGCACCTAGGGACTATAAAAATATGTAGACAAGTAATAAATACTCCTACTCAGTATTTTATGTTTTCTATTGTCATTTTTATTAAAGAAAATGCATCAAATATGTAATAATCTTACAAAATATATATTTTACGCAAAAAGCAATACATCCACGTTAAAAAAAAAAAAAACACTGGAATATTAGGTAAATACACTTAGTCTAATTGGCAAAACCCTGGTTCATTCCAGAGGTGAAGAGTCTTTCTCTCTCTCCCTGCTAACCCTAAGTTTGCTTTTCTTTGTATGTTTGCATCATTAAGTAAATATATTCCTCTATATGGCCAAGGAATAATGTTGCCAGCAGCTCCAGGCTTACATAGATAGTCTAGCTTATGATCCCAGAAGAAGATAAATCTTTTCTCTGGGACCTGTATATCGAATCCCAGCAGCAGTTCAGAACTGAGTGGTTGTAGTTGCGTGTCCATTCCTGATTCAGTCATGATGGTCAGGGATGTATAGTACTCTAAATTGCAAAATTGTATAACATGGCCCCTTCAATTGCTGGAATAGAGACAAAATGTGACTGTAGTCCCAAACAGCCAAAGGAGAGTAGAATATGTGGTTTCTCAGAGGAAACAAAGAATGGGTAAAACTTTCAGAATTTTCAGTAGAAATTATTTGTGATTATACCCAACCCACAAAGAACTATATGTGAAAGTGGAACAAAGATGTTTTCAGACATGCAAATCCTTTAAAATTTATTTCCTGTGTCTTCTTTTTCAAGAAACTATCAGAGGATGTTTTCTAGAAAAAAAATATGACATAAAGAAAACAAGCAAGTATGGGAATAAGGAGAAAGAGATTCCAACAAGAAAGAGGAAAGAGAAGTCCCAAGATGTCGACAAAGTAAAGTCCCTTAGTGATTTTTGTACAACTGGCTTTGAAAGGTTGGAGAAAATTCTCAGAACTTTTGAAACCAATCAAAGTCTTACAGCAGCTAAACAGATGCTTAATCAAGAAAAAAAAACATAAATGGTAGGAAAACTTAGGTTCTCCATCTCTCCACCTCTAACCCCATCTTAGCTTACTGTGGCCTTATTGGGATGGCTGCAGCATCCAGCACTTCCAGACAAGGAGCCTAGTCTGAAAGCAGCAATAACCAATGCCCCAGGTAGGGAAGCTGGTGCTGAAGTGGTCACAGCTAGTACTCACAGACTGGGAGCCTGGTGCTAAAGTAATGACAGCTGGAACTCCTAGGTAGGGGTCTTGGTATTGAAACAGTGACAGCCAGCACTCATAGGCAGAAAGCCTGGTATTGCAGCAGCAGTGGCTGACATTTTTAGACAGTGAATGTGGTACTAAAGCAGTGAGAGCTGGCACTCCCAGACAGGGACTCAGGAGTGATACATAATAAGTGCTAATTACGTTTTTTGTTGTAAAAGCAGATGACTATAGCATTAAATAATTTAAAAAAAAAATATTAAACCCTGGGGAAGGGAAACAATTTGATTTCTAGAGTTACCATGATATAACAGTCCAGCAAAAAATAACAAAGCATACAAAGAAACAGAAATAACAGTCTGTACCAAGGAACAAAATAACGTGATAAACCATCTATGAGGAAGGACAGATAATGGACTTACTAGACACAGACTTTAAAACCCTAAAAAATAAACAAAAACACAGGTAAAAACTAAAGGAAATCAGGTAAAAGATACAGAAAAAAAATAGAATTCCAGTAAAGAGAGAGAATTTTTTTAAACAACCAAACAGATATACTGGAGCTGAAAATTATAGTAACAGAAAGGAAAAATTTGCCAAGGGGATTCAACAGCAGATTTAAGCTGGAAAAGAAAGAATCGGCAAATATGAAGATAGAACAACTGAGATTATCAAGTCTTTAGGAGAAAAAAAAAAAAAAGAATGAAGAAAAGTGAACAGAGCCTAAGGGACTTGTGGGAAACCATCAAGTAGACCAATAAATGCATTACAGGCTTTTGAGAAGGAGAAGAGAGAGAGAAAGGGGCAGAAAGAATATTTGAAGAAATAATGGCCAAAAGCTGCCCAAGTCTAAGAAAAGACATGAGTCCACAAGCTCAACAAACTCCAAGTAGGATAAACTCAAAGAGATCCACACCAAGACACTTTATAATTAAACTCTCAAAAACAAAAGATAAAGAGAGAATCTTCAAAGCAGCAAGAGAGAAGTGAATCATCATATTCAAGGGATCCTCAATAAGATTTAGTGCCCATTTCTCCTCAGAAACCATGGATTTCTCCTCAAAAACTATGACATAATTAATGCGCTGAAAGAAAAAACTGTCCACCAAGAATTCTATACCTGACAAAATTGTCCTTCAAAAATAAGGGTGGAATTAAGACATTCCTAGATAAAGAAAAGCTGAAAGTTCATTACCATGAGACCAACCCTATAAGAAAAGCTAAAGAGAGTCCTTCAGGTTGAAAAGAAAGGATACAAAGCAGTAAGTCAAAGATGTATGAAGTAAAAATAGTCTCCACAAAAAGTAATTTCATGGGTAAATATAAAATCAGTTTTATTTTAGTGTTATAACTCTACTTGTTATGTGTTACATGATTTAAAAAAACAATTGCATAGAAAATAATTATAAACCTATATTATTGTACACACTGTGTAGAGATGTAAATTTATGAAGAGGAGCAGTGCTATATGAACAGAACTTTTGTATGTTATTCAAGTTAAATTAATAACAAAACTAGGCAGCTTAGGCAGTAATGAGAGATTAAAAAAAAAGTACAAGACACACAGAAAATAATAACAAAATGGCAGAATTAAAAGTCCTTCCTTATCAGTAATTACTCTAAGTGTAAGTGGATTAAAGTCTCCAATCAAAAGACAGAGGTTGACAGAATGGATAAGAAAATATGATCCAGCTGTATGCTGTCTACAAGATATTGGCATTAGACCCAAAGACGCTGCTAGGTTGAAGGTTAAAGGATGGGGAAAAAAAAAATGTTCCTGCAAATAGTAGCCAAAATAGAGCAGAGTTGGCTATATTAATATCAGACAAAATAGACTTTAAGTTAAAATCTGTTACTAGAGATAAAGATATTATCTAATGATAAAACCTGAACAAACCCATTGCCGTCTAGTCGATTGCAATGCTTAGCTACCCCATAGAACAGAGTAGAACTACCTCATAGGGTTTCCAAGGTTGTAACTTTTATGAAAACAGGCCACCACATCTTTCTCCCACGGAGCAGATGGTGGTTTCCAATAGCTGACCTTTCAGTTAGCAGCCAAGCATTTAACCACTGCACCATCAAGACTCCTTAAATAATCATAAAAGTGTCAATTAATCAAGAAGGTATAACAACTATAAATATATATGCACTTAGACTGTGTTATCTAGAGAAGCAAAAACAGTAAAGTGTATTATATACAGAGAGATTTATATCAAGGAAATGGCTCATGTGCTTGTAGAGGCTGGAATGTCCCAAGTCCATGGGTCAGGATAGAAGCTTCTCCTGACTGATGTAGCAGCAGAGGCTGGCAAACCCAAGATTGGCAGATCAGAGAGCAGGGCTCTTGTTCACAGGCTGCAAAGATCAATGAATCCCAAGACTGGCAGGCAAGATCGCAGGTAAGCTGCTAGCTCAAGTCCCAAGAACCAGAGATCAGATGAACAGGAGCCAGCTGCAGGATCCAGAGTGAGCAAAAGCCCATGAAGCTTGTCAGAATGTCCATTTATATTCGATACAGGCCATATGCCCAATGAAACTCCCTTTCACCTGATTGGCTACTTACAGCAGATCCCATCACATTATATCAAATCTCATCATGAAAGTGATCACGATATCATACGACTGCCAAACCACTGAGAATCATGGCCCAGCCAAACTGACATACAATCTTACGGTTATCACATGCACTTAACAACAGAACCCCAATATGTATATGAAGAAACATTAACAAAATTAAAAGGAGATAGGACTAATGGACTAATGGAGCACAGCTAGATGGTACCCGGCTACCACCACTGACTGCTCTGACTGGGAACACAACGGAGGGTTCTGTACAGAGCTGGAGAAGGATGTAGGACAAAAATTCTAACACGAAAAAAAGACCAGATTTACTGGCCTGAAAGAGACTGAAGAAACCCCGAGAGTATGGCCCCAGACACAATTTTAGCTCAGTGGTGAAGTCACTTCCTAGGTTCACCATTCAGCCGGGGACTGGACAGCCCCATAAAACAAAATGGGACTAATGAGGCACAGCAGTCCAGGGACAAGGACTAGAAGGCAGAAGGGGACAGGAAAGCTGGTGATAGGGAACGCAAGGTTGAGTAAGGACAGTGTTGACATGTAATGGTGTTGTTAACCATTGTCATAAGGCAATATGTGTACTAACTGTTTAATGAGAAACTATTTTGTTCTGTAAACCTTCATCTAAAGTGAGAATAGCAGCACAACTGGAAGAATGTAATCGACGTAACTGAATTGTACATGCAGAAATTTTTGAAATGGTGTATATTTGGCTATGTTTATTTTCACTAAAAAAAAAAAAAGGTTGAGAAGGGAGAGGGTTGACACGTCATGTGGTTGTTAACAAATGTCATAAAACCATATGCCTACTCTCATTGCCATTGAGTCAATTCTGACTCATAGCGAACCTATAGAATCCTTTAGTATTGTAACTCAAGGCTTGAATTTTTTCCTCTGTTCTTTCAGAATAAAAAATGTGGAGCATGTTTTTCACTTTGGGTTTTCTAATTCCAGGTCTTGGCACATTTCATTATAATACTTTACTTTGTCTTCTTGAGCAGCCCTTTGAAATCTTCTATTCAGCTCTTTTACATCATTTCTTTGCTTCGTTTTAGCTGCTCTATGTTCAAGAGCAAGTTTCAGAGTCTCTTCTGACATCCTTTTTGGTCTTTTCTTTCTTTCCTGTGTTTTTAATGACCCCTTGCTTTCTTCATGTGTTATGTCCTTGATGTTATCCCACAACTAGTCTGGTCTTATTCATTAGTGTTCAATGCATCAAATCTACTCTTGAGATGGTCTCTAAATTCAGGTGGGATATACCCAAGGTCATATTTTGGCTCCCATGGACTTGTTTTAATTTTCTTCAGCTTCATCGTGAACTTGCATATGAATAATTATTGGTCTGTTCTGCAGGCGGCCCCTGGCCTTGTTCTGACTGATGATATAAAGCTCCTCTATTGTCTTTTTCCACATATGTAGTCAATTTGATCCCGTGTATTCATTCCATCTAGACAGGTCCATGTGTGTAGTCACCGTTTATGCTGTTGAACAAAGCTATTTGCAATGAATAAGTTGTTGGTCATGTAAAATTGTATCATGTCATCTCTGGCATTGTTTCTATCACCAAGACCATATTTTCCAACCACCAATTCTTCTTACTTTCTTCCAAATTTTGCGGTCCAATCACCAGTAATTATCAATTCATCTTTATTGCTTGTTTGATCATTTTCAGACTGCAGAAGTCAGTAAAATCTTTAACTTCTCCACTTTTGGCATTAGTGGTTGGTACGTGATTTGAATAGTAGTCATATTAACTGGTCTTCCTTGTAGGTGTATGGATATTATCCTATCAATTATAGTGTTGTACTTCAGGATAGATCTTGAAATGTTCTTTTTGATGATAAATGTAATGACTTTCCTCTTCAATTTGTCATTTCCAGCATAGTAGACCATATGATTGTCTGATTAAAATGACCAATACTAGTCCATTCCAGCTCACTAATGCTTAGGATATTGATCTTAATGCGTTCCATTTCAGTTTTGACAACTTCCAATTTTCCTAGATTCATATTCTGTACATTCCACATTCCAATTATGTAATATACTTTAATAGAACAAAGGAAAAGAACCATATATTCCTCTCATTTGCTACGGAAAAGCATTTGACAATAGCACAATTTCATAATAAAAACACACAACAAACTAGGAATAGGAGGAAAATTCTTCACTGTGATAAAGGGAACTTTTGAAAAAATTTCATGTAACATCACTCTCAATGGAGAAAAACTGACAACTTTCCTCTTAAGACAAGGATGTCCACTTTCACCACTGCTATTCAACATTGCACTGGAAATTCTAGCGAGAGTAATTAGACACTGTTTTAGGCCGGGCTGTCTAGAGAAGCAAAACCAGTAAAGCGCATAAATATATATGGAGAGAGATTTATATCAAGGAAACAACTCATGCGATTATAGAGGCTGGAACTTCCCAAGTCTGTGGATCAGGATAGAGGCGTCTCCTGATTCACGTAGCTGCAGGGGCTGGTGAACCCAAGATTGGCAGACCAGAGAGCAGGGCTGTTACTCACAGGCTGTGAAGATCAACAAATCCCAAGATCAGCAGATAAGCTGATAGCTCGAATCCCAAGAACCAGAGGTCACATGAACAGGAGGCAGCTGCATGATTCAGAGCAGGCAAAAGCCAGAACATCCACTTATATTTGGATGCAGGCCACACACCCAAGGAAACTCCCTTTCAACTGATTGGCTAGTCACGGCAGATCCCATCATGGGGATGATCACATATAAACACTGAGAATTATGGCTCAGCCAAGTTGACACACAATCTTAACCATCACAGACATGAAAAAGAAAAAAAAAAATACAAACCAAAAAAGGTGAAGCAAAAATATTTATACTCATAGACAGCATGATCCTATACTTAGATCATGTATTTTGTGTAGATAGAAAGTCTGGCAGAATCCACAAGAAAGTTATTATTGCTAATAAATTAATTCAGCAGAGTTGCAAATTACAAGACAAACACACAATCATTAATTGTGTTTCTAGACACATGTAATGAGCAGTTTAAAAGTAAAATCAAGAAAACAATGCCATTTACATTAAAAATAATATAAATAATATAAAAAATAATATAATATAAAAAATAATATACCTTGGAATAATTTAACCAGGGAGGTAAAAGACTTGTTCAATGAAAACTATAAAACATTTCTTGTCATAAATTTAATTATGTCCCCCCAAAAATGTGTGTATCAATTTAACTGAGCTATGATTCCCAGTGTTGTGTGGTTGTCCTCCATTATGTGATTGTAATTCTATGTTAAAGAGGATTAGGGTGGGATTGTAACACCCTTACTAAGGTCACATCCCTGATCCAAGCAAGTTTCCCTGGGGTGTGGCCTGAACCACCTTTTATCTTACAAGAGATAAAAGGAAAGGGAAGCAAGCAGAGAACTGGGGGACCTCATACCACAAAGAAAGCAGTGCCAGGAGCAGAACACGTTCTTTGGACCTGAGGTCCCTGCGCGGAGAAGCTCCTAAGCCGGGGGAAGATTGATAACAAGGCCGAAAGAGAGAGAAAGCCTTCCCCTGGAGCTGACGCCCAGAGTTTGGACTTTTTGCTTACATTATTGTGAGGAAATAAACTTCTCTTTTTAAAGCCATCCACTTGTGGTATTTCTGTTATAGCAGCACTAGATGACTAAGACATTTCTGAAAGAAGTTAAAGAAAATCTAAATAAATCAAAGACATCCTGTGATTATGACTTAAAAGAATATCATTAAGATGTCAAGACTACCCAAAGCAATCTACAGATTTACCAGGATCCCTATCAAAATTCCAACAGCCTTCTTTACAGAAATGGAAAAGCCAATCCTCAAATACATATGTAATTGCAAGGGGCCTAGAATAACCAAAAATATTTTGAAAAAAATGAACAAAGTAGAAGGACTCACACTTTCAGATTTCAAAACATACTATAAAGATACACTAACCAAAACTATGTGGTGCTATAAGGTGTCTTAGGCTGGTTTCTCTAGAGAAGGAAAACCAGTGAAGTGTATATATATGTATACATAGAGAGAGAGAGAAAGAGAGACAGATTTGTCTCAAGGAAATGGCTTATGCAGCTGTAGAAGTTGGCAAGGCCTAAGTCCTGGGTCAGGTGTCAGGCATTAGGCTGGAGGTTTCTCCTTACTCACAGAGCTGCAAATCCAGATGAACCTGAGATCCACTGATTAGATGGCAGGCTGCTGGCTCACACCTGTGAAGGCTGGCAAATCCAAGAGAAGCAGGTAAGATGGCAGGGTGCTGGCCCAAGTCCCAAGAACTGGAGGACAGATGGTGATAAGCTGAATGAAGGATCCAGAGCTGAAAAAAACAGTGAACTTTGCCAAAAAGTGCATATATAATGTATGCAGGCCACACTCCTAAGGAAACTCCCTTTCAACTGACTGGCTACTCACAGCAGATATCATCATGGAAATGATTACATTATATCAGATCTCATCATGGAAGTGATTATATCATTATACAACTGCCAAACTACATCACAACCGCCAAGTCACTGAGAATCAAGGCCCAGTCAAACTGACACACAACCTTAACAATCACATATGGAAAGACATATAGACCAAGGGAATAGAATTGAGGGTTCAGAAATAAACCTACATAACTATGGCCAATTGATTTTCTATAAGGATGCCAATCCATTCAATGAGGAAAGAATAGTCTCTTCAATAAATCACGCTGGGATAATGGATCGTCACATGGAAAAGAATGAAGTTGGAATCATATTTCACACTATATACAAAAATTAACTCAAAATGGATATATGACCAAATATAAGAACTAAAGCCATAAAACTCTTAGAAGAAAACGCAGAGAAAAAAATTTCATGACCTTGTTTTTGACAACGGATTTTTAAAGATGACACCAAAAGCATGAAGAACAAAAGAAAAAATGGAATCTAATAATACTTTAGCTTAATTAGTGAAAAAGGTGTACTTTGAGCATTATGCTCTTTTATGAACTGTCTCTAGACAATCAAATTGACAACTGCAATTTGAAAGATTAGATATAAATTTTAGGGGGCAGTGCTTTTACGTTAATGAGGGAGAAACAACTCAGAAAAGGAAGGTGAGAATGGTTGTACAACTCAAAGAATGAAATCAATGTCACTAAATTGTACATGTAGAAAAGAATTGGTATATGTATTGCTGTGTATATTCTCAAAAACAACAAAATAAAATGTAGGAAAAAAAAACTCCTATAATTCAACAACAAAAGACAAACAATCCAATCAAGAAGTGGGTAAGGGACTAGAATAGATGTTCCTCCCAAGAAGATATGCAAGTGGCCAATAAGCACATAAAAAGATGCTCAAAGTCATTCATCATAAAAAAGAAAAAATCGCCGTTCAGTCTCTTCTGACTCATAGTGACCCTATAGGACAGAGTAGAACTATCCCATTTGGTTTTGGGGGCTGAAATCTTTACAGAAGCAGACTGTCACATCTTTTTCCTGCAGACAGGCTGGTGGGTTCAAACCGTCAACCTTCTGATTAGAAGCCACGTGCTTAACCACTGCACTACCAAGGTTTCTTTGTTAGTCATTAGGGAAATGTAAATCAAAATCACAACGAGATATCACTTCTCATGCAATAAAATGGCTGTATTCAGAAATGTGGAAAATTAAAAAAATAAGTGTTGGCAAAGATGTGGAGAAATTGGAAACTTTGTCCATTGCTAGTGGGAGTTTAAAATGGTGCAGCCACTATAGAAAACAATTTGGAAGTTTCTCAGAAATTATAGAAAATAGAATTACCATATGACCCAACAATTCCACTCCTAAGTATATACCTAAGAGGACTGAAAGCAGGACTCAACCAGATACATGTACATCAATATTCATTGCAGCATTATTCACAATAGTTAAAAGGTAGAGACAACTCAAGTGTTCAACAGCAGGTGAATGGATAAAAAAATGTGAAATACAAACATATATACACATACATACATATATATATATATATATATATATATATATATATATATATATATATACCACCACTCGTCTGTCAGTTTGTCATACTGTGGTGGCTTACATGTTGCTGTGATACTGGAAGCTATGCCACTGGTATTTCAAATACCAGCACGGTCTCCCATGGTGAAGAGGTTTCAGTAGAGCTTCTGGTCTAAGACAGACTAGGAAGAAGGACCTGGCAGTCTATTTCTGAAAAAATTAGCCTGTGAAAACGTTATGAATAGCAGCAGAACATTGCCTCATATTGTTCTGGAAGATGAGCCCCTCAGATTGGAAGGCACTCAAAACATGACTGGGGAAGAGCTGCCTCCTCATAGTAGAGTCAACCTTAATGACATGAATGGAGTCAAGCTTTCGGGACCTTTATTTGCTGATGTGGCATAACTCAAAATGAGAAGAAACAATTGCAAACATCCATTAATAACTGGAAGGTGGAATGTGTGAAGTATGAATCTAGGAAAATTGGAAGTCGTTAAAAATGAAATGGAATACATAAAGGTCAATATTCTAGAAATTAGTGAGCTAAAATGGACTGGTATTGGCCATTCTGAATTCGACAATCACGTGGTCTACTATACTGGGAACGACAAATTGAAGGGGAATGGCATTGCATTCATCATCAAAAAGAACATTTCAAGATCTATCCTGAAGTTCAACACTGTCAGGGGTAGGATAAAATCCATACACCTACAAGGAAGATCAGTTAATATGACTATTATTCAAATTTACTCGCCAATCACTAAGGAGAACGATGAGGAAACTGAAGATTTTCACCAACTTCTGCAGTCTGAAATTGATCAAACATGCAAACAAGATGTATTGATAATTGCTAGTAATTGGAATGTGAAAGTTGGAAATAAAGAGGGATTGGAAGTTAGAAAATATGGCCTTGGTGACAGAAACAGTGCCAGAGACCACATGATACTATTTTGCAAGACCAACAACTTACTGAATGAAAGTATCTCTTTTCAACAACATAAAGAGCAACTGTACATGTGGATCTTGCCAGATGTAATACACAGGAATCATCAAATCGATTACATATGTGGAAAGAGACCATGGAAAAGCTCAATATCATCAGTCAGAGCAAGGCCAGGAGCAGACTGCGAAACATACCATCAACTGCTCATATGCAAGTAAGAGATGAAACTGAAGAAAAGTAAAACAAGGCCACAAGAACCAAAATATGATCTTGAGTATATCCCACCTGAATTTAGAGAGCATCTCAAGAATAGATTTGATGCATTGGACACTAATAACCGAAGACCAGACGAGTTGTGAGATGGCATCAAGAACGTAATACAAAAAAAAAAAAAAAAAAAGAACGTAATACATGAAGAAAGCAAGAGGTCATTAAAAAGACAGGAAAGAAAGAAAAGACCAAATCAGATGTCAGAAAGACTCTGAAACTTGTTCTTGAACGTATAGTAGCTAAAGCGAATGGAAGAAATGTTGAAGTAAAAGAGCTGAACAGAAGATTTCAAAGGGCAGCTGGAGAAGACAAAGTAAAGTACTATAATGAAAAGTGCAAAGACTTGGAGTTAGAAAACTGAAAGAGAAGAACACGCTCAACATTTCTCAAACTGAAAGAACTGAAGAAAAAAATCAAGCCTGCAATATTTGAAGGATTCTAGGGGGGATATACTAAACAATGCAGGAAGCCACTAAAGAAGATAGCAGGAAAACACAGAGTCACCGTACCAAAAAGAATCAGTCAACATTCATCCATTTCAGAAGGTAGCATATGATCAAGAACCTATGGTATTGAAGGAAGAAGTCCAAGTTGCACGGAAGGCATTGGTGAAAAACAATGCTTCAGGAATTGATGGAATACCAACTGAGATATATCTTAGTTATCTAGTGCTGCCATAACAGAAATACCACTAATGGATGGCTTTAACAAAGAGAAATTTATTCTCTCACAGTCTAGGAAGCTAGAAGTCTGAATTCAGGGTGCCAGCTCCAGAGCTTTCTCTCTCTGTCAGTTTTGGGGGAAGTTCCTTGTCATCATTCTTTCTCCATTCTTGGAGCTTCTCAGTGCAGGGACCCCAGGGGGAAAGGACGTCCTCTCCTCCTGGTTCTTCATTCTTGATTGTCGAAGGTCTCTCTCTCTTTGCTCCCTTCTGTCTTTTATATCTCACAAGAGATTGACTCAAGACACAACATAATCCTGTAGATTGTAGTCCTGTCTCATTAACACAACTTCTTCTAATGTTGCCTCATTAACATCATAGAGGTTAGGATTTACAGCACATAGGATAAATATATCAGAACAGAAAATGGAGAACAGCCATACAATACTGGGATTCATGGCCTAGCCAAGTTGATTCACTTTTTTGAAGGACACAATTCAACCCATGACATTCCATCCTTTGTCCTACAAAAATTCATGTCCTTGCCACATAAAACACTGTCACCGCATCATATCATTTCAAAAGTCTTAAATCAATTCTAAGTTCAAATTCCATCCTGGGGCAAAGTTCCTCTTCATATGTGAAATCTAGAATACAAGTTATCTGCTTCCAAAGTACAGTGGTGGAACAGGTACAAGGTAGACATTTCCATTACAAATAGGAGAAATTAGAGGGAAATAAGGGATAACAGGCACCAAACAAGTCAGCAGAACACATTACTTTATCTCTCAAGGCTTGAAAGTAATCCTCTGTTCTCGGAGATCATCTAGGCAATGGCCCTGCCTTCCAGACTCTGGGTGTTGGCCACACTCTTCGGATTCTAGGTGGAGAGCCCTAGCCCTGCCTTCCAGGACCACCGGAGCAACAACCCTGCTCCCTCGAATCTGGGCAGCTCCATTTTCCCAGTCCAAATGAGTGGTGTCTCTGCCACCTTGGCCCAGGCAGGCCCCATTCTTCTGCCCTGTGTCCATGGCAGCCCAGCACCCTTAGCTTTGGGCTGCGTATCTCGCCCCATCCCACTGGCTCTCATGAGAGGCAGCCCAACACTCTGGAACTGAGATGATGATGATCTGACTCTTTGAAACCTAGGAGGCTGTGGCCTCACACTTTGAGACCCAGCAGGCCATGATTCCACCCTTTGAGACCCCAGAAATTGTGGCCATACCCTTTGAGATTGAGGCAGCTCTGCTCCCTGTGCTCCTTGTCTCTTCAGCTTCTGTTTCTTGGTTCCTTGGCCTCTCAGCCTCTTGGCTTCTTGGACCCTGGGGCCAGCAAGTGGCTTCCCTGCTTGGGTAAGTGTTCCAAAGCTCTTTAGCTCTACTGATAAGCTCCTGGAGGCACCCCACTCTGCCAGTAAACATCCTCCGGAAGGCACTCAGCTCTCTCTCGCTCAGTGAGTTGGACCCATCATTGCTTCGGGCCAGCCTCCTGGCTCTGCTGCTGCTGTTTCTCTGCTGCTGCTTCTTGCCATCTGCACCTCTCTGGTGTTAATAGCTCTCCTCACTTCCTTCTGAGTTCTCACAAGAATTGTCTTTGATGTCTGTAATTGCATCAACAGTTGCTTGAAGGCAATCTAGGCTTTTACTATTAGGCACTTTAAAACTCTTCCAGCCTCTATCCATTACTCAATTCCAAAATTGCATCGACATTGTAGGTATCTGTTAGAGCAGCACTCCACTTTCCTGGTACCAATTCTGTCTTAGATATCTAGTGCTTCTATAATGGAAATACCACAAGTGGATGGCTTTAACAAAGAGAAATTTTTTCTCTCACAGTCTAGGAGGCTAGAAGTCCAAATTCAGGGTGCCAGCTCCAGGTGTAGGCTTTCTCTTACTGTTAGCTGTGGGAGAAGGTCCTTGTCAAGATGTTTCAACAAATGGATGCAGTGCTAGAGGTCCTCACACATCTATGCCAAGAAATTTGGAAGACAACTACCTGGCCAACTGACTGGAAGAGATCCATATAGTGCCCATTCCAAAGAAAGGTAATCCAACAGAATTCAGAAATTATCAAATATCATTAATATCACACACAAGTAAAATTTTGGTGAAGATCATTCAAAAGTGGTTGTGGCAGTACATGGACAGGAAACTGCCAGAAATTCAAACCGGATTCAGAGGAGGACATGGAATGGGGGATATCATTGCTGATGTCAGGCGGATTTTGGCTAACAGCAGAGATTACCAGAAAGGCGTTTACCTGTGCTTTATTGACTATGCAAAGGCTGTGTGGATCAGAACAAATTATGGATATCATTGCTAAGAATAGGGATTCCAGAACACTTGATTGTGCTAATTAGGAACCTATACATAGAACAAGAGACAGTTCTTCAAACAGAACAATAGGATATTGAGTTGTCTGAAGTCAGGAAAGACGTGCTTCAGGGTTGTATCCTTTCACCATACTCATTCAGTCTGTATGCTGAGCAAATAATCCGAGAAGCTGGACTATATGAAGAAGAATGGAGCATCAGGATTGGAGGAAGGCTCATTAACAACCTGCAATATGCAGATGACACAACTTTGCTTGCTGAAAGTGAAGAGGACTTGACGCACTTACTGATAAAGGTCAAAAAGCACGACCTTCAGTATGGATTACACCTCAGCATAAAGAAAACAGAAGTCCTCACAACTGGACCAGTAAGCAACATCATGATAAAGAGAGAAAAGACTAAAGTTGTCAAGGATTTCATTTTACTTGGATCCCCAGTCAACACCCATGGAAGCAGCAGTCAAGAAATCAAATGACTTGCACTGGGCAAATCTGCTTCAAAAGACCTCTTTAAAGTGTTAAAAAGCAAATATATCACTTCAAGCACTAAGGTGTGCCTGACCCAAGCCATGGTATTTTCATTGCCTCATATACATGGGAAAGCTGGACAATGAATAAGGAAGACCAAAGAAGAATTGACGCATTTGAATTATGGTGTTGGTGAAGAATATTGAATATATCATGAACTGCCAGAAGAACGAACAAATCTGTCCTGGAAGAAGTACAGCTAGAATGCTCCTTAGAAGCAAGGATGGTTAGACATCATCTCATGTATTTTGGACACATTATCAGGAGGGACCAGTTCCTTGAGAAGGACAGTATGCTTGGTAAAGTAGAGGGTCAGCAAACAAGAGAAAGACCCTCAAGGAGATAGATTGACACAGTGGCTGCAACAATGGTCTCTAGCATAACAACTATTGTGAGGAAGTCGCACCACAAGGCCATGTTTCATTCTGTTGTACATAGTCAGAACTGACTTGATGGCACCTAACAACAACAACAATATATACATATAATGAAATATGCTTCAGATATAAAGAGAAGTGAAGTTCTGATGCATGCCATCACATGGATTAACTTTGAAAACTTCATGCTTAGTGAAATAAGTCAGACACAAAAGGGCAAATATTATACTATCCCACTTATATGAAATATCTAGAATAAGCAAATGCATAGAGTCAAGAGTTTATTAGTGATTACCATGGACTGGGCAGAAGAGGGGCTGGAAGCTATTGATGAAGGGTTACTGAATTTCTATTTGGGATGATGTAATGTATTATCCATTTTTGGAAATGGATAATAGTGATGGTAGCACAATATTGTGAATGTAATTAATATCACTGAATTCAACACTTAAAAATGCTTAAAATGGTGAACTCTTCTTCAGCATATTTTACCATAATAAAGTTAAAAAAGAAAAAAACTCAGTAGATAAGTGGCATCTTGGGTGAAGAGTAAGACAGTACACAATACTGGGGAAACCAGCACAACTTGTACAAGGAAAGGCCATGGAAGCTCCATAAACACATCCAAACTCCCTGAGGGACTAAATTTCTGGGAGGAGGGCTGTGGGGACCATGATCTCGGGGAACATCTAGTTCAATTGGCATAACACAGTTTGTAAAGACAATTTTCTGCATTCTACCTTGGTGAGTCGTGTCTGGGGTCTTAATAGCCTGTGAGCAGCCATCTAAGTTACTCCACTGGTCTCACCCCTTCGGGAGGAAGGGAGAGTGAAGATAACAGGATACAAGGGAAAGATTAGTCTGAAGGACTAATGGACCACAGCTGCCAAGGCCTCCGCCAGACTGAGTCCAGTACAGCTAGATGGTGCCCGGCTACCACCACTGACTGTTCTGACCGGGATCACAACAGAGGGTTCTGGACAGAGCTGGAGAAGGACATAGAACAAAACTCTAACTCACAAAAAAAAGACCAGATTTACTGGCCTAAAGGAGACTGAAGAAACCCCGAGAGTATGGTCCCCAGACACCCTTTTAGCTCAGTGGTGAAGTCACTTCCGAGGTTCACCATTCAGCCAGGGAGTGGACAGCCCCATAAAACTAAATGGGACTAATGAGGCACAGCAATCCAAGGACAAGGACTAGAAAGCAGAAGGTGACAGGAAAGCTGGTGACAGGGAATCCAAGGTTGAGTAAGGATAGTGCTGATGTCTTGTGAGGTTGTTAACCATCGTCATAGGGCAACATGTGTACTAACTGTTTAATGAGAAACCGTTTTGTTCTGTAAACCCTCATCTAAATTGAGAATAGCAGCATGATTGGAAGAGCATTGTCGACGTCACTGAACTGTGCATGTAGAAATTTTTGAAATGGTGTATCTTTGGCTATGTATATTTTCACCAAAAAAAAAACGTCGCGAAGGGAGAGGGTTGACATGTCGTGGGGTTGTTACCAGTGTCATAAAACAGTATGTGTACTACTGTTTCACGACAAACTAATTGTTCTGTAAACCTTCACCTGAAGTACAATTAAAAAAAAAACCTCTGAGAGGCATTATTTTCTCTCTAACTGAACTTATATCTGTATATCTATATTCAAATTTATAATTGTTCAAAATAACATGAACCAGTCCCTGGAGAATTAAATCATGCTTGGTAAAGTAGGAGGTCAACAAAAAAGAGCAAAACCTTCAACGAGATGGACTGACACAGTGGCTGCAACAATGGTCTGAAGCATAACGATGATTGTGAGGGTGGCACAGGACAGGGCAGTATTTCATTCTGTTGCGCTTAGGGTCGCTATGAGTTGGAACTGACTCAACAGCACCTTATAACAACAACAACAATTGTTCAATACTGTCCATGGAACAAAATAATTTTAAAATGCTCATGACCTTCATAATTTATTTATAGAGCCTTGGTGGCACACTGGTTAAGCCCTCAGCTGCCAACCAAAAAGTCGGCAGTTCAAACCCACCAGCTTTTGGCAGGAAAAAGATGTGGCAGTCTGCTTCCATGAAGACTACAGCTTAGAAAACCCTACGGGGCAATTATATTCTGTCCTATAGGGTCACTATGAGTTGGAATTTATTCAACAGTGCCTAACAACCACAACAACAAGTAAAATCAACGGTAAGAGAAATACTAGGCTTTATCTGTAGCCACTATTGTCAGAAAAAAAAAAAAAAAACAAGAAGAAAGCTTAAGAATACTATTACAAATAGCATTATAACACACTGGAGGGTGAGAATTTGCCACAAAAATACTTTAGAAACACAGAGTAGAGAAAAAAAGTGGAATATTAAAAAGACATAATATCCAATTACACTTTTAAAAGTAGAATAGTGTGTGAGTATGTGTATTCTCTCTCTATATATATATATATGTTGTAATCTGTTTTAGGAACTTATTATGTGCCATTCATATCGTTTCCTGTAAATGACACTGTGTATCCACGGAAAAAGCTGACATTATTGCATAGTCGGCTTGAAATTTTCAATGCACCACAATGTAAAATCTTAGTTAAGCTCTGTTTCCACAGCAACCACAATTTAGCTCCTCAAGCACAGTTGGACTTCTTTTGCGGTCTAACTTAGATGAATGCAGTAAGCCTTGCTGATCTTTGATGCAGTATTTATGAGTTTTATCAGTTATATAAACCTGTACATGTGGTTTCTTTCCTGCGCTTTAAAACCCAATGACAATTTTACCTTGGAGTAGCTGTTGAGGTAAAAACTGGGGGGAAAAAAGCAAAATTATGAATAACTGGGTATTCATAGTTGATTAATATTTCACTCAAAGTGATAAAGATTTGACAATTCATCTATGAAAACAAGTCTGACCCAGTTTTTGAGGATCCCTTCTTCACATACAAACACATACACATATCCAGGAGTAATTAGGATTTCTGATATTCTATCATAGGAGGACAATCTCAGTTATTTGTGTATGATGGCTATTTACGAATCTAACATTCAATGGCTCAGGCGTGTTGCACATCACAGCCTTTTAAACATCACTCTTCTTTAATTCTTAGTTGCCTAGCTTCCTGCGAACTGAATCAGCCACTTACCTCTCCAAGAGGGCTACTTCATTTCCTGGAGAAGAAAAAAAAAAGCCCAATTCTTCCATCATAACAAACCTCCTGCCTCTCCACTGTTGAAGAAAATGGAGCAACTGAATTGAACCTTTGATAGAGCTTTCTTTGTAGACATGGAAACATTCACATGGGAGTGGTCGAGAAAATGACTCCCCAAAAATCTGGGGGAAGGGTTTACATGGTTTAAGAAAAAAGTAACACTAGTTTGTTTACCAAAACATCAGATTGGTTGCTTGCTAAAGAATGGGGCCTTATTTTGATCTTTCTGATCAGAGCTTAAAGACACAGCTTACATTCAGATTGTGTTCAGTTTATGTTAAAAACGCTTTATGTTCAGAAATCTTGGTGTCATATATGAGAATTATTAGTTAGAACCAGATAACTAAATTTCTTCGCAGTAAATTTTTTCTCACTGCCATGACTATAGCTTCCTGTTTTCCATTTGGAATTTGTGGTTTGTGTACACTTATGCAAATACACCCATACGCCACATTGGAGTTTCGTTGGAATTACACAAACAAATGATCAAAGTGTATTTAAAAAGAAAAGGTTGCCAATGTGCTGTCTTAAGAGACAAAGGCAGACATTTCCATTTCAGATATTCAAATAAGCCTGCTCATTACCTGAATATCTAGTTTATTTTTGAATAAAATTACTGGGTAAAATCATTCAGCTGTGTAGATTAGTAACTCTACAAAACTATTATTCATAAACACATCTGACTTCTCAGTGCTTCTTGGCAATGTAACTAGTATTTATACTCACCAACAGTTTTTCACATTACTCAAAGTATTCAAAATCTTTCGCATTCCTCTCTAGCTTTCTAAACTCTTCTCCCTTAACATAGAAACTTCTTTTCTGTTCCACATGAGAAAGAATTGTCATCAGGTAAGGTGTCCATCACCAGCTGCTTCCCCCATCCAATCTACAAATTTTTGTATACCCATAATTCCTTTAGGCTTCTCCCAGAATAAATGAATCTATCTATGTTGACGTGTGACTCCTCTACTTGAAACACTATGTTCACCACCAATTAATGGATCCTGGAAATTTTTTCTAGCCATAAATATTTTTTGTTTTATTTCTACTACATTTGACTCCACTGTTAGTGTCTTTCCCCACTGCATATACATTATGTTCAAGTATCTTCCATCTTAAAAATTAAAATATTTTGTAAAATTATCTTCGAATTTTTCTGTACTTATTTCTTCTTTTTTTCATATCTAAGATGACCAAAAAAAAAAAAAAAGGTCTAAATTCATTACCTTCCTTACATAATCTTCTCTTATTTGCCAGTCAACAATGTTTGAATTCTTACTATTATCATTGCACTAAAATTGTACCAATTAAGCCTGGTAATAATGCTCTGATAGCTAAATACAAGGTCATTTTTTCTATCCTTTTTTTATTTGGCTGCAGCTTTCAATACTGGTTACTATGCTTTCTTGAATCTCTCTCATCCATTGAATTTCGTAGTAGCATCTCTCCATTTACAAGTTTCTCTTTTTTGCCCAACTCTTCCCTACTCTCTCATCAGCCAATTTTTATTTTACTGTGTATTTTCCTCTTTGGAGATATCAAATACCCTCATGGTTTCGATTGTCCAAACTTGAACTAATTACCTTTCCTTCCCCTCCGCCAAACTGTCTTCTCCAGTTCCATTGTTATTTTCTTCAGCGGTAACAAAAAGTAACCAAAAGGCCAAAATAGAAAACTGAGAGTCATAGTAGACCCAGTTCTATCCATCACTTCCCACATAAGTAGTTCAAAGTTCTATAAATTGTTTGCTCCAATATATAGACTCCATACTTTTTTTCAAAGTGATTTTTGTGTGTGTGTGTGAATATAAACCTGAGTATGTCATATACTACCCAAAATCCGCCAAAGACTCCCAAGATTTTTTGGGTAATGCAAAAGTCCCTCATGAACTGAGTACTATATAACTTCCAGCCTCATTTACTTCCCTGTTTCTTAGCCATTCTAAAACAATGGTAATATAAGATGGCAGAAGACCTTATTCTATGCAACTTCTATAGACTCAGTCCCTTGTACACAGCAAACTTAATAAATACTTGCTGAATGAATATAAGAGTGAACAAATGATGCACTCATAAAGAATACAGATCAAGTGTCCTAAAGCAAATGAGCAAATATAATACCTTGTTTGCCAATAGCCAATCCAACTTTTAATACTTCCTTAATGTAAGTTACTCTAAATATATCTTATCTCTATCCTATTTTTATGTATTTATGTCATCTAACATAGTGACTCAGGTTGAGTTCTTCAGGAAATTGTGCTTTTCATGCAGGTGGTTTATTGAGGAATGACTTCAAGATCAACACATGTAAGGGAGGAAGAGAAGCAGGCTTGGATGGAGGCAGAAATTGATTAGCAATGCAGTTTTCACAACAAAAGTAATTCTCATAGGGAGATCTAGTGCTGGAATGACCCTTTAAAGTTGTCCTGAATTGAGGCAAGAGAACCAGGTTTCTGTAACTCTGAATAGATCAATCATTGCATATGGGCTGTTTAGTTTGCACCTTTTCAAGGCACATGAATTTGAATAAAGGAGCCCACTTTGTCAAGGGGGAAATGTGGGTCATCAGTGTATTACACTCCTGGCCACTGGAGGAATGAGTAGGGCACTTCCCATAGCATGGATTGTTCAATTTGTAGGTGGATTATTCCCTCTCTCCTTCTCTCACTATAAATGCTATCTTTGTAACTGTCCAAAACCCACATGAAACAAAGAAATCTAACTACTCCCTACCCTGATGGCCATCAGTTAACTCAGACATTCCAAACCACACAGCTGCCAGAATTCTTTCAAAAATACAAGGGATTTATTTAAATAAATTTGTTGACTTCTAATTTCCTACAGATTAAATCTCAAACTCCTATCCCAGTATATATAATGTACTTTCAGGTCTGTTTTTCTTGTCTTATCTCTTCTTGGTCCTGATGTCACAGCTCTTCTAGACTTTTTCATCCCCAAAGCAACAATGGCCTTGTGCTAGTCTCAACTTTTCACGTGTTCCTCGCTCTTCCTGGAGCTGAAAATCTCGTCCTCATTCTTCAAGAAGCACCTTAAAGCTCTTTCTTCTGTGAAGCCTCCTCCAGAGTCCTCAGGCAAGATCAAGTACAGTCCCTTTTGTACTTCATCGCTTTGTTCATGAACACTGTTAGACTATTCAATACTGTTATTTCAATAATCTTCATAAATGATGCTCTCTCTTCCTATCGCAATTAATACCATCAGCGTTGTCCGCATTTCATGACATATAATAAGTATCAGATATAAGTTTATGGAATGAGTGAATGAATGAATGACGTAGTTTGTCTATTTTACCATATACATTAGAATATTGAGTAGAAAATATTGTGACTATACTGAAGAAATTTTTGTAGGAGTATGTGTCAAAATGTTCTGTTTTGCTTTTGTTTGCATTCTCTTCTCTCATCACTCAGAAAGCCAGAGAATCTATTGCTTCCGCTAACGTTTTCCCAAATTTCTGTAAATCATTAAATGCCTGACCTATATTTATCAAGCAACAATCTAGAGACAAATCATTATATTAGAAACAGTAAGAATATTTTTTTAGGATTTTACCTTATGGCTTCTTCTAATTTCTTCCCTGTAAACACCATATGCTATGCTTATGTATAATTTTTTCGTATGATCATTCAATGTTGTTGTTGTTGCTGTTAGGTGCCCTTGAGTCAGTTCCAACCCATAGTTACCCTATGTACAACAGAACGAAACACTGCCCAGTCCTGTGCCATCCTCATGACTGTTGCTATGCTTGAGCCTATAGATGCAGCTACTTTGTCAGTCCATCTCTTTGAGGGTCTTACTCTTTTTCACTGACCCTCTACTTTACCAAGTATAACGTCCTTCTCCAGGGACTGGTTCCTCCTGATAACATGTCCAAAGTATGTGAGACATAGTCTCACCATCTTCACTTCTACAGCGCATTTTGACTGTACTTCTTCCAAGACAGATTTCTTTGTTCTTTTGGCAGTCCATGGTATATTCAATATTCTTTGCCAACACTGCAACTCAAAGGAGTCAATTCCTTTTCTTATTCATTATTCATTAGATGTTTGGATATATGCAACTTTCAATATTTCTTTCAATTATAATGATAGCAATAGGAATAAAATGTTATATTATTAAATATACCTTTTGGAAGCTACATGTAACAATCATTCATTAATTCTTAAACAAATATTTTACTGTTTTCCCAATACACCACCCCGACACTTACAACAACATAAGAAAAATTTTCATTGGCAATGATCAGAATTAACTATAACTTTTCTCCATTCACATTAGTCATAAGAAACTGAGACTCAGCTCACTCATCATCACCTGGATTCTCAATATTATACTGTTCTGCACATCTCATCTAATCCATCACCTAACCTTTCCCAAATTTAGGAATCTTTTTAGCATACCTCGAGAAGTCAAATTATATGGTCAGCAAAGTCCTCCATATCATGCACTTCTTCTGTCAAAATTTCCTTCATCTTCTTTTTCTGGCTGTAATATGACTTTCCCAGGGAACACTGTTTATCTTACTATCAGCGTTTGGCCTGGGAAACAGAAACCACTCTAGAATTCCAAGTTATAAGATTTTTAACAAAGGAAATTAGATATTTACACAACTGCTAGAACTGTATGGGTAGTGAAAATTAGGTAAGGTTCTGCTGGAATTTACAAAATCTAAAAGTACCTGAACCTCATGTTAGCCATCAATAACAATCTCAGGGGCCTGCAGCACAGAGAAGGAGATTCCTAAGAACAGTCTTGGAACTGCTGCTAAAGCTCTTTCATCTACCCACATATCTGTATATAACTTCCCACCATCCAAATCTTACTCAAGTCTGTACTGTTAATATAATGGAATCTGAAAGAAAATAGAAACTAGGATTTTTGGAAATATATGTTCAAGTCTATACCCTGAGATGCAGAGGAGACTGTAATAGAAGTAATAACAATGCTGAGATGATAAAAGCCAGTGCACACTAGGGACCCTCCTTGTTCCTAACTGATGCTTGTGATGGTTAAGATTGTGCATCAACTTGGCTGAGTCATGATTCTCAGTGTTTATATGTGATCGCTCCCATGATGGGATCAGCTGTGAGTAGCCAATCAGCTGAAAGGGAGTTTCCTTGGGCATGTGGCCTGCATCCAAATGTAAGAAGATGTTCTGGCTTTTTGCTCACTCTGGATTCTGCAGCTGCCTCCTGTTTGTCTGACCTCTGGTTCTTGGGACTTGGAAGAAACATGATTGAAAAATTGGAGACAAGGATTTATGGGAAGAAATACGTGTATAGACCTCTCTGAATGGGCCAAAGAAGTGAAGATATTTGTGTCTCATATGAATGCTCACCAAAGGGTGATCTCAGCAGAGAATGATTTTAACAATCAAGTGGATAGGATGATGCATTCTGTGGAAACAGTCATCCTCTTTCCCCAGCTACTCCCATCATTGCTCAATGGGCTCATGAACAAAGTAGTCATAGTGGAAAGGATGGAGGTTATGCATGGGCCCAGCAACATGGACTTCCACTCACCAAGGCTGACTTGGCTACAGCCGCTGCTGAGTGACCAATCTGCCAGCAGCTGAGACCAACACCGAGTCCCCAATATGGCACCATCCCTCAAGGTGATCAGCCAGCACCCTGGTGGCAAGTTGATTACATTGGACCACTTACATCATGGAAAGGGCAGTGTTTTATCCTTACTGGAACAGACACTTACTCTGGATATGGATTTGCCTTCCCTGCACACAATGCTTCTGCCAAAACTACCATCCATGGACTTACAGAATGCCTTACCCACTGTCATGGTATCCCACACAGCAGTACCTCTGATCAAGGGACTCACTTTACAGCAAATGAAGGGCAGCAGTGGGCCCCCATGCTCATGGAATTCACTGGTCTTACCATGTTCCCCATCATTCTGAAGCAGCTGGCTTGACAGAACGATGGAACGGCCTTCTAAAGACACAACTATGGTGTCAGCTAGGTGGCAGTACCTTGCAGGGTTGGGGCAGTGTTCCCCAGGAGGATGCATATGCTCTAAACCAGCATCCAATATATGGTGCTGTTTCTCCCATAGCCAGGATTCATGGGTCCAGGAATCAAGGGGTGGAAATTAGAGTGGCAGCACTCACTATTACCCTTAGTGACCCACTCACAAGATTTTTGCTTCCCTTACCCATGACCTTATCCTCTGTAGGTCTAGAGGTCTTAGTTCCAAAGAGAAGAATGCTCTTACCTGGAAACATATCCCTAATACCATTGAACTGGCCACTTTGGGCTTCTTATGCCTCTGGATCAACAGGCAAAGAAGGGAGTCACCATAACGGCTGGTGTGATTGATCCTGATTGCCAAGAGAAAATCTGATTGGTATTACATAATGGAGGTAAAGAAGAGTATGTCATGAATGTAGGAGATCCCTTAGGGCATCTCATAGTACTACCACGCCCTGTGATTAAAGTCAATAAAAAGCTATAGCAACACAATTCTGACATGACTACTATTGGCCCAGACCCTTCAGGAATGAAGGTTTGGGTCACCCCACCAGGTAAAGAACCACGACCAGCTGAAGTGCTTGCTGAGAGCAAAGGGAATACAGAACAGGTGATGGAAGAAGGCAGTTCTAAATACCAGTTACATCCAGATGACTAGTTGCAGAAACAAGGACTGTAATTGTTATGACTATTTCTGTTTTGTATGTGTGCATCAAATATTTTTGTTTTCTTCACTTATGAAATAGAAGATTTAAATGAAGTTAGTATGTTTTCAGTTGTACATGAGTCAGTAGTATCACATTAGGCTCAAGTATGACTTTACAATTGTCCGTTTTTCAGAGATTATGTATGGTTTAAGGAGATGTGTACAGGTGCCAAGTGGACTAGGGGTGGACTGTGATGGTTAAGATTGTGTGTCAACTTGGCTGGGTCATGATTCTCAGTGTTTATATGTGATCATCCCCATGATAGAATCTCTTGTGAGTAGCCAATCAGTTGACAGGGAGTTCCCTTGGACGTGTGGCCTGCATCCGAATATAAGCAGACATTCTGGCTTTTTGCTCACTCTGGATCCTGTGGCTCCCTTCTGTTTGTCTGACCTTTAGTTCTTGGGACTTGAGCTATCAGATTATCTGCCTATCTTGGGATCTGTTGATCTTCACAGCCTGTGAGTGGGAGCCCTGCTTTCCGACCTGCCAATCTTGGGTTTGCCAGCCCTGCAGCAATGTGAATCAGGAGAAGCCTCTATCCACTCATTCACTGACTTGGGATGTTCCATGAACATCATTCTCTCTATATATATGTTTATACGCTTACTACTTTTGCTTGTCTAGACAACCCAGCCTAAGACAATGCTTGTAGAATATTATCCCTCTATCTTCTCTAAAATATCTCAGATTTGGAACTCATACCTTCAGGTTGTACTGTTACTGCCCTCTCCCAAATATATTTCAGTTATTAGACCCTGTTTCAAGTCCCCTTAATTCCTTAAAGATCGTGGCTAGTGAATCTCTGTCACTTTCTCTCATACTACTCTTATAATAATTCTTGGTGACTCTCAAATCTATATATATGATTTTCCCATTATTCTGGCCTCTCAGTTCCTTGACATTTTTTTTTTTTTTCATCCAACGACCTTGTCTTTTACCCTACCTCAGATATTCCCTTTCCATAGTTATACTCTTGACTTTGGTGTTAGTAATAACTGTTGTTGTTGTTAGGCACCATGAGCCAGTTCTGATTCACAATGACCCTATGTACAACAGAATGAAAAACTGCCCAGTCCTGTGCCATCCTCACAATTTCTGCTGTGTTTGAGCCCATTGTTGCAGCCACTGTGTCAATCCAGCTTGTTGGGGATCTTCCTCTTTTTTGCTGACCTTCTACTTTACCAATCCTGATGTCCTTCTCCAGGGTCTGGTCTCTCCTGATAACATGTCCAAACCTCTACTAGATGTCTCAAACTGAAACAGTTCAAAATTGACTTTCTTGCCCTCCCCCACCACCTCAAACGTGCTCCCCCCACAGTTTTCTCCATGTCGGCTATAGCATAGCCATTCTTCCAGTTGCATAGGCCAAAAACATTCAAGTCTTCTGTGACTCTTTTCTTCTCATATGATGCATATGCTCAGAAAACACTCTTGGTTCCACCTTTTAAATATCTACGTCTGAACACTTCTCTCTAGCTCTAATGCCACAGTCATCTTTATCCAGGACAGTTGTAAAGATCTCCAAGCTAATCACTCTATTTCCATCATTGGTTCTACATCATCTATGGGATATTAAAAAAACAAGCAAACAAAAACCAAAATGAAACAAAAACCCACTGTGCATGTCAGTGTGGAATATATATTATTTATCTTCTATAAAGAATATGATGCTGAAGATTTCTTTTTTTTATATTCTGGAACAAATTTTGACATAGTTTGGCCACAAATATTACACTGCACGTCTTTGACAAATAACAAAATATGTTGTTGTTATTACTGTTCTGTTTTGAAATTGGAGAAATATGTGCGTAGTTATAGAGTTAAAAGAAAGCAACAAGACTGAGAATGTTTAAAGATGTGAGAGAGAGGATAAATTGGTTAAGTACATGTCTAGAGGAATTTCAAAAACCAAAGGACTACTGTTTCAAGAGAGGAGAAAGACAATTCTGAGACAATAGGGAGGAAAACTAGATGTGAAGAGTGTGGTCAGACCTTAGATACTCTAACTGTTCTCTATATATTTGGATACATTATTCAAACACTTCAAACCTCAGTTTTCTTGTCATTGATTATTTGTTCAACAAACATTTACTGATTATCTGTTATGTATTGTCACTCTGCTAGTCATTGAAGATGTCATGGTTAAAAACAAATAAGAAGAAGAACAAAGCTAGTCCTCTTAAAGGGCAGTTTGGGAACTGGCTTAGTGTCACTTCTACCACATTATATCCTATTGGTCAAAGCAGTCAAACATCCAAACTAAAGCAAGGGGGTGGACTTTATTTCTCTGTTACAAATTGCCTTTATTTTGTGGGACTTATATTGGGTGAGATAAGTGATTGAATAGAAAGGATAATATAGTTTGCTTATAAAATAAATAGCAGAATTTGGTGAACTATTCTTTTGCTATAACTATTCATGCAACAGAAGTATCAAGTACAGTCACCTTTCTTGGTTCATTTCCCTGGATCTACTGGCCATTTTCTTTAGTGATTCTTACCATCTGATGAATATTAATTCTCAGCCTAAATTGACAGATATTTTTTTCCTTTCTCTTTCACAAGTGAGGGCATTATTGGAGTTTTTGTTTGTTTTGTTTTGTTTGTTCAGCTACATATTCAGGTGAAATCATATTCCAGCCTATTATTTATGGCTCATCTTTCACAAATAACTAGACCATGAGCCCCAAACCTTCTTCTTCTAGCCAAAATGAGTAAATTTTTGAAATTAAAGGATCAAGGTGTATCCCATATTTTCACATAGATTAGAAGTGACTGATTTCCACCTGATTCAAGCATTTACTCTTTGTTATTTTCTCTGTGCGCTTTTAGTCAACAGATTGAGTTCAGTAGAGAACACTATTTTTCTGTTAGTGGAAAAGAAGAAAGCCTGATTATTCCTTTAAGTTAAAGGAAGATTCCCAATGACATGGAATTTAATGTTTGGATTATTTTACTTTATGTGACTGTGGCAAACTATTGGATATGTTTAATTATTAGGTGACTGTCTCAATCATCTAGTGCTGCTCTAACAGAAGTACCACAAGTGGATGGCCTCAACAGAGAGAAATTCATTGTCTTCACAGTCCAGTAGGCTACAAGTCCAAATTCAGGGCATCAGCTCCAGGAAAAGGCTCTCTCTCTCTCTGTTGGCTCTGGAGAAAGGTCCTTGTGATACCTCAGTCTTTCCTTGGTCTGGGAGTATCTCAGCACAGGAACCTCAGGTCCAAAGGATGCACTGTGCTCCCAGCACTACTTTCTTGTGGTGTGAGGTTCCCATGTTTCTCTGCTCGCTTCTCTCTTTTATATCTCAAAAGAGATTGCATTAAGACACTAATCTTGTCAACCTCATCAGTAAAACCTCATCACAGTGAAAGAATTTATAACACATGAGGAGATCACATATAATCTCATCATAGTGGTAGAGTTTACAACACATAAGGAAATCACATCAGATAACACAATCATACAATACTAGGAATCATGACCCAGCCAAGTTGCTGCCCAAATTTTGGGGGGACACAATTCAATCCATGACAGTGACAAAGGGAAATTGTGACAAGATTTGTTTCTTCAAAACAGCTTTTATCTTACATTTCATTTCACTGTTTTCAGATTTCATTACCAAAAAAAAAAAAAAAAGGATGCAAATATTGCCATATGCTTTTTTTCCATTTAGAAAAAAAAATACCATTTTATTGTATTGTTGTTGTTGTTATGTGCCATCAGATTGGTTCCTATGTACAACAGATTGAAGATTGCTAGGTTCTGCACCATCCTCATAATTTGTTGCTATGTTTGAACTCATTGTTACGGCCACTGTGTCACTCCATGTCATTGAGGGTCTTCCTCTTTTTCGCTGACCATCTACTTTACCAAGCATGATGTCCTTCTCCAGGGATTGGTCATTCCTCATAACATATGCAACATTCATGAGACAAAGTTTCACCATCCAGGCTTCCAAGGAGCCTACTGGCTGTATTTCTTCCAAGACAAATTTGTTCCTTCTTCTGGCAGTCTGTGGCATATTCAATATTCTTCTTCAACACCACAAGTCAAATGCATCAATTCTTCTTATTCATTGTCCAGCTTTTGCTGGCATATGAAGTGATTGAAAATACCATGGCTTGGGTGAGGCACACCTTAGTCCTCAAAGTGACATCTTTGCTTTTTAACACTTTAAAGAGGTCTTTTGCAGCAGATTTGTCCAATGCAATACGTCTTTTGATCTCTTGACTGCTGCTTCCATGGGCATTGATTGTCAATCAAAGTAAAATGAAATCATTGACAACTTTGACCTTTTCTCCATTTATCCTGATGTTGCTTATTGGTCCAGTTGTCAGGATTTTTGTTTCCTTTATGCTGAGGTGCAATCTATACTGAAGGCTGAGTCTTTGTTCTTCATCAGTAAGTGCTTCAAGTCCTCTTAGCTTTCAGCAAGCAAGGTTGTGTCATCTGCATATCAAAGGTTGTTAACGTGTCTTTCTCCAATCCTGGTACCAAGTTCTTTTTCATATGGTCCAGGTTCTTGAAGTATTTTCTCAGCATACAGATTGAATAAGTATGGTGAAAGGTTACAACTCTGATGTACACTTTTCCTGATTTTAAACCACGCAGTAACCCCTTGTTCTGTTCAAATGACTGTCTCTTGGTCCATGTACAGTTTCTGCATAAGCACAATTAAGTGTTCTATAATTCCCATTCTTCTCAATGTTATCCATAATTTGTTACGAATCACTCAGTCAAATGCCTTTACACAGTCAATAAAACACAGGTAAACATTTTTCTGGTATTCTCTGCTTTCAGCCAAGATCCCTCTACATCAACAATGATACTCCTTGTTCCACATCCTCTTCTGAACCCAGCTTGAATTTCTGGCACTTCCCTGTTGAGGTACGTAATTCTGCAACTGCGATTGAATGATCTTCAACAAAATTTTACTTGTGTGAGACTTTAATGATATTGTTTGATAATTTCCACATTCTTTTGGATCACTTTTCTTTGGAATGGGCACAAAATATGGATCTTTTCCAGTCGGTTGGCCAGGTAGCTGTCTTCCAAATTTCTTGGCATAGATGAGTGAGCACCTCCAGTGTGGCATCCATTTGTTGAAACATCTCAGTTGGTATTCTGTCAATTCCTGGAGCCTTATTTCAGTATATTATTTATTTTAATTCCTGAAACCTTTATTTTAGTATATTGATAAAATAAGAAACATTATATATATATCATATTAGAATATGAAAGCTATGTCTTTCCAGTTTTAATACTGAAAATTAGAAAACACTCAGGTTTAGGCTACAAAATTACTAACAATATTTATTTTTTATTAACTTCTTTTTTATGAACTGTGATTTCATTTTCACACAAATAACTTGCTCTTTGTATGTTTGTTTGCCAACTGCACCCACCCCCTGTGAAATATTTTCATAAGCACCACTATGCCAATTTTGTTTACACGTTGCTGTAAAAAAAATTAGCATAGCACACTTAGAAAAATACCTCTATGGGGGAGACCATGGTTGGCAAACAAATGTAACAGGCACGTGTTATTTGAGTAAAAACACCCTACATTGATCACTATATTAAAAGAAACACTAACAAAACTTTTTATAGGTGCTCTGTCTATACATAGAATTGGCTAATTCTTCTATCCTTCCTCCTTTGGTTCTGCTGAATCAAGGAAAAACTCTTAAGTGATATGCGTTAAACAGGTTCCATTCTACCAGCACTGTACATTGGAGGATAGTAACAAAGGCACCGTTTCTGTCCTTGTTGTTGTTATTGTGTGCCATCGAGTCGATTCTGACTCATAACAACCTTATAGTGACCCTATAGGACAAAGTAAAACTGCTCCATAAGGTTTCCTAGGCTGAAATCTTAAAGGGAACAGATAGGTCTTTCTCCCACAGAGCGCCTTGCCGGTTTGAACCACCCACATTTCGGTTAGCAGCCGAGCACTTAACCATTGCACCACTAGTTCTCCTTCTTTCTGTCTTTAGAGAGCTTATTATCCAACTGGGGAAGTAAAGATATAAAACATGATGGGAGAGCACTTATATGCACAAGAATATCGTGCGTAACATAAATGCACTAGCAATTCAGAAAAAAGATCGACGTAGAGTGGAATTATAAGAGTCAGCTAAGGATAAGGATAACAGTGTAGATTGTGTCAGATTAATAATACCCTGCTTCTGATTTATCTCCTCAGCCTGTCCAAATTTTATCCATTCTTCATTTTTAAAAGCAGCTCCAAATTTTTACGAAATCAATCTTGATTAGGTCTCACCACTTCTCTGAGTTTCTGCTTTATTCAACCATTTTAATATTTATAATCACATATGGGGTCATTCTTTCTGTGAGTAATTTCACAATATATGCATATCTTAGCACATATCCTTGATAATTTCCCCCAACTGAAATTTCTGATTCTTCATACATGCGAGGATTTTATACATTTTACCAAATTGCCCTCCAGGAAGTCTGTGCCTATTTATATTTCCACCAATCAGTGAGCATATTTGGTTTACCATCATCAGACATTTACCAACAGAGGATGGAATCCATGATCAATCCTTGAAAATTTTATAGGAAAATAGTATTTGTTTTCTTTGCAATTCTTTGATTATTAATATGATTAAATATTCAGCAATATGTTTGTTGGTCATTTGTATTGCCATTTTTCTAAAAGACTTTTCTCATGTTTTTTCACACCTTTTTGAACCTCGTGTTTGTCTTTTCCATATTAATTTAAAAAAACAAATGTTTTAGTTAATTTATATCTATGGTTCCTTATTGTTTTATTTTAATAATAATAATTGCTTTTTAAAATTTAACCTTAGGTTAGTTATTCATATGCTATTTAGTTGTTTTCTGGGGCGGCGGGGTGCTTCTTTTAAGTGTGCCTTTACTTTTCCTTCTCATTTTCACGGTAGACTCACATGATCAGTGAGTATATATTAAGTGCTGAACAAATATTTGTTGAATAAAAACATTGGAAATCAATCATTCTAATTACATCAGTTAGCTGAAGGTCACACTTATGTGAATTTAACCTACAGAGTGAAAAGTGCTTTAAGTCATCTATGACAATCATAATTGATAACATACAGTGAGTTACTGGTTTTCAGTACCTCAAAAATTATAAAGAAAAATAAAACCATCCCTAAATATAAATGGGCCCTTTATGTATAAAAAGAAGAAAGAAATTAGATGACAGTTTGCTTACTTGGTGTGGTTGTTTTAAAACATGTTGGCAGTTTTTTTGATCCCTCTGACAAAGGTCCCTTCCCTTGAAATTCAGCTGCCCTTTGTGATTGCCTCAAGCAATAGAATGTGGTAGAAGTAATACTGTATGACTTCCAAGGGAGAGAGAAGCAGATGAAGAGAAAGAGACAGAGAAAAGATAGAGAGAGGAGGGGAGGGGAGACAACAAAAAAGGAAGGAAGGGAAGGAAAAGGAAGGGGGAGAAGAGAAGGGAAGGGAGGGGAGGGGACTAGAGAGGAGGGGAGGGGAAGGAAAGGGAGGGAAGGGAAGACTGAGGAACCCCACCTGTCTGTGTCTTCCCACCCAAGTGTCAAACATGTGAGTGAAGCAGCCTTCAAAATGACCCGGCCCAACTACCATCTGACTGCAACCACATGAGAGACCTCAAATAAGAAATGCTTACAGTCCAGTCAGCCCCAACATTTGTGAGCAAAATAAATGATGGTCAGTGTTTTAAGCCACTCTTTTGAGGTGGTTTGTCAACTAGCAATGGATAATTATACATATGATAAAAGTTTCGTGAGATGAAACAAGTTAAACTTCTCACCATACATCCTACTAAAATGTCTTGAATATGAAGGATCAAATGCCGTAAAATAACAGATTGCTTACTTGTATCAGAAATACATTAAGATTAGACATATACTCAATTCTGGAGGGTCAAGGACCAATTAGTCCAGATGCACTTAAATCAATCTTTTTAACTTTTTCGTCGTATACCAGACTATTGCAAAATAATCAGCGCCTGTAGTTTTGTCACATTTTAAACACTTGGTCCCTTTTTAGATAAGGAGTTTATTTAAAGTAAACATACAGAAACAGTCAGACAAAATTTCAAGAAGCAAACAGAAATTTCATTTTATTGTTAAGAGCTAAAACCGTATTAATTACACAAGAACATTCTTTAACTTCCATTTATGAAATAGAGATACAAATGGAACTGGTGGATATGAAATTGTTCCAAGTTATAAAAAGCCTTTGTCTTCCTGTTATTTTAATGTCTACTCAAAGGTAGGAATAGAAAATAAACTCAGCAGAAGAATTCATCTATATCATCTACTCCAGGCTTGAGTGTAGCAAGGTAAAAATACCAGGGAAAAAAAGAATCACCGTCTCTTACCCAATTCTTCCACCCAGCTGGTATTAATCATAGTTTTACAGGTTGGTTTATTTTGTGGCTTTCCTTCTAGTATTTATTGTACACACAGCACCTGACCACACAGGTCAAAAAGTTTTATGAGTGTTTTGTTAATAAAAGTCCCCTTGCACTTTAGGGTTGCATTTAATTTGGCATAAACACATGGCCCAATATACAGCAGTATAAATGAAGAATGAGCGGAAGTTACTCATAAATTAATGGTTTTGGTTTTGCTTAGTTAATCTTGGAATGAATTGGTTGCTAACTATAATTCATGAGGAACAAGTTTCAGAAAAAAACGCAGTTAGAGAACCTTTAAAAAGGAAGAATGAACTTTTTTAAAGAGATGAGCACTTACTTTTTTTATCTTTGTTCACCTTATTACATTTATCTTTAACTGGCTCCTCTGTAGTGAGAATATTTTAAAATTGATTTCACACTTATGAACTTATGAACATTTTGGGAATGAATAAGGGTAATGGTTGAACAATATGGTGAACTTAAGTTAATGTCTCTGAATTGGACATGTGAAGAATGCTTAAGTGGCAAACGTTTTGTTACATATATATTTACCACAAATAAATAAACAAAAAAACTATAAAAAAGCGCAACAGTGGGATTTGAAAGGATTGGTGTTAAAAATTCAAAATATATTTGCTAGGAAGTATCAAATGATACAAAGCCCTGATAGAATAGGAAAGATTTTTAAAAAATCCAACCATGACTTTAAAAACTAATGAGAATACAATATAATATGAAGCATATTAATATAAATAATAATAAATAACAGGGAATCTGATGAGAAAAATCAGTATTTTGTGAAATCCCTTCATGCTTTGATCTTCAGTTCAGAACTCCATGGCCAACATCAACATCTGCATCTGTCATTACAGGTGTATTGTTCTCTCATCTTGTGAAAGCTATCTATTACTCAAGGAGCCCTCGTAGCACAATGGATAAGTGTTTGGCTGCTAACTGAAAGGGCAGAGTTTCAAATCCACCAGCGGCTTCAAGGAAGAAAGATGTGGCAGCTTGATTCTGTATAGATTTACAGCCTTGGAAACCCTATGGGGCAGTTCTACGATGTCCGATAGGGTCACTATGAGTCTGAATTGACTCAGCAGCAATGAGTTTTTCTGGGATATCTGTTACTCAGGGAGCCCTGGTGGTGCAATAGTTAGTTAAGTGCTCAGCTGCTAACCTATCAGCCATTCAGCGGAACAAAAGACCTGGTGATCTGCTCCTATAAAGATTACAGCCTTGGAAATCCGGTAGGGCACTTCTACCTTGTCATATATGGTTGTTATAAGTTGCAATTTACTCCACAGCACACAGCAACAACATGTCCAATACCCACTAAATGACCTGTAGGTATTCTTGCCACTGAGAAATCACTGGCATGCTTTCTTTCTAGACCTTGCCTTCATCTATTACTATTTATCAAAATCTTGCATTTCCTTTAAGATGCATTTCAAATTTCAACTCACACCCCACTTCCTGCAATAATTTTTTCTCAGTGACCACAACCCTAAGAGATCATATCTTCTTCTAAAATCCTGTACTTGAGTTTCTTATGCCATTGAATTGAGTCTTGAGTATTATGATTCTGAAATGTATAGAAACTCTTTTAAGTGTTCATTTTCTCAATTGTAAAATGGAAATAATAAGAGCACATACTTCAGAGGGATTTTAAGAAGTGGAAAATGCTTGTATTTTTTGTTGTTGACAGCTATCCTCAAGATAGCTCCAACCATGGTGACCTTATATACAACAGAAGAAAACATTGCCTGGTCCTGTGCCATCTTCATAATCATTGGTATACTGATGTCTAGATACATAAACACAGTAAGTTCCATGTCAAAGTTATTCATTACCACCCATAAAAATAATATTTACTTTGTATAGTCATTTATATCTTTCAGTATAATGTAGACCATTAGGATTTCTTGTGTTTCCAGCATGTTTCTGATGAAATATGTTTAATGATAAGTCACCATCACTTCCCCTATCCAGTTGTGTCTTCCCTCTTTTCAGGGGCATTTATTTCATTATAATTTAAGGATTGTTCCTCCTATCTTTCTACATTAATCAAGAAAATATGATACAAGCAGTCATCAAGATGAAACTCAGAACTTTTCTCCAACTGTATCTTAACCAGCAGAGCAATTTCCTCTGCAAGTAATTTTGTCATCATCTCGACAATCAAGTTTCATTGTTCAGCCTTTTTCCTCACTCGATTCTAGAATAAGCAGAAATCACAGACCTGAATATCAGTTCCACAGAATTCTAGTTGCATAATAAACAGTTAAATTGAGGCTATAAAAATGTTACTTTTTCTGTCTTGGAGGACTGGTAATTCATAGGGGGCTGTACAGCACAGGACAGTGAGAAGGACCTAAATTTCAGAGTCATATACAGGTATATTATATTTCTGGGGTTGCTTACTTTTTGTCAAATAACATCAGGGGAACTACTCAGCCTCTCTGTGCCTCACTGCATTATTGCAACAAAACATTTTAAATTTTTAGCATCATTTTTAAGACTAAGGTGCTAAGGATTTTAAATGGTGTCTGCAGCCAACAAGGCTCCCATATTCATGCATTGATTCTCCTTCATTTACCTGAATAGCTATTGCAAAAACACATTAGCATTGCTTGGAGTGAAATGGCTGATTTTCTGAAACATAATACATTGTGCACCATTTACATTGTGCTAAATATCAAGGTATAGAAATAATTTGATTATCTTTATTACATTTTCATTTTAGGTACATAGAAAGAAAGCTGAATAATCTTAACCAAGAAAAGACTACGTACATTTTACTACATTGCTACGTAAGATATATTGCCTAGAACTGAAAACACACACACACACACACAAACAGACAGTTCTCACTCATAGCAACCCTATGTACAATAGAATGAAACACGGCCCTGTACTGCACCATACTCACAATCGTTTTTATGTTTGAGCCCGTTTTTCAGCCACTGTGTCAATCCAACTAGTTGAGGGTCTTCCTCTTTTTCTCTGACCCTCTACTTTACCAAGCATGATGTCCTTCTCCAGGGACTGCTCCCTCCTGATAACATGTCCAAAGTATGTGAGATGAAGTCTTGCCATCCTTGCCTCCAAGGAGCATTCTGGCTGTACTTCTTCCAAGACAGATTTGTTCGTTCTTTTGACAGTCCATGGTATATTCAATATTCTTCACGAACACCACAATTCAAAGGCGGTCTTCCTTATTCATCTTCCAGGTTTCACATGCATATGAGGTAATTGAAAACACCATGGCTTGGATCAGGTGCACCTTAGTCTTCAAGGTGACATCTTTGCTTTTAAGAGATCTTTAAAGAGATCTTTTGCAGTAGATTTGCCCAATGCAATGCATTGTTTGATTTCTTGACTGCTGCTTCTATTGGTGTTGATTATGGATCCAAGTAAAATGAAATCCTTGACAACTTCAATCTTTTCTCCATTTATCATGATGTTGCTTATTGGTCCAGTTGTAAGGATTTTTGTTTTCTTTACATTGAGGTGTAATCCATACTGAAGGCTGCGGTCTTTGATCTTCATCAGTAAGTGCTTCAAGTCCTCTTCACTCAGCAAGCGAGGTTGTGTCATCTGCATATCACAGGTTGTTAATGAGTCTTCCTCCAATCCTGTGATGCCCTGTTCTTCTTCATATAGTTCAGCTTCTTGGATTATTTGCTCAGTGTACAGATTGAATAAGTGTGGTGAAAGGATACAACCCTGACACATACCTTTCTTGATTTTAAACCACACAGTATCCCCTTGTTCTGTTCAAATCACTGCCTCTTGATCTACGTCCCAGTTCCTCATGAGCACAATTAAGTGCTCTGGAATTCTTGTTCTTTGCAATATTATCCACAATGTGTTATGATCCACACAGTCGAATGCCTTTGCATAGTCAATAAAACACAGGTAAACATCTTTCTGGTGTTCTCTGCTTTCAGCCAGGATCCATTTGATATTGGCAATGATATCCCTGGTTCCAAGTCCACTTCTGAATCTGGCTTGAGTTTCTGGAAGTTCTCTGTCAATGTACTGCTGCAGCCGCTTTTGAATGATCTTCAGCAAAATTTTACTTGGATGTGATATTGTTTGATAATTTCCACATTCAGTTGGATCACCTTAGTCTGTTCTTAGCCTCTCCTATTTGTTGAGAGAGTGAAAGGTAGAGTCTAAAGCAATCATGGAATTCGAAGTGTGTCAATGATACTAAATCTGAATCCTAATCTATTTTAACAATTGCTAACGTTAACATATTGTTAAATAACAGTGACATTTTCTTGGGGGTATTCTAAAAATAATGTCCGAAACAACCATATCTCTAGCATGGCAAAATTCTGCATGGTCATGCAAACCATTTAACGTATCTTTTTATTGGAAGACCAACCACTTTTCTTTAAATCACACTAAGAGGCAGCCATCTGACTGAATTCTCTACAAGGTTGCCCTACACATTTTTAAATACTTATTTGCCTTGACTAAACTATGAAAGCCTAGGCCAAGAGAGTTGGTGTATAAGGAAAAACATGTATTTTACAAGTTCAAACTTTAGTACTTCTTTAATACTCAAAGTTACTAAAGATACAGACCAGGAAAGTTACAGTTTATATTATTTTGTGCCATCTACCTGACAATAACTGATAATACTGATTTTCTCAGTTGCCTTTCTAAAAAATACATAGCTTAGTTAAAGGAAAGTAAAGAATGTGCGTGTGTGTGTGTGTGTGTGTGTGTGTGTTGTCTTTGCTTTTTAATTGGAATTGTAAGGTGAGTCTCCTCTAAAAATCCACTGACACATGGACCAATTCAGAGATTGTTCTGTACTGTTATCTAGGAAGACTTGGGGGAAAAAATATCAGCTAGTTGAAGAGATGATAAGCCACATTTAAAGAACAAAAAATATTTTCTTGACAGAAGTTGAATTTTAATATAATTTTTCTTTAAGATATTTTTGCCAAAGGGGAAAATATCTTGACAGTATGCTAATTATTATTAGCATATGTATTCAAGTACAAAGTTTAATTAGTCCGAAATGACTATACTATAACTTCCTCTCCGACTTTTTGTTTGGGAAATTATGTGACTTTAGAGACACATAAATTATGGGATTTTATTCAAATTGCCTGACAATTTAGTGTTAGATGAGAAATCAGCCTGACAGCAGTATTAAATGGTCTGATTAAACCCCTCTGGGAGAGGAAGAATATGTCTGGCACAGTTTGAGTTCCCAGGAAGCAGATTATGAGATTTCAGTACTGTAATAAAAATGTAAGAAGGTATTTCTATCAAATAAAACCCTTTGTTTATAGGATATACACACACACACACATATATATATATAATATGTAATACATATACATATGTATCAATCAGTACAATCATAAGTGAAAATATTAATGACGACCTTGAAGTACTTACTGTCAATGCTGAAATACCGTTTTGAATCATCAAAAACTTCATTAGGTACTGGTACAACAACAGATACATTGACCAATGGAACAGAATTGAGAACCCAGATGTAAATCCATCCACCTACGGTAACCTGATTTTCAACAAGGGCCCAAAGTCCATCAAATGGGGAAAAGACAGTCTTTTTAACAAATAGTGCTGGCAAAACTGGATATCCATTTGCAGAAAAATGAAACAGGACCCATACCTCACACCGTATACAAAAACTACTTCAAAATGAGTCAAAGACCTGAATATAAAGCCTAAAACTATAAAGTTCATAGAAGAAAAAATACAACCAACACTTCAGGCCTTAATACATGGCATTAACAGGATACAAACCATAACCATCAACACACAAAACCCAACAGATAAACTAGATAACTGGGATCTTCTAAAAATCAAACACCTATGCTTTTCAAAAGACTTCACCAAAAGAGTAAAAAGAGAACCTACAGACTGGGAAAAAATTTTGGGACAGTACAAGTCAGACAAAGGCCTAATCTCCATAATCGACAAGAAAATCCAACACCTCTACAACAAAAAGACAAACAATCCTATCAAAAAATGGGCAAAGGAAATGAACAGACACTTCACCAAAGAAGACATTCAAATGGCCAACAGACACATGAGGAAATGCTCATGATCACTAGCCATTAGAGAAATGCAAATTAAAACCACAGTGAGATACCATCTCACCCCAGCATTACTGGCACGAATCAAAAATACTGGAAATAACAAATGTTGGAAGGGTTGCGGGGAGATGGGAACTCTTATACACTGCTGGTGGGAATGCAAAATGATGCAACCATTTTGGAAAATGATATGGCGCTTCCTCAGAAAGCTAGAAATAGACATACCATTCGATCCAGCAATCCCACTCCTAGGAATATATCCTAGAGAAATAAGAGTCATCATTCGAATAGACATATGCACACCTATGTTCATGGCAGCATTGTTCACAATAGCAAAATGATGGAAACAACCTAGATGCCCATCAACAGATGAATGGATAAACAAACTATGGTACATACACACAATGGAGTACTATGCAACGAGAAAGAACAACAATGAATCTGTGAACCATCTCATAACATGGATGAAACTGGAAGACATTATGCTGAGTGAAATAAGTCAATCACAAAAGGACAAATATTGTATGAGACCTCTATTGTAAAAACCCATGAAAAAGTTCACATGCAAAATGTAATAATCCTTGTTGGTTACCAGGGATGGGAGGGGAGGGGGGAATATACTAAATGGGCAATAGATAAGTGGTATCTTGGGTGAAAGGTGAGACAGTACACAATACAAGGGAAACTAACACAACCTGCACAAGGAAAGGTCAGGGAGGCCCCATGGACACATCCAAACTCCCTGAGGGACTGAGTTGCTGGACGGAGGGCTCTGGGGACCATGGTCTCAGGGAACATCTAGCTCAATTGGCATGACACTACTTATAAAGATAATGCTCTACATTCTACCTTGGTGAGTAGTGTCTGGGGTCTTAAAAGCCTGTGAGCAGCCATCTAAGATACTACATTGATCTCACCCCCTAGGGAGCAAGGGAGAATGAAGAGGACAGGATACAATGAAAAGATTAATCCAAAGGACTAATTGTCCACAGCTACCAAGACCTCCACCGGACTGAGTCCAGTACAGCTAGATGGTGCCCAGCTACCACCACTGACTGCTCTGACCAGGATCACCAACAGAGGGTTCTGGACAGAGCTGGAGAAGGATGTAAAGCATAATTCTAACTCACAAAAAAAAAAAAAGACCAGATTTACTGGCCTAAAGGAGACTGGAGAAACCTCAAGAGTATGGCCCCCAGACACCCTTTTAGCTCAGTGGTGAAGTTACCTTCGAGGTTCACTGTTCAGCCTGGGAGTGGACAGCCCAGTAAAACCAAATGAGACTAACAAGGTACAGGAGTCCAGTGACAAGGGCCGGAAGGCAGAAGGGGAGTAGGAAGCTGATGATAGGGAACACAAGGTTGAGTAAGGATAGTGTTGATGTGTTGTGAGATTGTTAACCATTGTTATAGGGCAACATTTGTAGTAACTGTTAAATGGGAGGCTATTTTGTCCTGTAAGCCTTCATCTTAAGTGAGAATAACAGCACAATTAGAAGAGCGTAGTCAATGTCACTTAAATGTGTACGTAAAACGTTTTGAAATGGAGTATCTTTGGCTATGTGTATTTTCACCAAAAAAAAAAAAAAAAAAAGCTAAGAATTTAGAGGGTTAAAATGTGGGGTTGTTAACCAAAGTCATAAAACAGCATGTGTACTACTGTTACATGAGAAACTATTTGTTCTGTAAGCCTTCACCTGAAGTACAATAAAATATTATTTAAAAAAAAAAAACTTCATTAGTTCTCTAAATTTTTAGTGTAATATGCATGTCGCTATAGTATAAATTCTTAAAAAAGACTAAAATATTTACAATATTAATAAAAATGTATCATCTGCAATCTTATTTTTCAGAATTACATAGCAAAAGATAAGGACTGAAGTTGGAATCCTTGCTTCTCTACTTACTCCAGGGATATAGTGTTAGACTACTTACAGATGGCTTCTAACCCTGAGTTATGTGTAAATTGGAAATAATGGTATTTATCTTGTGAATTTATTGTGAAGAATAAATAAAATTATTTACAGTTTCTTTCCCAGAGTAGATATCTATAAAGGTTTATTTTCTCCCCTTTCATACCTTTGATCTTGCTAATGGAGTTTATTATATACTTTCTTCAAAAATAACTCTCCAACCATTTTCTGCCACAACATCTGTCCAAGAATCTGCAAACAACATTGACAAGGGTAGGAAAGAAGTAGGATTGGATAAAGGGAGAATCTGAGTTGTGATGAAGGCCCTGTTGCTCTGGGGAACAATAAAGATGAAATAATCTGTTGAAGTGACCCATATGGGCCCAAAATGGCCAGGCCTTTATATTCCACCTCTATCAGTCATTAGACATGGTCCACTCCTGAAAGGGCTTGAACTTGGGGAAGGTGAGCGTCTTCGTTATCTACTGCTGTTATAACAGAAATACGACAAGTAGACGGCTTTAACAAAGAGAAATTCATTCTCTCACAGTCCAGGAGGCTAGAAGTCCGAATTCAGGGTGGCAGCTCCAGAGGAAGTCTTTTTCTTTCTGTTGGCTCTGGGGAAGATCCTTGTCATCAATCTTCCCATGGAGGAGCTTCTTAGCGCAGGGCTCTTACTTCTTGGTGGTATGACATCCCCATGTCTCCCTGCTCACGTCTCTCTTTTATATCTCAAAAGAGATTGACTTAAAAGGAAACCTAATCTTGTAGATTGAGTCCTGCCTCATTAACATAACTGCCAATGATCCCACCTTATTAACATCATAGAGGTAGGATTTACAATACAAAGGAAAATCACATCAGATGACAAAATGGTGGACAATCACACCGTACTGAAAATCATGGCCTAGCCAAGTTAAAACACATTTTAGGGGGACACAAATTCAATCCATAACAGTGTTTTGTTTTTTGTTTTGTTTTAATCTACTGCAGAACCAATCCCTGAGAGCTAACAGCTGAAGATCGTGCACTAACTATATGGTCAGCATCTGGGACAACTAGATCTTCCTTTAACTAGATTTTCATGTCCACAACAGTGTTTTAACAGAGGTAGTACATGTGCTTTCCTGGGAGATGTTAATATTGTGGTAAAATGTGTGTTTTTCTGGGACGATGTGAGGATAATACTGTCAAAGTATAACGATTTGTGTCTTAAATTTTCTCTGGTCTTTTCTATTCATATACTTCATTTTCCTTTCTCTCCCCAAGGATATTTAATCCTTTAAGGATCATAAGGTTTGAACATACAGAAATTGATTATTAATGTTGATGTTAACTCACATGATTAATCAATTTCTAAGAGTGGTAAGAATGGTTAAGTGCTCAACTACTAGCCAAAGCTTGGTGGTTTGAACCCACCTGGAGATGCCTTGGAAGACAAATCTGGCAATCTGCTTCCAAAAGGTCACAGCCTTGAACACCCTACGTAACAGTTCTACTCTGCACATACGGGGGTCGCTTGACTTGGAATCTACTTGAAGGCAACTAACAAGATGGCATCTGAAGCTGATGTTTGTAAATCCTTCTCCATTGTTTCACTTCTACAGTGACAGTTTTTTTTTGGGGGAAAATATTGATCAAACTGTTCTTTGCAGATCCTTGGACAGGTAATGCGGCAGAAAATGGTTGGAAAGTTATTTTGAAGAAACAGTTTAGAATAAACTCCATTAAGCAAGATTGAAGGTATGAAATGGGAGAGAATAAGCTTTTATAGATATCTACTCTGGGAAAGACACTGTAAATAATTTTATTTATTCTTCACAGTAAACTCACAAGATAAGCATCCTTATTTCCAATTTACAGACAACTCAGAATTAGAAACCATCAGTCAGTTGTCTAGTACTTTATCACTGGAGTAAGCAGAAAAGCAGGGATTCCAACTCCAGTCCATATCTTTCTGCTCTGGAATTCTGAGAAATAAGATTGCGGTTGATAGATTATTATTCAACACTGTGTTTTAGTCTTTTTAAAGAATTTCATAATACAGTGCCATGCACATTACACTAAAAATTAAGAGAATTAATTAAGTTTTTTTTAAATGATTCAAAAAGGTATTTCAGCATTGACAGTACCTCAAGGTCATCATTAATATTATCAATTATGATTGTACTTATTGATATATATGTATATTATATATATCATATATATTATAAACAAAGGGTTTCATTTGATAGAAAGCAAGCCAAACTGATGAATATTTTCATTACTGTTGTTATTAGTTGCTGTCAAGTTGGTTCCAACTCATGGCAACCCCATGTATAACAGAACGAAATGTTACTTGGTCCTGTACCATATTCACAATAGTTGGTATGCTTGAGCCCATTGTTGTGGCCATTGTGTATTTTAAGTGAATTCCAACATTTTGGGTTCACCTTCCAACACTATACTGTACAATATTCTGTTGTGATCCATAAGATTTTCATTGGCTAATTTTCACATGCAGATTTCCAGACCTTTCTTCCTAGCCTGTCTTAGCCTGGAAAGGCTGCTGTAACCTGTCTACCATGGGTGACCCTGCTGACATTCTAAATACTGATGGCATACCTTCCAGCATCATTACTAGACACATATATATGTCTACCAGATATTTACAAGAAAAATGTACTACAGCAGCAGAAAAATACAAGATATTTTTCTCTCTAAAATTGTATCATTAATAAAAGACAGCATGTAAAAGGAGATGGATACTCAAGCATAGAAATAAGTGTCACAATTTAATAGCCATATTGAATGTCATAAAATTTAGAAATAGACAACCCCACATCAAAATAAAAAGGAAAGAAGGCAGCATATAATGTACTCAAAATGAAATCTATACATTTTAAAATATACATGTTTGAAGATGGACTGATGGGGGGGGTCTTTACTTCAGACTGTCTCTCCAAGTTGATTCAAGAAGTCTGATGTGGGATCAAATAAATTTAAGTATGTAATAAGCAAGCACTTACAATGTGTAAAATACTTTCCAAGAATTCACAGTGTCATAAGGTAATCAAAGTGAAGCATGTATGGATATATAAAACTAGCAAAAACACAATGTATGAAATGATCTTTTTGTTACATGAGCAAAGTGCTACAGGAACTCAGATAAGAAAGCAATTAATTCTTGAGGTGGAGTTGGGATAAGAGGACTTCACAAATAATATTTAAACTTGTTCTTGAATAATGACTCATATTTTATCAGGTAAAATATAGAGGAAAGGTTATATTTGGCCTTAATAAGCTCTTTGTACTAGCTCATTTTTATCACAAGTTGTGCTAAAAGAGCTGTTGGATATCCAACCTCTCAGATAGCCGAAGACAGAGAAATAGAATTCTAGTCTTCTGGTTTTCTCCATATCATGCTTTTTCTCGAAAGAGATACAGAAGAATTTTGGTTGTCTGCTAGCCAGAGTGAGTGTGAAGGCAAAGAAATAGGAGGAAAGTACATTTCAAATGTTAATTAATCATTCTAGAGTGACTTCCAGCCAGTGAGAGAAGAACTGTAGTAGACCCATGGGCCTACTGTAAAGGTTGAGTTCCGTCTCTCTTGAGTCAATTGTTCTCATAAAAGTCAGTTTTATGATGTTCCTTTAATGCATAGAGGAAGTCACAGTATCTTGGTAAAATAATTTTAATATGGCCAGTTGCATGCTGCACCAAATAGTTCATTTCAAAAAATAAAGTTATTATAATTTGCATAGACATCAGTTACCTTTACCTCTTAACTCACCTTCAAACCATCCTAATTTCCACCTCAGAAGAAATAGAGTGATGTCTCTCTTGCATAATTATTTGATAACTTTTAAACTACAAATTTAATAACTTTAGAGTGTTAATCCATTGCAAAATATCTGAGAATCAAAATGTAGATGTCAAAGAGACTATGTCAAAGAATCATGACACTATGTGGACTATTCTCAGGAGAAAATCCACCAGGGGGTGTCTTCTCTTTGGCAAATACCGTGGTAATTTTCACTTTGATGCTTAGCGTCATGGCCCTGCTTGTAATTGAATCCATCTTCCTGCATCCTTCCTATTCACTACTACTGATGCTTGCTTTTCTTATAGGACCCATTCAGGGTCTACTGCCTCCTCAATGGGTCTGACTACAAATTGCAAGGATACTCAGGAATATTCACTTTATTTCAAAATTCTATGAAAGTTCTACCTGACCAGCTAAAGTGGTAATTCCATGAAAACATCACCTATGACTTTTACTTATTCCATATCCCCTACAATACTCATCCATTTATTGATTTTCGATTTATTGATATTCAATTTATTTGTATTCAATTATGAATAAGGAAGACCAAAGAAGAATTGATGCATCTGAATTATGGCATTGGCAAAGAATATTGAATACACTATGGACTCCCAGAAGAACGAACAAATCTGTCTTGGAAGAAGTACAGCCAGAAAGTTCCTTAGAAGCGAGGATGGCAAGACTTCGTCTCCCTTACTTTGGACATGTTATCAGGAGACACTGGTCCTTGGAAAGGACATCATGCTTGGTAAAGTAGAGGACCAGTGAAAAAGAGGAAGACCCTCAAGGAGATGTATTGTCACAGTGGCTGCAACAATGGGCTCAAACATAGCAATGATTGTGAGGATGGTGCAGGGCCGGGCAGTGTTTTCTTCTCTTATACATGGGGTCTCTATGAGTCGGAACGGACTCAACGGCACCTGACACCACCAATGCTGAATTTAAAGATATTGAAAACTGTGAACTCCAAGTTAAATCTGAGGCTACTATCACACAGTATATTCAGATTTTGCTATTTCTGATTTCATAAATATATCTTATTCTTGAGGAATCAAGGAATCCACGTGTCCTGAAAGACAGGAAGCAAGGAAAGACTAACAAAGTCTATCTCAACCAAGAGTCAGTGAAAAAGTAAGAGCACCATTATCATACTGAAATTTAGGCAACACTGTAAAGTTAAATTGGAAACACAGGGCCAGGAGGATGAAAGTAAATAATGGAACCAGGCTTCCAGGAGACAGTGAATCATTTAAACCAAAGGTATAGTCAGGAAACAGCTCAGAATGGTTCTTGTATGGAAGGACGATAATACAATATTTGGTGAAGTGTTAAAAGTTATCAGTTCAAGTAAGGCCTCTTTGAGGACCAGACCACCCCATAGTCAAACATTTCTCAATGCAAATGAGTTCTTTACGTTTTAACAGAAAACGAAACAATTGTACTTGGAAGACAGAACAAATATTATTGAATGTATTCTATGTGCCAGACACCTTCTACATGTTACTTCAATTAATCCTCTCATTGACTTGATAACGTAAGTATTAACTCCATTTTACAAATTGAGAAACTCAGAGAAAGGAAGTGATTTGCCAAAGCTGACAAGTGGTGGATATGCAATGTGGAATCTTGTCCAACTTCAAAGTACCCTTGATTCCCACTATACTAGAGTGCCTATCTATGAAGGGTGCTATTTGAAGGGATTGGATAATTTTATCTTTGTAAATAGTGACTAAAAAATACACTCATATCATCTATAGCTACTTCATGTCTTATGATTACATGTTTGGTGTTCGTTTTTCTTAATCTGAAACTGAAATCCTAATTTCTAAATATTTGCTTTGAGATATTCTCCTTAGCATCAGTTCTGCTTGTCATCTCCAGTGCACTGTGCTTCAGGGTATCTGACACTAATCGACTCATCTCCTTGGGAAAGTCTCGACTTTTCTGTTCAGCATTAATCGGAATTAATTTCCATATAGATAGGACAAATTAGTATGTACACATACACACATGTGCAAATAATTTGTGTTAAAACAAACAGATATGGGAATTTATATTATCTGAATTTACAAAACAGCAGCTTTTTGCAAGTAGAAGGCACATTGGGCATCCACTCTCTTCTCCCATTCTTCATGTCAGAATTTTTCAATGTCTTCCAGGTGATTTTGTATGCAATGCTAATGTTTCAAGTAGTCAGCCATTATGTAGGTATTCCCCAGCTTCTGAATTGCTTGTAAGTACATGATGGATCTATCACAAAATGAACACAGATAGAATGAAAGCAATAAAACAGTACTGAAACCAGTTAAAAATATTGCTATATTGCTGCAATAATGTCAACTCATCCTTTGCCTGCAGCTAGAGACTACTATTTGTCTTGAAAATAAATAAAAAATAAATGTCACTCTTTAGAATTCTTGGGAAGTGGCTGAATCTTCAGAAAGCAAATGGTACTAGAGAAACCTTTTGAGCACCATGAGCCTTTTGGAAAAAAATAATTTGATCTTGTCTCTTTTTATAGATTCTGACGTTGGGGAAGGGATGCTTCCTGCTACCAACATGCCCACCTGGGAATGGAGAAGACCAGAGTTTGCTGACAACCCTGTTACAACTGCATAATTTATTCCTTGCATTCTTATGATGAAACTGTTTTATATGGTGGAAATATTCCAAATGTAAACAAAGAGAAATTAAGCTGAAAACTGACAATCTGACAATGCTAAGTTAGGGCCTACAGAAAATATCAGCTAGTGAAGAAAAGTTGCCAGAATAAGGCACTTAGACTCACAGAGATGATTTTTCTTACAAAATTTGAAAGAAATGATAATGATGACTCATAAGCCCTGCTATAAATAAAGTATAACTGCAAATTGCCAGATACAGAAATATTCTCATTAAAGTCCATTGTCTTTGAAGACAAAATTGCCTCATTTATTATTTCAGTAGACTCAAACCAATTTAGAACAATTAAAGCCTGTATTTATCACACATGCTTGATATGCACTGAAAATACATTAAGAGAGAAACAGGTGCTTCTATCTAATAGTCTCAATCACTGACTATCTAAGATGCGTGCCACTTTGTATGGAGCTAATTTAGAGTGTCTGACTGAATGGATGCCAATTTCCAATGAGCCAAGGACAATTGTGACACCAGCCTATGCTAACTAGCTCATTCATTCATTCACTCACTCATTTACTCGATCAATCCTTCTACATTTCTACTGCACCTATTATGTGGAAGGCCTGGCATAGTGGGAAACCTAAAGATGGGGGAAAACATTGCCTTTGGAACTCATACATATTCTCTCGGAAAGTACCTTAGAGTTTATGCATGTTCTCTAAACCTGTTGCCGTCAAGCTGATCCCAACTCATAGTGCCCCTACAGGACAGGGTTGAACTGCCCCATAGAGTTTCCAAGGAGCACCTGGTGGATTTGAACTGCCGACCTTTTGGTTAGCAGCCATAGCACTTAATGACTATGTCACCAGAGTTCTCTAGGACAGTGAAAATGTCATGTACTCAAACAAAGGTAATTTAAGGTTGAAACTGATTTTCACAATGTAGTATCTAGATATTGGCTGGAAGAAAAAATAAGTTTTGATTCCAGAGGCCAGGAAAGCCTATGAGAAATTGATATAACGTTAGCCAGAGATTGAGGAGTGTAAGATTAGTACATTTAGATATTTAAGAAGGATCTTCTAGGTAGAATGAAGAGTGGAAAACAGCAAAAAAGGAGTGACTGTAAGGAGTTTGTCTAGCATAGACGGAGCATTAGAGAAAGTTGTGGTAGATAAAACTGAAAAACATCAGAGCCGGTTGGAAACTTAAGATCAAGAAAATCTAAATTTATTTTGTAATTATTAGGGTGCAATTAATGGTATAAATGGGATCAGACCTCTACCAGTCTGTCAGTTTGTTGTACTGTGATGGTTTACGTGTTGCTATGATGCTGGAACATTACCGGTGAGTCAATTCTGACTCATACTGACCCTATACGACAGAGTAGAACTGTCCCATAGGGTTTCCAAGGAGCAGCTAGTGAATTTGAACTGCTGACCTTTTGGTAGCTGCTAAGCAGAGCTCTTAGCCACTGCACCAAGAGGGCACATGTTGCTGTAAAAAAAAAAAAAAAAAAAAATTAGCATACGGCACTTATGAAAATACATGGTGGGGGAGGGGGCAGAGGGCTTGGTTGGCAAACAAATGTAAAAGGCATGTGTATTTTCATAAAAATATGGTAGTGGACACATGTAGCTATTATTCGTGTTTGTTCAGCATGCTGTCCTATTCTTCTCCTTCTGGCAAAATCTTCCCAGTCCCTTTAAAGAATCTTCCCTCCCTGCTTAAAAAGTTGTTCTAAAGGCCTCATTATCCATAGTTGGCCAATCATAGTTCTTCAAATAGCTGTGCCCTGTGATAGGCACAATTCCAAAACAAGGTCGATAAGAATACTCCCTTGGGGCTTTTTTAAACTGATGATGGAACAGTTGCTCTATCTTCAAGTTAAATATTACGCTTTAATGATGTTGACCTGGGATTGTCAGCAGCCTACTGCCCTGCTTCATGAAAAAAAGACTCTTTTCAAAAAACAAGTAATGACATCAACATGAAAAGAGAGAAAGATAAATGCATAAATGAGAGAAGAATATAGAAGCACAGGATCCTGGCCATGTGGAGTATGCTAGTGCTGATTCTTACAGCTCTTTTTCATTCTCTGAGGAATCATAACATCTTTCAGGCTATGTGAGCTAATAAACTCTTCTTTTTCTTAAATGGTATGGACTGAGTTCCTGTTCTTTGCAAGTCAAACGGCTTTAATAATATATGCTTTCTTAAAAGGATGTTGAAGTGGAAAGAACATTAGACAAGAGATTAAACTACCTAGATTTGGGTTTCTAACTACTTAGTGACTTAGAATTTCTGTGTCATTTAACTTATCCGATATTCACTTTTCTCCCTTACAAACTGGGATGATAATAACCCTGTCACCATCTTAACTCACAGGGATTTGGAGAGGATACAAATAAACATTTTAAAATGCAAATGTGCTTTTGCAAAATTTAAGGAATTAAGGGCTACCTTTGTAATTCTTTGCACTAATCCCAATTCAACATACTATTGTGGTAATGATAAACTAGGTTATTCAATTGAGTAGTTTCTCCTATAGAAATTGAAAATTACAGATAAAATAGTTTACAAATCACCTTACAAGAAACAAAGAGTTTAAAGTAATTGGCATACTCCCAAGCCAATTTTTGGATTAAAGTCTCAAATCATAGTTAAGTGGACTATCTATTCATCTAAGACACTTATGTCCTAAAAAGAGAAGTTAAGTTACAAGGGTCAACCAAGATGGGAAGTGCAGTAGAAGACCCTCTTCATATTAAACTAGGATCTGGTGGGTAAAGATTAACCCTTATTTTAAGGGTGAATCAAATATAAATCTACCTCTTTCCAATTTTAGGGGACATCCGTAACACTGAGCATAGCGGGAAAGGAAAAAGGAAAGAGAAAAGAAAAAGAAAAAAAATCCCTAGGAATCTGTGGTCACTGATCACTCTGAAGGAAATAGATTCCTGAGTAAGCCAAGGAATTCACAGCTCTGGACTTGGTTGGGTTTAGACGCTGACTGGCTGTGCAGCCATGAGTCTAATAGAAACGCAAAGATTTTCTCATGGGGTACATTTTCAAACAAGGCCAGTAGGAACCCCACAGTAATTTCCACAAAGGAAATAACCAACAAGAAATCAACAAGGTAAAAAAAAAAAAAAAGAAAGAAAGGAAAGGTAATATTAACATGCAGAGCAAAAAACCAGATGGCAGAAAAAGACCCAAAAGAATCTTCAAATATTTAAAATTTCAAAGATTTTAGAGCAACCTATGTTTATCATGCTTAAATAACAAAATTTAAATCTTGGAAATATCTGCTTAGACAGAAACTCTAAAATATGATGTAGCACGTTTGTAAGTGGACCAAAGAGAATGTCAAGAGAAGTAAAATTCTATAACTAAAATTAAGAAAATACTATAGATATATCAGGAGTTGTATCAGACACAGCAGTGAGGGAAATTACTTAAATGTGAGATATAACAGAAGAAATGCAGTACGCAGAAAGCTTATGGTGGAAAATACAGACGGAAGTTAAGATGGAGCAATAGAATTGCATCACAAAAAGTATACGATGGAAGACACAGAGTAAAAATTAAGTCACACTGAAGATAAGTAAGGAATCTTAACACACATGTGATCAGGATCTAAAAAAAGAAAACTTTTGATGATACAATGGCCAATGATTTAGCAGAAATGAAGAAAGTCTTCAATGCACAGATTCAAAAAGCTCAACAAATCTCAAGTAAAATAAATGGAAAGCAATCCACATCTAGACATGTGAAAATTAATCTGCAGAACAAAAAAGACAAAGAAAAAAATCTTAAAGTAGCTAAACAAAACAGACAAAATATCTTTAAGGAATAGTAGCCGGACTTAGTACACTTCTCAATAGCCTCATAAAGCCAGAAGGGACTGGGATGATATCTTTAATGCACTAAGAGAAAATAAACACAAACTTAAAATTCTTCAATAGATACATTATTTCAAAAGAAAAAGGGTATTTTTAGGCAACAAAACCGGAATTTATCATCTGAAGGTCCTCATAAAGAAAAATTATAAAGGATATACTTTAGGCAGAAGAAAAATAATCTTAAGGGGAAATCTGGCAAGCAAGATGGATGAAGAGAACGTCACTGTTATTGTTGGGTGTCAAGTTGGTTGCAGTCATAGCTACCCTACGGGCAACAGAATGAAACACTGCCCGGTCCTGCTCCATTCTCACAATCATTGCTATGTCTGAGCCCATTGTTGCAGTTACTGTGTCAATCTATCTCACTGAGGATCTTCCTCTTTTTGGCGGACCCTCTACATTACAAAGCATGATGTCTTTCTCTATGGACTGCTCCCTCCTGATAACGTGTCCAAAGTACATAAGACTAAGTCGTACCTTCCTCACTTCCAAGGAGCATTCTGGCTGTACTTCTTCCAGGACAGACTTGTTCATTCTCCTGGCAGTCCAAAGTATAGTCAATATTCTTCACCAATACCATAATTCAAATCCTTCAATTTTTCTTCAGTCTCCTTTATTGTCTAGTTTTTGCATGCATAGGAGACAATTGAAAATATCATGGCTTGGGTCAGGCACACCTTGGTTCTCACTGTGACATCTTTGCTTTTCAACATGTTAAGGAGATCTTTTGCAGCAGACTTGCCCAATGCAATACTTCCTTTGATTTCTTGACTGCTGCTTCCATGGGCATTGATTATGCATCCAAGTGAAGTGAAATCCTTGACAACTTCAATCTTTTCTCCATTCATCATGATGTTGCTTATTAGTCGAGTTGTGAGGATTTATGTTTTATGTTGAGATGTAATTCCTACTGAAAGCCGTAGTCTTTGATCTTCATCAGTAAGCGCTTCAAGTCCTCTTCACTTTCAGCAAGCAAGCTTGTGTCATCTGCATGTCACAGGTTGTTAATGAGTCTTCCTCCAGGCTTGATGTCATGTTCCTCTTCATATAGTTCAGCTTCTAGGATTATTTGTTCAGCATACAGATTGAATAAGTATGGTGAAAGAATACAACCCTGATGCACACCTTTCCTGATTTTAAACCACACAGTATCCCCTTGTTCTGTTCCAAGGACTGCCTTTTAGTCTGTGTACAAGTTCCTCACGAGCACAATTAAGTGCTTTGAAATTCCTATTCTTTGCAATGTTATCCATAATTTGTTATGATCCACACAATTGAATGCCTTAGCATAGTCAATAAAACACAGGTAAACATCTTTTCGGTGTTCTCTGCTTTTAGCCAGGATCCATCTGACATCAGCAATGATATCCCTCCTTCCATGTCCCCTTATGAATCTGGCTTGAATTCCTGTAAGTTCTCTGTTGTTGTACTGCTACAACTCATTTTGAATGATCTTCAGCAAAATTTTACTTGCATGTGATATTAATGATATTTTTTGATAATTTCAGCATTTTGTTGAATCTCCTTTCTTTGGAATGGGCACAAATATGCATCTCTTCCAGTCAGTTTGCCAGGTAGCTGTCTTCTCAATTTCCTGAGATGAGTGAGCACTTTCAGTGCTGCATCCATTTGTTGAAACATCTCAATTGATATTCCGTCAATTCTGGAGCCTTGTTTTTTGCCTATGCCTTCAGTGCAGCTTGGACTTCTTCCTTCAGTACCAATGGTTCTTGATCACATGCTACCTCCTGAAATGGTTGAACGTTGACCAATTCTTTTTGGTATGGTGAATCTATGTATTCTTTCCATCTTCTTTTGATGCTTTCTGTGTTGTTCAATACTTTTCCCATAGAATCCTTCAAAATTGCAACACGAGGCTTGAATTTTTTCTTGAGTTCTTTCAGCTTGGGAAATGTAGAGTGCGTTCTTTCATTTTGGTTTTCTAACTCCAGGTCTTTGCACATTTTATTATAATACTTTACTTTGTCTTCTCCAGCCGCCCTTCAAAATCTTCTGTTCTCCAATGCTCTGTCAGTTTGTCCTATTGTGGTGTCTTGCATGTTGCTGCAATGCTGGAAGCTCTGCCACCAGTATTTCAAATATCAGCAGGTTCACCCATGGTGGACAGGTTTCAGCAGAGCTTCGAGACTAAGACAGACTAGGAAGAAGGACATGGAAGTCTACTTCTGAAAAAATTGGCCAGTGAAAACCCTATGAATAGCAGCAGAACATTGTATGATACAGTGCCAGAAAATGATCCCCTCAAGTTGGACCAAAACCCATTGCCATCGAGTCAGTTCTGACTCATAGCGACCCTATAGGACAGAGTAGAACTGCCCCATAGGGTTCCCAAGGAGCAGCTGGTTGATTCAAACTGCCGACCTTTTGGTTAGCAGCCATAGCACTTAACCACTACACCACCAGCGTTTCCCTCAGATTGGAAGGCACTCAAAATACAATTGGGGAAGAGCTGCCTTCTCAAAGTAGAGTTAACCTTGTTATGTGAATGGAGTCAAGCTTTTGGGACTTTCATTTGCTGACATGGTAAGACTCAAGATGAGAAGAAATCTATGTAGACATCCATTAATAATCAGAACATGGAAGGTATGAAGTATGAATTTAGGAATATTGGAAGTTGTCTAAAATGAAAAGGAAAGCATAAACATCAATATCCTAGACATTAGTGAGCTGAAATGGACTGGTATTGGTCATTTTAAATCAGATAATCATATGCCAGGAATGACAAACTGAAGAGGAATGGAGTCATATTCATCATCAAAAAGAACATTTCAAGGTTTATCTATCCTGAAATACAATGCTGTCAGTGATAGGATAATATCTGTATGCTTACAAGGAAGACCAGTTAATACGACTGTTATTCAGATTTACACAGCAACCACTAATGCCAAAGATGAGGAAATTGAAGATTTTTACCAACTTCTGCAGTCTGAAATTGATCAGACATGCAATCAAGATGTATTGATAATTACTGATGATTGGAATGTGAATGTTGGAAAAAAAGAAGAAGGACTGGTAGTTGGAAAATATGACCCTGGTGATAGAAATAATGCCAGAAATCGCATGATAGAATTTTGCAAGAGCAACAACTTCTTGATTGCAAATACCTTTTTTCAACAACATAAATGGTGACTATACAGGTTGGACCTCACCAGATGGAAAACACAGAAATCAAATTGACTATATCTGTGGAAAGAAAAGATGGAAAAACTCAGTACTATCAGTTAGAGCAAGGCCAGGGGCTGACTGCAAAACAGACCATCAATTGCTCATATTCAAGTTCACATTGAAGGTGAAGAAAATTAAAACAAGTCCGCAAGAGCCAAAATATGACTGTAAGTATATCCCACCTGAATTTGGAGACCACCTCAGGAATAGATTTGATACACTGAACACTAATGACCGAAGACCAGACAAGTTGTGGAATGACATCAAGGACATTATACATGAAGAAAGCAAGAGGTCATTAAAAAGACAGAAAAGGAAGAAAAGACCAAAATGGATGTCAGAAGAGACTCTGAAACTTGCTCTTGAATGTGGAGTGGCTAAAGAGTACAGAAAATGGCAAATATGTGGGTAAATATAAATACATGTTGATTAGGTAAAAGAGTAAGTAAATATCAGGAGAAGTTAAAAACATAGTTAAAAAGCAGATAAGACAAGTATAATTAAGTGGTGAATAAAGTCAAAGTATGTTAAGATTGTTATCATTTTTTTATTTAGAAGGAAGATAAATGTTTTATTATATTTGATTTAAAATTTTAGTTACACATGCTGTAATAACTGGTATAACAGAGTCTGTAACTTCTAAACTAGTGTGTAGAAGAGTAGAGTGTTATGGTAAAAGTGTGCAATCAGTCAGAAAATGCAAAGGAAAGGATAAAAACTAAAAATAGGATGAGATACACTTCCTTGGAAATATCAATACAACTTATCTGAGAAATATCTGGCATTCTGACAAATGTATCTGCCATTTATCACATCTAATTGAGAAAAGAGATTCATTAAATTGTGCTAACTTTGCCTTCTGAAACTTCATCTTATTCGCCTCTACCTACCAGCTTTGAGAAACAACTAAATAGTATATTCATTCTAGAAGCTCCTGAAACACTCAGCAAGAAGTGGAAATCCAAAGTCTTCTGTATTCTAATTTTTATTTGTGCAATGGAGAGATTTTTCATACTAGATTAACTGCTCATCAAAGGGTGTAGAAGATTCCTTTGTTTAGATGACATTATTAAACACAATGAAGAAAACAAATAATAGGGGACAGATTCTATAAATCATTCCATAGAATATGTAATGATACATAAAGAAGGTCATGATGTATGACTAAGTGGAAAAAGTAAGCAGATTATAAAGCATTGTGTGAATAGTGATCTTATTTTCTAATCCGTATGTAACGGTGTCACAGAGTATGAGGGAAAATGCCCTTAAATGTTAACATGTTATTGCTGGGTAGTATGATGTAACTGGATATTTTTAATATCTTTCTTTTTCTTCTGTATTTTTAAATGGTCTATAACTCATAAGCTAATGAAAACTATTCAAATAATCAAATGATTTAAAAAAGCTAGTTTCTGAATATTTGTATGGCTAATGTCAAAGCAATAGATGTCATCCAAAGTGCACTGGGCAACCCATTGGGTGACTTTAATTCAAATCCTTACTCTACTATTACTATGTACCAAGTTATTTAACCATTTGATTCTCTGTTATGGTTAAAATAGAACTGCAATTAAAAGAAACTAACATGTTTATAGTTAATGAGATATTACCTGGGTATTTGAGCATAAAAAGACTTCATGACTTACGGGAATAAAGAAAAGTACAAAAGAAAACTTTTAATCACAGCCTAATTTTACTTTTCCAGAAATATTTTGTTGTTTCTAGGAAGTTTCTTGAATGCCACATTATTTCTTTGACAATTAAAGCCTTTTTTATTTTTCTCAGACATGTCCCACAATCCATTTCTTGGCAGTGCAATGCATTTCTCTCTCTTTTTGTTGCAATGCATGGCTTCCAAAAGCATCAATGGACCACACATACAAAAATCATTAGAGGTACATCGATGTAAAAGAAATAAGCATATGTTCACTTCTTCCAACATTATTCACAGTTATATTCTGTGCCTAGAATTGTGCCTGGCACACAGCTGAATAAGTAAACCCATCATAGCCATTTAAGTTGAACAATAAGAGTGCTTCTTGCACTTCAGGGATGTTACATACACTACTCAGATTCAATGTATCTATTTTCCATATGCATGAACACAGTTTAAACATATCCCATATCCCCAGCTTTTCATCAACATGTATTTACACTTTCTATTGTAAGTCTTTATTTGGTTTTTCTCTTAGGTTGTATCTGCTCAGCTTTTTTCATTAGTCATTCCACTGGTAATATTAGGTTTTATAAATTAAACAAATTATTCATAAATATTTTGAATGGCCTTCATATATTCTTCTGAAGCAGTACAGTTACCTTTTTATTATCCAACTCTCAAGCTTGAAAGCACTTGCGGCACAGTGGTTTAAGAGCTACAGCAAGCTATGGCTGCTAATCAAGAGATTGGCAAGTTGAATCCACCAGCCAGTCCTTGGAAACCCTATGGGCCAGTTCTACTTTGTATGAGTCAGAACTGATTTGACAGCAAGGGGTTTGATTTTTTTGTTGTTGTTGTTCTCAAACTTGACCTAATATAACTATCTAAAAAAGCCTCCTGGATTTTCCCTTTCAAAATCTTCTTTCTAAGCAATTTCGGTGAAATTTTACCATACAATGGACTGTAACTAGGCAAAATAGTGACTTTTGTTTTCATTGAAGATGAGGGCTTATCCATAATATTAATAATCCATTTGCAAAAGAAGGTCCAAGTAAAAACGAGTATTTTTAAAATGCAAATTAAATTTATTTAAAAAATAAGAACAAGTAAGATACATATTCTGTACTTTAGCACTTAGAATTATTGGTGTTATTCAATAATACTTTAAATGACAGAAATTGTATAAATTTGACTAATGCAATGTCCTACACACTATATAAAATAGAAAACATGTACCACTCAGGATGAACTATACGAAATATAGCTAGAAAATGGAACATTCCCACTTCAATTTTCAGAACCTCCTCTCAAGATTTGTGCTCCATGAAGGCAGCAAGGTCTCAGGCCCTGGCTATATGAAGGAACCATTTTCACTGACTGTGATGGTTAATTTTATGTGTCATCATGTCTAGGCTATTGTTCCCAGTGGTTTGGCCAAGGACTAGACCAGTTGCTGTTCCACAATGTAATCTAATGTAATGTAATCAAGTAGTTGAAAAGGAATTTTCCTAAGGATGTGTTCTGCTTTCAAGCTATGCATACATATTTGGCAGAACTTGCTCTCTCTCCACTCTCCACTCTTTCAAATGCCTGACCTACAGATCTTAAAATGAAAGCCTGAAGAAGTCTCTAGCCTGCCACCTGATCTACAGATTTTGGACTTGCCAGTCCTCACAATCATGTGAACCAATCCCCTGAAGTAAATTTCTCCATATATATATGTGTATATATAAGTGTGTGTATATATATATATTTTATACATATAAAACCTGAACCCTTTGCCATTGAGTCTATTCCAAATTAAAGCGACCCTATAGGACAGAGTTGAACTGCCCCATAGGGATAAATCTCTCTGGTTCTGTTTCTCTAGAAAACCTTGACTAAGACACTGCTTCTCTGATTATAACACCTAAAGATACTGTCTTTTTAGACATTTGATTAACAGTTTATAGGGTCTCCATCTATATCATGAAATAAAAACTGTGTTACATACTAAAGGGGATACAGATGTCGTGGTATCTTTCCTTAGATGAGACACTGTAAAGAGAAAAGTCATGCACAGAAATTACGCACTATAGGATGTGATGAATGCCAACAAATTGCAGGAAGTCAAACAAAAAGGGATGAGGCTATGAGTCTCATGGGCAGCATTATGGAGTCATCTGCACCTAATAATGAAAAATGGACCCGGGGCTATTAAAGAACATCGTAGGAGACATGATAGAAGAATATCCTTCTTGAGAGAAGAAACTGGTGCAAAGAAGATCACAAAGGTGTGAAAGACTCATGGAGCACTTTCACAGAAATAACAAGATGCCCAATTTAAAGGAAACACAGCACAGAAGATGTTGAAAATGAAACAACTAAATAACATTCAAAGGTATGAGCCTTTAGTAAAATAAAAGATAAGGGTAACTGGGTAGTGCATATAAATATTTCTGTATGAAAACATATTCACACATTAGTGCAGGAGATGTTGTGGAGAGAAAAAAAAAACTACATCTGAATTAGGTCACTAGATTATACAGTATTTGGAAAAGCCTTAGTTCATAAGCCTATTTTGGTAAGTTTTCATTTTATTCAAAGCAAAGGAGAAAGGGAAAAAGCAACAAAAAAGATGGAAAGGTCTGAAAATAGCCTGGTACTTTGCCAGAAAGTGAAGCAATGCATGTCAATGTAGAAAAGGGAGAAGATAGGGAAAGACTGGCTATTCTAAAGCATTTCCATCAATCCTATGCAAACTCAACTATCTAATACAATCAGAATTACAGAAAACTTACTTGCAAATGACAACAATATGTGGAAGTATTCTATGTGCCCTTGAATATGTAAGGTTTGTCAATCTCAAACATTAGTTCTTCTCACAAATTATTAAATGAGCCAACAAAAAATCTGATGAAAAATACATGGGAAATTTTTCTAAGATCCAGAGAGGAGGGTGTGATAGTATTGCTACTTTCATGTTAGTATAGACAAAATTCAGGTGTAACTCTCAACTAATTTAAATGGAGGTGGATTTTTCTTTTGGGTGGAACTTCTCTGATGCTCCTATTGGATGGAACCGTAGGCACTTCATAGGTCAAAATGACACCAAATAATAGCCTAGGCCAAAATATACATATCAGTACTATATTCATAATAATGTTGCTTGATTCTCAGCTTTCCAAAATCATTAAAGAAAAATGTTTAAGAATTAATACATGTAGTGGGGTTGTTAACCATTGTCATAGAGCAACATGTGTACTGTTTAATAAGAAACTGTTTTGGTCTGTAAACCTTCATCTAAATTGAGAATAGCAGCACAACTGAAGAACGTAATCCATGTCACTGCAGTGTGCATGTAGAAATTTTTGAAATGGTGTATCTTTGGCTATGTATATTTTCACCAAAAAAAAAAAAAAAGGTCGAGAAGGGAGAGGGTTGACATGTCGTGGGGTTGTTAACCAATGTCATAAAATAATATGTGTACTGACTATTTAATGAGAAACTATTTGTCCTGTAAACCTTCACCTAAAGCACAATTAAAAAAAAAAGAATTAATACAAGCTTCGGTTACATTAACAAGCTCTGAAGACTGACCTCAGAACAAAGATTAGTATCACACTGATTATAAAGACACAGTAGAAACTATTTCCGTTAGATAATTCTTAAACCTTAAACCAAAAATTTCCCCTGAAGCCTTCTTAAAACCAGACAATAGTTTAGCTTAACTAGTAAAGAATGTCTGCCATGAGTATTGAGGTCTTTAAAGGTCTATCTATATGGGATCAAATTGACAACCACAATTCGAAAGATTAGATAGGAAATTTAAACAGCAGCGAGTTTATGTTAGTGGTGAAGGAACAACTTGGAAAAGGAGGGTGAGCATAGTTGCACAACTCAAAGAATGCATTAATGTCACTGAATTGAATTGTGCATGTAGAAATTGTTGAATTGGTGTTATGTTCTGCTGTGTACATTCTCAATAACAACAAAAATATAATAAATTATAAAAAAGAGAGAGAGAGTAGACCCATTCTCAGCATGCCCTGGTGATTCCTCAAATGAAAGATAGATTGTAGGATATTGGATTTTCCTGGAGGACCCTGGATATAGACCTGAAATTTAATGGTAGCAGCCACACAGAACTAGGAGAGAAGCAGAAGTTAAATCTTTCCTCCTGAGAACATTCTTCGAACAGGTGCCATTTCAATATTTTTAAGGTGTATGTTTGTGAAGTAATTATTAATATTATGACATGAAGACAGTAGAGGAAAAAGCATAAAAGCATGAAAATGACACACCAAAAGAAGGTAGTCAAAGTTTGCTGCCTCTTCTATGTGCTAGTTACCTCTCTCTGCCTCCAAACAGGCCTGGCTCAGTGATGTTAGAGCCTGGCTATGCCTTGATGGAAGAATTAGAATATAAATCCCTCTCCTCCGGAGAAAACAGATTACCTGTGTATTTTGACATGATTATCGGCATGACACGAATGCACAGTGTAATGTCAATAACATTATTTTTCAAGAATTCATACAAGGCAATACATTATCCTAAAGAATTTGAGCAGATAAAATGTTCTATTTATGTTTTCCGGCAGCTCTTATTTCTTTATTTTCTGCACTTTGAATAGTAGAGTTCCATTTCATGAATATTCTAATCAGGTCGAAGATTCCAACCATACAATCGTCCCACAAATGGCAGGACCCAAGTAGTGTAGAGCAACAAATGTCTGCCTTTGGCAGCAAAAGAAATTTCACAAATAGCTCCAGTGCATCTTGGGTATTCAAATCAAGAACCCTAGACAGTTTTAAAGGAAGAAGAACAGTCGTGTTTTGCTTCCACACTTGTTATTACACCAGACTGAGTTTCATATTCTCTGGCTGTTCTTTCAGTAATTAGTTCATTTAAATATATGAAAAATATAAATTAGGACTCCACTACTTCTTAAAGAAACAACTAACCTTGTGAATGACTGAATGAATGAATGACCCACTGACAGAAAGAGTACAAAATATCTGACATGTTTTCTTATTCATGACACCCCCAGTTAATCTTCCATGGCAATAAAACTTGCTCAGTGAAATAGACAGTTTTTTGACTGGTAAAATAAAATTAGCCTAAAATGTCACCGAGACATTTTTGAAACAGAAAATATATGCCAATGTGAAGAATTTTTTTTTTTTCCTCTCAAAGATTAAGTTAGGAGACATGACAGAGCAGCCAATACTAAAATGTTCCACATTCTTAAATGATGGAATAAATGTTCTGAACATGTAAAAGTTTATAGGGGAAAGTTTCATAAAATCAGCTACCTTTAAATAATCATCAATAAATTAGCCACTTATTTTAGAGTCACTTTGGTACAGATCATAAAGGATATCTACCCTAGTGATAATGCTTGGTATTGTTTCTTATCCTTTATGACAGATTGTGAATTAAGATTTTAAAACACATGAAATTACACAGAAAATTGTTTTTACCTCCTAAATGGTTACTTCATGGGCATGGACAAATCAGATACGTTTTAACCTCATTCAAGTTCAAAAAAAAAAAAAAGTACAAAATACTTTTCATGTCATAAGTCTATATTGGGGATTTAATGATAGATATAATAATCTCTGTCCTCAAGTAGTTTAGAGTCCAGAGAAGAAAATACTCAGGGAATCATAAAGCCATCTAGTAAGCACCTCAGAAAAACTAGTCTTGGAACGAGAGGATAAGAAAAGCTTTTTTCTGGTGTATGTAGTAACTAGAAGAGTCATAACAAATGAGAAGTTTATTATAATCCTGCTTAGTAAGTAGATAAGAATTTCCCTAAAGTTTTCATGCTCTGTTAAACTTGTAAATTGTGGTGCTTATTACAAGGACAAGTCCTTCTAAGAGCTGCTCCTCCACCCCACTTTTCCAAGTGTGATGTTATGTGAACGTTAATGTTATGTGTCAACTTGGCTAAGCTATGATTCTCTGGTTTGGCAGACATTGGACTGGTTGCTCTTTTGTAATGTGATATAATGTAATCATCTCCCATGATGTGATCAGATTTGATCAGCCAATCAATTGAAAGGGGAGTTTCCTTGGGGGTTAGGCCTGCCTCTATTATATGAATGGATGTTTTGGAAAATGTAGCTCTCTCTTAACCCCGCATTTTTCTTGTCTCCTGATCTACAGTTCCTGGGATATAAACCTGCAGAAGTCTCCAGCCTGCCACCTGACCTGCAGATTTGGGACTTGGGAGCCACCACATGACCTATGCCATTTCCTTTAAGTAAATCTCTCTCTCTATATATATATATATATATATATATAGATATAGATATAGATATATAAATAGGTAGGTGGATAAATACATCGTACTGGTTTTGCTTCTCTAGAGAACCCAGACTAAGACACCAAGCCTCAGATGATAGCTGAAGTGGAACCAATTCCTGTGGCCTTGGCCCTTGCTTTTCAGTTTGAGCTCTACTGGGGTAGCTATAACTAAGTCAATCAAATTTCTGCTTTTAAAAAGTAAAGATAAAGGCTGCCTAGATGATCTGCTTGCAAAATCAGCCAATAAAAACCCTATAAATCATGATAGTTGATTCCATTTTGCATGAGGTGGTTGTGAGTCAGAGACTGACTCTATGGAAGCTAACAACAACAAAAAGAGAAAACGGAAACGTAAAACAAATAATATGAGTAATTTAAAGTTATAAGAAGGAAACCCTGGTGGTGTAGTGGTTAAGAGTTTGGCTGCTAACTAAAAGGTCAGCAGTTCAAATCCACCAGGGGCTCTTTGGAAACCCTATGGGGCAGTTCTACTCTGTCCTGTAAGGTCGCAATGAGTAAATAGGCAATGGGAGTTAGCAGAGTCTCTGAGTAGATACCAAGTTAGGGTGAGCCAGTTAGTAGTAGTAAGGGAAGTGACAACAGACACAAAAAGCAGCAGCACTGGAAAAACTAATTGTTATCTGAAAGGCAGAAGGAAAGAAAAAAGGTTCTAGCTTGAGGTCTGTAGAGCAGCTTTGGGTCTAGTTTCAGTGTCTACATGACCTTCTCACTGTGCAACTGGGATTTAAGTTTCCTGCCTTCCTTACTGATCATTGAAATACATTTTGATTATTTAAAGTAATGTAAGTGTCTATTCCTTGAAGCCAAATGAGCCTAACTGAAACAAGTTATCAATCTCAATTATAATCTGCAGAAATACTTTTTAAGACCCCCAAATAGTTCAAATTATCTGTGTAAGAATACTTCTTAAGAAAAGAATAAAGGAAAGCTTAAAACAATAGAGATTTGAGACAAGATCACATAACTTAGACTAAGTGAAATTACATATATTCAATCTTATTTATAAAAAGGAAGAAGCATTTCTCTTGCTAATGTGCTGCTGCACACACTGACATTTAAATGGATATAGAAGAGCAGCATGTCTACATTGCGTTCCTGCTCACTAATCAAAACTGCTATGCATCACCTCAGTGAAAATGGCTTTGCAGTCCATTTTGCCAATCTGCATAACATTACCAATTATTATGGTTGAGTGACTCTTAGAACAGATCATTTTCCCAGACATTTAAAGTCCTCATTGACTTCCTCACTTAAGTAAACAGAGCCATCCCCACTCTCTGGATGCTTCGTTATTTAGCTTGAAAGGATAACAGAAGGGAGTGGATGGCTATTGAGCAACACTGTGTATGTGAATGGCTTTACATAGCCACCTCATTTAATCTTAACAATAATTTGGTGACAAAGGTTACCCTTTCTTTATAGAAGAGCAGACTGACATGAGATTTGTCGAAAGCTTACATCATTAGGATTTGAACTCAAGTCTGTCTGACTCCAAATCACCTACCTCATGCTGCTCTTTCCTATAACCCACGATAATCTTTTTCCTTTGTTTAGCTTCCACAATTTACTTATTTACTCTGTAACACTATAAGTAAAGGAGACCAGAAACTCTAGTTGCTGCTATGGGTCTACAGACATGATTATGAAGAAAAAATGGTTTGAGAAAAACTCACTGGATTTGGATTAAATGGATGTGCTGCTCTAGTATTGACTCTTCTGGGGTGATTCATTTATCTTTTTTTAAATAAAAATTTTCACCCAAGGAATTAAGTCTCGTATAATCTTACACAAGTCAACCAAATTGAATAACAGCCAGTCACAATTTAAAAAATGCATATCTTACTCACTGAAAATACAGTCCTTCCATTCCATCCGTAAGGAGAGGAGAAAGAATGTGAGAGTTTTTCTTTTCCACCACTTTTCCCATTTTACATTGACAAGGTCCCCTGTGTTGATCTCTCATTATCCCAAAAGGGACAGAAAACAAAGTCAATCTAGCCCCAGCCTATCCCTTAAGACCCTATGTTCTGGTTATCTATTGCTGTGTAACCAAAAACCTAGAACTAACTGACATTGAACAATAAACATCTTATGCTCACAATTATGTGGGTCAGACATTTAGTCAAACGCAGTGAGGATGACTAGTTTCTGTTCCATGATGTCTAGAATTTAGCTGAGGTGACTCAAATGTCTGGACATGGTTGACTCAGTCAGCTTTGATCTCAGTCCTTTTCCATGTGGCTGGGTCTGGAATGTCCAAGATGGCTCCTTCACACACATATCTGGTGTCTGGACTTGGGTGCAGAACAACAACAGTTAACTATATCACTTTCTTTTGTATATCCTGGGCACATGGCTATTTTGGACTTCCTCACAGCCTGGAGGTCTCAGAGTAGCCAGAACACATTTCAAGAGACTGAAGGTAAAACCTAGCAGATTCTTAAGGCCTGAGTCCAGACACTGGTGAAATGTCACTTCTGCCATATCCAATTGGTCAAAGCAGTCAAGAACCCACTCAGACTTAAGGAGAAGTGACATAGACCACATGGCTCAATGCAAGGAGTAAAAAAAAAAAAATCACATCTGTCTTTAATCTACCACAACTTATCTCCTGCAACCCCACCTCCATTCTGCCTCTTTCACTATTAGTCCTGATTCCTGATTTAATGAAGATTTTAAACTTCTTTTCAAAATTAAGAAACTACTATGTGTTACTTACTGTTCTCATGTGACAGGGAAATAAAATAACATACACAATGGTGGTTCTACCTCTTAAAAACATAATAACAAATTTACCCAACAGTTCAATTCTCCTTCTCTGAGCCATTTTTTCTCATCTGTAATAAATGTACCTTCCTGGGATGTTTTGACAGTTAAATGAAGTGAGACAGATAAATTGCCTAGCATGGTACCTGGAATATTCTAGACAGTAAATAGTCAATTTTCCTCCCCTATATTACCAATATTGTGATTAATATGTATAGTTGGGCTTGCATATGTGTGTTTGGAAACTCTGCTCTGTCAGTGCCAGGAGCAAAACAGAAATAGAATCTTTCACACTCCATTTCTAGGGAGTTTGGAGTAGTGATGGATGGGTATATTTTGGGACTTTGAGAACCTACCTTGTGTGCCATCATTTAATAGGGACAAGAGAGAGGGAACTTATGAAAACACTCAAATATTATTAATAATTATTTGGGCATAATACACTTAATACTCTCTCTATATTTGCTTATGGACAGTTCTCCTCCCTTTTCTTGCAGTCTTCCTTATATTAGAGTTATGTCTGGATAAATATGAGTACAATTTGCACTATATTATCAGCTAAAGTATAGGGATCCCATTCAACTCATTTTTATTTTATATCTTACAGTACTTGTCATAGTACTTTAGATAAAATAAGTACTCAATATTTGATGACTACTAAGGCCATTTATTTCTTAGTAAATGGCAATAAGACATTGACAGCATTAATCTAGATACTTTATGACTTTGCAGAAACTGGCACATTTCTTGATGATAGGCTACATAGTTTTATAGGTACAACAATAGAATTTCCACTGGATTTGATATTGGAAAATTGTGATATTCCTCTCCCGGCATATGCTCATCTTTCTAAATAGACAATTTGATCTTATGTACACAAATCTGAATTGCTTTTTTCTTTTCTTTTTCCTTTTAAATTCAATAATCTGTAAAGTGGAATTCTATTATTTTGTATAATTTGTGACTAGAGAGATTTGCCTAAAAGTTACATAAATTTCAAAAAAACCTAGTTCTCTTAAAAATTTAACATATACATTTTATATCACACATAGAAATCACTTGACAATTTCTTAGTTGTTATTGAAAATTTAATTATAGGATGCAAGCTTTAAGGAACAATGTGCATCATTTATTTCCATTCCATGGAAGAGTCATTAAAATAATTATATTTTTATTTTTGTACGTCCAGGATATTTTTAGTGTGTATTCATAGTCTCCAATCCAAAACCAGCTACCACCCAGTCGCTTCTCACTCATGGTGACACCATGCATATCAGAGTGGAACTGTGTTTTCAATGTTTCAGTAAATCTGGGTTTTCAATGGGTGATTTTCTGGAAATAGACCACCAGGCATTTCTTCTGAGGCACCTCTGGGTGAACTCGAACCTCCAACTTTTCCACCAGCAGCAGAGAACTTTAACTATTTGCACCAACCAGGGACTTCACAGTCTCTCATAATCAGGAAAAAATTCAAGATGCAGTGAGAAATAGAATATTTTAGGTAAATGGAATATAAGAAGAGAAAAATCGTATTATCAAATGCATGATAAATTTTCTTACATAAGAATATTTGGCTCACTAACTTTTTTTCAAAGTGTTTTCTCTTATTAGTGCAATTGTGTATGTAGTATATGAAAATATAACCATCATTGGGGTATTGAAGTAGAGGAATCTGCTATGTACAAATTAAAGTCTAAATCATGACAATAGAGTAATAATATAGAAGTTTTGCATTTATACTATATGTCAATCTGAATGCTTGATCCTATTCATAATTAGTAATATCAATGTAATCATTTTAATTTACACTTTAAAAGCTTGGGTTATGTAAAAAAAAGTATTTTTTAAAGAAAAAAAAAAGAGATTAAACCTGGATATGTTCAAACAGAGGTCAGATGATAATGTGCTAGGTATATTAAAGAGGGAATCCCTTCCATGGTTGGACATGTGATTCCTCCAATTCTGTGAAATATTCACGATGCACTAATTACTAGATACTACATGAACTTTGGAGCTCTGGTGGCACAGTGGTTAAGAGCTATGGCTGATAACCAAATGGTCGGCAGTTCGAATCCACCAGCTGCTCCTTGGAAACCCTATGATGTGGTTCTATTCTGCCCTATAGGGTCACTATGAGTCAGAATTGACTCAATGGCAATGGGTATATGAACTTTAAACATAGTTTCTGCCTACTAAATATCTAAATTAATTGTACTAAAAGCCACCCTTTCATTTAACTAAAATTTAGTTGGTATATCGGGAACAAAATGTCTAATGTACAAGAAATTGCTAAGGGTCTTAAAATAATTGTGTTCCAATTACAGAAATCTGATTATGAGTCTAAAACACAAATATAATTACATACAATCAAAGGATATTATTGCAGTATTCTGTATTTGAATCCAAATTTTTAGAAACCAGGCCAACTGTACCTAGTGGCTTTTCATTTGAGTCCAAAGGGACTTAACGTTAGCTGAGTCTGTTCATTGTTTATTTTCATAAGTTAAAAATGTGCCTTTAACATTCCCCCCATTCCAGCTGCTAGAGCTACAAAGATTGAGAATGTATAAATATAGGCACATCTGTAATCCTAACAATGGATTCATCTATACCTTTGAATAACAACAAAAATTATGACTGCAAGAGAAATATATGAAATATTTAATGTGACCACAGAAACTCACAAATCCAATACTATGATTATTAAATGCAAACTCCATTTAACAGAACAAGAAAAGAGTCTCTTTTTCACATAGCACACACACACACACACTATTTCCCTTGCCAATGAATCAAAACTCTCAACTATTATACTTCCTCGTAGACATTGAGAAGAAAAATGATATGGCCCTGCAATTGACTCCTGAAAAGCAAGAGGGAGACACAATATCTGATTGAGAACAAAAAATAAAAAACAAAGTTGTATAAACAAAATAGGTGTTGAAACAAAGATTGCAGAATAAACTGTGGATGATTCTCCAAGTGATTGCTGAAGCTAGTGCAGCTCATCAGCTACATCAAATTGCAGGCTGCTTTGGAGACAATAATAAAAGGAAATAAGTATGGTATAAGTAAGTAAAATGTTATTTTGTTGAAGAAACTAGACCATATGACACATATGGACAAAGTAATTTTCATAGCAATGTATAATAGTTTATGATTCAGTACTAAACTGTTTGGTACAGAATATAAGTCTCTAGGAGTTCAGAGAATGAATGTAGCACAGAACTTTGCAAGACTGCAGAGGCTTGGACTCTGAGACTTAAAGGATGATTAGAATTTAGAAAGACTGAGTGAGTAAAAGAGAGTTTTTTTTACCCATATTCTGGGTGGAAAGACTATACTGGAGAAAGAAGGGAACTAATTTATTCATTATATATAATGCCTTGGTTTGCGTATCAATAAAATGCTAACAACAATTTTATAAAATTATTGTGAGAATTTAAGGTGGTAATATGTGCAAAGTAATGTTAAGTCTCAGACACTTAAGCCCAAGAATTTAATAAAAGGACTGGCTTAACAACAGTTCTTCAGTGAAGGGCCAGCTTAATACAAGAAAACACGTTAAGTGATTGCCACTCACAGTAACTAAAAAAGGAGACACAATTTCTGTTTGGTAACTGAATTTTCTGTTACTGGAAGTGACAGAAGCTACTTGGTCACTTAGACATGTGAAGCAATTTCAGTATCAATTCAGGATTGATTGATTCTTGCCATCTCTTCCTTTATATTTGTGATTCTACATCTGTCAAGGTAGTATGGCTGTGTTATGGATTTCTTAAACTTGGAGTAAATTAAGATTAAAAACCATCCTTAAACTCTGGATTACAGTGACAAAATTGTAATTCTTCCAACAAACTGCCTCATAAACTTGCATAGCATTTACTTTGCTGAAGTTTGGATGGGGGCATACTAAGAAATATTGATTGTGAATGGGACTGAACCCTCTTTAGAGAGAAATGGTTCAATTCTGTTTTAGATCTAGCTAGGTTTTTCCCTCTAGTTTTTATCCAGATTTATTTTCAAAATGGTTTTCTAAGTTTTTTTTCTTCAGAGACAACATCTAATAAAAAATTATAACCTCATTAAAAACATCCAAATATAGTGAAGAATGCATTGCAGCTAAGTACAATAATTGATTCACAAATTGAATAAACGAATATATTTCACATATGTCTTTACAAAAAAACATAGGGCACCAAATAATTTTCCTTATTTTAATGAACATAGTCTATTGGGTTATAGTTTTATATAACACCCAGATCAAATAATTATAACCACTTTCCAGACCAGCCATGGCTTTAGTTATAAGTCTAGAATTCCACATCAGTAAAGGATGCATTGAGAGGGGGCTTTATTGTGAATTATTGTATTCAATATAATATTAGAATATTAATATAAATAAAGGAAACTACCATTATGATATATGGTGACATAATTCACTGATTTATTTTCTACTTACAAAAGAGAGGTTTTTTTCTAAATAAAACTTTGTTTTACTACAAAGACAAGGAATTAATAACAATAGTCAACTATGGAAAGTATCTTAAACAATACTTTCATCAAGATAGCTTGAAATATATATGGAAATAAGGCTCTAGGTCAGGATCTACAAACTGTTTCTGTAAAAGGCCAGATGGTATCTGTCGGAACTACTGAACTCAGCCATAGACAACTGCAGACAATATATCAATGAATGGACGTAGCTGTGTTACAATAAAACTTTATTTACAAAAACAGGTGATAACCCAAACTTATTGAGCCCAAGGACTATAGTTAAATGACCCCTGCTGTAGGAGACCCTGGTGGTGTAGGGGTTAAGAGCTATGGCCGCTAACCGAAAGGTCAGCAGTCCAGGTGCTCCTTGGAAACCCTATGGGGCAGTTCTACTCTGTCCTATAGGGTCACTATGAGTTGGAATTGACTAGACAACAATGGGTTTGGGTACGTGTTCATTTGAAAATATTTGCTTATGCAAACTATTTGGATTCTTACATCTGTGATTTAAAAAGTACCACGTACAACATCCCTGAAGTGTAATATTACGAGAAAAGTTGCCCCCTTCAGGTATTTGCACACCAAGGCCTCAGAGACATATCTGTCATAAGCTAAGACTCCCTTTTTAGAAGTGGTAAATGTTTGACTGAGTCTGTAGAAACCTCTTTAGAAATTTGACTCTCACAATTAGGAAACGTGGAGGAACAGAAACACAGCTGCAGATGATACTGTGGACTTGCAATCAGTGGAATTGCTGATTATTTTTCTGTGAGGACAATATATCTTAATTTAGTCCTGCACTCCTCTATCTTCACGCTACATCCTCATCTTATCTTATTGTGGTATACATTGAAAATACCAGTGATGCTTTATCAAACTCCCATGATAATGGTAGTGTTTTTGGTTTTTTTTTTTTGACTTTGATTTGATTTGGTTGTTTTACTTTAAATGTTTCATGCTCTCAAAAAAATCTCTAAAACTCCCTTATATTAGATTTTTTGTGATGAGGATCTATAATATTTCCTTCTGTGCCTCTTAATGAAGAACCACATGCTATAGAGGAGTTTAGTAAATTCTTTCTCAGTGTGATGAGGTAGGATTTTTGTTTGGACTAAAAATAAGTTGGCATTCAATAGAACATACTGAAGAGAATAAAGAAGAGTCGTTCTTTCACTTTTGCACCAGACATAACATCATGACGTAGATTCTTCTATCATGAGTAGTGAATCTAAAATATTCCATCTTAGAAATATATTAGCAAACTTCCTCTGTTAACACAAAATTTGTTTCCAATTATTTGTTATTTCAAATAATGTTATTATGAATATTTGAACACTAATTTTTGAATGCTTAAGATAATTCTTAGAATTAAAATACATGAGGATGGCCCTGTAGGCAGAAACACCACGCTGTCCCTCCACAGCAAAGATCTGAAAAACTAAGCCAAACAGAGAAAACAGCAATCCTGAAATCCTAAACATCAAATGAAAAGATAAAGAACTCAGCCAAGCACCAAATGGAATAAGAAACGGACAGAGAACAGAGAACGAGGAGACATACACAGAGAGGTCCCCTATCAGCTAATGCAGCACGGATCCGCCATCTTGGACTCCTATCAGACACCAGCAAATAGGGGGTACGAGAAAGCAGCTTCACAGAGCTTCCAGCAGGAGACAGAGCAACCGGTAAACAGCGATACACGCTCTCCCACCCCCCACCCTTCTTCACCCCCACTCAGCCTCCTCTGCTTTCCGTGCCCACAGTCTCCTGGCCAGGAAGCACTACCTGCTTGGATTCCAACCACCCACACTTGCCGACTCCCTGAGTGCCACTTGTTGGCTGCTGGTGTTGCTTTTTCCACCTCCCCCTCCTTTAGCACAAATACCTGGCTCCGTGTGCCATCTTTGCTTCTTCCTGAGGGGCTGTGGAGCTCCGTTCAAGTGTGGAACTGCTTCCAGGTCCATGCTGCCATGCTGGTGGGATCCTGGAGCATTTTTTTGTTTGTTTATTTTCAACTGTTTGTTTGGTTTCTTTTTCTTTTCTCGAGTTGGGAGCCCATTCTGGCTGGGCAGTGCTGTGTGGCTTGGGACTTACCCCCTCAGCTTGTGCAGACGTGCAGAGGAATCCCTGAGCACATTTCTTTTTTCATGGTTTTTTTGGGGTTTTTTTTTCCATTTTTTGGGGGGTTTTCTTGTTCTTTTTTTTTAATTTGTTTTGCTTTCTTTTCCCTCTTTTTCCCTTTTTGTCTTTAGTCATTTTTCAGTCTCTCATCTCTCTAGCTCTTCCTTCTCTTCCTGTCCCCTGGATTCCTGGTGCTGAATACCTCTACACCTCCTAGCCAGGTTGTACTTCAACATCTGGGAACAACTTCCCCAGACTTTGTAGGTGCACTGTTGGGATGCTTGGGAGCTTTGCTGTTCTTTCTTTCTTTTTAATTTTTATTTATTCGTTCTTCTCTTTTCTTTTCTTCTTCTTCCCCTTTTTGTTTTTCACCTTTTCATAGTCTCTTATCTCTCCACTCAGAAGGCAAGCTTCCCTAGCACTCTTTTTTGTTTGTATGTTTTTGGCTGCTGTTCCTCTCTCCTCTCTCCCATACCCATCTTAGCTCCTCACATCACAATCTCCCCCTCCATCCTGCCTGCCTGCACCGTGTACTTAACATCACACCACCAAGCAGCACAGGCACAGCCTATCGGAACCTGCCCTGCGATGATTATCAACCCACCCTGGTGTCTGTAATAAGTGCCACAAACAACCCATCCCAGCAACTCCTCTTCAGCTAGACCAGCCCTGCTGTACCATATCTGAGCGACTGACCCTGCCAATTGGAGAAGGAGGCAAAAAGTATCATGCCCACAGACAAGTAAAAAACAAAGAACACACAGCCTGCCTGCTCAGACATAGCCAAATTTAAAAAAAAAAAAAGGACGAAACAAACAATTCTACAATCAATAAACGAGAAAAATAACTACTGAATGCCCCAAAGACAGCAGACAATATCAAAACACTTACAAAAACAGGACAAGATGGTTCCAGTAGGTGTCTAAAATAAAACACCAGATGACTTTCTAGCAGAAGAAAAGGCACTAGAACTACCTGATAGGGAATTCAAATCTCTAATACTCAGAATTATCCAAGAGTTGAAGCAAAAAGCAGACAAAAATGAGGAAAAATAGACAAATTCATGGAAAAGGCAGACAAATTCATGGAAAATGCAGACAGAAAAATGGAAGTTTTCAAGAAAACAATGCAGGAACAAAATGCCAGAATAAATTCACAACTAGAAATTAAACAAAAGCAACACCTAGAAATCCAAAAGATAAACAACAAGATTTCAGAAATGGACAGTGTCATAGAAGGGCTGAGGAGCAGATTTGAAACCATGGAAGACAGGATCAACGGAATTGAAGACAAACACTTGGAGACAACTCTGTTTGAGGAAAACTCAGAAAAAAAGAACAAAGAAAAGTGAAGAGACCCTGAGAATTATGTGGGATACAAGCAAAAGCAAAAATCTGTTAGTGATTGGAGTTCCAGAACAGGGGGAAAAAACAGAAGACACAGAGAGGATCATTGAAGACTTGCTGACAGAAAACTTCCCCAATATCATGAAAGATGAAAATCTGACCATCCAAGAAGCTCAATGAACCCCATATAGTATAGACCCCAAAAGAAAATCACCAAGGCACATCATAATCACACTCACTAAAACCAAAGACAAACAAAGAATCCTGAGAGCAGCTCAAGAAAAACAAAAAGTCACATACAGAGGAGAAACAATAAGACTAAGCTTGGGTTATTCAGCAGAAACCATGCAGGCAAGAAAGCAATGGGATGACATATATAAAACCTTGATTGAGAAGGGAGAGGGTTGACATGTTGTGGGGTCGTTAACCAATGTCATAAAACAATATGTGTACTACTGTTTCATGCAAAACTATTTGTTCTGTAAGCCTTCACCTGAAATACAATAAAAAAATATATACATATTAAAAAAAAAAAAAACTTGAAAGAAAAAAATTGCCAGCCAAGAAGAATATATCCTGCAAACCTCTCGCTCAGATATGATGGTGAAATTAGATCATTTCCAGATAAACAGAAATTAAGGGACTGTGTAAAAACCAAACCAAACTTACGAGACTTATTAAAGGAAGTCCTTTGATCTGAGAACAAACAATATCAGACCACAGGCTGAATATAGAACACAGGACTGTACCAGCCAGATACCAACCTAGGAAATGAACTCTTAAGGACTATGCAAAACCAAAAGAATTAGAAAAGGGAACCAGAGAGGTTAATCTGTAAATGACAACAGCATCAGAACAATAAAAGAGGGAATAAACAGTGTAGATATAGAACCCTCTACTGGAGAGGAAGTCAAGCAATACCAAGTAATAATAGACTGGTTTAAATCTAGGAATATAAGGGTAAATTTCACAGTAACCACAAAGAAAGTTAACAAACCTACTCATCAAAATAAAGATGAAAAACATAAAGTCTCAGTAAAAACAAAACCTACAAAAACAAAAGAAATGAAAAAAAAAATCCACAAACCAAAGGAACTCAGCACAGGAGAGTAAGAGGAACAAAACTGGAGCACATTATGCTGAGTGAAATAAGTCAATCACAAAAGGACAAATATTGTATGAGACCTCTACTGTACAACTCATGTAAAAGTTTACACACAAAAAACAAACAATCTTTGTTGGTTACCACTAGGGATGGGAGGAGTGGGGGACAACTAAATAGATAAGTGGTAACTTTGGTGAAGGGTAAGACAGTACACATTACTGGGGAAGCAGGCACAACCTGTACAAGAAAAGGTCATGGAAGCTCCATAGACACATCCAAACTCCCTGAGGGACTGAATTGCTGGGCAGAGGGCTGTGGGGACCATGTATCAGGGAACATCTAGCTCAACTGGCATAACACAGTTTATAAAGACAATGTTTTACATTCTACCTTGGTGAGTGGCGTCTGGGGTCTTAAAAGCCTGTGAGGAGCAGCCATCTAAGATACTCCACTGGTCTCATCCCTTCGGGAGCAAGGGAGAGTGAAGAGAACAGGATACAAGGGAAAGATTAGTCTGAAGGACTAATGGACCACAGCTACCAAGGCCTCTACCAGACTGAGTCCAGTGCAGCTAGATGGTGCCTGACTACCACCACTGACTGCTCTGACTGGGATCACAATAGACGGTCCTGGACAGAGCTGAAAAAGGATGTAGAACAGAATTCTAACTCACAAAAAAAGACCGTAGTTACTGGCCTGACAGACTGGAGAAACCCCAAGAGTATGGCCCCCGGACACCCTTTTAGCTCAGTGGTGAAGCCCCTCCCAAAGTTCACCATTTAGCGGGGGATTGGACAGCCTCATAAAACAAAACAGGACTAATGAGGCACAGCAATCCAGGGACAAGGACTAGAAGGCAGGAGGGGACAGGAAAGCTGGTGATAGGGAACCGGAGGTTGAGAAGGGACAATGTTGACATGTCATGGGGTTGTTAACCATTGTCATAGGGCAATATGCGTACTAACTGTTTAATGAGAAACTATTTGTTCTGCAAACCTTCATCTAAGCTACAAAAAAAAAAACAAGGAATTATCTATGTGAGATCAAATTGACAACAGCAACTCAAAAGGTTTGATGGGAAGCCTAGGGGACAGTGAGTTGAAGATAATGGTGATGGAATAATTTGGAAAAGGATAGTGAGAATAGCAGCACAACTGGAAGAATGTAATTGACGTCACTGAATTGTTCATGTAGAAACTTTCAAAATGGTGTAACTTTGGCTATGCATATTTTCACCAAAAAAAAGCTCTTCAAGGTCAAGAAGGGAGAGTGTTGACATGTCATGGGGTTGTTAACCAATGGCATAAAACAATATGTTTACTGACTGTTTAATGAGAAACTATTTGTTCTGTAAACCTTCATCTAAAGTACAATAAAAAAAATTGAAAGAAAACTCAGTTAACAAACTGAGAAATAAACTCAATTGAAATGTGAAAAAAAATTAAAAAAGAATTAAAATACATGGGACTGAATATTTTGAGGTCTTCACGACTTTTGACCAGTATGGGATATTTTCACTTTAACCTTGCATTTTGATATATGATAATGGTAATTCAGTGTTGTTTTTAACCTATATTTATTTGACTAAGAGTTTAATATTTATGTGTTTATTGAGCATTTGCATTCCTTCATTTGAATGTTTATTCATTCAACCAATATTTATCATTGTCTGCTTGTTCCAGAGACATCAAAGAGTCCTGGGAAATACAAGTTTTCTCTCCACAAGAAGGTTAATTTCATGTGTGTTTGTCAATCAGATAACAAATCTCTTCTGGAAGTCTTCAAGGCACTAAGTATACAGCAATAAACAAGAAAGAAAGGCAGTCTGCCCTGAGGAGAAAAGACAAAGATATTAATCACATGAGTTAATAAATAATATATTTTGATATATTGATTCTATGAAAAAAACAGAGAGTGATATGGCAGAGAGTGAGGCTTGCAGGGGGAGGCTACTTTATTTAGAGTGGTCTGAGGAGGTAGCATTCAAGTTGAGAACTCAAGAAAAGGAAAGCAGCGTGTTAAGATTTAAGTGGATGATCTAGGCTAATGGCAAAACAATTGAGTTTACTGTCCGAGAGGGTTTGAAAAACAACCAATAAGGCTGGAGTGTGAAGAACAAGGTACTGAGTGGAGGACAATGATATCAGAAAGTTAGGAAGAGATAGACTAATATAGGACATTGTAGATCAAAGTAAGAAGTTAGATTTTTATTTTAAGTGTAATAGGAAACTATTGTAATACTCTGAGAAGAGATATTATAAGAAAGGGGCAAATGCATTGTCAGAAAATGGAGTAGCATGACTAAGAGCCTTGTGAAAGTAGCAAATCTTGTGGACAAAATAAATAAAGACACAAGCCACCACTCATCTGTAGGTTTGTTGCACTGTGGTGGCTTACATGTTCTGTGATGCTGGAAGCTATGCCACCGGTATTACAAATACCAGCAGGATCACCCATGGTGAGCAGGTTTTAGAAGAGCTTCCAGACTAAGACTGAATAGGAAGAACTGGATAATCTACTTTTTAAAAAATTGACCAGTGAAAATCTTATGAATAGTAGTGGAACATTGTCTGATAAGATGAACCCCTCAGGTAGGATGGCACTCAGATACAAGTGGAGAAGAGCCGCCTCCTCAAAGTAGAGTTGACCTTAATGGCGTGGATGGAGTAAAGCTTTCAGAACATTCATTTGCAGATGTGGCAAGACTCAAAATGAGAAGAAACAGCTGCAAACATCTATTACTAATCAGAACGTGGAATGTATGAAGTACGAGTCTAGGAAAATTAGAAGTCATCAAAAATGAATTAGAACATGTAAAGATTGATATCCCAGGCATTAGTGAGCTGAAATGAAATGGTATTGACCATTTTAAATTAACCATATGGTCTACTATACCTAGAATGACAAATTAAAGAGGAATGACGTTGCTTTCCTCAAAAAGCACATTTCAAGATCTATCCTGAAGTACGATGCTGTCAGTGATAGGATAATATCAATACACCTACAAGGAGTACTAGTTAATACAACTGTTATTCAAATTTACGCACCAACCACTGATGTGAAAATGAGGAAATTGAAGGTTTTTACCAACTTCTGCAGTTTGAAATTGATCAAACATGCAATCAAGATGTATTGATAATTACTGGTTATTGAGATGTGAAAGTTGGAAAAAAGAAGAAGGATCAGTAGTTGGAAAATATCATCTTGGTGATATAAATGATGCTGGAAATCACATGATACAATTTTGCAAGACCAACGACTTCTTCACTGCAAATATCTTTCTTCACCAATATACATGGATCTTGCCAGATGGAAAAGAGAGGAATCAAATCATATCATACCAAATCAAATACATCTGTGGAAAGAGACAATGGAGAAGTTCAATATTATCAGTCAGAACAAGACCAGGGCCAACTGCAAAACAGACCATTGATTGCTCATATGCAAGTCCAAGTTGAAACTGAAGAAAATTAGAACAAGTCCACGAGAGTCAAAGTACAACCTTGAGTATACCCCACCTGTATTTAGAGACCATCTCAAGAATAGATTTCACACATTGAACACTAATGACTAAGACCAGACAGGTTGTGGAATGATATCAAGGACATCATACATGAAGAAAGTAAAAGGTCATTAGAAAGATAGGAAAGAAAGAAAAGACCAAAACAGATGTCGGAAGAGACTCTGAAACTTGCTTTTGAACATGGAGTAGCTAAAGAAAAGGAAGAAATGATGAACTAAAAGAGCTGAACAGAAGACTTCAAAGGGCTGTTCAAGGACAAAGTATATTATTATAATGAAATGTCCAAAAGAGAAGAACATACTCAGCATTTCTCAAGTTGAAAGAACTGAAGAAAAAATTCAAGTTTTGAGTTGCAATATCAAAGGATTCTATGGGCAAAATTTTGGTTAGCAGCCATAGCTCTTAACCACTACACCACCAGGGTATCCAGGATCAGGCCTAGGAGGGGAGAAAAGCTGCGATACAAGGGTGAGTGCTCTCCGTGAAAGTGATGTGATGACGATAGATAATAACCAAAGGGGGTGGAGGATTGTGCCATGGCTGGTTAGAATAAGGGTTCATTTCATGATGGTGGAAATGGAAGAGTTATCAATTGGAAATATAGAAGGTGAAGCCACCTCACCTTTCATTTATATATTAAGCGGTTATTAAAAGAGTGAGCAGCTTCAACTAGATAGGGCCGTAAAGGTCATGTGTATTCTGGGAAAAAGCAAATTTTATTTATAGCAAGATGAAGTGGTGTGTTCTGTGATGAGACCAAAGAATTAAAGGAACTAATTACCCTGGGAATAGAGATTCCTGAGGAACTTTAAGAGGCTTTGCAATGGATGAGGGGCCCTGGTGGTGCTGTAGTTAAGAGCTTGACTGCTAACCAAAAGGTCCGCAGTTCGAACCCACCAGCTGCTTCTTGGGAACCCTATGGAGCAGTCCTACTCTGTCCTATAGTGTCCCTTTAAGTTGGAATCGGCTCAACAGCAATGGGGTTTTTTTGTTTTTTGTTTTTCAGCAACTGATGCTAGAGTAGAGGAGGAAGTTTCAAGGGATGGAAGTGTATGTGTTCCCAGGACATGAATCTCGTGGTGAAGACAGCCACAGTCCTTAGAAACAAAAGGATTCAGGCTTTTCTTCCTTTATAATTTTTTTATTAAAAATCATTGAATGATGTACCAGACACTGCTGGGTGCTAGAATTATAAAACAAATTGGATATGATTCCTTTCCTCAAGAGGCATTCTGTTGAGTAGAATAAGGCAAAATATGGTTTTAAAAAGTTGTATGTAGATTAACTACAACTAATTATCTGTAACTTCATGAAGTATCAATCATCTTATTTGTTCTAAGAGCAGACTTTACATTTTTAATATTTCAAGAATCCCATCTTAAATGATTTTTGCTAAGTAGCACAGGACTCCAAGCTGAATTCTAGGCTGGGCATAAAATATAAAGGCTAATGCGGTGTGTATTTATGGAAAGATTTAAGCAAGGGACCTTTGTGTAAGAGAAATTATTCTAAGATGAATCTTAAATATTCCTGGGTCAAGGTTCAGGTCCTTCTGCTCATTCCTAACTCTTACAATCCAAATGCCCTACTATATTATTTAAGGATGAGTTGGTTCCTATTCAGAGCAAACTGAGTAAGGTTATTTGCTTAAAATGTACGCTGGAAGTGTCAGAAGTTGTCAGGCTTTGTCATGCACTCATTTTATGACAGATCCAGGCCATAGACATAAAGTTTGGCAAGCGCCTTATAAATTATGGCTATTCTGAAGCCTACAGCAATAGCTCTTAACTCAGGCCCACCTTCCAAATATTCTTGCAAAAAATAAAAATGATACAGTTACCTATGGAGGAATAAAAAAAAAAAAAATTCTTCCAAGAGCTAAGTGTCAAGCATCCAATAATAAACTTAGATTTTTTATGAACGTTTCATTATCTTTTTCAATAAACCTAATATTGTCACTATTGGTAGAAAACTGTGTTATCTTATACAATGCTTTTCTCTAAAGTTTAACCACTCCTAATTCTACAGTGCTTGCACCATTTTTATTTGACAAAATCTCATCCCAAGAAGATGTGACACTAATGTCATTCTTTGTGTCCCATATTGAGTATTGATATGATAATCTTTAGATTGTAAATAAAAAATTTCTGCATTGTCTAGATTCTGTTTTGTAAGAGAGCAGAAAGGAAAGATCTATCATTATTTGGAAGAGCAATCCTTTCTCTTCACTCACTAATTTAGAACAATTTTTCTCTGATAAGTGCCTAGGAAAAACAAGAGACACTTCTCAGATATTTAATTAAAGTAGAAGATCCCAATAAAAATCTAATTTGAAAGCTGGAAAAAGATAAACCCCCTGTCTCAGTTATCCAGTGCTTCTATGACAGAAATACCACAAGTGGATAGCTTTAAGAAAGAGAGATTTATTCTTTCACAGTTTAGAAGGCTAGAAGTCCAAATTCAGGGTGCGAACTCTAGGGGAAGGCTTACTCTCTCTGTTGGTTCTGGGGAGACTCCTTGTCATCAATCTTCTCAGTGCAGGAACCTCAGGTCCAAAGGACACTGCTTTCTTGATGGTAGGAAGTCCCCCTGTCTCTCTGCTTGCTTCTCTAGAAAAAATTTTCATACAGCTTCATTTTTTTGTTTGTAATCCAAATCACAGATTACATCATTATATTAAAACTTTAGTATATGTTGTCTACTCATTGGGGATTTGCAATCAGAGAATAAGAATGAACATTTCTATTTTAATAAGCATGTCTCACATAAAGACGAAGATACGGAAATATGTAAAAAATATAAAGCAAAGATCTTGTGTTTCTCTCCATGTTCGGAAAATCTATCCCTTGCCTTTAACAAATAGAAAACTGGGCAAAATATGTGAAACAACTCTTTCCAGACAGTGGAAAAAAAGCAGTTTCGGACTGTAATCCCTGAGAGAAAAAGAAACAAATGAAGTGACCCTTACGATCACCCTGTCTTTCTGCCTAGAGCCACATTTCAAACTATGATGCAAAGGGAGTCCAAGCAGAGTATGATAGTATCACTAAATTTAGGAGACTAATTGGAGTTCAATAAAGTTGAATTAGCTATTATGTGGAGTACAGTAAGGGACAAGAGAGAATGCACAGAGAAAAAGCCCCAGAAATTTTAACAGTGATTATCTTGAATCTTTGACTGAACTCTAAGCTGTACATGCCCAAGGTAAAACTTGTCAAGGTCCAACAGAGTATTACCATGAGGCTATAAACTGAACAATTCCCAAAGCTCTCACAGGACTGAGAAATGCTCAGATTCAAAGATACCAGAGTAAAGAAACCATAATGAACATCCAGGCATTAATTAGAGACCCCAGAAAATCTTGCCTTAGTAACAGGGCCAAGGTGGAGTTAGGAGTAAAAGGTATTCTATGCATATTCTAACAACCTCCTTAAAAAATCAAGTTTATCCACAAATAACGTGAATTCTTATAAAACAAAAAACAAGACACACCTAAAAATATTTAAATAAAAACAACAAATCCAGACATTAAACAACTTACCATTTGAAATGTCCAATAATTAATAAAAAATTACCAGACATGTCAAAAATCAGGAAAATATGACCAATAACCAGGAGAAAAATCTATCAATAAAAACAGACACAGATATGATCAAGATGATAGAAGTAACAGAAAAAAGACTTCTAAAAAGCTACGTAAATATACTAAAGAATTTAAATGAAAATATAAACATGAGAAGTAAAAGATATTTAAAAATAACAATAACTAAATGGAACTTCTAGAAAATAAAAATGCTGTATCTAAAAAAAAAAAAAAAAAAAAAAATTACCAGAGGGCTTAATATCAGATTAGACACTACAGAAAGAAAAACAAAGACTATCCAAACTAAAACAGAGAAAGACTTAAAAAAAAAAAAAAAAATGAACAGAGTCACAGTTACATGTAGGACAATACCAAGCAGTAGAAAATGCATATAGTTGGAATTATGGAGGGATAGCACAGAGAGGGCAAAAAAAACTGGAAAAAAATGATGGCTGGAAAATTTATATTCAAAGGGATAAGAATTAGATTTCTATGGACTTTTTATCAGAAATAATACAAACAGAAGAAAAAATCGTTGCTGTTATTAGGTGCTGTGGAGTTGGTTCCAACTCATGGCGATCCTATGTACGACAAAACAAAACACTACTCAGTCCTAAGCCACTGATGAAAGAAAACAAAGTCAAATCAGAATTTCATATCCAGCAAAAATATTCTGAAGAAATGAAGGTGAAATAAAGAAATTTTCAGGAAAACAAAAGCTGAGAGAATTCATCACTAGCAGACTTGCACTTCAAGATATAGTAAAGAAAATTCTTCTGGCTAAAAACAACTATTCCATGTGGAAAATCAGATCTATAAAAAAGGTATTAAGATTTTCAGAAACAGCAAATATTCAGGTAAACTTAAAAAAGAATTTTATTCCTTGTTTCATAACTTATTTAAAAAATAAAACATTTGTCATGTTGCACATTCATTACAAAAGTTTATCTTTAAGTGGAAATTGGAAATAGATAGTTTAGATTGGAGTTTTCAAGCCCTCAGTAACAGAAGGACCAGGCAAAAGCTGATTTCCTGGACTTAATGGATATTTTAAGTTAAGGAAAAATAAATCATGAAGGCCTTCAAACTTGAAAATTTTTGATTGAAATTTAAGACACTCCACAACATGGCATCTACAACATGAGCAATAGAGTTATTCACCACTATTTTGCAACATATTATAGAAGGTTCAAGAAAGTTGGACAGCCCTTTATATTTTTTTTTTTAATGATTATCCTTTCTCTGCAGTTATTGATGTTGTCACTATCTAGAATGGAATTTCTGCTAACTCAACGCCACTTAACCATTTCTGCCTAGCCCAAGTCTACCCATTATTTGAGGTCTATCTCAAAAGTGACTTCCTCCATGGAGCCTTTCTTAATTCTCCTTGACAAAAGTAATCTTCCCTTATTTCGAACCCTCATGACACATTATTAGTCTGATAATGTATATGATCTGTGTTTATGTTATGTATGTACTTAGCTCATATTCATTGGCTACCTTTGCACAAAGAGTATTCTGTTTACTGTGTTACCTCTCTCATGCCAGATTAAATTAAGGAAAGAAATATTTCTTGAGTACCTACTATATATCACTATAGAACTAATCATTTGACAAATACTAATCTTTACCACAGCCAAAGAAAGAGATATTGTCATTTCCATTTTACACATCATGAAACGAAACCTTTGTAATTTGGCGAACTATACCAAATAACTAGCAATTGCAAAGCCAGAAGAATAACCCAGGATTCTATGACTCCAAAGCATATGTGTTTTACTAAAAATTGTGTATAATTAATTGGTAAAAATAAATATAAAATGAGTAGTTTATACCAGTATATAAGTTGTTAAAATATGAAGTAATTAAAAGAAAAGAACTGGTAGAAAGAAATGAAGAAAAATTCTAACAAGCATCTGAAGCAGAAATTCTAACTATTTTAGTTTAGAACATTTTCTACAGAATACCCGAGGGCATATAAAAGGATAAATCATAGTAACTTTCAACTCAGTAAAGACACAGCTATCCTTTACAACAAAAGCCCAGCTACTACTAAAAACGATTGTCTTAAAGGGATAAAATTGGTGTCAGTTTGGATTTCTTAGAGTTATAGGAAGTAACCTGATTAAACCATGCCTTGAATCACTGTTGTCAGCTCCAAAAGTAATCGTATAAATTCCTAAACAAAGAAATATATATATTTTTTCAAATAGTTCCTGGGTCTATATCCTAGAAACTAAAATAATGATAATGAGACAGCTTTTATTTGTATATCATTAATTAATAAAATGCCTCCATCATCCCAAATGATTACGGAACACAGCTGTGAAACTTCAAGGAGTACTGGAGCATCTTGCTCAATGACAGTGATTTTTGAAAGAAATAAAGTCAAGGCTTCTACCAGATGGGTAACATATGGCTTATGACAAGTCATCACCTAAGTTGTTAAACTATTCACATGTATTATTTGTCCATATATTGAAATGCAGAATACTTAAAATTATAAACATCTCTTGGTCTCATGACAGAACAATATAAAAATATAGGGGATTATCTCTACATATACATTTTTTCTGGTGGATATATATCATGGCCAATAAAAGAGATATAATTTATCAACATATATTTCAAAATATAGGCAGGTATTAGTAATTTTCATTTTAGTCACCTTAAGTCACAAATGTGCAAAATGACCACCTCCAGTGCTTTATGAAAATAACGTGATAAAGGTTGAAGCATGTGTCATTAATATCCAAAAGATGTATACCACCAAAAAAACCAAACTGATGCCATCAAGTCAATTCCAACTCATAGCGACCCCATAGCACAGAGTAGAAGTGCGCCACAGGGTTTCCAAGGAGCAGCTGGTGGATTCAAACTGCCAACCTTTTGGTTAGCAGGCAATCTCTTAACCACTGTGCCATCAGGACATATATATATATATATATATATAAGATGCATATATCTTATGAAAATAGACATTTAATCCTATCCCTGAGAGACATCAACAAAATTTTCCCAATGTGTAACTTTAGGATATTGAACCATTTAAAAAAATATATTTCCTTAGACTTTCTCCTCAGCATACATTCCAAAGTGCTTCATAATGATAATAATTAAAATTTTAAATAATGATGATCTTCAATAATAGGAAGCAATTATTGTGGTAATAATCTATGGAAGATAACTTTAAATGGCTAGTAGCAAAGGCAAAAATTATAAAAACCGTATAATGATGGTAATCAAAGGAACAATTTCCATACTAGAATTGCTTATTTCACAGCAACCTGGTTAATTAGTATTGTCCGTTTCAAATCAATTAAAAAATAAACAAGTATATATTAACTAAGATAAATAAGTAGAGTGTCTTTCAAAATAACCAAGAATATTCCTAAGCACAACCAAAGACCCAATTGATAAATATTTGTGGAAATATACGTCAACAGTGTAAACAGGAGAGAAGTATAGATTTTTAGTGTTTAATTATTAATTGTAATGCTAATTAACACAGTTTCATCATGTCACAAGCACTACCTAATATGTAAGCTTTATGACAACAGTGATTTTGTTTACCACTGCGTCCACAGACCCGGGACTTGACACACAGTAGATGTTAAATAATTATTTGTTAAATAGATGAATCAACAGATTAATAAGCTCTTCTGAGACTATGTTTTTCAATGGAAGTTTCTATGTTTACTCTTTTTCAGTGTTTGATGAACATTTTCTCTTGGACCTCTCTCTATATTCTTACTGAGTCCATAGGTTACAAGGACATTTTCCAAGGTGAAGAGGAAAAAAATGGCTACATTTCTAACAAGGTGCCTAGAAGATTTCTTTTTTATTTTTTTTTTCCTTGATTCCGTTGAACAACATGTGGCCCAGAGGGAACTGGAGAGCTTAACATATGGGTTAAAGTGCTACTTTTGCTGTTTCATTGTGCGCTGCACAGTAAAGTTTTATGGTTTCCAGAAAAACAAATGAAAACAGTAATTCAGTCTCTAGTATCTCTAGAAGCCCTAAATTTTTGTTCTCACTACAGCAGAGCCATCTTAGAAGCTTTTATCACAAAATTTAAATTCCTGAATCAACAGTGCAATTCAAACAGCAAAGCTGTTAACCCATCAAAGAAGTTTGTGTTGCAGAGGACAATGGAAGGGCAGGGATCTCTTCCAACTTATTTTTATAGTCTCAAAAACTAACACACACTGTCTGATAACTCTTACATTTTAGAACCCAGAGTTCTTATATTAAAGCAGGGTCTTATTGACCTCTAGCCCCAGCACCAGCTGTTGTGCTCCAAGGTTTCATGAGAGATGGTTGTTATCAATGCTGCTAGATGCTTGAGTATGATAAATAGGCAATAAATGAATTACTGGAATGACTATAGGATTAAAAGTTTGTTTTTGTTTTTTTTTCTAAAAACAGTAGAAATAAGGTCTTACTAAGGGGATACGGTTCTGGAAAAAAGAAATAACAGACTCTAATTAAGATAAGCAAGTAAAGACATTTCCTTTTTTGGGGATGAGAAGGCTAATAAAAGTGATGACCACAGATACAAGAGGGGAGGCTGGGATAAAATAAAAATATAAAGTTAACTTTCTGATTTTGTATCTTGTGACTACCTAGTTCAAATGTGTCAAAAGAACATGGGAAAGTTCAGGTTAAAAGTGGTGAAGTCTACAGAGCTTAGTTCTGGAACTTCAAAATTGTTCAGCATTTTCATAGAAATAAAGGGCATCCAACTTCGTAATGAAGAAGTTAAACTGTCCCTGTTTGCAGATGATATGATACTATACATAGAAAACCCTAAAGACTCCACGAGAAATCTACTGGAACTAGTAGAAAGATTCAGCAGAGAAGCAGGATACAAGATAAACATTCAAAAATCAGCTGGATTCCTATACACCAATAAGGAGAACAATGAAAAGGAAATCAGGAAAACAATACCATTTTCAATAGCCCCTAAAAAGATAAAATACTTAGGAATAAACCTAACCAGGGGTGTAAAACACCTATACAAAGAAAACTACAAAACACTACTGCGTGAAACCCAAAGGGATCTACATAAATGGAAAAACATACCGTGCTCATGGATAGGCAGACTAAACATTGTGAAAATCACAATTCTACCTAAAGCAATTTACAAATACAATGCAATCCCAATCCAAATACCAACAATGTTCTTCAAAGAGATGGAAAAACTAATCATTAACTTTATATGGAAAGGGAAGAAGCCCCAAATAAGTAAAGCACTACCGAAGAAGAAGAATAAAGTTGGAGGACTTACACTACCTGACTTCAGAACCTACTATACAGCTACAGTAGTCAAAACAGCCTGGTACTGGTACAACGACAGATACATTGACCAATGGAACATAATTGAGAACCCAGATGTAAATCCATCCACCTACGGTCACCTGATCTTCGACAAGGGCCCAAAGTCCATCAAATGGGGAAAAGACGGTCTTTTTAACAAATGGTGCTGGCAAAACTGGATATCCATCTGCAAAAAAACGAAACAGGACCCATACCTCACGCCGTATACAAAAACTACTTCAAAATGGATCAAAGACCTGAAGATAAAGCCTAAAACTATAAAGTTCACAGAAGAAAAAATAGAACCAACACTTCAGGCCTTAATACATGGCATTAACAGGATACAAACCATAACCATCAATGCCCAAAACCCAATAGATAAGCTAGATAACTGGAATCTTCTAAAAATCAAACACCTATGCTCTTCAAAAGACTTCACCAAAAGAGTCAAAAGAGAACCTACAGACTGGGAAAAAATTTTTGGACAGTACAAGTCAGACAAAGGTCTAATCTCCATAATCTACAAGAAAATCCAACACCTCTACAACAAAAAGACAAATAATCTTATTAAAAAATGGGCAAAGGAAATGAACAGACACTTCACCAAAAAAGACATTCAAATGGCCAACAGACACATGAGGAAATGCTCGTGATCTCTAGCCATTAGAGAAATGCAAATTAAAACCACAATGTGATACCATCTCACCCTGCCATTACCGGCACAAATCAAAAACACTGGAAATAATAAATGTTGGAGGGGCTGCAGGGAGATCGGAACTCTTATGCACTGCTGGTGGGAATGCAAAATGATGCAACCATTTTGGAAAATGATATGGCACTTCCTCAGAAAGCTAGAAATAGACATACCATTCGATCCAGCAATTCCACTCCTCGGAATATATCCTACAGAAATTAAGAGTCGTCACTCGAATACACATATGCACACCTATGTTCATGGCAGCATTGTTCACAACAGCAAAACGATGGAAACAGCCTAGTTGCCTATCAACAGATGAATGGATAAACAAACTATGGTACATACACACAATGGAGTACTATGCAATGAGAAAGAACAACAATGAATCTGTGAAGCATCTCATAGCATGGATGAAACTGGAGGACATTATGCTGAGTGAAATAAGTCAATCACAAAAGGACAAATATTGTATGAGACCTCTATTGTAAAAACCCATGAAAAAGTTCACACACAAAATGTAACAATCTTTGTTGGTTACCAGGGATGGGAGGGGTGGGGGGGAAATACTAAATAGGCAATAGATAAGTGGTATCTTGGGTGAAGGGTGAGACAGTACACAATACAGGGGAAACTAGCACAACTTGTACAAGGAAAGGTCATGGAAGCCCCATAGACACATCCAAACTCCCTGAGGGACTGAATTGCTGGACGGATAGCTGTGGGGACCATGGTCTCAAGGAACATCTAGCTCAATTGGCATGACACAGCTTATAAAAACAATGCTCTACATTCTACCTTGGTGAGTAGTGTCTGGGGTCTTAAAAGCCTGTGAGCGGCCATCTAAGATATTCCACTGGTCTCATCCCCTAGGGAGCAAGGGAGAATGAAGAGAACAGGATACAAGGAAAAGATTAGTCCGAAGGACTAATGGTCCACAGCTACCAAGGCCTCCACCAGACTGAGTCCAGTACAGCTAGATGGTGCCCGGCTACCACCACTGACTGCTCTGACCAGAATCACAACAGAGGGTTCTGGACAGAGCTGGAGAAGGATGTAAAGCATAATTCTAACCCCCCAAAAAAAGACCAGATTTACTGGCCTAAAGGAGACTGGAGAAACCCCGAGAGTATGGCCCCCAGACACCCTTTTAGCTCAGTGGTGAAGTTATCTCCAAGGTTCAGCCTTGGAGTGGGCAGCCCCGTAAAATCAAATGAGACTAACTAGGTACAGTAGTCCAGTGACAAGGGCCTGAAGGCAGAAGGGGACAAGGAAGCTGGTGATAGGGAACCCAAGGTTGAGTAAGGATATTGTTGATATGTTGTGATATTGTTAACCATTGTCATAGGGCAACATTTGTAGTAACTGTTAAATGAGAAACTATTTTGTTCCATAAGCCTTCATCTTGAGTGAGAATAACAGCACAATTAGAAGAGCGTAGTCAATGTCACTGAACTGTGTATGTAGAAATTTTTGAAATAGTGTATCTTTGGCTATGTGTATTTTCACCAAAAGAAAAGGTTGAGAAGTTAGAGGGTTAACATGTTGTGGGGTTGTTAACCAATGTCATAAAACAGCATGTGTACTACTGTTTCATGAGAAACTATTTGTTCTGTAAGCCTTCACCTGAAGTACAATAAAAAATAAAATAAAATAAATTGTTCAGCATTTTCAAAGTTCTATTATATGTGAAGTTCTACAAGTGATATAGTCAGAGTCATGACTGAGTGAATGAATGAATCTTAAAAATATTCTCCAAGACATTTGTAAAACTCTTTGGGGCTTATTTTTGTAAATCGTTATGCCAAGTTATGTGCAATAAAATTACTGGGCTAGACTCCAGTTAGCATTCTTGTTTCCTATTCCCGGATTGTTGGGGTTGAGCTATCTTTCAGCCCTCTCTGCTTCTACCTATGAATATGAGAACAGTGAAAAGACACAGTTTTCTTGCAGTTAATGAAAAGAAAGGACAATCTAAGAAAGCAGCCCCAACAGAGAGCAGCCCACATTCCTCAGATCTAGGCAGGGGACAGAAAACAACAAAAGTGTCCCTATCTCCAGTTACAGGAAAAACTCCCTATTGTCAAAAGTCCCAAGAATGATTCAGATCACTTAGCTGACTCAAGTCTTGTATAAAGGAGATATACCTAGCCATTATTCAGATAGTTTCGTTCTTTAAAACTATTTGATACACCCTAACCCCTGCTACTGAGACATAGTTAAAGTAGCTATACATCCTGGATTTTCTGGGTCAGCACTAATTTAAAATTTTCTGTCCCATTGTTGGTGTGTGAGCTCTAGATTTTGACTCTAGAAATAGAGTCAAATACAGCACTGGGTGTTTTAAACTCTTTAACTCAGGCAAGGGCAGGAAAAGGAAGTTTGGAGGGAGGTATCTTAAGAGTTTCTAAGTTCGAACCTGATTTTCAGCTTTTCAAAAGATAGGACGCAGAATTTGGAAAATCAGAGAGATCAAGATCATGAAGAGGCTAGCAGAAAACATTGATTCTTTTAGATAAAGAGTATTTGAAGACCATAGATTAAGTTTGAACACATCTATGGAATTTCTGGGCTGAGACTGGTATAGCTGCCTATTTAAGTTACTACAATTGTCTTATTTCTCATCTTTGAAGCAGTCAGCAAAGACTCCAAAATGACAATAGAATTTGAGAGTGGACATAAAGCAGATGCCCTGCTCTTGCCTCTTTTGTTTACTTGTAAATACTCTGTGTGTGTGTGTGCGCGTGTGCGAACTTTTTCATCATCTTTCCCACTACTTTGTAAGTTTCTTTAAGGTAGCCGTATATTTTTTATGTTCTAGAGCCTGGCATAGAATAGGCATTTAATAAACACATGTTTGTAGCATTAATGAATGAATTCTTAAGTGAATTAATGCTATTTCCAAGGAAGGAAGAGTAAGTAAAACGTAATAGTTACATCAGTTTTAGCTAACATGCATAAATACCTTTTGCATGAAGAAGTACAATTTTGACTTTTAAAGTGAGATGAAAGGGGAGCAAATTTGTTTTTCTAGCTTATATGTAACAAGCAATGGGGGTATAGACCAGAGATGGTTGCCTAGCAACTAATTACCACTAATAAGGAAAGGTCTTGGAGAAAGACCTGAAGAAAGTATCCTAAAACACTGCTGCACAGAATTTATTTTCTCACTCAGGTACAGTTAGTTCTTGATTATTTAATTCAATTTCATAATATGATTTATAACTAGTTATAGACCATTTGGCTTGCCTCCTAGTAGCATAGAGCAGACAATATTCTCCATTTGCCTTAATTCAATCAAGTCCTCACCCTCAGCTCTGCTACACTCAACGAGGAAGAGACAAAAGCTGAGTCAGCTTTCTAAAGGGACCAGGGAACAGAGGCAGATGGAAAACACGGAGCCAAAGAACCAGCTTTCTGGAATCAGATCAAGCTATAGGGAAAAGACACATGGAGCAAAAACGGCCACAATGGATCACACTGGGAGTGAACGGTAACCACCATATCTTACTACTCAGATTAAAATCTGAAGAGGTTTACGTTGCCTAGACCAACTCATTGCCTTCATACTGGATATATTGGACAGACATGTTTTCCTAGGTCTACACAATACTAGCCCCCGTAATATTTTTCAATTTTAAATTATTTATCACTAATTACAGTTTGGGATATTTCACAAGCAGAATGTGTAATTGTACACTTCTTGAAAAATTGGAAATTCTGGCAAAACTGAGCAACTACACTTGGGGCATATTAGTAATGCTTCCTTTAGAAAAAGCACATATTCTCCAATGTACCACCATCCTCATCATTCCCAAATGATAAAACAACTATTATGTAATGATTATTTTCAGGGATGCAAAAGGTAGTGGTGGGATTGAAGCAGTGGTTTTCTGGAGCCAACCTGTACTTGCTCAAGAGAGATGGTTGCGCATTATCTCTTCCCAAGTTCAGTGGTATCATGATGATAGCTTGAGATCAGTTATGGTGGGATTATTTACAGCCGGCAAATCTTCAAATATTACAAATCAGGTTTCGCTTCCCACCTCAAGGAAATGGTTGTTAAAATAGTTACCAGTATACCACTGGATTGAGGCAAAAAGAAGAGAACACACCCACCCAAAAGGAGCAGCAGCTACTCACAAAGCCGCTTCAATCATTTATGTTTCCTGCCTTATAGAATAAAATCACAATTCTCAACAGTAATATACAGGATCTATCATGATCCATCTCTACTTGCCTTTTAAACGTTAGAAAAAAACAGCCCATTCCAGCCATAGTGAACTATTTGCCATTTCCAAGGCAGGATATTTTTTTCTCTTTGTGCGTTTGTACATATTATTTAGTTTTTCTGGAATGAAGGTATTCTTTTCCATCTATCTGACCAAGTCTGCCTGTCCTCTAAGATCAAGCTCAGTATCTTAGCCTCCTCCGAGTTCTCTCTCAAATTGGCCTCAAGTCATATTTTGATGCTCCACCTCAGTGCTTCCCGAACGGGTAGCACAACCCTCTAATAGTGTTACAATGAGCTTACTGCTTTTTTGATTGTTTCGCTCCCCTGTTGGATTTTGTGTTACCTGAGAATACAGTTTTGCATTATTTGTTTATTTAATATCCCTCCAGCATGATACTTTGCCTGTTACCTAATCAGTGTTTAATGGAAGTTTCTAAATTTTAATAAAGATTTAGAATCCAAGGAGATGACATTCTTTGCATTTTGAGACATTTCGTACCTGGTTATTATAGTTATGAGAAATCCTATGGGGCAGTTCTACTCCGCCGTATAGGGCTGCTGTGGTTTGGAATCACCTCGACAGCACGCAACAACAGTTTCAGGATATACTGTCTCCTAACAGAAATCTGCTTCTCAAGCCCGAAACATAAGGGATGAAGTGTGAGTGAGAAGGGAGCCAGGTGAGAGAAACAGCATGGCTTACCAAGATCACATGGCTCTTGTGCTTTCCATTGGGTCCCAGTTGCTTCTCTTATCATTTGATTCTGTTCCTTCATCCTTATCTCCCTAGTGCTAAGAATTCCAGCACAGGTAGTACTTACCTTCTTCTTAAAGGAACAGAGATTCAGTAACTATCCTCAATAGCTGGTTTCAGTATTTAATATTTTAAATGTCTAATTACAATGTGAGTCCATTTCTACCTTATGTGTTGTTCCTCCTCAGAGGCATCCCTGATCATTGCCTTATCATTGAGATTTATTGGTATCATTTCATTTACGAACTGCCCTTTTCGTTTTATATCAGGGACAGATGTTCAGTTTGGCAACTTCCCCAGCTGCAATCAATGTGCATAACACCACCGTTCCTTGATTGGCTCCAAAACATTTTCCTGTCTACAAACAGGAAGATAGTTTGTGGTTTCTGATGGCACATTTCAAGTGAGGTTGCTTAATTCATCTGCAGTTCTCAGTGTCTTGATTGTTTCATATTAATTGTTAAAAATAGACTCCCTGATGTTGCAAACTGAAAAATGGTCCTAAAGAAAAGGAGATTAAAACCATAGATAGTTCAATATAGTTACCAGACATCTTATTACACTGAGTCTTAAAATGAATATGTTGAAGAAATATTTAGATATGTTAGCCTTGAAAAGTTAGCTAGTTAGCAGGACAAAGTTGTTGACTGTGATGGTGGTTGTTTTCCTATTCAGTTGGTTTAACTGCTTTTAACCAGGAGGAAAAATAACCTTGGCAGTTCTTAAACACAATTTCATGACATATAATAAAAATAATCGCTAAGAAGAATGGTTTTAGAATAATTGCCACATGGATTTTCTTGTGTTAAATTAATGCAAATTGCTTCAAATTTAATGTAATAAGTGTACTTTGGCCTAGACCTTTATCAGCTTCTCAAATAGCATTTTAAAAGGCTTTTAATTATAATAAACATACAATCAGTCTTCACTGGGAATATTTTCCCCAATTCTGCTTCCATATGACTGTTTTTACTAATTGCCATTTTTATTTAGTATTTATTTAGTACTCATGATCAAGTCCATACAACAAAGTGAAGATATTTGCAATTCTCCATTCAGTTTGGTTCTGTTCTGACTATTCATTCCTCCCCAACTCTGAGACAATCAGAGAACACCTAAAAACTTTTAGAAGAAGTTTCTCACAGAAATTATTAAAGAAAATAAGCAATAATTACTCTCAGAAAAATTCCTCTGGCTTCTAGGGCTTTGTTCAGATTGTTCCCTTGTTAGAAATTGCTACTTTTCTAGGTATCTTAAAACAACCTGGTATTTGGAGAATTTAATAGGCTGACGCTACATAGGTTTATACTATTTCTATTTAAAAGTATTTTAAATAATGTTTTGCAGTGTTTATACCAGAGTGTCCAGGTTATATTAGGAAAGAGGAATGAGGTGTTTTTCCAAGTGACAGTTATCAGTGAGTAAGACATAGGGAGACGAATCACTTGGTCATCATATTGATCCGAATTCCTGGAGAACATAGATCATAAATTTGAAAGAGAAAGGCAGTGTATTATTTTAAATGAATAGTGCATAAGTCCCTTAAATTCTCTTTGAAAGAAATGGAGCACTAAAGAGGTTCCTTTTACTTAACACAGTCTCCCCCTCCAGTCTGGGTGGACATCTGCAATCTTTAGACTTCTTGACTATCCTCTTAGATCACTGTCTTTCAGGAGCTAGGCAATGAAGTATTCACTGGATGTGGTATAAGAGAATTTAGGTTCGAAAACAAGACTTGCCTCTTACCAGCTTGTTGACCTGACCAAGTCACTTAACTTCCTTGAGCATTAATAGTAAAATAGAGTTTTTTAAAGAAAAATGTAGACAGCTTTCAAAAATCACATAATATACAGCAATGCAATGTGGCTTTCTCCACAGAGCTCTGTTTCAGGGACTAGAGGAAAATATTCCATTAAAGTATCTAGTAAATTCCTAAAAATTGTGGTGTTGTATATTATGTTGTTACAAAATAAGGCATTAAACATAGGTTGTTTTATTAAAAATCATAATTGGTTTACTGCCAGAAGAAATTGGCAAGCACCCATATAAGTATACAAAAGTTTGACTCTCATCTTTGCTATTTCATTTAAGATTTTCATTTTAGCTAAGTGGCCTTGGCGATCTCATTTAACTCTTCTTAGCTTCATTTTTCTTCTTCTTCTATGAAATGGAGAAAATAACCCTAACTCTGATTACATCATGGGGTTATGTGAAAAATAAATAAAATAATGGGAAAAACATCTGTTGGATTACCAAGGAAAAACCCACATACATGAGTAGAAGTCAAGAGTATCTGGTAAGCAGTGACTCGATTTACTGCCATGCTCAGAAGGGGGCCAGTTATTAGGTGAGCTTTGCTCATTCATTCATTAATCTCACACTGGTATGTCTCAATTTTTGTACCAGGGTGCAGAGACTAATATCATAAATCAGAATCCCCTAATTTCAATATATGCATAGTCCAGAAAGGGTTTGCTAGCACAGTTTATTTAAAGTTTTAATTGGAAGGCCTTTCAACATATTCTCTAGGTGGCTACATGCTTAACTACTCCCTTCTTCTTACATCAACCTGCTTTAATCAAACATGATATGTGTACCTATTTCCCAAGGCATCTGATATAGGGATGTTGTCTTTTCGCTAAATGAATATCCAAGTGTGATGTTAAGATTGTATGTCAACTTGGCTAGACCATTATTCTCCGTGTTTTAGTAGTTGTATAGTGTTGCGATCACCGCCATGATGGAATCTGCTGAGTGGCACTGGCGGAGGTGGGGCCTGTGGCAGCTCACTGCCCTCTCAGTTTCATCTCTCTGCCTTCTGCCCGTTACCTTCTGCCTGCTCGCCTTGCCAAGGTTTTGGGCTTGTTCCAGACTCAGCAACTGCCTCTTGTTGTCTCACCTCTGGTTCGTGGGACTTGAGCTAGCAGCTTACTTGCTGATCTCAGAATTCGTCGAACTTCTCAGCCTGCAAGCAAGAGTCTGGTTCCCCGACCTGTGGACCTTGGGTTCGCCAGCCCCTGCAGCTATGTGAATCAGGAGAAGCCTCGCTGTCTTGTCTGCTGATCTTGGAATTCACTGACTTCACAGCCTGTGAGCGGGAGCCCCTCTCCGACCTGCCGACCTTGGGTTCACCAGCTTCTGCGGCTATGTGAACTGGGAGAGGCCTCTACCCTGATCTGTGGACTTGGGACATTTTAGCCTCTACAATTGTGTGAGCTATTTCCTTGATATAAATCTCTCTATGTATATATTTATAGGCTTTACTGGTTTTGCTTCTCTAGAGAACCCAGCCTAAGACACCAAGTATATGTGTATGCCTTATTTTTTGCTGCAGTTTGACTCCAAAGCTACTTTCAAGAATGTGTTCCCATGTAAGCTGTAAAGACAGCATTCAGAGTATCCATCCTTATTTGTATATTTGCCCAAAAAGCTTTTTTTTTTTTCCTTCTGGACTACATATATCTCTAAATGTTCCTTGGATTTGCTTTGGGACATTATAGTTTTGTCTAAATATAGTGCTGTTGTACAGGATACACTTCTTTCACATTATTCCGAGGCCTGCATTTCCTTCAAACACAACAAAGTCATTGCGCTTGTTACTAGTAGATGATCCAAGTCTTCACTAATTGCCTCTTTCCTAAATTCTTGTAACATTCCCAATGCTTATTCCACTCATTTGGGAATGTTACCACATCCTGGAACATTTATTTAGCCATTTAATGCCAGTATATGTTTTTAAAATCACATCATTTATTCTTAGAAGGCAGCTTGTTGTTGTTGTGTGCCACTGAGTCGATTTCAACTCACTCTGACCCTGCAGGACAGCATGGAAATGCCCCATAGAGTTTCCTAGGCTATAAACTTTACTTGAGCAGATCTCCAGGTCTTTTCTCCTGCAGAGCTGCTGGTGAGGTCCAACCACAGACCTTTTTGTTAGCAGCCCAGCACTTAACCATTGCCCCACCAGGGCAGGAACTGGGTCTTAAATTCACTTGTTTCCAGACCTTCCCTCATCGAAATCTTGCTGAAATAAATTGACAAATGAGGCATCAGGATGACACAGCTCAGTATGTGACCTCCAATACATAGATATAATTTTACATATTAATAATAAATAATATATGTACATACATTATATGTATATATAAAATTATCACATATATAGTACAAATTACTCTTCCTCCACTTGTCTGCCAGTTTGTCATACTGTGGTGGCTTGCATGTTGCCAAGATGCTGGAAGCTATGTCACAGGTATTTCAAATACCAGAAGGATCACCCATGGTGGACAGGTTTCAGCAGAACTTCCAGACTAAGATGGGCTAGGAAGAATGTCCTGGCAATCTACTTATGAAAATTAGCCAATGAAAATTTTATGGATCACAACAGAACATTGTCCAACTTACTTGCTTTGGACACATCTCCAGGAGAAATCAATTGCTGGAGGAGGATACCATGTTTGATGAATTACAGCCAATCAGGGCACGGGAGACCTTGGTGAGATGGATTGGCACAATAGCCGCAACCATGGACTCAAACATGCTGGTGATTGTAAGGCGTGATCACAGGACCATGCATCATTTCGTTCTGTTGTACATTTGGTCGCCATGAGTCGGAGTCAACTCAATGGCAGCTGTCTATCTAAATATTACTCTTAATTCTCAGACTTAGACTAAGAGTAACTTGTTTATTTCCTTCATCTCTAAGAAACACAACAACAAAAAATTTTTCAAACCCCAGACTGATGCCCTAGTAACCAACACAGTGATTTTCAACAGTAATTATAATAATATTATCTGTGGTGCTAAATTGCATATTTGTTTTCATAGAGGGCTATCCTTATCTTCTGCTGTACTTAATAACCTCTTGATTTTATGTATGAACTCATTTCCTGAGGTTAAATGTCTCTATTTTATGGATTCATGTTTTAAATGCCTCTGGAAATCAAGGCTATTGTGAGAAATTGTATCAAAATCTGGAGGCAATTACCATAATAGTTTCAGCTAATACATAGCTAGCTATGTAGTCTGCTGCTCTTCAAATCTCCCTGCATTCCTAGGAGACAAGAGTCCGTTAGTTTGCTTTGCAACATTTCAGGACTCCATTTGGCCATGCTTTAGGCACATCAGTTTTCCTTTGTGGTTTTATACTGTATAGTCTGGCCTCTTTATGTGCACATTCATTTTCATTTTCTTTAATGACCCACGGCATGCTGGTCATACATTTTCAAAATGGCTACCAAGTAGAAAAATATGAATCTTTTTATTTTCGTATATTAATGGGTTTCTCCACTTCCCAATGCAGTGATTTTTGTTATGTGTAAATTAAAGGGATCAGCAAGAGGCACAGATAATTATTGAAAGAGCATTGGACTTCAGAAGATCAAAACTTGACTTCCAGTTTTGTCAGTAAATAACCATAAGATTTTGGTTGAATCTGGTAACTTTTCTGAGCTTAATTTTCTTATACCTATAAGAGGATAATAATACAAAATGTGTATCTCTGTAAGGGTGATTGGAAGGATCAGATTAGATACTTTAAGTGAAGAAACTTTGAAACTTTTAAGCATTGACTAAATTTAATACATCTGTATAATAATAACTAAAACCTTATATTTGGCACCATTTATGCTTGATTGTCCACAGAAAAAGCCACATGGAATAAGCTAGGTGTCCTTCTTGACATGTAGGATTATGAAGAGTCAAAATACAGGTTAAAACCCGGGAAAGAGGCCAGAGTTGGATGTTTAAATGGTGGACATATAAGAACAAAGTAAGTTGGAAAATAAATTTAAAACCAGGAAATTCCATGTGGAGAAAGCATGAGGAGAGATATTGTTAAAATGGTTGTCATTATAATTCTGACTTAAATTTTCAATCAGCGTCCAAAATCTAGCATGCCCATTCATGCATAAATGGAGCAAGCAATCAGCAGAGATGTAAGAGCTATGTAATTGGTAGCACTCATAGCGGGCAGATGGGCAGCGGCAGTCATGGGACCTAATAGGAAAAATTCAGTCTAGTCATGATAACATTAGAGTTGATGGAAAAACCCCAGTTATTAGAAAGATGGTGTAATGGATGAGCAATAAAAAGGAAAAGAAGGGTTTTGTTTTCCTTTTTAAAGAATTACAGTACAGAGATTTAAAAACAAACAAAAAACTAAGGGAGAAAAGATAAGAATAAAAATCTCTGTTGGGCAAACTCACAAGGCACACTTGATATTTGAATGAAAATGGTCAAAGGAATCTGTTTACCCCTTATCAACCACGCCCTTGGAATGTAGGTTGGTGCTTGCATGTATGTATGCATGAGGCCAAAGGTGACATTAATAGGCTCAACTACTAGGATTAGAGGAGTTTTATTCGACTTCATTGTGTTTCTTGTCTTAAGCAAGTTAACAGTGTATTGAATGAGATAGAAATTAATCTAGGAAGCATAAATGTTTATAAAATTGAAACTGTGATGATTCAAGCGTTTATTTAGTTGATTGCATGAAGTTAAGTGGTGGGGAGGATGGAATAGGGAGAAACATTCAGGCTGAGGAGCAGCATAACCTCAGTCAAAGGTCAGTATGGTCAGAGTGCTGAAAGCAAAGGGAAGAATAGCGAAAAATAAAGCTGTGAGGTAAGCAGGGTCAGGTCTTCAAGGATTTGTTTGTAGGCCTGTCAAGCATTTTGATCCTATGAGCAATGGTAAACCTTTGAGTGTTTTGAAGCAAGGGTTGACATATTTAAATCTGCATTTCCTAAAACATTGTGGCTGCAGTGTGAAGGAACTGAATGTGCAATGGTGAATGTGGTGATAATCGCTGGTGACTTTCGCAGTAGGCAGGAAAAATGACACAGCATGGACTAGGGCAATGGCGGTGGAGATGGAGAGAAGATGGACTTGAGGAATATTTAGAAGATAAATCAATTGACGGTGCTAATCCCTAGGTTGGAGGGAAGGAGAGAACAATGTCACAAATAATTCCTAAATTTCTGGTTGGGATGTTGATGCTGAAAACACTAGAACAGAACCGATTTGGGGCAATAATAATGGCTTCAGAGATATTTAATTGTAGGTGCCCTTGAGATGTCCAAATATAGATATTGGAATCTTAACTGGAAATACAGGCTTGACATCCAGAAATTTTAGGACTGTAAATAAAAATTTGCAAGTGATTTGCATATGGTTAGTGGTAGATTTGTTGGACAGCATACAGACCTATTCGAATTTTATGATCCTGCTTCCAGTTTTAAGGCTTCCTGACAGCACTTGGCTGGTAAAGAGAACAAGTAGTTGAGCTTATTCGTTGTTGGGGCTTGGCTAGACATATGTGACAAAAGAGGCAAGGGAATTAAAGGTATTATCAAGGGTGTATTGAAATATGGACAGTAGATGCTAACTAAAAATGGACATATTTGAAGGCAGGGAAGAAGGCAAGAAAGAAAGGTGGTCAGTGGACTTGAGGTGTGAATGAGGTCATAGATAAAAAGCTGAAGAAGTGTGAGATCAGAACATGATGTGCTTAAATTACTGATCTTGAAGATGGAATGTTTACAGGTGACTGCATGATACTCCACTGAGGTGAAGGACCTGAAGAGTTAGCATGCTGAACAGCCCCCCAAAGCAGTGGTGACTCGGAAGAGCAGAGGGGTGCAGAAATGTAAACACAACAGCTCACATTGTAGTCACTTGCTTAGGAATATCGGAAAGAGCATCTGCTGTTCCAGGAGATTTAAAAAGATTATCACAATAAACCTTTGGATTCTCTCATATTTGGATTTCAGCTCCAAATATTTATACATTAGAACCAAGTGCTTCTGGATATTCCACATTCCAGTTGGTATTACACCCATGTTTACTACTATCATAAAGAAATCAGAAAATAAAGCACAGAAAAATACCTATTTTGACAGCTTTGATTATTAGAAAACAGTGAAGACAGGCACAAGATATTTCCTAGTAGGCTCTTGGACAGAGAAAAGAAATGTAATTAAGATGTTGAATAATTTAATGATGTATACTCTCCAGAGCACATCTACTTTTACTGCAGTTGCTATTTCCAGATCCCATTTTCCAGCCAGCGATTTTTTCATGAGTTGTGATATTCACTTGAAACCTTAATCATTTTCAGAAATCCAGTTCTAAAAAGGAAATTGGGGCTTTTCCCTTTACCTGAAACTCACCTGAAAGAACTAGAGCTGCTGGTTCAACTCCTTTTAATAATTATGGAGGGTGAGCTAAGAGTAATGTAAAAAGATTTTTTTTTTATAAAGTCATTGATCACCCAGGCTTTCCCTGTGAAAACTTCAACATCCAATTTTTATGTCTCAGATTAAGCTGCTAAGTAGACACAAAATATGACCCAGGTAAAAATCTCTAAAGAGAACTATGTCATCAAAAAATGAACTATTGGCAGCATCATGAATAATGTAACTACATAGTAAGCGGGAAGCAAAATGTTCATACCCAAAGCTGTGATTTGAAGAGTTCCAATAATTAACTTCCTGTTTGCCCTTGATGTTATTTCAATGAATTTATTTGCCAAAATCTATCATTTTTATTTAACACCACGTATAAACTTTCATCCTTGTTCCTGGTTGTTTGTATCCTCAGCCTTGTCTCTACCATTCCCTTGGCTCCAGCACTGTGCCCATGTGGTCGTTACCTCTTGATTTTATAAAATTCCTCCTCAATTTTGCAAATGCTTTCCATCCCTAAAGGTAAGTCAGAAACAATAATTGATCCCATCCAACCATTAATTTCTACACTGTGGTAGGTAGAATAAATATACTAATCTGAAGAACCAGTGAATCTCTTATATTACATGGTAAAGGGGAATTAAACTTGTGAGTGAAATTAAGGTTGCTAATCAGCTGATCTTAAAATAGGAAGAGTATCCTGGATTGTTTGAATGGGTTAAAATATATGGAAGAGGTTGAAGAGAGGTAAGAGTCAGAGAGAGATTTGAAAATGCTACACTGATGGCTTTGAAGCTGAAAGGGCCACAGCCAAAGAATGAATGTAGGTGGCTTCTGGAAGCTAGAAAACGGATTTTCCTCTAGAACCTCCTGAAGGAATGCAGCCCTGCCAACACCTTGATTTTGGCCCAGCATGACCCACTTAAAACTTCTGACCTCCAGAAATGTAAAGTAACACGTGCTACTTTAAATATTAAAGTAATATGTGCTCTTTTAAGCTACTAAATTTGTGGTTATTTGTTGCAGCAGAAATAGAAAACTAACACACAAGCTTTTCCTTGTGTGTTTATTAGCAAATTTCTGCTTCTGTATCCTCATCTTCAGCAATAATTTGCACCAATTCTCCATCCACATCAGTAACTAGCATTGTTAGCAAATCCACTCTAGTTTACTGCACTGCCGTTAGGGGTTTCCGTTACTCAGCTTCAATATCGCAATTTCAAAGATATAAAAAGTGTTTCCATAAAGGAAACACTGGAGAACCCTGCTTTAGAGATGACAGAGGCTTCCAGGAACACTACAGAGAAAGATCACTGTCCTCAACCACTGATCACATTCACTAGGCTATCCTCCCCTGTGGGGTTGTTTTTCCCTTATTCCCAGATTTCTACGCCCATTCCTTACCAGATTCATTCAGTCAAACACATCATTTGACTACTTTTATTAGTGTCTCTTAGTGTGGTTTGGTGGAGAATTCTTACCTTTCATGCAGGAGACCTGGGTTTGATTCCTGGCTAATGCATCTCATGCAGAGCCACCACTCAGGAAGGATTTTCTCCTGTTGTGCATGGGGTCACCGTGAATCAGGTGCCTTGATGGCAGGTAACAACAGCAGTACGTCTGTTTCTAGGATACATATTGTCCTGTTAATCTTTTATTGTTGTTCATTAAAACAGCTCCTGAAGAGCCTTTTCTTCCAAGGTATTTCACAACAAATTGGGAAAGACATTGCTGATATTCCAGTTTGTCTAAATGAATAACAATCTCCCCAAATGCATTTAACTCATTTCTAATAATCGTCTGAATAATTTGTCATAAAATATTCCTAATCTGTGCAAAGTGTGGTAAAAATATGGAGAATAAAAGTCTGAAGAAGAGCAAATCTGAATTGTATCTAAAAACAAAGTTTTCAATTTATATCATTTAACATAGTGTAACTTATGGTTGTCAGGTATTGATCTATTTTTCTAACAACTATGTCAGGATTATTAATATTTGTATGCTTAGAGATGCTTGCAAAGTATGAGAAAATAGATTGTCCTTCTAAAAAGTCAAATATCATGCTACAATGTTTGTTACACAATTTTCTCAGCATTTTCTTTCTGAGGGAGTAGAAATAATTTTTTTATGCCTAAAGATGTTATTTATGAATTAATAAGCTGTCAAACTGCTTAGGTTATAATTTATAAACAGATGTATATTTCTTATATTTGTGCACATCTATTGTTTTTATACTAGACTGAAGATTCTACAGGGCAGAACCCCTGAATACTGAACATAGACAAAGGCTTGGTGGATTCATTCTTTTAAAATTAGCAATGGTAATGATCCTAAATATCATTTTTGTTTTTCTTTCAACATATAAGTCATAAATTCGCAGGCAGGATGTTCTAATTAGGAAACAGGGCTATAACAGATTATTTTGAAGGTGTATCACAAAAACCATTAACTTGATGGTTTATGCAGAGAATAATTTCAAAGTCAATTTGGAAGAATATATTGATAATCCAATTAGAACACAAGAATTTTTTTAATGTCTTTTCTGTGGAAAAAAATGTCAAGCTACAGTTTACAGAAATGATGAGGAATGATGAAATCAATACCAAAATAAATGAGTAAATTCCTGCCACCAAGTATGCAATCTATTCCTTAGGTTGATATTGAATCAGAAAATGTAAAACAAAGGTGTTCCAAAGTAACACAATATCTCAAGGGATATCTTCTTCTGGGCTGGTAGCCTTTGAAATAATCTAATATTCTGGCAAGTTAGGATAAAATAAACCAGATAAAATTTTTAAAAAAGCAAACAAACAACGAAACCTAACAAAAGAATTTTGAATCTCCTTGTCTTCATTTCCTAGGGCTGCCATAACAAAATACCAAAAAGTGAGTGGTTTTAAAGAACAGAAATATGTTGTCTCACTGTTCTGAAGGCTTGAAGTCTGAATTCAGGGAATCAGCTGTGCTGATTCCTTCTGAGGGCTTTGACAGAGGGACTGTTTCATGCCTCTCTCCTATTCTCCTGGGTTCTGGGGCTGCCGACAATCCTCGTCATTGCTTTGCTGCTATAGGTACATCTGTCTTCCCCTTGTATGTGACTGTTTCCCTGTGTGTCTTCCTCTTTTATAAATAATCACTAACTGAAAGTGAAGATGACCTGAAGCACTTACTGATGAAGATCAAAGACTACAGCCTTAAGTATGGATTACATCTCAACATAAAGAAAACAAAAATCTCCACAACTAGGCCAATAAGCAGCATCATGATAAACGGAGAAAATACAGAAGTTATCAGGGTTTCATTTTACTTGGATCCACAATCAACACCCATGGAAGCAGCAGTCAAAAATCAAACAATGCATTGTCTTGGGCAAATCTGCTGCAGAAGACCTCTTTAAATTGTTTAAAAAAAAAAGCAAAGATGTCACCTTGAAGACTAAGGTGCACTTGACCCAAGCCATGGTGTTTTCAGTTGCCTCATATGCATGCAAAAGCTGAACAATGAATAGGAAAGACAGAAGAAGAATTGATGCATTTGAATTACGGCGTTGTCGAATAATATTGAATACACCATGGACTGCCAGAAGAACGAACACATCTGTCTTGGAAGAAATATAGCGAGGATGTTCCTTAGAAGGGAGGATGGCAAGACTTCATCTCACGTGCTTTGCACATGCTATCAGGAGGGCAGGAGGTGCTGGGGGTATGGACCACACCAGGTGACATTGTCAGAAAGGGTGACACCAAATGACTGTCTATAAAAATCTTGTGCAGTGTTTCAGCAGAAATGTATTATTTTTTATAAAAAATATCTCGGTAGTTATAATAACAAAAAATAAATTTTGTAAGTCCCACTTACATTATCAGCACACCTGCAAGACTAATATTCTATGCTAATTTACTTTTTGAATCTTCTAATGCACTCAGGTCAGAGCTGTCATTATTACCCAGTTACAAGGATGCTTTCAATCACTTGGTTTTGTCTGCACACACTACAAGCATGCACTGTTGTTTTCACTGCTGCCAGTGTTTTTATAGTCACTGATTTCGTCAAATTTTCTGGTGTTTTAGCTACCATATTGTGGTAATTAGCATGGAGAGGTGACACTATGAGTTACCACACTGGGTGACACCAATCCTAGTGAAGCCATCGCAGGAGGGTCCAGTCCCTGGAGAAGGACATCACGCTTGATAAAGTAGAGGGTCAGCAAAAAAGAAGACCCTCAATAAGATGGATTGACACAGTAGCTGCAACAATGGGCTCAGGCATAGCAATGATGGTGAGGATGGCATAGGACTGGACAGCATTTCATTCTGTTGTGCAAACTGTTGGCTATGAGTTGGAGCTGATTCTACCACACCTATCAACAACAACAGAAGGGACTAGGATTAGGACCCACCCTCCTACGCGATTTAGGATCCAACCTCTTCCTGTAAGATTTAGTTAATTTAACTGATAATGTCTGCAAAGTAAAGCTATATTTCTCCAACCCAATTCACTTACAACAGTTAGACACTGAAGAATATTGAAAGAAGATAATAATTTGTTTTTAATTACTTTAACAAATAGGGTAAACAATAGTTTACTATTTTAGTAACAGCTTTAACAATATGATCATTCATATGAGAGTGAGAGAAACTCGTGTGAATACGGTATCTGAATGATGAAACTGGGTTGTAGCAGAGTTTGATAATTTAAATAAAAATGTTCGAAAGTCATTCATTTTTTACCTATATATGGTTATCTCTGGAAACCCTGATGGCGTAGTGGTTAAGAGCAATGGCTGCTAACCAAGAGGTCGGCAGTTGGAATCCACCAGGCGCTCCTTGGAAACCCTATGGGGCAGCTCTACTCTGTCCTACAGGGTCACTATGAGTCGGAATCTACTCGACAGCAATGGGCTTTATGGTTATCTCTATTGTGCCTAATTAAACTTTTCAGCAGGAATATTTTATGCCCAATTACCTCTTCTGAGCTACCACAAAAAAAAATAATATTCACATATTCTATTCCTGAAAATGCAGCTCATGTAAGGCTCACATTTTTGCCATTCTGAGTCATTAAATAATCTACAGTGATTGAGATGAAGAACTTTTGGAAAGTGAGAACTTTATCTATCTTTATACCACATTATTTTAATAGTCAGAATTCATTAATTATTTTATGAAACTTCATAGATGCCACATAATGTAAATGATCTTTTATTATTATCTGAAGTTTCTTAACCACAATTTAGATTTTCATAGAAATAAAATTATTTCAGTTCACCTTAGAGATAAATGCAGCTTCTTACATCTTTTTCACAGAATTGTATGGCCCCCGAATCCTTTGAAATTAAATGCCTAGAATATTAACTTCATCTTTGAAAATTCATACTCTTGAAGAAAAAGACTACTAATGCCAAAATGAATTTAAAAAAAATAAATCTTCTGATTCAGATGCTCATATATAAAATTGGGCCAATTTTGTTTTTGGCTACTAGCATACATTCTCCATGTTCTCCAAAACAGAGAAGAACATAAGGGAAAAGAAGCAAAACAATTAAGTGAGTAATTTACATCTAAATCTCTTGCCACTGAATCATGGAATACGAAAGATTCTACTTTTATTCAACTATGCTTCAACTATGTAAATCTGCTAAAAGTGAAAAAAGGCCTAGAAAATAATCTTTCAATATTTCATGTATGTTAGAGTCTTTGCTTGACCAAGTACTTTAAATGTTATTTTGATTGTTTTGTCAGTTAAATTTAATTAAAAAAAAGAAATCACTGTATTGGGAACAGATCAAGGAATTACCGAAATTTTAACTGACAGCCAATTTGAGATTTTTCTATCATTTTTTCATTTGAGTTTTAAAATATTTAAGTAATCTGTGACATCAACTTCATAAAAGGTCTTTATCTGTTTTGTTCACTGATATATCCCAAGCACTTAAAACAGTGACTATAAAATAGTAGGTAATTGATAAATATTTTTACCATATTCCTAACTAAAGCCCCCACATAAAATTTGTAGAACGGCTCCTTAGTCACTGATGTTTATTCATTCTATACAAACCTGTGTAAATAAATGTTATTTTATTTAACTAAGATTTCATAAGAAAATTATAATAGACATTTTAGGTTTACTTTTGAATTTTTTCTAATTTGTATTTCCTTTTTGATGCACTATATCAGAGATTCAGAATCTAATATATACAATATACATTCAATATTATATTCAAATTACTTCTCAACTCTATTATTTTAGTTTATTTTAAATTCTAGCTATCTGTGTAAAGGGCAAAAGTTTACAATTATCTCAGCAGTTCACATCAAGAGAGTTTTCTAAAGCTGAAATTTCACAACATAAAGGCTTTTAGCTTTTACCTTTGAGGAGGCTTTCCATATAAAACACAACATTACGAAACTTTTCATTTACCACACCTTGAATATTGGAGAGATTTTGCTTCTGGCTTAGGCTTACACCTCATTACCTCCACCCCTGCCACCCCACCTCACCCATGCCAGAAAAATGAGAGCACTGATTCTTTAGTGAATATTGCTTTCCCAAACAAAAACAAAATGACACCGAATCTAAAGCATTTGGTTGTTTCGTGCATTCGTCGGGTTTTTGTTTTTGTTTTTGTTTTTCCCATTTCAGAATAAGAATATTAGGACTTGACAATAAACCTCAAGCTACAAGCTAAAATGGCTCTTTGAAAAACGTCTGCCTAAAAATTATACCCTTTTTAATAGTTGGTATTTGATGCAACAACTCTCCATAGTACTGTGTAAGCCCAGAGTTTATTCACATTGGTATTTATAACATAATCTCACAGCCATAGCAGAGTTCTAGGTAAAAGAGAGTAGGTGCTTGCTTTATTACTGGTATGATGAATGTGAAGAGAGAAGCTCTGTTGTTAAATTAGTCTATTCCTCAGAATCTCAGAATTTTGAGCTTTACTAGGATCAAGTTTTTTTATGGTGTTAAGGTTTTTTTATTTTTTTATTTTTAGTGGTTTATATATGTGAATATGCTGGGAAAAGCACTAGAGAAATGTATTTCATTTAGGTTTATTCTGTCACAAATATGGTAAAACTGATTTATCTTATGTGTGGTTTCTTTATAGAATAGGAGCAATATTCACATCTGTTAATCAAACTGATATTCTTCAAAGAGAAATGCATATAACTCAGATAGCTATATGATATTTTAAGGTATATAATATTTTATGTACATCATTGTTAGATAGACAATTTTTTATTCAGTTTTTATTCTTGACATAGCTACTTGGCGCTGAGGCAATTTCAAAGAAGCTATTTTGATCCAGGTTCTTGATGGTGATACTTTGAGGTCCCTGAAAAAAAAAAATCTCTACCTTCTCTGATCTTGACGTCATCCCTCACTTTTACTCCATTCCTGACACCACTTTCTGGAGCTAACTCAAACGGTTAAACTACTCTTGCAAACTTCCAAGTAATAAGCCCAGTTAAGAAGTTATCAGACAATCTCTGGACAACTGCAACTAATCTTACTCTGTATTCCAAGGAGTGATCCATTTATTTCATCTAATATAATGTACCATTCATTGAACTGAAATTTTAATGTTAGTCAAATCCACCAATTATTTGCATCATAGAGGTCAACTACATTTTTCTTTTAATAGTTAAGAATTAATCTATTTTAAATTAAGTGTTTAGTTTGGTAGGAGTTCACTTTTGTCTATGATGAGAGATAGTAATCCAGTCCAATTATTTTTCTCCATATAATAAGCCAATTCTTCCAGTACTGTTTTTTGTTAAACAGTCTGTCTTTCCTGCACATGGGGTCTGTTTCTGAGTTACTTATTATATTCTACTGGCCTACATGTTTGTTTTTTCATGAGTCCCACGCTATTTTATTAGCAAATCTTTGAACTGTACAATAGTATTTGTAGAGTGAGTTCTCATCTTCGCTCTTCTTTTTCAACATTGACATAGTCAAAGACATTTTAAACTTTTATTTAAATTCTAGCATAAGTTTTTTAAATTCTTCAAAAATTCTCTTGTGATCAGATTTAATTGATGAACTAATTTGTTGCGAATTAACATGTTTATAGTAAATTATTTTGCCCATGTTGAGATTTCATCTGTAGGCTTGGAAGGACCTGCATCTACACAGGTTTTATTTTATGTCTTTATCAATAGAGTTTGCATTTTTTCCACAAAGTTTTTCCACATACTTTGTTAATTCGTAAATTATCTTCTATTTATTTTTGTTTTTAAATGATGCATTGTTTTCTATTATATTTTCTAGTAGGTTTCTTGTTGTATATGTTGGCATTATTAATTTTTGCAAGTTAATCATGGCAAATTTATTTTTATCCAGAAAATTGGTAAACTAGTTATTAGTTTTAATAATGTTTGGGGTGATTCTGTTGGGATGATGATGTAATACACACCACAAAAAAATTGCAGTATTTGTTTTTCTCTTCTAATACTTATATCTTTTATTTCTTTTCCTTTCTTATAGAATTTTCCAGAACATCTAACAAAATGTTGAAGAGTAAGAGTGTTTAAGTACACCTCCGGTTATATCAGTAGTAAATGGGAAGTGAGTATTTCTCTCACAATTTCCTATAGGTATTTGGTATTATGACTTTTAGTGAGATAGGGGAAATTCCCTCTATCTGTAGCTTCCTGAAAGTTTTTATTTTTTTTTTAAACCATAACTAAGCATTAAGTTTATTAACTTCTTTTGCTGATTCTACTGAGATAACTGATTGTTCTCCTTTATTCAATTAATGTAGTAGACTATTAAATATTCTGATGTGAACTAGTCTCACATCCTTGGTTTAAACTCTAGTTGATCAGAATGAATATTTTAAATACCATTTTGATTTTTGCATATATCATAACTTAAATGAGTCAATAATTTTTATTTTTCCCTTATAATTCATTTTCCACTCTAGAATCAAGGTTACATTAACTTCATAAAACTAAGTGGAAAAGGTTGATATCTACATTCTGTAACACTACATGTAAGAATAATGTAAGGGTAACTTGTCCCTTGAATGTTTGGAAGAATTCATCAATAAAACTCATTTGATCAGTGATTTTTAATTAGGAAGATGGGATGCACTTTAACAGTCATTTGAGTTCCTTTAGTAGGTAATGGTCTATTCAAGTTTCGTATTTTACTCTGCGCAATTTGAGCCTTTTATATGCTTTCCAAAACTTTAAATATTTCTGTTAAGTTTTCAAAATTTATTATCATATAATTGTTTATAATATTCTTTTACTGTCTTTCAATTACTGTTGTGTCTTTAGTTAATCATTTCTTTTTCATTCCGGATTTTGTTTATCTCTATATTCTGTTTTTCTTGACGATTTACCTGAGGATTGTTTGCTTATTACTCTTTTCAACAAGCCAGGTATTTCTTGCTTAAACTTTCTTGTGTTTGATTGTTTTCTATTTCATTAATCTCTTCCTTACCTTAATTACCTTCTTTCTTTGGCTGGGTTTATTCTGTTGCTCTGTTGATGTTTTACTAACTTCTTGAAATAAATGCCTGTCTTTCTCTCTCTCTCTCTCTTTTTTTTCTCTTTCTTGCTCAATGATAAATGTACTTAAAACCATAGATCTGGCTCTAGGCAGAGTTGTGTTGTGCCACGCAAATGTTGACAAGAGGTGTTTTTTTTTACCATTCAGTGCTAAGAATTTCCTAACTTGTCTTTTGAATTCTTATTCCAGACAAGAATCTTTAGTGGTTGACATTTTAGCTTCCAGATGTATTCGATTTTTAAGATATTCTCGTTATTGATTTCATTTTATTCTACTTCAATCAAAGAAGATAGTCTTTGTGATGTTGAATCTTTGAATTTATAAGGCTTTTTTGATTCCTAAAATGTGGTTGATTTGTGAATAGGCTTCAAAAGAAAGTATAAAGTTATATATTCATACTAGCTTGCATCATCTTGATCTATTATTCCTTTTACAAGAACATAACATTTTTATTTGTCTCTTATGAAGGTTTCACATTAAATTCTTTTGTCTGTTTTTAAGATTGTTAATCTATCTTCCTTTTGGTTAACATTTGCCATAAATATCTTTTTTTTTCAATATTTTTACATTTAAACTTGTCTCAAGTGAGTCTCTTGTGGACAACTTATTAGTGAACTGTTTTTTGGAGCTTTAGATTTTTGATTGATGTATAGAGAATTTTCTTTTCTGCTGTTTATTGTTATATCAAGACTTACTTCAATCTCTTATTTATGTGTTTAACATCAAAATCTTTATGCTTTCCTATATAGAAAATTAAGTATATAGATAGCAGATATAGATATATACATTATTTAATTATTATATTTTTAGACAAATGTAATCTTCTAGTCAGTTACATAGTGATACTTGAATATCCACCATTCATGTGTAGTTTGTCGTACTGTGGTGGCTTGTGTGTTGCTGTGATGCTGGAATCTATGCCACCGGTATTTCAAATACTAGCAGGTCACCAGTGGTGGACAGGTTTCAGCAGAGCTTCCAGACTAAGGCAGACTAAGAAAAAGGACTTGGCAATCTATTTCAGAAAATACTGGCCTGTGAAAATAGTCTGAAATTGATCAAATAGCAATCAAGATGCATTGATAATTAGTGGTGATTGCAATGTGAAAGAAACAAAGAAGAAGGATCAGTAACTGGAAAATATAGACTTGATGGCAGAAATGATGCTGGATATCATACAATAGAATTTTACAATACCAGCGACTTCTTATTGCAAATACCTTTTTCAACAACACGAACAGCAATTTTAGATGCGGACCTCACCAGATAGAACACACAGGAATCAAATCAACTGTATCTGTGGAAAGAGATGATGGAGAAACTCAATATCTTCAGTCAGAACAAGGCCAGGAGCCAACCTGGGAACAGACCATCAATTGCTCATACGCAAGCTCAAGTTGAGGCTGAAGAAAATTGAAACAAGTCTACGAGAGCCAAAACATGACCTGGAGTATATCCCACCTGAATTTAGAGACCATCTCAAGAATAGATTTGACATATTGAACACTAATTAGCAGATGAGTTGTGGGATGACATTAACAACATCATACATGAAGAAAGCAAAAGGTTATTAAAAAGACAGAAAATTAAAAAAAGACCAAAATGGATTATCAGATAGACTCTGAAACTTGCTCTTGTACGGAGAGTAGCTAAAGAGAATGGAAGATATGATGAAGTAAAAGACCTGAACAAAGTAAAGTATTGTAATGAAATGTGCAGAGACCTGGAGTTAGAAAACCAAAAGGGAAGAACAGGCTCAACATTTCTAAAGAAGAGAGAGCTGAAGAAAAAAATTCAAGACTTGAGTTACAATATTAAATAATTCTATGGGCAAAATATTGAATGATTCAAGAAGTATCAAAAGGAGATGGAAGACATACACAGTCACTGTATTGTTTGATGTTCACCCATTTCAGGAGGTAGTGTATGATCAAGAACCGATGGTATTGAAGGAAGAAGTTCAAGCTGCACTTAAGGCATTGGCAGAAAACAAGGCCTCAAGTATTGATGGATACTAATTGAGCTGTTTCAACAAATGGATGCAATGCTAGAAGCGCTCGTTTGTCTATGCCAAGAAATTTGGAAGACAGCTAGCTGGCCAACCAACTAGCAGAGATCCATATTTGTGCCCATTCCAAAGAAAGGTGATCCAAACGAATGCATAAATTATTGAATATCATTAGTATCACATGCAAGTAAAATTTTGCTGAATATAATTCAAAAACAGTTGCAACAGTACATCAACAGGGAACTGCCAGAAATTCAAGCTGGATTCAGAAGAGGGCGTGGAAGGAGGGATATCATTGCTGATGTCAGATGGATCTTGGCTAAAAGCAGAGAATACCAGAAAGATGTTTACCTGTGTTTTATTGACTATGCAAGGCATTCAACTGTGTGGATCATAGCAAATTGTGGATAACATTGTGATGAATGGGAATTCCAGAACACTTATGCTCATGCACAACCTGTACATAGACCAAGAGGCAGTCGTTTGAACAGAACAAGGGTATACTGCATGATTTAAAATCAGGAAAAGTGTGTGTCAGGGTTGTACCCTTTCAGCATACTTATTTAATCAGTATACTAAGCAAATAAACCAGGAAACTGGACTATATGAAGAAGAATGCTTCATACAGTGGACTGGAGGAAGACCAACAACCTGTGATATGCAGATGACACAGTCTTGCTTGCTGAAAGTGAAGAGGACTTGAAGCACTACCGACGAAGATCAAAGACTACAGTCTTCAGTATGGATTACACCTCAACATAAAGAAAGCAAAAATCCTCACAACTGGACCAATAAGCAACATCATGATAAACAGAGAAAATATTGAAGTTGTCAAGGATTTCATTTTACTTGGATCCCAAATCAATGCCCATGGAAACAGCAGTCAAGAAATCAAACAACGCATTGCACTGGGCAGATCTGCTGCAAAAGACCTCTTTAAAGTGTGAAAAATCAAAGATGTCTCTTTGAGGACTAAGGTTGCCTGACCCAAGCCATGGTATTTTCAATGGCCTTGTATGCATGTGAAAGCTGGACAATGAATAAGGAAGACGGAAGAAGAATTGATGCATTTGAATTATGGTGTTGGTGAAGATATTGAATATACCATGTACTGCCAGAAGAACAAATTTGTCTTGGAAGAAGTACAGACAGAATGCTCCTTAGAAAAGAGAATGGCAAGACTTGGCCTTACTTAATTTGGGCATTTTATCAGGAAGGATAAGTTCCTGGAGAAGGACATCATGCTTGGTAAAGGAAAGGGTCAGAGAAAAAGAGGAAGTCCCTCAATGAGATGGATTGACACAGTGGTTGCAACAATGGTCTCAAACATAGTGATGATAGTTGGATGGCACCGGACTGAGCAGTGCTTTGTTCTGTTGTACATAGGGTCACTGTGAGTTTGAACCACCTCGAGGGCACCTAACAACAACTACTTTAATATCATATGTAATATTTCTGAATTAATATTTCCCTTAGCACCAGGACCCAAACAGCTTCTGTCTCTACAGGATTTTCAAATCATTTATACTAGCTATCCCAAACCACCCACTGCCGTCAAGTCAATTCCAATTCATAGTGACCCTATAAGACAGAGTAGAACTGCCCCACAGGATTTCGAAGGCTGTAAATCTTTACAGAAGCAAACTGTCACATCTTCCCTCGGAGGGGCCAGTGGGTTCGAACTGCCAACCTTTCAGTTACCAGCCTAGTGCTTTAACCACTGAACCACCAGAGCTCATTATACTAGATATAATACCCATCAATTCCCCTCCTTTTTCTGTGACACTGCCAGGGTTGGGTTTGGGGAAAATAGTTAGCAGACTGTTTTTCATCATTTTTTCAGAAACCAGAACTAGACTTAACTTCTCTGAGTCTCACTTTCTCCTAACTCTCTTTTATCAGCTATCCTAAGAAGTAAAGGATGTTTACATACTTCCAATTTTATTTTGAAATAGTTGCTATTCCCCTAATATTTTCAGAGAAACAGCATCATAGCATGGTTGGAAACTCAGACATGTGTTTAAGTTAAGATGGGATGCTGTATATACATCAGTTAGTAATTGTTTTCATATTTACAAATGGTGATTGGTATCCTGAACTGAGGACGGTGAAGGCCAGGATTGGGATAAGGCTCAGAGATGGATTAATTTTCAGGGAAGATTTCTGCATATGTAACTTGTAACATTTTTTAAATATTTTGACAATACTGAGACTGAATCAGATTTGCTGCATTAAAATGCCTTAATTCTAAGTGAGTTCCGTATATTAATATGTCTCACATTTATTTATTGTCTACTATGAACCCAAGCGCTGAACCATTCTTCTGCTTATCAGTTTGAAAAGTACTTTCATATACATTGTCCTGTATGGTTCTTCCACCTCAGAAAAGGTGAAATGACTTATCCAAGGACCCAGGTCTTCTGCTTTCAGGGTCTCAATACTTTCTCCTAGATCATAACTGTCATTCTGTTGAAACAGTTAATCCTAATTAGTAAAATAAGTTAACCACCTTCCCCTTTACTTCCAGTACACTCATTCTGATTCCAGTACACTCATTCTTGAGTACAGCTCCTATGGAAAGTGCATGTTCTCAAACTTTTAACATCCACCTTCTCATGTAACTTTACCTGGGTCCCATTCCCATAGTGTCTTAGTAGGTAACTGCCCAACTCATTTAATTTGTTTTTGATAATGGATTAAATTGTCTCTCCTCTCAAATAATATTTAGATAATTATCAGCAACTTCCAGTACTTAAATCAAGAGAATAAATTATGTGGTAATTGCTACTTCTGTGGCAGGGCCAGTGGGAGTAATATTTTTGAATCATGGCGTGTGGGTGTGACAAGGATCGGGCTTAACTGGAGCTGAATCATGCTGTGTAGGCAGCTCTGCCCACACTGTCCACACAATAGATTAGTGTTGTCTGAATATTTAACCTAAAGTTACAGATATTTAGAGAATCAATACTCAACTTCAAAAGATGAAAAATGCCAACACTTTTAGATTCACTGAAAACTATATGCAATTATACACATATTAATTACTTACATATTTTGTGTATAAGGCACATTTCTATGAATTGTATCACAGAGTATTGTAAAGGCATACTGGGAACATGCTTTGCTCTGTACTGCATACTCATTTTACACGAAAAGAATTAAGTCAACTAAATAAAGCCAAGATTCTGAGTTTTTGTTTTTCGATGAAGTTCTTAAACCCTTTGCCACCAAATCAATTCCGACTCATAGTGATCCTATAGGACAGAGTAGAACCATTCCAGAGCATTTTCAAGACTGTAATCTTTATGGAAGCAGACTGCCACATCTTTCTCCTGTGAAGCAGCTGGTGGGTTCAAACTGCTGACTTTTCAATTAGCCCAGCGCTTAACCACTTCTCAACCAGGGCTCCTTACTATGGCCTAAATTGCCAGTGTGATTTAGACCTTACCTTATCCCCCACCTTTCTTCCTCTTGCTTACTGGCTTCTGGCCACACTGGCCTCCTTGCAGCTCCTTGAACACACCAAGCATGATCCTACATTTCTGTTGCCTCAGCCATCACTCTTCCATGCTCTGCTTATCGCTTAGGAAAGTGCTTTCATGTACATTGTCCTGTATGATTCTCTTGCCCCAAATTTCCTCCAGGGCCAGGCCTTCCTTAACCACCTCATATATCATGGTGTCCATACCATCCACACTCTATCACCATACTCTGATTTATTTTATACCCCTTATTACTATCAGGGAGCTGTGATAGCCAGTGGTTAAGAGCTATGGATATGAAGCAAAAGGTTGGCGGCAGTTCTTCTGAATCTACCAGCTGCTCCTTGGAAACCTTGTGGGGCAGTTCTACTCTGTCCTATAGGGTCGCTATGAGTCAGAATAAACTTGATGACAATGAGTTATTACTATCAGACATATAATAAGAAACATTTATTTGTTTATTTTCTGTCTTTCCCTGCTAGATTGTAAGTTCCATGAAATCAAGGATTTTGTCAGATTCGTTAACTACCGTGCTTAGGAAAATGATTGGGGAATTCAATAAATATTTGTAAATGAATGAAACAAAAGAGAATTCACGTACCATCTATGTTACAATGGGAATTATGTTTATTCTGAAATAATGCAGTATCAATGAAAATGATATAATGTTTACGAAAATGCTTTAAAGTGCATTGCGTTTTATAAATTAAAGATACTATCACAATTTTTTCTGGCTTCTGATATTTTGTAAAATTCTTATTATTGCTTTTAACAGAGTCTGTGGAGAACTAACTTTTTAATTATGTGAATCATGTTTATTTGACAATCTCTGGGGAAAAAAGCATGCTAATAAAAAAAATCTAAGTATTCAAGTGCAATTTTCGAGATATTTCTTTTTTATCATTTTTTGTAAAAATACACAAAGCAAAGGATACACTGTTTCAATAAATTCTAGGTATTTCTTTAATTCTGTACTGTCAATTTAAAGATCCATAATTGATCATGCTGTGAGGTTTAGAGTTCAGGTTATCAGAGTCATTAGTAGAACTGTGTCATAAAGCTGGCAAGCAGATGTATTTTTCATTCCACCACATAAATCAGGTACAAGAAGCATCACGTGACAGTATTCTGGCAAATCAGGATAAATCTAACTACTTACCTTTCTTTGCCACTGTAGCAAGAAATTTAACTACAGTCATTATTGGGGCATTCCCCCCTCTTCTTCCCCAAGATTCTATAAGGATCTCAAGGTCTTATGCAGTCTAGAAAAGAAAGGGTCCCCTTATCTTTAGTTATTACGTGACTGAAGATATGCTTGGATTTCAAGCTAACATTTTCCCTAGGGGAAGGTAACATGGCAAGTGCAGCTGAAGCTATAGGCTGTCTGACCCAATCTCTGTTATTTCCAACCTTATTCTCTTTTGCCTTCTGTTCACTTAAACCTACTCTAATCAGGTTTCTACCTCCACAGGACCACCAAAGCTAATCTTGTCAAGGTCACCAATGGACTCCTCATTGCTAAACCCAGTGGCCCATCGTCACAATTGATTACTCCCTCTAATTTCATTCATTTTCTTTCTAAGCTTTCAGATCACTGAACTATATTGGTTTACCTCCTACCTCAATATTTGCTCCTGTTCAATTTCATTTGCTGATTCTTGCAATCTCTCACCACCTGTTGACATGGAAGTGTCCAGGAATCAATCCTTAGGTCTCTTCTCTTTTCTACCCATACACACTCCCTTGGTGATATCACCCATTATCATGGTTTTAAATGACATCTGTATGCCAGAACTCCCAAATGTGCATCTCCAGCTCAGAGGCCATACTTTATATCCACCTGGCTACTTGAAATCTTTGTTTGGGTGTTTAATAGAAAACTCACATTTAACATATATGAAATAATTAAAAGCTCATGTTTTTAATTAACAATAATTTAAGAATTTATAAATTTATTTTCTAAGGAAGAAATTTACAAATACATAAATATAATAATTTACTTTTTATGACTAGCCAGTTTCTTTAATAAGTGAATCTTTTACAAATTAACACATACATTTTTAAAAAGATCCTATAGATGTTTAAAATGTAGTACCTGAATTACTCAATAAAATATTTAAGAAGCATTAAATAAAGCAGTCTTTTCTCTGTATTCTATTCTCCTCAACTCAAAGAAAAAATATGCCAAGTAACATTTCCAAAAGAAGTTGTTGTTATTGTTAGTTGTCATCAAATTGATTCCAACTCATGTGACCCCATGTGTGCAGAGTAGAACTGCTTCATAGGGTTTTCAAGGCTGTGACTTTCAGAAGAAGATCACCAGGTTTGTCTTCTGAGGCACCTCCGGCTGGGTTCCCATTACCAACCTTTTGGCTAATACTCATGCACTTAACCATTTGGGCCACCCATGAGTCCTTCAAAAAGAAGAGATATCCTACATTTTAACATTTTCATCTTGGAAAAGATGGATCCAACGTCTTGTGTTATCACTATTGTAAACAATATTGGCCATTGTTTCGCTGTTTCTCACACTAAGTGAGGGTATGTTTCAGTTACATAGAATCAAGAGAAATAGCTAAGAAAATGACCGGGTGATAATGACCATTTTCTTCAGTACACTAGGGGTATACCATTATCACAACAAAGATTGTACTTAATCTTTGGTGATATTAGAATAAACCTGGGGTAATCTTGGAGTTCTTATAGCCTACTATACAGAACAGAATAGAAATAATATATATTATACTTTTTATATAGTTCAGAAATTATGCTAAGAATGTCCAATCATATCAAATCTTTAATTTGCCTAATAGATTCTGCTAATTTCTGTTTATTATTATAATATGTAAATATCCCAATTTCTGGCTATTTTTTCTATAAACAATAAGAAAATCATTTGAAAACATGTTCATGTGATGTTGAGATGAATTTGAAAGGAAGATTTAATTATCTCTAAAGGCTACTATTAAGATGGGTTTAAAAACTCTTACCAAAATTTTGTTCAATAATATCTACCCCTAAGACAAAATGAATACTAGAGGAAAAAATTACAAATTGTCAAATTATAAATTTTTTTGTAAAAAAAAATCAATGATAACATAACAATAATTATAAACAGAAAGTTCACAATTATTGAGCAGAGTCTCTGTACACAGCACTGTGCTAAGTGTATCACATACATTTTCTCATTTAGAACTCATGACAAATTATGATATAGATATTATTATTCTCACTAGTTTACAAGTCTCTATAAAACTTATTGAGTTTAAATTACTTGCCAGAAGTCATATAGCTAGTAAAGGATGGGTGAGAATGAGATTCCAGCTCAAATTTACTTTGATCCTAAAATCCATTCTCTTTACCATAGGTTTAAGTAGGTTTATGTACAAGGCATAAAAGGATATAATCACTTGTGCTGATGGAGAGGTAGAGAGTGCCAGGGAAGGAGTCTAAAGTGAATTTCTGGCTGTGGGAACCAACTCTGACATTGCCATTGAAGGCTGAAGAAAGATACAAAAGGTTCAAAATACATCAACCACAGAGTTTGCAGCAAACTGAGGTTTAATCTAGACTACCATGTTACTAGTGTCTAAGAAGGTCCAAAGAACCCTGGTGGCATACTGGATGCCTAGTGCTTACTAGGCAGCCTTGCAAAGTCTATGGGGAAGTTCTACTCTGTCCTACAGAGTTGCTATGAGTCAGAATCTACTCAATGGCAACAAGTTAGAAGGTCCAGTCCAAAGGATGAAGCAGGAGAGCAAGAGGTCCAAGGACGGTGATAAACATTGTCTACCATATTCCAGCCCCTTTGTTAGAACCTGAAGATACTGCGCATAGGAACCAAATGATAGATTGAATTATTGACTCCAGACAGGTGACTAGTAACCAGTTTCCATCAAGTCGATTCCTACTCATAGTGACCCCGTCCGTTGCAGAGTAGAACTATGCTCCATAGGGTCTTCATGGCTGTGACCTTCAGAAGCAGATCACCAGGCTTTTCTTCTGCAGTGCCTGCGGGTGGGTTTGAAACACCAACTTTTTGGTTAGCAGCCCAGTGCTTAACTGTTTGCACTATCCAGGAGTCCCTCTAGACAGGTAAGAAGGAGTTAAATCATAAAATGTCTTGAATAGCATGCTTAAGTTTGTGTTTTATCCTGAAGTTGATAGGTGAACAGGTAAGAGAGAACATGGTGACACAATGAATTTCAGAAAAATCATTCAAGGCACCACTTCAGTTCAACAAATAGAAATTGAGACTCTTCTATGAGTCTGGTTGTGGGCCAGGCAGTGGAGACGAGGTGATGAATGCCTGCCGGGGAATTCTATGGGACAATGCCCAGAAAAAGAGCAGAACTATCTAAATCATTTTGTCAAGTTCCTTGGCAACAAAATGAGAAGAGATGAATGGCAGCAACTTATCACTTTACTTAATAGTTCCCTGTCAAATTTAGTCATCTGAGAAAGAGAATGAACTATTTTAAAAAAGGAAAATAAACAACTGATTTTTAATGACTTTCAAATAATATTTATGATATTATTAAAAAACTTCTATAGATCCACTTCAAAATTAAAGTAACTTACAGAGTGTTTGAAATTTTTCCACACCCTTACCCAACCTCTTAAATCCATAAAGTTGATCTTTTGTGATTCATCACAAATTATAAATGTATCAAGTAACTACCAGTTGGTAATTCAGTGTTCTTTTAGATAATATTTGTGATCATGAAACAGTCTTATTTTAATCTGACTTAGTTAGATGAAGGATTTATCTTAATGATTGGTGTGAGGCCGAAAAAATTTCTGTCAGTGGCTCTCTAGTGGACCACATATGTGAGGAAATGTCTTCTAAGTATTAATGATGCGTCTTTTTTTTTTTTTTTCCTATCTGTTAATCAAACCACGTGTCAACACATTTGGTTCCAGGGTGAGCTGCTGTTAAAGACAAACAAATTCTTCTACCTCCTTAATATTTTGATACTCAATGTTATGGTTGTGTGTTAATAGTTGAGAGTTATTGGTTCTAAAAAAGTAAGTCGATAGAGCTACACTTTAAGTAATTTAATTTTGGAAATTAAACCATATAATGACATGTGTCCTTGGAATCCCATTTGTGACATTAAAGAGTTTCACACTGAAAGACAATATGCTATCAGTAATAATCTGTCATTATGCTGTGCTTTTGTAACAAATAAAAGACCAAGAACTTGGACAAATACATTTCACACAAAAAACAGATAAATCCATTAACATTTTATATTTGGACAGTCATTAGTTGATTCTAACAGTGTTTAACCATAATATTAATGAAAAAGTGAAGAAATGATGTTATTTGTTAAAACCGAAAAAAAAGAAGATAGGGTTGATGTTTATTTGTTAAAACCGAAAACAAAGAAGATAGGGTTATCTACAAGAAAGATGCCTAAATCCATTCCTTCCTAAGACACGTGAAAATTGAGGGTCTCCTCTCCTGCCTGTAGGTTATGCATTGCGAACCACTCAAGATCTCCAGTGAAAAGAATCTCTGGTCCTTTTGTGCAGATTTTATTCTAACACTGGTTATGAAGAAGAATTATACAATTAATTTTTTACCTATAACTTGTTCTTTTGTTTATTTCACACTGAAGGACCTTGCTTCAGGCAACCTTACATATCTGCTGCTTCATCTTACGCCTTCTCTTTGTCTCTGTATATCCAGCCAATGGGGTGTGTTTTTAAAATTATTGTTGTCTTAGATTTTGGTGATCTCTACCAGCCATCCATCCAGAATTCCCATCATTTTTTCAAGCTTCCTGTCAGCACCCAGTGTGATAAGAACAGTTACTGCAACAGAGGAGAACATCAGGTAGGGCATTTAAACTACTGCCCTTTGTTTCTGGAGAGACCAAGTTATGGTAAAATGTGAGTTTTTAGGAAAAAAGGAAAAGTACAATTCTTTGGTACTGACTTCACACTTCAACTTTTGCAATAAAGAGGCAGGATTTGTTTTCTTTTGATCACTACCTTAAACATGTCTTGAAGTAAAATAGCTTCTCTTGCCCATTAAGAAAGAATTGTTGAAAATAACAATTGAAATCATTTCTAAATGTTCTCAAAAGAAAATAATTAAATAAATACTGAGGTAACCGATTAAAGAAAGGTTTTAGAAACTACCATATCCTAATTACACTGATAACCCTTTTCATATAATAACCAAAAACCAAATGTCGACGTCAATTCTGACTCATAGTGACCCTATAGAACAGAGTAGAACTGCCTCATACAGTTTCCAAGGAGTGGCTGGTAGATTCAAACTGTTAACCTTTTGGTTAGCAGCCGAGCTCTTAATCACTGCACCACCAGGGCCCCTTTCATATAATAGTATTTTTTAATTGTTTCTTGTCCCTTTTCACTTCCCCTAAGGTAAAAGTAAAATTTCCACTAATTTACAAAGTATTTTAATTGTTTCAGTGAGATCATAGCTTGTCTTCATTTACAGGAAAAATTCTAAGTGTTTATTAAGTTTTTAGAAAGTTCAAAAAGTTTATTTTTACCCGAAAATAAGTTATTTGGTTTTGAAATGTATTATAAAAAATACATGGAAAAATGAACATATGAGCTCTCTGGATTTCTAAAACATGCAAACTATTTTATGAATAATGTTATCTCAGACTTGAAATCACGTATGATAATTATGAACAAAAAAATTTCCTAATAAAAATGCTTAGTCTGCTAATACACAAGGTAAGGGTACATTGCTTCTGAAATCTGTAATCATTAAAATAATACTAATTTTCTATATTTTGAACTAAAAAAAAACCCAAAAAACTAAACCCGTTGCCATCGAGTCAATTCCAACTCATAGCAACCCTACAGGACCATGTAGGGTTTCCAAGGAGCGGTTAGTAGATTTGAATTGCCAGCTTTTTTGGTTAGCAGCCAAACTCTTAACCACTATGTCACCAGGGTTTCCATCTTGAACTCAGTCAAACAAAAATCATTGATAAATGGTCATTGCTAAAATACCTGACATTGATTTGATATTTTACCACATGCATAAAATTAGTCTAAGCAAAAGAGTATTTTTATCAAATTATAATAAAGGTAAGACATTTGTTCTGATAATGTTAATTTCATTTATTGCTGATGAAAATGTAACATTGATATGACTATTGGGAAGTGGTGGTTAAGTGTAGTCATAAAATTGTTCATACTCTTTGAGCTAAGAATCCTATTCTGGGAATAATTTTCAGTAAAACTCCCCGTCACAGTATGGGTATACGAAAATGTTCAATGCTATGTTCTTTATAATAGAAAATAAGAAAAAGAAACCAAAATCAAGAATGGCTTGTTGTTGTTAGCTGATGTGGAGTTGCCACAACCCACGGGGGCCCCATGCACAAAAGAATGAAACGTTGCCCAATCCTGCGTCATCCCCACGATCAGTTGTGGATAGGAGTGCTGTGACTATAGTTTTTATTGGCTGATTTTTGGAAGTATATTGCCAGGTCTTTCTTTCTAGTCTGTCTTAGGCTGGAAGCTCCAATGAAAACTTGTTCAGCATCGTAGAAACATAGAAGCCTCTGCTGACAGACAGTTGGTAGCTGAGCATGAGATACATTGGCCAGGAACCAAACCTGGCTTCCTGCATAGAAGGTGAGAATTCTACCACTGAACCACCAATGGGATTGGATATATATGGATCGTTGTCTCATAGACTATTGTTAAGACCATGAACCTGTGTGAAAAAAAATTATTTAGGAAAGAATGCTATCCAGTTATACCTAATTCAATCTCAAACATCTGTCTTCCATTATTGGCCAGACTAGACAAGAAAATCACCTGTGGAAAGTTTTTGTTTAATAATACACATGCTAAGACTTACTTTTTGAAATACTATACATCTAATCTCATCTCCAGAGATCATTTCAATAGGTTCAGGGTTTTTTTTAAAAAAAAAGAAAAACTGTATGTGTAAACAATTTTTCTGATGCGCAGTCAAGGTTAGAAACCAGCACACTAGATGGAGTTCTTCAGTGGCAGACATGATGTCTTAGTCACCTGCACTGCCCTGGTGTGCTTCCATGAGCCTGCACGTAGTTAGAACACAGGACATGTACAAAAGCTGACTGAAAAGGTAGATGGAGGCCATCTATCTGTCTATCTTTCTATCTACTTTTATCTTTAAAGAAAAAGAGCCTAAGGGTGGATAATGTTGGTAGGTGCCGTCAAGTCAGTTCCCACTCCTAGGGATCCTATGTATAACAGAATGAAACACTGCCCAGTCTTGTGAAGTCCTCACAATAGCTGCTATGTTTGATTCCATTGTTACAGCCACTGTGTCAATCCATCTCCTTGAAGGTCTTCCTCTTTTTCATTGACCCACTACTTTTTTGATGTTGCATTTTATATTTTGATTTTACATTTTCAACTGAAGTGACAGATATATTTAAAAAAAAAAGTGTGGTGAATATTACTGACACTTGGGAAGATAAATCATAACTGTAGTTTTGCTAACTATGCAAGAAGACCAAATACAAAAATAAGTGTTACGTTTATTACCTGGGATTCTCAATGGAGGTCACCAAACTCTTGGAAGGTCTGAGATTTCAAAATGCATATTCATTCAGTGGGTACTTTTGCATGATAGTGTGATAAATAACAAAAGAAATGATGTAATGCTAATTCAATTAGCTTATTTAATTTTTAGACAATAAGGAAAAAAAACATATCCCCTAAACAAAGTTAGTTTAGGGGAGAACAGGAAATTTTAAAATTAAGATCAATATTTATTATATTGAATTTATGTTAGAGAAAATCAATATATATATATATGGTTTAATAATGTTCAAGAATTGAATTTTGGCACTGGAAATTGGAAGGAAGGGAGACTTTTTGGTTAGGAAAAGTTTTAAACCACAAATTTTTATCATCACAAACTGCTAGGGATTTCAACATTTTAATAGATTCATTCAGCTCTAAATGTCTTCTAGGAGTGTTGTAAAGCCTCTGGAGCTCATGCTTTGTAATATACCCTTTTAACATATTTATTGTCTCTTTTTAAGTTAAGTTCATTATTGCTATTCTATTAGTCTGTTGTGCAATTTATTTCAAAGATGAAATGTCTTCACTTTTCATTCATGACTATTTAATGTTGATTTTTAACCACAATTTTATGGCAATTATAACCTATTAAAATGCACTCTTTCCTCTTCCTACATATTCCTCCTTTTTACAGTAATCCTACATGCTGACACCATCATTAAAAACATTTTATCAGTAATTATATTTGGACAATTTCTCTTTTCTGAGCTCAGTTTCTTAATAGCCTCTTAATCAACACTGTGCATTTACAGACATAGAAAAGATTCTGCTGGTGCATTGAGGGAAAGTTTTGGATTCGCCAACCTTGTTTCTGTTTCTCACTTTACCCTTCACATAACCCTGAATGATTTCAAAGAATTTTACAGGGTAACTTCACATGTATCCTTACAGTATAAGTGGGCTGTTGGCTGTGTGTGGTGTGATGATGAAACAGAGGTCACTTACCCAAAGGTGAGATAGAAGCCATCTTTATAAAATATGATGTGATGCACTCAGAGAATGTACCAGATTCCTAAATAGCCAGAAGGTCATTAGAAAAAGGGCACCAATCACTAACAGTGATTCTTCTATGAGTATCACATCCTTCCAGTCAGAGTCTGAATACCCAAGATGCTCCCAAAGTGTTAGCACATGGAAAGTAGTTTTTATTCCTTACAGAAATAAGCAGATAGCATACAACAGGAAAAGTTCCATGAAGAGCAGTACCCCCTAGCTTGAAAAGGCTGTCAGGGTGGAGATGGAAAACCCTTCTACTGGTGCCCCTGATGCACCATAGTCAAGGAACTCAAAGCGAACAGTTTCATGGAGCTGGTCCCCTTGGCTTCTGGAAGTTGTCCCAGTGGAGATGGAGAACTCTTCTGTGCACGCCTGCACCTGACAATGTAGGCAAAGGACTCAAAGTGGACCTACCTTCAGTTGATCCCCCCTGGCTATGCAGGCTTAGTTAGGTGGGCTGAAAAACTCCGATGTGCGTGCTTTCACTTAGCACCATAGCCATGAGACCCTGAAAGTCCCTCTCCTCAGCCATTTTTACATCCCAAAGCTTAGTGACTGCTACACCGGGCGCAATGTAGATTTTTCCCACCTGATCACCTGAGGAGGGGGTGGGTGTTTTGTTACAAGGCTTGTTGCCTGGTGATGGGTTGAGGAATCCCAACTCATTTGAATATGTTTAAGTGTTGCCTGGCTGTTTTAGAATAAAACAAAGAGCATCTTGATTGCTCAGGAATTCCAAGGGTTATTTTCAGAAATCAGAGACAAAAGACCAAACGAAGTTCTTTGTCCCACACAGATGTTTCTAATAAAACATAACAAACAAACAAACAAACAAACAAAACCCGTTGTCTTTCCAGTCGATTCCAACTACAGCGACCTTATAGGTCTGAGTAGAACTGCCTCAGAGAGTTTCCAAGGATGGAGAAGCTGGTGGATTTGAACTGCTGACTTTTTGGTTAGCAGCCATAGCACTTAACCACATAAGAAGCAGTAAATATTTAAACCAAGAGAAACTATGGCAGGAAGATTATCTGTGGCAAAATATTAGTGAACAATTCTGTGTCTTTGATCCTCAACTTTACCATTAATAAAATGAAAATGAAAACATTTGCCTCCAGAATTGCAGTGAGGATTAAATTGGAAAATGTAAGTGAAAATACAGTATTAATCTTATAATGCCAGATAGATGGATAGATAGAAAGATAGAAAGAAAGTGGATAATAGATGTAGATATACACATATTAAAAACCAAACCATTGCCCTTGAGTCAATTCCAACTCATAGTGATCCTATGGGACAGAGTAGAACTGCCCCATGGGGTTTCCAAGGAGTGGCTGGTGGATTCGAAGTGCTGGCCTTTTGGTTAGCAGCTGAGCTCTTAACCACTGTGCCACCAGGGCTCCAGATATAATAATGAATACATTTGCAATCTGAGAACGATAGTCGCATTTAGACAGGGAATGAATGTAGATGAAAAACCAAAACACTAAGCTACATGCCTAAGATGTGAATAAAAGTGAGAGCTATGTATGTTTTAAAATCTATTCATTGTCATTTATTTATGTACGTATGCGTTTCTGCTTTGGCATCATAAAGCATAAAATTGTAAAACCTGTTGAAAACTGCAGAACAAAGAGAAGAGCCAAGGAAAGAATATGAATAATTTAATTAGATAGAATTCAAGTTTATCCCCAGCTCATTTGCCTTTTATTCTTCATTTCGGTTAGTTACATTTCTATTGGTTATCACCAAGGTTGTGCATGCACCTTGAAAGGTTACAAAAGGTCCACAATACAGGGGCTCATAATTAGGCTACCTGTTATATTCAGAATCCCAGGGGAACTAATAGAATCTGGAAATACTGATTAAGCATGATGAAGAATTCTTATTAACAGTTTCAACTACAACAGTTTTAAAGACAAGTACAAGCTTCATTTGCCACAAAACTCACAAAAAGGTAATTGATTCAAGAATATCTCTTTTTTATGCAAAATATACATTTTAGGATATAATTTAATATTCTACTATATACTGACATCGCTCCTTAATCATTTAATAAAAAAATACTCTCACTGCCAGAATTTTATTTTTGTAATATTTATAACAGAGGTAACAATGATAAAAGACTTAAAACTATGAACAGTGTTGATGGGGCTTTTTCTCAGAACCAAACAAGAATGTGACTAAAAATAGGTCAGTTTGATAAGTAGGCACTAAAATTTCACAACATACCTGACAAGCTGATGACATAAATGGTTTATAAGAAAACGATACAGTCAATGTTCATGTATCCAACTAACAAAGTAGAAGTAAGAGAAATTAAGACAGACCTATACTACATCAATATCACTGCCTTGTGTAATTCACAGCACAACCTGTGGGCCCATGAAGAGTAATTCAAAGAGGTGCGGGCCTTACTTGAAGCTTCAGAGATGTTGACCATGAATTTGGCTTCCTTTGATGTGAGATGACCAAAGGGGTTGACCCATGCACATGTGGTGGTATTTACAGCTGTCTCATGGACACTGGCAAGTCCACAAGCCGACCACTTATATCGAGAGCACCAGATGAGTTCCAGCCACAATTTAAACGCCTTATGAAGACATGAGACCTCTTGCAAGTACAATCTGGTCACTTTAGGGCACATTCAGCAGCAGAAGTCTGTTTCCAGTACAGCCCTTGGTATGGCTAAATTCCACCGTCCTTTTTTCATCAATCAAAAATCTATTATAAATTCTGTACAACACTGCAGTCAATAACAGCAGCACCACACAACATATTAACTCCTTTACCATAAAGCCGTATATAATTACAACTTTCTATTTGTGGTGTTATCAAAATATCAGAAATGTACATCTGGGTAAATACACTGCTGTAGAAGATCTGCTGTACAAGATCTGTACAAGATCTGGGTAAATACATCACTGTACATGCAGGTCATGCTCTAGGATTTGGAGATATAGAGTCATACATGTTATGTGGACAATAATAAAAATGGCAATTGTGTTCCTAACAAAAAATAAACACGGAAATCAGGAATACTCAACAGTCTCAAGAATCTTGAATGCCTCAGAAGTATTGTCCATTGCTCAATTTATATCATGGCATTTTTCTTCCCTCACCTGCCCAACACACTGGACACACTATTCCTATTGTATTCGGAGAGATGTGTAAGCAGAATTTCTTCCATTCAGACTGAATAAGACTCCCTAGGGGTTTCAGTGGCGTGTAATGATGAATGCTGGTTGCCAGGTAGTAGAAACTGACGCTGCAGCAGCCAACCAAGTGCAATGGTGAAATTGCTCCTTAAATCCTGCTTATCAAAAAGGTTCACAGTACTGATTAGCTTAGGGAGTCCACTGGGCATCATTAATTTATACACACAGCAAAAAAGGGGGGATATCCAGTACTAAAATCATGAATACCTTATCAAGGCATGTCTGTGCTTCGTGGAGACATATGGCATATACAGTTAAGACAGGGAGCTCAGACAGACAGAAACAACACACAGGACAAAGCACCTGATTAAACACTGGCTGAAAATCTGATTCATCTTGTAACTCAGAAATTTGAGGCTGGTCAGAAATGCCTTCTGTGAACACCAATGCTCTTTGATGTTTGCACAAAAATTAAAAAATAAAAATAAAGGGAGTAAAAAAGACAGGAAAGCTTTGGGTAATACTTGGCACTCTCTGCCTCTAAAAATGATGACAAATCCTGGGGTTAAGAAAAAAAAAAAAAAAATGACTCTAGTACCAAACAGTAGTTCCTGGCTAAACAATGCAAGCCTGGCTGGCAGTTACCTTGCTCCTATGTTTTGTGCCTTCCACAAGCCATTAAGTAACAGATCTGGCTTGGGCTTGCATGTAACCAGTAATGACAACCTATTTGCAGTTATCTGAGTGCAAACAACCAGAGACATTCAGAATTCCAATACAGCACTTTTTGAAGAAAAGTAAATCAATCCAGAAATTAAACTGTTTAAAACACATATTTCTTTCAGAGGATAAGGAAAAACAAGTTAAGGAGAAACTCGCCCACCCCACAATTAAACATGCAGAACAATTGACCTGTGCTTTCACGTCTGCAGGATGGTTCAATACAAGTACACATATCCCGAGCCATCCATGGTCCTTGAACTCTGCAACATTGCTCTCAGGTGATAGAGACGAGATGGTCCATGCAAATGAGCTGACCAAAGTCATGTTGCATATAATCAACATAGGACCCCAGACATCTTCAGAATGGTTTAGAGAGTCACAAGGAATGAAGATCCAGTGGAGTGGTTGGCATTTGGAAGCACAGTGTTTTAAATACATCTCCCTGAAGATATGTTTATGGATTAGTGTACTGGCCAATATCAACACTATCTGTCATTTTATTGCGAAAGGAGATCAGGGCAATTAATATGAAGAAGGAGTAGCTCTACTTTAAATAATCTTTAAAGCCAGGATAAGATTCGTTAGCTATCCAAGTGGCATTTCTGACTTCAGATAGTAGTATCATGCAGGATTTATACTGTATTATTGGAGACTGGAGTAATGCTACTTTTACTTAATCCCATTATGGGGTAAACAGTACTTGAATTAATACAATTTTAGCCGACTGATGCAGTTTGGTTTACAAGATAGATGGGATGGGAGATCGAGAACGCCTCAGAGGACAAGGAGAGTTGTAAGGTGATGTTACTGGAGACAGTCTCAGAGGATTGCCTGCCAAGCCCGCTATGTTGTTTAAGCTTCGGGATTTTTCATATCCTTTTATGAAAAAATGCACAGACATCAGTTGAATTCAACCAGAAAATAAACACAAACAAACAATACTATGCAGGATAATCAAAAGTGCTATTTTTGAAATCAAAGAAGTATTTGTTTACAAAGAATTCAATAGTGAGGCAATTTATTACTCTAAAAGTATGAAGCTTACTGTTGCTGCTACCCACAAAAGATTACACCAGCTATCATAAACTATAGTTTTTATGCTTCTAAGTCTATCCTCTTCCAGATTATAATTAGAGTTAATTCAATTTTGGTATATAGAATACCGAAGCTCTTTTAAAAATAAAGCAAAGCAACTTAAGTAAGATAAATCTCGCAAAGGTTTTCAAATTTCAGAATATGTTCCTGAGAGATATGAAGACATAATGTAGGCTATTTTTTGTCTTTTTGTTTTTTATTATTTACTAAGATAATAAAGTGTGCTTAATTTATAGCTGCAACCACTTTTTCCAGCATATTTAATCTTCCAACTTTATGAAGTCAAAAGGATGAATCTTAAATAATGGCACGTGATGCCATTATCCAATTGATGTATAATGAAATGTCCATTTCTAATTCCTTGGATTATAAAGGATAAAAAAAGAAAAGAAAATGAATTAAATATAAATTGAGTCATAATTTCAGTGAAATAAAGCCAGATTATATGATGTTTTACCTCACACTCCGTAGCCCCTTGACGCAGGAATTGAGAACAATTTGGTCTTAATTCACCTTTTATTTTTATTATTTTGCATTCTAATCTTTCATTCATAATAGTCATCGGTTTATAGATTAAAAAATCCTTGTCACGAATTTTAGCCCAAGCAACATCCAGCAAGGTTACCTTTCGAAAGATTCATGAATTGCACCATTTTTTCATTAGAAAAGTTTAGGAGGCAGTTAAATAAGGTGGGGGCACTAGTTTATAGTTAGAAGTTGAACTGTCTTAAAACCAGGGCAAGTATTGACTGGAAAAATAGTCACATTACACAGCTTTGAAAATAAATAGTTATAGTCTGACAGCTCCAATGAAGAAGTGTCGTAGAACAAGAAAATGAAATCTCTTTTTGGGTAACCAAAAAGAACTTCTGGTACCTGAACTTCTGGTACATGAACTTCTAGTATGTGAACACACCTTGGACTCTAATTAGGCTTCAGAGTGCTTGATGACGGTGTAAGAAAGAAAATAGGTCTTTCCCTCCCAGCTACTTCTTTCTATAGGTCTGTCTTTTCTTGGAACTTCTAAGGAGAAGTTATTGTTTTTTCTGCTCCTTTCACTAGAAGAGAAGTGATTTATCTGGTTATTTGATTCATAAGGAGCAAGAACCATATCCCATATTTCACTCTGGGGAAGAATCATTGTGGGCTCTCACCTGGGCTTTAGTCTCTCTCTTTGATTTTTCTTGCGGTCTCTTTACCTGGAGACCACTTAAAGACTCATGTTTTTTCTTTCTTTCTCTTTGTGGTAAACTCTGTCCCTACCAATTACTTATTAGATAAATTCAGGAGAGAAGAGTATGAAGTTCATTTTAGCCTTGGTTCTGGACCACTTTCTTCAGCCCAGTTTTACATGGCAATAGAGTTATTACTACAAATCCATATTTGTATTGGTATATCAAAAGACCTAGTTACAGAATGGATATAATGAACATCCTTCTCACATACACACACAAACTATCAACAGACTAGCTGTCTTCTTTAAGATTTGGTATATCACAATTTACGCCATCCATTAACTATGATAAAATTCTCCAGGACATAATCTCTGCTAATGAAAGAATTATCTTCCAATATGTCTTGTTAGTATTCTGAGCTATAATTAATACATAACCCGTTGTCATGGAGTTGACTTCGACTCATAGTGACCCTATAGGACAGAGTAGAACTGCCCCATGGGGTTTTCAAGGAGCGGCTGGTGGATTCAAACTGCCAACCTTTTGGTTTGGAGCCAAGCTCTTAACCACTGAGCCATTTCATTCTACTATAAAGGATGATGGAATAGCTAATGGGAAAATGTCATAAATAATTAAGAAAGAATTGCAGGTCCCTTACATGTGCCTGTTGGGCTAGTTATTCCTTCCCTAAAGTAACTGAAAATAAAACTTTGGGAGTTGTAGAAAGAATAATTTATTCTAGGCAGCGGAAGATGACTGTGCAACTTAAAAATGTAAACTAGACTATAAAAATTGATTCGTTTTGATTAAAGTCAAACTGGTGAATATACATGAAACAAATGGATTGTTAATACCTATAAATCATCATTATAAAAATTTAGATCTTTCTCTCCCACAGTCTCCAAGCTCCCTACATGACCTCCAGGAAGCTTTGACAGCTTTATATTAATCATAAAGGTAATACGTTAATCTTGCTTGCTATTCTAAATTCTGAATTTTAGTTTTTAACATAAATATTATCCATTCTGTTAATAGGTCCTTTTATTTTTTAATAGCTATAATTTTAGTGTCCATTTGAAAAGGTTTCCCTACCAATTTAGTAGCAAGTATTTAATTATTAAAATTATTAGTTATTCATATACATGTTTTGCTTTATCCTACAGGTACGTTTCTGATTAGAAAATTTGATAACATTTTGCTTAAACAAACTTTTTACTGGAATGGCTAAAAATATAACTCATGAGAATAAACAATAATGCACCTAGTTTAAACTAACATCTAAATACATGGCATACGTTACATATAGTTCCCAAGAAGCATGAGATTATTTGGGCAACACTGAAACTCCTTATCCATGTACTATCCATGACTGTGCTTTAATTTGTATGATGTGCTTATATAATACTGTGTAAATAAAAACACGTGTTCTGAGCGATAGGCGCTCACCATTTTAGTGAATCCTTAAAGTTTTCTTAAAGTATGCCAAACTATATTCATGTCTGATGGTAGTAAACAAATTCAATGGGAATCCACTAATATTATTTTCATTCATTTAGGGGAGAATGTTTAGAACTTCAAAATCAAATCAGAAGAGAGACAACTTGAAAAATAAATGAAGGGTCATATAGGAAATAAATGTCTGCACTGGAATCATAGAGAAATCTATAACCTACATACAAGAAAAATGGAGAAGAAATGAATGAATTCCTGATAGACATGACAAGATAACACACTAAAATGTTTAAATGAAGTTAGCCAGAAATGTTACCAGACCTGGGAAATAAACGCATAGCTGCAAAAGAATTAAGCAAGAATGGAAAAGAAATTGATTATGGTAAGAAACGACAAAGAATAACCACCTCAGCGATTAATTAATTCTCACTGATAAAGAGAATTGGCATTTGTGAAATAAGACTGCATGTGTAAATTTTCCAGGCAAATTAAATATCTTATTAATTGCTTTGCTCATGAAACTTCGGAACTTTACAGTAAAAACTATATATTAACATAAAAAGAAAACTAAACCAGTTGCCGTCAAGTCAATTCTGACTCACAGCGACTCTACAAGACAGAGTAGAACTGCCCATAGGGTTTCCAAGGAGCGCCTGGTGGATTCAAACTGCCAACCTTTTGGTTAGCAGCCATAGCTCTTAACCACTAAGCCACCAGGGTTTCCATATATTAGCATAGTGCTTTATAATTTGAAAAGCCTTTTCTCATCTGTGATTTCCTTTGGCAGTTTAAAAATTCAAAATATTGTCTAACCTAGAAGAAAAAGAAAATTTAATGAGGTCTTTAAACACGTAATCTTAGTATAAATATTGTATGTGATACATTATTGAATGATGGTCAAAAATGTATGTAAATTTAACCACATGTTACATATATACACATGTACATGTATATACATGTATAGTGAGTTAAGATATGCAATGCACTTAGTATATGTTCTTTATAAGAGTTAGATATCATCATCATTAATTAATGCATATGTATATATATTTCATTCAAGTAATCAGGTAAGGTTTACTATCTTCACAAGATATTTAAAAATTTTTGTCTCAACACATAATATTTAATGGTAAAGTAGTAAACAATAAAATAAACCTATTCAGATGATTGAAAATATATTTTAGTGCAAAAAATAGATGCATAGAATGGAACTAATTGAATGGAGAAGTATTTATAATATTATATAGTAAAGAAAGGAAGAAAGAGTCCTTTTCTCCTTTTTTGAAACTCACAAGCACGGAGGCAGAGAAAAACAATACAAGTGATTAGATGAAATGAAGGAGAAGTACAACACAGGTAATGAGATATTTTAAAGAAAGAGGGCATAACAGAATAAATATTTTAGGCTTAAAACATAAAGAATTCAATAAGGAAAAATTACAATGACTAGCAAATTAGCACAATATTTTTAAAATGCATTTGCGCTAGTATTAAAGCTTTGGAGTAGTGTTTCATTCAAATGTAGCCAATTACTACGAGAAATAATTATAGCTCTTTCCTATTCTGTTAATAAACAGAGAAAAATAACCATGGCAGTAAAGCAACTGGAATTGTCAAAGTAGGAGGTCATCTAAGCACATGCCAGCGTTTTGATAAAGGTGGGTTATAAGTATCATAAAATCTTTCTTTTTTGGGGGGAGGGAGGGGGCATACAATTGTCCTGAGGTCTGAAAGAGTTTACAACAACAACAACAACGAAAACAGGAAATAGTAATAGACAGTGGTGGCACAACCTAGGTTTGAGCGGAAAAAGGAACCACGTGATGGAGTGGTGCTTCAGTGTTTTGTTTTGTTCTATTATAGTCCTTAAAGATACCTGCCCAACAAAATGTATTCATTCAACAAATATTTATGGAGCCTCTCTATTTGCCAGGCACTGTACAGGAGCTATTAAAAAGTAGTAATAAACTTAAAATTATTATTATTTGTCCCGAAGAGAAATTCTAATTCCTAAGTACATGAGAGGTCATCAAGTGATTAGCTAGACTTCTTTATAGGCCTGAGGACATTGGGCCTTTGCAAACCTTATGGCACTCAGATAAACCACTGGCAAAAACTGCTCAAGTACTGAATAAGAGTCCAAATTAGAGTATGTTTAATGTTGTGCGTTGAAAAAAAATACTTTACAATTGTCCTATAATCATCAATTACTCATCAAATATATGCATAGAGCCAATTAGCGAGTATTAGAGTTTTCACAGTTGTAGGGGAGAAAGATAATCTTTAAAGATGTCTGTGTGCATTATATTAAAATCAATGGGTGATTTCATTTTTAAACCTTCCATTAAAATTCTGCCCACAGACAAATGGCAAACAAAACCAAAAACGAACACAAAAAAAGATGTGAGAAAGAAGGATGAAATGCCTTTAAAACATAACCATCAAGTAGTCTGTTATGATATATATTTAAGAATGTTTATAATGTGAGAAGATGCCATGGATAGAGAAAAGAGCACTATGTGCAATTTCTCCTAGAAAACGATCAATAGGCATTTTAGATCCCTCCATATGTCTGCAGCAATCAACTGCTAAGTCACCTGTGATGATCTGATTAAATGCATGCCTACCTTTCCTGATCCCTCCATCAGAAGCACACGTGTAATCACCTGTCGTCAGTAGGAAACATGTTTCCCCTCTTCTGTTTTTGTCTCTGGTACTAGAGCGTCTGATGGGGAGCCGTTCTGGGGGTGATAATGGCGGCTCACTTCCTGTACTGTCGGCACCTGATAACACTGGTCACAGCACCATGCCCATGGACAGACAGTGATGAATGAGGAAATGAGACAGTACAAAGAGTTTACACCGAATGCCCGAGGTCCAGTCACTCCATATACAAAACACAATAATCACATCACGATAAGAAAAGAGAAAGAATTTTCATCACTCATCACAAAAATTTACATGTAGCAAAATGAAAAGATGTGTAAAAAGACAGAACCATTTTTTGTCTTTTTTGAGAAATTTTAATTCCATTGGATTTTACCTGGTAGGAAATTGGCTTTCACAAAAAAACTAATATGAACTCAAAATAGTTGCGCTAAATAAAACTAATATGAACTCAAATAAGATATTTAACTTGTGATAAATTAATCTTACTATTTTTGACATGCTCTCTCAGTGTGAATAGGAATCCTTAAAAGTGGAGCATATTTAAAAATAAACTCTTAAGTATTTGTCTTTATAGTTCTTTTACAACACATGCTGTTATTCTTTTCGGAAACTAGATTTTTCTCTCAAAAATCTTAGTAAAAATAATTTCAGAATGTACAAACTTCGTGTCAGGTACTCTATTTTTAAGCTGAAAATATTTTGAACCTAACAATGGAACAAGATCAACTTCTCTAAATGCCCTTGAAACAACTACGTGTTTATTTCTATACGCTAGCCAAAGACTTTTGCAGTATATCATCCTAGATGTTATCTTGCTATAACAACGATTTTCTGGTCAGAGAGTGTGTCCTCTTTTTTCAGGCCCTTCATAAGGGTTCTGCACAGGTCCTCTGACGACAACAGCGATACCAACTAAACTCTACCTTTTATAAAGACATATAACACTTTTCAGATATTTATTTGGGAAGACTTTACAAAACAGTCTACTAAGTGAGCACGAAGGCTATGAATAAAATTTTTAAACAAAAGTCTTAGCCAATCTTTTTTTTCATTTACCCCATAAAAATTTCTGGAAGCTAAAGAGAGACCTATAAAAAATGTCACTGTCTTTTTTTGTTTGTTATGTTTAATTGGTGTTATGTCTGATTGTAAGAAATTATTCACTTAGGATTGCCATAAGTAATTTTCTACAAGAAAAATATTAAATGCATCTAAGTTTCAGGGAAGGCAAAGGCCTTAAATTTTCACAGTGGACTAAAAGCTAATTAGATGGTTTACAAAATATTTCTTCTGTACCACACATAACAGACAAGAGATGACCCTATCTTTCATCTGACTATCCCTTTGGCAAACTAAGTGTCAATTTACAGTCAATCAACTCTAGATTATCTCTGGTAATGGAAGGGACCAGTTTCTCCTTATCTCAGGTGGTAAATCATCCAAAACTCAGTTCTGGGAGTGAGCAGAGCCCAATGCATAGTGCATAAAAAAGGGAAATCCACAGAGGAATAACTTTTTCATTGATTTTCCAAAGCAGATCATCTATGCCCTGACTAAAGGTGGGTTAATTTATATGTCATGGCATCTTGTTTCATCACAGGGGTTATATTGAGATGCCCTACCTACTTTAAAAATTTGAAGATTTACCCAATCCTTGAGAATATTACTAGGGAAGAGTTTTGTTATTAAAAAGGCCATCTCCCATATCACCTCTTTGGTCTTTAGGCTTTTGCAATGAAAATATCTACTCTTCTTAAATAACTGCCTCTTGTGAATTATACTGAGATGCACACCACCATGTGGCAGAGGTAAAACTGAGACAAACACACCAAGCCAAACAATACGGAGATCAACATTTTGAGGATGAAGAGTGGAAGATGATCGATATTATACCATTACATCGTGCAGGGAAACGAAACATTGGCACAAAAGCAACAAACAGGCAAAAGAAAATATTGGCACCATCAGCAAAGGGCATTCCCACTAAAGCAGGTAAACTCTATAGACCAGCTATGCAGATTTCTATTTGAAGTTCATTTGGAAATGCTATAATCTAGTCATCTACAAGCCTGACACATGCAGAAAAGTTTGGTGAAGGGGTAGGGCTGAGAACTCATGAACATTTGCGGAAAATAAGAATGGCTGCCTCCCCCCGCTTAAGATACTGGTCTATAAAGTATTTATAACACGCATTTGAGATTGTGCCTTACCTGATCTGTTATGTTCCAGAAGTAGATTGTCTTTGCCCAGACACAAGTCACTCTGTGTGCTATTGCAGGCCATATTTAACTCTGTCTTGCAAAAGGTAGGTGAGCTTGGCTGAGGGGCAGGAGGAATGTGCTTCTTTCTTTTCCTTGGAAGTTTCTGCTTCGCCATTGCCAAGGAGTAGTACATTCCAAAATTGTTCACAATCACAGGCACCGGCATGGCTATTGTCAGTACTCCGGCCAGAGCACACAGGGCTCCCACCACCATCCCTGACCACGTTTGGGGGTACATATCCCCATAGCCCAGGGTAGTCATGGTCACTACAGCCCACCAGAACCCAATGGGAATGTTTTTGAACTGTGTGTGCTCGCTAGCTGAAGGATCGTTAGGTTGAGCTCCTACTCTCTCAGCATAGTAGATCATAGTGGCAAATATCAAAACTCCTAGAGCCAGGAAGATTATCAGCAGCAAAAATTCATTAGTACTAGCTCGAAGAGTGTGTCCAAGCACCCTTAGGCCTACAAAATGGCGGGTGAGCTTGAAGATTCTCAGGATCCTCACAAACCTTACCACCCTAAGGAAGCCAAGCACATCTTTAGCAGCTTTGGATGAGAGCCCACTGAGTCCCACCTCTAAGTAGAAGGGTAGGATGGCCACAAAGTCAATAATATTCAAGAGATTTTTGATGAATTCAAGTTTATTGGGGGAGAAAACAATACGGACTAAAAATTCAAAAGTAAACCATACCACACATACTCCTTCTACATATGTCAAGGCAGGATCCGTTTCGATTTCATATTGTAGAACAGCTCTTGTGCCATTGATGACTGGTTCTGTCTTGTTTCTAACAATATTGAAAGCTTCATGTGTCTCCAGGCAAAAGGTTGTGATTGAAACCAGGATGAAGAATAAAGAAGCAAAAGCAATAAACTGTAGAAGAAAAAGAAATAAAAAGAAACAAAGAGAGAATGATATGAACCACAATATACTTTCATCAGAACCCAAGAACACTGATCTCTGTAGATAAAAAAAGAAGAAAAAAGGTGTATTTGAAGATTTCTTTTGGGATGTTACTCAAATAAGAGGAGAGTTGTGTGTGTAACATTAATTAGAGTTGTAGGTATAGCATGTTCCAAGTCTGTTTCCAGCTTACAAAGCTAAAAAGGTTTGAATTATGTTAGAATATAGTTTCTTCAGTCTTTTGTCCAACAAAATATACCTGTGAAGAAAAAATAAAACCACCCAAAAGAATATTTAAGGGAAACAGACTCAAAAAAACAAAAGAAGGAAAGAAAGAAATTTTAGACAACAGCTCCAGATTTTATTCATGATCCTGGAAATCTTCATGTACTAGTTTGTTTTATGACTGTAAATATAAGATGCGTTTCACAGTGATGGAAATTCCGAATTCATCCAAATAGATTCTAAGCTGTAAAAGTTTGATATACAATATTTATATTTACAAAAAAAATCTTTGAGAGATATATTATGATTTAAATTCTATCAAATTAAGGCGGAGACTTGTACAAAAAGCAAATCCAAAGAGAAAGAGTAGGCACAAGACTGGGGAAAGAGAAATAGAAGTAAGGAATCAATTGAAAAACAGTTTTCTTCCCCTAGTGAAACATAGCTCCAAAATGTTAGAGTAACATATTAGAAAGTTATAGTTTCTTAATTCAGTGTTATATTTAATTTCTTCAGTCAATAATATATGAATACATAATTACTAATACGGAATAGTAAGAGCTCCCACTTATATATTGCTCACTAGTACCAGACACTCTTGAAAGCATTTCATATACATATAATTAACTCATATTAATACTCATAACAATACTACTGTTGTTGTTGTTAGGTGTTATCCAGTCAATTTTGACTCATAGCAACCCTGTGTGACTGAATAGAACAGCTGTATAGGGTTTTCCAAGCTGTAATCTTTACAGAGGAACCCTGGTGTCACAGTGATTAAGCTCAGCTGCTAACCTAAACTAAAGGCCTGTGGTCTGAACCTATCAGGCTCTGCGGGAGAAAGATGTGGCAGTCTGCTCCCATAAAAATTACTGTCTTGGAAACTCTATGGGGAAGTTCTACTCTGTCCTCACTGTAAGTTGGAATCAACTCGAAAGCAAGAGGTTTAGTTAATGTTTATGGGGAGCAGATCACCAGGTCTTTCTTCCCTGTAGCCCCTGGGTGGGTTCAAACCGCCAACCTATTGGTAGTAGCTGAGTGCTTAACTGCTGCGCCATCAGGTCTCTTTTCAATATAACTGCTGTTGCTGTTGTGTGCTGTGGGGTTGATTCCGACTCATAACGACCACCCTGTACAACAGAACTCCCCACAGGGTTTCCCAGGTTATAATCTTTACTGGAACAGATTGTGGAGCAGCTAGTTGTTTCAAACTGCCAATCTTTCAGTTAGCAGCCCGGCACTTAATCATTGAACTCCTACAATACTACTACCACTCTTATTTTACACTTAAGGAATATTAGGCAAGAGAGGGTAAGTTACTTTTCCAAGGTCATATGATGCAAAGTGACTGACCTGAGATACTAACCTGACAAGTTCAGCTCCAGAGTCTCATCTTTCAAATACCAAACTCTCGAATGTAGAATACAAGCATGTTGAAAACCATTCACTTGGGTTGAAGTTACAAACTTCTTAACATTAAATACGTGAAAATTTGAAACTCAGTGGTTTGAGTGAGTTGCTCTGTTGCAGCCAGTGCTTGAGGCTTTCAAAGAAGCCAGCAGATCCCTTGTGCTCTCAGATACAGCAGGATTACCAAGCTCCAAGAGACTGACTGCCCCTTGATGTGTAAACAGATGGATCATTCAGGAGCAAGAAGTTGAAGGTGAAGTGAAGTCCTTATTTGGAAACAATAGGGTAAATCCAAAACCCAAAGATGTCTTCTATCATCTACTTATCAACCATGCCATTGAGAAAAGCCAGATTTCAAGAACAGATTAAAATCACCTTCTTTTTTCTCTTGTTGAGTTTTAGTCTGCCAGATTTATAAGGAATATACCAAAGGACTAAGGTCCCTAGGTGGCATAAATAGTTTGCACTCAACTGCTAACCTAAAGGTTGACAGTTCAAACCCATCTAGCAGTACTCAGAAAGAAAAGGCCTGGTGATCTGCTCCCAATAAGACTGCTGTTGTTAGGTGCTGTCAAGTTGATTTCGACTCATAGTGATCCTATAGGACAAAATAGAACTGCCCCATAGGGTTTCCAAGGCTGGAATCTTTATGGAAGCAGATTGCTGAGTCTTTCCTCCTGTGGAGCAGCTGGTGGGTTCGAACTGCTGACTTTTTGGTTAGAAGCCAAGTGCTTGACCACTGTACCAACAGGGCTCAGTTCCATTAAGATTACAGCCTAGAAAATCCTATGGAGCAGTTCTACTCTGTAACACGTGGGGTTGCCATGAGTCGGAATCAATTGCACAGCAACTAACAACAACAGCATACCAAAGCACTAATGTATATTAGGACTGTGACTGTCTGCTTTAAAGAAGCACCCTAAATTATGGAAATATTTCTATGCGGTGTACCAGACAATAGATCATCCCTATAATATCATAAAGCATGTCATTCACATGGCTTCGACTTGCTTTCCCATGTACATCATCCAACTGACCTTGGGTTTGGCATTATGAGCTTACCAGTAGGTTTCTCAGACATATTGAGAGAGATCAGCATGTTTTTTCACTCAGTTTTTCATTTATACAAGTACATATACAATTCTCTTTTCAATTAACTAATTATTGTTACTGGTGGCACAGTGGTTAAGAGTTTGGTTGCTAACCAAAAGGTTGGCAGTTTGAATCCACCAGCCGCTCCTTGGAAACCCTATGGAGCAGTTCTACTCTGTCTCATCAGGTCACTTTGAGTCAGAATCAACTGGACAGTAAGTATCACTAAAGAACTGCATATAATTATACTTCCTCTTTTGGAGGAAGAATCAATTATTCTTGATTCATAAATTGCCTCTTTTTCTAATCAGAGTGTTATCTATAGATTTCAGTGCTATGTCTGTTTCCAGTTTCCCGTGAAATCTTCTTTTGTCACAGAGCTCTCCAGGGTGTACCTACTGGCCCCCACACCCACCATTCACACTCCCCACCATCCACACCTAGTCTCCAGCATTTCAGGCTGTGCCAAAAGTTGTAGAGCAACAATTTTATCTATGAGGCATTTGGAGAGTAGAAGGCAGTTAAAATAAATTGGAAGTATTTTTTTTTTGTTTCCAGTATTCCTTAGTCAGCGTTTTTCTAGTTAACTTTGCAATCCCAAACTCTCTTTACCTGCATTCATTTAGTGATTTGAGTGGCACTTCCCCAACACTGCTGTTTCAAAATCAGTCCTAGCTTGCCTGCTCACCTCTATTCAACAAACACAGTCTTCTAGTATACTTTGATGTTCATCAATATAAAACTCCATGGCCTTTTCCAATCAGACATTTTCCTGCCATCCATCCATCCATTCATTCAGCACTTGTTTATTAGGTAGCTCTATGCCAGGCCACAGGGCTAGGGTTTTGATTTAGCTGCACCTGCCAAAACACAACCCCTGCCTATTAAAGAAAATTACTGTCTACTAGGCATACAGACATTAAATAAATAACCACACAAAATCATATAATTACAATTGTGAGGAAGGCAACAAACAAAAAAAAAAGAAGGACGTTTTGAAAGGAACAAGTCTGGGACTTAATTTAGACAGAGGGGTCATAGAAATCTCTGAAGAAACGTCATTTGACTGGAATTTGAGGGATTAGTAGAAGTTAATTTGATGAAAAGGAGAGACAGATGTGTATATCTGTGAAAATGGCATGGGGACGGTGTCTGACCTCCTCTAACTTCACAAGCAGGAAGGAGAATCACGATCAACAGCCTAAGGCTGATTCCTATGAGGCAGAACTTAGACATGCCTCCTCTCTGTGCCAGCTTTACCAATTCTGACATCAACCATTCCTTCTACGACACTCTATTTCTCTGCTGGGTTTGATAATTCTTTGCAATGGCCACACAGAGCTCACAGACAATAGTCATGATTATGGGGTTTATTAGGGAAGTAACAGTCACAATTCAGGCTTAGGAATGCTCAGAATACAGTTCTTTCATCAAAACAGCCTCTTCCCAGCCATGCTCGCAGGTACGCCTTTCTCTAGCCCTCGGCCTGTGACCTGCTCTGGCAAGTGTTACAAAGCTCCTTTAGCCCCTGCCAATAAGTCCACTTGGAGCCCTGGTGGTGCGGTGATTATACGCTGCATCTGCTAACCAAAAGGTCAGCAGTTCATATCCACTAGCCGCGTATTGGAAACCCTATGGAGCAGATCTACTCTATTCCATGGGGTCTCTACGAGTCAGAATCGACTCAAAGACAACAGGTTTGGTTTTTGCTTTTTTAAATAAGTCCACTGCACTGCACGGTTTCTTACAAGTCTCTCCTGCCACCACTTCTCGCCGTCTTTAGGGTTACAGCTTGCTCTCTGTCTCTTGGGTCCAGGAGCTTCTTAATGCAGGGATCCTGGGTTCAAAGGACCCACTCTCTGCTCCTGGTTGCTCCTCCTTGGTGGGCGTAGTATCCTTCTCCTTCACATCTCTCGATGGCTCATCTCAAGTCCAGTGGGATGGCAAAACTGAATAATCCCCTCATTGGGCCACAATTACCCTATCATACAGTCCTGCCCAATCAGTTGTGTGGCTAGAAAGGTCACACAAAAGTGATCCATCGCACTGCAATATCACACAGTAGAAAGAATCTGCCTCTTTTTCACAAACTGTGATGTAAAAATCCCCATTTAGCATAGAGTCTCTACCTTTTTAAAGGTTAACTTCTTTTTTTAAAGAAGTTTTAATCAACCAAAAATACTACCTTGTTTCCAAAAGAGGCTATAAGGCAACATAAAGAGCAGTTTGATTTTTGGCAGTGTTCCTTGGGATTTGTGGACATATTAAGAAACCAATAAATTTCACTTCTCTAAAATTATTGTACCAGCCCCATTGTCTGAGCTGAAATGAAAATATACATGATAAAGTGTTTTATTTAAATGTAAATCACTATGCAAATGTTAGAAATCATTATTCTCTGTATCTTATACTTTTTAAATATAATTATTACCTCAATAAGAATTGCTAGTATTTTTATTCATTAAAAGGGTTATTATGTTGTCAACAAAAGGCCAAGAGTCTTAAGACAACACACCTGGTGGTTGGAAATTAAGTAACGTAAATCACCTCTTACTTGTAAACACTTAAATTACCCACCCATATTCCTAGAAGAGGAATATGTTCTAAAGATTACATGCATCAGAATACACCAGGGAGTTTACATAAATGCAATTGCTTACCCCATTATTAGTGATCACACAGACTCTTTAGTGTGAGACAATAAAATCTTTCCTAGGTGATTGCTATACATACTGAAATTTGAAAACCACTATTCCAGTGTATTTTTAAACACACTGTTGAAACTCAGAAGTTATTAAATGAATTGGAACAGGTTAAACTACAAGCATCTCTAGATTCTTTTTAAAAGAATCTTCGTGAATCTTCAATAAGAATAATTCACAACCTCTAACCAACAGGGTGTCTGTATCTTTGCGTGTTTGTGTGTGTGTGTGCCTATTTTGACATAATTCTGACTTCTACACAAATATCAGTGAGTAAACAAAGCAAACGAATAGCCTGTAAATACACACGCCTCATCTGCAATTCTAAGATACAAAACTTTGGAAACAAAACTTGTTTGTTTTTGCATGTCATTCAGTACTTGTATTTATCAATATTTTATTACCATTATTTAAAGAACCACATAATGTCTTGTATTTGACTTTTTATTTTTCATGATTTTTATAGCTCAGTATATCTTTAGCTTTTAAGTAATTTATAAATCTACTAGAGCATGATATCATTATGTTAAGAAGATAAGAGCATTAAAAAGGAAACAAAAATAATGCCAAACTTTGGCATCCCAGTGAAGAGGCAACATTCATATCAGAATTACATGATTATTTTGTTAAAAAAAAAAATCTGGGTTGGCCATTTTTAGTTGTAAAAGCTGAGGACGTGATCTAGAATAAAAGGGTTATAGCAGAGAACCAAGTTTTTGCTTCATAATAACATGACAGCAATGGGAAATGTGGCCTCTATCAGTCTGAGATGGGTAAAACTGGAAAAAGTTGACTTTAAGAGAGAGGAAAATGGGAAGGATCTCTGAAGAGAAAGAGGGAGCAAGACCCAGAATGTGAAGTTAGACAAGTGAGCAATTCTTTCCGCTGTACGGCAGCAGAATCATAATGGAGAATATTCAGTCTTAAGATGGTACTTGCTCTATTGTGCTTTCCACCAAAGTGTGCTACACAAAACAGTTTGGTGCTGGTGGCGTTTTGAGTCATAAAGATATTGGACCAAAGGAAATCAAGAAAAAGGAGCTGTCAACCGTGGGATGCAAGAAACACATGAAGTTACAAAACATGGGAGAATAAGAAATTAAGAGTAAAAGATAATCAGGAGGAATTTAGTCCCAATGAAAATCCTTGGTGATACTGAGACAGCACAGAGCTTCCCAAGGAATGAAGAAAAGAAACTTAGTTTACTAGGAACTTAGTTTTTGTGAGTATCAAATGAAGGGGTGACCTCAGAAGCTTTGAGGACCTGGTATTATCTGTTCTGCTGTGCAGTTTGTGATCATTAAAGTTACAAGTTATGTGTAAAGCATACTTTGGGAAATACACATTGTATTTTATCTTCTATTATGGAATCATACATAAAATTTGTCTTTCTTGAATCTGTAAACTTAGTTCTCATGTAAGAATGATATTGTTGCACTTCTCTATAAAGATTTGTATTTAAGTCATTGGGATAAGTCTGCACTAATTTCTTGGATGCTTTCATGCATTCCTCATCAGGTATATCTACAATGATTAAGAAGGAACGTGGATTGAAAAGAACTTCACACACTTGTACCCTTCTTTTCATGCAAGATTCAAGTGTGTCAATGATGGTGTAGTATGTGGTTACTCTAAAGTTATCTCTGGCACTCAGTACTTCTCAAGCATGTTAAGATAGTAAATGTATGCTATTTTAAAGTTAAAGTTATAAATATTACTAAAACTTAGGATATAACTCTGGACATAAATGCTACACAGTTAAAAATTAACTTGATTGAATTCATTACAATGGTCAACTTATTCAAGTTCCCTCGCTTTTGTGTGTCATCTGAGACTGGAGTTCCCATTGGTTGTTTACCAGGACGTGTGCAACAGCATAACCTTGTGTTTGTATCTTGGTAAAGAGCATTGCTGGCCTCCCAGCTGGACTTGCTAGATCAACAGACTTGGATGTACAAGACGGTTCTCTCAAAATGGATCAGAGGCCCGTTATCTACTAATATTATCCATCCTTGCTCAGTAACCACTCATGTTGGATCCTGTTGCATATTGGGTAAATGTAGTTAGAGTTAGACTTGACAGCCCACCCCCACTTATTTTTCATTAGAAAGAAACAGTATACTCCCAAGAGACCCTCTGAGACAAGGAGTTTCAATTACATAGGAGAGAACTTGAGGGCTCAGAATGCATGAGTAAGCAGATGAGGGGGCACTACAGATTATCCATGTTCATGGGCCTCACAAGCCTTAAAACAATAAAGTATAGATATTGAAGCAAAACAGACAAATTTGCAGCAGAAACACATTAAGCTGGTTCAGTGGCCCAAATGCTCCCAGTGGTAGCTTCCATGCAGTCTGTTAATGACGCTTGTGCCTTAGCAGAGAGCTGGGGAAGAGAATCACATTGCCATCTCTCTTCCTTTTCCCCTGTGGTAAGACTACAATCATCTACTGGCATTTAATGAAAATAAAATCAGGCATGTGAAATAATTAAAATGTTAGGACCCTTCCCAGACAAGGTGTGCCATGTTGCACATATTCACAGAACTGATGTATCATTTCAGGCAGTTTCAGAACAGAAATAGTTTGCTAAAACTTTGGCTTGAAGGTCTAAGGAGTAGTCACCTTCTCTCCATAATGAAGAGCCCAATATATACTTATAGAGAATGATCTCCAGTGAATCATATTAAATGAAGAAAAAAAAAAGGCAGTGGCATGACAACATTCAGAGTCTAATCCCATTTCTTTATGTATAACAAATGCATGCAAATTAATAGAAACATTCTGTTCTTACTGGTTATGTCTGGGTGTAAGAGTGGCACTGTGTGTGGTATGGTTAAGGAGAAGTGCTAACTTAGTCTCTGAATATCTGAAAAGTTTAATTTTTTTACAAAAATTTTAACCACATGTTGTACTTTTAATTTCAAAACAAAATTTAAAGAAAATAATGACCAGGAAAGGCTCAAAAGCTGGATCTTTATTATGAATAACTGTTAACTTTTGTTAGTTCTAGTTCATAGAAATTATACTTCGGCAGTTTGTCATTTTTCTTCTTTTCTGAAGTCCCTTAAATGTAACAGAGGCTCTTAACTATTACATGTATTCAAGTTCCACACACTAGCTGTGCCATAATTACCCAGTCTGTGGTGGTGTTCACAGAACTGCAGTCTCTAGAGAGAGAAAATGTTTCTTTCATTAGTAAATCCATCCTCAAGGGCCAGCCAAGCAGGAACAACTAAAGCCCAGTGTCTGCTGGTTCCATGCTGAGTTGGGAATTACTTCAGCTTCTTCTGAAGCTGGTAAAATAAATTTTGCCTCATCCAAGTTTTACTATTTAAAAGCAGATCCACAAACTTTATTGCATTCTTACTGCATTTGAATTAGATTGAAGAAAGCTGCTCTTTTTTCTTTGGGGAGAGCATATATTACTGCTAAATTCATAAATCAGTGAAGACGGTGAAGATTTAACTACAGATAATTATATGGAACCATGTGTGCCTGTGTGTGTCTGTGTATAACACATGTTATGTTGTTTCATATCTATATCTACATATAAAATATATTGACATATATAGATAGACATGTATCATATATGCATGTATAGATTACAGGTATTCACATATTATATAGACAGGTATGAAATAGATATAAAATAACATTCAGATTCCTCAAATTCCAGAAATATACCCAAATACCACTTTGGCCACTAAGATTTATGTTGTTGTTATGTGCCATCTAGTCAGTTCAGCCTCATAGCAACCCTATGTACAACAGAACGAAACACTGCTTGGTCTTGCACCATCCTCACAATCGTTCCTATGTTTGAGCCCATTGTTGCATCCACCATGTCAATCCATCTCATTGAGGATCTTCCTCTTTTTCACTGACCCTCTACTTTACCAAGCATGATGTCCTTCAGGGACTTATCCCTCCTGATAACATGCCCAAAGTATGTAAGACAAAGTCTCATCACCCTTGCTTCTAAGGAGCATTCTGACGGTACTTCTTCCAAGTCAGATTTGGCAGCCCGTGGTATATTCAATATTCTTCACTAACACCATGATTCAAAGGCATCAATTCTTCCTTGGTCTTCCTTATTCGTTTTCCAGCTTTCCCATGCATATGAGGGGATTGAAAACACCATGGCTTGGATCAGGCACACCTTAGTCCTTAAAGTGACATGTTTGCTTTTTAACACTTTAAAGAGGTCCTTGCAGCGCATTTGCCCAAAGAAATGCATCTTTTGATTTCTTGACTGCTGCTTCCATGGGCATCGATTGTGGATCCAAGTAAAATGAAATCCTTGACAACTTCAATCTTTTCTCCATTTATCATGATGTTGCTTATTGGTCCAGTTGTGAGGATTTTTGTTTTCTTTATATCGAGGTGTAATCCATACTGAAGGCTGTAGTCTTTGACGATCAGCAGTAAGTGCTTCAAGTCCTCTTCACTTTCAGCAAGGAAGATTGTGTCATCTGCATATCACAGGTTGTTAATGAGTCTTCCTCCAATCCTTTTTCATACAGTCCAGCTTCTTGGATTATTTGCTCAGTATACAGATTGAATAAGTATGGTGAAAAGATACAACCCTGATGCACACCTTTCCTGATTTTAAACCATGCAGTGTCCCCTTGCTCTGTTAGAACGACTGCCTCTTGATCTATGTACAGGTTCCTCATGAGCACAGTTAAGTGTTCTGGAATTCCCATTCTTTGCAATGTTATCCATAATTCGTTATGATCCACACACTTGAATGCCTTTGCACAGTCAATAAAACACAGATAAACATCTTTCTGGTATTCTCTGCTTTCAGCCAAGATCCATCCGACATTAGCAATGATCCTTTGTTCTATGTCCTCTTATGAATCCAGCTTGAATTTCTGCAAGTGCCCTGTTGATGTACTGCTGCAACCGCTTTTGAATGATCTTCAGCAAAATTTTACTTGTGCGTGATATTAATGATATTGTTTGATAATTTCCGCATTCTGTTGGATCATCTTTCTTTGGAATGTGTACTGATATGGATCTCTCTTCCAGTCAGTTTGCCAGGTAGCTGTCTTCCAAATTTCTTGGCATAGATGAGTGACCACTTCCAGTGCTGCATCCATTTGTTGAAACATCTCAATCAGTACTTCATCGATTCCTGGAGCCTTGTTTATCGCCAGTGTCTTCAGTGCAGCTTGGACTTCTTCCTTTAGTACCGTAAGTTCTTGATCATATGCTACATCCTGAAATGGATGAGTGTAGGTCAATTCTTTTTAGTACAGTGACTCTGAGTATTCCTTTACCTTCTTTTGACGCTTCTTGCATGGTTTAATATTTTTCCCACAGAATTCTTCACTATTGCAACTCGAGGCTTGAATTTTTTCTTCAGTACTTTCAGCTTGAGAAATGTCAAGTGTGTTCTTCCCTTCTGGTTTTCTAACTCCCGGTCTTTGCACATGTCATTATAATACTTTACTTTGTCTTCTCAAACTGTCCTTTGACATCTGTTCAGCTCTTTTACTTCATCATTTCTTCCTTTCACTTTAGCTATTCTATGTTCAAGAGCAAGTTTCAGAGTCTCTTCTGACATGCATTTTCGTTTTTTCCTTCTTTTCTATCTTTTTAATGACGTCTTGCTTCTTCATGTATGACATCTTTGATGTCATCCCACAACTCATCTGGTATTCTGTCATTAGTGTTCAATGCATTAAATCTATTCTTGAGATGGTCTCTAAATTCAGGTGGGATATACTCAAGGTTGTACTTTGGCTCTTGTGGGTTTGTTTTAATTTTCTTCAGCTTAGTCCCTAATAAATATCTGCTACCATGCTTTTTGGCATCCTTATCCAATGTAAATACACAACAGTTCCTCTACACTTTTTTTCCCAGGCCAAAAACTGATTTCACTGAAGTTTAAACTGTTTGTTTGGAGTTTAGGCCTATTTAATCACTGCTAAGTGTAATTTTGGGAGATACAGACAAGGAGGTTCTATATATAATATTAGATTTATGACAATGAATAATGGTGTTAAAAGTTAGTTAATTAGTATTAAAAATAATCAGCTATGAATAGTTTACTTTTCTAAGTCTCATGATGAAATTTAAAGTGTTTGTATAGTTAATATATTTTATAAAAGACAATCGTTACAATTATTTTATTAGACTGAAGAAAAATTCTGTGCTTTTAAGGCGTAAGAATGATAAAAGATTATATATAGTAATTTCTCAACATAAACATGAATTGTAATTCCATAATTTCAACTACTGAAAACTTCTCAATCTTCATCTTTAAAATATGTTAATTAATAAATACGTTTTAAATTAATTTTCTTAAATGATTTGATTTGTCTTCAGATGGTATGATCTATACCATCACCATCTAGGGTTACTTAAACCAAAAAGCCAAACCAGTTGCCATCAAATTGACTCTGATTCACGGTAACCCCATGTGCTGCAGAGTAGAACTGCTCTATAGGATTTTCAGGGCTATAATCTTTCAGAAGCAGATTGCCAGGCCTTTCTTTCAAGGCACCTCTGGGTGTGTTCAAACCACCAGTCTTTGGGTTAGTAGGGATGCTTAACCATTTTCAAGACCCAGGGACTTCAGGATTACTTAGAAGGTGACATTATTAACTCCTACCTACCAGGAGTCCCACTGTCTCTTTCTTGAGGCTAACAAATACTTTCCAAAGTGAATTATCCAAGAATCTCTGACTTTACTTAGTTGAAGGTGAGAGAAGTGAAGGGAGGGTGAAGGTGAAGGCCAGTAACTAGCTTACAACTCCCTGTCAAAGAGATTCACAGACTCTGAGAAATCTGCTAGTGCTGCTGTTCTCTCAACACTATGGTTAAAATACACCCAACATGGTGCCATGTATTCCTGTTTACCTGCAGTGCACCTTTGCTAGTCCAGGTCTCTGTAGGTATTCCAAGCTTTGGTATCAAATGCTATTCTTCTCTCTTTCCTTGTCCAATTGCTCTGTCTAAAAACATGACACTAGGCCCAGGCGGCCAAATCCTAAGACTCTTCCAGGCCCAGTAACAGCTCCAATGGAGCCAGCCCTTCTCCTACACACATTTGTACATTCAATTTAATGCTTTAGTACTACCCCTTGCTCTAGGTAACTTTTTAGTGGACTTTTGCTGTCTCTTGCTACTTAGCCTAGATCTGGACCGAACCCCAGTCCACCCCAGCAGCTATCTCGATTCATACATATGAGTAGTAGATACTAGAGTATCAGTTCTTCTTCTGTTTGAAGATTTTCGGCACTTTTGCAAATAGTTTCAGATTCTTCCTAAAGGGCAGAGGCAAATTTGCCATATTCCACAAAACAAAAGACCCTGCGTAACTTCTAATTTGGTTACATGAAATAGAAAAGTCTTATTGAAAATCTGGAGGGAGTTTACTGGCTCTGTCGGATTGCTGTTTGCCTTAGCAATTTAACTATATCAACAGTTACCAAAACGAGGTTGGGAACACCAGGGGGTCCCTGAGACCCTTTCCAGGATCTGTGAAGTGAAAACTATTTTCATATTAATACTAAAATATTGCTTATCTTTTTCACACTCATTTCTCACGAGTTTATAGTGGAGTTTTCTAGAGACTACATGACAAGTGATATCACAACAAATTGAATGTAATAATCAGATATCAGAATCCAACCAACTTGTAAAAATACAAAACTAAGCTACTCTTCTCCTTTACATATTTTTTAGAATATTTTTCCTCTCAGAAAATTTATTTTTCATTAAAATTATGTTTTCTCACATCACTAGGTTACATCTTTATCCAGGAAAATAAGTGGTTTTCAGCCCTTCTATACTAAACCCTGGGTGGTGTGAACAGTTAAGCACCAGGCTACTAAACAAAGAAAGGCCTCTGGCAATCTTCCAAAGGATCACAGCCATTGAAAACTCTCCGAAGTGTAGTTCTACTCAGAAACACATAGGATAGCCATGAGTCAGAATTGATTTGATGACAAGTAGTTAGCCCGTCTCTGTATAACTAATTGGGCCAACTAGTGATTCTATGAGTGCAGTGGTAGTTTAGTGGTAGAATTCTCACCTTCTATGTGGGAGACCAAGGTTTAAGTCCCAGCTAATGCAACTCAAGTGTAGCCACCATCCGTCTGTCAGTGGAGGCATGTGTGCTATTATGATGCTGAGCAGGTTTCAGTGGAGCTTCCAGAGAAAGACAGACTAAGAAGAAAGGCCTGGAGAGCTACTTCCAAAATCAGCCAGTGAAAACCTTATGGCTCACAATGGTCTAATGTCGTTGTCCATGAGTCGGTCAAGATATTTTTCAAAATTATTATGAATGAATTAAGCTCTAGCCTAAAGAATGCTCAATATTCATAGAACTCTGTAATAATCAGAAATATCTTGACCCACTGCTTAAATACTGGAATCTTTCAAAATCTGGTTATCTTATCCTTTTCCATGAGTCTAACTTCTTTCATTGTATAATGATAATTCAAATGTCAATCTGTAGTTCACACCTTTTGTTTGTTATTAATAATCATTATTCTTATAGCCCACAAGACTCTTCACTCTCAAGTAACCAATAATAATATGAAGGCTATCAAAATGGTGACTATTATACATTTTATTATTGAAGATCTCAGAGGAAACTCAAACTCAACTCGCTCAACTGTCACTCATATCTGTTCTTCCTATTCCACTATACATGTTCAGTAATTTGAACCATCATTACCAATTAACCAACTTGACACCTTAAGCTCCTCCCCTCTCCCCAAGACCCACATCTATTAAATCACTGAGTCCTGTGGATTCTCAGACTCTAAATATCTTTAGAATTTTTCTCCCTTGTTTTCTATTCCCAATGCCAGTGACTTAGTTTTTAATTAGCCTTTTCCTGGATTACTGCAATAGCAATCCTATAAGAGAACAAATGTAATTATACCACATCTGCTTAAAATAGTTTGACGGCTACCAAATACAGGTTAACATGTAATGTCGTTGGTATGTTACTTAAGAAATGTTGTTATCTGGCCCTTACCTACCTTTCCTACTATGACTAACACCATCTTCCATGAAGCGCCAAGCTCTCTAATTCATGCCTTTGCACATGCAGTTCCTTTTGTCTGGAATATGCCTCTTTCTTTCAAATGACTGGCAAAGAACTATGCAGCATTCAAGACTCCACTCAGAAATCACTTGGACTTTGAAAAAAATCTCTGAAAAATGAGGCAAAATTAGGCACTTTTCTTGTAGTGCTTCCTTGAAATTTGATGATCTCAGATCTCAGATTTTAATTTTTCATTCATATCTCTACTATAGCAATTACTTCATTTCTGTAATATTTTATTTTCTGCTTCTCTAGTAAAATATAAGCTTGTAACAGCTGGAATTTTTTGTACATAGCTTATGTCAAAGGCACTGAGGTGCTGTTTAGTAAATATTGACAAGAAGCAATGGCAAAGACCATGACCACACCAAACATAAAGTTTTAACTCAATCTTGGTTCATTTATTTGAATTCAACCGTTTTTTCCAAAGTGGATTTTCTAAGAAGGGTTATCAAAAGAGCACATACAATAAAATAGAAATAAAAGTGTAAACTAAGATTAAGAAGAGAACAGATTACCAGTCTAAGTGACAAGAGCGGGCAATGTGAGAGATGAAAAGGAAAAAGAATGCTTCAGGAGTAGGGATTAACAAGGTCAGCATATGCAGACTTCAAACGAAATGAAAATGGAGAAAGGGCTACTGGAGCAGATAAATAGGTCTTCATTAGTTTCTTTTGATGAAATAGTTTTAGTAAAGCTACAGGAGAGAATGCAGCTTTCAAGTGATTAACAAACCAGTGGGTGCTGAGGAGTATGAGTTGCAAACACACACACACACATACATACACACGACTGTATTCACAAGGGTTTAAGTCAGTTTTACCCATAGAGATCATTGCAACTTGTTTGGCTCTGCTATAAGAATAAACAAAAGTGGGCTAATTCTAGAAATGTAAAAATCAATTCAGCTAATAACAGCTCCAGATCGTATTTTTGAAAATGAGAAAATTGAGAGAGTATTAGTGAATGCTAATACCAAATATCCCTGAATGCTATTTCTAAAACTGTGGAAATCATAGAATTTTTCTATCTGTAACCAATCAGTAAGCAAAAAAAAAACTATAACAATGTTTTGTAGTGTTTTTAACTAATTATACCTCTAAAGTCCAAATGTATATCAGTTGCCCCAAAAGATATAAAGTAGGAAATTCCAGGCCATTCCACTGATAACAGTTCTATCGGATACATGAGAGACAATAAAGAAACCAGTAATAGCTTTAAGATGTCAGTTGTAACTGTCTTTGCCCTGAGAAAGGTAGCAACCGTAATACATAAAATATATGGTTTTTTCTTCTAAAAATAATAATAGTAATAATAATATTATTATAGCTAAAATTCAAATCTACCCTAACCATTTATTTTCATCTCATTTAATCCTACCAACATCATTGCATAGATCTATTATTCCATTTTATAGAGAAGCAAACTGAGGCTTAGAGAGACTAAGGTCAAAGCCCACCGCTTTGTAATATATATTCTCTGAATGTATGCTTTTTACAAGAATCTTCAACTCTAATCAACACAAAGTTCACAAAATAAATATAAGCGCATTTCTATAAACAGTATTTATACATACTCATACATTCAAACACGCACATACACACAAGCTAAACTTAGGCCAGGTGTTAGTTATCTAGTGCTGCTATAATGGAAATACTACAAGCAGATGCTTTTAACAAAGAGAAATGTATTCTCTCACAGTCCAGTAGGCTAGAAGTCCAAATTCTGGGCACCAACTCCACGGGAAGGCTTTCTTTCTCTGTTGGTTCTGGAGTAAGGTCCTTGTCATCGATCTTCCCCTGGTCTAGGAGCTTCTCAGGGCAAGAACCCCAGGTCCAAAGGACTCGCTCTGCTCCTGGAGTTGCTTTCTTGGTGGTATGAGGTCCCCCTATGTCTCTCTGCTCACTTCTTTCTTTTGTATATCAAAAGAGATTGACTTAAAACACAACCTAATCTTGTAGACTGAATCCTACCTCATTAACATAACTGCCTCTAATCCTGCCTCATTAATATCAAAGAGGCAGGATTTACAACACATAGGAAAATCACATCAGATGAAAAAATGGTGGACAATCACATAATACTGGGAATCATAGCCTAGCCAAACTGATACACATTTTTTGGAAACACAATTTAATCCATAACAGATCACAATCATGCAAAAGTAATAAACCAGGAGAAGGAAATTCCTAAGGCTTTATTCCTCATTTGTCTTCTGGATTGTTACATACAGTACTTTTTCAAGATCCTTATAAAATAAATGGTATAATAATCAAATCCTGATCCTACATAAGCAAAAAGGACTAAGCAAATGGATATCAAACTAAAAGGCATCTGTGTGCTCATTATTAGGAAAAAGTATCTAAATTCAGGCCCAAAACATCTAGAAAATCCTTAAATTTGCATGTATGTACAAATATGAGCTCAGTTCTTCCTTTTACATGTTTTATTTATTTTTAAATTTTTCTTTGATCTCTACTTTCTAGCTAGAGAAAGCAGTAAGCAGTAATTGTTTTTGTTTCAGAGCTTTCAGAGAAGGGCTTACAAGACTTGCCCTTGATATAGAGATAACAGAAAGAAAGCTGCTGAATATTTAATAGAGCTAGAAAATACTACATTTAATATTCTCTCGAGCTTGCACTGTTCTGACTTAGAAGGAAACCCGAAGTATATATTTGCTACATGTAGAATCTTAAAAATGCAGAGTAAATCACTCTCTAAAAAAAAAACCCACAACTTGAAAGGCCAGTGTTCTTAAAGGTAAAACATTTCTTTTAAAATATATGCTGAAAGCTCTTTCTTGGTTAGTTAGGAAAAGATAACTATAAACTGTACTTTAGGTTTTTGTTCATGTTCTATTTTCCATCACTTTATTCTCCTTTTCAAAGCCTCAACACAGGCAACAGCCAGAATTTTATCTAGGTCTGTTTTATTTGTATTGCTTTTTTTTGTTTGAGAAAGGGACAAATTTTAGGAACAATAAGCAATGCAGCCATCTAAGGATCTTTAATAGTTATTGCACATCCAATGTGCTTTGCCAGTTTTTATTTTCCAAATGCAAAAATTTCTGTAAGCAGAATAAGCTTTTGAAAGAAAGAGACCTGGAGAAGCAACCCCTTTTTCTTAGACAGTACAATCCTTCACTGGATTTTTTAAAAATCTGCTATCGTTTTCTTTCTTCTCTATTCTGCCATTTCCTGATAAAGGTATAGTCTGTAATTCAATTCAATGAATATTTCTTAGCCAACTATTAAGTCAAAGATTCTGTGAGATTCTGGAGAAACCAATATGAGTTCCTGTATACAAAAGGGCATATAATTTATTTGGGGGGAACAATATAAAGAAATACATACCTCAAATAAAGGTAAAATATAGTGCACTGAATAAGAAAGAAAGTTCTTAAAAGTCACCCATACACCCACTTCAGTCTAGTTTCCTCCCTACTTCCCCAATAAGAGCATCTAGCTCTTATTGAGGTCATCAGTTGCAACAAGTTTGCCAAATCCAATGGGTATTTTTATATCAACATCATCAAAATCAGTAAACAGCTAAATGCTCCCTCCCTCTGAGACACTTTCACTGATAGACTTCCAGAATACCGTTCCCTTCTGTTTCCTCCCAATATTCTCAGTTTTCTTTGCTGAGTTCCCTCCTGCACCTGATCTCCAAATGTGAGAATGACACAGAACTTGGCCCCAGGTCCTTTCCTCTGTCTAGATGATAGCATACAGTCCAACTATTAAAACTTACATCTATTTGCTTCTGATTCCAAAATTATATATCTCCAGGTCTGACCTCCCTAAACCCTAGATGCACTTACTCAACTGCTTTCTTGTCCTTGTAACAAGGATATGATGTCAAATAAAGCCAGTTGCCACTGAGTTGATTCTGACTCATGCCGACCCCACGTGTGTCACAGTAGAACTGGGCTCCATGGGGTTTTCAATGACTCATTTTTCAGAAGTAGATTACTAGGCTTTTCTTCCAAGGCATTTCTAGGTGAATTCAAACCTCTAACCTTTCGGTTAGCTAACCGTTTGTACCACCCAGGGACTCTGTGATGTCAGATAGATTTACTAAAATGGATTTCTTATTATCATCCTTCTAAATCTGTCCTTCTTCTCATCTTCTCTCTCTCAGTAAATGGAACAGTTACTCGAGCTAAAGCTGAGAGGTCATCTTCATGCTTCTCTTTTCTTCTCCACTTCAGTATCTGACTCACTCTAGTCCAAAGGACAATCATCTCTTTGGGAAATTGTCCAAGTGTTGTCATTAGCACCCTTTCTTCCATGCTTTTGGACATTGAGGTAGTTATCTACTGCTGTGTAAAAATTACCCCAACACCTAGTAACTTAACACAAATATTTATTATTCCACTTGTGTATCAGCTAAGGTGGGTCTAGGGGGACTGACTCAGGACCTCTTATGATGTTTCAGTCAAGATTTTGGCCCGAGTCTGTAGTTTTCTGAGGGGTAGAAGCTCTTCGCATGTAGCTCACTCACAAGTCTATTTACAAGAGACCTCAATTCCTTGCTAGCTATTGGAAAGAGGGTTGAGTTCCCTGCTTTGTGGAATTCTCGTAAGGTTCCTTGAGTATCCTCACGACATCATAACACGGCAGCTGCCCTCCCCAGAGTGAGTGATTTGAGACGGAGAGAATAAAGAGGATGCATAACTTTTATGACCTCCTCTCAGAAGGTACACACCATCACCTCTGCCATATTCGATTTGTTAGAAGCAAATCACTAAGTCCAGCCCACACTCAAAAGAAGGTGAATTAAGCCCCACAACTTGAAAGGAGAAGCATCAAATAATTTAGGGAAATAGTTTAAAACCACCATAGTCTTCCTTTTCCCAGAGTGCAGGGCCATTATGCAAAACAGCTTCAAGACCATTGTGTCAAGTGACAATGTGAGATAAAAGGGTTAAGCAAGTGGGTAAATTTTAAAAAGAAATTGTGATTTTTTGAGATTACTGATGGAGGGACTGACGTTCAGATGACAAGGTTATAGTTACTGAGAAAAAGTGTAAGAGATTCAGAAATTCTGTGAGTAATTTCAAAGAGGAACAATCATTTAAATTCAACAACTATACGGACAAACTTTACTTCAAATGAGGAGAGCTTCAGAACAGCAGTAAAAATGTGGCCGTGGAGAACAAAGTGAAAAAGTACTTCTTTTCAAAGAATGGTGAGAGGAGGCACCTCTATTTGAAAATGATCTCAGAAAAAATTAGGATTCACTAACCATATAATATGGATAAGATAATTCATAGCAAACATGAATTGTGGGTCCCATGAGACCCAGTGAACGATGAAAAGAGTGTGGCCCAGACTGCTGTAGGCACCGAAAGGAGTTAAAATAGGTGTAAGAGGGTGGGAAAATAGAGTAGAAAAGAGGGCCTGAAAGGGAGGACATAGAGTCAGATTCACGAGCAGGGTAGCTGTGGTATAGTGGGGTGACAGTACATACAAAAAAAAAAAAAGACAATCACAGGCAATGAAATGAGATGAAAAAAACCTCCCTATGGAGTGCATACTGTGAGAAGTCGGAAATCTGAAGTTATTAAATATTCAACTATTAAGAATCTTGGCTTGAATTGGAGACACACTGTTAACCTCCCAAGGGTATCCACCTGCCTTGTCTGACCCTGGAAGGGCAATTACTCTGCACAAAAAAAATGATTTTCAGCACCGGGAATGAAAGAAGCAGGACAGTAGTAGGTGTGAGTTAGGTCGGATTGGGGATGGGGCAGAGTTCAGTTAAGGAAGAACTCAGTAAAGAAAAAAGACAATAGCTTGTTATTTCCTGAACTAAACCACCTAAAATTCTTCATTCGATAAGCAATCATTGGCAATGTTGGTGGTAAATTCAACAGAAAGTTTTAGACTCTTGAAGTTTCTTAAGGCAGTCCAGATCACTTCATAATTTATGACAGAACAAATCCCTTCATAATTTATGACGAACATGTTCAGGCAGGAGAAAAAGAGGAGAAAAATAAGATGCAAAGGCAAGACTGGTCACACACACCTACGCTTCCTTTACAAGTAGCTTACCTAGCTTGCCAATGTGTTAATTTTTACATTTGATTATTACTCTCCCAACAAATTATTTGTATAAATTTGGATGAAATTTAAAAGCAAAAAATTAAACTATTTTCACCTTCTTGGTAAGTGTGACAAAAAATGATTTCTTGACTATACGTGCTTAAATTTGGAGTACTGCAAAAAAAAATCTGTCTATCAGGATGGAATTCGAATATGTTTCTAAATCAGACTGATTCCCAGATAGATGAATATTGAGAAGCAAATTGAATGCCGTTGCTTAATCTTAATTCTATTTTGAGACACATTTCATTAGCTCCTTTATTCCTTTACTATACTGCTCTAAGGTGTTATAAAATGCAATTTCTTATTAGACACTAAGATATTCTAGAGCCAACAAGAGCCACATATTGGATAAACATTATCACCTCCCCATAACACCATTTATCTTTCATGATGCAAGCCCATGTTACAGATGAGACTTTTAAGAAGGATGTCCCAATTTTTCTTGAAATAATTACAACTTTTCATTTCCTAGAGGAAAAAGGCTGAGTATACTGAAATCTGTTGATAATAGACCAGTAAGTATGTTAAGTGTTCCATACAGGAAGACTGAATAAATATTTCTTTAAATTATATGGATTATCAAAAAGATACAAAAAAAGTGTTTCTGATTTTGTTGTTGATAGAAGACAGGTTTAAGTTTCTTTTCATTGGACTTTTGCTCTACTATTGTCAGCCGTGGAAACTATTTTTCATAAACGTGCATTCAAAAGTGGACATTGAAATGACAAGAGAAGTCATGCTCAAAAATGTCATTTCTAAGTTTATTCCTTGTGAAAGGGTATGTCACCTTTTAACTTCGGATTTGACTGATACGAACATGTGTTTTTTTCTTTTCAAAATTTCACACTTAAATTTTATGAAATTAATCTCCCATGAAATGTTATAAATATTACAAACGTTAAATACAACAAAACTTACACCAGGCAGAGAAATTTGAACACACTACGTGAAACATTAGACTGTGCATGTATAAAGGCCACTACATATATGTGTGTGGGTAGCATAGCACTAACAAATACTATACCAAGTATACATAAAATTTTTATAAACCTTATGAAACTATGAGTATGTTTGTCTAGCATAGACAACTAGATAAGTAGAAAATAGAAATTATTATCAGCTAATATCTTTATTATTTGAGCATATCTACTAATCTTTATTAATTTAATTTTCTTATAGGCTAGCATCATATTACAGAAATAGAAATACAAAATTATATATGAGCATCAATCTATGAAAAATGGATTTCAGTGATAACATAAAACTGAACCACTAGGAGTCAATGAACACTAGTCAGTCAACAGTTATTGGCTCAGTTTCTTCAAAGGACCCCTAACAGCAGTGCATATGTGGTAATTCAGGGTGTCAATATACCTCAAATGAAGTTCGAGTTTGACCTAATTCTAATATCACTTTTGGAAATGATGAACATGTGATTCGTACTTAGAGTTAAAGATTTTTAATATTTTACACTTATTAATTTTCTTTAAAATTCAGTTTTGGCATCAATTGGTCCCAACCACCTGGAGTAAAGGAGAATGAAGAACACCAAAGACACAAGGAAAGTAGTAGCCTAAGAGACAGAAAGGACCACATAAACCAGAGACTTCATCAGCCTGAGACCAGAAGAACTAGATGGTGCCTGGCTACCACCAATGACCACCCTGACAGGGAACACAACAGAGAGTCCCTGATGGAATAGCAGAAAGGTGGGGTGCAGAACTCGAATTCTAGTAAGACGATCAGACTTCGTGGTCTGACTGAGACTGGAGGAACCCCAGAAAGCATGGCCCCTGGACTCTCTATCAGCAGAGAACTAAAAGAGTTTCCGAGGCCAACTCTTCAGACAAGGATTGGACTGGACTGTGGGACATAAAGTGATACTCGTGAAGCGTGTGCCTCTTAGTCAACCAGATACAAGAGACCAAAGGGGCAGCTTCTGTCCAGAGGTGAGATGGGAAGGCAGAGAGGGTTAGGAGCTGGTTGAATGGACATGGGGAATCAAGGGTGGAAAGGGAGAGTGTGCTGTCGCAGTATGTGGTGAGCAATTAGGGTCACATAACAATGTATGTATAAATTTGTGTATGGGAGACTAACTTGAAATGTAACTTCATTTAAACTACAACAATAAAAAAAAGAAAAAGGAAAAAAAATACTAACTGTCTGCTTCTAAAGGTATAAATGACGTTTCTGCTATTTTGCCCAGAAGAAATGACGCCAGTTCTGGACATTCTGATACTCTCATGACATTGCTAAACCTAGAGACTTTTTGTTTTGTTTTTTTTAAAGTCAGCTTTAAACCAAACCAAACCCATTGCCATCCAGTCATTCCACTCATAGCGACCCTATACGACAGAGTAGAACTGCCACATAGTGTTTCCAAGGAGCAACTGGTGGTATAATTTACATATAGTAAAATTCACCCATTTTTAGGAATAGTTCTGTAAGTGTGAACAAATACATATAATTGTATAACCATCACTAAAATCAAGATATAAGAGAGCCTCATCACACCAAAAATTTCCTTGTGCCCCTTTGTTGTCAACCCTTACCCTTACTTACAGCTCCTGGAAATCATCTGATTTTTGTCCTTATAGTCTTGCCTTTTAGATAATGTTAGATAAATGGAAACATATATACTAAAAAATAAAAATAAAATTTCAGTTTTGTAAATGCTCAAAGATAAATATTCATATGATCAGGCATCCCTTTGACTTTCTGCAGTAAAACTGCATTCATATTTTCAAATTGTTGCACAACTGATTTGCACCAAAAAAAGTAGATATATTACCAAAACCTTCTCTTGAGCAACACTTAAAAGCTATCAAATACCTATCTAATAAAAGATGTTGTTCTTCTTTTATAGAAATATAAGGATAATCCAAGACACCTAACTTTACAATAGTAATATTTTCTTTTCAGCCTTATTTATTATAATCTGAGGTCTTCAACATTTATTCAACACTATTTTTTATGATTAGCCAATGGTTAATGTGTTTCAAGTGCAGAGAATTTCTTCTCTGCACTGTTAAGTTTTGATATAAATTTTTATTTTTTATAATATATAACATACTTAATGTTAATACTTTCCTATAAAGGAGCTCATATGACAGAATTTTACAAGACCAACAACTTCTTCATTGCAAATACCTTTTTTCAAAAACATAAACAGTGACTATACACGTGGACCTTGCCAGATGTAATACACAGGAATAAAATCAACTACATCTGTGGAAAGAGACAATGGAAAAGCTCAATGCCATCGGTCAGACAAAGGCCAGGAGCCCATTGCAAAACAGACTATTAATCGCTCACATGCAAATTCAAGTTGAAGAAAATTGAAACAAGTCCACAGGGGCCAAAGTATGACCTTGAGTATATCCCACCTGAATTTAGAGACCATCTCAAGAATAGATTTGATGCATTGAACACTAATGACTGAAGACTAGACAAGTTGTGGAATGACATCAAGGACATCATACATGAAGAAAGAAAGAGGTCATTAAAAAGACAGGAAATAAAGAAAAGATCAAAATGAATGTCAGAAGAGACTCTGAAAGTTGCTCTTGAACATAGAGTAGCTACAGGAAAACAAAGAAATGATGAAGTAAAAAAGCTGAACAGAAGATTTCAAAGGGCAGCTCGAGAACACAAAGTAAAGTATTACAACGAAATGTGCAAAGACCTGAAGATAGAAAACCAAAAGGGAAGAACATGCTTTACATTTCTCAAGCTGAAAGAACTGAAGAAAAAATTCAAGCCTCAAGTTGCAATAGCGAAAGATTTTACAGGGAAAACATTAAACAACACAGGAAACATCAAAAGAAGATAGAAGGGATACACAGAGACTGGTCGACATTCAACCATTTCAGGAGGTAGAATATGATCAAGAACCGATGGTACTGAAGAAAGAGGTCCAAGCTGCACTGAGGGCATTGGCGAAAAACAAGGCTCCAGGAATTGACAGAATACCAATTGAGATGTTTCAACAAACAGATGCGGCATTGGAAGTGCTCATTCATCTATGCCAAGAAATTTGGAAGACAGCTACCTGGCCAACTGACTGGAAGAGATCCATATCTGTACCCATTCCAAAGAAAGGTGATCCAACAGAATGTGGAAATTATCGAACAAAATCATTCATATCACACCCAAGTAAATTTTTGCTGGAGATCATTCAAAAGCAGTTGCAGCAGTACATGGACAGGGAACTGCCAGAAATTCAAGCTGGATTCATAAGAGGATGTGGAATGAGAGATATCATTGCTGATGTCAGAGGGATCATGGCTGAAAGCAGAGAATACCAGAAAGACGTATACCTGCGTACAGGCATTCGACTGCGTAAATCACAACAAATTATAGATAACATTGCAAAGAATGGGAGCCCCAGAATATTCATTATGTTCATCAGGAACATGTATATAGACAAAAAGGCAGTCATTTGAACAGAACAAGGGGATACTGCGTGGTTTAAAGTCAAGAAAGCTGTGTGTCAGGGTTGCATCCTTTCACCATACTTACTCAATCTGTATGCTGAGCAAATAATCCAAGAAGCTGGACTATATAAAGAAGAACATAGCATCAGGATTGGAGGAAGACTCATTAACAACCCATGATATACAGATGACAGAGTCTTACTTGCTGAACGTGAAGAGGACTTGGAGCACTTACTGATGAGCATCAAAGGCCACAGCCTTCAGTATGGGTTACACCTCAACATAAAGAAAACAAAAATCCTCACAACTGGACCAATAAGCAACATCAGGATGAACGGAGAAAATACTGAAGTTGTCAAGGATTTCATTTTACTTGGATCCACGATCAATGCCCATGGAAGTAGCAGTCAAAAAATCAAAAGGTGCATTTAATTGGGCAAATCTGCTGCAAAAGACCTCTTTCAAACATTAAAAAGCAAAGATGTCACTTTAAGGACTAAGGTGCCCCTACCCAAACCATGGTGTTTTTAATCGCCTCACATGCATGGGAAAGCTGGACAATGAATAAGGAAGAAGAAAAAAAATTGATGCCTTTGAATTATGGTGTTGGTGAAGAATATTTAATATACTATGGACTGCCAGAAGAATGAACAAATCTGTCTTGGAAGAAGTACAGCCAGAATAGTCCTTAGAAGCAAGAATGGCTAGACTTCATCTCCATACTTTAAACATGTTATCAGGAGGGATCAGTCCCTAAAGAAGGACATCATGCTTGGTAAAGGAAAGGATCAGAGAAAAAGAGGAAGACCCTCAATGAGATGGATTGACACAGTGGCTGCAACAATAGGCTCAAGCATAACAAGGATTGTGAGGATGGCGCAGGACCGGGCAGTGTTTCGTTCTGTTGTACACAGGGTTGCTACGAGTTGGAACAAACTCTATAACACCTAACAATGACAACAACACAAGGGCTCAAAGCTTAAACCATAAGTGTTTCTTGCATTATTGGAAGTAAATCTTACGTTGTTTTTTTTTTTTTCTCCCCAATAGAGGAAGGTTGTTTACAAATTTGAATTGCATGGATGTTACCACCTATGACTAAAATTAAGTTTGCTAGATAATTTAATCCTTTGGGTCATAATTGCTGCTCAGTTGAAACAGTTTATTTCCATATAAAAATGAAAAATGTGGATAATAACCAAATCACATAACTCACTTAACTTCAATTACTTTTACCAAGATGAGTACCACTTTAGTACTACTGGAATGATGTAGTTATATTACATGGCCATGACCTTAACTTATGTTTTCTTTCTCTTTAAGTAATTATTCACAATAAATTAAATTAAAATATTAATTTGAGGAAACTCAATATATTTTGAACCTGGAATTGATCTATGTGTTCTTGTGACTAGTTAATGGCAAAGAAATAAAGAATTTTAACATTTGACGAGCTATGGTTTAAAGTGACCATTGTTACCTTAAATGTACTGAATACATTTATTCCAACTGTTATTTTTCAATATCAAATTAATATAGACATGTAAAGGATTTTAAAATTATTTAGTGTAATCCCATCAATTTATGGATAACAAAATAAGAAGTTAGGTGACATGTACAGAGTCGCCTGGAGAGTTAGCGGCAAAATCTCTAGCCCACAGTGGTATTTACACACAGTTTTACTTGAAATTTGACAAACAAGTGCACAGATAAACTACAGTACATTATAGCATTTTCAGTCTCATTTGAGAAATTCATTAAACATGCATTCAACCAACACTTACTGAACACCTACAATACATGAGACCCATAATAGACCAGTGAATATAACACATATAAACAGAATTTTATGGAATTTGAGAGACAGAGAAAACAAATTTTTCCATAGGGAGTATGGAAAGATTTCACTGTGGAGGTGACATTGGACTCCACCTTTTCCTTTAAAATGACTTCCCTGACTCTTTTCTGCATGACTAGCTGTGTGAGAAGAAAAATCATACCTGAAATCTACCAAGGCAGCACTGAAAATAGGTTCCACCCTTTAACTACTGAAAGATCTGAAAAAGCATGGATATGGAAAATGTGTTCAAGAGGGGTATCCACTCTCTCTGTAACTCCCTAACTATGCCAGTGATTAACTGCTCCCTTTTCAGGTTCCAAAATATCCCATTGCTTTGTCAGTATGTCTCTTATATCCTCCCTACCACCACCTCCTCCAAACTGTTAATTTTTTGAGCAGGAAGCAGATTAAATCATTTATTATTTATGTTTGCAATGCTATGTACATAGTTGACCCTTCATAAAATTCCTATTGAAATAAAATAAACTGGAACAATTTGAATGATCTTAGGGTTTACCTCTTAAGCAAAGAAGCTGGGAAATTGGCTCTTAAGGGAAAGAAGAATTTGTACAACGCATAGAGTTGTGAAAGACTTCTGGTAAGTCTAGGAAAGAGTTTGGCAAAATATGTGCATCTGGAGAGGTAGACCGAGGTAAGAAACTGGAGGCATATCGACTGTGGAGTTAATGGTGGGTGATGAGTCTAAACTGGGAATGGACTTAGATTTCATTGTAACTACTGTGTGTTTTTCTGTTCACCACAGTTATCCAAGGAATATTTTTAAGTACAGCAGTGACATAATCGGCCTCTATTTTTTTAAATCATTTTTAATTACTGAGTTTTAATTCATGAGAAAGGAATACCTTTTCGAGTTCATTAGGAGTACAACCCAATCACCTCAGCAAGAGAAAATGAGGGGATGAGTTAAAGCCATGACATAGGCTATCAGAATGGAGAGAAGAAACCACATTCGAGACACATTTCTGAGACAAAATAGATGAAATTTGTGGCTATATTGTGCTAAGAATTATTTAACGAGTTTAATAATTTGTACAAAATAGAAATTAGAAATGACAAGAGGAGATGCTACATAGACAAATTCAGGATGTCTTACTCTTGTGGGAATTGCCTACTGACAAAAAGATTGTATTTGAATTCATAAGTTTTGATTTCTGAAAATCCAAAGGGAGGAAAGCGATTTGAAGAGCAGAGTGTGAAGAATAGTTACAAACATCAAGGAGAAATTAAAGGATCATACGGTGGGTGTTTGGACTTTGAAAATGGTAAGTAATCAATAACCAGAATGAAAATCGGTTCATGTTTTGAGTTCAGACCCAAACTGTAATGTTGTTGTTAGGTGCCATTAAGTAGGTTTGGACTCATAGCATGATGCTCTGCACAACAGAATGAAAGACTGCCTGGTCCTGCACCACCCTCACAATTGTTGCTATGTTTGAGCTCATTGTTGCAGCCATGGGTCAATCAATCTCTCTGAGAGTCTTCTTCTTTTTCGCTGACCTCCTGATAACATGTCCAAAGTACTTGAGACTAAGTCTTACCATCTTTGCTTCCAAGGAGCACTCTGGCTATACTTCTTCCAAGACAGACTTGTTCCTTCTTCTGGCAGTCCATGGTATATTCAATATTCTTCACCAACACCATAATTCAAAGGCATCAATTCTTCTTTAGTCTTCCTTATTCATTGTCCAGCTTCCACATGCAAATGAGGCTTGGATCAGAAGCACCTTCGTCCTCAAAGTGACGTCTTTGCTTTTTAACATTTGAAAGAGGTCTTTTGCAGAAGATTTGCCCAATGCAATGCATCATTTGATTTCTTGACTGCTGCTTTCATGGGTGCTGCTTGTGGATCCAAGTAAAACGAAATACTTGACAACTTCCGTATTTTCTCCGTTTATCATGATGTTGCTTTTTGGTCCAGTTGTGAGGACTTTTGTTTTCTGTACGCTGAGGTGCAATCCATACTGAAGGCTTCATCTCTGATCTTTATCAGTAAGTGCTTCAAGTCCTCTTTGCTTTCAGCAAGCAAGGTTGTGTCATTTGCATATTTCAGGTTTTAATGAGTCTTCCTCCAATCCTGATGCCATGTTCTTCTTCATATAGTCCAGCTTCTCCGATTATTTGCTCAACACACAGATTGAATAAGTATGGTAAAAGGATACAACCTTGATGCACACCTTTCTTGATTGTAAACCACACAGTATCCCCTTGTTCTGTTCGAATGACTGCCTCTTAAACCACACAGTATCCCCTTGTTCTGTTCGAATGACTGCCTCTTGATCTCTGTACAGGTTCCTCATGAGTACAATTAAGTGTTCTGGAATTCTCATTCTTTGCAATGCTATCCATAATTTATTATGATCCACATAGTCAAATGCCTTTGCATTGTCAATAAAACACAGGTAAATACCTTTCTGGTATTCTCTGATTTCAGCCAAGATCCATCTGACATCAGCAATGATACCCCTTGTTCCATGTGCTCTTCTAAATCCAGACTGAAGTTCTGGCAGTTCTCTGTCAATGTACCGCTGCAATCGTTTTTAAATTATCTTCAGCAAAATGTTACTTGTGTGTGACATTAATGATATTGTTTGACAATTTCTGCATTCTGTTGGACCACCTTCCTTTGGAATGGGCACAAATATGGATCTCTTCCAGTCAGTTGGCCAGGTAGCTGTCTTCCAAATTTCTTGGCATAGATGAGTGAGCCCCTCCAGCACTGCATCCATTTGTTGAAACATCTCAATTGGTATACCGTCAATTCCTGGAGCCTTGTTTTTCACCAATGCCTTCTGAGCAGATTGGACTTCTTCCCTCAGTAACATTGGTAGTAAGTTCAGGAATTCCAGGGTAGAGGAAAGAAGTGCCAACTGTTCATCACAAAACTTTTCTATAACCTGAAGGAGAAATTCAAGGCAAAGTCTTAAAAAGGTGGTACATCTGAAGAAAGGTCTATTTGTTAGTATGTGCTTGGTTTTTACTCTTCTTCGAGGAAGAAGATATTTTGAGTATGATCATAGGCAGAAGGAAGGATGTCAATGGAAAGGAAGAGATTTAACATACAGTAGTAAGCACAATTGTCTGTGAAAATGCCCTAAAATAGGTAAAAATAACAAACTATTCCAACATGTGAAAAGAACAAAAGCAGAGTTTCAATTTTATGTAATCTAAAATATCAAAACAATTTTTATCTTAGACTTTGCTTATTGTTTCTTTTTAATGTTTCCAATGGGCTGAGATTTCACTATACAACATGGCTGTTACAAGATGACTCTTTGGACTAATTTTAGTGGTTTACAGAAATTTTATTTCAGTTCTTCCTACCTAAAAAATAACTAGTTTCATTTAACCATACCTTATTGCCAAATACTTAGAAGAAGGAAAGAAAATACCTTTACTGGGTATGTCAAAATAAGGAAAGCCACCAGCTGTGCTACCAGTCATGCCTAGCAAGCCCTTCCATACTTTCTGCCTCTGGGTAGAAGTTTCTTGGAGATGTAAGCATACAACCCTTTGGAATAAATGTAGCTTCAAGCAGGAAAGGTGTTAATGTCTCTTCCATGCCTCAGCTGCACTGTCGACATCCCTCCTATCCCACAGAGACCCAAAAACGTTGGGTCTCAGAGGGTCAATTAATGAGGCTGAAAAGTCAACTTCTGTAGCCCCATCTGTACATCAGGAAAACAATAAACAGTGTCTGATTTCTCTACCAAAAAAAAAAATCATGACAAGTGGGACTTTTCTCTCACTGGCTCTTGTGGATAATAGCAATCATTAGCTGAACAAAACAACCGTTGCCATTGAGTCCATTCCAACCCTATAGGGTCGCTATGAGATGAATCAATAGAAGACTACTAATAAATAAGAATATTATTCAGGTTGGTTTGTGTTAACCAATGCAAAAAATATGTTCACGATACATTTTTAGGCAAAATATAGTCCCTCTGTAAACTCTATGCATAATACTAAAAATTGCAGAGGCAAATTATTTTAAGGAGAATTAAATATGTTCAGAAAAATACACACACACAGTCTGATACCTGCATTGTCATTTTATCCCGATCCTCAAGGTGAGGCACTCACAAACAGAATGTTAAAAATCCTTTACATAGTCGCAAATAAAAGTATTATACAATGAAAATATATAAATGTGTAAATATATCTATATTTATGTGCACCCTTTATAAGCTTTAGATGTCTTAATTTAGTTTTAAAAAATAACTTATTAAATTGTAAATGTTGATTAAAGGCAGCATTTGTGAAAAATAAATGAAGAATGCAAATATTTTGAAAAACTTTTTTTCCAACTAAAGTGCTAAAATATTCCCATAAGACATATACATGCAGAGGCAGAAAATTACATATTAAAAATGCATGATTTAAAATTAATAGTTTACTTTATTAGCAACAGACATTTTTCATATTAAATCTTAACATATTTATTTTGCTCAGTTCTTAAGTTTCATTTTCCTCTTGATTTTTCCTGTTGTTTCTGTTAGATGCTGTCGAGTTGGCTCTGGACTCATAGAGACCTTATGTATAACAAAACGAAACGTTGCCTGGTCCTGTGCCATCCTCACAATCATTTCTATGTTTGAGTCCATTGTTGTAGCCATGTGTCAGTTCATCTCATTGAGGATCTCCTTCTTTTTCACTACCCTCTACCAAGCATGATGTCTTTCTCCAGGGATCGGTCCCTCCTGATGACAAGTCCAAAGTAAGTGAGAGAAAGTCCTGCCATCTTGGCTTCTGAGGAACATTCTGGCTGTACTTTCTCCAGGACAGATTTATTTATTCTTCTGATAATCCATACAATATCGAATATTTTTCACCAACACCAAAATTCAGATGCATCTGTTCTTCGATCTTCCTTTTTCATTGTCCAGTACCCAATCGCATTTTCAAGGATTGGGACTGAATCTTATCTTCACCTTTTACTATCTGTGTAACTCTGGACAATATACTTAGGCTATTTGTGTCCCACTTTAAGAATAAAGATAATAGGATTCATTGTATAGTTCATATTTGATCTTCGAAATGATCTGGTGTATGTAAGAGGTATTGCATAATGCCACTGTCTCTTCTAGCATAAAAGACAACTTTGTAGCAATTCAAAAAGCAGTTTCACTCGGTAGGCTAGTTTTTTTAAATCCCCCATGCCTCACCAGGTCTCATGGCTTAAGGAACTGAGTGAGGACTAGATTTCAGATCTACAGCTGTACCTCACGACAGGGCACACGTTGCAAAACCTTCATCAGAGCCCTGCATGTTTACTGAGAGAACTCAATAAATATTATGTTTCATAACTCCTTCTTCTGAGACATATCATGTTTGTGAATAAAGGGTTATTCTAAAAATATTGTTATACTTTATTTCCACAATTTTTTTTTTCACATAAATAATTCTGGAGGACACAAAACACATGCTTGGTTAATGGTCAGAGAACACAGTATCTGGTTATTGAAAATTATCCTATGCATCTACACATATTATACTAGTAAAGAATTGAAAAACAATAAACTCTGCTTTCTACTAAAACTGTACCCTACCCAGTAAGCCTTATTTGTGATTCAGCAGATACTTCAAAAGACTGTGGTCCCTCAGGGTCATTCTAATGAAGAACAATTACCCCTCCACGGAAGTAAGTTAGCTAAGACTTAGCTAATAGACTGCCAGATACAAAGAGATTGTTTATATAAATCTTTCAGGGCTAAAGCTCAAACACAGGTGTTCTTAATATAAAGTCAATTTGGTATATATGACTTTGCTGATATAGAATTAATTTGTCCTGGAGCTAGTTGTGAAGTTATATAGGACTCTCTGTGTCTTTCCTCTGTTCCCTGTGCTGCCTTCCATTGTAGCTGTTGGTACCTCTTACTAAATATTTGATCAAAAGGGAGAAGAATTAAAGTGATCTTGGCAGTTGTGAGCACTGTGGCAAGACAAATGTGATCAAATTTGATTCAACTGAGAAGTTTTAGATCATGCTCATCACTGGTAAGTAGAGCCAACACAGGTGATTCAAACTGATATTTAAGGAACTACAAAGACAAGATTGTGAAAGGAAAGGAATTTCTTCTTCTCTAATTACAAAAAAAATTATACTTCAGAAATATGTCTGAGTCTCTACTCATATGGAGCAAAAGAGCATAAAGGAAATCAAAGGCTCAAAGAAGAAAGTAGTCCACAAGACTAACAGCCCACACAAACCATGGCCTCTTCTAACTTGAGACCAGAAGAACTAGATGGTGCACAGCTATCACTACCTATCATTCTGACCAGGGACACATGGAGGTCCTGGATAGCATGGGAGAAAAACATAGAACAAATTCAAATTCCTAAAAAAGGCCAGACCTACTGGACCGATCGATAACGACTAAAAGAATTCCCGAGACTATCACCTTAAGACAACATTTGGACCTGGAACTGAAGCTATTTCTGGAAGTCACCTTTCAGCCGACTAATAGAATGGCTTATAAAATAAACAATATACATGAGTAATGTGCTCTCTTAAACAACCAACTGTATGAGTAAAGCAAAGATGAGAAAACAAGGAGGAGAAGGGAAGCTAGATCAATGGAAACAGAACAAATAGAATGAGAATAATGAGAATGCTGACACATTGTGAAAATGTAACCAATGTCATGGAACAATTTGTATAAAAAATGTTAAATGGGGACCTAATTCGTTATGTAAACTTCCACATAAACACAATAACATATTATTTTTAAAAGATTAAAAAATAAATATGTCTGAGATACTTCAGCAAGTTCTATTTTAAGGAGCCCTGGTGGCCCAATGACTAAGTACTCCACTGTTAACTGAAAGGTCAGTGGTTCAAACCTACCAGCCACTCTGCAGGAGAAAGATGTCACAATCTGCTTCTATAACGATTACAGCCTTGGAAACCCTGTTGGGGCAGTTCTACTCTGTCCAATACGGGTCGAAATGAGTGGGCACACAGCAACAACAAGATTAGAAATGTTCAGTCTCTCTAAATAGCTGAGGCCTTAAAAATAGATATCATTTGCGGAACTCAAAGATAGTAAATGTTAGAATATATAATAAGGTAAGCCTGTAGAAAAATCAAGTAAATCCTATATACAAAAGGTCACTTTGTGATTAACCTTTCAGGAACTCTCCTATAGACCTCAAAAATGTCTTTGGAACTTGCTGAGTGCCTGGGAATGATAACCTTAACTTGCAATTTTCTTTCTCTTGTCAGTTTAAATCAAAACTTCAATGCTATTTCAGTAAAGGTTTTTGAACTAAAGATCTTGAAATGTCTTTGATCTGACATGATTTTAAGACACAAATCTGTCAAAACTGCCAAATAAATACAGTCTGCAGACTATTATGGGTTGTAGGTTCTCTTGATAAGACAGTTTCCTCTGAAGTGGGCAGAATGGCGCCCATTCAAAGAGTAGAAATGAATTCCTTGTTACAAAAATGTCTATTTGTGTCAAAGGAAAACAAGTATGATCTAAACTGCAGCAAGACTTGGGAACTGTAGAGTATTCCTTGGTGTCATAATTCTTCACAGGTCATTCATCTGTTAAGACTTGATAATTCTATCCTCATAAAAGAGCCACTGCCATTTTTTGGATTTTTTGGTTTTAGTATATCATGTCTATAAGATTATCTAAGTTCCTCTGAAGCAAATATTACCATAGAGTGATAACAACAATAATACTGATAATGATTTATAGTATACAGTTATTTTAAAAATAAACTTAATTCTAAAATAAATTTTTGGCTGGTAAATTCTTCTGAAAAGACCTTTTGATTTTACATGGGAAACACGTAAGAAAGGTTTTCAACATTAAAATAGCATTTGTGCACCAATTACTGAAGCCCATTTTCTTTCTTTCTTTTTTGGTAATTTTGTGTATCTTCTCACTTCTATAGATGGATAATATTTTCACACAATTAAACCTACAAAGAAACTCAATGGTGGGGCATTGGCAATGTGTAATGATAACATTCTCTTTAGAGCTGCAATATTACATTAGTTTCAGCTAGAGACAAATGACCGTATTTTGGGTATTTTGTTTGTTTCTTTGCTTAAAATATTCTGCACAATTAGATAGCCTGCACCTAAATTTAGGAGGCTGTGAATTATTCATTTAAATAAGTGCAATTAAGATATGTGTAGAGGGGAAAGAATATAAAACTCCAAAAATGTAGAGATGGAAGAATTTCAAATGCCTTCAGTGAATAAGCCAAAGAAGTGATTTAAAATTCCAGAGAAAATGTACATTTATGGGCTATCTAGATTCTAGATAGTAATTATCCTTAAGATATTGCCATGTCTCTCAATTTAGAATTTTTTAACTCAATGAATCCAAATAAAACTAGATATACTTAAGCTAGTTAAAGGGGATGCGTTTTACTGAAGTTCTCTCTAAATATTCTGGACCACAGTAATTTTTCTCTATATCAGTTTCACATATAGTAGCACTTGATCATTCACTCTCTTTTATGACTTTTCCTGTTGTTGGCCTAGTGAAATTATAAGCAAGTCGATTCTGATTCATAGCAGCCCTACAGGTCAGAGAAGAACTGCCCCATAGGGTTTCCAAGGCTGCAAATCTTTACTGAAGCAGACTGTCATATCTTTCTCCTGCAGAGTGGCTGATGGGCTCGGACCGCTGACCTTTCAGTTAGCAGTCGAGCACTTAACTACTGTGCCATGAGAGCTCTTTCTTATAAAATAATTCTCAATTAAAAAAAATGGATTTAGAGTTTAAGACAGTGGTTTGGTTTTATGATTGTCCTAAGAACCTGTTTAAATCAAAAAGAGAACAGTCTATTACAATAGTAATACATAAAAAAGAAGAGGTAGCAAGCCAGGAAAGAGGTTTTAACCAATTTGTTGCTGTTTGGGTAAAGGTGAAATTCTGCAAAACTCGCCGGTGGTCTGTTTCCTGGGTAGAAAGAGAAGAGGAGTTGCATAGCCAGATTTGAGGCCAATGTGGAAAGGAGGGAAGAAGGGGAGGGCCAGAACCTGTGTTCTCGTCCTGGGATGCTCATTCTGATACCCAAATCTTCCTGAAGTTTCTGCTTCTTGATAAATTCTACATTCCTTGATCTTCTAGAAATTTAGCACGAAATCAAGTTGCTTCAAGGCATTAATTACATCAACCCTTACAGTTTTTGGCCTCACTTAGAATTTTAGTCTTGGTTTGTCACTAAATCCTGGCCTCCTGGGCCCTGTGTGTAATTCAGGATTTAGATATGTACTTGGAAACCACGGTAAGGTTTAAAATTGTAAACCTGGCCTAAGTACTGAATAGCTGCTCAGTTCTTATTCACTACTAAACATTTATTAAATACCTACCATGTTCCCAACATTATGTAAGACACTGAATACAAAGATGGATAGGTTGTATTTCCTGCTAGACAAGAGAGGCAGGTATGTTAATATTTACTACAATGGCGTATTAAGTGTTGTGTTAGAGAAACACAAAGTACCTATTGAAGCACAGAAAGAGGCATATCTAACTCAGCTGGGAGGAAGGGAAGGTCTCACTTGAATGCAAGTCCACAGAGAGGAAGGAGGGAAAAATACTCCTGGATCAAGATAGAGGAAACAATATGAGAAGGGATGGGAATATGAAAGAGCAAAATGTGTTGTGTTGTTGAACGAAAGTTTCATGTGGAGGAATACAAGAATGGGAATCTATCAGGGAAATGATTGACTTGTTAAATGTTGCTTTCATAATTTGTTTTTAAGTATTCTTTTTCTGGTTAAATATTTCTCTCTTTCTGTGTATGTGTGTTTACTATTCCATGCATTATTAATTAGGTAATAAAGTTTGGGACTTTTTTTCTGGTAGAAATCATTTCTAATTTTAATCTATTCAATGGAGCACCATGAGTCAATATATAAAAATTTTAATTTCACCAACTTTTAGTAGTCGATCTATTACATCAACAAGAACATCTTGATATTGCCAGCGCTGGTTTCATCAGTATCTGATGGGAAAAATAAATAACTTTGGGCATAATTACTTAAACAAGAGTGCAATCATTTCTCCACAGTAAACCTCATTAAAATCAGTCGTTGTCCCAAGACTTAATAAACTCCTGTTTTTATGGATCTGAATGACTCATACAATAATTACTTTTCCACACGTGGTCATTTAGGTAATATCTCATCGAATATTGTCTGAGAAAATTTAGGTTTGTTTCCTAATGGGATATTGCATGGTTGCTAGTAACCAAAATCGAGAAAACAAGGTAAGGTTTCTAATGCAAATCAACTTCTTGGCCTTACACATTTGCTCTTTTTCACTTTGTCCCTGATAACTTTGAAGGGCAAAAATTTCCACTCTTCTAAAGGATTCCAAGATAGCTTTAATTTGTATCTATGGATCTGTCAGCTATCTTGAAATAAACATCATAATCATTACAATCTTAGAAGGGAGGCTTAGCCAATTTAGAGCCTATTCACTGGGTAACATCCTTTGTTAGAATCCTAAGGAATGATAGGATAAGGCCATCAGAGTATATATAGAAAAGTCCAAGTTAAAGGGCAAATTAGTTGAACCCCCACTTCCCCTGGTGGTTCTGCCAGGAAAGGAGGAACGAGAGTAGAACATTTTGGAGCAGAAATACGTAGTACGGAAGTGTCCTGATAGGGGACCCGTGTTGGGAAGAGACTAAATATCTCATATGGAGTCACTCTGAGAGTTACAAGAGGAGATTCCTAGTTATCATTGTTATAACATCTCCCTTTATCTCAGGCATCAAGCTCTCTGGCTGCAATCTTTTTGTTGCTGGTTTTCATGTTCTTACTACGTTGTTACTCTTATAGTTCTATTTTTTGTGACTATCTTTAATAAAAGATATTACATTAAGCCCATCCTAAATGACCTTCTAGGTAATTGTCGTTAGGGAGTTTGGTCAAAAGTAAGCAACCATAAGCTGTAAATAAGTACAGGGAGAAAATAGTCTGAGTGAGGAGTGTTGACTGTGTTCCCTCAGGGTACAGAGTGCTGCTGAGTGACCAAACCTGGTATGAAAGCACTGTGTTATGCTGCAGGTTCTCAGAATGCATCAGTATAAAGGAGTTCAGCTCCCACCTTTGCTCAAACTTCTGTATTTGAACATTCAGTCCAATATCTTCGCATAAGCCTACCTTCTATAACAGTAATGACTTTTGAGAAATAGCATGCTAGAGTAGAGAATACAGAAACAAGTGTTGAACGGGAATAATAATTTCCTTCAGTATGGTCAATCTTTAAAACCCAAAACCCACTGCCGTCAAGTCAATTCCAACTCTTAGTGACCCTATAGAACAAAGTAGAATGGCCTATAGGGTTTCCAATGCTGTAATTTTTATGGAAGCGGACTGCCACATAGTTCTCTTGCAGAGTAGCTCCTGGGTTCAAACCTCCAGCCTTTCTTTTGGTTAGCAGCCAAGTTCTTAACCACTCCTCCACCTGGGCTCCTTTCTGGTCAATCTTTACCATCATAATAGTCAATACTTACAAAACCCATTGTTGTGGAGTCAATTCTGACTCATAGCAACCCTGTAGGACAAAGCAGAACTGCCCCACAGGGCTTCCAAAACTATGATCTTTATGGAAGCAGATTACCACAGCTTTCTCCCGAGGAGCCGCTGGTAGGTTCCATTTAGCTTAGCGGCAGGGCTGCTTAACCATTCCGGCACCAGGACTGCTTTAATAAGAGAACCCTTATTATGAAGCTGGCCACTCTTCTAAGCTTCATACATGTATCAGCTCATTTACTCTTCACAGAGATTCTATAGGGCACACACTACCCTTATCCTCATTTTACAAATGAAGGAAACGGAAGCACAGAAGTTCCTTTGGCAAGTACACAAAGATAGTAAGAAGTGGAGCTGAGATTCATATCAGGCAGTCTGCTTCTGGATTAACAAAGAGTGAATCTGGTAAGCAAGGACAACTTGAAGGATAACTTGTGAGGATATTTTTAACATGATTTACATTCCTGCTCTATTAAAGCATCAGTGTTTCTCACTTCAGATGGTCTTTGAAGACCACACACTAATTAACTTGGGTATGACTTGTTGTTGTTGTTGTTAGGTGCTGTCGAGTTGGCCCCAACTCATGGTGACCCCATGCACAGCTAGTGAAACACTATCCGGTCCTGTGCTATCCCCATGATATAGGTTGTGAATTGGGCTGTTCTAATACCTAAGTAATGGTAGGTTAAATTCCTCTTGATTTCTTATATAGCTCAGTTTAAGGTAAAGGCATAGAGAATATTTTTAAAGTGTATACCCATATTTCTGTCAGATAAATATGTATTAAAATATAAATGCTTCATATTTTACTACGAGATGTTTAAATTAGACTAGGAGGTTAGAGGAAGTAGAAATGCTTGTTTTAACATAGATCCTAGAAGGCACTGCCACAATGGTGTTTGGAGCTGGAAGAGAATTTGTGTGGTGTTGTGAATAGGAGAACATAGGAACATGTTAAACCATATTTATGGTCTATGCCTCTTCCATTGAGGAGACTTGAAGAAAGAGAATACTTTGACCTTGCATATCAACACAATCCCAAATTCCCTGAGCTGCAATTTCCCCAGAGTTACCCAGAGATTCCCTGTCAACTTCTCATAGGGAAAAATCTTATGTCATCCCTAAAAAGAGAGGCGAAATGTAAATTTTCAATTTCAAAAGAAAAAAACTTCAGCTGTAAACAACAAATTCTAAGATTTGTATTTGTGTCTGTTAAATGTATATATGCTTGTATATGTGTGTGTATGCTTATATACTGTTTGATCATCATAACTACCTGCAAGTTAAGTCTTCTTATCATGTATTGTAAATATAAAGTATCTACACAGGGCTGGAATTCTAAATAGAAATAAAATAAAAACTCAGTTGGCAAAACTTTGGGTGTTTCTAAGTATCCAAAGGACTAAGTGGAGATTTCAGCTCTTATCTAGAGTTTCTCAGTATCATATAACCAAATAATTAAGAGTCAAGATAATTTTCTGACACATATTTTTAGCATTTGAGACAAAGAGAAGCTGCTCTCTTTGGTAAAAATAAAAATAAAAATAAAAATCCTGCCTTCACAAATGAATTTCTTTTTGGAGACAATATGTTTCCCTGGTCTTGTCTCTGAGGCCTTTCCACATATCATTAGCAGTGAGAATAAAGAGAAATAAATGAAATGCTGGATTCGGCAGTGACTGAGAGAGAAGGAACAGCCTGGGTCTATAATGGCACTGGTCCTTCCACTGAAGACTTCCTTCCACTCTGTTTATTGTAGAAGATATTTAACTTTCATTTTTTTAACTTCAAAATATATTGTCTTCATTTCTCCTATTTTCTTGTTCAATTTCATGACCAATTCTGTTGGCAATGGATTATTCTTCTAAAATAAGTATTTTACTGAGAATTTTTTTTTTTTATCACACATGTAGAAAAGTTGATTAAATAACTTGCTAACACAGAAGAAGATGCACTGCTCAAATAATCCTTTGTTTGGGACATTTGTAAACCAAAGAGTGAGAATTAGAAACTGTTTTGTTTTGTATGTGAGAGAGAGAACTTGTGTAAGCCCCAGCTAGAGTGTTAATATAGGGAAAAAAGAAGAAGGAAAACAATCTAGAAAACTAGTCAAGTTGTCTCTCAATATAAACCAGCTAGTCATGCATGAAGACAACACAGGGTTCAATCCAACCCCGAAGATTTAACTTTACAAAAAAAAAAATTATTTAGTGTGTGTAACATCTCTATAATGGAAATATCTTACCGAGCTAGAATCGTACCAAATGCCACATAACAGAGACATTTTCAGATCTGATTACCTTTCAAGGATTAGCTGGAGGACCAGTTCTACACTGAAGCCATCTTTGGCCTCTTCAGCACACAGAAACTTTCTCTACCCTCCAGCAGTTTAATTTTTATTTGGTTGTTTGGGTTTTTATATGACCACCCCATGACAGCATAGCCCACACACACATAATGCAGTGGTAAGCACACATCAGAAGCCACATGTATTTACTGTCAGAGAGTGATCGATCTAATCATGGCTTCGTAATCTTCTCATGGCAGATTTCTTCTGGAAATAGTAGTATACGCTAGCATAGGATAACATTTGAGATTTCCAGAATGCCTCATTATGTTCTGTAAGTATACTCCATACCCCCTGTAACTCTGCACACTAACTATATCCTTCAGTTCCATCCCACTGGAGGTGTCTCTTTAACAAGTTTTCCCAATAGTCATTAAATTTCCTGGAACAGTTTTCAAACTGAACAAAATCTCATACTAAAGAAAAGTTTATACACCAGGGCTCTGATGTATCAACACATTTCAATGATCAGCATATTTTTCACATTCAGTTCCTGGGAATTTAGATTTTGTTTATACCAATATGTCCTTACTGGGATCAAGTAGAAGTACAATCTAACATTGCCTATTTTTTAATTTTCTTTTGTTATTGTTGTTCCTAACTGCTACTTTGTAAACATTCATTTTGATCTTATAAGTCCCTTTGGCCAAAGGCTAGCTTTACAGAGAGAGTAAACTATAATAACTAGACCTGGGACTAACTTGACCAACCTCAAAAAACCTTTGTTCTACATATCTATAGCTCTTTCTTAACATAATAATCTGTTGCTGGGGATAGTTTGCTAAATATTTTATCTGCGAACAGCCTGATTCACTTCTTATAATAAATTGTCTTGGCTACCCTGGAAAATGGGGCAATAAAAATTTCCATTGCACGTAATAGAGTCATGCCTATATAATAGCCTGAAAATATAAGACAGAAACTTTTTTTATATCGGAGAAGAGAAGCATTAATTCTTCAATGGAAACACATGGAAATGGAAAATTATAACGTGCATCTGCTAAGTTCAGAAAACAAACATAACCCATATTTGTAGGTATTTTCTGGTACAACTGATTAATACCTAGAATCCTGGGCTGTCCCTAGACTAATCTTGTACGAACTTTTCTTCTGCTTTCAGCTCAAAAATATCTTCAAAATGATGATGTTTATAAAAATAAAAGATAATTCCAGTTTCTACCTGTATTCGTTTTCATATAATATCTTGTGAACGCCTTAATTTCTGTTTAAGTTTAAACAAGTAGCTTTTTAGAATGTGTAAAGAGAGGCACAACAATGCTTACTTCTTATTATTACCTCACAGGGAAGATGTGAAGGTCAATTAAAGCACCGTTTGCTGACAACTTTGAAAAGTGCACAAGGTACTGCAATTCTGAAGAATAAGAAGTTACCTCAGGGAAATTTTACATCGTGTAAGTTAAAGTTGCATTAGAAAGTGATGGAGTTATCTATAAAATCCATGAAATTAGAAACAGTTATTTTCCTAGTAGATAGTTTTGATTCTTCATCAGGAAATAGAACACTATTCACTCAAAATTATAGACTCAATAGAAGCAAGATTTCACTACTGCTAGTAACAACAAGCTTTTGTAGTAAAGGGCAAGTCTTTCTTATATAACAGCTACTAGGAAGCTACAGTAATCAATATACTGTTAACACACATATGAAGGAAAGGCAGACTATATTATTTACTAAGCACAATATCATCTGCCAGGCCTTTTGCCAGTTGGTTTTGCACAACAATCTTATTTGAGTCCTACAATAGTTCTTTAAGGAGGGTATAGTTTTAATTGTTTTAGAGGTAAGGAAACAGCCTCAGGTATGTTCAATAATGTACTCAAGTCAAACAGCTTAAAGTACCAGAACTAGAATTTACATCCAAGTCTTCTGCTCTTTCCACTTTAATATATAATGAATACTTTTTGTTTTCATTGAGCAAATGAAAATTCATATTTCTCCCACTAATGAGAATTCAAACCTCCCTAAAAACTGTTGTTGTTGTTGGGTGCCATTGAGTTGGTTCCTACTCATAGCGACCATACGCCCAAGAGAACGAAACAGCGCCTGGTCCTGTGCCATCCTCATGATCACTCTAATGCTTGAGCCAACTGTTGCAGTCACTGTGTCAATCCATCTCATCGAGGGTCTTCCTCTTTTTCACTGACCCTCTACTTTACCAAGTAGGATGCCCTTCTCCAGGGACTGATCCCTCCTGATAACATGTTTAAAGTATGTGACAACATGTCTAAGTCTTGCCATCCTCACTTCTAAAGAGCATTCTGGCTGTACTTCTTCCAAGACATATTTGTTAGTTCTTTCAGCAGTCCATGGTATATTCAATATTCTTTGCCATGCCAACACCATAATTCAAAGGTGTCATTTCTTCTTTGGTTTTTCTTATTCTTTGTCCAGCTTTCACGTGCATATAAGGCCACTGAACACACCATCGTTTGGATCAGGTGCACCTTAGTCCTTAAAGTGACTTCTTTGCCTTTTAACATTTTAAAGAGGTCTTTTGCAGCAGATTTGCCCAGTGCAATGCGTCCCTTGATTTTCCTTGACTGCTCCTTCCATGAGTGTTGATTGTGGATCCAAGTAAAATGAAATCCTTGACAACTTCAGTCTTTTCTCCATTTATCATGATGTTGCTTATTGGCCCAGTTGTGAGGATTTTTGTTTTCTTTATGTTGAGGTATAATCCATACTGAAGGCCATAGTCTTTGATCTTCATCAGTAAGTGCTTCAAGTGCTCTTCACTTTCAGCAACAAGGTTGTGTCATCTGCATAACTCAGATTGTTAATGAGTCTTCCTCCAATCTTGATGCCTCGTTCTTCTTCATATAGTTCAGTTTCTCGGATTATTTGCTCAGCATATGGATTGAATAAGTGTGGTGAAACGATACAACCCTGACACACACCTTTCCTGACTTTAAACCACTATGCAGTGTCCCCTTGTTCTGTTCAAATGACTGACTCTTGATCTATGTATAGGTTCCTCATGAGCACAACTGACTGTTCTGGAATTCCCATTCTTCACAATGTTATCCATAATTTGTTATGATCCACACAATCAAATGCCTTTGCATAGTCAATAAAACACAGGTAAACATCTTTCTGGTATTCTCTCCTTTCAGCCAGGATCCATCTGACATCAGCAATGATTACAACCTTGGAAACCCTATGGGGCAGTTCTTCTCTGTCGTATAGGGTTGCTTTGAGTCAGCATCGACTCGACAGTACACAACAACAACAAATTGAGAGAGACTGCCCTAAATAAAGGTGGATACTTTCCTATGTGAGAGTGAATGTCACCCTACATGCAAATATTTTAGGTAGACACCAAAATTTAGTTGTGACTGCCACTGTACTGAGGAACAATTTAGATGCTAACATAAGCAAAATACAATAAACAACCATGGAGGTGCGGGAGGATAACATTTGCAACATATGTTACCAGGGTTAGCATCCTTAATATGCAAAGAACTCTATTAAGAAAAACTAATTACATGATTTTTTAATAAGGCGACATATGAGTCAAAGAACACAAACAGCTGATTCACAAAAACAAGACATACAAATGTCCATTTATGTTTTTTTCTATTGTTTATCTTCACTAGTAATCAAATAAATGCAAATCAAAAACATAAAATATTCACTGTCACTCAAATGCATATATGAATCAGTGTTGATAAAATTCAGGGATGTTTATGCTTCTGATCGGCATCTAAACTGATACTATATTGTTGTTGTTGTTGTTGTTGTGTGCCATTAAGTCGGTTGGGACTCATAGTGACCTTATGTACAACAGAACGAAACACTGCCTGGTCCTGCACCATCCTCACCATCGTTGCTATTCTTGAGCCCATTGTTGCAGACACCATGTCAAACCATCATTGAGGGTCTTCCTATCTTTAGCTGACCCTCTACTTTACCAAGCAAGTCCTTCTCCAGGGACTGGTCCCTCCTGATAACATATCCAAAGTACATGAGACGAAGTCTCACCATCTTCGCTTCTAATGAGCATTCTGGCTGTACTTCTTCCAAGAGACTCTTGTTTGTTCTTCTGGCAGTCCATGGTATATTCAATATTCTTCACCAACACCAGAATTCAAAGGCATCAGTTCTTCTTTGATCTTCTTTATTCATTGTCCAGCTCTCGCACGCCTATGAGGTGATTGAAAATACCATGGCTTGGGTCAGGGTCCCCTTAGTTCCCAAAGTGACATCTTTGCTTTCGAACTTTAGAGAGGTCTTTTGCAGCAGATTGGAAGATTAATGTACTAATATGACCCCAAAATCTTGAAAATGTAAATTCTGTTTGATCCAGCAATTCTTCTAGAAAACCATGGATTAAGAAATTAATCATGGATATGTTGAAAAATTTAGCTATAGGAATGTTTACTGCAGTGCTGCTTTTCATGGTGAAAATATGGAAGTAACATCAATATCCATGTAATGAGGAATTAAAAAAACCAAGCCCACTGCCATCGAGTCAATTCCAACTCATAGCGACCCTATAGAACAGAGAAGAACTGCCAATAGGGTTCCCCAGGCTGTAATCTTTATGGAGGCAGACTGCCACATCTTTCTTCTGGGGAGCTGCTGGTGGTTTTGAATTGCCAACCTTTTGGTTAGCAACTGAGGGCTTTAATCACGGTGCCACCAGGGCTGCTTGTAGTAAGGAATAACTTAGATAAATTCTGGTGCATTCGTGTATTGAAGTACTGTGTAACCAATTAAAATAATATTCTGAAAAAAATATCAAATGATATGGAAAGATGTTCACAAATTTAAATGAAAAAACAAGGTTACAAAAGAATAAGTATAATGATAGTATATATTTCATTTTGTATCCAGAAATGGAGTTACTAAATAGAGAAGTAGAAATAGGTCTGTAGAGATAGAGATAAAACTAGAGATAGATTGAGAGAAACAGAAATAGATATACCTACAGAGATAGACTTTGAAATAAAAACAGGGATAGAGATATCTACATACAGTAATAGGAATATATAGTGACAGAACTACAGATTCAGATGTATTATAGATATTAACATGCATATATTTATACAACAAAATTTAGAAGTGGTAATGTATAAGTGGTGAGAATTGGAATTTTTTTCTTCTGTTTATCTATTTCTAAATTTTCTAAAATACATACGTAATACTTAGTGAAAAAAATTAATTTAAAATACCAAAAAAAGTAAGTGAATGCCAGCATCACCTTACCAAGAACAGTATCACTCATATTTCTATTCTAATTAATAGCAAGAAGGAAAAATCAAGACCCTTCTTAGTCTTCTCCAATCATAATTTAATTTCTGTTTGTTCACTGTATTAGTAATCAATTAAAATAATAGTTAAAATTTTTCAAATTTAAAGAAAAATCTTAGAGAAAAGCATTTGCTTCGTTTATATGTCAAGACTCTAGTTATCTAGCAGTTAATTTAATAAAATCAATGAGACTATGTGTTAAAGATAAAAGAATAATAAATTAGAAGTCCTAGTTCTGCTATTTACCAGGTATGAGACCTTAAAATGTTTCCTAAAAATATCCACGCCTATTTCTTCATTTATACAGTTTTCCTAAATACAACTGCCCTTCTACCTTAACAGGGGTATGTTAATGTGAACTCTAAAAATATGCATAGAATCTGTGAAGATTTATATAAGTGTTACAATCAGTGTGATTATTATGTAAAAATAAATCAGGAAATTGGCGGCTCGAGTTATCATGTTTGTAAATCAGTACAAAATTTTTACATCTAACATTTTTAAACCTTAAGGAACATATTTTACTATAATAAATACATAGGATTCTAGTATTTTCTTATGCCTCTTATTTCTGTAGACTAGAAATGTACTGTACTGTAGTTAGTAAAAATTCAGAAATATCAAGACAAATAAATAACATGATACTTAGTCAAATCCAAAGAATAAATATATTTTTCATTCCCTTCATACTATACTCTTGAACCAAGTAAAATATGTATAAGCACTAATGTTCCTAAACTGGATGCATTCTTTTAATTAAAATCCTCTATTTAATTTTTTTTATTTGAAAGCCCCATATTCCTCCTAAAGTATCCTAGAATCAAACCACCTCAACTATATTAACAAAGAAAGTCAGAGAATGTGGAAGTCAAATAAATTAACTTATCCAAGAAGTATCTAAGGAGCATCTTCTTTATGAAGTACAACATAAAATGGAAAACTTGTTCTCCAGCAGCTAATAATCTAGTTGATTAGATAGTTCTAGATACTTTGATAGACATTTTTATATAGATATATATCAGTTAAAAATGCAAAATAGTAAAGGATTAACCCCCAAAAAAAGTCAGTTCACCAAGATAGATATCTTAGATATCAAGATAGAGTTTACCGAGACAGTATTTTCTAATTCATTAAGTCCTATTCTGCTTATAGGCCAAGTCAGATGCCTGGGAAATTGTTAGGCTTTGCACAGTAGTCCTTGGTCTTCTTGCCAGTCTTTGGGCAGGAAGTTGAGCACTCAGGTTAGTTCTTGCGATGGCATTTCATGACTAAGTGAATGGATTTCAAATTAGCCCCAGCACCTTCCCCACCACTGCTACCTCATGTCCCACACCTCATACCAGAGCACCCTTTCTCATCTGCACATTGCACTACTACTCCTGTTATTGCTGCTGCTCCTACTACCAATAATAATAATAACAATGACAAAGATAATTAGCATTTACTGAGCAATACTGTGTCTCAGGTTCTATGCTATGCATTCTATATGTATCATTTTATTTAAAGCTTATAATATTATGTTGTAGGTACTATTGGCCCGTTTTATCGATGAAGACATTACTTAAAACCCAAAAAAACCTGTTGCTGTTGAGTTGATTCCGTCTCATAGCAGCAAACTTATATACATAGTTAGGAAGTGGCAAAGCTAGGATTCAAATCTTTGTCATTTAAATTCACCAATTGTGCTCTTAAGGACTACAGGGAAGCTGACATACTGAAAACTCCATTAACTCTCTAAGGTTGCATTTTATCTTCAATGAGTCTACTTAAGTAGGCATTTCTCAAATGGTACGTAAGTGTCTCCAGGGAGTTCCTTGGTCTGATAAAAGGACTTTACTCCTAGCCTCTCACAATAGTACTCCCAAAGACAGATTCTATTTAACTGATTAAGATCACTTATCTGGTAACTTTCCAAATGAAGTCTCAACTCTCAAAATTTTAAGTAGAAAAAATTAGAAAATTAAAAGATTACTTTAGAGCTGTATCACTGACATAATTGTGATGGAAGAATATTGCACTAAGATTCAAAACAACCTGATTTCCAACTCTAAATATTTTTTCTTTGGCCCCCTGAGTGAGATTACTTTTTTCTGCTGAAGGTAGGCATCTGACCTATGTCTGTACCAGTTCTAAAAGTCATAATTTTAACATAATTCACATTTTATAGATAAATCTATTTTTCCCTTTGGTATGCTTTATTCATATTCTGGAGGCTTAGTGGCACGGTGGTTAAGAAATTGGCTGTTAATCAAACGGTCAGCAGTTCAAATCCTCCAGCCACTCCTTGGAAACCCTATGGAGCAGTTTTACTCTGTCTTATAGGGTCGCCATAGGGTCACTGTGCAATGGTTTTTGATATTCATATTCTAGGCAAGATTTGTTGTTCTGTTGTTGTTGTTAGGTACTGGTCTAGTCAGTTCCAACTCATAGAGACCCCATGTACAACAGAATGAAACACTGGTCTGATCCTTTGCCACCCTCACAATCGTTGCTATATTTGAGCCTTTTGTTACGGCCATGGTGTCAATCTATCTCATTAAGGGTGTTCCTCTTTTTCACTGACCCTCTACTTTACCAAGCATGATGTCCTTCTTCAGGGAGTGGTTTCTACTGATAACATGTACAAAGTAAGCAAGATGAAGTCTCACTATCCTTGCTTCCAAGGGAAGATTTAGGAAGCAGGATATATAAATGTTGACTCTAAAGTTTTTCTACTTAAAATCCAAGAAACAATCACTTTTCTCTGAAACAATTTAGAAGGGTTTTCTTTGGTGTCTGTGAGAAGTGGAAGGGGGTGATGGGTCAGAAATCTGGTCATTAGAAGACTAGACCCTGTGCCAAATGTGTTCAGCCACTGTGGATCACAGCTGTTGAGCCACTTGCTGTCCTTGTCATTTGTCAGTTCAATTTAGGCTAAGTTGCAAGAACTTGCATAACAAAAGAAGAATGAAAAGAACTGAGCCAGATAAAAAATGAGGTATTTTTCTATCTTAATTTGCTTGCTATATGTTACCTCCTTGGTACTCCTGAAATGCATATGAGTAAATCAGATCTTTTCTGATTTGTTCTCAACCTACATTTGGTCATGTAGTAGACAAGCTCAGTGAGTCAGCACCAGGCTTCAGGACTAAGAGGTATTTTTAGTTCACCTTCAAATGAGTATAATATAGTCCCTGAAAAAGCAGATTTATTTAGCAAAAAATACAATATAAGATAAATCATAAAGTTATAGTTCAAGAAATGAAGGGAGAAAATGAACATTTAAAATTTACCACATTCCATAAAGCATTAATATATAAATCATTTACATTATATTCTAACTGAAGTAGGTTCATTTAGTAATTGGTTCAACTAATAAGTTAGTTTAATAACATATATTGTAATAATACGAAGATAAATTTGCACATTGTTAGCCCTTGTCCTCATAGAACTTCGAACTTGAGAAGGAAAATGCGTAAACATAAAACTATAACTCACTGTGAGAAATGGCATAATGAAAGAATGTTTAAAATGTTGAGCCATTTATCTTTACAATAATCTTATGAGCTAAATAAGGTTAAGCCATACATCCTTATTTAAAGGTAGCACTGGCAGTTAGAGGTGTAGCAGGAGTTTTCTAAGGTCTCAGAGCTCATTAATAGCAGTCATGATGAGAATCCTAGGCTTTACTCACTCACCTTAGAATTAGCACATGCTACCGCTTCCAATTAATCAAATAATATTCTATAGGATTGGATTTATAAACCCTTTAGTTATTATTTTAGGTGAGCAGAGTAACATTATCTGTTTGTGGTCTTAGCATCACTTTCTAAGCAATTGTTGCTATGACTGATCATTTCAGTAGTGTTTAAACCTCTACTAACAATCTTGTACAGACGTGATACATTTTCAGGTTAATCTTAATCTTCTCCAATGCTTTCATTATTTTGAGGCTAATGACAATTACCACTCGAGGAAATTACCAGTTAGTTTACATTTCAGCGTCTGTGACCTTAGTTCTACTTCTTCACATTAAACTCTTTTAAGGTCACCTTGGGGAAGCCTAGGCTAACATTGCTAGTTAACTTCATATCCCCACCTGAGGGTGCACAGTGTTGCAGAGATTGAAAAGGAAAAGCCTGGGCACAGGCTGGACAAGAGCCAGGTATCACAACGTTAATACGAACTGGAGGATAGCTGTCTCCTCACCAATAATCTGGAGCCTGATATCAAGAGCTTGTCCAAAAAGCATTTTCAAGGGGAAGGCTATCCCTATGGCATTCAGTATGTGTTTCAAGTGAAACCGTTTGTGATATGGGTTGAATTGTGTCCCTAAAAAATATGTGTTGTAAATCCCAGCCCCTAAACCTGTGGTTGTAATACTATTTGGGAATGAGTTTTCTTTGTTAAGAGGCCATGTCAGTGTAGAGTATTTTTTAAGCCAATCATCTTTGAGATGTAAATGAGCAGATCAGGCAAAAAGCAGCAAGCAGAGAAGGGGAAATGTAGATGCCAAGCCACATGGAGATCTCCAAGGAACAGGAAACAGAAAGTGAGGAAACAAAGACCCTCTCCCAGAGCTGACAGAGATAGACAGCCTTCCCCTAGAGCCTGCGCCCTGAATTCAGACTTTTAGCCTCCTAAACTGTGAGAAAATAAATATCTGCTTGTTAAAGCCATCCACTTGTGGTATTTCTATCATAGCAGCACTAGATAACTAAGAAAGTTTGGCTCCCAATACCCTTTGCTTCTCTTCCTCTTAAGCTCTTGATTGCTTCAAGTGACAGAATCATAAATTTCATGGTAACAGAAATCAGCTCTGGGAAGAAATATGCCTAACAATTGAGGGATGAACATTATGTCTGACAGATCTGGATTTATATCCACTCTATGACACTTATTAGTTATAGGACATTGGCAATATATTTATCCCTCATCCCATAGGGTAGTTAAGAGGATTCAATGATGCAATGCATTTAAGTGTTTAGCACAGGACCTTGCCTATAGTAAAATAACCATGTTTTCCTAAATTATACAAAGATGGAGGCCTAAACTTCAGTTTCCTCATCTGGGAAAGGGAAATAATCCATCCAATGCGACTGCTGTGAGACTTTAATGAAGTAATGTATGTATTTAGCTTGGTGTGCAGCCTATTATAAGACCTCAATAAATGTGAACTCTTGGTATGTTACACAAACATAAAGTTACAATGGAAGCTCTGTTAACCTCCAATTAATTGACTACCCAAATTAACAAAAACTTCTATCTTTGTATAAAATATACAAACTGATTTCCAAAGCATCCAAACAGTGTTAGTAATATATCCTCTCCCTAAGTAATGATACGTATCAGCTTGCCCAAGCCAGTCATAGTTTATGCCCTCTTTCACTCTCAGAAACGTCCAGGCTTAGACTGATAAATTATACGTTCATCCTACTAGTACACCCAAGGCCTCTGTTCCCACCTGTAGATTTGTAAGCTTACCAAGTTACCCAGTATTAGTTTCCAATGCTGTCTATACCAGTTATACTCATTATTATAACTTAATAATTTAATAAACAATTTACATAAACTGATGAAAAATGTTATGAATTAGATATAATTTAATTAACTTTTTCCAAAACCAATAAAAAGTTCTGTAGCATTGAATACAAAAAAGAAAATCTTAAAAGATCAGGATATAGAACTGCAGTACATCCCACCCCCCCCCCACCCCATTTTCTTTAAATGTTGTCTTAACACAGTTTTGAGGCCCTGGCTGGAGGCCAGTCCATTCCCTTCCATGAGCAGCTGATTAAGTCCTCTCTCCAACCACTCCCATACTAGGTTCTTACACTCCTGAGCCAGTTTGCATCCATCTTCATCATCCCAGGGCCAGGTCTCCAACAACTAGAGGTAGTCCCTATGCCTCCTGAGCCTGCAGAATTATTCAAAATGCCCAAACCCAGGAAGCCCGTGAAACCTAATTAATCTCACCCTGCTTGCCATACATACGTCTCCTACACTTCCACCTCATTGTTACCTTGTCACCGGGCGTGATTCCCTGTGTGACTCTGTGTCATGGCATGCTGTGCCTTCCAATCTCTGGGAACTGTGAATATAATAAACCTAGTTACTTCCCATGGCAACCCTAACTCCTTTTTGCCGCAACACACCTGATTTACCATCCCACAAATTTATTACAGCAGGGACTAAAAGGATTTTGAAAATGTAGCAAGTTTCTGCACTCATATTACTTCCCAAGTTTCTTTAAGTTCTTGTTCTAATTCAGAAAAACTCTAAGTACTTCACCAAAGAAGACATTCAGGTGGCTAACAGACATGATCATTAGCCATTAGAGAAATGCAAATGAAAATTACAATGAGATACTATCTCACCCCAACAAGCCTGGCACTAATTAAAAAAAACACAAAATAATTAATGTTGGAGAAGTTGTGGAGAGATTCAAACAGTTATGCACTGCTGGTGGGAATGTAAGATGGTACAACCACTTTGGAAAACGATTTGGCGCTTCCTTAAAAAGCTAGAAATAGAAATACCATACAATCCAGCAATTCCACTCCTAGAAATATATCCTAGAGAAATAAAGCCCGTCCACGAATAGATATATGCACATCCATGTTAACTGCAGCATTACTCACAATAGCAAAAAGATGGAAACAACCTAGGTGCCCATCAACAGACAAATGGATAAATAAATTATGGTACATACACACAATGGAATACTATGCAATGATAAAAAACAATGATGTATCCGTGAAACATCTCACAACATGGATAAATATGGAGGGCATTATGCTTAGTGAAATTTGTCAGTCACAAAAGGACAAATATTGTATGAGACCACAATTACAAGAACTCAAGAGAAGGTTTAAACACAGAAAAAAACATTATTTGATGGTTCCAAGGGGGAGGGGGGAAGGGAAAGGGAACTCACTATCTAGATAGTAGATAAGGATCAACTGTGGTAAAGGGAAGGACAACACACAATACAGGGAAAGTCAGAACAACTGGACCAAAGTAAAAGCTAAAAACTTTCCTGGACACATCCAAACTCTTTGAGGGACAGAGTAGCTGGGGCTGGGACCTGGGGACCATAGTTTCGAGGAACATCTAGGTCAACTGGCATAACAAAGTTTATTAAGAAAATGTTCTGCATTGCACTTTGGTGAATGGTGTCTAGGGTCTTTAAAGCTTGCTAGCGGCCATCTAAGATGCATGAATTTGTCCCATCCCACTTGGAGCAAAGGAAAATGAAGGAAACCAAAGACACAAGGAAAATGTTAGCCCAAGAGACTAAAGATCCACATAAATCAGAGACTCCACCAGCCTGAGACCAAAAGAACTAGATGGTGCTTGTCTACCACCAGTGACTGCCCTGACAGGAACACAACAGAGAGTCCCAGAGGGAGTCGGGGAAAATTGTGGAGCAGATCTCAAATTCACATAGAAAGACCAGACTTAATGGTCTGACAGAGACTGGAGGAATCCCCCAAGTATGGCTCCCTGACGCTCTGTTAACCCAGAACAGAAACCATTCCCAAAGCCCACTCTTCAGACAAAGATTAGACAGGACTATAAACAAAAAATAACACACGTGAGGAGTGTGCTTCTTAGTTCAATCAGATACACTAGACCAAATGGGCAGCTACTGTCCGGAGGCAGGATGGGAAGGCAGGAGGGGATAGGAACTGGTTGAATGGACATAGGGAACACGGGGTGGAAAGGGGGAGTGTGCTTAGGAACTGGTTGAATGGACATAGGGAACACGGGGTGGAAAGGGGGAGTGTGCTGTCATGTTATGGGGACTGCAACATGTCACAAAACAATATGTGAATAAATTTTTGTATGCAAAATTAAGTTGATCTATAAACTTTCACCTAAAGCACAATAAAAAAAAAAGAAATAAAAAAAGAAAAACTAAAAGTAAAATTACAGAGAATGCATTATGAATCTATGCAAGAAAGAAAATGTGAAATTTATCAATAAATGCATACTCACATACATTATCATTCAATCTCCAAATAACCTTGAAAGGAAATAATCTGTCCAAGTCCACTCATCTAATATGCAAAAAGCTGAACCCCAGTCCAAATGTGTCTGAAACAGAAGACCTTGTTTTCAGTTGCTACATAGCAGGACCTCCCATAATGAAGAGACAATATGTAAAGCCCAGAGTGAACAAGAAAACACAGTCTCAGGCCTAGGACCTAAAACCAAAAGGTTACGAATTAATTCTGTAAGATTGACTACATGTTTTTATAACAAAAGAACATCACAAATTAAGGATAAATCTTTATGCTTGTATGTAAGCATTCCATTGAAATATAAATAAACATGTATATATGAGCATATATTTATATATATATATACATATATATACACTTTTTTTAAATTACCAAGTCCTTGAAAGAAGATTGGGTACATCCTGGTGATTTATTTTCTCTGTTAATAGTCTACTGAAAATTATGCACCTATGCAATTCTGCTGTAATAAACTAAAAGGAATATATTTAATCTGCAGGCTATCAATGCATAAACTTTTATGTTTAATAACAAACTGTCATTGCATCCTCAGCATTCACGGTGTAATACTCATAAATTGATACTTCCTATTAGAACGTGGTATAACTATAAAATAGACTCCAATTCCATCAGTAATTGAGTTGGGCTCTGCTTTGAAAGAATGTCTTAATTATATTGAAACCAAGAAAATAAAAATGCTAACTAGCTAGATTTAAGACTTGATTTTTGAATTTTAAAACACTGAGCATTGCTTTACCTATATATTTAATTAATGTTAATGGGAGATATGCAGCTAAAAGAGCAAGCAACACTTAACAATTTTACACTTAACAGGTCTTATTTTTCCATTTTATTTATAAGCGAGGAATTTTGTGGAATTTATACAAAGGGGTGATGGTCTCTGAACTGTTAATTATGTGCTCTGTTTCAGATTAAATTATCTAGAACTGTACTATCTTTCTTGCAAGCCACTACCCATACATGACTATTAAATTTAAAATAATTATAATTACTGTTTTAATTTAAACAAAATTTTAAATTCAGTTACTCAGATGCACTAGCCACATTTCAAGTGCTCAGTAAACACATGTGGCTCATGGCTACCATATTGGACAGTGCACATACAGAACAGTTCCATCATCTCAGAAAGTTCTATAGAACAGCACTGAACTAGGCTTTAGTAACAGTTATTTTTAGTTTTGATTGTTTCGTGTAAAATGGCCCAATTTAAGACTCTCTGATAATCTGGAATAGGATAATTAAAAATGGAAAATTATTATTAATAAACCAGTTGGGCTTTGGGTGCTGCCTTCTAATGACTGCCAAATCTTTGTTTCAGCAGCTTAGGTGACATCTCTACCATAAGTTTCTACATACTCTCAAAGTCATTATTTCCGGACACTCTACTCATCACTCACCTGCCATACACTGTTCCCAAGAGCTTTCCTACTCCCCTTATTTATGTTTATGACAGTACCATCTTCAGAGGCACCTCAAGATAAATCTTCAAAATCATCTTCGACTTCTTCCCCTTATTCTCCTCACACCTCTAAATGGCCATTGTACTCTTGTTTATTCCACCACACATTTTGTTAGTCTTTTCCTCCTCTCTACCTGCACTGACATTATCTTATTGATCTCTCTTTCTCTCATTTTAATGCCCCTTCCAAACAAAAGCCATAGCAGCCTTCCTAGAACACAGATAAGATGACAGATCCAACTACAAAATGAAGCACAAGCTCCTTAGCATAGCATTAAGAGACTTTATTATCCCTATACCTGCTACGAAGCCCCTCATTGATGCCTCGGTAACTACTGTCATGATTTTTAAGGAATCTCAATGAGACAATTGTTAGAACCCTTTGCCAAACATCTGAAAATATGGTCAAGGTCTTTAATCTTTGTGACCCTCAGTTTCTTCATCTATAAACTGAAGAAAAGAATATTTACTTTTCAGGATAATTTAGAGATTAGAGTAGAAGTGTGTAACAGATTGTTGATATTAGTCATAACATGATCATGATCATCACCACCATCATCATCTTAGCTCTAATATCTAAATCTCTAGCTACATTCTCAAGTATGTCTGTAGAGAAAAATTGGTTAAGACCTTTGTGTTCCACTTCACTAGTGAAGTGAAATGGGTCAGACAAGGCACCATCCACTTGCCATGACCCTTCATATGACTGAGGAGTAGCCTCAGGATACCAGTGACCTTCTCATTACTACTGATAGTTACTCAGTTGCTGTTGAAGCCCAGTGCTGTCAATGACCTTAAACTGTTTTACAGGCATTCTGAATTTAGTGCGAAGATTTTCATTGTACTTCTTCTACCTCCTGGTAAATAGCAAACATCACATCTGTAGTCCGCATGGCTTATTGTGCAAATATATTATTAGACGGGGCACTCAACTGGTCATGTTATTCCATTGCCACTATGTCAAAATTGCAGGATTGTTGTTATTATAAGGCATATCTCAATTTTCTTTTGTAACTTCGATTTCAGCACTAAAATTTCTTTTTTTTCAGCTTTTCATGTGACAGCTATTCGGGAGCAGTATGCCTTGGAAGTAGGTGCCTTTTTCCTTAAGAGAGGCAACTTCTTATTATTGAAAGCATAAAATTTGGTCCCTGAATATCTGAATGACCCTGATGCCTGTGAGAAGCTGTCCTGGTGAATTTATCTTCTTTAATCACAGCTTTCCTCACACACAGTCCTCTTCTGAGAAACAATAAGATAATGCTTCAAAAAGCAATTTGTAGAGTAGGAGATTCAAAAACAAAGTTAGTACTTTTATCCTCGTGGAAAGTAAGGGGTAAGTCAGCTAATATGTTGCTCTAATAAGAATGTCTTCCATTTCTATGATGCAAACCATGTTTTTGTTTTTGTTTTTGTTTTTGTTTTTTTGGCTTTTAAACAGAGTTTAGAAGTTGTTAAAACGTGGAAAATTCTCTCTCACTGACAGCAAAAATATTTATGGTTCTCAAAAATAACCCACAAATGAGTGGGTCCCTTTAAAGTTCTCAAGTATATAGAAGAAAATATAGTGTATGTAGAAAACGGAATATCATAAAGACTGAAGAAAAGACAAAATTGTGTCCTTTAAAATATACATGGGAATACAGTCGGGTATCTTTGGGTTCTGCATCCGCAAATTCAACCAACTGCGGATTGAAACTACTCGAGGAGAAAGAAAAAAAAAAAAAACTTCCTAAAAGCAAAACTTGAATTTGTGGTGCGCCCAGCACTAAGCTGAACCCACCTGTAGCCTCCCGCCACTCACAGACCCTCGGTCTCTCTCCAACACTCACTGTTTGAGCATTGTTTGCTTCGCGTCTTGTCCTTTGCGACTTATGCTGTGAAAAAATGGCTCCTAGAAAGCAATGAAGTGGTCAATGCAATCTCTCAAACGCTAAGTGTGAGGGGTTTGAGGACAGCGAGAGGATGGAGTTGAAAGCTAGTAAGTGCTGGCTGGCTATGTAAAACGCTATATATAGTCTCAAGAACTTCAAGATCACGGGCAAATCGGCATTGACTGATGTCCAGGCGCATCAGAGTTTCCAGAAGAGCTCAAGAAACTCATAGAAGAGAAAGATTACCTTCCAGAGCAAGTCTTCAATTGTGATTAAACAACTATTTATATAGCATTTGCATTGTATTAGGTATTATAAGTAATCTAGAGATGATTTAAAGTATAAGGGAGGATATGTGTAGGTTACACGCAAATACTATGCCATTTTATATAAGCAACTGGATCATCCGCAGATTTTGATATCTGCGGGGGTCCTGGAACCAATCCCCCATGGATACCAAGGGATAACTGCTCTATCCTTTTCAGTTGTAAACCAGAACTAATAACATTTAAATTAGTTTATCATGGAATTCAACTATGGTCTCTATTGATTGGAGGAAAAAATATACATGATGTACTTCTATATGATTTCCCTCAAATACATAGCATTCTACTATAACTATGTGTCTCAAAATGTGCTCCCTGGACCAACAAAATCAGATCTGCATAGGATGCTTAGTGCTAGATATGCAGATTCCTGGAAGAATCCAAATTTTGGAGGTGCGGCCTAGCCTGCATTTTAACAATCTCCCCAGATAACATCTAGGGACTCAAAACTTAAAAACAGTGCACTACATTATTCAGAATGAGAACAACTGAATCCTAATTGCAAAGGCAGGTAACAGGCCACATGGGACATGTCCCTCTCTCTCCCAACAAATCACACTGAAAAATTAAAGTCCTTACTTTCAGTGCATAATTTCCCATTAGCATAACAAACTTGGTTTTCAAAGTTTCTTGATAAAGCTTTTATAATATAAATAGCAAAATATACTAATATTTATATAGCCAAAATGAATTTGTTCGTAAACATATCTTAATCAGCATAGCACTTCACTGGCGTAGAAAAAAGCTTATTTTTCATTGCCTTTCAATATATTGAAATATATTTTCCTCAGCTTGCATTAAAATTCATTGATGACAACTTGTATAAATATCTTCGAGGCAAACTGAACAATGATATCTATCACTGAAGAATAAGAATCTCTCTTAGCTAAGTGAAGTATGATAATCAATTGTACAAAACTTTAAATAATGACAACAAAAGTTAACATTCTAACAGTTAAGGAGAATAAATAAATGTCAATACCTCCCTCCCATCTCTTCATATCTCTGTGCTATGGGTTGAACTGTGTCCCCCAAAAATGTGTGTTGTAAATCCTAACCTCTATGTCTGTGGTTATAATCTCATTTGGGAATGGGTTGTCTTTGTTATATTAATTAGACAAGATTAGTGTAGGGTGTGTCTTAAGTCAATCTCTCTTGATATATAAAAAACTAAACAAGCAAGTGAAAGTAGCAGAGACGTGGGAAGAGAGATGCCAAGCCACGTGAAGATCGCCTAGGAGCAGAAGGTCAAAAGAGACAAGAACCTTCCTTCAGAGATGACAGAAAGAGAAAGCCTTCCCCTAAAGCCAGCACCCTGAATTTGGACTTCAGCCTCCTAACTGTGAGAAAATAAATTTCTGCTTGTTAAAGCCACCCGCTTACAGTATTTCTGTTATAGCAGCACTAGATAACTAAGACAGAATTTCGTACCAGAAGAATAGGGTGCTGCTCTAACCAATAACTAAATGTGGAAGTGGTTCTGGAATTGCATAATGGGTAGAGGCTGGAAGAGTTTCAAGATGCCTAATAGTAAAAGCCTAGATTACCAGAAGGATACTGTTGGTAGAATTATGGACATCAAAGGCAATTCTGGTGTGGGCATAGAAGGAAGCGAAGAGAGTTATAGAGAAAGTTTCTATCACCTTACAGAATGTGTATGGCCCCAGCAACAGAACGTTGCTGGAAATGTGGATGTTAAATGTGCTTCTGGTGAGGTTTTAAAAGAAAATGACGAACATGTGATTGGACAATGGAGGAAGGGTGATGCTTTTTATGCAGTAGCAAAGAAGTTGTCTGAATTATGTTCAAATGTTTGGTGGAAGGTAGAAATTGCAAGTGATGAACTTGGATACCTGACTGATGAGATTTCTAAGCAAGATCTTAAAGGGGCCTCATGGTTTCTCCTTGCCTCTTATAGTAAAAGGCCAGAGGAAAGAGATGGACTTAAAAATGAACTGTGCAAAATGAAAACAGAACTTAAAGACTTGGAGAATTCTGTTGTACAAGCTAAGGACACGTGTCCTAGAATGTTCACCAAGACCTGGTTACGTAGTCTTTTGTTAAAGAGATTAAGCCTATGACTAATGGATCTAACCAACTACCACAGCAGAAAACCCATCAGCTTAGATTGAAGGGGACAGAGAAAGAACAAAAGGAAAGAATGCTGTCTGCCTCTTGGAATTCTACAGGCAGGAAACAGGCCAAAAGAGCTACATCTGTTGTCCTCTAAGAAAAGAAAAGGATCATCCCTGAAGCAGAGATCAGCAGAACTGTTGGAAGGAGCATGGGAAGCAGGCCCTTCTCGATTTCAAAGGGTGGGGACACAGCCTCCTAGATTTCAAAGAGTCAGATCTTTGCCAACTCAGTTCCAGAATGTGGGGCTGCAATCACGGTGTGCCAGGGGGATGAGGCTACTGCCCGAAGCTGAGGTGGTGGGGCTGCCATGCCCAAGGGGCAGAAGAATGGGGTCTTCTGGGGCTGAGGTGGTGGGGTTGCCACTCAGATGGACTAGGAGAATGGGGCCACCCAAAGCTGAGGGAACAGCATACCATCCCAGTAGGCCTGGAAGGTGGAGCTGAAGCCCAGGGCAGAAGGGCCTCCACCCAGAATCTAGAGGGCATGGCCAACACCCAGAGTCTGGAGGGCAGGGCCCTTGCTTGATGATCTCAGACAACAGAGGATTATTTCCAAGCCTTGAGAGCTAATGTAATTTGTAGAGTTGCTGTCCCAGTGAGCCTGGAAGGCAGAGCTGAAGCCCAGTGCTGAGGGTCCTCCACACAGAATGCAGAAGGCACAGCCATCACCCAGAGTCTGGAGAGCAGGGCCATAGCCCAGATGGTCTCAGAGCACAGAGGATTATTTTCAAGCTTGGAAAATAATGTAATTTGTTCTGCTGAGTTTTGTACTGGCTTAATGCCTGTTATCCCTTCTTTTCTTCCAATTTCTCCCATTTGTAATGGAAATGTCTACCTTGTGCCTGTTCCACCATTGTACTTTGGAAGCAGATAACTTGTATTCTAAGTTTCACAGGTTCATAGATGAAGAGAAAAATTTCCCCAGGATGGAATACACTTAAAGTCTCACCCATATTTGATTTAGATGACTTAGAAGATGAGATTTTCAACTTAGAGTTGATTTAAGACTTTTGGGACAATGTGATGAGGTAAATGTGTTTTGTATGTAGAAATGACATGAATTGGGGCAGGGGGCAAAGGGTGGAATGTTATGGATTGAATTGTGTCTCCAAAAATATGTTATAAATCCTAACTTCTTTGCCTGTGGTTATAATCCCATTTGGGAATGAGTTGTCTTTGTTATATTAATGAGACAGGATTAGTGTAGAGTGTGTCTTAAGACAATCTCTTCTGAGATATAAAAGAGATTAAACAAGCAAGCGAAAGTAGCAGAGATGGGGGAAGAGATCTGCCAAGCCACGTGAAGACTTCCCAGGAGCAGAAGCTCAAAAGAGATAAGGACCTTCCTCCAGAGCCGACAGAGAAAAAAAGCATTCCCCTAGAGCCAGCACCCTGAATTCAGACTTCTAGCCTCCTAACTGTGAGAAAATAAATTTCTGTTTGTTAAAGCCACCCACTTGTGGTATTTCTGCTATAGCAGCACTAGATAACCAAGACACTCTGTCATAACTGGAAAACACATATCAAGTATTACATTTTAGTCCTGAAGACAACATTCTTTAAATCAGAGGAACAAGTTAACAGCTTTGCTCAAAATGAAATCTATTGTGCGATAAGGGTATCATATTCCAGTAGTAATCATTTTTACATGTATTGTTCAATCAGCTATCACTAATCTTTATCAGAAGAATGACTATGACTTTAAAAGGTCATGGAGCCATTGTGTAATCATAATTTGGCCTTCAGATTTTTTTAATTGATTGAATAGCTACCTGTTCCTTCCCCTCTATTTAAAACCCCTCAAGGAAATGAGGGTGGAGAGTACAGAGAGACGACATGCAGCAACTGAAACTTCCTTTTTTACCATTTCATGAATTCATCAAACTGAATTACTCTGGCAATCATAAACATAAAAAGAATATTCAGTTGGAATGGAAGCAGTTCATAAATTGGATTAAAGATACAAAAATCTTTTAAAATCTGCTCTTCTCTGCTTTCACAATGTCTATGGTCTCAGCAGTGTCAAATCTTCATATATTACAACATCAATTAATGCCTACAAAAGTAAACAGTTATATTAAAACATGTTCCTTCCCTCATGTGATTGTGGAAAACCAATCTCTGTAAGAAGCTAATGGACCAGCAAGTCTGATTCCCCCAGATGCAAAATACTTCCTTGTTGAAAATCAGACATATTCACCACTGGTTGGTCATCCATGGATCAACAGGATATTAAAAGACTTGAACTCCTTTTCCAGTTTACTCAAAAATGGAAGCATTAATTTTGCCTAGAAGTATAGGCAGCAACATATTAAAAACTAAATTATCTGTAAGTTGAAAGGGTTAATGAAGCTGTCAAATATGTTTAATTTACAGCTGGGCCTGCATTTAGGTATGAAGATTCTAGCACAACCTGACATTTTATAGAGCTATTTGCACCAATTTTGCTTCAGTTTAAAAGGCCAATGACAACTAAATCCCATGGTTACTCAGAAAGGGTTAAAGATTTTTCCAAAAAATAAAGTTAAGAAACCTTATTATTTCTAACTAGTAAGCATATATATATTGACCATCAAGAAAACAGAGGTAATATAAGCCTGCTTCACTAGAAGATTCCATTCAAAGAGCTCAGTTTAATAGATTTTGAATTTATAACTGATACTTTCTAAGCACCGGTGGCTCATAAACGCTTTGATCAAAGAGACCACACAAGTCCTATAAGCATAGAATTTTCCTGCATCTTTCTAAATGCTTTTCACCTATAAATCTATCCAGAAAGCTCTGACATGCTTTTTAATAGCAGAGATGTCAATCATGTAACATTTCAAGGAGATTGAGATTTAATTTCAAGAATATGTTGTTATACTATGTCTGTTTTGGTTCAATAATTTTAAACAAGCTCAGTGTAGTACCTTACTAGATCTTGCTTTTGAAATTTTGGTTATTTGAAAAAGGAAATTCTTTCCTCTCCTTTGACTTGAAGTTCAGAATGTTAGTGCTACATATTTACTTACTGGTTTATGGTTTGGGTAGGCCCAACTTTCTGTTTATTAAGAGTAACATTCAATAAGATTTTTCTTTTAAATTTGTCTTCAACTTTTCAATGACATAAAATTTAAACATCACAAAGTACATATTAAAATAGAAGTTATCTGCTCCTCCTACACTAGTATCAAATATTCCATCATTTAATATTCTATAAATGGACCACCATAAAGCATTGCTCTACTAAGAAAATACATAGTTGAATGAGTGGTCATTTTCAAGTCAATCAAATAGATAGCCTGATTTGTCAAAAGTGATAGAACGATATAACAAAAGTGTTCTGATCCTGTATGCTTTTAAGTAAGTGCACCTATTTTCATACCCCTAGCTTAAAAGCTGAACCTAAAAAGAAAAATTATCTTCCCCCTCCCCCTCCAAAAAAGTTATATTTAGTCATATGTTGCCTTCTCATTTAAATCAGTGGGTAAATATAGCCCTTCTCCACCCAGGGAAATGTCTGACTTGTAAGTCCTTGTTTCAATTTAGCAAGAACTTTGACCTTTCTAAGAGAAAGGTTGCCAAAAGGACAATCAAATGGCCATTGAGAAGGTTCACGGAATTTTTTAAGTGAATCAGAATTGATAAAGATTAATTAGCTACATCTTTCCTCATGACATTTCCAGTGTGGGAACAATAATCAAAGGAAAGCTCTATCAACAGAAATTGGCAGTGATAAAAGGCTTACTGAATTTCTCCCTCAACTGCAAATTCCACTGCAAAAACTTTACAGAAAATGATGTTACAACAAGATAAAAGACCAGTGTGGTCCGGGAACATCTAGCTCTTTTTTAAGTAACAAGAGGTAAAAATAGAAATTAGCACCACTTAAAATCCCCTTGCAAGAGAAGGATGTGACAGTCTGCTCCCTTAAAGATTACAGTCTTAGAATCCCTACAGGGCAGTGCTACTCTGTCTTAATGGGACCTTATGAGTCAGAATCGACTCAACGGCATCACAACCACCACTACCACCAGTGTACCCTTGAATCCCTTCGTGGTGCAAATGTCTAAGGACCCAACTACTAGCTGAAAGTTCAAACCCACCCAGAGGCACTTCAGAAGACAGGCTTGGCGATTTGCTTCTGAAAGGCCACAGCCTTGAAAACACTATGCAGCAGTTCTTCTCTGAACACATGGTGTCGCCATGAGAAGGAATCAACTGGAAAGCACCTAACAACAACAACAATGTTCCTTTAAAGGACCCCTGGTGGTGCAGTAGTTAAGCATTTGGCCGCTAACTGAAACATCAGTGGTTAGAACCCACAACTGCTCCACAGGAGAAACATGTGGCAGTCTGCTTCCCTAAAGATTACAGCTTTGGAAACCCTATGGGGCAGTTATGTTAATGTCCACTTAGGTCCCTGGTGGAGCTCTGGTGGCACAATGGTGAATAACTACAGCTGCTAACTAAAAGGTCAGCAGTTCAAATCCACCAGTCACTCCTTGGAAACCCTATGGGGCAGTTCTGCTCTGTCCTATAGGGTCACTATGAGTCAGAATCAACTCAACGGCAATGGGTTTGGTTTTTGGTTTTAGGTCCCTGGGTGATGCACAGTTTACTCCTGGCTGCTAACCTAAAAATTGACAGTTTGAACCTACCCCGTGGCACTGTACAATGAATAAGGAAAACTGAAGAACCGATGAACCTGAATTATGGTGGTGGCAAAAAATATTGACTATACCATGGACTTCCAGAAGAATGAACAAATCTGTCTTGGAAGAAGTACAGCCAGAATGCTTCTTAGATGCAAGGATGGTGAGACTTGGTCTCATATACTTTGGACATGTTATCAGAAGGAACTACTCCTTGGAGAAGGACATCATGGTTGGTAGAGGGTCAGCAAAAAAGAGGAAGACCCTCAATGAGATGGACTGACACAGTGGCTGCAACAATGGGCTCAAACACAGCAATGATTGTGAGGATGATGCATACCCAGGCAGTGTTTTGTTCTGTTGTACATAAGGTCACTATGAGTTGGAACCCACTCGATGGCACCTAACAACAGTGGCACTGTGGGAGAAATGCGTGATGATCTTTTGTAAGGTTAAAACCAAAACCAAACACCTTCACATTGAGTCGATTCCGACTCAGTGACCCTGTACGACAGAATAGAACTACCGATCTTTTCATCAGCAGCCGAGTTCTCAACTACCGGGCCACCAGGCCTCCTCTGTAAAGATTACAGCCAAGAAAACCCTATGGAGCAATTCTACTTTGTAACACATGGGATCACCATGAGTCAGAATCAACTGGACGGCCAACGGTTTGAGTTTTTTCTGGAAAGTTCCCTTGATATGAAAAAGACTTAAAGGTTTCATGCTTCACATTGAGAGGACCTTACATTTTTAGCACATGCAACTACTGAAGAATGAAAGTCTGTTTATTCATCTCCATTTTATCAGTAACTGAAGAAGTATAATGATGGAAAAGTATAAGGATAAAGAACGGTTTATAATTGATCATTAATAACAAAAATTAAAAAACCACATTGACTGGTCTCATTTACAATTTATGATCTTAAACCTTAAGTGGTCCCTCAGTGCTACTAGGCAATTCTACTATATTCTCTCAGTCAGGTCAAGATTCACGGGTGCAGTTGCACAGGACCACAAACTTAGAAGGGCACCAGGCTTGGATTAATGCTTGACTGTCATTGCCTTGAAATTCTTGGTAATTTCTGAACAAGGATTTGCAATGTTCTCTGAGTCCTGAAAATTATGCTGCCAGCCTGTCCTTAGTCAAATCACTCATCCACTCTCCCCAATGACTATTTCACAGCTTATTTCCTTTCCTTCCTCCAGTATCCTCTCACTGTTTCTCAATCTCAGTTTGATGACTTTGGTGTATTATTTTATTAGAGAGAAAATGGAAACAATCAAAGAGAATTTCCATCTCCTCCTACAACCAGATTTAACAACCTACCTACACCTGTACCCAAGTAAGATGGTGGTCAAAGACTCAATTTATCTGAGAGATTAATTTAGAATAGCTTTTGGTAAAATGGTGAAGCTATTAATGACTCTATAGAATTGAGGTTTCCCTCTCTCCCTTCTACAGGCCACCTACAGCTTAGCTGAAGTCTTTCATTGTTTCTATACACATTCTGCAATGGCCTTCTTTGATCATTTCAATGGACAAATCCCACAATTTCCACCTACATTAGGCCACTTCCAACCAAGTCTACTGTAAACAACTCAGCTCAATCTTATTTCCCTTTAAAGATCCAATTTAATTTCTACAAGCTTATAGAAGATTCAATTTACACGTGAAAATTCAGGAGAATGAACTGATGAATGTTTTCTAATTGTGTTCCAGAGCATCTTGTTTTTGTGAATATATGGGACCCCCACTCCCCTTCTACCAGAGCAAATCAGCACGTACCTTCCTTATTCACTGAATTTTCTCATAATATTTTGTTTAAAATATTCTTGTGTTAAAACACTTCTAATTTCTCTTACAGTTCTAAAAGCCTAAAAAAAAAAAAAAAAAAAAAAAACTTGTTGAGTATAAGAAAAATCATACGGTCAATTTTTTACTCAAAAGATTTATGTCAAAGGCAGAAAATTTATGTTTTCACAGAAGAAAGATGGAGTAGCAGTAAAAGCCAAATGATTAGGCAATTAAAAATAAAGGAGGGTGGGTAATAAATAACAGAGGAATAAGAAAAAGTTGAGAAAATCACATACTAACGCCTACTTTATCCTACTATCCTCAAGCACTTAGGAAATGAGCTTACAAAGATTTAAGAAGTTGAACAAACTCTGGAACTTGTAAATTAAGACAAAAAGCTGGATAATATGTACCACATCAAAATTTTTAGTGCATAAATAATATCCTCAATACTTTTAGACCTTACGAGTTTTCACTTTAAAATCATGGGGAATAATTTAATTTATAAAAACATATTTAAAAAAAAATGAGAGAAGAAAACAAAAGCATAATAGTGAAGTAATACTACCTTTCACAAGAACATAAGAAGTCAAACAGCATGGTTTTTAACAACAAAGACTTTGAAGATGTGTTGACCAGAATTTTAATTCAAGCTTTGCTGTTTCCCAGCTCCTTGACCTTGGACAATTATTTTTAACTTCTCAAAACCTATGTTTCATCCTTTACAAAACAGAGATAATATTTGTTTCTCTGCCCCTGTGTTTGTTTTCTAAAATAAAATATTCAAAAAACTAATTTTCTCCTTTTATTTGTTCTTATGGAAATAAGAGCAGTATGCAGTTATGAGATGGTTCACTTTGAACCATTGGCATAAATTTGCTACCTTCTACCTACTGGAGCTCTGTAATAAGAAAGCTTATTATTTACATTATTATTAATATGTATAATTAGGAAGTCTTGCTCATTTTCAAGCCCTAAAAAGGTGGTAAATTTATAGCAATAAGGTCCAATCTGAATTTCTTCATAAGTAGATGCTGTTATCATCTAGATAAGGTCACCTTAAGGACATGATTATCATGTTGAATATTTTATGTTAAAAAATATTATCAACATTTAATAGAAGTTTGCTTCTGTTTTTCCTAATAGAAAGCATGAGCAACCCTTTAAGAATTCATGTGTCTTACTGGGCACTTATATTACTGTGCAATCTGTTGTTATTTGTAAAACATTTATTTCTCATTTCTCTGGTAGGTTGATTCAAGTTTCTTTCCACAGAGAACTGCAGAGTAGCTTTTTAAACATTCTAAACCTATCTTAAATTCCTTCTATCTGTGGAATTCCTAAACGGCGTTTGGTCTGGGAAAAGGAATTATTTCTGAGCAATCATACTGAAGGAATTCTTAGGCTATGCAAAATCATAAGCAAAGTGTGGCCTGAGAAATGCTTGGCAACATCACACCCTTACTACAGGAGACCTGCAGATACACAGAACAGGGCTTTGCCTCAGAGAACTTGGAAAGGTTCCATTCTCAGTGTCCTGCTGATTCATCGTTTGACCTTGCTCAAGGACTCTTCCTCACTGCATGAAGCAAATGAGCAAAAGGTGTCAATATTTTCCACAGTCTTTAATGACAGTTTATGAATTAATAACTTTATCTTAAGATACATATCTTAAAAGAAGTACTGAGAAATTCAAGCCATCACTGTTATTCAGAAATGAAAAGGGAAAACTGGAATTGTATTAATTTGAAAAATTATGAATAGTGTCTAGAGGGCTGGCACAAATGCAAGCGGCCATTTGCTGTGAGATAAATTTACTTTCTAATATTCAGATGAGGGAAAGAAATTGAATATCAGTCACATGCACATCCAATCATACAATGCATTCAGGGTTTTTGGAGTTGAATTTAGTTCACATCCAAATAAAGCTGAGTTTTCACACACTTTTGTTTTGTTTGGTCTATGAAAGGGCCCAACTGTTTGCCCAGCTTCCTATCAGCACTTCTTGATCATAGCTTTATTAGTGGAATTCTGTACTCCTGCCATTTCTTTGGGAGCTAAAAAATATTTAGAAAAGCTTCTGACTCCATGAACATGAAAATTACAAAGGAGACATTCTTTAGAGATTCTTATACAAACACATGGTGTTTATAAGAATTCAACCCTGATTGACTTCTTATGGCTTCATTACATAGATGTTGACTGATCAATCATCTCAAGATAAAGAACTCAGCTTCTGCTCAAATACTAGATTTCTACTATTCCCATTTCTGTTTCATGTCTTGTTTGAATAACTGAAAATTAATAAACCAAAAACATTACATGAAGGAATGCCACATTTCTATGACTTGCAACATTTGTCAGAATGAATATGGTAACTGTGAGCTGTGGAGCAGTGGAGCAGTGGACCAGAATCAGAAGGACTTTCTCTGACACTGAATGATAGTGTTGGAAAAGACTGCATAGGCCCGGCTCACTATTATTTACTCCCCGTTGCTAACAGCCACATTGTCTCGTGATTTTTCCCTCCCTTTCTAGTCTCTACAAAAAGGTTTAAGATTAACCGATGTTCCTCCCTGGAGGGTGGAAAACAAGTGATAATGATCTAAGAATGAAAAACCAAATAAAGCACCCACCTGGTGACAAGAGTAAGCAGGATGTCACCAGATAATCCCCAAAGATGTCACCAGATAACCTCTAAGAATCCCAGTGGAAGGTTAACTCATCTAAGACATCACCACTCAAAGAAAAACAACCACAAAAGATCCATAATCCTGTCCCTATAAAAGACGCCAGCCAATCTCCATTGGGGAGACGGCTTTTTTGGAGGAATCTATTCCCCTCCGTCTCCTATATATCGATACATAATAAATATTTTGCTGCTTACCTTACCCTGTCTCAGAATTGGCTATTGCGTCAGGCAGCTCCAATCCGCGTTATTGCGGTAACAGTGTGACACTGGAAAAATAACCAAGCTTCTGCTTACACATAAAAATTGAGAGAAATTGACTATACAAATGATTTTCTAAATTTCCAGAATGTCTGGATTCTAAGAAGGTATTTTAGAAAGAGCCAAGATCGAAGGAAGGACCAACAAAAGGAGTTCAAATGGCTGGAGCTTTCACTACCTGTCCCAATCAGCATAACACTTCAGGTATCTTTCTTATTCCCAGGATTTAGCATAAGATTCAGTTTAAAAAAAAAAATCTTTCCTCTTCTAAAGATACTTTAAATTATTCGGTGATCTCTAAAGTTCTTTGCGTTTCTAAGAACCAAAATGGAAAAAAATGGATGCATTTAAATAAATCATGGTCAGTCTGTTTCTCAAACAGCTCAATACGAGAGGTTTGCTCCTCCTTTGGTATATTTTTTATTATTTTGGAATTAAGAACTTCATTTACAAATTTCAGCATACCTACACAGTGAACTATACTCTGAAAGTCGAAACCAACTGGCAAAGACAGTAAGAAAGCATTAAATAAACTTCCTTTATGGTATTACAAATCGGATATGTAATTTTGCATACAGAGTAAAAAACAGAATTTTATGTGCAAATAATATTGATATAAAACATATGCACAAACAAACTATATTTTTGGATGTCATAAGTACTCTATCTTTTTTAGTGAATCATATTGCTATCACTATTTCAGTTTTCGACTGAATATTAAGATCATACGTTTAGATAGGCATAGTATAGAACACTAACAATGATTATCAAAAAACAGAATTATAGCATAAAACCTCAATGGCACATATTTTTAACACATTTTTGTTAGAAACAAAACTGACAATAATAGAAAAGACTAATATCATTCATTCCTCTTATATTATATATTACAAGTTTTGTGCAAGCTTAGTAGAGATGAAATCAGAAGTTTAAGTAATCAAAAGTCAAGAGACATACAACCCTGAAAATACTGGGAATTAAGAAGCAGTAAAGTTGTTTAAAAAGCAGACTCCTAGGCATCATAGACAAAAATAGACTCAATTTGGATCATAGAACTAAATGTAAGAGCTACAACTATACAACTTTTAGAAGAACGCATAGGGAAAAAAAATGGTCAAATTGCAAAACTGTGTAAGGGAAATATTTCTTAGACACAAAAAGCAGGATTTATAATACATACACATATATGTATTATATGTATATATAAATTAAACTTAATTGAAAGTAAAAATCTTAGTCTTGATACATGGTACAACATGGATGGAGCTTGAAGATATTATGTTGAGTGAAATAAATAAATCACAAAAGGACAAATATTGTATGACCTCACATATAGAAAGACAGCAACAACAATAAAAAGACCTCACATATGAAAAGACAACAAAGTTTATTAGTGGGTTAATACTGAGTTTGAATTACGATGATAGAAAAATCACATTGATTAACGGCAGAGTTGCACAGCCAATTAATGTAATTTCTATCAATAAGCTGTACACCTGTAAAAAGTTGAATTAGCAAAAGTTGTGTGATAGATATATTTACAACAACAATTAAAAAAAAGAGCAGCTGCTGAGGCTTCTTATGTACAAACATCTCATGGGATTTGGTTTCTTGGTTTGGAGGTTTAGGGTGATGGTTTCATAGGACTTCCCAATTAATTGACCTAATATTGTGTTTAGTGCTTCTATTCTATCTCCTAGTTCATTGCATAATGCCTGGAGTTTTAAAAGCTTGTAAGCAGCCATCCAAGTTATAACAATTGATCTCTATTTGTCTGGAACAGCAAAGGAAGCAGCAGAGTCAGGAATAGGAGGAAGAAATAGAATGTGTGGCTAAATGCCTCTGTGAACAACTGCCTCCTTTGCCATGAGACCAGAAAAACTGGATAGTGCCCAAATATTAATACTAAACATTTTGATCAAGGATTCTAAAAGAATCCCAATCAAAAGTGAAAAAAATGCAGAACAGATTAAAAATACTCATGGAATTCAGACTTTCTGGAGCCATGGAGGCTGGATGAACACCAAAATTATTGCTCTGAGAAAAACTTTAAACATTAAACCAAAAATATCCCTGAGGAGGCGGGGTCAAGATGGCAGAGTAGTCAGATGCTTCTTGTGGTCCCTCTTACAACAAAGACCAAAAAACACAAGTGAATCAATTATGACAATCTAGGAGCCCTGAACATCAAAGGCAAAGTTGAGAGTAGAAGTGAGGGGTGGAGGAGGGAGAAATGGTTCAGAAGCAGCAAGTTGCTAGACCTGACCCAGTGAGAGCCATCACCTTTCAGGCCGGATTGGCTGGAGTGAGTGGTGAGGCAAGCAGTGGTGCTCGGGAGGCACTTTCCACATAAGAGTGAGCAGCAGAGAGTCTACTCGGGCTTCCAGAACCACAGAAATGCAGTGCTCAATTGGCAAAAGATAAGTACGTGTGTCTGACCTACTGCACGGATCAAAAAATGCCCCCTTTGGGAAAAGTCTCTCTCCCATTTACCTGCCCTCTTCCTGCTCTGCACCAGGTCTCAGGTTGGCTTCAGCAATTGCCATGTCCCCTGGCCAGAAGTAGGACCCATCATGCACCTTAAGCCTTTCTCTTGGCCTTGGAGAGGGAACAAATTAACAAACATGAGAAAATAATTTGCCAACTCCCCTAAGCTGGGAACTCAGGGCAGACACAACTCCTTTGCCTAGGCACAGGATAAGGGGTCCACAGACTTTGAACGCCTTTCACCCCTGCACTGACCTGTGTGGGCCCATCTCAACAGCATATGCTCTCATTAGCATAGTGCAAAAAGGTATATACCTGAAGCCTAACTTCAACTGTATCAGCTATATAGTGGACTAGCAGGATCGTGATATTTGACACCACTCTGCCCATTAAGCAGGGTCCTCGCCTACCCACATCAGGGGCCTGAGGACTGATGGCTCTATGCATGCCACCAAGCCACCGTCAAAAGGGGTTCAAGAATAAGTGGTGCCTCCCAGTCCTTATAACCAACAGCACTGGGTGCCCATAGTCAGGCTGCAAAACTCACTCACCTACGCTCTCTAGGGAACAAGGACACACTTTCCTCCCAGACAGTCAGGGGCAGCCATCGGCCCCCTGCCTTGCTCAGCTGTTCAGTATGTGATCCCCTACTGCAGCCAGATACCTGTGCCTACACCAATCACCCCTGCTCGTCTAGGAATGTAGGTGAAAGCCTGCACCACACACTTGGTGACAGACTACCTGGACACCTGAGCTAAATCCATACAAGAAAAGTAAACAGACTCCTGGGCTCGCATACCTAGTAACAGATATAACCACCTGGTGACAGGATGTTGGAGGGTCAAAGGTGCCAATAATCAAACTAGCTCACACGAGCAGCCTATTTGGGCATATCAAAACAAACAAACAAAAAAAAAAAAACAAGCTAATACACAGTAAAAAAGTAAATAAATATAATAACTTATTGACACCGTGGAGGCAACAGTTGATGTCAAATCACATAAAGAGGTAGACCATAATGGCTTCAGGAAGCTCCCAAAACAAAAAATCAAGAAATTTTCCAGAGGAAGAGAACTTCTTGGAACTACCAGAAGTAGAATACAAAAGATTAATATACAGAACTCTTCAAGAGATCAGGAAGGAGAACATGCCAAATGCAAAAAAGCCAAGGAACACACAGACAAAGCAACAGAGGTGCTTAAGAAGATTATAGAAGAGCATAATGACAAATTTAACAGGCTGCAAGGATCTACAGAGAGACATCAAACAGAAAAATAGGAGATTAACAATAAAATTTCAGATTTAGACAGCTTAATAGAAAATCATAGGAGCAGAATTGAGGCAATGGAAGTCAGAATTAGTGAGATTAAAGACAAAGCATTGAAACCAACTTATTTGAGGAAAAATCAGATAAAAGGATTTAAAAAAATGAAGAAACCCTAAGAATTATGTGGGACTCTATCAAGAGGAATAACCTATGAGTGACTGGAGTACCAGAACATGGGGGATAACAGAAAATACAGAGAGAATAGTTGAAGATTTATCGGCAGAAAACTTCCCTGATATCATGAAAGATGAGAAGATATCTATCCAAGATGCTCATCAAACCCCACACAAAGTATATCCGAAAAGGAAGACACCAAGATATAATCAAACTTACCAAAACCAAAGATAAAGAGAGAATTTAAAGAGAAGCTAGGGATAAACAAAAGGTCATCTACCTAACAGAGTCAATAAGACTAAGCTCGAATTACTCAGCAGAAACCATGCAGGCAAGAAGGGATGACATATATAAAGCCTTGAAGGAAAAAAATTGCTAGCCAAGAAATATATCCAGCAAAACTGTCTCTCAAATATGATAGCAAAATTAGGGCATTTCAAGATAAACGAAAGCTTAGGGAATTTGCAGAAAACAAATGAAAATTACAAGAAATACTAAAGGGAGTCCTCCACTCAAAAAATCAGTAACATCTGACAACAACCCAAGACAAGAACACAAGACACAGCAACCAGATATCAAACCAGATAGGGAAGTCACAAAAATAAATCAAAGCTAAAGCACAGAAAATAGGGAAACAGAGATGTCAATATGGAAAAGATGACATCACTAAAGCAAAAAAGAGGGAATAAAAAATGTAGTCATAGATCTTTCATATGGAGAGGAAGTCAAGGTGATCTAAAAAAAATAAAAGAGTACTTTAAACTTAGAAAAGTAAGGGTAAATATTAACGTAACCACAAAGGAAACTAACAATCCTAAACATCAAAATAAAAAAACAAGAAAAACATAAAGACTCAGCAAAGACAAAATCAACAACAATGAAAAAGATGAAAAGAAAATACATAAAGAAAAATGACTCAGCACAGATAATTAAGCTGAACAAAGAAACTGCCAACAACACAAAAAAAGACATCAAAATGACAGAACAAAACTTATACCTATCAATAATTATGCTGAATGTAAATGGGCTAAATGCACCAACAAAGAGATAGAGAGTGGCAGAATGGATTAAAAGAAAAACACGATCCTTCTATATGCTGCCTACAAGAGACACACCTTAGACTTAAAGACACAAACAAACTAAAACTCAAAGGATAGAAAAAAATATATCAAGCAAACAACACTCAAAAAAGAGCAGGAGTGGCAATATTAATCTCTGACAAAATACACTTTAAAGTAAAATCCACCACAAAGGATAAGGAAGGACACAGTATAATGATTCAAGGGTCAATACACCAGGAGGACATAACCATAATAAATATTTACCCGCCCAATGACAGGGCTCCAAAATACATAAAACAAACTCTAACAGCATTAAAAAGAGAGATAAACAGCTCTATAATAATAGTAGGAGACTTTAACACACCACTTTCAGTGAAGGACAGAACATCCAGAAAGAAGCTCTATAATGACACAATCAATTAAAGATCTCATAGACAAATACAGAACACTCCAGTCAACAGCAGCCAAGTATACTTTCTTTTCCAATACACATGGAACATTCTCCAGAATAGACCACATATTAGGCCATAAAGCAAGTCTTAGCAGAATCCAAAGCAACAAAATACTACAAAGCATCTTTTCTGACCATAAAGCCATAAAAGTAGAAATCAATAACACAAAAAGCAAGGAGAAAAAATCAAACACACGGAAACTGAACAACACCTTGCTCAAAAACTACTGGGTTATAGAAGAAATTAAGGATGGACTAAAAAATGCACAGAATCAAATGAGAATGAAAACACATCCTACCAGATCCTTTGTGACGCAGCAAAACCAGTGCTCAGAGGTCAGTTTATAGCAATAAAGGCACACATCCAAAAACAAGAAAGGGCCATAATCAAAACATTAACCCTACAACTGGAACAAGTAGAAAGACAGCAGCAAAAGAAGCCCTGGGACACCAAAAGAAAGGAAATAAGTAGAATTAAATGAAATAGAGAATAGAAAAACAATTGGAAGAGTTAACAAAACCAAAAGCTGGTTCTTTGAAAAGATCAACAATATTGATAAACCATTGGCCAGACTTAGGAAGAAAATTACCTGAATAAGAAATGACATGGGTGATATCACAACAGTTCCAACTGAAATTAAAAGAATCATAACAGAATACTATGAAAAACTGTACTCTAACAAATTTCAAAATCTAGAGGAAATGGACAAATTTCTAGAAACTCACTGCTTACCAAAACTAACACAAACAGAGGTAGAAAAACTAAATAAACCTATAATGAAAGAAGAGATTGAAAAGGTAATTTAAAAACTCCCAACAAAAAAAAAGCCCTGGCAGGATGGTTTCACTGGAGAATTCTTCCAAACTTTCAGAGAAGAGTCAACACCACTACTACTAAAGGTATTTCAGAACATAGAGAAGGATAGAATACTCCCAAACTCATTCTATGAAGCCAGCATAACCATGATACCAAAACCAGGTAAAGACACCACAGATAAAAGAAAATTAAAGACCAACATCCTTCATGAACATAGACATAAAAATCTTCAACAAAATTCCAGTCAATAGAATGAAGAAAACAAAATACAAAGGAGAGATTAGTCCAAAAGACTAATGGATCACAACCACCATGGCCACCACCAGACTGAGTCCAGTACAGTAGATGGTGCCTGGCTACCACCATTCACTGCTGTGACTGGGATCACAACAGAGGGTCCCAGACAGAGCTGGAGAAAAATGCAGAACAAAATTCTAACTCACAAAACACAACCAGACTTACTGGCCTGGAAGAGACTGCAGAAACCCCTAGAGTATGGGCCCTGGACACCCTTTTAGCTCAGTAATAAAGTCACTCCTGAGGTTCATCCTTCAGCCAAAGATTAGACAGTCCCATAAAACAAAATGAGACTAATCGGGGCACAACAGCCCAGGGACAAGGACTAGGGGGCAGGAGGGGACAGGAAAGCTGGTAATAGGGAACCCAAGATCAAGAAGGGAGAGGGTTGACATGTCGTGGGGTTGTTAACCAATGTCATAAAACAATATGTGTACTAATGAGAAACTATTTCTTCTGTAAACCTTCATCTAAAGTACAATAAAAAAAATTTCAAAAAAATTTCCAGCCAATAGAATTCAACAACATATCAAAAAAATAATTCACCATGGCCAAGTGGGATTTATATCAAGTATGCAGGGATGGTTCAACCTTAGAAAAACAATCAATGTAATCCATCACATAAATAAAACAAAAGACAAGAACCACATGATCTTATCAATTGATGCAGAAAAGGCATTTGACAAAAATCCAATACCTATTCATAATAAAAACTCTCAGCGAAATAGGAATAGAAGGGAAATTTCTCAACATAATTAAGGGCATTTATAAAAAGCCAATAGCCAACATCATCCTAAATGGAGAGACTTTGAAAGCTTACCCCTTGAGAATGGGTACTAGACAAGGATGCCCTCTTTACCACTCTTATTCTACATTGTGGTGGAGGTTCTAGCCAGAGCAATGAGGCAACAGAAAGAAATAAAGTGCATCCAAACTGGTAGGGAAGAAGTCAAAGTATCTCTGTTTGCAGTTGATATGATCTTATACACAGAAAACCCCAAAGAATCCACAAGAGAACAACATCATATGGAAAGGGAAGAGGCCCCAAATAAGTAAAGCATTACTAAAGAAGAAGAACACAGTGGGAGGCCTCACCCTACTTGATTTTAGACCCTATTACACCACCATGGTAGTCAAAACAGCCTGGTACTGGTACAACAACAGACACATAGACCAATGGAATGGAATTAAGAATCCAGACATAAATTCATCCACCTTTGAGCAGTTGATATTTGACAAAGGCCCAAAGTCCATTAACTGGAGAAAAGACAGTCTGTTTAACAAATGGTGCTGGCATAACTGGATATCCATCTGCAAAAAATTAAACAAGACCCATACCTCACACCATGCACAAAAACTAACTCAAAATGGATCAAAGACCTAAATATAAATCTAAAATGATTAAGATCCTGGGGGAAAAAAATTAGGGACAATGCTAGGAGCCCTCATACATGGCATGAACAAAATACAAAACATTTCTAACAATTCACAAACACCCAGCAGAGAAACCAGAAAACTGTAAGCTCCTAAACATCAAATACTGATACTCATCAAAAGACTTCACCAAAAGAGTAAAAAGACAACCTACAGACTAGGAAAGAATTTTTGGCTACAGCAAATCCGATCAGCATCTAATCTCTAAAATCTACAAGATACTGCAAAACCTGAACAACAAAAAGACAAACAACCCAATTTAAAAATGGGCAAAGGATAGGAACAGGCACTTCACCAAAGAAGATATTCAGGCGGCTAACAGACACATGAGGAAATGTTCACGATCATTAGCCATTAGAGAAATGCAAATCAAAACTACAATGAGATATCATCTCACCCCAGCAAGGCTAACACTAATCCAAAAAAACACAAAATAATAAATGTTGGAGAGGTTGTGGAGAGACTGGAACACTTATACACTGCTGATGGGAATGTGAATTGGTACAACCACTTTAGAAATCAATCTGGCCCTTCCTTAAAGAGCTAGAAATAGAAGTACCATACTCTCCAGCAATCCCACTCCTTGGAATCTATCCTAGAGAAATAAGAGTCATTACACAAATAGATATATACACACTTATGTTCATTGCAGCACTGTTCATAATAGCAAAAAGATGGAAACGGCCTAGGCGCCCATGAACAGATGAATAATTAAGCAAATTATGATATATTCACACACTGGAATACTACGCAATGATAAAGAATAACAATGAATCCACGAAACATCTCATAACATGGATGAATCTGGAAGGCATTATGCTGAGTGAATTTAGTCAGTCACAAAAGGACAATTACTGTATAAGACCACTATTATAAGAACTCAAGAAAAGGTGTAAACACAAAAGAAAACATTCTTTGATGGCTATGAGGGTGGGGAGGGAGGATGAGGGTTATTTACTAACTAGATAGTAGATAAGGATTATCTTAGGTGAAGGGAAGGATAACACACACTACAGGGGAAGACAGCACAACTGGACCAAACTGAAGGTAAGAAGTTTCCTGAATACAACCAAACACTTTGAGGGGCAGAGTAGCAGTGGCAGGGATCTGGGGACCATGGTTTCAGGGGACATCTAGGTCAATTGATATAACAAACTTTAAGAAAATGTTCTGCATCTTACTTTGGTGAGTGGCATCCGGGGTCTTAAAAACTAGACAGCAACCATCTAAGATGCATCAATTGGTCCCAATCCACCTGGAGTGAAGGAGAATGAAGAACACCAAAGACACAAGAAAAACATTAGCCCAAGAGACAGAAAGGGCCACATAAGCCAGAGACTTCATCAGCCTCAGGCCAGAAGAACTAGATGGTGCCTGGCTACCAGTGACTGCCCTGACAGGGAACACAACAGAGTCCCTGATGGAGCAGGAGAAAAGTGGGGTGCAGAACTCAAATTCTAGTAAAAAGGCCAGACTTAATGGTTTGACTGAGACTGGAGGGACCTCGGAAGACATGGCCCCTGGACTCTGTTAGCCCAAAACCAAAACCATTCTCAAGGCCAACTATTCAGACAAAGATTAGACTGGACTATGGGATATGAAACAATACTCGTGAAGAGTGTGCTTCTTAGCTCAAGTAGATACATGAGACTAAATGGGCAGCTCCTGACCAGAGGTGAGATGAGAACGCAGAAAGGGACAGGAGCTGGTTGAACGGACACGGGAAATCCGGGGTGGAAAGGAGAAGTGTGCTGTCACAGTACAGAGAGAGCAACTAGGGTCACATAACAATGTGTGTATAAATTTTTGTATAATAAACTAACTTGAATTGTTAACTTTCACTTAAAGCACAATAAATCTATGTATATACCCCTGAAGTCTTCTTAAAACTAAACAACAGAGAAGAATGTCTGCCTTGAGCATTGTGCTCTTTTAAGAAGTATCTATATGGGATCAAACTGACAATAGCAACTTGAAAGATTAGATAGGAAACCTAGGGTGCAGTGAGTTTTTGTTAATGGGGGAGGAACAACTGGGAAAAGGAGGATTAGAATGAAAAATGTAATCAATGTTACTGAATAATGCACGTAAAAACTGTTTAATTTCGATTTTATAGACACTATTAAAACATGAAAAATAAGCACAGACTGTAAAAAAAAAAAAAAAGTAAAACACATATAAATATTTTTATCCAGAATATAAGAAAACCAACAACCCATTTAAAAAATGGGAAAAAGAGTTAACAGGCATTTCACCAAACAAGAGGTGCGAATGACAAGTAGACACATGAAAATATGTTCAATATTATTAGTCATTATGAAAATGCAAATTAAAACCAAAATGAACTACTACTATAAACACAGTAAACAAACAAACAAACAAAAAAAAAAAAACACCCATTGCCGTGGAGTCGATTCCAGCTCACAGCAACCCTGTACGACAGAGTAGAACTGTCCTATATGGTTTTCAAGGCTGTAATCTTTCTGGAAGCAGACTGCCACATCTTTCTCCCATTGAGTGGCTGGTAGGCTCAAATCGACCTTTAGGTTGGTAGCTGAGCACTTAACTAATGTGCCACCAGGGCTCCTTACCAACACACTACAATGGCTGAACTTAAAAAACAAAGAGCAACAACAGACAATACAAAGTACTGAAAAGGATGCTGTGCAACTGGAACTCACATGTATTTCTTGGTGAAAATGCAAAATGGTAAAGCTACTTTGGAAAGCAGTTTAGAAGTTTCTTGTAAAGTTAAAAAGATACCTACCATATGACCCAGTAATTGCATTCCTAGATAATTATCCAAGAGAAGTGAAAACTTGTGTCAAAGAAGACCTATACACAAATGCTATATTCATAATTGCCAAAAATTGGGAAAGACCTAAATTTTCATGAATGGATAAATTAAAAAATTGTGATACATCCATAACAGTAGAATACTATGCAGCTATAAAAAACAACACAATGGATGGCTCTCAAAAGTATTACAGTAATTGAAAGGAACCAGATACAAACGGGTACATATTCCATTTATCTGTCGACTGCTTTCCAAAAGCTGGAATGGGGGAGGGGGTACATTTAAATACAAAGGGGCAGAAGGAAACTCTTCGGAGTAAGGGACATCTTCTACAGCTTGATGAAGGTGATAGTTGTAAGTGAACACATCTGTCCTAACTCATCAGTCACCTAAAAAGGGTGATTTTTTTTATATGAAAAATATACCTCAATAAATAAATCTTTAACCTGTAACTCCATAATAGAGGGCTGTTCTTTATAAAAAAATCATTATAATAGAATGTGCATAAGTAAAGAATATGTGGAATAATTAATTCTGTTTACTCAGCATCAGCTTGATGCAGGGCTTTTCAGTGTCATTTTAGAATATCATGTGTAATTTGGGCTTTCTTAGAAGAACTTATGGAGAGCTAACAATTAAAAATGAAAGATAAAAGACCTCCAGACAAACAATCAAAGCTGGGTAAAGAAAAAACTTAGAAAGCATAGAACAATAAGTACTGGAGCATAACATACATATTAAAGAAGCAGTAGTGCTTTGGAGGGTGTAAAATTCTTAGGACTCCTGTCTTGATTAACACCTGAATGCCTATCATACCACACCCTCTCCTCCTGAGCCCTTCCTGGCTGCCAGCAATGGAAGACCATCTTACCAGGAATCTTGTTCCCCATGACCACATATTTCTTGAGGAATGACAGATTGGTGTGACTAAGGGTCATAGGTCTGCAGGGACTATTTTACTAATTTATTTTGCTTATTTGTTGATTGACTGATTTGGGGGGAGCCAAGCATACACTTTGTGCCGTAAAATAACTGCTGATATAGTGTTTTCAGAGGACCTAGGAATGACAAGGTAAATGAAGGATAATGAAAATCTTGTAAGGAAGCTTCTATTCTTTCCCTTCTGTATGTTGCCCAAAATGCCTGGAGTGGCTCAACAGTTGTCTCCATTAAAAATACAAGAAAGACAAGATGCATAGCTTCTCGGTTCTTAGCATATACACACACAAGTATGAACAATGACACAATATTTTTGGGGTGGGGTCATGTGGATAATTTGCAATAAGTCATAAAAACACATTCTTACCAAATGATCTGGCCAAAAAAGGGATAATGATAGGCAAGGTAAGCATCATGCTTATCTTGCCTATTGTATAATCCACTCCTGGCTACATGGTAATTGTTAAGGCTTTGAAGTTGGATTTAAATCACATAAGCATTCATCTGCATTGTGCATTTTTTCCTGAAATTTTAGATGTCTCAAACTTTGTATCCAGTCTCACCCTCCTCTTATTTATGGGTTTTCTAACCTTGGGTCTAGTCATAAGTGAAAATTACATGGAAGTATTATTGAACTGTGGTCAAGAGACCCAAGTTCTTATCACTGTCACCTCTGCAAATCTGACCAAATTAATTAAACACAATGGCCCTCACTTTTCTTTTTAAGCCTCTTTAAATTCTAAAATATCCAATTCTGTAAGATGACGAAAGGAAGAAAATGTAGTTTTATAAGTCACTTATGTCATGACATTGAATTTAAATTATATTATTAATAACGTCTTAAATGTTTAAACTTTTAACTTTTCAAAATTCCCTCACATACATTACTTCATTTTTAGTCCACAAGGTACCTGCTTTATATATTTTTAGAAAATTGTTCTTAAATTCAGATATTTCTCTAAGTCAATATAGCTTATTAGTGAGAATTTAGTAGTTAATAGGTTAAAGAACAGTAAATGTATCCTGAATATTGCTGATATTGTATGATTTATTCTACTTCTTGATATTTCTGGATAACTATAGTTGGACATCAGCTTTGGAACAAGCTATTTATACAGATTCATTATGCATATTCTAAACAATTTTCTATTGTATTAGTCAAGAAAATAAAACTCCCAAAATGGAGCTGGTTAAGTGATACATATCTTCAATCATATTCTGGTATATTAGTGCACTGTTAACACTGGAAAAACAAAAATCCTCACAACTGAACTAATAAGCAACATCACGATGAATGGAGAAAAGACCGAGGTTGTCAAGGATTTCATTTTACTTGTATCCATAATCAATACCCATGCAAGCAGCAGTCAAGAAATCAAACCAATGACGCATTGCACTCGACAAATCTGCTACAAAAAACCTATTTAAAGTGTTAAAAAGCAAAGATCTTGAAGGCTAGGATGTGCCTGACCCAAACCATGGTGTTTTCAATCACCTCATATGCATAGGAAAGCTGGACAATGAATAAGGAAGACCGAAGAAGAATGGACGCATTTGAATTGTGATGCTGGCAAAGAATATTGAATATACCGTGGACTGCCAAGAGAACAAACAGGTCTGTCTTGGAAGAAGTACAGCCAGGGTCCTCTATGGAGGCAAGGATGGGGAGACTGCATCTCACATACTTTGGACATGTTATCAGGAGAGATCAGTTCCTGGAGAAGGACATCATGCTTGGTAGAGATTCAGTGAAAAAGAGGAAGACCCTCGAGGAGATAGATTGACACAGTGGCTGCAACAATGGGCTCAAGCATAACAGTGATTGTGAGGATGGCACAGGACCTGGCAGTGTTTCATTCTGCTGTACGTAGGGTCGCTATGAGTCAGAACCAACTCGACAGCACCTAACAACACAACAACACTGGATTATGTATGACGGTTTGCTTTTAGGAAAAGAAATGGCAATAAAAGCCGAGAGGTGCTTCTTCACTGTAACAAGAGTATTGGTAATTTTAAATTAATGAATTTCAACTGTGAGTTGTTATTTTAATGGCAGACTCACCTACCATTTTGGATATGACACTTTTTCACGTGAGTTTTGACACCATGTGTTATGACTGCAAATGGGACACATATTATACTAAATAGACAAGTTTTCAAATTAGGGAGATTTATAACGCATGCTTCACATACCTACTCAAATATTCACCCTAGTGCAGATAAGAGTGAAATTTACCTGATAAAAATATGACTATTGCATTTAATTTTTTTCACATAGTTTTCAGAGATATGCAAATTCATTCTGTGGCATTTTCAAAGGTTGGAACCATCTGGGAACACTAAAAAGAAGTTATTGATATGATTTAACAGGAAGCCACACCTTGTTTAGGCATTGGCCATTTGGCCTGTTGCATCCATTGAGGGTGCAACTCTGAATTTAATATGGTGATGTAAGAGAATTAGCTGATTCAGTGAGAGAAGGTAAAGAAACCTTGACTTCCACCATAAGAACATCTCTAAAAAAGAGAAAGCTTAAATTGTTCCCAAGATCATCTTACCTTCCTAAGAGCTGACAGATGTAAACATACTTCTTCCTTAGGAAATTAAAAGGACCAGGAATGAGGGTTTCATATTGTCCACTTTAACACACACTTTCCAAAGCTTTAAATGTAGTGCTAGCAATTCTGCGGGGTTTTCCTTCTTCCCAGCACCAGGGGAAGAGGATGAGAGTAAGAACAAAAAAGGGAAACAAAAATTGCATATATATTCCTCTGTGGCCAAATTTAACAAGCCTTGAAATTGCTAGAAAATGAGTTTTTATTTAGGAGGAAAGGATGGTATTTAAATAATCAAGTTCAAACTGCTTATCCTAGCAATGAAAACTGACAGCATATGCACAGACATAATCAAATAGGGAATAATAATAGTTCATCTAGATGGACTGCCCGGCACATGTAAGTCAATGGCCCAAGGGATATGTCAAGAATAATTTCTTCCCATGCATCACTCTCCTGCTGTCCTTTGTCACAGGGAGATTTCATGAATGGAGAGTGTATGAAGCTCTTAAGCAACAAAAGTGCATATTTATCCTCACCCACTTTCTTCACAAGGGAAGAAGGAATCAGATTACCTTCCTGAAACAAGCTGTTTCCTTTATCAGAGTTAATAGTGAAAGCTTTTTTTTTTTTTTAACAGCCGTATTTCTGTGTACACATAGGAATTAGGAAAGACGAACAATAAGTTGCTTTCCAAAAGGAAGTAGAGACAAAAAGAGAATTATGGAATGAGGTAGATTTGACTTTTTCCTAGTTTCCAGAGGAAAATTCCATCACTTGGAATAGCTTTCCAAATATAATCATTATATGCAAATCAGATGACTGAAGTGACATCTGCATTGGTTGCATACCTCTAATTTTGGAGAAGTCCAATAGCTAACCCAGGATGAAAACATGCCGGCAGCCATAATGGCTCTCAACAAAAAGCTACAGCAATGTAAATGCCCTCTGGACATTTCTTCAAGGTCTGTATTTTTTAGAACTCCCTCAACAATATTTACTACCAATGGCCAAAGAATACATCATCTAATTATGTATGTGTGTTTCTATAGATAGATAGATATACATGCATATATTTCTAGTTATAGATACATGTATTTCTATTTACATATACAGATATATTTCTCTGTATTTTTTAGATCAAAGAACTGTACCTTAACGGAGCTAATTAGAGGCAATACAGAAAAATAGGTTCTCATCAACATGGTGAGCTTTCAGAGGCTTTTAGAGTGTCAATCCACCAAATATGTCCCCTTCGCCCACATATTTACTGATAATTGATCTTTTAACAGGGAACAATGCCTTCAAGTTTTCAATAAGATAAATTGTTTCAAATAGCAATATGGAAAACAATTTTTTTATTTGAAACCCCCATATGTTGTAAAAAAAAAAAAAAATGTGGCCAATATTTTCCTCAGAACAGCTCTTAAAGAGTAGTAGGAAGAGCACTGGGGCATTGGAGGCCTCAGATGGAAACAAGCACCAAAACAGAGCCAGATGCAAACAGGGGAGATTGGGAATGATAAAGACATTTTCCAGTTTTCCCTAAGAGATCCCTGAATTACTCACAACATTATCTCCAAGGACAAATAGACTCTACAAACGGAGATGATTAAAAAGATTAAATTCAACTCATGTGCAAAACAAACAAGCCAATGAATGTAATTGGAAATTTCTAACCATGAGTCAGACTAGTCATATGGGTTCTATACACACTATTATGGTTTCCAACTATACATATTTTTTTCTATTGTTAAGCAGAAAACCTCTCTACTAGTTATTTTAATCATTTCAAGTAGAATAAATATCACTTGAACTTATAGAGAAGAGATAATTTTCTGAATACAAACTACTGGGAAAAGAAGATCTTAAAAGTAATAAAAGACAAACAAGAGCAGCAGAATGGAATACAAAAAGAAGGAAGGCCCTTACGCAATCAACAATCTCGAGATGAATAAACAAAGAAAGACATAAATCCTCAGCATATCATAAATATACACAGAAGTTCTATCTGAAACATTTAGTCTATTTTACTAACATTCATCAGAAAAAAGAAAGATTTCTCTAAGACAAATCTTTAAGTGGAGTCCCTGGGTGCTGCAAACAGTTAAATGCTCAACACCTAACCAAGAGTTGGAGGTTCAAGTCCACCGAGAGGTACCTCAGAAGAAGGCCTGGTCATCTACTTTTGAAAAAATCAGCCATTGAAAACCCTATGGAGTCAAGAAGGGAGAGTGTTGACAAGTCGTGGGGTTGTTAACGAATGTCATAAAACAATATGTGTACTAACTATTTAATGAGAAACTGGTTTGTTCTGTTAACCTTCATCTTAAAGTACAATTCAAAAAAGTTTACATAATAAATAAATAAATAAATAATGAAACCAAAGACTCAAAGAGGAAACTACAGGACTAACAGCCCACCTGAACCTGAGACCGGAAGAACTAGATGGCACCTGGCTACCACTACTGACCATTCTGACTAGGGACAGAACACATGGTCCCAGACAGAATGAGAGAAAAATGTACAACAAAACTCAAATTCTTAGAAAAGACCAGACTTACTGGACCAGTAGAGACCAAAAGAACCCCCGAGACTGTTGTCCTCAGACATTCTTTAAACATGGAACTGAAACCACTCCCAGAGGTGACCTTTCAGTAAAACAACAGATTCGCTCATAAAACAAACAACAGCACCTGTGAGTACTGTGCCCTTATTAAAAAAAAAAAAAAAAAATCCACTATGTAGGACCAAACAGTCAACATTTACCCTAAAGTAATGATGAGAAGATAAGGCATAGGGCAGGTAGGCTAGATTAATAGAAACAGAACAACCAGAATGGAAATAATAAGAATATTTACACATTCTGAAAAATGTAACCAATGTCACTGAACAATAAGCAAAGAAATTGATAAATGTGATCTTAATTAGCTGTGTAAATTATCACCAAAGATGATAAAATATTATTAAAAAAGAAAACCCTATGGAACATAGTTCTACCCTGACACAAGTGGAATAATTGTATGAGTCAGAATCCACAGCAACAGGTAAAAAAAATCTCCAAGTCATGACATGATACTTTTCTCAAATCCATGTTAGATTTAGGTTTTCAATTGAACAGCAGAAGGAAAACATGAAATGCATGCTTATTTTTTTTCTTTCAAATATTTTTTAAGTAACACAGCTATAATTTTTAAGTTTAAAAATCAGAAGACTAGAAGGAATATGGTGACGGAAACCCAAAGGTATATAAATTGTAGAGCAAATTGTAAGAGCAAACAGAAAAAAAAAAAAATCCTAAGTCACTGATTTTACCTTTTCTAAAATATTCAGGAAGAGCAGCAAGAGAAGTACTTACCTTGATGCATATTAAAATGTAGAACTCTCCAGACACTCTTATCTTCTGAAAGTAGCAAGAATTCAGCATATAAACCTAATTTACTTTTAAATTCTGTATTCACATCACAAAAGATAAAAAAGAAAAAAACAGGGAAAGAGAAAACAATTGCAGTTGAGAAACAAAAAGTCACTAGAATATTCCTTAGGCTTATAAGGGAGCCCTGGTGCCACAGTGGTTAAGAGCTCAGCTGCTAACCAAAAGGTCAGTGGCAGTTCAAATCCACCAGCCACTGCTTGGAAACCCTATGGTACAGTTCTACTCTGTACTATAGGGTCAGAATAGACTCAAGGGCAACGGGCTTGGTTTTTGGGTTTTACAACCTCTGGAAGCTGACACATTACTTCATTAGGCAGAAAGAAAGAAATAAACGATTAAATCTCATGAGACCAAAGATTGTTGGCTGAATAAATCTATAAATCAATACTAAGCAGATATTTTTTACAATATTTGGTGTTATTTTCCACCCACCTTCTTATAAAATGAGCTCTCCAAAGCTGACTATAACCAAAACAAATTAATTAAAAGCACAGGCTTTGATTGAGAGTGATCGGTATTTAGATACCAGATATGTAATATACTAATGTGACCTTGGGAAAGCTACTTAACCTCTCAGATCTTTGGTTTCCAGAGCCACAGAAAGGAAAAAAAATAATAATAATAATTCTAACGTAAAGGGTTATTATAGGATAACTTATGATAATATTTATGCAGGGCCTGGAACAATACAAAATAAAATAACTGCTGATATGATTACTCCCTTATCTAGTCTTTTTCCAGCCTCACTGCAATGATGTATGTGTCCCCCCTACATCATAATTTTTAATAGGTTTGGAAACATCCGTATCTGTTCTTTAACCATTCCACTTCCCCAACTACATATCTCCTTATTGCATTATCTTGTGGCAATGAGTGTGAAAGTAAATTGTGATGGAGAATTACAGGAGGAAAGAACAGGATGACTAAATATTTAGAGCTATATAGGAGTCCCTGGGTGGTGCAAACATTTATGTACTTAACTGTTAACCGAAAGATTGAAAGTTTGAGTATACCGAGTAGCACCTCAGAAGAAAGGCCTGGAAATCTACTTCCAGAAAGTCAGTCATTGAAAACCCTCTGGAGCACAGTTCTACTCATACACATGAGGTCACCATGAGTCATGAGTCAGAATTGACTCATCGGCACATGGTTTTTTCTAGCTATGTAAAACAGACACTTATATTTGCATATTTGTGTTTGTCCAGTATTTTCCATGCCTGTGAACTGAAGACTATTTAGCAGCAAGAGGAGACCCTGTCATCTTCTTCCCTTTAATTCTCCAAAGTGTCTAGAACAGTTTCTCTAATACTGTTGCCTAAGCATTTACCTTAAAGGAAATTATTTTAGAAAATTCAGAATTGGGACTACTGTTGACCAAGACTTGGCCTTTAATTCCTGTTATCCATTCCAAAACACGTGCTGAATTTCATAAAACTAGGAATTAAAACTTGCCCCCTCAGCAACCTCTCAGAGATACTTTTAAAGAGTTTCTTAATCTATTCTAAGCCAAATAATAAATAATGTTTCCATGAATTCAGTGTGTTAGTTTCAAGGTTGAGGTAGTTTTGTTGGGCAGGGATATTTAAGCTTTATTTATTTGTCTAAACAACTCAGCTTAAATTCAGTCTATCAGACACAACCATTTAACTTTACAGGAAATTCATTCCAAAATAGAATTTTCATACATATGCTGGAAAGAAAAGAGAGAACAGCATGGCAACTTTCACAATTTGTCTGCAATCAAGTTTTAATAACTTGGAAGGTAAAGGAGTCACGGACTAGAAAGAGTACAAAGTCGAGAGTCCTGCCAAACTGGAATCAAAATCTTAGCCACTTACTAATGCAATGTTAGGCAGGTTATTTATCTAGCTAAGCCTTGGTTTCTTCATTTAAAACAGGGTAATTATTCTATGCCTAGAGAGGCTGATGCAATGATATAAAAGTCGATAGTGTTGGTACATAGTAAACCCCAACAAATGTTATTATTTTATTGGAATGATGTTTCCTGTAAAGCTAATCATAGTCTTTCAGAAGACTGAGTGGCACAAGCAGTTTGTGCTCGAGTACTAACCTAAAGGTTGGTGGTTCAAAGCCACATAGTGGCTCCATGGAAGAAAGGTCTGGTGAACTGCCACCGTAAAGATTATATCCAAGAAAATCCTATACAGCAATTCTATTCTATAAGACATAAGGTCCTCATGAGTCTGGGGCTGGCTTGATGGTAGCGAACAACAACAACAACAATCATAGTTTTGTAGAAAGACTATTGGGCAATTCTGGAGAGACAGCATTCTGAACTTAAATATTAATATCCCCTCTATATTCCTTCCTGCTCTGTGTTTCAAGACAACAGCCACAGAGGACAAACTGAACTTCATACTCCTTTGTGTTTGATGGCAGTCTAGAAACCAGGGGCCTGAGGTGATGATCTGGACTCTGATGCACCCAAAGAGGAGTCCCTGGGTGATGAAAATCGTTAACACGCTCAGCTGATAACTGAAAGTTTGGAAGTTTGAGTCCACCCAGAGGCACCTTGGAGGTCACCCTGGTGATCTAATTTGGAAAAATCAGCCAGTGAGTACCCTACGGAGCTCAGTTCTACTCTAACATACATGGTGTCACCACGAGTGGGAGTCAATTCAACAGCAACTGGCACAGATACTACTCCCAGAGATAACTTCATTCTTGGAGATCTATGAGTTATTTTAGGGAGATGATACTTATGTGGGGGCTGAGAACCTACTGGGGAACAGTAATGGGAGTCACATTGCTAACCATCCTTGAAAATGAGCAAGTATTAAGGTTTTCATTGGACCTGGATAGATCAGGGAGCAGCAGAGAAGCTACTTCCTGGTTTCTCATCAGAAAATTTCAAGTCCCCTGGTTTGTTCACCTCAAGTCTGGAAGAAAAAATACTATCGGGCTTCTACACTTTCTTGGTTGGCCAGCAGTTATTGGACCATAACAACCTGATCTGATACCTACAAGCCAGCAATGCAACCCAGCAACCAGTGGAACAAATTCCAAGCAGAAGACAGAAAACCAAAGGCTTTTATTTTAAATAGTTCAGTAAGAAGAGTCCAATGATAACTTTAGACCATACAAGGATATTCTTTAGATCTTAAAAAAAAATTCTTGAATTCAGAAAAAATCAATAGAGTAAATGAAAGAGAAGATGGACGCTTTTAAGAATTGCCAGTCATTAATGGACAGAAATATCTTACAACTTAGAGCAAAAAAATAGAAAAATATGAAAAATCATGGGGAAAAAGTTAAAAGTGTGAAGGAAAAATACAGGAAGTTTCATATGCAAATAATAAGAATTTCAGATGAAGGAAAAAGAACAGATGGAGGAGAGAGAATAATCAGATCAACAATGGACAAAACGTTTTCTGATCTGAAGAAACACTTGCGCTGCACATTGGTTCACCAAGTCCAAGAAAGAACTAGTGGGAGAAAAAACACATATTTTTATATGTATCCTGGCAGATTATTCTGAATTCCTAGCAAGAGGTAAACTCTTTTAAGCTTCCATACAAAATAATTAGTTTTCAAAAAAAACAGAATCAGAGTAGCATTCGAACTTATCTCAAAGAACAAAATATTTGAAGTCAATGTTCGTAGACTACCGAGAGGAAAAAGAGCCCTAGTGGCATACCTATACAAGAAGAGACACTCATCTTAGAAAAATAAAAGAAGTGTATCTCTGGATATGCAGAGATTCTGAGAATATGTCACTCATGTATTACCATCTTAGGAAAATGTGTGAGAAACACCAAAAGCAAACAAGACCTAAAAACTTGGTATAGGAAAAGAGGAAGAGAAGAAAGAGTGGCAAGTACTAAGCCTTGTAACCAAAAAAACTAAACCAAACCCGTTGCCATCGAGTCAATTCTGACTCATAGCAACCATATAGGACAGACAAAAACTGCTCCATTGCGTTTCCAAGGAGTTTCTGATGGATTCAAACTGCTGATCTTTGGTTAACAGCTGAGCTCTTAACCACTGCACCACCAGGACTCCAAGCCTTGTAAAGTTCTACATAAATCTATATAGATGATATCCTTGAGGATCCTAGCAATTGGTAAATATATATTTTTTAGGAAATCATTTTTTCTTTTTAATGTGGTAAATATATAAGTAACAAAACATTTGATGTTTCAACAGTCTTCAACTTTTTAATGTAATGTCTTTACTTATAAAATGTTACGTATGTAAAAGTTATAGAGCACAATAAGAAAGCAAAACCAGGAGCTGAGGCCAAGATGGCGGAGTAGTCAGATGCTTCTGGTGGACCTTCTTACAACAAAGACAAAAAAAATAAACAAGTGAATCCATTATATATGACAATCTGGGAGCCCTGAACATCCCAAGAGTTGACAGACCAGACTCGATGAGAGCATGAGCCCTTCAGGCCTGATCAGCTCATAGGTGAGCAGTGAGGCAGGTAAGCTGCCGTGCTCGGGAGGCACGATTTCTGCACGGGTAGTGACCCAGCACCAGAAAGTCTACTCGGCCACCCAGAACCAGTGAGAAGTAGCCCTCGATGGGCCAGAGATAAGTATTTGCATGAGGCCAACCACGCATATCAAAAACACCCCCCTTAAGGAAAACCCTCTCTCCCTTTTACGTCCCCGCTCCCTGCTCTGCACTGGGTCCCAGACCACCTTCAGCAATTGCCAAGTCCCCTGGGCTGGAAGTAGGATCCATCACATACCCTGAGCCATTCTCCCAACCTTGGAGAGTGAACAAATTAACAAACAGTGGTAAAAATAAACAGCCGGCTCCCCTAAGCCAGGAACCCCAGGTAGATACAGCTCCTTTGCCTAGGCACAGGCATATGGGATCCAAGGACTTTGAGTGCTTTTCCTCCTGCAGAGACTTGTGTGGGCCCATCTCAGCAGCGTGGGCCCTCGTTACCCACAGTGCAACAGGGTATATAACTGAAGTCTAATTTCAATTGTTTCAGCTGTGAAGTGGCAGGTTCATGATGTTTGACACTACTCTGCTTATTAAGCAGGGTCTTCACCTACCCACATCAGGGGCCAGAGGACTGGTGGCTCCACCCACACCACCTAGCCGCGTGCAATAGGGGCCTAGGAATAAGAGGTGCTCCCCCCAGTCCTTACAGCCAACAGCACTGGGTGCTCGTCATCCAGCTGCAAAACCTGCCCACCTGCATGCTGTAAGGAACAGGGAGAAGCCTTCCTCCTAGACACTTGAGGGCGGCTGTCAGCCCCCAACCTTGCTCAGAGTGTGTCCCCCTGTTGCAGCCAGATGCCTGTGCCTACACCAATCATCCATGCCTGTCTAGGACTGTAAGTGAGAGCCTACACCACACATTTGGTGGCTATCTACCTGGGCACCTGAGCTGAATCCATACAGGAGGAGTGGGCAGACTCCTGAGTTCATATACCTAGTAACAGTTCTAACTACCCAGTGACAGGACATCAGAGCTTCAAAGGTGCCAAAAATCAAACCAGCTCATACAAGCAGCCTATTTGGGCATATCAAAACAAAACAAGAAGCTAGGAAACAGTAAGCAAACATAAAATAAACAAATATAATAACTTACTGATGGCTCGGACGACATCAGTCAATATCAAATCACATAAAGAAGCAAACCATGATGGCTTCAGCAAGCTCCCAAAATAAAGTATCTAGAAATTTTCCAGAGGAGGAAAATTTCTTGGAATTACTGGAGGCAGAAAACAGAAGATTAATATACAGAACTCTTCAAGAAATTAGGAAGGAAATGAAGCAAAACCCAGAACACACAACAGAGGAAATTAAAAAGATTAGAGAAGGGCATGATGACAAATTTAACAAGCTGCAAGAATCCACAGAGACACAGCAATCAGAAATCCAGAAGACTAACAATAAAATTTCAGAATTACACCACTCAATAGAAAGTCATAGGAGCAGAACTGAGGCAACGGAAGTCAGAAATAGCGAGACAGAAGATAAAGCACTTGAAACCAACTTATTTAATGAAAAATCAGATAAAAGGATTTAAAAAAATGAAGAAACCCTAAGAATTATGTAGGACTCTATCAAGAGTAATAACCTACGAGTGATTGAAGTAACAGAACAGGAGGGGATAACAGAAAATACAGAGACAATTGTTGAAGATTTGTTAGCAGAAACTTCCCTGATATCGTGAAAGATGACAAGATATCTATCCAAGATGCTCATTGAACCCCAAATAATGTACATACCAAAACAAAGTCACCAAGACATATTAAAATCACACTTGCCAAAACCAAAGATAAAGAGAGAATTTTAAGAGTGGCTAGAGATAAACGAAAAGTCATCTACAAAGGAGAGTCAGTAAGACTAAGCTCAAACTACTCAGCAGAAACCATGCAGACAAGAAGGCAATGGGATGACATAGATAAAACCTTGAAGGAAAAAAATTGCTAGCCAAGAAATATATCCAGCAAAACTGTCTCTCAAATATGATAGCAAAATTAGGGCATTTCCAGATAAACAGAAGTTTGGGAATTTGCAAAAACCAAACCAAAATTACAAGAAATACTAAAGGGAGTCCTCCGGTTAGAAATCAGTAACATCAAATAACAACCCAAGACTAGAACAGAGGACACAGCAACCAGATATCAACCCAGATATGGAAGACACAAAAATAAATCAAAGCTAAAACACTGAAAATAGGGAAACAGAGATGTCAATATGTAAAAGATGACAACATTAAAACAAAAAAGAGGGACTTAAAAAATGTAGATACAGATTTTGCATATGGAGAGGAAGTCAAGGCAATATAAAGAAATAAAAGACTGGTATAAACTTAGAAAAACAGGGGTAAATATTCAGGTAACCACAAAGGAAACTAACAATCCTATACATCAAAATAAAAAACAAGAAAAATATAAAGACTCAGCAAATACAAAATCAACAAAAATGAAAAAGATGAAAAGAAAATACATAATGAAAAATGACTCAGCACAGAAAATTAACTGGAACAAAGAAACTGTCAACAACACATAAAAAAGGCATCAAAATGACAGCACTAAACTCATACCAATCAATACTTACACTGAATGTAAATGGACTAAACGTACCAATAAGGAGACAGAGAGTGGCAGATTGGATAAAAAAAACACGATCCCTCTATACGCTGCTACAAGAGACACAACTTAGACTTAAAGACACAAACAAACTAAAACTCAAAGGATGGAAAAAAATATATCAAGCAAACAACACTCAAAAAAGAGCAAGAGTGGCAATATTAATCTCTGACAAAATAGACTTTAAAGTAAAATCCACCACAAAGGATAAGGAAGGACACTATATAATGGCTCAAGGGTCAATACACCAGGAGGACATAACCATAATAAATACTTACGCACCCGATGACAGGGCTCCAAAATACATAAAACAAACTATAGGAGCACTGAAAAGAGAGATAGACAGCTCTATAATAATAGCAGGAGACTTCAACACAGCACTTTCAGTGAAGGACAGAACATCCAGAAAGAAGCGCTATATAAACACTGAAGATCTAAATGACACAATCAATTAAAGATCTCATAGACATATACAGGACACTCCAGTCAACAGCAGCCAAGTATACTTTCTTTTCCAATGCACATGGAACATTCTCCAGAATAGACCACATATTAGGCCATAAAACAAGTCTTAACAAAATCCAAAGCATCGAAATATTACAAAGCATCTTTTCTGACCACAAAGCCATAAAAGTAGAAATCAATAACAGAAAAAGCAAGGGAAAAAAAATCAAACACATGGAAACTGAACAACACCTTGCTCAAAAACTACTGGGTTATAGAAGAAATAAAGGATGGGATAAAGAAATTCATAGACTCAAATGAGAATGAAAACACATCCTACCAGAAGCTTTGGTACACAGCAAAAAAAGTGTTCAGAGGTCAATTTATAGCAATAAGTGCACACATCCAAAAACAAGAAAGGGCCGTAATCAAAACATTAACCCTACAACTGGAACAAGTAGAAAGAGAGCAGCAAAAGAAGGCCCCAGGTGCCAGAAGAAAGGAAATAATAACAATTAGAGCAGAATTAAATGAAATAGAGAACAGAAAAACAATTGAAAGAGTTAACAAAACCAAAAGCTGGTTCTTTGAAAAGATCAACAAAACTGATAAACCACTGGCCAAACTGACAACAGCAAAACAGGAGAGGAAGCAGATAACCTGTATAAGAAATGAGATGGGTGATATCACAGCAAACCCAACTGAAATTCAAAGAATCATAACAGAATGCTATGAAAAATTCTATTCTAATAAGTTTGAAAACCTAGAGGAAATGGACAAATTTCTAGAAACTCACTACCTACCTAAACTAACGCAAACAGAGGTAGAACAACTAAATAAACCCATAACAAAAGAAGAGTTTGAAAAGGTAATTAAAAAACTCCCAACAAAAAAAAGCCCTGGCCCGGATGGCTTCACTGGAGAATTCGACTATACTTTCAGAGAATAGTTAACATCACTACTGCTAAAGGTATTTCAGAGCATAGAAAAGAATGGAATACTCCCAAACTCATTCTATGAAGCCAGCATAACCCTCATACCAAAACCAGGTAAAGACACCACAAAAAAAGAAAACTACAGACCAATATACTTCATGAACATTGATGCAAAAATCCTCAACAAAATTCTAGCCAATAGAATTCAGCAACATATCATAAAAATAATTCACCATGACAAAGTGGGATGGTTCAACTTTAGAAAAACAATCAGTGTAATCCAACACATAAATAAAACAAAAGAGAAGAACCACATGATCTTGTCAATCACTGCAGAAAGGCATTTAACAAAGTCCAACACCCATTCACCATAAAAACTCTCAACAAAATAGGAATAGAAGTGAAATTCCTCAATATAATTAAGGGCATTTATACAAAGCCAACAGCCAACATCATCCTAAATGGAGAGACTCTAAAAGCATTCCTCCTAAGAACAAAAACCAGACAAGGATGCCCTTTATCACCACTATTATTCAACATTGTGCTGGAGGCCCTAGCCAGAGCAATTAGGCTAGAAAAAAGAAAGGCATTCACGTTGGTAGGGAAGAAGTCAAAGTATCTCTATTTGCAGATGATATAGCTTATACACAGAAAACACCAAAGAATCCACAGGAAAACTACCAGCTAATAGAAGATTTCAGCAAAGTTTCAGGATACAAAACAAACATACAAAAATCAGTTGGATTCCTTTACACCAACAAACAGAACCTCGAAGAGGAACTCACCAAATCAATACCATTTACAATAGCCCCCAAGAAGATAAAATACTTAGGAATAAATCTAACAAGAGATGTAAAAGACCTATACAATGAAAACCACAAGATACTACTGCAAGAAACCAAAAGAGATCTGCATAAGTGGAGACACATACCTTGCTCATGGATAAGAAGACTTAACATTGTGAAAATGTCAATTCTACCCAAAGCAATCTACAGATACAATGCAATCCCGATCCAAATTCCAATGGTGTTTTTTAATGAGATGGAGAAATAAATCATCTACATCATATGGAAAGGGAAGAGGCCCCAAATAAGTAAAGCATTACTAAAGAAGAAGAACACAGTGGGAGGCCTCACCCTACTTGATTTTAGACCCTATTACACCACCATGGTAGTCAAAACAGCCTGGTACTGGTACAACAACAGACACATAGACCAATGGAATGGAATTAAGAATCCAGACATAAATTCATCCACCTATGAGCAGCTAATATTTGACAAAGGCCCAAAGTCCATTAACTGGGGAAAAGACAGTCTCTTTAACAAATGGTGCTGGCATAACTGGTTATCCATCTGCAAAAAACTGAAACAAGACCATACCTCACACCATGCACAAAAACTAACTCAAAATGGATCAAAGACCTAAATATAAAATTGAAAACGATCAAGATCATGGAAGAAAAAATAGGGACAATGCTAGGAGCCATAATACATGGCATAAACACAATATGAACCATAAGTAACAATGCACAAGCACCAGAAGAGAGACAAGATAAATGAGAGCTCCTAAAAATCAAATGCTTATGTTCATCAAAAGACTCCACCAAAAGAGTAAAAAGACCACCTACAGACAGGGAAAGAATTTTGGGCTACAACAAATCCAATCAGCATCTAATCTCTAAAATCTACAAGATACTACAAAACCTCAACAACAAAAAGACAAATAACCCAGTTTAAAAATGAGCAAAGGATATGAACAGGTACTTCGCCAAAGAAGATACCAAGGCGGCTAACAGACACATGAAGAAATGCTCACGATCATTAGCCATTAGAGAAATGCAGATCAAAACTACAATGAGATATCATCTCACCCCAACAAGGCTAGCATTAATCCAAAAAACACAAAATAATAAATGCTGGAGAGGTTGTGGAGGGACTGGAACACTTATACACTGTTGGTGGGAATGCAAAATGGTACAACCACTTTGGAAGTCTATTTGGCGCTTCCTTAGAAAGCTAGAAATAGAAGTACCATAGGATCCAGCTATCCCACTCCTTGGAATATATCCTAGAGAAATAAGAGCCGTCACACGAATAGATATATGCACACCCATGTTCACTGCAGCACTGTTCGCAATAGCAAAAAGATGGAAACAACCTAGGTGCCCATCAATGGACGAATGGATAAACAAACTACGGTATATCCACACAATGGAATACTAGGCAAAGATAAAGAACAATGATGAAGCCGTGAAACATCTTATAACATGGAGGAAGCTGGAGGTCATTATGCTGAGTGAATTAGTCCGTCACAGAAGGACAAATATCGTATAAGACCACTATTATAAGAACTCAAGAAAAGATTTAAACACAGAAGACATTCTTTGATGGCTATGAGGGTGGTGAGGGAGGGTGAGGGTTATTCACTAACTAGATAGTAGATAAGAATTATCTTAGGTGAAGGGAAGGACAAAACACACTACAGGGGAATACAGCACAACTGGACTAAACCAAAGCTATGATGTTTCCTGAATATAGTCAAACACTTTGAGGGGCAGAGTAGCAGGGGTAGGGATCTGGGGACCATGCTTTCAGGCGACCCATCTAGGTCAATTGTCATAACAAAGCTTATTAAGAAAATGTTCTGCATCCTACATTAGTGAGTGGCATCTGGGGTCTTAAAAGCTTGTAAGCGGCCATCTAAGAGGCATCAATTGGTCCCAACTACCTGGAGTAAAGGAGAATGAAGAACACCAAAGACACAAGGAAAGTATTAGCCCAAGAGACAGAAAGGGCCCCGTAAACCAGAGACTTCATCAGCCTCAGACCAGAAGAACTAGATGGTGCCTGGCTACCACCAACGACCACCCTGACGGGGAACACAACAGAGAGTCCAGGATGGAGCAGGAGACAGGTGGAATGCAGTGCTCAAATCCTAGTAAGAAGACCAGACTTAATGGTCTGATTGAGACTGGAGGAACCCCGGAAAGCATGGCCCCCGGATTCTCTATCAGCCCAGAACTAAAACAATTTCCAAGGCCAACTGTTCAGACAGGGATTGGACTGGACTGTGAGATATAAAGCGATACTCGTGAGGAGTGGGCCTCTTAGCTCAAGTAGATACAAGAGACTAAACAGGCAGCTTCTGCCCAGAGGTGAGATGGGAAGGCAGAGAGGGTTAGGAGCTGGTTGAATGGACATGGGGAATCAGGACTGGAAAGAAGGAAGGTGCTGTCACAGGATAGGGAGAGCAATTAGGGTCACATAACAATGTATGTATAAATTTTTGTATGGGGAAAAAATAAAATAAAAAATAACAATAATAATAACCCATTGCCTTCGGTTAGAATCCGACTCACAGCAGCCCTATAGGATAGAGTAGAACTGGCCCATAGGGTTTCCAAGGCTGTTATCTTTATGGAAACAGACTGCTACCTCTTTCTCCCTCCAAGCAGTTGATGGGTTTCAACCGCCAAACCTTTGGTTAGCAGCCGAGCGCTTAACCACTGCACCATCTAATTTCATTTTACTAAATAAAAGTGTTGTATGCCGTTTGAAGAACCCAAAGGTCAGGGGATTATAACCTTACAAAGGGAGATCAACATAGTTCAACACAACTGTTTCAGAGCCATTGCAACGAATTCTGAAGCTGGCTGTACAATCTGGATTTTTGTGTTTCAGAAGGGTGTCTGAAGGAAATTGAAGGGACAGTTGGGCTCAACTGGGACTTTCATACTCCAGACCTCAAAGAGTGTAACAGAAGAGTTTCTTCCTAGTGATACTGCTGGAATTACTCGTAATAATAACAATAAGAAGAGCAAGAAGAGGAAGAGGGACAGAAGGAGGAGGAGGAGGTAGAGAAGTATTAGTTTCCAAAAAGAAAACTATAAAAGCAGCTGCTAAGACACACCGTTAAAAATTCTTCTTCCAATTCACATAACATTTTCTTATTCAAACTGAAATAACGTGAACATTCTGAGGGAACCGGCTGAACATACATCTTTCAATGGAGGAAAATACTCTTAAGAGCAAAACAACATTTAAAAAGAGCCAAATAGAAGCGGTGGGAATAAAAGACAAAATGTGATATTATTATTCTGAAATATAAGTCACTGGATAGCAGAAGGACATTTAAAAGTGGAACAAAAGTGGAATATACGAAAGGCTGGCCTATAAAGACAACTTCTTCACTAACATTCTCTACGCTGCCAATCTCAGTTCATACCGGGCTTGGTAGGCACCACATTCTGATCCCCCATGCACACATCTGCAACTCATGGCTGATGCAATTTCTTCCCTGCAGCTCACCCTCCTCCCAAGAAAACAGCTTTGCCTGAATAATCTAACCTCAAAGGGTGGTATCTCATCTGCTCTAGCTATAATTTACCGCTGGCATAAGAAAGCTTCCCTTTACAACTGTTCTCTCCAAGATTCCATTCGCATAGCAACACATTTTTTCTTCGGTTTTGAGCACAGTTACTCCCTGTCTCTCATTATCACCAGTAATTGGGTTTTTTTTGCATTGCAGTTATAAGAAAAGAAAGCAAAAAAAAAAAAAAAAACTTCCAGATTTAATTACACATTTGTCTCCATACACTGAGAAGCTTCTGGGTTTAAAGGCTTAATTGTTTTTATGCTTTCTGATGCTCTGAGAAGGTTTTGTTTTGAATTCATTTTCCTGCTCCCTTCAAAATATGCAAAGGAGAAATTCTGGGAAAAATATAAGCTGTGCTGTCAACAGGCCGGTCCTGCACTGCTTTTTATTATCTTGACTACAGCCACTATTATGACAGCAAACAATTTATATGAATTACCCACAGCAACTGTCCCCAAAAAAGACTGTTTTGCTGACTTTCCTTTGTGGCAATTGTTAGGACCAGGGTAGTTTTGGAAAGTCCAAATGACTTTTATGGTCAAGCACTATTTTTTCTACATCTCCAGGCACTTTAGTTCGGTTTTCATTTTTCCTCCTTAACAAAGGTAATGCTGAAGAGCATTCAGGGAATTTAAAAAAAGGAGATCAGCAATGTATAAGAAAAAATAAAAATTGGAACTCCTAAGTGTGGAAGAATAAGGCAGAGGGGGTAATAATTAAAGTGCATATTCATGAAATATATAGATAACAATTACAGTATCTTATATATACATTATTTCACATTTATAATGAACTGCAAATATGCATAGTACCCACCTCACTTTTTTTTTTAAATGAATATCATATGAGTTATTATTTAAAAATGTTTAAAACAGTCCTTGGTACATAGATAGGGCCACAGTGTTGGGCAATAAAGGTTGAGTACTGCACAGTTGCAGGGGGCACTATTCACCCACCCCACAAATTGAGTGGTACCCCTGGACTTACGCAACCCAGTGATGCTGCTTAGTAATCAACATGTGTTGAAATTCCTTGTCCATGTGCTTGCCTACCCCCACTATACTGAATGCTGCTCAAAGCAGGACTCATGCTTCATTTTGCACCTCAGTGCCTAGCATAAGGCCTTTCTAAGTGAATGCTAACATCTACAGAGAGCTTCACAAAAACCCTGGGAATTAGAGCAGGTATTATTATCACTCTTTGACAAACAGAGAAACCAAATCTCAGAGAGTTTAAGTGACTTGATCAAGGTCCCTCAGTTAAATGATCATGGGTTATTAACCAAGCACCATTACAGAATACGTATGATGTGGTGAACTCCAGGATACTACCGTGGACTATACATAACTGTTACTGTGGAGTTGCTAGCATTCCAGTAGGGAGAAACATATACTGAGCATGTAATCGAACAAATAAAATAACATCAGATATTGCCGATTAGCAAAATGAAAACAATAAGGTAAGATGGTGGGGTTTAGAGTGGCTTGGGTAGCAGATTTATGTAATGCGCTTGGGGATGGCCCCTCTAAAAACGTAACCTTTGAGTGTCAACCTGAACGATGAGAAGTTTGACATAAAAGAATCAGAAAGAAGAGCATTCTAAGCAGAAAAAAACCAAGGATCAAGCTGCTAAAGGACAGAAAGAAGCTCAGGGTGGCTAGAGTGCTGTGAGTGAGCAGGAAATTTTAGGAAGAAGTCAGAAAGGCAGGGCATAGCAGTTCTTGGTAAAGAGGTTAGATTTTATACTGGTTTGACTGGAAATCCACTATAGGGTTTAAGCAAGGTAGCAGTGGGACTTGATTTAACCTTTAGAAAACTTACTCTAATTAATACGTAGAGGATGAAGAAAGAAAATGGCAAAAAGGTCAGTTAAGAGGCCCATAGAGTAATCCAGGAAAGAGATTATGCTTTGCATTACATTCCTTTCTACCACAGTTAGAAACAGAACATTTAACTGGACTGAACGCAGTACCAATTAAGCATGACATCCATGAATTTTATGTATTCGTGATTTATAAGCAAATACATGCAAAGGGAATTGTGGTACCTGAGTCTTAACTTTTGATAACTTCACTGTAAACTACCCAGCGTGGTGAGAGTCCACGTAAATCAGAGTGAGACAGTGAAATTAAAATAATAAAACAATGCACCAATTAATTGAAATGTTACATAACGTGTTTGCTGGCTATCCCTGCCCATTGTATCTTTTCAGGCATTTCCTTTTCACACAATGGGCCTGTCAAATAGATTTATATAATGCACAACCTGGTAATTGTAAGATTAGGATATGTAGCTGTGGAGAGACTGAAAAATGAGCTACTTCACACATAACTTCAAAATTTAGGTTTTCTTTAAAAAGTGGCTGTGTCCAAGCCTGATCATAGCTAAGATGGTGGATATTCTTTCTCTTCACTAGAGATAGTGAAAAGGGTATGATTACAAATAACTAATATTTTTGTAACATTTTACTTGTAAAGTACTTTCCCATACAATATCCTACATGATTCTCAAACAAATCTTGTGATGTAGGATAGTCATAATTATTGTCATCTTTAATATACAGATGAATAAACAAGTTTGGGGAAGTTAAATGACTTACCAAAAAAAAAAAATCAGCCAGTAAGTGCCTGACTAGGACGGAACTTGAAATCAGTTATTCTGACATTCAGAGTCGTATTGCTACATCACTCTACATCACCTGCTTTGGGCAAAGGTTCTCGTACCCTAGAAAGCCTCATAGCGTCGGATTTAAGAACATCAGCTTTGAGGCCAGATATAGTTCCACTGCATTTTGCACCAACTCCACTACTTCACTGTCCATCTCTTTGTTTCTGACACCCTCAATTTCTTTGTATGTAAAATGGGATAATAATCACCACCTCAAAGAATTTTTTTTTTTTTTGAGGAGTAAGACAATGTATGCAAAGAATTTAGCACAGTGCCTTAAGCAACACTAATAGTTTAATGAATAAAGAATATATTCTAATTGTCTTCAGGAAACAACTATAAAATTAAATCATGCATAAGGTGACTGAGGGAACCGATTGGATGGCACCTAACAACAACAAATGCAGAATGATTATAAACCAGAAGGTGAAGTCACTTGTGAGCTCCCGTTGGCTATTTCTAGTCACCAGTGTTTCAGAGTTGTGCAGAACAACTCATTTCCCATTACCCCAAATCGTCTATCATTTTAATAGCTGCAAAGATTCCACGCTGTGGCAGCAATGTCTCTTCAATATTCAGGATTGTTTTATGTAAGAGAATAGACCACGGGTTCCTGGGCATCCTTGCAATAAGGCTTGGCAGACACAGCCTCCTGCCCTGGCCTTCCACCTGGAGCTGTAGCCTCCTTCTGCTGGCCTCCCCAGATCCCATCATCTGAAATCAAGTAGATTTACACCTGGGATTACATGGCGCAGCCCTTCTCTGGAATGCCATTCCTTTCGCCCAGCCAGTTCTTTTCACAGCTGGATAAAATATATATGCCATCTCCTAAGTCCTAAGGTCTGGCACCTTTTTGATCTTCCTAAGCCGGGTGGACTGAAGCCACCTCAGAACCACTAACCTTTGCTGTAATGAGGTCAAAGCCATCAAAGGAATGCCTTGCCTCTGCCAGAAAAGTGCTAAAGCTGATGAAAGACTCTGGCAACAAGGAGAGACCCTTTCAAAGCATCCCTTGGCAAGTGGCCGCTAGTTTTCCTGCCAGGAAAGGCCCTCAGAAAGTGTGTCTTTAAGAGGAGATATGAGAATTCCTTGACAGGGGCACCATCACCCTTCTATCAGAAGGCCTTGAGATCATCCTCTTCATTCTAACTAACACACCTTTTCTCATTTCCTTTTAATCACTGCAACTTCTTTAAACACCAGCTGTGAGTCTAAATCGCAAAAGACTTAACCCTATATAATTCTTTATCAATAGGTGATGCTCCATCTTACACCCTTTTTTACTCCTTCTCTTCAGCTAATATGGACAATTCCCCAAAAGCACCCATCGGTACTGTGTCTACCTTCTGGCCACTCTAGTCATCTGTGGACAGCTCTCTCCCTGGCCCAAAATATCCACAGTGCTAAGACTGGCCTTGATGTGTTCTGTCTTTTCATTCCTAGCCCTTATAATGTATCCAGTTCTTAATTCACCTCGCCCCTAGTTCCTAATACTACAAACCTCATAAAAATCAGTGCTGTTTAGTTCCCCATTTAACTCTTAAGATACATTTCGGTTTTCACTGGCTTTGCTATTAAGTACACCTGCTTTGTTTCCAAAATTTTCCCCTTTGGTGAGAGAAGCCAAGCATTCCTTCAACCAGTGTCAGCTGATCGAGGACAATTTGCTAACAAGCCCCATTTTTCATTTGTCAGTGTGTTACTGTGCACATAGCCAAGTACATAGTGAGGTGCTAAGGACATAGCAAAGAAAAATAGACACAATTCCTGCTCCTGGGAGGAAGCGAATGTTAAGCAGAGAATTCCAACTCTTCCCATCTGTGGCTGTATACCTTTAGGCATAAGCAGAATATAATCATTGTGATATGTGCTAAAAAAAAATATGGGGGGTGGGAGGGAATCAGGGAAGTCCCCATGAGAAAGTGATTGCCTTTGTCACAGGACCATAATCACTCTTCTTCGTTTACTTGTGCTTTTTGATTAGCTATTGAAAGTAGAATGTTATATTAGTTTGGTTAATATTCAGCACGTGATTCAGACACTCTCTGCAACTATACAGGGAAAGCTAGGTCCTATTTCCTTTTTGAATTGCCTATGGAAGCAGCAGTCAAGAAATCAAAAGACACATTGCACTGGGCAAATCTGCTGCAAAAGATCTCTTTAAAGTGTCTTGTTTTTTAAGTGTTGAAAAGCAAAGACGTCACCTTGAAGACTAAGGTGTGCGTGACCCAAGCCATGGCGTTTTCAATGGCCCATATGCATGCAAAAGCTGGACACTGAATAAGGAAGACCAAAGAAGAATCGATGCCTTTGAATTTTGATGTTGGTGAAGAATATTGAACATACCATGGACTGCCAAAAGAACGAACAAATCTGTCTTGGAAGAAAGTACAACCTGAATGCTCATTAGAAGCAAGGATGGCAAGACTACATCTCACTTACTTTGGATATGTTATCAGGAGGGATCAGTCTCTGACGAAGGACATCATGCCTGGTAAAATCCATCAAGGAGATGGATTGACACAGTGGTTGCAACAATGGGCTTAAGCATAACAATGATTATGAGGACAGCACAGGACAGGACCGGGCAGTGTTTCATTCTGTTGCGCACAGGGTCACTATGAGTCGGAACTGACTTGATAGCACCTAACAACAACAACAACAACATGGAACAGAAGTAGGTCATTCAAGTAGGCATAGTTGGTGGATTAAAATAAATGTTACTCACTTGTCAGTTCAGTTGTATTAACAGAGAAAAATTCTCCATTCCATTTCTGATGCTCACAATGATTCCTGGCTAACCCCATTTTATGGAGGAGAAAAATCAAGTGCTTTTTGTTACATGAGTTTGTCTAAATACCTCTGCAAGTTCATGACAGAGAAAAAAATGTTCTGCATCCCACTTTGGTGAGTGGCGTATGGGGTCTTAAAAGCTAGTAAGCGGCCATCTAAGATACATCAATTGGTCCCAACTCACCTGGAACAAAGGAGAATGAAGAACACCAAAGACACAAGGTAAATATTAGCCCAAGAGACAGAAAGGACCACATAAACCAGAGACTCCATCAGCCTGAGACCAGAAGAACTAGATGGTGCCTGGCTATCACCAATGACCATCCAGACATGGAACACAACAGAGAGTCCCTGACGGAGCACGAGAAAAGTGGGCTGCAGAACTCAAGTTCTAGTAAAAAGACCAGACTTAATTGTCTTCCTGTGACTGGAGGAACCCCAGAAGACATGGCCCCCAGACTTTCTGTTAACCCAGAACTAAAACCATTCCCGAGGCCAACTCTTCAAACAAAGATTAGACTAGACTCTAAGACATAAAATGATACTTGTGAAGAGTGTGCTTCTTAGTTCAAGTAGATACATTAGACTAAATGGGCAGCTCCTGTCTGGAGGCGAGATGAGAAGGCAGAAAGGGAAAGGAGCTAGTTGAATGGACGCGGAAAATCCGGGGTGGAAAGGAGGAGTGTGATGTCACATTATAGGGATAACAACTAGGGTCACATAACAACGTGTGTATAAACTTTTGTATGAGAAACTAACTTGAGCTGTAAACTTTCACTTAAAACACAATAAAAAGAAAACATATTTTGGGGGGCTCAGATTTGTTTCAATTAAAGGATATTCTATTACAAGTCTCTGGCCAATCTGATCTTGATAATTTGCAGAGATACTTTATCAAGTAATATATTTTTAAAATTGAGTTGTAATCCATAGGCTTTTCATGGACTTATTATTCAAAACTAGATCCCCAGGCCTTTCTTCCTAACTGTCTTAGTCTGGAAGTTCCACTGAAATCTATTCAGCATCATAGCAACACACAAGCTTCCACTGACGGATGGGTGGTGTCTGCGCATGAGGTTCACTGGCTGGGAATCAAACCTGAGTCTACCTGGAAGAAGGGAATCCTACCATCGAACTACTACTGCCTTCTAGCAAAGGTCAAGCAATTACATTACATTAAATACATATTCCTTTAAAAATAAGTATAAATTTGTTAAGAAAAACAATTAAAGCTTGGCATATAGGCCAAGCTCATTTTTAAAAGATGAATGTTTCTCTAACACCACTGTATGTATTTAAGATACTGCTTTAGGACAAAGATGAAAGCAGTTTTATAAGATTTCAGCTTCAAATATGGGTACAGAAATGACATGAAGTTATAAAAGCATGACAAAATATTCTGACTGTCAAGGCAGCGTCTGCTGCACAGATCAAACCTAAAGACTGCGTTTATTTTAATTGGTTTAGAATCAATGATATGTAAATCTAAGTAGAGTACCACTTGAAATCAATTCTATTCTTTATAGCACAAAAATAGATACAATGAAATACTTCTCTTCTAATTAAATGTTTTAAAAATACATTTAAGGAAAACAGCAAAACAAATAGCTTGGAATGCACCCACTATCCTAAGCAACTACCTTTCCCAAATGCCTCCTTTGGATCTGAGCAGGCAGTATATAACCATTCGTTTGTCAGAGGTTCCCTTCCCTAATCATTCATTCTGTCAAAGAAACCAATGTATCAACATCCCCTCCTCCCTTTCATACAGAAAAATCCTAATGTGTCTGAGGACAAGCTTTAAGTCCAGATTCTAGGTCAGTGGAATTCAGGGTGAAAGGTACCAGGCTCCCTAGCCTGCTATTCAGCCCAGCACAGTCTAATTCCATCTCCAGGGGATGTACTACCTCACCCCTTCTCTCCTTCAGTGTTCTCCTACCATCGTGAAACCCTGGGGGATCATACCAGTGACCCAATTCTTTTAGGGACCCCAGAAATCAGTGAGCATTTCTGAGTCACACTGAAAGCCAGAGCAACTTCATCATCAGTCAAGGCTCAACACATTTGTTACAGAAGAAGCCTGCCTAAAGCCGATCCAAATGTCATTTGTCAAAAGCCAAAATTGAATACCACTTTTGCAGTGTAATGGAGCCATCCTTCAACAAACACTACAATTTCTAAAGCCTTATGTGTTCCCCATTCCTCCAGTCAAGTGAACAAAATTTCAACTATGATTGCTAAAGTATTATACTACAAAATTCCATAAAACAGCCCAAAACTTTCAAATCTTGCTCCACGAAACTTGATTATCTTCTGTATAAAGGGTTTGGTTCTCTATGCAGTAGAAATGTACTCTTTCCCCCAAATCAATTTTCACATTGTACATAACTCCAGAGGAAAAAACAATCTGCCCTATACTGATCAATTTTTATGCTTGGAAAAACAGAGAGATTATTATTCTCCCTTCAGAAAATGTATCTACAGGGTTTATACATCAAACAAACAAAAAGAAACTTTTAGACTATCTTTTAAGTTAAAAAGCTGTAGGCTTACTTGATGATAATCTTTACTTCTATGACGATTTACTACACAGCTGATAACCAGCTGTTTTATACCTTCACTGAGGCCAGAAGAAGGATTTAAATCGTGATGGGCAGGATTTTATGAGATGTAAATATGAGTTACCTGTAGAGGGGGCTTTTAAGATGCTTTAACAGGTTATTAAGAATGAAACAGTCTAAGATGGTTTAAATATTTAATCATACACAGAGACAAAATAATGAGCTCTGGGGACCCCTTGCAGACCTACGAATCTGCAGAAATGGGCCATGACACAAGTGAGTCTCTGAAGATAAAGACATTTTATATGTATTGAAGAAGGATTAAGATTTAGAATTTGCATATAATGTGATTAAATCTCTATCTCTTACCAGCTCAGAAAATGAAAAATGCTTTGCTTTCTCTTTAGCAATTACAGCATTCTATACTTGTTATGGAAATCATGGTGACCTAGTGGTTAAGAACTACTGCTGCTAACCAAAAGGTCAGCAGTTCGAATCCACCAGGTGCTCCTTGGAAACAGTATGGGGCAGTTCTACTCTGTCCTTTAGGGTCACTATGAGTCAGAATAGACTCAACAGCAATGGGTTTGATTTTTTTTTTTTTTTTTGGTACTTGTTACAAAAGTTTCTACTTCTCCCACTGAAATCTACTATCTTTGATATCTTTCTTACTATTCCTATTGAGTAGACTTTAATCAAAATATACCAAATCTTGTTGCCAAAATGATGGTAGTGACGATGAGCAAGCTGGCAAAAAAAAATACAATGGATTCAGATGATTGGCACATGTTCTACCATGGTTGAGAATAACTAACGATGTCAACTGGCAGACTCATGAGGCTACCACTCTCACAGCAATTTGCTCAGTTGTAGGTGATAACTGGATCGCAAAAGAATATAGAAATACAAGTCTAAAAGAGTATTCTGGAAAATAATCTCTATGTCTTGAGCCTGAACCCAAATCAGACCAACCTATTTTCAAATGGCCTAACAGCTCAGGATCACATGATTATATTGTTATTCTTCATAATGGAATATTTTAATTTTGCCCTCAAGAAAAAATAATCAACTATGTTTCTCAGCAGAAGATTCAAACCAACAGAGAAACAGAGGAGCAAATGGATCTCTTAACTACACTTCTTGGATATCATTATGGAACAGTGGAATCTCTCATATTTTGGAATTTCTACTTCAGAAAGTAATCATTTTGAACATGAGCCATAGCACTATGATTTCTACTTTAAAATCACCTTTTTTAACATATTTGGCCAGGACTATTAAAATGTGTAGGGTCACATAAGGTCACTATAAGTCAGAAGCAACTCAACGGCAACTAACAACAACTAGTTTAAATGTCCAAATGATCCCCTAGACTCTGACTTCTGAATGTGCAGAGGTAGGGTCAGTTTTCCCTTCTGCAAATTGAGACAACATTGTTTTTAATGGTAAATTAAATGCAATGTACACGGTGTTAGGTGTCCAAGAGTTGACTGCTACTTACAGAGACCCCATGTACTATATAACAGAACACAACACTGGCCTGTCGTGTGCCATCCTCGCAATCGTTGTTACGTTGAGCCCATTGTCGCAGCCACTGCGTCAATCCATCTTGCTGAGGGTCTCTCTCTTTTCACTGAGCCTCTAAGTTACCAATGCATGTGCAACTCCTAAATCTGTTATAAATGTCATATTGCACTATTCTCTATGTGATTCTTTATGCTTGAAGTTTTTCATTAAAAAATATCAAGCTATAAAAAAATGTGTACGGTCAGTCATGAGAATTGTAAAGCAAGTAAATGTTATGTTCATATCCCTTTTTTGTGCCAAACTCTTCTTTTAAACTCCTTCTCCCCTTTTATTTGTACCACACTCATAAGGAGCCCTGGTGGTGTAGTGGTTAAGCATTTGGCTGCTAACTGAAAGGTCAGTGGTTTGAACCTGCCAGCCACTCCACAGGAGAAAGATGTGATAATCTGCTTCTATAAAGACTACAGCCTTGGAAACCCTATGGGGCAGTTCTGCTCTGCCCTGTAGGTTGCTATGAGTTGGAATTGACTCGATGGCAGTGGGTTTATTTTGGGGTTGGTTTGTTTGTTTTCATCATACCCATACACTCAGGCTACTGGTCAGGATCTTCAAAGTAAATTCATATCTCTCCCTCTTTCCTCATCAATATGCTAGGCTCTCCCTCTCCAAGACTCATCCATTTGGAAATCAAGCATTCATACATACAGTTCTATTTTACTAATACCCTTTGGATTTACAAAGCACTTTAATATATATTATCTCATTTTGCTCCTTAGAGTAACTCAACAGTATGGAGATTATTTTCTCCCTTTTAAGCGATGAGGGAACTAAGGCCAAGAGACACAAGAAAAGATGGATATCAAATGAGCCATGGAGCCAAAACTAAAACTCAAGTTTGACTTTCCAATCTCATGGCCTAATTACTACACAAAACAGTAAAGAAATTCATCTTTAAGGATTATTCCAGTATTTAAAAAAAACCAAACCCAATGCCATCAAGTCAATTCTGACTCATAGCAACCCCATAGGGTTTCCAAGGCTGTAAATCTCAACAGAAGCAGACTGTCATATCTTTCTCCTGCACAGCCACTGGTGGTTTCCAACTGCCAACCTTTTGGTTAGCAGTCGACTGCTTTAACCACTGCTGCACTGAACGGGGCTAAAATTAATAGTAACTTAACATGTTTTCTCACCCATAATAGTTGCATTTTAAAAGATAATAACTTGGTAAACTACATCTTTAAAACAACACATTTTTAAGTAAAATGCTAAAGATTTTTCATGTTTTTTGCTTGTCGGGCAACAAGGTTATAACCGTCTAAAAACATATGTATGTGACTTTTCTCCAAATTAAGAAAGAAAAACATCAAGTCAAAACCTCCGTCAGTTTCAACTGAAAATATTCATAGTACAGATTTCAAATAAGCATTGGACTGATAAATAAAAATTCTTCTGTAAGATAATAAGAAAATTAGCCAATGAAAAATAATAACTCAAATTATACTTAATTCTTTATGATGCACAATGAGGGTCTATTCTCTTTATTATACTCACCAAGAAATAGAAATATATTCCAAATAAAAAGATATGCATGTAAATATCTAAATAAGCTTTATTTCTGCAGAAGACTGTCAATGACCAAAGCAGTGTGAGGTACAGAAAATGTAGAATTCTTATAGGCCCCCTTGATAGCCAGTGCACTTTAAAAACACGTTAGGGTAGAGCAAGAAGGTTGTATTAGTGGCTGTGGACCCCTCAGAGTTCCTCATGATTGCATAAGTCCAGCACCCGATTTACAAAATGGGTTATAATCATTGAGCCCATAAATCACCCCATTAAATAGATGTTGTTTAAAACAACTGAACCCTTGAAGAGTGAAAGTCACTTCAGGCTTTAAAAGTACAAGCATCAAGAAGTCACACCAAATATTTTTGTTATGAAAAAGAGCAGTTCATAGTTGCATATCAGTAATTTTACACTTTTTCATTTATGCAAACTAGACCAAACCTCCTTTGTTCATGAGAAGAAAATCATATCTAGGGTCACGTCCTTCAAATCTAACAAGAGAAAAAGATAACAGATATTCAAGCCTGAAGAGGCCTTTCATTGCCGGGTTATGTCATTCAGAAAAGAAGCTTTAAACTCATTAATTTGATATAAAAAGCATGAGAAAATGTATACAATCAGATAATCACCAGTGTTGAGCCCCGTTATCTATTGATTCGTGCTTTACTTCCTTCCATGTTTTCTCTAGAGAAGACGCAATTAGCCTCTTACCCGCTAATCAGAAGCGTGGCTTCATGCCTCTCAGCATTTCAATTGACATTGATTCATGAAATTAAGATCAGATTGCCAACAAATATGAAAATCTTCTTTACTGACTTTTGCAAGCCAAGTTACTTTCAGGTTACAGAAGTAAGCTGAATAGCCAACTAAAGTACGGATCAAACTGAGGTTGCCAAGGTGTCGACTTGAAACCCTGGTAAACTAGTTATACTTGCTCTCTCCCATGTTTATATGTTTGACCCTAACTCCTTCCACACTACTGTTTTACGAAGGCTGGCCATGAGTCTCAAGGGGAAATAGCCAAACGGTGACAACTCAGCAGGAATATTTCACCACCACTGGATAAACAACTCCTCAAACACACTTCACAGCTAGAGGATCCAGGACACAAATGTTATACTATGGAAGAATTGCACACTCCCTCCCACCCACCACAACTCTACCATGATTTTGTCAGTTAACCTGGGTAAAAATTGGGGCAAATATCCAGGAATATTTTTCTTGGATAAAGTGGTTTATATTAAGCCTTCCCTTCCCTGTTACTCAGTCTATCAAGTGTTAAGCAGCAGAGAGCATTGTACTTTCTTTAATTGTTTAAATTTTTTTGCCTTCACCTACATTCCAATTTCCTTAACAGAGGGACTATGTGTCCTCGCTTCTTTGGTTCCCTTTCTGGTGCATACCACAGTGCTTGACCATAGGGAATATGCCTTGAAATAAGGGAAGTGAGAAGATAAATCAGAAAAAGGACAGAAAAAGAAATAAAATGATTGTGTGGAATCTCTGTCATGATGTGGATGTTATCCAGACAAATGAGCTGATGGGCAGTATTTGCTAGAGACAGAACAATCTGAATGGTCACCGATAATCACCTTACTCGCAAGATATTCATAAAATGCTATGATACCTAAAAGTTTACTGTAGTTTAATTATACATTTCAGAGGCTTAAAAATTTATTGCAGAAGGGTAATTTGATCATTTATTTGCTTGATTGGATAAATAATCTAAAAGAAAAAAGCACATACAGAAATAAATCTCATGCATAGTTTCTAAAATAATCAAGTCTATAGGGTCACTATATGCTGGAATTGACTTGACAGCTATGGGTTTTATACAACATTATTTAAATTTTGCATGGTATCTATGATATGCCAGTTAGCATACTAGATTTAGCTAAATCAATCTACAAAATAGAACCTTCTCCATGCTTACACTTTAGAAGCACCTGATATAGTATAAAAGGTTAAAAATGGTCCTAATCTGTTCTGAGGTGCTATTCCAAAGTAAGTTCTATACACCACTCTAAAATATGCCATAAATTTTATATGTTTTATATATACTTCAAAAGGTAAGTGGAAACATAATGGCTCACCACACAGATTCAATTTTAGTTCACATAATTGTGTGAAAGCATGCACACACACACACACACACACACACACACAAGTGAACCTGTGTATTCATATCTCTTTCAAGTCTTCGGCCTCAATTTAGTATCTCTTCTCTAGATTCCTTTAATCCTCTCATTCACAGCACTGATTCCTGTAAGATAATAATTTATTTACACGTTGTTATTTTCTACTAGACTATAAACTTTTTCTGAAAATTTGTTTCATATTTATCCCTGTCTTCCCAGGGCCTAACCATGACTAACACAACATAGGCCCACAATAGCTCTGTGAAATGAATGAATGAATGATGGAACTAATTAAGTAATCAAAAAATTGCTTTTTGCTAGACTCAGTATTAGGAAATGTTGGGGCTGTAAAGATGAATAATATGTAAATTATGCCCTGAATGAGGTTATAGAAATTATTATAACATAGAAAATGATGAAAACATCAACAGGAAATTATTGTAAGGGCTGTTTTAAGAACTGATTCATGAGCATCAGTGTGGATATTGAAAGCATAGATTTATAATTATTACATATGTCCCAACTCACGTCAGTTACTAGGCCTCCTTGTAAATGCTATGGTTGTTGTAAATAGCATTATTCTATCCATATTTTTGAGGACAAGAACTTTTTATCTGACTTAAACCAAAACCCACTGCCGTCAAGTTGATTTTGACTCATAGCAACCCTATAGGACACGGTAGAATTACCCCATAGGGTTTCCAAGGAGCAGCTGGTGGATTATAACTGCCAACCTTTTGGTTAGCAGCCTGAGTTCTTAACCACTGAACCACGAGGGCTCCTTAATTGACTTCGGTAACTTCAGTTATTAAGCCATACAGGTGTCTTTGCATCTTGTGAAAGATCTAGTAATAAAAAACAACGGATATACTAGACATGGTTAAATGATTAAGGAAAGCCAGTTAGGGAATTTAGATAGCTCAGATTTAGTGCACTCTGGAACCCCTATCAGCTCACCGGCAATCCTGAATGAATGACCAATATCTGCCATTCATAGACAAATCAATCCCATCTGTTGTTTGGATGCACCAATGCAATGATGTGTAGAATACTATTCAGGATATAACTAGAAAAAACATATGTTAAGAAAATGCCTAAGGCTTTAGAGAAGTTGTGGTACTTCACATATTATCCACCAACATAAACAAGACTTGATGTTTATGGATCAAGTCAACTAAAATGCATCAAATAAATACTAAATGCCCTGTTGCATAAAGAAGGGGATATTTTCACAGGAAAGCTGAGCACAGTAATTATTGAAATATTGGTATATTTGGCTTTAGAAATACCCAAAATTTAAAAACTCTACATGAACTTCATAATAATTTCTTATAGGTTTTGTCCTCAAATATTGAATTACTTCCTTTTACTTAATTCTTAGCAAAGGGTATGTTTTTATAAAATCATTGGATGACCAGGAACCTATTTCAAAATAGGTAATTACTGAAAGCAGTGGCATATAATTATGATTGGAAACTATGGTAAGCAGAATGATCCCCAAGGGATGTCTAGATCCTAATCATCGGAACCTGTGAATATGTTATATTATGTGGCAAAAGGGACTTTGCAGATGTAATTAAGTTTATAGTTCTTAAAATAGGGAGATTATCCTGGGTTATTTGGGTGGGCCCAATCTAATCACAGAAGTCCTTAAAAGCAAAGAACTGTCTTTTGCTGGCAGAAGAAAGATACAGCAAAAGGAAAAGTTAGAGATTCACAGCATGAGAAGAACTCAACTTGCCATTGCAAGAATGGTGCCACATGGATAGCACGAGAAGGAAGGTAGATAGCCTCTAGGAACAAAGACTGACCCCTGACTGACAGCAAGCAAGGCAAAGAGATCTCAGATCTACAGGTGGCCACACAACCCACTGCCATTGAGTTGATTCCAACTCATAGTGACCCTATAGGACAGAGTAGAACTGCCCCATAGGGTTCCCAAGGCTGTAAATCTTTATGGAAGCAAACCGCCACATCTTTCTCCCACAGAGAGACTGATGGGCTCAAACCACAGATCTTCTGGTTAGCAGCCAAGTGCTTACTCACTGCACCACAAAGGTTCCTCTACAGGTGCAAGGACTTGAATTTGGCCAACCACCTCCTGACGGAGCTTGGAAACAGAATCTTCTCCAGAGCCTCAAGATAAAAGCCCATCCCAGGTGAAACTTTGATTTCAGCCTTGTGAGACCTTGAGCAAAGGACCCAGCCGAGCCGCACCATGCCAACTTCAAACCTATGAAACTGTGAGATAGTAAACAGATGTTGTTTTAAGCCCCTAAATTTGTGTTAATTTGTTACATCAGGAATAAAAAATAATAAAGGAGACCCAGCTCTGGATTCAGAATTTCTAGGTCCAAATTCCAGCCCTATCACAGAGACATAATCTCAGAAAGTTTACTAATCTTAATCAAATTGATCAAGCTCTACAACTGAGTATAACCTCAGGAATGCCATGTCTCCACTCTAAGCCTCTGTACTCTCACTTGGAAAGTGGCATTGATAAAAATAATACCTTCTTCACAGCGTTGCTGAGGGTATCGATGAGATACTGCAGGTGGTAATGTGCTTAGCATTGTTGTTGTTAACTGCTGTCAGATTGACCCCTGACTTATGGGGACCCCACCTGTTACAGAGTAGCACTGTTTAAGAGGGTTTTCTTGGCTGTAATCTTTATGGAAGCATATTACCAGGCCTTTTCTTCCACAGAGCCACTGGGTGGGTTTGAACCTCCAACCTTTAGGTTAGCAGTCAATCGCAAACTGCTTCTGCCACCCAGGCTTCTTTTGCTTAGCATAGCAATTGGTATACACTACGTGCTCAATAAATATTAGCTATATGTATTTAAAATAAAGTGAATTTGCTGGCATGTTAACTAGATGGGTACTTGTGTAACGTATGTGAGTTACTTTGAAACGCATCGAAAATAAGTGGATTGATATTTAGAGTGATGAAGAGAGGAATAAATACGTGACAAAGTGAATATAACACAGCATTAAAGGTAGAATCAAGGCGGTGGATACACAGATGTTCACTGTGAAATATGTTAACTCTTCCCTATGTTTGACAATTTTTATTATAAAAAACATTATAAAATAAAATGTATGAACACCAGGGGCTTTTGAGCAACTAAATACCTATTCTAAGGTGAAAGAGAGTTATTACTAACAAAATTTACAAGCTTTGGGAAGAAACCTGGGTTCTAGCCCTGGATCCTTCCTTTGCCCTTTGTCTGCCCTGTTCGTCTCTGAGATGTTAAGAGAATCAGATTATATATGGGATGTAATTCCTCAATACAAAATGAAAAGTGTTAGAGAATATATTTTTATTATACAATAATTCTTCACAAAGTGATATATTTGTATGCTAAAAACAGCACATAAAATCAAAATTAAATGATTCCACACCAGCACTGAAGAAATCTAGCAAAGTTTAATGATAGCTCCTCTGCTAATTCACATTGTATTATCACTGCTGCTCCACATGGCTTTCATTCTCCTCACTGACTCACTTTCCCATGGACATCTATATCTTCTAGTCGATGAATTAACCTGTGTGGTTGCTTTGAATCCTGAACCACTATTATTTCTGGATTATTACAGTGGGTTTACTAAAGTCACTCCAAAGATTTAATATAGACTTGATCATATGTACTGTACACCTCATTTTTATCCAGAAACCAAAAAGTTTGAATTATTTTAATAATTAACTACATGTGAGCAAGGATTTTAACATCAATTTATAATAAACATTGGGTTAAGGATTCTGAATGTGCAAATAAGCCTCAAATCCAAACAGTATGTAAAAATCTCTACTATTTAACAGGTGCTTTTCATTTGAGTCTTCTTACATTCATAAAATATCAGTTTTACTTTCAGATTTTACTAAATCTGATGCAATTTTGAAATTCAGTATCTAAAAACATAATCTAAGTGTTATGTGCAAGTGCAAGATATGCTAAAGATGGAGAGTTAGGAAAAAGTGGATCGGCTTTAATAATCATGTGCTAATTACAAAATCCAAGCTATGTGATGCTTGTCTTCAGTGCTAGAACAATTAATAAATAAAAGGGTAGAAAACTGAGACTGTGCAAACTAGTTAAAATAAAGAGGTCTAAACACTGGATTTAACGTGCACCCAGTTTCCATCAATAACCCTCCAAATACTACTCAACAGACCTAAATTTAATATAATCTAATTAAAAATTACGTGTACTCTTTTTAGGATACATGGAGACAATGAACTTAAATTGTCATTTTTATAACTCATCTATAATCAATTATTAGCTTTCCCAGAGTAGTGGGGAAAATGATATTTCTAGAGTTGATATTACAGTGATTATGATTGATTAATCATTTTAGATATTTTTGAAAATGTGCATTCCCCAAATCAGTTAAAATATAAAGTAAACCTTAACCCCAAGGACAATATATTTCATCATAATTAAAGAACTGTTGAGGAAATTCATTGATTCTACAAAGTTCGGTTTGATCATAATGAGCAGAAATAACATAACTACTAAAGAACTGAATACAGATGCTGTAAAAGTTTTCTTTTTCTTTTTGTTTTTTTCCTGATCACAACTCATTCCACATGTACAGGGACCATTTGTACCAAGTCAGTAATGGTTCTGAATATAGAAAGAGACACAAACCAAGTGAATAAGCTATATTCCTTTCAGCAGCATTAAATACAGTGAACAGTAAATGGATAAGGAGGACAAGGAGCAAAGTCGAGCCTTGAGAGAGTACTGACCCCAGAAACATCTTTAGTCTATGAGTCAGGAAAACATCCACGAGATAAACATACCAGTGATATCTTGTCTCTTCAACAACATTCTCACATAAATAGGAATACCAGTTTTAGGGCAAAATGTTTCTGATGTTTAATTAATCCCTCTGCATTTCAACTAGAGGATATCCTAACTTCCCTCTGTATCAGTCAGATGGCCCATTCAAAATGGAATAATTGAGGAGCATTTAATAAAGGATTGAGGGACTACCTATAAAGATGTAGTCAGGGTTAAGGACATCCACAAGGGATGGTCAATCACCCAGGGACTAACAATAGCAGGGGTCATTACCATTCCTAAGCCTAAAGAGACAAATGGAGGGACCAGTACCAAAGAAAGCAGCAGCTATAGAAGATCCTTTGGTCAAGGAATGTAGCTACTTACTGCCAATTTACAGTCCAGTAGCAAGGAAAATGGATGAAAAAATACAGAGGCTTCTTTCTTCTCCCACTTTCTGGTATCCTGCCAGTTCTTCCAACTGGCTGAACCCTACCGGGATACAGAGGACAAGGAATGTAGGCCATTAAAGGCACCTGCTAGAGCACAAAGGCAAAGAGAACGAACAGAGGATCTGAAGAAGCAGATGAAATACATCCAGTACCTTATCACCCAACATAACTCATTCTCTTAAACACTACCAGTGAAAAAAGGAAGGGTGAGCAAAAAAAAAAAAAAAAACGGGAGACAGAGAAGGAATCAAAACACGTCTCCAAAAGAAATTTCTACTGCTCTCCCAGCTGCTAAGTCAGGTAGCTTGCTAACTCCATTATTGTTAACTGAGCCCAGCCCTCCCCTTAAGTAGTTAGAGTTGAACCACTACTCTTTAATAGTTATTTTGAAATTGTACTTAGAAACATAATATCATTACGCTGGTTTTATGCTGATTTTTAAAATGATAAAAACAACATCCATTTCAAGCTATATTCCCATTATTTATTTACACATTCTGTCAAATCTGCTTAAGGTGGTAAAATGGATCAGCTGTGTTTTCCACCTTTGGAGTGAGATTGAACAAGATTTGAATCCCCAGTTAGCAATTTACTAACCTGTACTCTTTGGGCATACAAAACTTAGCTTCCTCAGCTGTAAAATACAGATAATGATATGTATATCATCAAGTTTCAATATTTTTGTCAGCATTATCATGGTATAATTTACATACAATAAAATTTACTGAATTTAAGCATACAATTAAATGAGTTCGGACAAACATATAAAATAATGTTATCACAACAGCAGTCTTGATATGGAACATTTCCATCACCCCAAAGCAGACCTTCATTGCCCTCTTGCAGGCAATCCCCCTCACCATACTCCTGACAACCACTGATCTGCTTTCTGACACTATAGGTTTACCTTTGCTATAATTTCATGTAAATGGAATCATGCAGCATGTAGCCTTTAGTGATTGACTTTTTCAACACAGCATGATGCTTTTGCTGTTGTGTGCATCAATATTTGTGAGTCTTCTATTACTGACAGTGCTCCATTATATGGATATACTGTAATTTGTTCATATTCACCAGTTGAGGCACATTTGAGCAGTTTATAGTTTGGGGTTATTATGAATAAAGCTGCTGTGAGTATTCTAGTATAAGTCTTTGTATGGACATATGTTTTCATTTCTCTTGTGGAAATACCTAAGCGTGGAATTGCTAAATTATATGATAAGTTTATGTTTAAATTCTTAAGAAACCAACAAGTCATTTTTCAAAGTGGCTGTATCATTTTGCATTCCCACCCACAATATATGAAAGATCCATTATTTCTCATGCTTGAGAAACCCTGAGAGTATGGCCCCAGGACACACTTTTAGCTTAGTACTGAAGTCACTCCTGAGGTTTTACCCTTCAACCAAAGGTCAGACAGGCCCATAAAACAAAAACAAAATGAGACTAAATGGGCATGCCAGCCCAGGGATAAGGATGAGAGGGCAGGAGGGGACAGGAAAGCTGGAAATGAGGAACCCAAGGTCAAGAAGGGAAGAGTGTTGACATGTCGTGGGGTTAGCAAACAATGTCACAAAACAATATGTGTATTAATTGTTTAATGGGAAACTAATTTGCTCTGTAAACCTTCATCTAAAGTACAATAAAAAAAAAATTAGCCAATGAAAACCCTATGATCACAGATTATTGTCCAAGACTTTCACTCACTTTGAACTTGTCATTCAGAGGGACCAATCTCTGGAGAAGGACATGATGTTTGGTAAGGCGGAGGACCAGCAAAGGTGAAGGAAACCCTCAATAAGATGAATTGACAACAATGTAACAATGGACTCAAACATGCCAATATCATGAAAATAGAGCAGGACTGGGCAATGTTTTGTTCTGTTATACATGAGGTCACCATGAGTTGCAGCCAACTCAGTAGCAACTAACAATGATTAATGATGTTGAGCATCTTTCCATGATATTTGTTATTGTATATCTTCTTTTGTGAAGCAGCTAAATTCAGTAAGACTTAAAAATGTTTCTCTTTAACATTAATAGGTACCATCTTTTATTTGGAACCCTGGTGGCGCAGTGGTTAAGAGCTTGGCTGCTAATCAAAAGGTCAGCAGTTCAAATCTACCATCTGCTCCTTGGAAACCCTATGCAGTAATTCTAATCTATCCTATAGGGTCGCAACGAGTATTTGGTAATCTTGTATTTATACAGGGGAAAGAAGTTGGAATTTCCAGTGGTTTTTCACTCCATAAAAGTTTATCTCATCCTCATTCATCTGTAACTCCCTGCCATGTTAATTGCCCAATTTTGTCAATCTGATTTCATTTCAGCACAATTTCAATTCTGAACACTAAAGTTTGCCTTGAAACCAGTGTGGGCCCACTTCTATCATCTCTCGAGTCCATTTGTAAGGTTTTTGCAAAAGACTCAGGATGTCTGAAGAGAATGTTGGACTTTTACTAAGCAGATACTCAGAGGAAGTTGAGACAGAATTTTAAAATAAAACTTTTTTTTCCTCTAATAAAACAAGGAAAGAAAGATACATGCTAGAGGATGGGTGATTGCCCAGATTTAAATGTTTTATTTTCTGAATGCACTGCAAGTTGCCTCCCGTTTCAGATGAGGATTATAATTCATCCAAATTGTCCTGAACTAAGTTTTTGTTCTTTTTCAAGTCCCTTTTCAAAGGAAAGCAAGTTCAACGCACACTTAGACTAGAGTAGCAAAGCCTTTCCCTGATTAATCAACAGTTCATTTTGGTTGCAAAACTGCGTTAGAGATTTACAACACGTCTAAGACTCGTACATCCACAGCCAAGCATTACACAAATGATGAGAATTCCAATACCCCAGAACTTCAGCTTTGCAACAGTGAGTTTTTACTTTTCTACCTGAATTGGCTTTTATTCTCTCAAGAGCACCTACTAGCTGGAGGAGTATGATTTGTTCAAAGTTATAAATGTCTTCCAGACTTCATCCATCATGGAAGAAATATCTATCTGGATTTGCTTTCAGTAATAAAAAATATTAAATTAATATTTTCAGGTGTAAAGGATGCCCAAGACTTAATAACTTCACTTCCAGTTTTATCTAAGTTTCTGGAAAAAGACTTTTAGTCTGTAATTACCTTTTATATTAAAAAAAAAAGATTTCAAGATCTGGCTACCAGGTATGGCACAAATTGAGAAATGTATAACCGAACTTTTTGTTAACCAAGTGTTTGATATTGATGGAACACTCTGTAAGAGAATTTGTAGCTAAGCCCAGAGACTCATAGCATTACTTCTCCATCATTTAGAACAGATGAGCATCCACTGTATTTCTAACGATTTTCAGAAAATGGAAATTTACAAAGACTCATTCAAACCAATTCCAAATTTCCAACAAAGACACTGCAGGAAAAATCTTCTTTATGTGTTACCTCACATTTCTAATGCGAGAATTGAGTCACTTCCCCTAATTTTTCCTCAGTTGAGATAAGTAACAATGCCCTCCATCTTTCTCTATAAGAGTTGTTTAACAAACAGAAGATCAATCACTAATTTCCACACATAAATTTGGTAACTATTTTGGGCACTGCCGTAGAAGGTTAAATGGTACAGAACCGATCCAATGGAGGAGTGGGGGAAATAAGACCTAGAAATAAAAGAAATGGATTCTGGTTCTGCTTCTAGAAAGACTTTTGAGAATAATTTCCCTTCTCTGTAATTCATTCTTTGATAAAAATAGGCATTCATTCATTCAACAAGCATTATAGAGGATATACCCTACGCAAGAAATTGGACCAAACTCATACTATTGAGTGATGAACAAACCAAGACATGGGTCTTCCCTTTAAAATAAAATAATGGGGATGAGCAACTAAAAAGAAAGGTGACAGGGGTAGGAAGATATGAGAGTACTACAAGAGTACATAACCGGGCATGTTAATTACTACTTATCCTACTTTCCTCAAAAGTATGTTATGAAGATAAAGATATATGCATGAAAGCTTGAAACAAAACATGTCGAACAAATAAAAAGCAGACAATCTATTATTACCTCCAGCGGTGATTAAAGTATGCCTGGGTAGTTGTTAGTCATCTGACAGGTCAATCATTAACCACTTAAATTGGTATAGTTAAAATAACATCACAATACACTGCATATAATAGACATCAAATGAATACTTGTTGGATGAATTATTTTGATATCCCAAAGATACAATTATATTGTGCTTCAACTCATACTTTGAAAGCATATGATGAACGCAGACACACGTACTTCTTTATAACACAAAAGGTATGATATGTTCTCTGAAATAAGAATCATGACATAGTTCTATTGAACATAAATTATGTTACGTTAACCTTCCTGTTGGAAATGCAGAAAAATAGGCATGGCTATCTTTGTAACCAGAACCCTGATGGTGCAGCGGTTAAAGCACTCAGCTGCAACCAAAAGGTCGGAGGTTCAAACCCATCAGCAGCTTCGTGGTAGAAAGATGTGGCAGTTTGCTTCCATAAGGAATTACAGCTTAGAAACCCTATGGGGCAGCTCTACTCTGTCCTTACAGGGTTGCTATGAGTGAGAATCAACTGGGTGGCAATGGGTTTGGGGTTTTTTGGTTGTCTTTGAAATCAAGAGTCCCTGGGTGGTAGAAAAGGTTAAGTGCTCAACTACTAGCTGAAAGGTTGGCAGTTCAAACCCATCCACAGGTGCCTCAGAAGACAAGCCTGGCGATCTGCTTCCAAAACATCACAGCCTTGAAACTTGAAAACCCCAGGGAGCGGTTCTACTCTACACACATGGGGTTGTCATGAGTCAGAATCAACTTGACAGCAACTTGCAACATCTTTATAGCCACTTAAAAATGACTAAATACCTAAGTTCAGTGTTAAAAAGTATTCTGATATGTCATTCCACATACTATAATAATGTAACAATCCCAACCTGTCCATAGGCCCGCCAAGGAAGAAAGGGTAATTATTCTCCTTTTATATATCAATCAAGTGTTACAGGTTAGGCTCAAAATTGATTTCCCAAGGCATTACAATTAGAAAGTCTTTTAAAGCAGTGTCAGTCTTAATAGAAACATCTATTCACAGATAATTACTAGGTTATAATTATACTAATGAGTAAGATTCTTAAACCCTAGTCTTAGAAAACAGTTTGAGCCTAATATGAAATGCAGTGTGAATTTGAAGTAATAAAACCATATTTGCTTTATATATTCTAAAATTGAGATTTAAACTAGAGTTCTCAGTCTGACAAACCAATTTTTATATGATTATAATTACTCTCACAAAAAGAAATGCCTTTAGCAAACTCATTCAGAACCAATAATAGATCATTTTCCTCTAAGTAAATTCAAAATATTTTCTCATTTACAATTTGAAATGTTACCTAACCCAAGTCACTGAGCTCTGAAAAACACAAATGAATTTACTGATTCCTATGACCTAGGGTTACAAATTCCTGTTCCCCTTAGAATCGCTATCACAGCTACTTAGCAAATGGGAATAAATCCAGGACAAAACAGATGGAAAATAGCTGGGTTCATTAGGCAACATTCCAGGTGTTTGTTTCTGGCAAAAACAGAAAGGGAAAAAAAATGCCACTAAATCCCTGACGCATTTTGCACACATCTCTGTGTGAATGTGATAAAGACGGCAATTAAATTAATGTGTCCCTTTTTGCTATCAGGCAGGTCTGTGTTATTTTATTCATTTATTCAAACATTTACTACAACGCACCCAAAGACAGGGCTCCAAAATACATAAAACAAACTCTAACGGCACTGAAAAGAGAGACAGACAGCTTCACAATAGCAGCAGGAGACTTCAACACACCACTTTCACTGAAGGACAGAACGAAAATCCAGAAAGAAGGTCAACAAAGACACGGAAGAGCTAAATGCTACAATCAACCAACTCGATCTCATAGACATATACCGAACACTCCACCCAAGAGCAGCCAAGCATACTTTCTTTTCCAACACACATGGAACATTCTCCAGAATAGACCACGTATTAGGCCATAAAGCAAGCATTAACAAAATCCAAAACATTGAAATATTAGAAAGCATCTTTTCTGACCATAAGGCCATAAAAGTAGAAATCAACGACAGAAAAAGCAAGGAAAAAAATCAAACACATGGAAACTGAATAACACCTTGCTCAAAAACTACTGGGTTACAAAAGAAATTAAGGATGGAATAAAGAAATTCATAGAATCAAACAAGAATAAAATACATCCTACCAGAACCTTTGGGACACAGCAAAAGCAGTGCTCAGAGGTCAGTTTATAGCAATAAATTCACACGTCCAAAAACAAGAAAGGGCCATAATCAAAACATTAACCCTACAACTGGAACAAGTAGAAACAGAGCAGCAAAAGAAGCCCTCAGGTGCCAGAAGAAAGGCAATAATAAGAATTAGAGCAGAATTAAATGAAATAGAGAACAGAAAAACAATTGAAAGAGTTAACAAGACCAAAAGGTGGTTCTTTGAAAAAATCAACAAAATTGAAAAACCATTGGCCAAACTGAAAAAGAAAAAACAGGACAGGAAACAGATAACCCATATTAGAAATGAGATGGGTGATATCACAACAGACGCAACTGAAATTCAAAGAATCAAAACAGAATACTAAGAAAAATTGTACTCTAACAAATTTGAAAATGTAGAAGAAATGGAAATTATTCTAGAAACTCACTACCTACCTAAACTAACACAGACAGAGGTAGAACAACTAAATAAACCCATAACAAAAGAGATTGAAAAGGTACTTAAAAAACTCCCAAAAAAAAAAAGCCCTGGTCCGGACGGCTTCACTGGAGAATTCTACCAAACTTTCAGAGAAGAGTTAATACCACTACTACTAAAGGTATTTCAGAGCATAGAAAAGGATGGAATGCTTCCAAACTCATTCCATGAAGCCAGCATAACCCTCATACCAAAACCAGGTAAAGACACCACAAAAAAAGAAAACTACAGACCAATATTCCTCATGAACATTGACGCAAAAATCCTCAACAAAATTCTAATAGAATTCAGTGACATATCAAAAAATAATTCATCATGACCAAGTGGGATTTATACCAGGTATGCAGGGATGTTTCAACATTAGAAAAACAATGTAATCCATCACATAAATAAAACAAAACACAAGAACCACATGATCTTATCAATCGATGCAGAAAAGCCATTTGACAAAGTCCAACACACATTCATGATAAAAACTCTCAACAAAATAGGAATAGAAGGGAAATTCCTCAGTATAATTAAGGGCATTTATACAAAGCCAATAGCCAACATCATCCCAAATGGAGACACTCTGAAAGCATTCCCCTTGAGAACAGAAACCAGACAAGGATGCCCTTTATCACCACTCTTATTCAACATTATGCTGGAGGTCATAGCCAGAGCAATTAGACAGAAAAAGAAATAAAGGACATCCAAATTGGTAGGGAAGAAGTCAAAGTATCTCTATTTGCAGATGATACGATCTTATACACAGAAAACCCCAAAGAATCCACAAGAAAACTACTGGAACTAACAGAAGATTTCAGCAAAGTTTCAGGATACAAGATAAACATACAAAAATCAGTTGGATTCCTTTATACCAACAAACACAACCTCGAAGAGGAACTCACCAAAGCAGTACCATTTACAATAGCCCCCAAGAGGATAAAATACTTAGGAATAAATCTAACCAGAGATGTAAAAGACCTATACAATGAAACGTGCAAGACACTACTGTAAGAAACCAAAAGAGACCTGCATAAGTGGAAAAACATACCTTGCTCATGGATAGGAAGATTCAACATTGTGGAAATATCGATTCTACCCAAAGTGATCTACAGATACAATGCAATCCCGATCCAAATTCCAACGGCATTTTTTAAAGAGACCGAGAAACAAATCACCAACTTCATATGGAAAGGGAAGAGGCCTCAAATAAGTAAAGCATTACTCAAGAAGAAGAACAAAGTGGGAGGCCTCACCCTACCTGATTTTAGAACCTATTATAACACCACAGTAGTCAAAACAGCCCGGTACTGGTACAACAACAGACACACAGACCAATGGAACAGAATTGAGAATCCAGACATAAATTCATTCACCTATGAGGAGCTGATATTTGACAAAGGCCCAAAGTCCATTAATTGGGGAAAAGACAGTCTCTTTAACAAATGGTGCTGGCATAACTGGATATCCATCTGCAAAAAACTGAAACAAGACCCATACCTCACACCATGCACAAAAACTGACACAAAATGGATCAAAGACCTAAATATAAAATTTAAAACAATAAAGATCATGGAAGAAAAAATAGGGACAACGCTAGGAACGCTAATACATCGCATAAACAGAATATGAACCATAAGTAACAATGCACAAGCACTAGAAGAGAGACTAGATAACTGGGAGCTCCTAAAAATCAAACACTTATGCTCATCAAAAGACTTCACCAAAAGAGTCAAAAGACAACCTACAGACTGGGAAAAAAGTTTTGGCTATGATAAATCCAATCAGCGTCTAATCTCTAAAATCTACAAGATACTGCAAAACCTCAACAATAAAAAGACAAATAACCCAATCTAAAAATGGGCAAAGGATATGAACAGGCACTTCACCAAAGAAGATATTCAGGCGGCTAACAGACACATGAAGAAATGCTCATGATCATTAGCCATTAGAGAAATGCAGATCAAAACTACAATGAGATATCATCTCACCCCAACAAGGCTAGCATTAATCTAAAAACCACAAAATAATAAATGCTGGAGAGGTTGTGGAAGGACTGGAACACTTATACACAGTTGGTGGGAGTGTAAAATGGTACAACCACTTTGGAAATCGATTTGGCACTTTCTTAAAAAGCTAGAAGTACCATAGGATCCAGCTATCCCGCTGCTTGGAATATATCCTAGAGAAATACGAACCATCACACGAATAGATATGTGCACACGCATGTTCATTGCAGCACTGTTCACAAAAACAAAAACATAGAAACAACCTGATGCCCATCAATGGACGAATGGATAAACAAATTATGGTATATCCACACAATGTAATACAATGCAATGATAAAGAACAACAATGAAGTTGTGAAACATAACATGGAGGAATCTGGAGGGCATTATGCTGAGTGTATTTATTCAGTCACGGAAGGACAAATATCGTATAAGACAACTATTATAAGAAATCAAGAAAAGATTTAAACACAGAAGATAATATTCTTTGATGGTTACAAAGGTGGGGAGGGAGGGTGAGGGTTATTCACTAACTAGATAGTAGACAAGTATTACCTTAGGTGAAGGGAAGGACAAAACACACTACAGGGGAAGACAGCACAACTGGACTAAACCAAAGCTAAGAAGTTTCCTGAATATAATCAAACACTTTGAGGGACAGAGTAGCAGGGGTAGGGATCTGGGGACCATGCTTTCAGGCGACCCATCTAGGTCAATTGTCATAACAAAGCTTATTAAGAAAATGTTCTGCATCCTACATTAGTGAGTGGCATCTGGGGTCTTAAAAGCTTGCAAGCGGCCATCTAAGGGGCATCAATTGGTCCAAACGACCGGGAGTAAAGAAGAATAAAGAACACCAAAGACACAAGGAAAGTATTAGCCCAAGAGACAGACAGGGCCACATAGACCAGAGACTTCATCAGCCTAAGACCAGAAGAACTAGATGGTGCCCTGCTACAACCAATGATCACCCTGACAGGGAATACATCAGAGAGTTCCTAATGGAGCAGGAGAAAGATAGGGTGCAGAACTCAAATTCTAGCAAGAAGACCAGACTTAATGATCTGAGTGAGACTGGAGGAACCCTGGAAAGCATGGCCCCCGGATTCTCCATGAGCCCAGAATTAAAACAATTTCCGAGGCCAACTCTTCAAACAGCGATTGGACTGGACTGTGAGACATAAAGTGATACTCATGAGTAGTGGACCTTTTAGCTCAAGTAGACACAAAAGACTAAACGGGCAGCTTCTGTCTGGAGGTGACATGGGAAGGCAGAGAGGGTTAGGAGTTGGTTGAATGGACATGGGGAATCAGGGGTGGAAAGTAGGAGTGTGCTGACACAGCATGTGGAGAGCAATTATGGTCACATAACAATGTATATATAAATTTTTGTATGGGAGACTAACTTGAAATGTAAACTTCATCTAAACTACAACATTAAAAAAAAAAAAACATTTACTATATGCAGACTCAGTTTCTAAATTTCCTAATATTAATGATGATCTAAAATAGAGGTAAATAAATAGATAGCTACATAAATAAATAAAGGCTTATCCCCAAACTTCAGACACTGTTCTGAAAAAAAGTATTTGTAGTCCAAGAGAAAACTTACAAACTAGGACAGAGTGTTGACATTCCAGCGATACTCCTGTAATTTCAAAACTTTTGATGAGAGCTTATTATTAAAATTCAAAATGAGAAAATGTAAGGATATTCTACACTGGTTCTGTGGCAAATGGCTTCCTCTCTCTACAGATAAAAAAACTGATGTCTATCACAATGGACATAATCTATGCCTATTCATTTCCTCATACCAATGATCTACTTTAGCTTTTAAAATAATACAGCTTCATTATAAATCCACAGTTTATGTCATTAATTTTGCACTGTGAATGTCACCCCACATGCACCCGAAGCACGATCACATTCAAATTTAACATGGTGTTTTCCTTTGACAAGTTTGTAATCTACTGAGAAAGAATTAACAATTTTTCATTATATACATCACACCTACCTTCAACTCCTTTAATCTCTGAGGAAAGGTATTCCTCCAGTTAAGACTAATCCATCAATTTAAACACTCAATACAAGGTCTTGATGTCCTCTAGGACTAAACTCGATCTATTATCCTTTCTCTCTTTTGTATATTAAACTTTTCTCTCTGCTATCATCTTCTTTTTAGACAACAGTAAAACACAAGCCATTTTCATGTGGTAAATTGCCCCCATGAGCAACTGCCTCCTTTGCCATCAGACCAGAACTGGATGGTGCCCGGCTCCTAGTACTGAACATTTTGATCACAAATTATATAGAAGGGTCTGATTAAAAGGGAGAAAATGCAGCACAGAATTGAAGATTCTCATGGAACCCAGACTTTCTGGAGCCATGGAGGCTGGATGAACCCCTGAAACTAGTGCCCTGAGATAATCTTTAAAACTTAATCCAAAAATACCCCTGAAGTGTGCTTAAAACCAAACAATAGTCTAGTTTAACTAGTAAAAAATGTCTGCCTTAAGAATTATGCTCTTTTAAGATCTATCTATATAGGATCAAAGTGACAACAGCAACTGGAAAGAATAGATAGGAACCTTAGGTGGGAGTGAGTTTATGTTAATGGGGGAGGAATAACTCAGAAAGGGTGGGTAAAAATGGTTACACAACTCAAAGAATGTAACCAATGTCACTGAATTATACATGTAGAATGGTTGAATTGGTGTATGTCTTGCTGTATATATTATCAAATAAATAAAATTAAAAAATAAAACAACTTTTTCTTTACTCTGTATGCTTCCACCACAATCTTAACCCACTGAAATTTTCTCTTCTCTTCGCTTCTCAGTGAAACTTGCATAATAGCTTACTCTAGCAGTCTTCCTTTTTTTTTCTGCCAACCCTTCTTCAAACTGGTTCAATGAATTTCTCCTGAAAATTCTGTTGCCAAGGTCACCAGTGACCGTGTAACTGTTAAATCTAACATTTCTACACTTTCTAACACACAGTCTAACCCTTTCAGGACTTCTCTTCTCCTTTTTCGTGGTCATGATGCTGTCTCACCATGCTGTCTTCTACCATATTGAGGCATCCTTTTAAGTGTCCACTAGTAGGTGCTTTTCTTTTTTGTCTTTTAAATACCAGTGCCTCAAAGATTTCATCCTCAACCTTTTTCTCTTCACATACTTTCAGGACATACAATCCCCAGAATTTAACTATCCTCTGTATTATAAATATTTTTACAACTGTATCTGAATTACCGGCTTCTTCCCAAAGTCTCAGGATCTTATGTACACCTGCATGGTAGACATTTCCATCTGGATAGTTCACCTCATTGCCACTGAGTTGATTCAGATTCATAGCTACGCTAAACAACACAGAAGAACTGCTCCATAGAGTTTCCAGGGAAGGGGTGGTGGATTTGAACTGTCAGTCTTTTGGTTAGCAGCCAAGCTCTTAACCACTGCACCACCAGGGCTTCATAATCACCTCAAACTGAACATGTCCTAAACTGAACATACTATCTCCTGCAATCAAAGCACAATCTTAGTGGTGCATCTTAACATTCTAGACTACTCTTTTCCCCACTTTACACTTCTGCTAATCACCAAATCTCATCAATTTCACCTCTACTCTTCCAATTTTCCAATGCCACTGTTTTAATCCAAGTCCACATCATTTTTAGAGTGTTCCAATAATCTTTTACAAGATCTTAATGTTTCAATCTTCCACCATTCAATTCTTTTCTCTGCACACCCACAGATCATCATTCTAACCATAAATCTGATCATATTATTTTTTTTGCTAAAACTCTTCAAATTTTTAAATTAAAAAAAAAAAAAAAAAAAACCTTTCTAATCTCAGTTAATATTCCCCCAAAATATACATTAAGTTTGCAAGGCAATAATCTTTCCTTGATCCTCCTCTTTCCCTTCAATTCTCCACTAAGCCCAGTCCTTCTATTGCACCTGAACTCATCCACTTCTTTCCATCTTTATCACTACCATCCTAATCTAACCCATTATCGTCTGTTGCCTGAAGTACAGAAGTAGCCTCCTAAAAGGTCTTCCAAATTGTAAATTGTATTCCTACTTCTCTAGTATATATCCTCCAGACACCATCCAAAGAGGTATTTTTAAAACCTAAATCTGATCATGTCCCCCTGACCCCTAGCTATAGGCCCCATATTTCCTGTCCTCTACTTTCTTCTTTGACCCCTATCTCCTTCCATTCATCCAGTATCATTCTGTTGTTGTGTGCCGTCAAGTCACTTCCAACTAATAGTGACCCTATACAACAAAGTAGAACTGCTCCATAAGGTTTCCAAGACTGCAATCTTTACAAGAGCAGACTGCCACATCTTTCTCTTGCAGAGTGGCTGGTGTGTTTGTCACTCTAGCTCTAGGTATAAAAAATAGGAATATGGCATGGTCCCTGTCTGTGATAGTTAAGGTTGTGTGCCAACTTGGAGGGACCAAGATTCTCATGGGTTTGGCATTATGTAACGATATAATTTGGCAGTTATGTAATGATGTAGTTAACTTGCATTTTGTGACGTCATGTAATCATCTCCATGATGTGATCTGATGTGATCAGCCAATCAGTTGTAAGGAAATTTTCCTCAGGGGTGTGGCCTGCATCCAATACATATGGAAGTTCTAGAAAAGCTCTCTGGCTTTTGCTCACTCTGGATCCTGCATCTGCCCCATCATCATCTGACCTCCAGTTCTTGGGACATGTGCCAACAGCTCGACATCTTACCTGCCAATCTTGGGTGCATCAGCCTCTGCAGTCTGTGAACAAGCAGCCTGCTGTCTGACCTGCTGATCTTGGGTTCATCAACCCCTGCAGCTTTGTGAGTTAGGAGAAGCCTCCAGCCTGTCACTTGACCTACAGACTTGGGATCTGCCAGCCTCTACAATCGTGTGAGCCATTTCCTTGACATAAATCTCTCTCTCTCCCTCTCTCTCTGTAAATATGTACATATATATATATATATAGAGAGAGAGAGAGAGAGAGAGACATAGATATAAAATCCTATTGTTGTCGAGTCACTTCCAACTCATAGCAACCCTACAGGACAGCACAGAACTGCCCCGTAGTGTTTCCAAAGAGCAGCTGGTGGATTCAAACTGCCAACATGTTGGTTAGCAGTCAAGCTCTTAACCACTGCATCACGAGGGCCCCAAAAGACAGAGATATATAGAGATAGAGATATATAGGTTTTGCTGGTTTTGCTTCTCTTGAGAGAAAACCAGTGCAAAACTAGTGAAGTGTATACATATGCATGTATATATGTACACTTCACTGATTTTGCTTCTCTAGAGAAGCCAGCCTAGCATTTTGTACCAAGAGTGGTTTTAGAGAAACAAAATTGTAAGGATGAGTTTCTTAAATTGTTCTCATTTGGTTAGTCTTGAACATATTATCACTCTGCTTACAGTAGTAAAGAGGGCACTGACAATCCATGGTGTGAGGTGGCAATAGAAATACACAAAATATCACCACGAATGGATCAAGTATTGGTGAGAGGCAAAGCTCTGGGTGATCACATGTTTGATACTTCTGTACAATTTTGTCAGAATGAGAAGTATAAGGAAGCTGCTTGGTTGGTCCACTTTCGCTGCACAAAGTAGTAAGAGAAAGATGAACTGAGGGTTTCAAAGTTACAGCTCAAGTGCCACATAAATGACCTCAAAGTTATTACTTCTGCCTTGAAAGAAAGCCTTATTTCTTGTCGTAAGAGAGCAGATATTGCCAAAAAACAAACCCAGAATCATATCATAAGAGTGGTTGAATTATGCTACCAATTGAATTCCCAACCTCAAATGCTGTCTAAAGTTAAAGTGGAGAGATTGGTTTGGAAGAAATGGAATCCTGAAACCTGGCATAGGGATCTATAGGCAGATAATCAGAAAGCTGGGGACACTGAGCCCTTAAATTCTGTTGAATCACTCCTGTCAACAGAATCAGCCCTCTCACTCCATCTTCATCTGCTAAGCCACCTTCCCCAGTAAAATGATTAGCCCTTCCACGCCCACCTAATGAAATTAACCTAGCTGTGCCTTAAGAGCCTTTGTCTAAGTCATAGCCTGGGGAGGCATCTGAGTCATTAGCTAGGTTGTCACCTGAGGCAGATGCCTTGAAAACCATTGCTGAATGTTCTCAGAACACATCCCCACCACCCATTTTTGCTTCTAGACGCATAACTAGACTTAAGTCCCAGCGAGCCCAAAAAGTGGAAGTACGAAGTGTGACCCAGGAGAAGGTATACTACACTCGAAAAGAACTGCTTTACTTTTCTAGTATGTACCATCAGAAACCTGGGAAATATGTGTGAGAATGGTTATTAAGGGTGTGGGATAATGGTGCAAGGAACATAAAGGTGAATCAATCTGAGTTTATTGATATGGGCCCACTAAGCACAGATTCTTCATTCAATGTATCAGCTCAACAGGTTGGGCAAGGATCTAACAGTTTATTTGCTTGGGTCCCTGAAGCATGCATTATGTGGTGGCCTACAATAAATTAAGTTAAAGTTCCAGATGTGCCTTGGAATACTGTAGAAGAAAGTATTCAAAGGCTTAGGGAAATTGACATGTTACAGTGGATTTATCGGGTTAGACCCACAGACCCACACATGGAGTACCTAGAAGACACACCTTTTATCACAACAACAAACATGTGAAGGGAGCCCCAGCATCCCTGAAGACTGCTGTGATTGTTTCTCTATGTAAGTTAGATTTGACGTGGAAACTACCCTAACTGAATTAAGATAGCAAACTAAAATGTGGCTCATTGGACCTCATGGTGGTAGGGGCCAAGTGACGGCACTCAATCGACAAAGACAAGGTGGTCATGGTTACCATAATAGACAGTGGAGTCAAAGCAGTAATCAGAATAGTCTGACTCATATGGACTTATGGCATTGGCTACTTAGTCACTGTGTCCCTAGGAGTGAAATAGACAGGAAATCTACTAAATATTTACTTGATCTGTATAGCAGAAGATTTCTAAGCCAAGTAAATGGCAGTCTAACTGGAATCATCAGAATAGCGAGTCACGTCCCCTCAATCAAATCCCAGACTTGAGCCAGTTTACACACCTACAACCCTTTGAATGAAGATGAGGCCGGGTACCCTTAAAGAAGAACCCCACTACATTGCCAAAAATTTATACTGTCAATCTTTCTCTCAGACTTTCCCAAAAAGGTCTTTTACAAGAGTGAATGTTCATTGGGGAAAAGGAAATAATCAGGCTTTCTGGAGATTACTGGATACTGGCTCTGAACTGACACTAATTCCAGGAGACTCAAAAGGTCACTGTGGCCTACCAGTCAGAGTAGGGGCATATGGAGGTCAGGTTATTAATGGAGTCTTAGCTCAGATTCATCTCACAGTGGATCCTGTGGGTCTCTGAACCCATCCTATGGTGATTTCCCCAATTCTAGATTGATTAATTGGAATAGGTACACTCAGCAACTGGCAGAAACCTCAAATTGGATCACTGACAAGTGAAGTAAAGGCTATTATGGTAGGAATAGCCAAGTGGAAGCCACTAGAACTGCCCCTGCATAGAAAAATAGTAAACCAAAAGCAATACTGTATTCCTGGAGGGACTGCAGAGATCAGTGCCACTATCAAGGACTTGAAGGATGCAGGTGTGGTGATTCCCACCACATCCCCATTCAACTAACCTATTTTGCCTGTGCAAAAAAAAAGATGGATCTTGGAGAATGACAGTGGATTATCGAAAACATAACCAGGTGATGACTCTGATTGCAGCTGCTGTACCAGATGTGGTTTCATTGCTGGAGCAATTAATACAGCTCTTGGTACCTGGTATACATCTATTCATCTTGCCAATGCCTTTTTCTCAAAATCAGTTTTGAAGGACCACCAGAAGCAATTCGCCTTCAGCTGGCAAGGCCAGCAATACACCATCACTGTCCTACCTGAGGTTTATCAACGCTCCAGTCCTCTGTCGTAATTTAGTCCTCAGGGGCCTTGATAACTTTTACCTTGTACAAGATATCACTCTGTTCTATTACATTGATGACATTATGCTGATTGGACATAGTAAGTGTTAAAGATTTGTTAAACATTTTCGTTTAGAGGGTGGGAAATTAATCCAACAAAAATTCAAGCGCCTTCCACCTCAGTGAAATATCTATAGGTCCAGTGGTGTGGGGTATCAAAATATTCCTTCTAAAGTGAAGGATAAGTTATTGCATCTGGTCCCTCCCACAGCTAAAAAGAAGGCACAATGCCTGTTGAGCCTCTTTGGATTTTGGAGGCAACATATCCCTCATTTGAGTGTATAACTCCAGCCTATTTATCAAGTGACTGGAAAAGCTACTAGTTTTGAGGGGGGCCCAGAACAAAAGAAGGCTCTATGACAGGTTCAGGCTGCTGTGCTAGTGGCTCCATCACTTGGGCCATACGATCCGGCTGATCTAAATGGTGCTTGAAATGTCAGTGGCAGACAGAGATGCTGTTTGAAATCTTTGTCAGGCCTCTATTGGTGATCACAGCACAGATCCTTGGGATTTTGGAGCAAAGTCCTGCTATCCTCTGCAAATAACTATTCTCTTTTTGAGAAACAGCTTTTGGCTTGTTACTGGGCCTTAGTAGAGACTGAATGCTTAACCATGGGCCACAAGTCACCATGTGGCCTGAGCTGCCCATCACAAACTGGGTGTTCTTTGACCCACAGAGACATAAAGTCAGACATCTACAACAGCACTCCATCATTAAATGAAAGTGGTATATATGAGATCGGGCCTGAGCAGGTCCTCAAGGCACAAGTTTCATGAGGAAGTGACCCAAATGTTCGTGGTCTCCACTCCTGTCATATTACCTGCACTCTCCCAGTCTGCACTATGGCCTCATGGGAAGTACCTTATGAAACCAGGAAGAGAAAACTCATGCCTGGTTTACAGATGGTTCTGCGTGATATGCAGGTACCACTTGAAAATGGACAGTGGCAGCACTACAGTCCCTTTCCGGGACCTCTCTGAAGGACAGTAGTGAAGGGAAATCCTCCAAATAGACAGAACTTCAAGCAGTGCATCTGATAGTTCACTTTGCTTGGAAGGAAAAATGGCCAGATATGTGATTGTATACTGATTCATGGGCTGTGGCCAATGGTTTGGCAGGACGGTCAGGGACTTGGAAGGAACGTGATTGGAAAATTGGTGACAAGGAGATATGAGGAAGAGTTATATGGATAGTCCCCTCTGAATGGGCCAAAGAAGTGAAGACATTTGTGTCTCATGTGAATGTTCGTCAAAGGGTGACCTCAGCAGAGGATGATTTTAACAGTCTAGTGGATAGGATAATGCGTTCTGTGGGAACCAGTCATTCTCTTTCCCCAGCCACTCTCGTCATTGCCCAATAGGCTCACGAACAAAGTGATCATGGTGGCAGGGATAGAGGTTATGCACGGGCTCAGAAACATGGACTACTACTCACCAAGGCTGAGTGGGCTACAGCAACTGCCTAGTGCCCAATCTGCCAGCAACAGAGACCAACACTGAGTCCCTGATATAGCACCACTCCTTGACGTGATCAGCTAGCAATATGGTGGCATGCTGATTACACTGGACCACTTCCATCATGAAAAGGGCAGTATTTTGTTCTTACTGGAATAGACACTCTGGAGACAGATTAGCCTTCCCTGAAAGTAGTGCTTCCACCAAAACTACCATCCATGGACTTACAGAATGCCTTATCCACTGTCATGGTATCCTACACAGCATTGCATTGGAACGAGGGACACACTTCACAGCAAATGAAGCACTGCAATGGGCCCATGCTCATGGAATTCACTAGTTGTACCATGTTCCCCATCATCCTGAAGTAGCTGGCCTCATAGAATGATGGAATGGCCTTCTAAAAACACAGTTATGGCACCAGCTAGGTGGCAATACCTTGAAGGGTTGAGGCAGCGTTCTCCAAGAGGCTGTATATGCTCTAAACCAGCGTCGAATGTATGGTGCTGTTTCTCCCATAGCCAGGATTCATGGGCCCAGGAGTCAAGGAGTGGAAATGGGAGTGGCACCACTCACTATTACACCTAGTGCCCTACTTACATAATTTTTGCTTCCTGTCCACGTGACCCTATGCTCTGTGGGTCTAGAGGTCTGAGTTTTAAAGGGATGAATGCTCCCACTAGGAGACACAACAATGATTCCATTGAACTGAAAGTTAAGAATGCCACCCGGACACTTTGGGCTCCTCATGCCACTGGATCAACATGGAAAGAAGGCAGTTATTGTACTGGTTGGTGCGACTGATCCTGATTATCAAGGGGAAATTGGACTGATATTATGTAATGGAGGTAAAGAAGAGTTGTCTGTAATACAGGAGATCCTTTAGGATGTCTCTTAGTACTACCATTCCCTGTGACTACAGTCAACGGAAAACTATAGCAACCCAATTCCAACATGACTACTAACAGCCCAGACACTTCAGGAATGAAGGTTTGGGTCACCCTACCAGGCAAGAACTATGACTAGTTGAAGTGCTTTGCTGCAGGCAAAAGGAGTACAGAATGGGTGGTTTAAGAAGGTGGCTCTAAATACCAGTTATAACCATGTGATCAGTTGCAGAAACAAGGACTGTAACTGTTATGAGTATTTCTTCCTTGTATATGTGCATCAAATATTTTTGTTTTCTTCACTTATAAAATAAAAGATGTAAACAGGGCTAGTACATTTTCAGTTGTATTCATGTTATTTGTTTCATGTTAGGTGCAAGGATGACTTGGTAATTATCTTAATTTAGAGAATGTTATGGTTTAAAAGATGTATACAGGTGCCAAGTTAACAAAGGGTGGACTGTGATGGTTAAGGTTGTATGTCACCTTGACTAGGCCATGATTCTCAGTGTTTTGGCAGTTATGTAATGATATAATTTGGCAGTTATGTAATGATGTACTTATCCTCCATTTTGTGAGATAAGGTAATCACCTCCATGATGTGATCTGATGTGATCAGCCAATCAGTTGTAAGGAGAATTTCCTTGGTGGTATGGCCTGCATCCAATATACATGGATGCCCTGGCAAAGCTCACTGGCTTTTACTCCTGGATTCTGCATCTGGCCATCATCATCTGACCTCCAGTTCTTGGGATGTGAGCCAATAGCCTGCCATCTAACCTGCCAATCTTGGGTTCATCAGCTCCTGCAGCTACATGAGTCAGGAGAAGCCTTCAGCCTGAACCACGGCCTTGGGACTTGCCAGCCTTACAACTGTGTGAGTCATTTCCTTGAGATAAATTTCTCTCTTTCTCTCTCTCTCTCTCAATCTCTCTCTGTACACATATGTATTATGGCTGCTAATCAAAAGGTTGGCAGTTCGAATCCACCAGTTGCTCCTTGGAAACCCTACAGGGCAGTTCTACTCTGTCTTATAGGGTTGCTATGAGTTGGAATTGACTTGATGGCAATATATATATACATGCTTCACTGGTTTTGCTTCTCTAGAGAACTCAGTCTAAGACCAAATTGTAAATTGTATTCTTACTTCTCTAATATATATCCTCCAGACACCATTCAAAATGTTATTTTTAAAACCTAAATCTGATCATGACCCCTGGCCTTGGCTATAGGCCCCACATCTTCTGTCCTCTACTTTCTTCTTTGACCACATTTCCTTCCACTCACCCAGTGCCACTCGAGTTCTAGGTATAAAAAGTAGGAATATGACATGGTCCCTGTCTTTATCAGATGTATTTAAGATGGAAGGGAGAAAGGAGACAGATGAGCTAAAGATGGCTATGAAGTTCAGTGATTGGTTAGCTTCTCACCAAATACGACCCTTCTATTTCTTGGATGCACATAACTATATTTCTCAGCCTTACTTGCAGTTAGGTATGGCCATGTTACTAGTTCTAGTCATTGGACTATGAATAGAAGTGATTGGCACTGCTTTCAGGCCTAGTTCATATACACCTTCTATGCATGATCTTCCATGTATTTTTCTTCTTTTGGATGCTTAGCATGGAGAAGACCCCAAGAGTGACCTTGAAAGCCTCATGTTAAAAGTGGTAGAGCCCTAAGATAAAAGGAGCTTGGGTTTGTGAATTACCACTTGAAGAAGAGCCACCCAACCAGAAATGTCCACATTAGACTTTTAAGTAATTAAGAATAAGCTGTTTTATTTTGTGTAGCCACTGAAATTATAGGCTTTGTTTGTTACAGCAATGGTTTCTACCCTAAATAATAAATGCTTCAAAAGTTAGTATTAATTCATGCTTCTTAGTCACTGTGTTCTCAACATAACTGAATATTTGTGTGGCTCCCATGAGCTCCTAAATCAAACAAACGAAATTGCTTGTCTTAGTCATCTAGTGCTGCTACAACAGAAATACCACAAGTGGGTAGTTTTAATGAAGAGAAGTTTATTTCCTCACAGTCAAAGTAGGCTAAAAGTCCAAATTCAGGGCATTAGCTCCAGGGGAAGGCTTTTTCTCTCTGACGACCTTCTCATCGATGTTCCCCTGGACTAGGAGCTTCTCAGGGCAGGGACCCCATTCCAAAGGACGTGCTCTGCTCCCGGCACTGCTTTCTTGATGGTATGAGGTCCCCCTGTCTCACTGCTCACTTCTGTCTTTTATATCTCAAGAGATTGCTTCTGGACACAATCCAGTCTTGTAGATCAGGTCCTGCCTTACTAACACAACTGCCACCCATCCTCCCTCATTGACATCATAGAGGCAGGTTTACAACGTACAGGAAAATCAACAGTACCAGGAATCATGGCCTAGCCAAATTGATACACACATTTTTGGGGGGACATAATTCAAACCATGACGTTGCTATAGCAATTTTCTTATCTGTCATCACCAAATTCTTCATCATACCAAGAAAAAAGTGGACTAATCATATTCTGAAAATTAGAGCAAATCCAAGAAATGCTGACACAATCATATCCATTAAAGATAGCAGAAGTAAACGTAATACTTTGCCCCAATGCACTGTTTGCACATGCATCTTAATGCTAAAACATTTTTCACAGATCATTCTGAAAAGAAAGCTTTACAGTCGACATGACCTTAAAACAAAAAAGGGTATAAATAAGCCATAAAGTCAGCTTCCTCAGTTCATGTTCCCATTAACACATTTTTCATCATCATCAAATATTCTCGAATCTTTATCCTGAGAACAGAGCACTAATGCTTCTGATTTAACCTTGACACACAGAAGCGTGCCTGTTAGTTCACATATATTTTAATAACTGCCAAAATGAAAATACAGTGTTGAGTTAATTTCCTAAAAGGAGAAATCTAATTCATCAAGATTATGAGCATTTACCGAAAGCCCACTGTAGGAATGTACCAGGAGCTTAGAGTGGGATGTCATCAATCAACAGTCGCCCATGCTGTGCCCTCACGTGGGCTGACTCACTGAGACGGACATAAACAGAATCCTGGTAATTCCATTTAAAAGAAAGCAAAGTTTATATAGGAGGATAGCATATCCGCAATATTTCTTTATATCAGAGTACAGAAATGATCTGAATTTTTTTCTATTGCATTTTGCCAAGAGAAAAACAATCCACTATTTAGTAAACATTTGTTTGTCTTGTACTCTACTACAAAAAGCTCTGCCACTAATTGTTCTCACTCTATCATAAAAAACCAAAAAACCAAACCCGCTGCCATTGAGTGGATTCCGACTCATAGTGACCCTGTAGGACAGAGTAGAACTGCCCCATAGAGTTTCCAAGGAGCGCCTGGTGGATTTGAACTGTCGACCGTTTCGTTAGTAGCCATAGCACTTAACCACTGCACCACCAGAGTTTCCCTCTATCATGGGTACTAAAACACCTTTTTTATACATACGTTTGAATTAACAATGCCAACCGGAAGAAACAATATAAGTATGTCAGTATAACAATATAAGTAGACCTGAGGTTTCCAAAGTACTTTTTCAAGTGACCTGTTGCAGAATCACCTGTGTCTTTTTTTGTTTTGTTTTGTTTTTTTAAGAAAAAAAATCTGGATTCCTAGACTCCACACCAGATCCATTGAATCAGAATATTTAGGGTAAAACAAAAGTATTTTAGTAGGCTTCCCAGGTGATCCTAATGTATACTAAAGTTTGACAAGACTCTTTTTCATTGCAGTTACTGAGCTGACTTTGAACAAGAAATCAGAAAAAGGGATTGAGGGCAGAGGATGTTGTTAAAGATGCTTTACTTTTAAGAAAACAGGAACCCAGTTAGAACATGTTCAAAGAGGTGCCTGCCAACGCTGCTCACCTGAGAAAATGCCAACGCAATCAAGGCATTCTAGCATGACTTCCTAGAGCTCTCGGGGACCAAATAAATCGCATTATTTGCTGTCTACATCTTTAAGATCAGCTTGACTGCCTTTGCTATCTTTAGAGTTAAAATAACCAGCTCACTTCACTTGATTCTGCTGCAAAAAAGCGGTCGCTTCCAGCATCTAAGTTGGCCCAGATACAATAATGAGGCCATGCTTTGGAAAGAAAATGAAAAAGAATAAAACATGAACCAAACTTGTACCTCTCCTTCAAAGGAAGCTGTGAATTATGGTTAGAAATAAGCCAGTAAAACTCTAAGTGATGCTCTGCTTTAAAAACAGCAGTGAGTGAAACACAATTTGGCAATTGAGAGGAAAAACATAATCTTCTTTAAAAGAGGAGAACATGAATGAGGGTGAAATTTTTATATGCGAACAAGACTATTTGTGTGAATTTAGTTCAACTCTAATTGCTATTCCTCATCATCAATGCCATCTTTACTTAGGTTCTCTCTTACCTTTCTCTCTCTTCCTCCCTGTCTCTCTATCTCCCTCTCTCCCTCCCTGCATGTCTCTCTCAATGCATTTTCGAGTGACGGCTTTGCTAATCTAATTCTTCTCCAGCACTAAGAAAATGTTGTAGCAGAAATATGCTAAGGCTACCTTTTCAACTGTAAAATATAATAATATTTCACCTTGGAAAGAGAATTCATATTTTGTCTTAGAATTTTTTTTTTTTTTAATTTCTGAAGAACCTTGCAACATCACAATTAGTAGACTTTCTTTTCCTTTTAAATCTTCTGAAGGGACTAATGAAGTATTACAGAACATGAAAAACTAAGAATGAATCAATATTTGAGCCTCAGCTCTTCATACATAAAACTGAGATAACATCTTGCCTAACTGCTTCACAAGGTTGATACGGGATCAAATGGTAATATGTGCATCAGTTACTTTTTGCTGCAAAACAAACCCACTCTAAAACTTAGTGGTTTATAAAAACATATAGTAACTTAAAAAAAAAAACAAAAAAACACTGCTGTCAAGTCAATTCTGACTCATAGCTACCCCGTAGGGTTTCCAAGGCTGTGAATCTTTACAGAAGCAGACTGCCGCATCTTTCTCCCAAGGAGTGGTTGATGGGTTCAAACCGCTAACCTTTTGGTTAGCAGCCGAGTGCTTTAACCACTGCACCACCAGGGCTTCTTATATTAACTTAGGATTCTGTAATTTGGACTTAGAGCTTAGCTTAGGGGCTCATCTAATGGTCTTCGCTGTGGTCTCTCATGAGGGGCTTCTACCGGGATTGGATGGTCCACAATGGCCTCAGTCACATGTCTGGCAGTTAGCTACAGCTGTTGTTCTGGGCACTTCTGTACTCCACATGGATTCTTCAGCATATTCCAAGAGGGCAAGCCCAATGTACAAGCACGTTTCAAGCCTCTGCTTGCATCACATTACTAATAAACCAAGTCATTTGGCCAACCCTGAAGTCAACATGGAGGGGATTATACAAACATGTAGCTACCAGAAGGTATACTTTGTCAAGGACCATTACTGTAACAATTTACCAAAAATGTATTTTGTACATTGCAAAGAATCATACAGATATAAGAATTTCAATAGACTAGTAAAATACACAAATCATATAAAGTAAATCTGGACTATGTAAATTTATCAACGTCTGGCCTTCCACCACCACTGCTCTCCTACCTGCCTGACCATTGATCTCATTTGCTAACATGTAGTAAATTTTATTAATTTAAATTTCATCAATTTTTTTTACAATGGCAATGCATTTGAGATTCATGTCTGCAATAGTGCTCAAGATAAATGGAAGGACCAAAAGATAGGCAGACAGAAAAGGATATCTGATATATATTAGGCTGGAAGAAAAGAGTGATCACAAACTGGGTGAAATAAAAATTAGATGTGGAGATATATAATTCATAACCTTAAAAAATGTAATGATTAATATCACATACAGAGAAAGACAGAAAGAAATTGAGATATCCTCTATGTTCCCCAAAACACCACTTAATGTCATTCCAAAAAGAAAAACTATATATATGTTTAGAACAAGTGAAAAGGAAGAAAAAAAAATTTCAGCTAGTTTGTCCATTAGCTATACTCAGTAGTCAAGAACTCTGAGAGAAAGATCTTTTTTTGCTCTAAAATATGCTATTCATGCTAAATCCTGGACTCATTTTCTTCACTACTGTTCTTAGGCAACCTAGACAAAAAGTGAACATTCCCTTCACACAATCACACTTAAGGGCCATTTCTTATGCCATCTCTTACTCTTCCTTTCTTCAGACTACATTAGTTTCTAAGATGTTCTTCAAAAGATTCGTTTCCAAACCCTTCAACCACTTTCACTGCACTCCTCTAAATCCTGCCTCAACTTTCAACACCCGTCTCTGGGGAGCGAAGCTCCTTCACTTTAAGGTGTGTTTAACCAGCAACAACTATAATGCAAAGTTAACCTCTCCAACACTGGATTGTTTTGAAGATTAAATAAATAGATACAGTTTTCTTAAAAAGGGCTTAGAATAGTACCTAGTATCAAATATGGTGAGGCATTGGTGGTTCAGTGGTAGAAATCTCACCTTCCACGAGGGAGACCTGGGTTCAATTCCTGGTCAATATACCTCATGCTCAGCCAGCACACCTCTGTCGGTGCAGACTTGCATGTTGCTACAATGATGAATAGATTTCAGCAGAGCTTTGACTAGGAAGAAAGGCCTGGAAATCTACTTCTAAAAATCAGCCAGTGAAAACCCTACGGATCCCCAACTGATCATGAGGATGGAGCAGGAGCGGACAGCATTTTGTTCCATTGTGCATGGAGTCAGCATGAGTCAGGGGCCAATTCAACAGCAGCTAATATTCAAACATGGTTAGCTAGCAGTCCTTACAGTAGTAGTAATAGTGGTTGTTTGACACATAAATTTTAAACTTTCTCATGTGCTGGCATCGTCACTAACAGTACTACATAGTATATTATTACGTAGCTTCTTAGCCATTATGACTGCTAGCTCTTCTTCACCTATATTCATGCAGAATCAATGGTTTCCTATTTGAGCATTCCATTTTTTAAAGTTTATTCATTTATGAAAGTCATTCAGAATTTGAAATCAACTTCTCAATTTCAAAGCAGTTTTCCCAGGTTTGCCTATGATTGTAAGGTAAAATTGTTACTGTAGATTAAGTAAACTATGAAGGCCTAAGCAGGGGTTGGGGACAAGGGCAGTAACGTTTAGTGGGTATTATGCTGAACCAGAGTAAGAAATAGCTGTATGCTTTGAAGGATCATCGAATTTAATTCCAATAATAATAACAACATGTAGTAAGCATTTACTATGTACCATATTATGCTAAAGAGTTTACATATATTATTTTTTTATCCTGATAAGAATACAATGGGGTGGGTACTCATATTATTCCCATTTTTACAAAATGAGTAAGTTCTGTCTTAAAGAGGTTGAGTTATTGCTTAAGGCTATACACCCAATTATTGCCAATGCCTGAGTTCAAATCCAGGTCAGACTCTAGAAGCTGAGTGTCTTATCCTTAAATACACTTCCTGTCCAGGCTCTCCAAAAAAAATCCTATAAAGGAGTTACCAGCTCTATTTCGTAGGTGAGGAAACTGAGACTCAGAAAAGTTAGAACAACTTGTCCAAGATACCACCACAAACAGCAGATGTAAGATTCAAACCCAGAAACAGTCTAATTCTAGGGTAAAACAAAAAAATAGTAAGACCATCATGGTCCCAGGAAGCACCAGTCTGCAAATATGAATTGCTTGTTAAACTATTTAGACAAACTTGTCATTCACAAGTCCAAAATTAAGCTTTGAAAATAAAGAAATAAACCAGTGAAACCTGTATGCTAAACAGCCTTTAAATCTCTTTTTAATATATGCTGTCACTGACAACTACCACTGAAAAAAGCAGTCACACTGCATCAAACATGATAAATTATCCAAAATTTAGGGGCTTAAAACAACAGTCATTTATTTTGCTCATGGATCTGCCTTTTGGCAGTGACAGGTCACCTCTACTCCACATGTCATCAGCTGTTGGTAGCTTGAATGGTGTTATGGACTGAACCGTATTGCTTCGAAAGATATAGTGACATCCTAGCCTCTGTGCCTGTGAATGTGACTGTCATGGATTGAATTGTGTCCCCCCAGAATATCTGTCAACTTGGCTAGGTCATGATTCCTAGTATTGTATGATTGTCTACCATTTTGTCATCTGATGTGATTTCCCTATGTGTTGTAAATTCTATCACTATGATGTAATAAAATGGATTAGCAGCAGTTATATTGATGAGATCTACAAGATTAGATAGTGTCTTAAGCCAATTTCTTTTGAGATATAAAAGAGAGAAGCAAGCAGAAAAACTTGGGAACCTCATACCACCAAGAAAGCAGGGCCAGGAGGACAGCACGTCCTTTGGACTCAGGGTTCCTGTGCAGAGAAGCTCCTACTCCAGGGGAAGATTGACAACAAGGATCTTCCTCCAGAGCCAACAGAAAGAAAGCCTTCCCCTGGAGCTGATGCCCTGAATTTGGACTTGCAGCCTACTAGACTGCGAGAGAATAAATTTTTCTTTGTTAAAGCCATCCACTTGTGGTTATTTCTGTTACAGCAGCACTAGATGACTAAGACAGTGGGCTTGTTTGGAAATAGAGTTTCTTTTGTTATCAGTTAAATATAACAAGGTCAAACTAGAGGAGGAGGAGTCCTAATCCTAATCTCTTCTGAGTGGTGTGTTATAAAACAGAAGAATAGATGCAGAAAAAAGTCATATACATATGAGGAAGACACCATGTGAAGATCAGTCTACCAGTCAAGGAATACCAAGAAATGCCTAAGGTTACCAGAGCTGAAGAAGACAAGGAAATATCTTCCCGTAGAGGCAACAACGGCTTGGAAGAAGTACAACCAGAATGCTCCTTAGAAGCAAGGATGGTGAGACTATGTCTTACATACTTTGGAGATGTTATCAGGAGGTACCAGTCTTTGGAGAAGGAGCGTCATGCTCGGTGTGATGGTTAAGATTGTATGTCAGCTTGGCAAGCCATAATTCTCAGTGTTTTAGCAGTTGTACAATGTTGTGATCACTTCCCTGTTGAAATTTGATATGTGATCACCCCCATGATGGAATCTGCTGAGTGGTACAGGCGGGGGTGGGGCCTGTGGCAGCTCACCGCCCCCTCAGCTTCATCTCTCTGACCTCTGCTGGTTACTTCCTGCTACTTGTTTTGCCAAAGTTTTTGGCTTGTTCCAGACTCAGCAGCTGCCTCTTGTTGTCTCACCTCCGGTTCTTGGAACTTGAGCTAGCAGCTTACCTGTTGTTCTTGGAATCCATCCGTCTTCACAGCCTGCCAGCAAGAGTCCTGTTCCCTGACCTGCTGATCTTGGGTTCACCAGCCCCTGCAGCTACCTGAATCAGGAGAAACGTTGCGGTCTTGTCTGCGGGGCTTGGAATTCGTGGACCTTCACAGTCTGCTCTCCGACCTGCCAACCTTGGGTTTGCCAGCTTCTGTGGCCTCTACCCTTATCCCTGGACTTGGGACGTTTTAGCCGCTACAATTGTGTGAACTGTTTCCTTGATATAAATCTCTCTCTATATATATATTTATACGCTTTACTGGTTTTGCTTCTCTAGAGAACCCAACCTAAGACACTTGGTAAAGTACAGGGTCAGCAAAAAACAGGAAGACCTTCAACGAGATGGACTGACACAGTGGCTGCAACAACAGGCTCAAGCATAACAATGATTGTGAGCACGGTGCAGGAGAGGGTAGTGTTTCATTGTGTGGTGCATAGCGGCATGATGAGTCAGCACCAACTCAACGGCACCTAACAACAACAACAACAGAGCTAACAGAGACCACAGCCCTGCCAATGCCCTGAATTTGGACTTCTAGCCTCCAAAACCGTGAGACAAATACCTGTTCTCTAAAGCTACTCACCTTATGGTATTTTGTTATGGCAGCCCTAGGAAGCTAAGACTACTGGGGTCTGGAAAATCCACTTTCAAGGTAGTTCACTCACATTAAAGAAAGGTAGGTGCAGACTGCTGAAATCAGCAGAGGCCTCAGCTCCTCTCTTCATAGGTTCCTCTGAGGGGTATTTGGGCTTTTTCATGGAAGACAGTTGTATTCCAAGAATAAGCATTCCAAGAGAATCAAGCAGAGGCTGTACTGTTTTTTAAGGCAGTTAGGGAATCACATGGAGCCCTGGTGGCATGGTGGTTAAGAGCTTGGCTGCTAACCAAAAGGTAGGCAGTTCAAATTCACTAGCTGCTCCTTAAAAACTCCATAGGGCAAATCTACTCTGTCCTACAGGGTCACTATGAGTCGGAATCCACTTGACTGCAATCGGGTCTGGTTTGGTAGGAAATCACATAGTGATGCTTTGCCACAGTCACAACGACACCCACTGAAAGGAGTGTCAAAGTTACAAAGTGATTATATTCTCATTCCTTTTACATTAAAAGTTTCAGTTCTTTAACCCAAACAACTTTAGGCCCATTCCCAATTCTAGAATCAACCCTGTCTCTAGCAGAGTATATACAAAGCCCTGTTCAAGCAACTCAGTGGCTTCATGGTGAGATCTAACTTCAGGAAGTTCTACTAACTTGTCATGTGATCCAGGCCTCAGGGGTTTAGTGAGGGTAACAAGTACACAGGGACAATTTCTAAGTTAAGATCCCCCCCCCAATTTCAAGATGAATAGATGATGATAGCAGGGACAAGTCAGCAGAAGCTCCTTCCCACCTCTTGTCTGGCTGCCTCAGTCAGGCACCTTTCATATTTGTGGCAACTCAGGACACCATTTGACACCTCGTCTGGTGCCCCCTTGGATTTGCCCCTCTGCCCCCCACTACCACTACGCCTCTGTAAGGCCTCTATAGACCTCAGTTTCCTTATCTATAAAATGAGGGAGTAGGTCTAGGTGACCTCCAAGGCCCCCTGAGATCTATCATCAAAGTAACTTGTTTCCAACCTATTCTCCTGTAAATATACCTCCTATCTCATACTCTAGTGTCCATTCAGAGACAAAATTTTCTGCTTCTGAAAATTCCCATCTGTGAGTAAGCACCTAGTACCTGCTGCTACACCCTTCTGAAAAGAGAACCAGCCTCTAGGATTACCATCTGTCACTCAGCTGCCCCCAAATGACTAAGAAAGTAGATGCTGGATTTGGTACCTGGTTTAAACCAAGTTCTAGCTACCTGGACATTTTGTAGTATGACTTGTTATAGTCTTATCTTTAGACTCAGGCCCTGAATGCCTTTCTAGGAAAACAGACTCTGTCTCAGATTTCATGCTCATCCTTGGTGTTCAGCTAAGAAGTTTCTAGAAAATTGCCTTGATTTTCTGACCTGGAATTCCCCACTGCCATCTGATTGTGGTTCTAAAGGTTATTCTACTGACGTTTCTGTTTCCAGAACTGTCTTTAACAAAAATATAGTGTATATTTGTATTTTTCACCTTGACTTTTCCTTCTATCTGCAAAAATGGCAATAAAACCTCCCAAAAATCTTCTCTAAGTCAATTTGAAAACTTCTATTATGTATGACATGTTTTGATGGGAGTTTTAATTGGACACATAAAACTAATTTAAGTGTCAGCAATATTCTTTCTAATATGCATGTATACATATTCTTCATCTGACAATAAAAATGACATACAGAAGGTTAAAAATTATTGTGTAGGAGTAAAGATTGCCTTAGAAAACATTGTACATTGTAATTCACCATGAATACCTCTTTTTATATAACTGACATTGTGTTAATAATTATAATAGTTTCACTTGTCACTATAAAGGGAAAAAGCAGAACACTGGTTGTATTGTACAAAGACAGATTCACCAAGTGTATTGCCTGATGAATATTAACCATTATTTATTTTTTAAGTTTTCATCTGTTCTTTAAATTAGCATGACATAAGTATGCACAGGCCACTAAATATTCTGAAATATGAGTTATTGAAAGATGTATTATCCTTAGACATCCTTAGAATGCGAAGGTGGTAGGCTCATGCATTCACATTGTGCGACAGAGCAGATGTAGTCAGAGAATTGGTACTTTTCCACCAATACTTTAATATATTATGTATTAATTTATTAAACAGTTGGCGATTGTACTCAGTTGGGACTACTAGAACTGCAAACTATGCTTGTACAACTAACTTTGAGAATGTATTCCAGGGTTTCCTCTCCATTTGGTCATTATTTATAGCTTAATCTTGTAAATATTCTAACCTTGAAGATACTTTATAAACATTATTGGGTGCTCAAAGTTCTTGTTATTGTTCAAATTGTGAATTATCTTGGTTAATGGTCTCTTCTTTTGACATAGAAATTGCATTACCCAGACTCAGGAAAGAATCTCTTTGTAGCTGAAATACTCAAAGGTTCCCCACCAACTCCAAGTCCCATTAAACTTACAGTAAAATGGATAGGAAAGTCAAGGGAATGGATTTTGTTTACAGTAATCAGCAACATGATTATCACAAATTCACTGAAGTGTGTTTAGGACCCCTCTGATCTTCTGTGATATTTGTAGGGGGAAAATCACTGAACGGAAAGCCTTGCGACAGTTGTGGTCCCATTTTAAATCCAGAACCAAGTCATTTACCTGCCCATCTCAATTGTTTTCATTCCTAAAATGCAACGGTCAGCCCTTGTCTTAACTTGCTAAAAACTGGATCCTCTCTACAGAAAAACGTACCTAAAACCATTTACGGATGAAATTTCAGTAGCTACAAGGTCTTCTTAAAACTTTCCCATGTTCCTTTTACAATATCCATAATCCCCAAATGCATGGACCCATGATTTGTAACCCTCTGTGAATAAGTTCCATAAATTTTATATTTGCTACTGCTTATTTGGAGCCCTGGTGGTGCAGTGGTTAAGGGTTTGGCTGCTAACCAAAAGGTCAGCAGTTCAAATACACCACTTGCTCCTTGGAAACCCTTTGGGGCAGTTCTGCTCTGTCTTATAGGGCCACTATGAGTCGGAATCAACTCGACGGCAACAGTTTGGTTTTTTTACTGCTTATTTACATAGTGAGTCTAAGCTAGTTTTATTAAAATGAATATCCGATTTTCCTTTCTTTTGTGGAAAAACAAACGTATAAAACAATGGTCATTTCCTACATCTTTTCTAAATCATTAATCTTATTTCATATGACTTAGTTATATATATGTATATATATACACACACATATAGATACATAGTTCGATACTCCTGTGATCACCATGATTTTTTTCATTTATTTGTGAAATGTGATAGAAAAACTAGATATAATAATTTAAAAGTGTTAATCAGTTTCAAAGACAGAAGAACAATAATTTCCAGGGCCTTCCTACACTATATGCTGGAAAATAGTGCAATATATGTGTTCTAAATGGTTTTTTTTTTGTTGTTGTTGTTGTTAATTGTGGAATACTTCAAACATATAGAAAAATTCTGAATATAGTATAATGAATACTCTGTGCCCACCCAAAATTCATGTATATCAATATCATGTCATATTTGTTTCAGGTCTTCTGTTGTTGCTTATTTCATTTAGAAATGAAAATGCTACAGCTACAGCCAAAGCTTGACACTCTCATTCCTTGTTGCTGCTTCACCAGAGATAATTACTATTCTGTAGTTGGTATATTTCATTCCCATGCAGGAATTTTTGGGATATAGATATACCCCCCCAGTGATAGGATATATACTATAGTTTTGTGTGGTGTTAGGAATTAATATAAACGGTATCTACACTATTCAGTTAAATCTTGCTTTTTATAACATTTTATCTTTGAAATGTACATGTTATTAAAAGCAGATCTCAGTTATTACTTATAACTGCTGTGTAGTAGTCCATTACATGGATAAACCGCTGCTAATTTATCTAATCTAATAATGAAATAGATGTTTCACATTTGCACTATTAAAAATAGGACAGTAATCACCATACTTGTGCCTGTGTGTGAATTTCTCCAGGATAAATACCCAGAATAGAAACGCTAAGTCATGGGGGATGTGCCTCTTCAACTTCAATAAATAATGGTAAATATATACATATCTATAACAATTATAATAATTTGTATTTTGACAGTGTGTGTTTCCATTTTATCACATCTCGCCAGCTCTCAGTACCATTAAGTGTATTAACCATTTCTGATGAGCGTGAAACAATATCTACTCATTGGTATAATTTACATTTCCCTTGTAAACACTTTTACTGAGTCTATTTACCATTGTGCTAATGTTTTATTGAGGGAACTGAGAAAATAAAAATAACCAAAAGCTACCAAGGATTGGAAAGGGAAGAAAAAATAAAAACATTATTTGCAGATCATCAGACTTTATACTTAGAACATTCAAGAGACTTCACACAATTTTAAACTAATGAGAGAGTTTAACAAGTTTGCTGGCTACAAGAGCAACACAAAAATTCTTAACATTGGTTTAAAATTTAAATATTTTAACATTTTAATATTTTAGTTAAATATTTCAATATTTACTGAATTGACAATAGCAACAAAAATCGTAAGACATCTAAGGGTAAATCTAACAAAACATGTGCAAAATATTTATAGGGATAAACACAAAGCTTTATAAAAATTATAAAAAAAGACCTAATAGAAGGCGAGATAAATTTTCCTCAATGAAAAGAAGACAATCCTCCTCACATTAATCTATAAATTTATTGCAGTTCCAATCACTATCCAATTGTGTTTCATTAAAATTTGACTATATTCCCATTATATTTATATGGAAAATTAAGGCCCTACACTAAACAACTCATGATATGATTGATTCAAGGTCACTGGCACACGAAAGTGAAATTAAAACAACTCAAGAACTAAGTTACAAGTTTTCAAGAATGGTATATAAGAAATGTAATCCATAGTCATTCCAGGAAAAAAATGTGGAAGGAAGGTAGCCAGGAAAGATGATTCTTTCGATTAAAATTGGGCCTAGAATTTTGGATAAAATTTAAATAGGCAGGAGAGGAAAAGAAAAGGTCATTCCTGAAAGGTGAAATGGCGTGAGCAAAGCACAACCATGAAGTTAGGCAATAACAGGGATAGAGCCCAGGGCTTACGTCTCCACATGTAGGCATTCCAGCTGCCAAGCTCTAGGCATGGAGAGACCAAAGTAACCTAGCATTCATATAACCAGGATGCACAAACATTTGTGATGTGGACAGTATTTCTTGGGCAATTATCCCAAGGTTAGGGTTTGAAGGCTAGAGAGTAAATATTTAAAATAGTGGAGTCCAAATTATAAAGACACTTAAATAACAGGCTTAGGAGTTTGGATTTGATTCTAAAAGAAAAAAAATTTTTTAAATGTATCTATTGTATAAAAATTTGGCAAAAACCATATAGTGTTAGTTAAGAATCGATAGGACCTTAATTGTAATATTCTGCAAAGTATACAAATCTATAATTCATTGTCACATGCAAATTTAACAAAGTCCCAATTTTATCCTTTACATGGCTAATAAGGGAATAAATGAAATAACCTCCATTCAAACTGACAAAGCTTAATAGTCCTTCCATGGTTGACATCCAATCTGTGACAACTATTCATTCAATATGAGCTCTCAGTACTTTTTCCTCCTTGACTTGCTTTTAAACTATCAATGTTCAGGTTAGGAGTCCTGCCTGGCCCTCTCTATATAAATAATACAGAGCAAGTGTCCTTCTTCTGGATAAATCTTCCTGTTGTTAAAAAATAACTAGCATTTGAATCAAACAATGCATCAATGACTTGGTGACTATGGCTTTTAATATCCTCCTTGGGAAGAATAAAAGAAAAAGTCTTTTTATGCAGATAATATATTTGGTAGGTAAAACGGAGCCCTGGTGGCACAGTGGTTAAGAGCTACAGCTGCTAACAAAAAGGTCAGCAGTTCGAATCCATCAGCCGCTCCTTGGAAATACTATGAGGCAGTTCTACTCTGGTCTACAGGGTCGCTATGAGTTGGAATCGACTCGACAGCAGTGGGCTTGGTTTTTGGTAGGTAAAATAAAATTACAGTGTTTGATCGTTTTTTTTACCACAAACATAATGCTATGTTCATCGGCAAGTACTGCTATGGTTTTATAGTTTCTCATCAAACGTTGGCCCAATTTCTTCAAAGAGCATCAAAATCCCTTTTTGGCTTAATTCTCTCCAATATCTATCTAGGAAAGAATGAGTCAGCATACTCAGTTCAGCTTTTCTGCCTCAATTCCAACTCAGCAGTTTGAGGACATCACTTGTCTGGCAATGCAAATATTTTGCAGATGGCATTTTTTCTTATAACAGTTATGTCACATTGCATTTCATGACATGAGTGTGAAAATCTTTTTGATGAACGTTGTACTAAAAAAATATAGAGAGAGTCTTGGCTTTTACAACTGGGAAATTGAAAATCAATATCACCTTTTCTCTGTCTACCAGGATATTAGCATATGAGATGCAACTGATGAATGCCCAATGCCCAGTAACTCAATGAATCAAAGATGTAATTTAAAGAAAAGGAAATCTTTATCCAATCATTAACAAAGGTAACAATGTGGAAAAGTTGGAGTAACTCTATGTTAGTGTATGTTGCTATGAGTGTGTGTTACAGATGTGAAATTAATTTGTGGTTTTCCCACCTACTCTACTCCTTGTATTAATCATGTTAACTTGACAAATAAGTAAATCCTGAGTCTACAAATTCCATTCACAAATCAAGACTATATTTAAGCTATGTCTCATTATTTCTTAGCCTTCTTAATAATATCACACACTTGCCACCCCTCCAAAAAATGTTTGGTAATGTGGTGAAAAACAAGAAAATATATACCATTGAAAACGTGAAAGAAAGTTTCAGGTTCGAGTGAAACTTCATCTGAGGAGAACAATTTTCTTTGCCAGTCTTCTATGAAACCACATGTATCATAAAACAATAACTAGATGTGCCATGTCTGTCTATAGATATTCTAGTTCAATGAATGTTCATATCAGGCATCCTCGATCTTCATTAGTACTTTACACTTATAAACTGAATATCCAATATTTGTTTTCCTGTATGTTTTGAACTGTGTCCTAGAATTTAAAGTATTCTTTGAAAAGTATTTTAATTACCTGCTTAGAAACAAAAAGTCTAGTATAATTAACTGATAACCTAAAGAAGAGGATAAATAAATTTAAATATGTGCATTTAAATTTAACGATCGTAATCATTAAATTTGGGAAAAAAAAATTCAGATGTTTCCTACTCATACCCTGGGCATCTTAACCAACAACTGCAACCCAAGATTGTTGGGACAAATCAGCAAGGATTTCTGATTTATTCAACCCACAATTAGTGCTTTTCAAACACTGAATGTGAACATCTTTAAGTTGGGCAAGGACTCTCTAGTTTGCCTCATTGCCCACCCCTCCCTGTTATCTTACTATAAGCCCATTGCCTGTTACTTGTCTGATCCATGAAAGCATTTGCATGTATGACCTCTAATCTAAATAGACATGCTGCACCTCTAGCTAGAGTCTATGATGTTCCCTTCCACAAAATGCCTATTCCTATATAGGTTTTATGAGGGCAGCGGTGGTTCAGTGGTAGAATTCTCACCTTCCATACAGGAGACTCAAGTTTGATCCTGGCCAATGCACCTCATGCACAGCTACCACCCATCATTGGAGGTTTGCACATTGCTATGATCTGAACAAATTTCAGCAGAGCTTCTAGATTAAGACAAACGAGGAAGAAATGTCTGGTGATCTACTTACAAAAATTAGCCAGTGAAAACCCTGTGGATCACCCAACCCAGGACCAGGCAGCATTGCATTCCACTGTGCATGGAGTACCCATAAGTTGGGGCCAACCTGATGGCAGCTAACAACAACAACATACAGACTTTATCAACTAATAGAACACAAAGTAATTACCTATAATTTAAAAAAAAAGAGAAAAAAATTCAGAAACTCACTCTGTCTCAATAATGTAGATGACTCAGAAAAAAAAAATAACCTCAATTATCACTGCTTAACAGTTAACCTCACTTTTCACTACACTCCCATTGTCTAACATTAACATAGTTTAAAGTCTCTAGTAGTAGAATAAAGTAATAGTTTTGTGAAATATATAATACTCTTACATGTTTGCAAAGCTAGGTCTCCAGGCTAGAACCATTACCACCACCACCAACTGATTCACTGGCAGATGCTTATTAATACACAAATGGCAAGGCTATTCTTAAGAGTTCCTTGATGACCACAGATCGACCGAGTTGATCTTTCCTCTAAGCACCATCAATATGTGCATAAATTTTCAGATTATATTGTAGTTATTTAATTGCACAACTATCCCTTTACTAGACCATGAGCTCCATCAAAGCAGGAACATCCCAAATGCTTTGGGCAATACACGGGACATAGCAAATACTCAACAAAATATTTTTTAGAAGAAAGAATAAATTGTTGCATAAATGATGGCCTCAATTTTCCAATTCACTTTAAAAATCAGTCTAACAACAAGTTTAGGAAAAATTGATTCTGAAACCAAACAGACTGGGTTCTAATCCTGGTTCAGCCAAAAACTATCTGTGTGAACATGGATAAGTTACTTAAACTTGCTGTCCTCAAGTGCCTCATCTGCAAAATGAATGTAAAAAAGTATCTTCTTCGCAGGATCATTTCAAAGCCTAACTGGGTAAATATATTTTTGAAACTTAGAGAAGTTCCTGACACGTAGAAATGTTTAACAAATGCTATTTTTATCACTAAATTGAAGGATAGAAATAATGTAGTTTTATGGGCACCACAAACCTATCATTCAGAAGGGGAAATGAATGAAACTGTATAATCTTCATATTTTCTTGCTTTTTAACAGAAGTTTAATAGTCTTAGAAAGTCTTACTGGCCAGGCATACCTTTACATATACTATGAAACAGCCTTTAGAAAGAAAAGATTACATGACCATACTATTCTAATCAAGATATTATATTTATGTTTCATATAAATAATATATCTTTTATGCATTCACTTTTAATAAATAATGTGCTTCTGATATCAACTATACTTCATTTATTAGATTTGTCTTTATGTGGTTGCAAGAGTAAAACATATCTTATAATAAGAACTCAGCTATGTAAAACATTTTCAAAACCCTACAGTAAAATGTAGATGCAGAATTAATCTTCTATGCACTTGTGGCTCTTAAATTAACACTCTGAATATCTGTTTCCATCAGTACGGTGGATTATATGTCCTAAATGATCCTCCTCACTGAAGCACTAAAATTATACACTCACACACACACACGCACGTATACAAATTACTTTAAACCCATCACTGAGCTCAAATTAAACAGGAAATAAGTGCTCTTGAAGCTAAGTGAGTATCAAAGATGACTTTCACCTTGACAATTTCTGCCTGAAGCCCACAGACTTTGAACTTCCACTTTGATAAATGAGCAGACTGAGAGGGACAAGCTAGGAAAAGCCCAAGGCCCTCACAGTGCTGGGAGACTCACAAGAGAGCCCTGAATAGAAGAATAAATACAGGAAAAATAAGCTCTTCCATATGAAATGGTGCATCAAATTTGACTATCTGGACCTTGTTTATGGGTAAAGAGAAAAATAAAAAATCTTTCCTGAGAATTTGTAACCACACACTATTCGTTACACAGATTTTCAGCTAAAATTCATACTATCAGTATGGTACTTTTATGGACTGAACTATGTTCCCCAAAAATGTGTTGAAATTCTAACCCCTGTACCTGTGGATGGAGCCCTGGTGGCCTAGTGGTTAAGAGTTTGGCTGCTAACCAAAAGGTGGGCAGTTCAAATCCACCAGTTGCTCCTTGGAAACCCTATGGGAAAGTTCTACTCTATCCTGCAGGGTCGCTATGAGTCAGAATTGACTTCATGAAAGCAAGGGGTTTGGTTTTGGTTTTATACCTGTGGAGATAATCCCATTTAGGAAGAGGGATTTCCTTGTTATGTTAATGACACCACTTCAGTGTAGGGTGTATCTTAAACCTAATCACTTTTGAGATATAAAAACAGCAAATGAGGCACAGAAGCAAACAAGCACAAATGGGGGAAGATAGAAGCTACTTGGAGATCTCCATGAGATGAAGATTTTTCCCCAGAGTGGACAGAGAGAGGCTTCCCCTAGAGCCTTCACCTGAATTTGGATTTGTAGCCTCCTAAACTGTGAGAGAATAAATATCTGTTTGTTAAGGCCATCCATTTGTGGTATTTCTGTTACAGTAGCACTGAGAAACTAAGACAGGTACTAAGGTCTTCAAGTGGAGATTTTAATCTAAAGGTGTCCTTGGTGGGTGGCACTACCAGAAAACTGACAGAAGCAAGTGTAAATTCTCTCTGAGATAACTCAACTTCAAACCAGACCTCGAAGAATTCCCACAGATAAAAATTCCAAGAGAAATTAACAGCACATGGCCAACACTCACAATCTGCATAAAAACCAAGTCACCATCATTGCAAACAAGCAGAATGTAATAGAAGATACATAGATAGATAGATAGAAAATACAAATATTAAAACAGACAACAAATAATGAAATCTTCATACACTTGTTTAGTACATTTAAAGCAATTAAAGTGGTATTTGATAATACGACTAGGAATCGAGCAGATTTGCAAAAGAATCAAATGGAACTTACAGAAATTTAAAAAATATAATAATTAAGACAAGAAACTTATTTAATAGATCAACTAAAAGGTTAAGCATAGTTGGAGAAAATTAGTGCATTAAATAAACATCTGAGATGCTATCCAGAATGTATTGAAAAGGTTCAAAGAGAAAGATAAGATGAAAAAGAGAATATGAAACACAGAGGTAGTAGAAGGAAGTCAATTGTACAATTATTGGTCAAAAAGCATCCAATAAAGAAAATCGAAAGCAAATGTTATTTAAAGAGATAATGCCAAATACTTTCCCAGGACAATGGCTGAAAGACTTAATCATCAGATCCAGGAAGCTCAGTGAATCGAGGCAAAATCGATAAAAAGAAATACACACCTAAACACATCATAGTAAGATAAAGATTACCAAAATAAAAGGGAATATCTTAAAAGCAGCAAAAAAGAAGACACTAATAACCTTCAAAAGAATGACGATTAAAATAATTGTTGAGACTTCGGGCAAAATGGCGCTCTACACAGAAGCACCAAGCTGTCCCTCCACAGCAAAGATCCGAAAAACTAAGCCAAACAGAGAAAACAGCAATCCTGAAACCCTAAAACATCAAACGAAGAGATAAAGAACTCAGCCAAAAACCAAATGGAGTGAGAAAATTGACAGATATTGGAGAGCGAAGAAACATTCATGCAGAGGTCCCCTATCAACTAACACAGCACGGAACCACCATCTTGAACTCTTATCGGAGACCAGCAAACAGGGTACAAAAAAGCATCTTCACGGAGCTTCCAGCAGGAGACAAAACAACTGGTAATTTGAGACATACGCTTTGCCACCTCCCACCCTTCTTCACCCCCACCAGGCCTCCTCTGCTTCCCACGGCCACAATCTCTTGTCCAGAAAGCACCAGCTGCTTGGATTCCACCCACCCGAACGGGCTGGCTCTCTGAGTGCCATTTTTTGGCTGCTGGTGTTGCTTTTTTCCACTTATTTTGATATCTTCCTTACCTCTCACCACCACCCCCTCCTTTCACTCAAATACCTGGCTCCGTGTGCCAGCTTTGCTTCTTCCTGAGGGACTACAGAGCTCTGTTCGAGTGTGGAGCTGCTTCCCGGTCTAGGCTGCCACGCTGGTGGGATCCCAGGGCTTTTGTTCATTTGTTTGTTTTGAATTGTTTGTTTGTTTTCTTTTCCTTTAGTTGAGTTGGGAGCCCATTCTGGCCAGGCGGTGCTGCGTGACTTGGAACCTACCCTCTCAGCTTGCACAGACCTGCAGAGGGATCCCTGAGAGCATTTTTTTCTCCTTTGGGATTTTTTTTTTTTTCCCTGATTTTTGGGGGCTCTTCTTCTTCTTTTTTTGATTTGTTTTGTTTTCTTTTCCCTCTATTTCCCTTTTTGTCTTTCTTCATTACTCAGTTTCTCATCTCTCTATATGTTCTTTCTCTTTCTGTTCCCTGAATACATGGCATTGTATACCTCTACACCTTCTAGCCAGGCTGTACTGCAACACCTGAGAACAAATTCCCCAGACCTCATAGCTGCACCAGTGGGATCACTGTGAACTTTGATGTTCTTTTCCCTTTCTGATTTTTATTTATTCATTCTTTTCTTTGTTTTTCTTCTTCTTCCCCTTTTTGTTTTTCTCCATTTCATAGTCTCTCATCTCTCCACTCCAACAACAAGCTACCCTAACATTCTTTTTTGTTTGTTTGTATGTTTTTGGCTGCTGTTCCTCTCTCCTGTCTCCCATATCCATCTTAGCTCCACACATAAGAATCTCCCCACTACATCCTGCCTACCTGCAGCATGTGCTTAAATCACACCACCAAACAGCACAAGCACAGCCTACTGGAACCTGCCGTGCACTAACTAACGACCCACCATGGTGGCTGTAGTAAGTGCTACAAACAAACCATCCCAGTAAATCCTCTTCAGCTAGACCTGCCCTGCAGTACCATATCTGAGTGACTGACCCTGCCAATTGGAGGAGGAGGTGAAAAGTATTGTGCCCACAGATGAGCAAACAACAAAGAACACACAGCCCCCCTGCTCAGACATAGCTAAATTTAAAAAAAAAAAAAAAAGGATGAAACAAACAAATCTACAATCAATAAACGAGACAAATAACTACTGAATGCCCCAAAGACAGCAGATAATATCAAAACATTTACAAAAACAGGACAGGATGGTTCCAGTAGGCATCCAAAATAAAACACCAGATGACTTTCCGGTGGAAGAAAAGGCACTAGAACTACCTGCTAGGGAATTCAAATCTCTAATACTCAGAATTCTCCAAGAGCTGAAGCAAAAAGCAGACAAAAATGAGGAAAAAATAGACAAATTCATGGAAAATACAGACAAAAAATTGGAAGAATTCAGGAAAATAATGCAGAAACAAAATGCCAAAATAAATTCACAACTAGAAATTATACAGAAACAACAATTAGAAATCCAAAAGATAAACAACAAGATTTCAGAAATGGACGGTGTCATAGAAGGGCTGAGAAGCAGATATGAAATGGTGGAAGACAGAATCAGTGGAATTAAAGACAAACACTTGGATACAACACTGTTTCAGGAAAACTCAGAAAAAAGAACAAAGAAAAATGAAGAGACCCTGAGAGTTATATGGGATACAATCAAAAGCAAAAATTTGCAAGTGATTGGAGTTCCAGAACAGGGGGAGAAAACAGAAAAAACAGAGAGGACGATTGAAGAACTACTGACAGAAAACTTCCCCAATATCATGAAAGATGAAAAGCTCTCCATCCAAGAAGCTCAACGAACCCCGTACAGGATAGACCCCAAAAGAAAATCACCAAGGCATATCATAATCACACTCGCAAAAACCAAAAACAAACAAAGAATCCTGAGAGCAGCTCGTGAAAAACAAGAAGTCACATGCAGAGGAGAAACAATAAGACTAAGCTCAGATTATTTGGCAGAAACCATGCAGGCAAGAAGGCAATGGGATGACATATATAAAATCTTGAAAGAAAAAAATTGCCAGCCAAGAATAATATATCCTGCAAAACTCTCATTCAAATATGATAGTGAAATTAGGTCATTTCCAGATAAACAGAAATTAAGGGAATATGTAAAAGTCAAACAAAACTTACAAGAATTATTAAAGGGAGTTCTTCGATCTGAGAACAAACAACTTCAGCTCACAAACACAATCTAGGACACAGGATTGTACCAGCCAGATACCAATCTAGGAAATGAACTCTAGAGAACTATCCAAAACCAGAAGAAATACAACAGGGAATCAGAGCAGTTAATCAGTGAATGACAACAACATCAAAACAATAAAAGGGGGAATAAACGGCATAGGTATAGAACTTTCTAATGGAGAAGAAGGCAAGGCAATACCAAGTAATGGTAGACTGCTTCAAAGTTAGAAAGATAAGGGTGAAATTCATGGTAACCAAAAAGAAAGTTAACAAACGTACTCATAAAAAAAAAGAGGAAAAACATAAAGTCTTAGCAAAAACAAAACCTACAAAAACAAAAGAAATGAAAAAAAAATTCCACAAAAAAAGTAACTCAGCACAGGAGAGTAAGAAGAACAAACAAAACGTCAGCATCACAGAAAAAAGCATTACAAAATGAAAGCAACAAACTCACATCTATCAATAATTACACTGAATGTAAATGGACTCAATGCACCCATAAAGAGATGGAGAGCAACAGAATAGATAAGAAAACAGTATCCATCAATATGCTGTCTACATAAGACACACCTTAGAAACAAAGATGTGAATTTATTAAAAGTCAAAGGTTGGAAAAAAATATATCAAGCTAACAACTACAAAAAGAGCAGGAATGGCAATACTAATCTCAGATAAAATAGACTTTAAAACAAAATCCACCATAAAAGACGAAGAAGGATACTATATAATGATTAAGGGGACGATCCATCATGAAGACATAACCATAATAAACATCTACGCACCCAGTGACAGGGCTCCAACATCCATAAAACAAACTCTAACAACACTGAAAAGAGAAATTGACAGTTCCACAATAATAGTAGAATACTTCAACACACCACTCTCAGTAAAGGACAGAACATCTAAGAAGAAACTCAGCAAAGATACAGAAGACCTAAAGGCCACAGTCAGCCAACTTGACCTCATAGACATATATAGAACACTCCATCCAACTACTGCAAAGTACACATTCTTTTCCAATGGTCATGGAACGTTCTCCAGCATAGACCACATCTTAGGCCACAGAGCAATCCTCAACAAGATCCAAAACGTTGAGATAATTCAAAGTGTCTTCTCTGACCACAATGCCATCAAGGTAGAAATTAACAACAGAAAGAGCAAGGAAAAAAATCAAGTACATGGAAACTGAATAATACCCCGCTTACACATCACTGGGTAATAGAAGAAATCAGAGATGGAATCAAAAAATTCCTAGAATCGAATGAGAATGAAAACACATCATACCAAAACCTTTGGGACACAGCAAAGGCAGTCCTCAGAGGACAATTTATAGCAATAGATGCATATATCAAAAAAGAAGAAAGGGACAAAATCAAAACATTAACTACAGAACTCAAACAAATAGAAAGAGAACAGCAAAAAAAAAAAGCCCACAGCCACTGGAAGAAAGGAAATAGTAAAGATCAGAGCAGAAATCAATGAAATGGAGAACAGAAAAACAATAGAAAGAATCAACAAAACCAAAAGTTGGTTCTTTGAAAGAATCAACAAAATTGAAAAATCACTGGCCAGACTGACAAAAGAAATACAGGAGAGGACGCAAATAACCCAAACAAGAAATGAAATGGGGGACATTACAACATACCCAACTGAAATAAAACAGATTATAACAGAATATTATGAAAAACTATACTCCAACAAATTGGAAAACCTAGAGGAAATGGATAAATTTCTAGAAACTCATGGCCTACCCAAACGACAACAAAGTGATGCTGAAAATCTGAACAGACCCATAACAAGAGAAGAGATTGAAAAGGTAATAAAAGAACTCCCAACCAAAAAATCCCTGGCCCAGATGGCTTCACTGGAGAATTCTACAAAACATTCAGAGAAGAGCTCGTACCAGTACTACTCAAGCTATTTCAGAGCATAGAAGAGGAAGCAACACTTCCAAATTCATTCTATGAAGCCAGCATAATGCTGATAACAAAACCAGGCAAAGACATCACAAAAAAAGAAAATTACAGACCAATATCTCTCATGAATATAGACGCAAAAATTCTGAACAAAATTCTAGCCAATAGAATTCAGCATCATATCAAAAAAATAATACACCACGACCAAGTAGGAGTCATACCAGGTATGCAACGATGGTTCAACATTAGGAAATCAATGAACGTAATCCACCACATAAATAAAAGGAAAGAAAAGAATCACATGATCATCTCAATTGACACAGAAAAGGCATTTGACAAAGTCCAACACCCATTCCTGATAAAAACTCTCAATAAAATAGGTATAGAAGGGAAAATTCTCAACATAATCAAGGGCATCTATGCAAAACCAATGGCTAAGATCATTCTTAATGGAGAGAGGCTGAAAACATTCCCCTTGAAAACATGAACAAGACAAGGATGCCCCCCTTTATCACCACTCCTATTTTAACTCTGTGCTTGAAGTTCTAGCTAGAGCAATAAGGCAAGAAAAAGAAATAAAGGGCATCCAAATTGGTAATGAAGAAGTTAAACTGTCCCTGTTGGCAGATGATATGATACTATACATAGAAAACCCTAAAGACTCCACGAGAAATCTACTGGAACTAACAGAAAGATTCATCAGAGTAGCAGGATACAAGATAAACATTCAAAAATCAGTTGGATTCTTATACACCAATAAGGAGAACGATGAAAAGGAAATCAGGAAAACAATACCATTTATAATAGCCCCTAAAAAGATAAAATACTTAGGAATAAATCTAACCAGGGATGTAAAAGACCTATACAAAGAAAACTACAAAACACTACTGCAAGAAACCCAAAGGGAACTATGTAAATGCAAAAACATACCATGCTCATGGATAGGTAGACTCAACATTGTGAAAATGACACTTCTACCCAAAGCAATTCACAAATACAACACAATCCCAATCCAAATACCAACAACATTCTTCAAAGAGATGGAAAAACGTATCATTAACTTTATATGGAAAGGGAAGAAGCCCGATAAGTAAAGCACTACTGAAGAAGAAGAATAAAGTTGCCTCACACTACCTGATTTCAGAACCGACTATACAGCTACGGTAGTCAAAACGGCCTGGTACTGGTACAACAACAGATACATTGACCAATGGAACAGAATTGAGAACCCAGATGTAAATCCATCCACCTATGGTTACCTGATCTTCAACAAGGGCCCAAAGTCCATCAAATGGAGGAAAAGACATTCCTTTTAACAAATGGTGCTGGCAAAACTGGATATCCGTCTGCAAAACAATGCGACAGGACCCATATCTCACGCCGTATACAAAAACTACTTCAAAATGGATCAAATACCTGAATATAAACCCTAAAACTATAAAGTTCACAGAAGAAAAAATAAGACCAAACTACAGGCCTTAATACACGGCATTAGCGGGATACAAACCATAACCATTAACGCACAAACCCCAAAAGATAAGCTAGACAACTGGGATCTTCTAAAAATCAAACACCTCTGCTCTTCAGAAGACTTCACCAAAAGAGTAAAAAGAGAACCTACAAACTGGGAAAAAAATTTTGGACAGTAGAAGTCAGACAAAGGTCTAATCTCCATAATCTACGAGAAAATCCAACACCTCTACAACAAAAAGACAAATAATCCTATTAAAAAATGGGCAAAAGAAATGAACAGACACTTCAACAAAGAAGACACTCAAATGACCAACAGATACATGAGGAAATGCTCACGATCACTAGCCATTAGAGAAATGCAAATTAAAACCACAATGAGATACCATCTCACCCTGCCATTACTGGCACGAATCAAAAACACTGGAAATAACAAATGTTGGAGGGGCTGCAGGGAGATCAGAACACTTATGCACCGCTCGTGGGAATGCAAAATGATACAATCATTTTGGAAAATGATATGGCACTTCCTCAGAAAGCTAGAAATAGACATACCATTCAATCCAGCAATCCCACTCCTAGGAATATATCCTAGAGAAATAAGAGTCGTCACTCGAATAGACATATGCACACCTATGTTCATGGCAGCATTGTTCACAACAGCAAAACGATGGAAACAACCTAGATGCCCATCAACAGATGAATGGATAAACTAACTATGGTGCGTACACACAATGGAGTATTATGCAACGAGAAAGAACAATGATGAATCTGTGAACCATCTCATAACATGGATGAAACTGAAGGACATTATGCTGAGTGAAATAAGTCAATCACAAAAGGACAAATATTGTATGAGACCTGTATTGTAAAAACTCATGAAAAAATTCACACGCAAAATGTAACAATCCTTGTTGGTTATCAGGGATGGGAGGGGTGGGGGCGGGAAATACTAAATAGGCAATAGATAAGTGGTATCTTGGGTGAAGGGTGAGACAGTACACAATACAGGGGAAAGTAGCACAACCTGTACAAGGAAAGGTCATGGAAGCCCCATAGACACATCCAAACTCCCTGAGGGACTGAGTTGCTGGGCGGAGGGCTGTGGGGACCATGGTCTCGGGGAACATCTAGCTCAATTGGCATGACACAGCTTATAAAGACAATGTTCTACATTCTACCTTGGTGAGTAGCATCTGGGGTCTTAAAAGCCTGTGAGCGGCCATCTAAGATACTCCACTGGTCTCATCCCTTCAGGAGCAAGGGAGAATGAAGAGAACAGGATACAAGGAAAAGATTAGTCCAAAGGACTAATGGACCACAGCTACCAAGGCCTCCACCAGACTGAGTCCAGTATAGCTAGACGGTGCCCGGATACCACCACTGACTGCTCTGACCAGGATTACAACAGAGGGTTCTGGACAGAGCTGGAGAAGGATGTAGAACAAAATTCTAACTCACCAAAAAAAAGACCAGATTTACTGGCCTAAAGGAGACTGGAGGAACCCTGAGAGTATGGCCTCCAGACACCCTTTTAGCTCAGTGGTGAAGTTATCTCCGAGGTTCACCTTTCAGCCTGGGAGTGGACAGCCCCGTAAAACCAAATGAGACTAACGAGGTACAGTAGTCCAGCGACAAGGGCCAGAAGGCAGAAGGGGACAGGGAAGCTGGCGATAGGGAACCCAAGGTTGAGTAAGGATACTGTTGATGTGTTGTGAGGTTGTTAACCATTGTCATAGGGCAACATGTGTAGTAACTGTTAAATGAGAAACTATTTTGTTCTGTAAGCCTTCATCTTAAGTGAGAATAACAGCACAATTGGAAGAGCGTAGTCAATGTCACTGAACTGTGCATGTAGAAATTTTTGAAATGGTATGTCTTTGGCTATGCGTATTTTCACCAAAAAAGGTTGAGAAGTTAGAGGGTTACATGTTGTGGGGTTGTTAACCAATGTCATAAAACAATATGTGTACTACTGTTTCATGAGAAACTATTTGTTCTGTAAGCCTTCACCTGAAGTACAATAAAATAAATAAGTAAATAATTGTTGATTTTTGAATAACAACGATATAAGCCATAAAATACTGGTCCTTTTGGTTTACTGAAACAAAATAATTGTCAACATCGAATTTTATTTCCAGTAGTGTATAATTCATAACATTTTCAATCAAGCAACGCTTGAGAAAGTTTATTACCAAAGGGCATAGTGGTTAAGAGCTAGGCTGCTACCCAAAAGGTCAGTGGTTGTAATCTACCAACCGCTCCTTGGAAAATCTGTGGAGCAGTTCCACTCTGTCCTATAGGGTTGCTATGAGTTGGAATTGACTCGACGGCAACGGGTTTATCAAACCAGTATTCTGAGGAGATAAGCATGCTCCTTGATCTGAAGAATCTTCAGTTCCAGTTGGAACTTGGAGCATCTACATCCATAAGCAAAGTCCAGTCCACAGCAAACCATCAAATTGCAGCAATCTACACTAGCTCAAGGTGTGAAACATTTTTCTCTTCATTCGGTCAGGTTCTGATCAGCTCATCCCTAGCCCCCGTGGGCTAGGTCAATGGGTACCAGCCATAGGCTTTGGAGTTCACACACCTTCTGGCACTTCAGGCCAGCCGGCCCTTTCTCTCTCTCTTTCATCTCTAGCCCCCATGGGCTAGGTCAAAGGGTGCCAATGAAGTATGTCTAAATTTAGCCCATCTCTTCACTGCTGTACCTCTTCCACTTCCACTCATCTCGTGGCCCCAGGTGGTCACTTCAAGCACGCATACCAGGCTTTCTACTCCTGGCTCACTTTAACCTCCAGTCCTGGAAGTGGGTTCTTCTGATGGGCACTGACTTCTCCTGCCGTGAGGTAACCAGCAACAAACCGCTTGCTCAAAATTCAAAAAGCAAAACAGTCTTTTTTGGTTTTTTTCCTAAAGGGCCTTCCTTCAAATACAAATCTCCTGCTCTCTCCGCAGTTCTGGATAGGTCTGCAAGTCTTTTCGCAAATATAGTCATTTTGAGGGAAAGATGTCCCTATGTGTTTGGGGAGGGGGATACCAAGTGTTCCTAAGGTAGGGCTAATATTCTATTTCTTAGTTTGAGTTAAGCAGCAGAGGATGTTTATGTTATCATTTTTGCATGAAGTATGCATATAATTTTAGACACTCATCAGTATAGTATATCCCAACATTTAAAAAATTACCATCAGGACTCTTTAAAAAGGAACTTTTTTAACATCATTGAGTAGTTACATGTTAGAACTGAATGGATGGAGCATGTTGAAGTAGTTGACTCCTTGAAATATCTCCTGTCCCTGATATTTTATTTAGCAAAACATACAACTGTTATATTCATTGAGTAAGGAGAAATATGGAGCCCTGGTGATGAAGTGGTTAAGAGCTCAGGCTGCTAACCAAAAGGTCGGCAATTCAAATCCACTAGTCGCCGCTTGGAAATCCTACGGAGCAGTTCTGCTCTGTCCTATAGAGTTGCTATGAGTCAGAATCTAGGCTCAGAACAACAACAACAACAACCAACCAACAAAGGAGAAATAATTGTGAGACATTTAGATGGTAGCAGCTGAAAGACTAGCATCTCAAAGAAGCAATATTCTTTGGACAAAACTGGCTTTTACCGAATGAACAGCCGAGATTTGGGGAGACTTCGTTTCAGTTCTCCTTTCCAAATATCATCATACCTGTCCTCACAGTTGTCTATTTCCAGTCTCCCAGGCTGGAGCCCTGACGGGGGTTCCATGGGTCACATTTTATGCAGCTTTTACACGTTGGCCAATGTCAGGCACCTAGGACTCTTCATCTCTGGCATTTGTGGCACTTGGAAGATAAGCTACAACAAATCAGGCTGGCTAAACTCCCCAATTCCATCTGGTACTGCTGCAGCATAGATAGATGCCATCATGTTTTAAAAAAGAAATCTGACTGGCAATGGTGTGTCTTGAGTCATGAAATGCGGGAGATGGTCACTCAAATAAGTAAGAGAGGAAAATCACTCAAAGCTTGTTATAATTTTGAGCTATTTTCATTTGATGTAATTTCATAGATCATATAGAACTGGTGCTACAAAACGAAATACACAGTATATAAATAGATCGTAGAAAAGCTTTGTGGCTTTCTCCAATAGTTACAACATGGCAACTGCTATATAAGATTTCTCCTGAATTTTAAGCATTTTGAAAAACTAAAATTGGTTTCTGTCCATTTCTCTGTCTTTTTTTGACCCTATCAAGAAATACCTTTCAAGTTTTCCAACACTTTTTCACTGATATGCAATGCTATGTGTTAAGCATGAAGAGGGCTTCGTAACTATCACCAGTTTGGAGCTCACAAGAGGTCAGGGAAATTGAAAGATGCTAGATTCAATTCTGTCTTCCAACCCCCTCTCCCAAGACAACCGCCCTTCTTTATCATGTCTGCACAAATCCCTGGCGCAAATATTGCATCAGGAAGTATCGTTGCACAAATTGAAGTCTGAACTTACCATATAAACTGAGGAAATAATATTCTATGGTGCCTGTGATGAAGTCAGTTTCTCTCATGCACTCTGCTATTTGACAGCTGACTTGGAGGCAGTGGAAACAAAAAAAAACTAAGTCTAGCAACGACTTTAAAATAATAAACCTTTACCCCCAAAGCTAGTCTCGCAACCAGTTTATATAAATGTCAGGGACAAAAAAAGACAAAAATAAATAAACTTGAGAGAATGCAAGAGGATAAGGTCGATACTAGCATAGCATGGTTGTACAAAGATCAAGTCCCACCCAATTAATGCAGACTTCCTTCAAAGATAGAGTTCATGGCTGAGAAATTAGGACAAAATGAGTAAAATTTATCTTTGTATTGGCAAGGCTTTATATGTAACCCTTATATGTGAGTTCATGTGCTGATGACAGAAAAAGAGAAAGCTTGTTAAGTCTGTAGGTGACACTAACTTGAGAGGATGCCTAGCAAAGGAGAGGACGGGAGAAGAATTAAAAATGTAGACATTGCCTGAGCAGTTGAAGAGAAGCAGACCATGGTTCAATAATACTGAGGTTAAGAAGATACAAGACACTGGGCTAAGGGCTTTAGATATAGTTTATCATTTTCTCTCATAATAAGGTCTTGAAGGAGATATCTTTACAGATAAGGACAATGTGAAATCCCAAAGAAGCAGGATCATCTATACCTGAAAGAGGCAATAATGCTATCATCAGGAAGTGTGGGCAGGAAATAAATACCTGTGATATAATAGTATTTCTTTAAAGGAAGTGGAGTTGGATTTCAAAGCTTAGAAAACAATTTCTACTGATCTAGTTTGCATACAGTTAACACACTCAACTGCTAATCAAAAAATGGGAGGTTCAAGTCCACCCAGATGTGCCTCAGAAGAACATCCTGGTGATCTACTTCTGAAAAATCAGCCATTGAAAAAACTATGGAACACAGTTCTACTCTGACATACACAGGGTCACCATGAGTGGGAATCCACTCGTGAGTAAGTGGAAAATTTCAGAATGTCAAGGGAGTTGGTTGAATATTTATTCTTCAGAGCTTTTGAGGGTGGAGATGTCACAGCCCAAAGAGTGCAGACATCTAGGAAATGCCAGCTTGATATGTCTATGGTATCTAGATATAGTACCAAGATCAAATGCACAGATTTAGAGTGGGGGTCAGCAAAGTATGACCCATGGGCCAAATCTGACTCCTTCTCCATTTTTGTACAGTTCACAAGAATGGTTTATACATTTTCAAATACTCGAAAATATATCAAAAGAAGAATATTTCATGACATGCATAAATAGAAAATTCAAATTTCAGTATCTATAAGTAATTTTTATTGGAACACAGCCATGCATGCTCATTCTTTTACATAGTATCTATGGCAGTTTTCACACTAAAAGTAGAGTTGAGTATGGCCTACAAAGCCAAAATATTTACTAGCATTGGCCTTTACAAAAAAACTTTGCCAACTTAGCTCTAAAGTCATTGGGTCTTGAATTCAAACCCAATTTTTGTCTAATTATGTGATCTTAAGAAAGCCACTTAATTTCTCCAAACCTTAGTATGTTCAACCTTCAATGTTACCTCCCTTGAAGGTTTATTACAAAAGAAAATGATAAACTATGTCTAAAGCACTTAATCTAGTATCTTGTACATAATAAAAGTTCAATAAATTACAGCTAGAGATATTCTACCCAGATAACTCTAATTCATGATCCAGCTTTACTGCCTATCATTCTTATAATATATCGTGGGTTTCCTAAGCCCATTCAAAATTTTTCAGTACCATTATCCTACTCAAGTAATTTCATTAAGTCATCATTTTCCTATAAAACAGCTAGTGTGTTGATGAGGCATAGTGTGGTAAAGAACTAACAACAATCATATATAAAGCTCTGTAAGGTATCAACTATGCCACATAAATCCATTCAGAAAATACTTACTGGGATCCCACCATGATCTAAGGACAGCCTCAGGTGCTGCCCTGGGTCTTCACAATGCAGAGTCTGCTGGTTGCCTCCCAACAGTCACTCTCTTCTTCGTTCTCACTGATAGAACTTCAATTTTGTAAGGGGCAGCAATGTGCCCAGCTTAAAAAATAAAAATAAACACTACACTCCCCTGCTTCCCCTGAGGGTAGGGATGATTTTGGTAATGAGAAATACGTAAAGGTCACTAGGCGAGGCTTCCATTTTGGGCTGGATTGTACTTCCTGTTGTTTGCTCTTAGTCCTCGCCCTTCTTCCTACCTGAACTGTGTACATTATGGCTAGAGCTCCAGCACTCATTTTAGGGTTATGAGGGAAAGGCTAAAATATCTGCAGAAATCTAGGCCTTAATATTCTTGAGTTGCTTAACCACTACCAGCAACTCTCTACCTCAAGACTTCTTGCTAAATCAGAAAAATAAAGCCCTTAATTTGTCTTTTAGTTTCTCTATTTCTTGTAGCTAAATGCAACTCTAACTAATACATTCACCCTCAAGAAGTTCTTTGATCCACATACTTCCTTAGGCCCATGCACCCAAACATCAGGGTTGCAGTTTAGCCATTTTGATCCACTTGTTAACATTTGTGCCTGAGCATCATTATGTAATCAACTGGCACCAGTCATGCAAAGTCCTTGAGTGACCAGAAAAAAAAGATAAAAAATGGGGTATGTTATTTCTTGGAGAAAAGGAATTTGAGATGCTGAACTTCAAATAAGACTTCTTGCCATGCTGACTACTGACAATTGGTGATCTTAATTGACAGCATCCGTGATTCGGGAGCTTGAACTCTGCGCTACAAATCAGCAGTACAACTGTATTAGCACTTAAAGAAATTTTAAATGGAAACTTCAAACTTTGTAAACCTTGTGTTCACCCACTCTGGAAACATTCTCCCTTACAAAGACTAGATTAAATGGCAAGGAGGCTTTATTGATGTCAAGTTCATTTAAGTCACAACTTGTGTAGGCAGGCTGCTGATGTTAGTTGCATTTATATGTGCCCAGTCGTTGTCATTAATACGATCCTATTGCCTTTATTTAAACAGCTTACATTTGAAGTCAATAGAAGTGAGTAGGAGACTTAGTTGTGTTTTCTGTTAGTGATCAGTAAGGGATATATAAATTTTGTCAATCTTTTAGTTTATTTATTTGCTATCTGAATAGATCTGTCATCCACAAAACTCAAGCAGTGAAATAACCAGAAAAAAAAAAAAAAAACAACCAAGCCCGTTGCCGTCAAGTCGATTCTGACTGATAGAGACCCTACAGGACAAAGTAGAACTGCCTCGCAGGGTTTCCAAGGAGCAGCCAGTGGATTCAAACTGCCGACCTTTTGGTTAGCAGCCGAGCTCTTAACCTCTGCACCACCAGGGAACAGAATCAATATTTTTGCTTGGTAAACCAAAAAATGTAGCTCTGCTTTCATAACCATTGGAAATAAACTTATAACCTTAACTGAAAAGGGGGAAAAGTTATCTACACAACTTTGCTGCCCACCTTTAATAACAGTGAGAACATACATTGATTTGTAAATCATTCATTAAATCTCTGAAGATTATATTTTTAAACGCGCTTCAAAGAGAAGAAAAGCAGCAGCTACACATTTTTAATTAATAGCAAAAACAAAATAACAGCCCGTATCCTCTTGTGTTTACACTGGGTGTAACCTTGGTTTTTCCCTACCAAGGGAGCCTGGTGCTTTGAAATCCAAAGCAAGGTTTTTTTGTGGTTATGACATTTCCCATGACGTTTACTAACAAATCAATCTGGCTTTTAAAGCACTGAAAACAGGGACTTGTGAATGAGAAACCATAATAAGGCTTCAAGCCAACAAAGTTACTTTGATTTTTCCCTCCAAAACTTTGACAAGTTTTATCTGAAAAGGGATCTGACTAGTTATACTTCAAAGGCTAGGGCCATCGAAGAGGCTTTTTATTAACAGCAGGGTTATTTAATTCCCCTGGGACTTTGGATATAATCAAGTTACATAGTGAACACCGAGTAAAAATTTAATTTAGTCTTGTCTTCATCAGACCCAAGGGATGCAACAGGAAAGACGGAAACTACTGTCTCAAAGGCGTGGAGATAGGAGGTAAGAATGTGACCAGAGGGAGCAACTAAGGATTTCTGCAACACCTCAAGCAGTATCTCAGCTCTAAGGTACAAAACAATGTGGGTCTTGTTTGGGTTTTTGTTTTTCTCTTAAAAGTTTCTTTAATTCAGATAAACCTTAAGAAATATTCTACCGGTGACTTTGGGAACTCAGGAATCACTGGCAGTTGCATTCAGAACCCTTGCTGACAATCATCAGACCCAAGTCAACTGGTTTAAGATTATCTCACTAAATAATTAAAGATTAATTAGTATGGGGAAATATAATAAGAAAGTTCAGTCCCACACCTTATTTGAACTCGCTGTGTAACCTTAGCAAAGCACTTGAGACTCTCTTAAGCTCAATTTCTAACCTCACAGGATGTATTATAAGGGCTAGAAGACCTAATCAACATAAAAGGGATCAATCGGCCCTGGCGGCGCAGTGGTTGGTTAAGAGCTCAGCTGCTAACCAAAAAGTCAGCAGTTGGAATCCACCAGCTGCTCCTTGGAAACCCTATGGGGCAGTTCTACTCTGCCCTATAGGGGTGCTATGAGTCAGAATCAGCTCCACTGCAACGGGTAGTTGGTATCATCTACAAGAAGTCTCTGGGTGGTGCAAATGGTTAATGCACTGGCTCGCTGCTAACAGAAAGGCTGGAGGTTCGAGTCCACCCAGAGGCACCTCAGAAATAAGGCCTGGTGATCTACTTCCAAAATATCAATTATTGAAAACACTATGGGGGCACAGTTTTACTCTGACATACATGACATCATTATGAGTCAGAACTGACTCTACATTAACTGGTTTTATCATCTACAAAGTAGCTTACACTTGACAGTCACTATTTTCTATTAGATCAGTGGTTGCCAAGTCCCTATCTCTCCCAGGAATTTCTTATAATTACATATCCCATTACATATACAGGGATGTATCTCAACATCCACAATACATTCTGTGAAATAGGATGTTATGTGATTTCGATACAGTGTGGACACTATATTATGTACAGGACAGAGGTGTATAATGGTCATCGGTCCGGCCCAGGACCTGCGATGCTGCCACTGCTGTTGCCAAGCAGAGGTCCTTTGAAAATTTGGGCTCTGCCACCATGGGTTCTTCAGGTCCTGGTCTCGAGAGCCTCGCCTGGCGCCCACTGAGGACCCAGTCCAGCAAGCAGACTCCTGGCCTCGCTGCGCTGCTGGCTCCCTTCCCTTCCTCCCTCCCTGCCTGCCTTCTCCATCTCCTTTAAACCCGTTGCCATCGCGAGCCTATAGGACAGAGTAGAACTGCCCCATAGGATTTCCAAGGAGTGGCTGGTGGATTTGAACTGCCAGGCTTTTGGTTAGCAGCCAGGCTCTTAACCACTGCACCACCAGGGCTCCCTATCTCCCCTAATGGGGTTTAAACTCTTCCAGCCCTGCCTGCCCCAACTCGGACTGCTTGGTGGCCGCCACCGTGGGAGGAACCGTGGCCTCGGCCCAGGCATCACGTGCAGCGCACCCGGTCCAGGTGGGGCGGTGGCCTTTGCGGGGCATCCCCCTCTGTGGCTCCAGCGGCTTCTGCAAGGAAGGTCCCTGCCTGAGGTGAGCTCTGTGGGACAGGCAGCCATAGACGGGCATCGGACTCCCTCTCCCTGCCGCTCCTCCCCTGGGGGAGAGGCGGGACCAGAGAGCGGCTGATAGATCAGATCTTGCTACTGAACAAAGTACATCCCTACAACTCATTCTCCCATTGGGATAAAGTTATGGAACCACGGAAGTATACGCGATAGGACATTGCAGGAAGGGCGGTTAAACTACTTGTACCTGTACATATTCTGGGAGATTCTGCCATACCCAGAAGTCTATATTTGAAAGTTCTTCAGGTCATTCCGTTGTGCAGCCATGTTTGCAAACCACTGCAACTAGATTACGAGTTGAATGATGGCAGAGGCAGTGTTTTACCACCTTTGAATGCCCTGCATCTAGCATAGGTGTCTACCCCAGAAGAGATTCTGTGTAAATGAGTGCTACATGAACAGATGATAAAAACACTCATAATTAGCAACAACAAAGTATGAATTAGAATTTGCTATAAACTAACAAAGAATCTTTTACATATATTAACTTATTTAATCATTTCAAAACAGGCTAAAGACATTAATGGCTTGCCCAAGATCACACAGCCAGCAAGTTCCAGGGCCAGGGATCAAACCTAAGTTTACAAGGTTATGTGATGATAGCTCGAATTTATTTACTATACCATGGCACTGAAAAATACTCCTGCTAGCAACAGATCCAGAGTTATTACTGCAGTCCATCTAAAACAGGATCCAATCTGTAAAAATATGAAGGTGATCTGTCTAGAAACAACTTGCTTGTTAACACTGTTATCAAATGCATACTGATATTTCCTGTACCCAGATCCCAATTTGCTAACTAATGAGATAAACATACTCGTGGCTTCATTAACATCTAAAAGAAATGCATGCATTAAATATAGTGTTGGATTTTATATTTTCAGAATTAAACCAAACATTAAATACAAAATATGTTTATAAACATATGTGGATTTATTCCTACAAAACACATTTAAAAAATGTAAATGATATCTACTCAAGCAGAGACTAAATTTACCCAGTGTCACATGGGACATCACTTTTAAGTAGTCCAAAAACAAAGAATTCAAAGACATTTGAAAATAATCTGTCAAATGAAGCACTACTCCGATATCTTTTAAATGAGGAATGAATCTCCAACGTCAGAGATTTCTACAGAGTAAGGTTCTGCTAAGTTTCAACAATATTAAGTTGAGACATCCCAATTTCTTCTTGGTAGAGAACTTCATTGCCATCATTTTCTCCAGCAAAGAAAAAAAATGAACACTCTAAACACTCTGGACAAAATTTGTGTTTTGACAAGTTTTACAATCTAGAGCTGCCACATACAGTCCCTCAAGACGGTCACTGCCCAAGTCTAGAGAGTGTCATTCACATGCGCCACAATGTGAATTGCACGCCTGAAGTCATGTGACACTTCTTCATAACTAGGGGATACATTTTTACTCCAAATTTTACTACTAGGAAAAAACTGCCTGATCCCCAACCCATGGTATATCACTAAGTGATCTTAAAGTTTGTATATGGGGTGGGGGGAGATGGGGGCACCAACAATTAAGAAGCTATTATTGTTGTTGTTATGGTTAGCTCCCTGACTCATGGCAACCCCATGCACAATGGAATGAAATACTGCCTGGTCCTGAGGGTTTTCATTGGCTGATTTGCAGAAGTAGATCATCAGATCTTTCTTCCTAGTCCATCTTAGTCTTGAAGCTCCACTGAAATCTGTGTAGCATCATAGCAACAGTCGAGCCTCCACTGATAGCCAGATGGTGGCTGTGCATGCAGAGGCAGAATATGAAAACATGCTGAATAAAGGAGGTAATACTATTAAAAGAATTGCAATCTTAGATAGCGTAAGCTCCTTAAAGGTTGTGAATTCTGTGCTTATATTCCCAGCATGTACACCATCCACTCAATCAGCCACAGATGATTAGACTCACCTTGAGGGGAGTGCTGTATAAGGTTCTATTTGGCATTATAAACAAACACATTACAACCGTGTTCTCATATTCTCTTTCTCTCTTTCTCTCTCCCAACTTTTTCACTGAGTGAGCCAGGAGTTTACCCTGTCTCAAAATTAAAGCTTCGTTACTTAAAAAAAAAAAAAAAAATTAAGTTTAGCATATACATCTTTCTAAAATTTATCAGAAACTCTTCCCAGCTTCTTCAACAGAGTATTTGGTCTTGTTTCTTCCTTTATAAAACAAAAGATTTGGACTATGTGGACTTCAAGGTGCGCCTTGACAATTTTCCTGAATGCCCTGAGTTGTTGCTTTCATCCTGAATGCTGACTCTGTTCTATGGCACACTGAGGCTGTCAGGTCAGAGGCTGCTGAGGTTTATGGGACTCTTTGGCAGCACATAAAATGGCACCTGGTGGCTATGCCTGTGGAATTATTGGCTTACTTCTGTAAGTCTGTTCTTCTCTTGCAGTCAGACTGTCAGAAGCTACATCTTGCTTTCAACATGGTTACATCCCATTGCCCTGACTGATTTTCCACTTTAAATCACCTGAACACTTAAAATTAGACAACCAAGCCTGCTAAAACTCTGTGAAAAGAGGTTTGCCCAGCGCAGTGTTAAATTTTCTTGAGAGAAAAGAGACTTAATAACATCTGTGTTACCTACTCATCATCAGAAAACCTCCCTTTCTTCTTTCTGTTTTGGTTTCGTTTTTTAGAAGAAGTAACTTGTCCCCTTCTCCCTATTTGCAGGTTAGTGGAAGGGACTATCCCCAGCTCCTCTGAGCCACCCTCATCTGGGACTTTTGCATGGTTGGCCATATTTTACTAGAGATTTAAAAAGCCAAGGTCATATCCTACTTCCTCTTTTATTTCCTGTACCTAAGGGTAGGAGGATCTCTCCTCTTATACTTTGTCTTCACAAAGCAAACCTATTTGACTCTTTGGAAAAGTGGATCTTTTCCAAACCTCTCTCTCTCTCCTTGCAGTCAAGGCTGAGCATGTGAGTCAGTATTGGGTTCAGGGGAAGACAGCATGCTCCATTTGTACTAAGCCTGTGGCTACAGCTCCCCAGAGAAGCTCTGTAAGAGCAGAGTGGGGGAGAGCAGGAAAGGGCGGGGAGGAATAAGAAAAGTAGGTGTTGCTGTATCACGTGATTTTCCATTCAATAGTAAAGCTGATGTTTTATTTCCTTTTTGTCTGTTGATCCTTGGATATATAGCTACCTGGGCCAAGAACCCCAGAGGGAAAAGGAGTGATAAGTTATCTCCAGGTAAAAGAAATATTACTGTGGAATCATTGCGGTGAGCGAAGTGGGAGAAACCTATTATTTAAATGGGATTCCTAAGCTTAAAGTCAGCTAGATAGTAAAAAAAAACCAACTTCTCATTTGGAACAAATGTATTTAAGTTTCTCCATATTACTAATTTGCTTTGATACTAGCCATTTACAGTTAAGAATTCTAAGAAAGAAATAAAACATTAAGCACACACACACACACTCCTATGGAATGTTAAGCTTAACACTGTGAGATAGATACATACCCAATGCAAAAATATCTATTGCTATTTACTCATCCCAAACATTTTTCTTTTCTGTTTTTTTTTTTTTTTTAAAGAAGCCTGCTACATAATCTTGAATGCAGTTTAGAAAATTTGCACTACACTTGGAGACTAATTTTAAGGATTGAAAAAATATAGATAAAATTATGTAAAAGGAAAGATGCGTTATTTTGCTGAAACCTAAAATTTGAAACGCATTATGTTAAAATACTTGCAGTTTTTCTAGATGTTCTGTTAAGTGGCTTTTCCTAACTGTGACCCCATGTCACATAGCTGGTCTGAAATGAGGCTTAAAGCACTTATACCTAAAAGCTATGGGACTTGAAACACTTACTGATGAAGATCAAAGACCACAGCCTTCAGTATGGATTACACCTAAACCTAAAGACAACAAAAATCCTCACAATTGAACCAATAAACAACATCATGATAAACAGAGAAAATATTGAAGTTGTCAAGGATATCATTTTACTTGGCTCCACAATCTACGCCCATGGAAGCAGCAGTCAAGAAATCAAACAATGTATTATTGCATTGGGCAAATCTACTGCAAAAGACTTCTTTAAAGTGTTAAAAGCAAAGATAACACTTTGAGGACTAAGGTGCACCTGGCCCAAGCCATGGTATTTTCAATTGCTTCATATGCATGCAAAAGCTGGATGACAAATAAGGAAGACCAAAGAAGAATTGATGCCTTTGAATTACGGTGTTGGCAAGAATATTGAATATACCATGGACTTCCAAAAGAACAAACAAATCTGTCTTGGAAGAAGTATAGCCAGAACGTTCCTTAAAAGCGACGATGGTAAGACTTTGTCTCAAGTACTTTGGACATGTTTTCAGGAGGGGCCGGTCCCTGGAGAATCATGCTTGTTAAAATAGAGGATCTGCAAAAAAGAGGAAGACTCTCAAAGAGATGGACTGACACAGTGGCTGCAACAGTGGGCTCAAACAGAGCAATGAGTGTGAGGATGGCGAAGGACAGGACCAGGCAGCCTTTCCTTTGGTTATACATTGGGTCGTTATGAGTCAGAAGCAATTGGACGGCACCTAACAACAACATGAGACTTGATACAAAGTTTGCTGCTGCTACTCAGAAACAAACCCCAGGTGTCCTAAAACTAGCTTGGGGAAAATCCCACACTCTGCCTTTTTTGTAAGTCGCAGAGGACAACATGAAAGAAAGGGAACAAAATGGTACCTGGACTCAGGAACTCTCAAAACTCTCTTCCAAGAGTCATCTTAAATACATGATTTAAGCTCCTGCTACATGACCAACTTCTCTTTGGTCACTTTAAAGAGAATACAGACCGTGCATCTGAGCATTAGCCTCATATTTCTTGTGTGTTTCGTCTTTTCCTATATATTTTCAGTGGGGTGAAATAGTTTGCAGTTCCAAGTGTATGTGTTGGCCCTGCCATTGTTCACTCTGTCCAGCCCAACACACCACCATCTAAAACTGAATATGATTTACTTTCATTTTGTTCTCAATAAATTGACATTCATTTTGAGCACTTCTCTGGTTATATTACCCTATAAATCTCCTGAGGTCACAGGTCAAATCATGCCCCCAGCCCCACACATGTTCTAACACATTCCACTGAGTGCAACAACTAAAAATTTCCACTTCCTAGAAACCACTGATTTCTGATCCTTTGCCAGGAGCCACTTTCCCTGCAGGCTTTCACTTAATACATTTGAGTACAACTATTGATCTTTAACTGGAATACATTCCTCTGGACTAAACTGCTGCCAGGTGGAACTTTGGTAATAGACCCTTTGGACATCTGCAAGAAGGACATGATCATTCTCTGGGTAAATAAATTCCAGTCCCTTAATTACTCATCTGTGTAACTACTGACATTTTTATTTCCCCTCCCAAATCTTTTTTTTTTTTTTTTTAATCTATGAGAATAGCCCAATGTTATGGCATCTGGTAGTTTTCTATGTATTATTCATAGATCAAAAATGGTTGAAATAATAAACTCTGCATCTGTGTAAATTATTCCAACAATAATTAATATTCATTGGAGCCATCATTGGATATTCATTAATATTTCAAAAGCCCATTTGACAAAATCTGTCAATCTTTTTCCTTCTCTGCCCTTTGTGCTATTGTTGTCATATACTTTATTTCTACATAGCTAGAAACTCTATAATACATATGTATCATTGTTGCTTCAGTAGATGTGCTTATATATTTACCCATAGATTTTCCTCTCCAGTTTTCTTCATTCCTTCCTGCAGTTCCATGCCTCCCTTCTCGAATCCTTTTCCTTCGGTCTGAAGAACTTCATTTGATAATTCTTGTTCTACTAGTGTGCTGGCAATGAATACTTGCAACTTTTGTTTATCTGAAAATATTTTTATTTCTCTGATTTTTTTAAGAAGTTTTTCAGTGGATATAGAATTCTAGATTGGCAGGTTTTTTGTTTTGTTCCTTGGTATTTCCATTGTTTTCTTTCTTTCATTAGTCTGTTAAAATGTGAGCAATAAATATTCTTGTGACTCCACTCAAAGTAATGTCTCTTTTTTCTCTGAACGCTTTTAAGAGTTTCTTTTTATTTGTGATTATCAGTAATTTAAATATGATGTGCCTCAGTGTGCTTTCCTTTTCTCAGTTGGGGTTTACTGAGTTTCTTGAATCTGATTTTTATCAGTTTTCAAAAATTCTCAGCCACCATCTCTTTGAATATTTTTCTGCCATTCTTCTCCTTGCCTTTTAGGACTCCAATTACCCAATGTTTACAGCATTTTATTGTGTCTCAAATAAATCTTTTTTCTTTTTTCTGTTCTTTTCATTCTTTTTTTTTTTCTTCCTGTGTTTAAGTTTGAGTAGTATCTATTGAACTATCTTTTGATTTCACTAAGTCTATCTTCTGATACCTCCAATCTGTTGTTAATCTGACCCAATCACTTCTTAATTTTTGCATTAATAAAATATCCACTTACTTCTCTTTGGTAGTTTGAGACTATATGTTGGAATTCTCCATTTTTTTAAATCTTTTGTTACCCATATATTTATTTTCTTTAACATATCACTTGCAGTTAATGTTTTTGCCTTCTAACCCCACTGTTTGGATCATCTGTGTATCTGCTTCTATTGTCTATTTTTCTCTTGATTTTTCTTACCTCTTCACTTGTCTTTCAAGTTTTCATTCATATATCAAATCTTGTATATTAAAAATAAAATAGAGAATGAAGCTGAACATCTTTTCCACAGAACAGATTTACCCTTTCCACTGTTAGACCAATAGTTTAAGGGGCTGGTGACTTAATCCAATAAGAAACTGAGCTAGATCAGGGATCATTTGCATATTCTGTATGATTCAGTTCATGTCCAGATTTAAATGTCTCAAGAGCAAGTCCTGTTTGTAGTATGTTTGTTTCAGGTCTCTCTCTCCAGTGGGATTTTGCTACCTTAGCAATAAGAGAGTTATGAGATTTCACTCTGCCTTTCCAGGCCAAAATTAAATTTAATTATATAAACATTGTAATTTTTATCATTAACCCACTAAATCCTCCCAACAACCCTATGAAATGATTACTATTATAATTTCTGTTTTACCTATTAGAAAACTGAGGAACAGAATGATTAAAAACTTTCCCAAGATCATACATCTAGTAGAAGCAGAGCTAAGATTTGAATAAAGGAAGTTTAGTTCTAGAGCCCATGTTCTTAACCATTAAACCAAAAAAAAGAAGAAAAAAAAAAACCAAAAACCTATTGCTGTCAAGTCAATTCTGACTCATAGCAACCCTATAGGACAGAGTATAACTGCCTCAAGGGTTTCCAAGGAGCTGCTCATTGATTCGAGCTGTCAACATTTTGGATAGCAGCTGAGCTCTTAACCACTGCACCACCAGGGCTGACAGGGTCCTTGGTTTTGGTTTTTTAATGTTCTATTCATTCCATCTTTAAACTAAGACCAGATTTTATAAATGTCTTCTACAAATTTAGTTTTCATGATTGTTGTGGTTGTTGTTTTAATTTTTTTCTTCTCTTTATTTTTTTTTTTTTGTTGTTGTTAGTGAAGTCAGAGAAATAAAGAAGAAGAAAAAGATTCAGAGAACAAGAGCTAGATCCTCAAAAAATTAAAAAGGATAAAGAAAACGGGGTGCAAACTAGCATCTACATCTTTTTTATTTTTTTGCTAAAATATTTTAAAACTCTTTATCTTCTCACAAATATAAATGTTATGAGAATGTCACTGACTGCTGTTTAGCCCCGAAGATTTTTAAACCAAGGGCCTGATTGCCTGGGCTCATTAGCCAGTTGTTATCTATGCCTGCAACAGAAAGACAATATAATATTAACAATAAAATGTGGAAATAGGGGAAATTGCTTGTGTTAATTTTTTCAAATGACCGAGTAAAGGAAAAACAAGTTCCAGATAATTTCAACGTTTTAAAATTGTGCCTTATTTTTATCAAATTGAAAAGCCACTAGAATCTCAAGTCCATAATATAGCAAAGGAGAAGTGAATCATAATGACTTGAAAATTAATTAGCCCTTAATTATTTTATAAAGCTTTTCTCATGCATTATCATATGTGATTTTAGTTTCCCCTAAGGTAACTCGCGTAGGTGTGTCAGTATTTCCATTTTGTTGTTGTTGTTGTTAGTTGCCCCCCAGTTTGCTCCTACTCATGGGGACCTTATAACAGAACAAAGCGTTGCCTGGTCCAGCACCATCTTCGTGATCATCACTTTATTTGAGTCCATTGTTGTGACTATTGGATCAATCCATCTCACTGGGGGCCTCCCTCACTTTTGCTGACCTTCCTCTTTACCAACCATGATATTCTTTTTTAGTGATTGTTCTTTCTTGATGATGTGTCCAAGGTAAGCAAGACAAAGTCTCTCCATCCTCACCTCAAAAGAGCATTCTGATTGTATTTCTTCTATGACTAATCCCTTCATTCCCCTGGCAGCCCATGATATATTCAGTATTTTTCACCAGCACCACAACTGAAATATATCAACTCTTCTTCTGTCTTCCTTTTTCATTGTCCTGCTTACACATGCAGATGAGGTGATGGAAAAGATCATGGCTTGGGCCAGGTGCACCTTAGTCATCAAAGTGATATCTTTGCTTTTAAAAACCTTAAAAGGGTCTTTTGCAGCAGATTTGCCAAATGCAATATGTCATTTGATTTCCTGACTGCTGCTTCCATGGACACTGATTATACAGATGAGGAAACAGAGGCCTAGAGAGATTAAGTGACTGACTCAAACCTATACACGTAAGAGCAGAGTGGCCCAGTTGCATATCTGGTTCTTCACGTGCTCTTTCAAGTGTCCCAAGGGAGAGAAACCTGTATCTGATCTCAAAAAGTTTAGAACAACTTCAAACTTTGGACTCAGGTTCCTCTGAATCTAGAATCACAGCATTCTGAATACAAAAGTGACATTGAGAGGTCATCTAATTTGAACCCTCGAATTGTACTTACTGAATTTGATGTGTTTAACTTCTTAGAAAAACAAAAGAAATGCTATTTATTTGTTGTTGTTGTTGTAGTTAGTTAAATCTGAGTCCATTTCAGCTATGAAATTCTTTGATTCTGCATTCTTGTGTCTGACATTAAAAAAAAAAATCACAGCAGAGTAGAGTGGTCTGAGAGCTAATCTAAAGATAGAACTGAAATTTTTTATAACAATTTATATGGAAAATAAAGAGGACCACAAAGGAATCGCTTTCGCTTCCAGATTTGGACCTATAAAGCCACATTTTCCACTTCTCCATATTCCCACATTCTCACACAAACAAAAAGGAAAGAAAAGATGGGCATAGAGGATATTACATTCATCATTAATCCATTTCTTGTTTTTCATAGTCTCACAAACCCAGCTTTCCTAACCATAGAGCCCCATGCCAATGCTTGCCTTCTCCCTTATAATTCTTCATACTTATACATACTTTCACAAACATAAGCATTTTTAAGTCTGATTTATCTGGTGAAATTTAAAACTGAGTTTCATCAGAAAACTGATCATAAATAAGTTTCATAAGAAGTAAAAATAGATTTGAATTCATGATGCAAAAAAATTCAAATAAAGTCATTATTGCGATATCCACTATGCTACTTGAATATTTAATTATTTCCAAAGCTTTGGAGCTCAAAGAAGCATAAAAATCTGCTCCTTATTTTGGTCCCAGAACATTATTTTCATAGATAATTTTCTTAACCAACCAAACTGTTCATTTGAGCATCAAGCTCAAATCAGTTAGGAAGTAATTCCAACCAAATACAATCTGTATTCAGGGCACTTTCATTTCCTCATCTTTTGCATTTCTTTTCTTTATCTTTAGAATAATACTTTACCCTCCCCAACATAAAGTTATTCTTAAAGACAGCATATTCTTTAATAAGGATCTTGATTAGCATTGATCTTGATACCATTCTTCTTCATAGTTCTAACATTTTCAACCTGGCTGCTTAATTTAATCACTTCATAGAAAAAATAGCAAACACTAACATTCTAGATTATTAATTAAACTTCTTGAGTATTACTAAATCTGTGGCCAAAAGGTCATGACTGTTGATAAATAAAACTAATTTTTAAATGTCTGGAATACAATAATTGGATAGCCACCTTATTCGCTCTCAATGCTCTCTATGACGCATAGATTCCCCTAGCAATTATAAAACAGGGAGTAGCACAAATCAACTTTATCTTGCTTCATTCTTACAATGAGAGAGATGGAAACTTTGCAGCAGTGTTGTATAGTCTGGAAATATTTCTTAGTGAGACAGAAATGGATTTTCCTTGACATTGTACACATGTTGACTCTGATCCACTCCTTTTCATGTATTAAAGTGGTCATTTAATCCAGTCTTTCACTGGAAGCTTGAATACCCTCAAACTCCTTCCATCCCTCATATCTTGTTTACCTCTGAGGTGTAACAAAAACTTCACAGAGGCACCCACCAAAAGTTAATCATTTACTCAGATGGATTCAGAAGAAGTTTCTCATCTGAGTAGTCAATATATTTCATTCCATGTTGTATAAAATTACCTGTGGTTTGATAAAACCTGTGTTTATCTGTGTGAAGCTCTACTTATCCACCATGGTTGAAAGGACAGCAGAAAAAGGTTAAGAAAAAGAAATTAATACCATATTAATTCTTCTGAGCTACAGGGCAGCAGTAATAAAGAGGTACAGAGAGCAGAGAAGCTGGTGCATCCAGGAGCATAGGAAGCTGCTCCTTTCTGCCAGATAGAACCTCCAGGGAAACAGCAAGAGGGCGCAGGCAGGAAGGCAAATGAGAAGCAGAGGAGAACCTGTGTACCTAAAGGACTAATGCAGACCACAACAATGGGTGTCTCAACAGCAATCCAAAGACAAAATCACACTCTCACCCAGGGCAGGGACTAGGGTGAGGTGAGTGCAGCACTTGCTGAGGTACAAAATGTAAGCAAACGCAACCAAACCCACTGCTGTCGAGTCGATTCTGACTCATAGCAACCCTATATATAGGACAGAGTAGAACTGCTCATAGGCCTTCCAAGGAGTGCCTGGGGGATTCGAACTGCCAACTTTTTGGTTAGCAGCCATAGCTCTTAACCACTATGCCACCAGGGTTTCCACAAAAGTGTAAGAGAGCACTGTAAAACTCAGTAATATATAATAGTATTATATATAGTGTTATTATGTAAAATATACAAACAATATTTTTAAAAATAAAAATTAATGCAAAAAATCTATAATGAACAAATATCAAAATTTTGAATAAAGACAGGCTCAGTGTTAGTGACTTTTCCTTTTGCCTGAGGCTCCAACATGGCACCACATGGCACTGCCACCACCCATTTCTCCAGTGCCTTGGTGCTCTGGAAGATTCGGATGCTGCTAGCATAACCCAGGTGGGATTAATCCAAGGACTAAAACCAGGATCTCCACCAACCCAGAAGATTTGGGGGCAGCGGGTTCAATAGAATAATTAGGATTTTTTTTAAATGAATAAAGTAGCATCCCTTGCACATCTGACTTTGCAGACAAAGATTCATAGCAGCCACACCAACTCCATGTCCCAAGCCCCAGCACTCAATCTACCTTTCAACATTCTCTGAAAAAAAAAAACTAAGAGATATAGAATGTCACATAAGAAAAAATTTTTGACCCACTATATGAAGCATGCATTATCAAGCCTTCATTTCAATATCCCCAGGGAAAGATAAATGCTCACTTTTCCTAAGAATATTTATTCCTTGTTTTAAAAAACCCTTTATTTTTTTTAATGCAGGAATATTTCAATAAAATTGCAACCACAACATTCCACTCATAAATACACCTGCATCTCTAAAAAATAAGAACATTTTTTTCTATATATAGTAAACTAAATAAACCTGTTGCTGTTGCCGAGTTGATTCCAACTCGTAGTGACCCTCTAGGACAGAGTAGAACTCCCCCATAGGGTTTCCAAGGAGCACCTGGTGGATTTGAACTGCTGACCTTTGGGTTATCAGCTGTAGCTCTAACCCACTATGCCACCCGGGTTTGCAGTATACTACATAGCAAACCCTTAATATCACTAATACCAGTCCAAATTCAAATTTCCCCAACTGTTCCAAAAAATGTTCTTTAAAGCTACTTTATCCAGACTACCATCCAATCTAGGCCTATTTATTTCATCTAGTTTTTAATGCCCATCAAGTCTTGCTTAACCTAGAACACTTTCATTTTTTATAACACTAATTTGTAGATGATACTAGGCTAGTTTTCTCATAGAATACCCTGTATTCTGGATCTGTCCGATTGCATTATTTAGTTAGTTCTTCAATCTACTATATTTGCATTAAATTGGAAGCTATATATAAATTCTTTACAGATTTAAACATTCGATTTCTAACAGCACCATATATAGTTTCCAGAAAAAATGTTCTTATTTTTAGAAATGCAGGTATATTTAAGAGTGGAATGTCATGATGTTTGTAATTTTATTGAAATATTTCCATGTTAAAAAAATGAAGTGATTTTTAAATCACTTTAGTTAACAGCACATTAATTCAATCAACCACTCAACAGATCAATTCATCATACATTTATTGAGGGTCTACTCTATGCCAACATAATGCTAACAGCTGTCTCTCAAATAATTTCTTATGCCAAATGGATTAAATAATTAGAAGATGGTTGAAATAAGCTAATTATTGTTGTTGTTAAGTCACCTCTGACCCACGATGATCCGTGTACAACAGAATGAAACGTGCCTGGGCCTGGGCCATCTTCGTGTTTCCTTGTATGCTCAAGTCCATTGTTGTGGCTACTGTGTATTTTGAATGCCTTCCAACCCAGGAGGCTCGTCCTTCAGCGCCACATCAGACAACATTCTGTTGTGATCCATGGGTTCTCATTGGCTAATTTTTGGAAGTAGATCACCAGGCCTTTCTTCCTAGTCTGTCTTAGTCTAGAAGCGCTACTGAAACCTCTCCACCACGGGTGACCCTCCTGGTGTTTGCAATACCAGTGGCGTAGCTTTCAGCATCACAGCAACACGCAAGCCCCCACAGCACAACAAACTGATAAAATGGGTGGTATTAGTAGGGAATTATAAATAATTCTTTTAGGGACTCAAGAAAGTAGAGATTATATCTATAGGGAGTTACATTTTGGGATTACATCACTGGTGCTAATCTATACATAGTTTCAATCTCCCTCTTTCCTAGGACATAGTAGAATTGCAGATTTGGATCTGCTTTGGTTGGGTCCAAGGGACTATTTCTAGCCAATAATTTGCTCATGTCAGTGATGTTTGTGATTTTCAGTCTAGAGCATCTAATTGCTAATGTGAGACTCTGCAAAACTCTCTTTTTCCCTCTGGTACAGTAAGGGGCAAATACGAAATGGCAGTCTCTAAACAGCTACAGTTAATTGAACTTCTCTGCTGCCCCACAAAGGACATGTAGTAGGAGCAGAAAATAAAACTTTGTTCTGTTAAACCACTAAGACTTTGGGGTTATATTTTACTGCAGCATAGCATAACCTCTTCTGACAGGACATCTAACTTAACTGTTCAAGAACGGTTTAGAATAGGGTTGCCAGATAAAATACAGGATGCCTATTTAAATTTGAATTTCAGAAAAGCAACAACAACAACAAAAAATTAGTATAACAATGTCCTATGTGATATCTGGGGCATTCTTATATTTTAAAAAAGTAGTCATTGTTTATCTGAGATTCAAATTTAACTGTTGTTGTTAGGTGCCATGGAGTTGATTTCAACTCCTAGTGATCCCATGCGACAGAGCAGAACTGCCCCATGGGGTTTTCTAGGCTGCAAACTTTACAGGAGCCAATTGCCAGGTCTTTTTTCCCAAATAGCTGCTGAGTGGGTTTGAACTGCCAACTTTCATTAGCAGCTCACATCTTACATTTTTATTTGCTAAATATGGCACCACTATTTATGAAGGAAGGAGCCCTGGTAGCCCAATGGTTACAGTGCTGGGCTGCTAAATGGAAGGTCGGTGGTTGGAATCCACCAGGAATTCCGGGGGGGGAAAGACCTGGTGATCTGCTCCCATAAAGATGTTGTTGTTAGGTACCATTGAGTCGGTTCCAACTCAACAGAATGAAAGGCTGCCCAGTCCTGCACCATCCTCGCAATCGTTATGCTTGAGTCCATTCTTGCAACCACTGTGTAAATCCATCTCTTTGAGGGTCTTCCTCTTTTTACTGATCATCTGCTTTACCAAGCATGATGTCCTTCTCCAGGGACTAGTCCCTCCTGATAACATGCCCAAAGTAAGGGAGACGAAGTCTCACCATCCTCACTTCTAAGGAGTATTCCGGCTGCACTTCTTCCAAAACAGATTTGTTCATTCTTCTGGCAGTCCCATAGTATATTCTATATTCTTCAAGATTACAGCCTAGGAAAACCTATGGAGCAATTCTACTCTGTCCTATAGGATTGCTATGAGTCGGAACTGACTGGACGGCACACAATAACATTTATGAAGGCGGGGGCAGTGCTGTTTCAGTGGTAGAATTCTCACTGTTAACCAAAGGTGAGCAATTCAAATCCACCAGCCACTCCTTGGAAACCCTATCGGGCGGTTCTACTCTGTCCTGTAGAGTTGGTATGAGTCGGAATTGACTTGATGGTAGCAGGTTCGTTTTTTTTGGTTTTATGAGGGACACCCAGGTTTGATTCCCGGCTACTGTACCACAAGCACAGCTACCACCCATCTGTCAGTGGAGGCTTGTGTGTTGCTATGATGCTAAACAGGTTTCAGCGGAGTTTCCAAACTAAAACAGTCTAGGATGATAGATCTGATGATCTACTTCCAAAAAATCAGCCAGTGAAAATCCTATGATCACTATGGTCTGATCCCATTGTACATGGGATCCCCATAAGTCAGGAGCTGACTCTACAGGCAGCTAGCAACATTTATGAAGGCAATGGTGCCTGAGGTGGATCTTAAATCACTAATAGAGTTCTGATGGGTAGAAAACACAAGGAAATGCTCAAAGAGCCAAAGACCAAAAAGCGCAGAAGAGCTTTCAAAGATCAGGAAGTCTAATTTAACATTTTGAAATACTATATTCCTGAAATGGCCTGTACCATTGCCATCGAGTCAATTCTGACTCATAGTAACCCTATAGCACAGAGTAGAACTGCCCCAGAGGGTTTCCAAAGCTGTAAATCTTTAGGGAAGCAGATTGCCACATCTTTCTCTCGCAGAGGGCTGGTGGGTTCCAACTGCTAACCTTTCAGTTAGTAGCCAAGTGCTTAACCACTGCGCCACCAGGGCCAGTTCCTGGAATGGGACATACCCTTATATTTTACTATTTCTTGGGGCTCTATTCTTGATATACTACTCTTATCACTCTATATGCTTGCCCTAAGCACTCTCATCCTCTCCAGCCCTCCCTAGGAAATAAGAATGGAAAGCTAGTCTGGGCTAGAATTCAACTCCTCCCTGGTGGGAGCCACCACGATGTGCTCCCTCCGCTCATACCCAATGCGCTTCAACGAAGTGACCAGAGTAATCTTTTTCAAACAGAACCCAGATTGTGTCACTCCTGTGCTCAAGATCTTTCAACTGCCTCCACCTGACTTAGAGTACAAACCAAAGTCCTTACGATAGCCATATGTCCTCCTTGCTGTTCCTTCACTACACTAAGCACGGCCCCAGTTACACCATATTCCCTAGTAATGCCCATTAGTTGTCACCTTTGTGAGGAAGATGGGGGTCAAGAGTTGTGCCTTACTCCCTTTTCCCACCACTGCCCACACAGTCAATGAGAAAACTCTCCAAATCTACATAAAAAGGAACACAACTGTGTAGCAATCATTCCTCTTGACTGGTTTGTTTTTCTCAGCAACTGCATTCGAAAGTTGCAAGCTTTTAATTTCCCATCAAATTATCTATTTAACACTTTACTCCTACTTCATCATTGAAGCTGAGACCTCAGACATGAAGTGGCTCATCTCCTGTCCTATTTAGAATTTTATAGACATTTTAACCTAACTTTACCCAGTTGTCTTTATTCTCAGAGATTGGATGACCCTTCAGCTGCTCATTAATCCTTTCACCTATGGCCCACTCATTCATTTGTTCAGGAAATATTACTTGAGAGTCCTCTATGAGCCATTTTATCTTCTGACTTTTCCTGGACTCACTTCAAAAACTATTCATTTTCCTTTTCTTCAACTTGTTGCTTTCTCCAGGCTCTCAATATGGTCAACTCCTTTCCAACCTAAAACAAAATCCTTCCTTGAATCTGCAATACCCTGAATCTGCAATTCCATCTTACTAAAACTCTATCTTTCACCTTCCCTTCTTAATCAATTTACTTGAAGAAATATTTTATACTAGGCTTTTCTATTTCCTCTCGTTCCACTGACACCTCAGCACGTTGAAATTTGGAACTTTCCCACATAGAAACTGCTTATTCAAAAGTCATTGATAACCACAATGTTGATAAATTGAATATTCACTTTTCAGACATTATCTTATTATACTTCTAGACTGTAAGTGGCATGTTGGCCTTTGGATTTTTTGAAAGTTTTTATACCCTTAGCTCTAAAGGTTGGACATATTTTGAATGACCATATCTAAGCTCCACACCCAGTGGATGTGGAGCTTCTTTTTTGCTATTTCTTTACTTTTTGCTATTTCCCAGGGTTCCATACTTGAAGTACCATTCTCATTACAAGCACTCTCATCCCTACAACTCCTCCTCATCTGAGTGTTAGACATATACTCAAATCCCTAATGGATGCATTCACTTGAGTGTCCCACAGACACCTCAAACTCAGCACGCCTAAACTGTCTTATCATTGTTAATCTATACCTCACTTTATAATCCCAATCTCAGTTAATGATACCATCATCTTCTCTGCCACTCAAACCAAAACCTGGAAGTCATCTGACCCTCCCTCTCCTTTACCCTTTATATAAAATAATCTTTGGTGAAGCCTAACTGATTTCCCTACTATCATTCTTGTCCTAACCCCTATAAACTCATCCTCCTTATTACAGAAAGAGGAATCTATCGATCCGATTGGACTGTCTTCTCCTAGTTCAGTTAACAATGAATCTTTATACAAAATCATCATTAGAAAAAGGTGGAATAGCTCATTACAGATGATACTGCAAATTTATATAATCTCTTTGCAGGTGAATTCAGCAGTTCTTACTAAAAGTGATTAAAGTATTTGTGACCTTTGAAACAGTAATCCAAGTTGTGAGAATCTGTCTAAAAAAAAGATTCAAAAGAAAACTTTATGTGTACAAACCAAGCAACATTTTATTATGTTATAGAAAAGGTCATCACGCATCGAAACTGATTCAATGGTAACTAACAACAACAATAATTTTCAAATATGGTCTTGCCAGCAATACCTGACATACAGAATATTCTCAACGATTTAACTTATAACAGTAAAATAACAGAAACATATAACTAATGGAATATTAAGCTCTGGTGGAGCAGTGGTTAAGAGCTTGGTTGCTAACCCAAAGGTCAGCAGTTCAAACCCACCAGCAGCTCCTTGGAAACTGTATGGGGCAGTTCTACTCTATCTTATAATCGCTATGAGTCAGAATTGACTTGATGGCAATGGGTTTGGTTTTTGGTTTATTAAAAAAAGTAAAGAGGAAGACTATATCAACATGAAAAAGTGTTAGATAAGTGAAATGATACTCAAAATTATATATAAACAATGCTTCAACTTTGTACACTAGACAACATGAAGAAATGAGATATTGTTAGGGAAATGGAATCATGGGTGAAATGTTTTTTCATTTTAAGTTGTGTAAATATTATAATGGTGCTTTCATATGAAAAACATAAAAGCAAAAGCTACTTTCCAAGAAAAGCTGCCATAGGATGAAGTGAACATAAAAGGGAAGATTTAATAAATTTACATTAAGGAATTTAATAAAATCTGATCTACTCCCCTATTTCCTAGCAAAAAGAACAGTGAATAAAGACTAGGAAGAGGTAATGTTACTAAGTGCTCAGTAAATGTAACTAAAAGCCTATGAGCTTTATGTAGAATCCCGATAATTATACAATTATATACATATATATACTTGTGTGTGTTTTATATATATATATTACATGTACACCGTTTTTTAAATCATTGAGTTGGAAGGAAATTTGAGAATTGCATAAATTAAGATTCTGTTTTCGCTAACAGAGAGAAATTCAAAGAGGATTTTTGCTTTTATGAAAAAAGGCCAAAAGCTAGAAATAGCATTCAGTGTTTGTTTTGCAGTGAACTGTTAAAAAGCAGCAACAGTGGCATCTCCAAGTTCCTTACCCTGGGAACTACACTCAGCATCTCAGCTTTTACTGTCTGTTAGCGTTATTTTAAGTTTTATGAGTTATTTGATATGATTTGGTAGGTTATTTTTTGGGGTCTGGGAACACTCAAAAATTCTTCCCATATAAATTAATAGTAATTGCTTCTTCGCGTTACGTCATTTTGGCCTACAAAAGTTTTCATAGAAATGCTCTACTTTGGGATAGATGGGGGAACCTATATGTGCTTAATATAGAAATTTCTAAATATAGAAGTATAAAAATTTGAAATACTCAAATTTTGTGTGTTAGTATTTTTACACATAATCATTCCGTCTATTTATTAACATTAACTTTAATATACAGTTAGTATCATACTTGTTTTCTGCTTCTAACATACAAGTTCCGCGAGAAGACCACCTCTGTCTAAACCAAATTCCTATCACATACTGGGTCCTTAAAACTGTTTGTTGAAGAAGGGGACAGGAAAGCTGGTGATAGGGAATCCCAGGTTAAGTAAGGATAGTGTTGATGTGTTGTGAGGTTGTTAACCATTGTCATAGGGCAACATGTGTACTAACTGTTAAATGAGAAGCTATTTTGTTCTGTAAGCCTTTAACTAAAGTGAGAACAGCAGCACAATTGGAAGAGCATAGTCAATGTCACTGAACTGTGCATGTAGAAATTTTTGAAATGGTGTATCTTTGGCTATGTATATTTTCACCAAAAAAAAAAGGTAGAGAAGGGAGAGGGTTGACATGTTGTGGTGTTGTTAACCAATGTCATAAAAGAATATGTGTACTACTGTTTCATGAGAAACTATTTGTTCTGTAAGCCTTCACCTGAAGTACAATAAAAAAAAAAAAAGTTTGTTGAATAAATGTTATTAATTTCTAACACTGTGAAGCTTACTTTATCATATATTACATTCATGTATAAACTAGGACTGTTTCATCACAAGTTATTATGAGTATAAGGAAAACTGATAAACTTTCTATGTGCAATTTTGTATGTTAAACACTTAATTCTGATCAAATTTTAATTATTTTTTCTCGGATTTGTAAGTGTGAAAACTGTGTATTGCTACACATTATATGTATTGATGTGATTTGTTTTAATAATAAATCTCCTAACACTAAATCATCACTGTAACACCTATAATAAATCCAACTTGATTGTGGTCAGGGACAGATTACCCAATAAGCAAGGTATACACAGGCTTACTTACTAATCTGTAGTGCACAATTTCACCTGTTTTTCACCACATCAAGGTGGTGAAACCTATGTGAAATTGTTGACTACAGATTAGCAAGTAAACACAAATAAGTCCATATGTACATTGCTTACTGTAAACCCATGCATACCTTGCTTACTGGTTAATCTGCCCCTGATTGTGATGGAAGAATATTTTAAAATATACTTGAATTCAATTTGCAGGTATTTCATTTAGTAATTTTGCATTTTAAATTTGTGAGTTTGCTATGTAATTTTTACTCTGTCAGATTTGAAACACTTAAACTTTCACAAGATTAACTTGATAGCTTTTAAAAAATATTTTCCTATGCTTTGAAATAAATTATATATTGTGGAAATTATCATTCTTTAAAAGCTTAAAAGAGTCCACAGTAGAACTATATGTGTTTAAAATCTTGGTGTAATTTTTGATAACTTTCAATGTCTCCCATACTTACTGTCTATTCAAGACTTCTGTCTCTTGAGTGTCTTTTGATAGTTCATATCTTTCCAAAAAGTCATGATTCTTCACAAGTTCCTGATTTATTAGCATATAGTTGTCAATAGAATTGTTCTTTTTTCTAACATGTTCAGTACAATGCTTCAAATAAATACTTGAAAAGAGAGCCTTAGTGGACAGTCTTCAATACTAAAGATAATGAAGCTCAGGGTAAAGCAAGGAATTGGCAGATAATCAGTTTCTAGGATTCCTATGGAAATGGAAAGCAAAGCCCAAAGGTCAACTCATTTAAAATGCAACTGAGTTATGATCCCAGGTATAAGGATGCATTTAAATAAAAACCCATACCAGTAATTCCCCACCCTTATTTTAAGAACAATTTAGTCAAAAGGTAAACTGCTTCTCGACTTCTAGCAACATTATTTCTTCACTTTTTTTGATGTTTAAATAACCCTTTTCACAATCTCTCTCTGTATAGGACATATCTATATATCCTATAAGCAATAAAAATATGACCAGTCCTAAGGAATATCATAGAATGGGGAAAAAATTATATCTCATACTTTTACCTCAGTCTTTGATTTCTTCTTCCTCCCACGTAAGTACGTGGCTGTTGAGGACTCCCCACTAGAGTGCCCACTGCCAGACTTTCCCCAAGCAGCCCCTCATTCTCACAACCTTTTCATTCAAGTCAGTTATTAAAGTTCTTCCTTCTGAAGAGAAGCAATAAAGTACAATGGCAAAGACTATGGGCTTGGTGACCTCATAGATACAGATTCAAACCATCATGGCCTGAACTGTGAACCTAAAAAATACATGTATCAATTTGGCTAGACCATGATTCCCAGTACTGTGTGACTGTCCACCATTTTGTCATCTGATGTGATTTTCCTATGTGTTGTAAATCCTACCGCTATGATGTCAATGAGGCAGGATTAGAAGCAGTTATGTTAATAAGGCAGGACTCAATCTACAAGATTGGATTGTGTCTTGAGCCAATATCTTTTGAGATATACAAGAGACAAGCAAGCATAGAGACAGGGGGACCTCAAACCACCAAGAAAGCAGCAACAAGAGCAGAGCGCATCCTTTGGACCCAGGATTCCTGCGCAGAGAAGCTCCTAGTCCAGGGGAAGATTGATGAGAAGGACCTGCTTCCAGAGCAGACAGAGAATGACTTCCCCTGGAGCTGATGCCCTGAATTTGGACTTCTAGCCTACTAGACTGTGACAAAATTTCCTTTTGTTAAAACCATCCACTTGTGGTATTTCTGTTATAGCAGCAGTAGATGACTAAGACAAAACCTTCTTCAGTAACCTTCTAGCTTTGTCAACATAGATAAGTTTTCTTTAATATCACCAAGTCTATTTCATCTATAAATGGAATAATTGTGCCAATCTCAAAGATTTACAAAAGTGATCAATACTTATAATTCCATGAAAGCATAGTTCTAAGTGCTTTACTACTCTTATATCATTTAATCCCAATTACAAGCCTATTAGAGAGATACTATTATCTCTGGAGGCACTGGTGATTCAATGGTAGAATTCTCACTTTCCCTGCCAGATACACGGTTTTGACTTCTGACCAATACACCTCATGCTCAGCCACCACCCATCTGTCAGTGGAGGCTTCTGAAATCCTCACAACTGGACCAATAAGCAGCATCATGATAAACAGAGAAAACATTGACGTTGTCAAGGATGTCATTTTACTTAGATCCACAATCAACACCCATGGAAAAAGTAATCAAGAAATCAAACGGTGTCCACTTCTGGCAAAATGGCACTCTAGGCAGAAGCACCATGCTGTCCCTCCACAGCAATGGTCTGAAAATCTAAGCCGAACAGAGAAAACTACAATCCTGAAACCTATAACATCAAATGAAGAGATAAAGAACTCAGCCAAGCACCAAACAGAGTGAGAAAACTGACAAAGAACGGAGAGCAAGGAGAGATTCATGCAGAGGTCCCCTGCCAGCTAACGCAGCGTGGATCTGCCATCTTGGACTCCTATCGGAGACCAGCAAACAAGGGGTATGAGAAAGCAGCTTCACAGAGCTTCCAGCGGGAGACAAAACAACCGGTAATTTGCAATATACCCTTTCCCAACCCCCACCCTTCTTCACCCCCACTCGGCCTCCTCTGCTTCCTGCGGCCACAATCTCTTGTCCAGGAAACACCGGCCGCTTGGAGTCCAAACACCTGAACGGGCCGGCTCACTGAGTGCCATTTGTTGGCTGCTGGTGTTGCTTTTTTCCGCTTCTTTTGATTTCTTCCTTACCTCTCACCACCTCCCCCTCCTGTGGCTCAAATACCTGTCTCCGTGTGCCATCTTTGCTTCTTCCTCAGGGGCTGTGGAGCTTCATTCTAGTGTGGAGTTGCTTCCCGGTCTGCGCTGCTACACTAGTGGGATCCCAGGGCTTTTGTTCATTTGTTTGTTTTGAATTGTTTGTATGTTTTCTTTTCCTTTTCTTGAGTTCGGAGCCCTTTCTGGCCAGGCGGTGCTGCATGGCAAGGAGACTACCCCCTCGGCTTGCACAGACGTGCAGAGGGATCCCAGAGGGCATATCTTTTTTTGTTGGTTTTTTTTTTTCCTTTTTTTTTTTAATGTTTCTTTGGGGGCTTTTCTTGTTCTTTTTTCTTTTTTTTAAATTTGTTTGGTTTTCTTTTCCTTCTTTTTCCCTTTCTGTCTTTCTGAATTACTCAGTTTCTCATCTCTTTATATATTTCTTCTCTTTCTGTTCCCTGAATACCAGGTGTTGTATACCTCTACGCCTTCTAGCCAGTCTGCACTGCAACACCTGAGAGCGACTTACCCAGACCTCATAGCTGCACTGGTGGGATCCCGGGAAATTTGCAGTTCTTTAACATTTCCAATTTTTATTTATTCATTCTTTTCTTTTCTTTTCTTCCTCTTCCCCTTTCTGTTTTTCTCCATTTCATAGTCTCTCATCTCTCCACTCCAACGGCCAGCTCCCCTAGCATTCTCTCTTGTTTGTTTGTATGTTTTTGGCTCCTCTTCCTCTCTCCTCTCTCCCATATCCATCTTAGCTCCGCACATAACAATCTCCCCACTACATTCTGCCTACCTGCACCATGTGCTTAACGTCACCCTACCAAGGAGCACAGGCATGGCCTACTGGAACCTGCCCTGCACTAATTAGCAATCCACCCTGGTGGCTGTAGTAAGTGCCACAAACAACCCATCCCAGTAAATCCTCTTCAGCTAGACCTGCCCTGCAGTACCATATCTGAGTGACTGACCCTGCCAATTAGAGAATGAGGTGAAAAGTATTGTGTCCACAGACGAGCAAACAACAAAGAACACACAGTCTACCTGCTCAGACATAGTCAAATTTTAAAGAAAAAGGGGATGAAACAAACAAATCTACTATCAATAAACGAGACAAATAACTACTGAATGCCCCAAAGACAGCAGACAATATCAAAACATTTACAAAAACAGGACAGGATGGTTCCGGTAGGCAGCCAAAATAAAACACGAGATGACTTTCCAGTGGAAGAAAAGGCACAAGAACTACCTGATAGGAAATTCAAATCTCTAATTCTCAGAATTCTCCAAGAGCTGAAGCAAAAAGCAGACAAAAATGAGGAAAAAATAGACAAATTCATGGAAAATACAGACAAAAAATTGGAAGAATTCAGGAAAATAATGTAGGAACAAAATGCCAAAATAAATTCACAAGTAGAAATTATACAAAAACAACGATTAGAAATTCAAAAGATATCAACAAGATTTCAGAAATGGACGGTGTCATAGAAGGGCTGAGAAGCAGATTTGAAATGGTGGAAGACAGGATCAGTGGAATTGAAGACAAACACTTGGATACTATACTGTTTCAGGAAAACTTAGAAAAAAGAACAAAGAAAAATGAAGAGACCCTGAGAGTTATGTGGGATACAATCAAAAACAAAAATTTTCGAGTGATTGGAATTCCAGAACAGAGGGAGAAAACAGAAATCACAGAGAGGATCATTGAAGAACTGCTGACAGAAAACTTCCCCAATATCATAAAAGATGAAAAGCTGGCCATTCAAGAAGCTCAACGAACCCCATATAGGAGAGACCCCAAAAGAAAATCAACAAGGCATATCATAATCACACTTGCCAAAACCAAAGACAAACAAAGAATCCTGAGAGCAGCTCATGAAAAACAAGAAGTCACATGCAGAGGAGAAACAATAAGACTAAGCTCAGATTATTCGGCAGAAACCATGCAGGCAAGAAGGCAATGAGATAACATATATAAAATCTTGAAAGAAAAAAATTACCAGCCAAGAATAATATATCCTGCAAAACTCTCATTCAAATATGATAGTGAAATTAGGTCATTTCCAGATAAACAGAAATTAAGGGAATATGTAAAAGTCAAACAAAACTTACAAGAATTATTAAAGGGAGTTCTTCGATCTGAGAACAAACAACTTCAGCTCACAGGCACAATCTAGGACACAGGATCATACCAGCCAGATACCAATCTAGGAAATGAACTCTCGAGGACTATCCAAAACCAAAGGAAATACAACAGGGAATCAGAGCAGTTAATCAGTAAATGCCAGCAACATCAAAACAATAAAAGAGGGGATAAATGGCATAGGTACAGAACCTTCTAATGGAGAAGAAGGCAAGGCAATACCACGTAATGGTAGACTGCTTCAAACTTAGAAAGATAAGGGTAAAATTAATGGTAACTACCAAGCAAATTAACAAACACACTCATAAATAAAAGAGGAAAAATTTAAAGTCTCAGTAAAAACAAAACCTACAAAAACAAAAGAAATGAAAAAAAAAATCCACAAAAAAAAGTAACTCAGCATAAGAGAGTAAGAAGAACAAAGAAAACTTCAGCACCACTAAAAAAGCACTGCAAAATGACAGCAACAAACTCACATCTATCAATAATTACACTGAATGTAAATGGACTCAATGCACCCATAAAGAGATGGAGAGTGACAGAATGGATAAGAAAACAGGATCCATCAATATGCTCTCTACAAGAGACACACCTTAGAAACAAAGATGTGAATTTATTAAAAGTCAAAGGTTGGAAAAAAATATATCAAGCTAACAACTACCAAAAAAGAGTAGGAGTGGCAAATCTAATCTCAGATAAAATAGACTTTAAAACAAAATCTACCATAAAAGACAAAGAAGTACACTATATAATGATTAAGGGGACGATCCATCATGAAGACATAACCATAATAAACATCTACACACCCAGTGACAGGGCTCCAAAATACATAAAACAAACTCTAACAACACCGAAAAGAGAAATTGACAGTTCCACAATAATAGTAGGAGACTTCAACACAACACTCTCAGTAAAGGACAGAACAACTAAGAAGAAACTAAGCAAAGATACAGAAGACCTAAAGGGCACAATCAGCCAACTTGACCTCATAGACATATATAGAACCCTCCATCCAACTGCTGCAAAGTACATATTCTTTTCCAATGCACATGGAATGTTCTCCAGAATAGACCGCATCTTAGGCGACAGAGCAACCCTCAACAAGATCCAAAACGCTGAGATAATTCAAAGTATCTTCTCTGACCACAATGCCATCAAGGTAGAAATTAACAACAGAAACAGCAAGGAAAAAAAATCAATTACATGGGAACTGAACAATCCCCTGCTTACACATCATTGGGTAATAGAAGAAATCAGAGATGGAATCAAAAAATTCCCAGAATCAAATGAGAATGAAAGCACATCATACCAAAACCTTTGGGCCACAGCAAAGGCAGTCCTCAGAGGACAATTTATAGCAATAGATGCACATATCAAAAAAGAAGAAAGGGACAAAATCAAAACATTAACTACAGAACTCAAACAAATAGAAAGAGAACAGCAAAAAAAACCCACAACCACCGGAAGAAAGGAAATAGTAAAGATCAGAGCAGAAATCAATGAAATAGAGAACAGAAAAACAATAGAAAGGATCAATAAAACCAAAAGTTGGTTCTTTGAAAGAATCAACAAAATCGAGAAACCACTGGCCAGACTGACAAAAGAAAAACAGGAGAGGACACAAATAACCCAAATAAGAAATGAAATGGGGGACATTACAACATACCCAAGTGAAATAAAACAGATTATAACAGAATATTATGAAAAACTATACTCCAACAAATTGGAAAACCAAGAGGAAATGGATAAATTTCTAGAAACACATGCCCTACCCAAACTACAACAAAGTGATGATGAAAATCTGAACAGACCCATAACAAGAGAAGAGATTGAAAAGGTAATAAAAAAAACTCCCAACCAAAAAAAGCCCTGGCCCAGATGGCTTCACTGTAGAATTCTACAAGACATTCCGAGAAGAGTTTGTACCAGTACTACTCAAACTATTTCACAGCATAGAAGAGGAAGCAACACTTCCAAATTCATTCTATGAAACCAGCATAATGCTGATACCAAAACCAGGCATAGATGCCGCAAAAAAAGAAAATTGCAGACCAATATCTCTCATGAATATAGATGCAAAAATTCTGAACAAAATTCTAGCCAATAAAAATCAGCATCATATCAAAAATATAGTACACCACGACCAAGTAAGATTCATAACAGGTATGCAAGGATGGTTCAACATCAGAAAATCAATGAACGTAATCCACCACATAAATAAAAGGAAAGAAAAGAATCACATGATCATCTCAATTGACACACAAAAGGCACTTGACAAAGTCCAACACCCATTCCTGATAAAAACTCTCAATAAAATAGGTATAGAAGGGAAATTTCTCAACATAATCAAGGGCATCTATGCAAAACCAATGGCTAACATCATTCTTAATGGAGAGAGGCTGAAAACATTCCCCTTGAAAACAGGAACAAGACAAGGATGCCCTTTATCACCACTCCTATTTAACATTGTGCTGGAAGATCTAGAGCAATAAGGCAAGATAAAGAAATAAAGGGCATCCAAATTGGTAATGAAGAAGTTAAATTCTCCCTGTTTGCAGATGATATGATACTATATGTATAAAACCCTAAAGAATCCACGAGAAATCTACTGGAACTAACAGAAAGATTCAGCAGAGTAGCAGGATACAAGATAAACATTCAAAAATCAGTTGGATTCCTATATACCAGTAAGGAGAACGATGAAAAGGAAATCAGGAAAACAATACCATTTATAATAGCCCCTAAAAAAGATAAAATACTTAGGAATATCTGAGCAGGGATGTAAAAGACCTATACAAAGAAAACTACAAAACACTACTGCAAGAAACCTAAAGGGAGCTATATAAATGCAAAAACATACCATGCTCATGGATAGGCAGACTCAACACTGTGAAAATGACAATTATATACACAAAGCACTTTACAAATACAACGCAATCCCGATCCAAATACCAACAAAATTCTTCAAAGAAATGGAAAAACTAAACATTCACTTTATATGGAAAGGTAAGAAGCCCCAAATAAGTAAAGCACTACTGAAGAAGAAGAATAAAGTTGGAGGACTCACACTAACTGACTTCAGAACCTACTATACAGCTACAGTAGTCAAAAGAGCCTGGTATTGGTACAACAATAGATATGTTGACCAATGGAACAGAATTGAAAACCCAGATGTAAATCCATCCACGTACAGTCACCTGATCTTCGACAAGGGCCCAGAGTCCATCAAATGGGAAAAAGACAGTCTTTTTAAGAAATGGTGCTGGCAAAACTGGATATCCATCTGTAAAGAAATGAAACAGGACCCATACCTCACACTGTATACAAAAACTACTTCAAAATGAATCAAAGACCTGAACATAAAGCCTAAAACTATAAAGTTCATAGAAGAAAAAATAGGACCAATACTACAGGCCTTAATACACGGCATTAATGGGATACAAACCATAACCATCAACGCCCAAACCCCAATAGATAAGCTAGGTAACTGGGATCGTCTGAAAATCAAACACCTATGCTCTTCAAAAGACTTCACCAAAAGAGTAAAAAGAGAACCTACAGACTGGGAAAAAATTTTTGGACAGTACAAGTCAGACAAAGGTCTAATCTCCATAATCTACAAGAAAATCCAACACCTCTACAACAAAAAGACGAATAATCTTATTAAAAAATGGGCAAAGGAAATGAACAGACACTTCACCAAAGAAGACATTCAAATGGCCAACAGACACATGAGGAAATGCTCATGATCACTAGCCATTAGAGAAATGCAAATTAAAACCACAATGAGATACCATCTCACCCCGGCATTACTGGCATGAATCAAAAACACTGGAAACAACAAATGCTGGAGGGACTGCGGGGAGATCAGAACTCTTATGCAGTGCTGGTGGTAATGCAAAATGATACAACCATTTCGGAAAATGATATGGCGCTTCCTCAGAAAGCTAGAAATAGACATACCATTCGATCCAGCAATCCCACTCCTAGGAATGTATCCTAGAGAAATAAGAGTCGTCACTCGAATAGACATATGTACACCTATGTTCATGGCAGCATTGTTCACAATAGCAAAACGATGGAAACAACGTAGATGCCCATCAACAGATGAATGGATAAATAAACTATGGTACATGCATACAATGGAGTACAATGCAACGAGAAAGAACAACAATGAATCTGTGAACCATCTCATAACATAGATGAAACTGGAGGACATTATGCTGAGTGAAATAAGTCAATCACAAAAGGACAAATATTGTATGAGACCTCTATTGTAAAAACCCATGAAAAAGTTCACACACAAAATGTAACAATCTTTGTTGGTTACCAGGGATGGGAGGGGTGCGGGGGAAATACTAAATAGGTAATAGATAAGTCGTATCTTGGGTAAAGAGTGAGACAGTACACAATACAGGGTAAACTAGCACAACCTGTACAAGGAAAGGTCATGGGAGCCCCATAGACACATCCAAACTCCCTGAGGGACTGAACTGCTGGGGGGACGGCTCTGGGGACCATGGTCTCAGGGAACATCTAGCTCAGTTGGCATAACACAGTTTATAAAGACAATGTTCTACATTCTACCTTGGTGAGTAGTGTCTGGGGTCTTAAAAGTCTGTGAGCGGCCATCTAAGATACTCCACTGGTCTCATCCCTTCGGGAGCAAGGGAGAATGAAGAGAACAGGATACAAGGAAAAGATTAGTCCAAAGAATTAATGGTCCACAGCTACTAAGGCCTCCACCGGACTGAGTCTAGTACAGCTAGATGGTGCCCGGCTACCACCACTGACTGCTCTGACCAGGATCACAACAGAGGCGTCTGGACAGAGATGGAGAAGGATGTAGAACATAATTCTAACTCACAAAAAAAAGATCAGATTTACTGGCCTAAAGGAGACTGGTGAAACCCCGAGAGTATGGCCCCCAGACACCCTTTTAGCTCAGTGGTGAAGTTATCTCCAAGGTTCACCATTCAGCCTGGGAGTGGACAGCCCCGTAAAACCTAATGGGACTAATGAGGTACAGGAGTCCAATGACAAGGGCCAGAAGGCAGAAGGGAACAAGGAAGCTGGTGATAGGGAACCCAAAGTTGAGTAAGGATATTGTTGATGTGATGTGAGATTGTTAACCATTGTCATAGGGCAACATGTGTAGTAACTGTTAAATGAGAAACTATTTTGTTCTTTAAGCCTTCATCTTAAGTGAGAATAGCAGCATAATTGGAAGAGCGTAGTCGATGTCACTGAACTGTGCATGTAGAAATTTTTGAAATGGTGTATCTTTGGCTATGTGTATTTTCACCAAAAAAAAGGTTGAGAAGTTAGAGGGTTGACATGTTGTGGGGTTGTTAACCAATGTCATAAAACAATATGTGTACTACTGTTTCATGAGAAACTATTTGTTCTGTAAGCCTTCACCTGAAGTACAATAAAAGAAAAAAGAAAAAAATCAAAGAATGTATTGCACTGGGCAAATCTGCTGCAAAAGACTTCTTTCAAGTGTTAAAAAGTAAAGATGTCACTTTGAGGACTAAGGTGAACCTGACACAAGCCATGGTACATATGCATGTGAAAGCTGGACAATGAATAAGGAGGACCGAAGAAGAATTGATGTCTTTGAATTATGCTGTTGGTGAAGAATATTGAATATACCATGGACTTTCAGAAGAGTGAACAAATCTATCTTGGAATAACCATAGCCAGCATGCTTCTTAGAAGCAAGGATGACGAGACTTTGTGTCATGTACCTTGGACATGTTGTCAGGAGGGACCAGTCCCTGGAGGACATCATGCTTGGTAAGGTAGAGGGTCATCAAAAGAGAGGAAGACCCTCAACAAGATGGACTGACACAGTGGCTGCAACAATAGGCTCAAATACAGCAACGATTGTGACGATGGTGCAGGACCAGGCAGTGCTTCGTTCTGCTGTACACCGGGTTGCTAGGAGTTGGAACCGACTCGACAGCACTAACAACAACAATAACAAGGCTCTGTATTGGGGCTGGGGACACTAGATGAATGGAAGCTCAGGGAGCCAAACAGCAGAGCATGGCAGACAGAATGAATAAATTATCAGCCCAAACTTCTATCCAAATATAGCTTGTTCTCTGCTTCTTACTTCTTCCAGACACTCACTGATGGAGACCTTAGCTATCTGATCACTAATTCATGGTAGCATTTGTGGCTGAGAAGAGTCCAACAGGTTACCCCTCTCAGAAAACGTATTTGCATATTAACAAAGACATTCGGAAATCAGTGCATTAATTCAAAGGAGTGCCTCCACTAGCAAAAGTTTTCAGGCACTGTAGCAAAGCAACAGGGTGCAGATATATTAGTGCTCCTCTGCTCAGACCTTCTCCAAAAGCAGACTGATCCATATAGAGGCCTCACACCTCAAATTTGGCAAGTCCTTTGTGCTAAGCAAGTATGAACTTCTACAACTCAGGTTACTTCTAAAACAAATTGTAGTCTGTTACAGAAGATAGCCACTGTAATTAAAAGATTAAGTTTTCTTTTCCGTATCCTATCTGGAAAAAAACAAAAACAAAGAATAAAACACTGTGCCTAACGCACCAAAATCATCAGTCAGATACAGGAGTGAAACCAGTTCCCAGAAACACCCGGAAATGACATGACCCTAGAGACAAAAGCAAATTCTACTTTTTAAATTTCTGTAAGGCTTTGATGTGCCTTTGAAATACTATCCACGTGTGTTAGGAATTCTAACATCATCACTGTGCCTCTTTTCAAGCCCTACTGAATGGTATCTCTATCATCTCACCATTAAACGGACGTTATGAATATGAAATGTCAATTACCCCTTGAGATGGCTTCAGATCTTCAATAAAAGAAGCCTGTTTAACCCTAGAATTTGAAAGTAAAATTAAATAATATTCTTGTCTTGAAATATTTCATTGATCCAATAAAAACAAAACCAATACCATTTTTTCCTCCAAATAAAATAAAAGTAAATATCTGATTGCCCATTTAAAAGTTTTGTTTTTAAGAAAACTTGTAGTTGTTCAAGTTTGCTATTCACAGTACATTTTTATATAGGCAAAAAACCGTATGACAACTATGCATTAAGTAGAGATATACTAAGATCCCCAAATAGAAAAATCTTGCCTAAATCAGAGTTGATGACTGGTTGTTCTGCCTCTATTTTTGCCCTCTCCTATCAATTCTCAAAACCTTAGGCAATGATTTTTCTAAAACTTAAAATAATAGATGCTGTTACTCACCTGCTGGAAACCCTTCACTAACTTCCCACAGCGCTTAGGGAAGTCCAAACTCCTTAATGTGGCTTAACAGGTCCTCCACAACCTCTGTCTGCCTTTCCAATCTCACCGCACTCTTTGCATTTGCCCGCTTACACCCAGAGCTCCATTCATACTGAACTTCACACTCTTCCTCAGATATATCCTGCTCACCAACCTTATAACCCTCCTCTTGTAACTCAGCCTCCACCCACTACCCCAGGCAAATCTCTACTATTTCTTCAAGAATCTTCAATCCAATTCTTATAGGAGGTTTTCTATGATCTCCTTGCCTTGGTTAAATCCACTTTCTAAGTGTTCCCTGCACACCCGTATTATGAAACTCATCATATTTGATTATAGTGCTTTGTTCACCTTTTCTAGGTGTAATTCTGTAAGGATTTGTGTAACATCTTGTGTTGCCCCATTAGCTAGCACAGAGCCTCCTATGTAGTAGAAACTCAATAAACAAACAATTAATGAATTAATTTTGACAATTATACATGTCTTTGTAAAATCTGAGTAAGGTTTTTGGAACTATTCAAGAGCAGATACTAGTTGTTGTTGTTAATTGCCATTGAGTCAGCTTCGACCATGGCAACCCTACGTATAACAGAATGAGACATTGCCCAGTCCTGCACCGTCTTTGTGATCATTAATATGTTTGAGATACTAGCTAGTGCCAAGTTAATCATCTAGTTAAGAGCCTCCATAGGTGTAGAATGGCTGGACTAAGGAAACTTGAGTAAAAGCACTGGAATTAATCATTAACAAAAATCACAACCATTGGATGACTGCCTTCTATGTGAAGGCAATTTATATATTTTTCTCATTTAACCCTTAATACATTCTCCTTTTCAGGAAGGAAAGGAGAGAACGCCCTAGAAATCAGTAACTTAATTAACTGGCAGAGCTGGGGTGGGAACCCAGGTCTAATTCCCCCAGGAACTTCTTCTTTTCACTATCTTAACCAAAAACCAAAACCAAACCTGTTATCGCTGAGTTGATTTCGATTCATAGTGACCCAATAGGATAGGTAGAATTGCCCCATAGGGTTTCCAAGGAGCTGCTGGTGGATTCGAACTGTCAACATTTTGGTTAGTAAATATTGCCTGATAAAAACTGCTGCCACACAATACTTCTTCCCTGAATTTAGGAAATGTAGGGGTCATTAGTCACAGTGATATCATTTATTTATCTCATAGCACCTGGGAAAAATTATATTCAAAATATTCAACCAGTCCTGCATGACGCTTTAACTGAAGAGTCACTTACGTATCTAAGGGCTTGCTTGTGAAGTGATCTGTGAATCCACAGAGATAGAGTTTAAATACCTGTGCTGATTACACATCCAGTCTTTACTATTTAAGGCCAGGGCGGAGCATAATTGTGACAGGAAATACTCTCATGGGAAGCTTTTAGTCTGTAAGCATTCACTGATGGCCTCCTGAATACGGGAGCTGGAAAGATACCCAGAATCAAATCTGGAATGGTAACCCATAAAACCCACTGCCTTCAAGTTGATTCCAACTCATAGTGACCCTATAGGACTGAGTAAAACTGCCCCATAGGGTTCAAGGATGTAATCCTTATGGAAGCAGACTGCCACATCTTTCTTCCAAGGAGCTGCTGGTGGTTCGAACCGACAATTCAGTTAGCAGCAGAGTGCTTAACCACTGCGCCACCAGGACTCTTGGAATGGTAACAGTAGATTCTATATCTGGAATGACTTAAGATCTGCTGAATTCTCTCATAAAAGAAATAAAATAACCAAGAACTTATGTAACACTTTTTAGGAATAGCAGATATCATATTTAATCAGATCACTTACCAGCTGCCTTCCAGTCTTCTGACTCATGGTGACCCTATGTGTGTCAGGAGTAGAATTGTGCTCCACAAGATTTTAAATGGCTGATATTTTGGAAGTAGATTGCCAGGGCTTTCTTCTTCTAAGGTGCCTCTGGGCAGATTGTAGCCTACAGCCTTTCAGTCAGCAGCCAAGCACATTAACTCTTTGCACCACCAGGGATTCAGATGAAATAAGACAACTCTGTGCTGATACATAAGGAACCCTGGTGGCACAGAAGTTAAACCTCTGGGCTGCTAACCTAAGGTCAGCAGTTCAAACCCACCAGCCACTCCATGGAAAAAAAGGCCTGGCGATCTGGGAAACCGTATGGGGCAGTTCTACTCTGTGCTATCAGGTTGCTATAAGTTGGAATCGACTCGACAGTAATGGTTTTTTTTTTTTTTGGTGCTGATATATGATGCCAATTCCAACTTTATGTGATTTATTAGTTTGTGTACTTATTCAATGTTTATGATTTCATAAAACAAAATACTATAAAATTTAAGTCCACGAAATAGATGTACTATTATAGTCTGCTACAAAAGTTATTTTTCTTATTGATTCCAATTTCACTGTAAAGCCAATAAAGAGAATAGAAGTATGTCTTCAGTGGAGTCATAGCAATCTACAAATCCTACTGCTTGGGAATATTTCTACAGGCTTCTTTGACAATGCTTTTTGGAGCTCTAGAGATATCTGATCCATTTTGAAGAAACATATTAGGATCTCCTTAACTGCCCACTCTGCACTGCTCACTCCAAATTGTTGTTGTTAGGTACGATTGAGTCATTTCCGTCTCACAGAGACCCCCTGTATAACATAACAAAACACTGCCCAGTCCTGTACCATCTTCACAATACTAGGTACGTTTGAGTTCATTGCTACCATCACTGTGTCATTCTATCTCGTTGAGGGTCTTCCTTTTTCGCAGCGACCCACTACTTTACCAAGCATGATGTCCTTCTCTAGGGATTGGTCCCTCCTCATAAAGTGTCTAAAGTAAGCACGACAAAGTCTTGCCATCCTCACTTCTAAGGTTACTCCAGCCAAAATGACTGATTTTGTAGGGCTTGCTCAACCTGGGGAATTTCCAGTGTTGCTCCCTCTGGGAATACATTTCTTCTCATTCCTCTCCTCCCTACCTTGCACTTGTTCTTCAAGACTTAGCTCAGATGTCACCTTATCATGGAAATCTCTCCTTATTCCCAGGTCTGAATTAAATGCTCATTTCAGGGATTCTTAAAACCTCTGTGGAGCTCTCTCACTGAATTTATCACATCGAAAAACTGTAATTGTCTCTTTACTTATCTGCTGCACTCCAATTAAAACTAGTTGCCACCGAGCCTGTGTGTTTCAGAGTTGAATTGCACTCCACGTGCTTTTCAATGGTTGTGACCTTTCAGAAGTAGCTTGCCAGGCCTTTCTTCCAGGGTATCTCTGGGTGGATTTGAACCACCGTTAGTAGCCGAGCACTTGACTCTTTGCACCATCCTGGGACTCCCTACACCTCAGTTAGAATGTATGATTCTTCATGGCAGAGATAATCTCCAGCACCAATGGCATTTAGTCATCATGAGCCCAGTACAGACCAAATCAACGAACAAATGAAAAATGATTTGAGTGCCTGCATTTTCTCCTTGTTAATTTCTCTCTGTGGTGTACACTAGAGTTTAATGTTTAGGCATTAGAGATGAGTCTGTTGGTAATTTCACTAAATTGTTTCAAGCAGAATGACTTATTATATTCCCGGCTTGCTGCATCGTCAGCTCTAGGACTGTCATATGCACATAATGCCGCACCTCAGAGACCAGCCTGTATGTTGCTATACTCATTTTTGTTTGTTTTATGAAGTTAACATACTACCACTAGAAAATATTTAGAAATACATAATTTTAGGACAAAAAAAAAATGATCTTAATTCACTTAATTCAATCATACCCACTATTAACTTTTTTGCTAGTTCTTAGCATTTATTCATCATATTTATTTTAAAATATTGACAATATTCCTAATAAACAAATTTTAACCTACTATGATAATATTTTAGGATAAGTATTTTTGCATGTTACTATGATTTTATCATAAATATCTTTCACAGGGGAATAATATTCCATTATATGGATTGTCATAATTTACCTGTATCTCCCATCTCCTTTTGTTGGAAATTAAAGTTATTAATTTTTTCACTATTATAAAGGGACACTTTTGTCCAAAAATCATTTTCCTCATTTCTGATACATTCCATTATAACTAATTCCTCAAAGTAAGATTACTACGCTGACAAACAATTTTGTTGATTTACAAATCTACCAACATTTTGTCACTCTTTCCCATGACTAAAAGAAGGTGTGGGGTTAACTCGCATAAAGATATTCTTATTTGCATGTTTCTTTTCTTTTTTTTTTAATTCTCAATTCCTTACTATATTATGGTAGCACGTGAGTAAAAAACTCTTCCATGTTTTCTTGAATAATAGCCTAGCTCAAAGGCACACAATGTTAAACTAAACTGCTATTGTGTGTCATCGAGTCGATGTCAACTCATAGTTACCCTATAGGACAGAGGAAGCATCAAAAGATGGGAGAAATACCCAAAGACACTGTACCAAAAAGAACTGTCAACATAAAGCCATTTCAGGAGGTAGCATATGACCAAGAACCGATGGTACTGATGGAAGAGGTCCAATCTGCACTGAAGGCATTGGCAAAAAACAAGGCTCGAGGAATTGACAGAATACCAATTAAGATGTTTCAAAACAGATGCAATGCTGGAAGGATTGTCAGGAAAATTGGAAGACAGCCACCTGGTGAACCGACTGGATGCATTCCAAAGAAAGGTGACCCAACAGAATTTGGAAATTAATAAACAATATCATTAATATCACACAGACGTAAAATTTTACTGAAGATCATTCAAAAACAGTTGCAGCAGTACATTGACAGGGAACTGCCAGAAATTCAAGCCAGATTCAGAGGAGGACATGGAACCAGGGATATTATTGCTGATGTCAGATGGTTCCTGGCTGAAAGCAGAGAATACCAGAAAGGTGTCTACCTGTGTTTTATTGACTATGCAAAAGCATTCAACTGTGTGGCTCATAAAAAATTATGACAGTGTCTTTAACAAATGGTGCTGGCATAACTACATATCCATCTGCAAAAAATGAAACAAAACCCATACCTCACACAATGGACAAAAAACTAACACAAAATGGATCAAAGACCTAAATATAAAATCAAAAACTACAAAGGTCATGAAAGAAAAAATTAGGACAACACTAGGAGCCCTAATACATGGCATAAACAGAATATGAACCATAAGTAAAAATGCACAAACATCAGAAGAGAAACTAGATAACTGGGAGCTCCTAAAAATCAAACACTTACACTCATCAAAAGACTTCACCAAAAGACAACCTACAGACTGGGAAAAAATCTTTGGCTGTGACAAATCAGATCAGCATCTAATCTCTAAAATCTATAAGATACTGCAAAACCTCAACAACAAAAAGACAACCCAATTTAAAAATGGGCAAAGGATATGAACAGGCACTTCGCCAAAGAAGACATTCAGGTGGCTGACAGACACATGAAGATATGCTCACGATCATTAGCCATTAGAGAAATGCAGATCAAAACTACGATGAGATATCATCTCAACCCAACAAGGCTAGCATTAATACAAAAAACACAAAATAATAAATGCTGGAGAGGTTGTGCAGAGACTGGAACACTTATACGCCGTTGGTGGGAGTGTAAAATGGTATAATCACTTTGGAAATCGATTTGGTGCTTCCTTAAAAAGCTAGAAACAGAAGTACCATATGATCCAGCAATCCCACACCTTGGAATATATCCTAGAGAAGTAAGAGCCATCACATGAATAGATATATGCACACCCATGTTCACTGCAGCACTGTTCACAATAGCAAAAAGATGGAAACAACCTAGGTGCCCATCAACAGACGAATGGATAAACAAATTATGGTATAGCCACACAACGGAATATCACGCAACGATAAAGAACAATGATGAATCTGTGAAACATCTTATAACATGGAGGAATCTGGAGGGCATTATGCTGAGTGAATTTAGTCAGTCATGGAAGGACAAATATAGTATAAGACTACTATTACAAGAACTCACGAAAAGGTTTAAACACAGAAGAAAACATTCTTTGATGGTTACAAGGGTGGGGAGGGAGGATGAGGGTTATTCACTAACTAGATAGTAGACAAGAATTATCTTAGGTGAAGGAAAGGACAGCACACACTACAGGGGAAGCCAGCACAATGGTACTAAACCAAAAGCTCAGAAGTTTCCTGAATACAATCAAACACTTCAAGGGACAGAGTAGCAGGGGCAGGGGTCTGGGGACCATGCTTTCAGGTGACATCTAGGTCAACTGGCATAACAAAGTTTATTAAGAAAATCTTCTGCATCCTACTTTGGTGAGTGGCATCTGGGGTCTTAAAAGCTAGCAAGCAGCCATCTAAGATGCATCGATTGGTCCCAACCACCTGGAGTAAAGGCGAATGAAGAACACCAAAGTCACAAGGAAAGTATTAGCCCAAGAGACAGAAAGGGCCACGTAGACCAGAGACTTCATCTGCCTGAGACCAGAAGAACTGGATGGTGCCCGGCTACCACCAATGACCACCCTGACAGGGAACACAATAGACAGTCCTTGATGGAGCGGGGGAAGAGGGGGATGCTGAATTCAAATTCTAGCTTCTGGACAGGGGTGAGATGAGAAGGCAGAGAGGGTTAGGGGCTGGTTGAATGGACCTGGGAAATCAGGTGTGGAAAGGAGGAGTGTGCCGTTACAGTATAGGGAGAGCAATTAGGGTCGCATAATGGTATGTGTATAAATTTTTGTGTGAGAGACTAACTTGAATTGTAAACTTTCAGTTAAACTACAACAATTAAAAAAAAAAAAGAAATCAAACAACATATTGCTTTGGGCAAATCTGCTGCAAAAGATCTCTTTAAAGTGTTAGAAAGCAAAGATAACACTCTGAGGACTAAGGTGTGCCTGACCCAAGCCATGGTATTTTCAATTGCCTCATACACATGTGAAAGCTGGACAATGAATAAAGAAGACCGAAGAAGAATTGATGCCTTCGAATTATGGTTTTGGTGAAGAATATTGAATATACCATGGGCTGCCAGAAGAATGAACAAATCTGTCTTGGAAGAAGTACAGCAAGAATGCTCCTTAGAAGAGAGTATGGTGAGACTTTGTGTCACATACTTTGGACATGTTATTGGGGGGACTAGTCCCTGGAGAAGGACATCATGCTTAGTAAAGTAGACGGTCAGTGAAAAAGAGGAAGACCCTCAGTGAGATGGAATGACACAATGGCTGCAACAATGGGTTCAAACATAGCAATTGTGAGGATGATGCAGGACAGGGCAGTGTTTCATTCTGTTATACATACGGTCCCTATGAGTTGGAACTGACTCAAGGGCACCTAACAACGACAACCACAGGGACAGAGTAGAGCTTCCCCATAGAGTTTCCTAGGCTGTAATCTTTATGGGAGCAGATCGCAAGGTCTTTTCTTCCATAGAGTGGCTGGGTTCTAACCGCCAGCCTTTCAGGTAGCAGCTATTGCGTCATCAGGGCTCCTTAAACTAAACTCCTATTAAACAATATTGGTATCTTCCCGTTCCAGTCCTGCAGATTTTAACTTCTTTACTATGTACGACAAACATTCTCAGAGGCTTTGATATCTTAAATTTGAAATAGGGATTACTAAAGTTGGTGGAGCCCTGGTTGCGCAGTGGTTAAGAGCTCAGCTACTAATAAAAGGTCAGCAGTTGGAATCCACCAGCTGCTCCTTGGAAACCCTATGGGGCAGTTCTACTCTGTCCTATAGGGTCGCTATAAGTTGGAATAGACTCTATGGCAATGAGGTGGGAGGTGTCTTCCCATTCCAGTTGTGCAGTTTTTACTTAGGAAAATGTATTATGGGTGTTATTTTCTTTTTATTAGCTACTTTAGCCCACTTACTGTGATATATGACTCCAAAATAATGAATTAAAAAAATAAATAAAACTCTGAAAAACAATTACGTGACCTCCTCCTACTTTTTAAAAAATTCTCTCAGGACGGTATTTCACAAACGATATTCCAGGAAATTGAGTATTTTCAGAAAAAAAAATTAGAAGATAAACAATTCTCCTTTTTGTTTTCAATGGGATGTCTCAGAGGCTTTCATACACAATGTGCTTGTGAATCTACAAGTGGAGGTAGAGTGTGACTCATTTCTCAAACAGAATTTGTTTCCTTGTGACGCAGCATCTCAATAGACTTGTGTACTAAAAAGCACACTACTGCTTTGGGAGATTATGCCCTTAGTATGACACTGCCATTGTTCAAAACATTTTTGGAAGTCCTCTATTGGAAATGACTTCAAGAAACAATTTACCAAACACTAGAAAATCAGTCTTACTTAATTATAGGATATGCACTTTTGTTCCAGCCTTTTTCTTTGTCCTAGTTTCTCAGCTGCATCTCTTCACCTGCTTGTTCCTCACTTACTGAGCCCTGGGTAGTGCGCAGTGGGGCACGTTGGCACTGGTTATGGGGAGAGTTATTTGCAGAAGAGACACAGTGAAAGCCAAAGGGAGTGACCAAGGACCAAACTGAAGGCAGAAGCAAGAATCCCCTGGCTGTTGCTTATCTGAAAATGTCACAGGTAATAACATAAATACAACAACCTGAGGGCTACAAATGAAAATTATGGGAAATTGAAGGGCCAGAAGTTGAGAATGCACGTCCCCATACATTTAAAACTACAGCTGCAATAAAATGATGGATTTCTATATAGCCCATTAGTAGTTACTAAATTTTCCTCAAATAGCACAGCTTTTGCATGCAATTATTTAGTAAGAATCAAAAGTCCTTTTTTGTAATAGTCATACCAAACCAAACCAAACCCATTGCCGTCGAGTCAATTCCAACTCATAGTGACCCTACAGGACAGAGTAGAACTGTCCCATAGGGTTTCCAAGGCTGTATCTTTATGGAAGCAGATTGCCACATCTTTCTATGGAAGAGTAGCTAGTGGGTTCAACCCACCGACCTTTCGGTTAGCAGCTGAGCACTTAATCACTGCACCACCAGGGCTCCTTCATTTAAAGTATAAAAAACCCATTGCCGTCAAGTCAATTCCAACTCATAGCAACACTGTAGGACAGAGTAGAACTGCCCCATAGAGTTTCCAAGGAGTGCCTGGTGGATTCGAACTGCCAACCTTTTGGTTAGCAGCCATAGCTCTTAACCACTACACCACCAGGGTTTCCGTTTAAAGCATAGTGGTCAGATAATGCTTAAGTAGAAATAATATTCTCGCCCTTGTACCAGCCCCTGGGAGCACAGAAATCACCCCTGGCAAGAATCCAACCATCCGTGTTCTTGTTTTTGTCCGGTAGTGGTGTGACTGGATGGCTGGAGGAGTTATCTATTTCTAGTTGAGCACTAACTGCTTCAAAAATTAGAACTAGAGCCACAGTAGACACTGTACAGCACCATGAATGTGTTTAGTCAGAAAATGCTGTGTATGGGACCAATGCAAAAACAGTACTTACTAAGGCACTGGGAATACTGCAAAGTGACACCACCAAAAATTTCTTCCTGTGTGTTCATTAGAACACCGTGTAGGATTGCCAGATTTAGCAAATAAAGATACAAGATGCCTAGTTAACTTGTAATTTCAGGTAAGAAACAAATAACTATTTTTAGTATAAGTATGTCCCATAATTCAGTATACATACTCATACTTAAGAAATGATTTGTTGTTTATCTGAAATTCCAAGTTAACTGAACACCTTATAATTTATCTGGCCACCCCATACTCTTTAAAAAAAAAAAAAAAAAAGGTAGCAAATTGCAATAGCCCAGAAAATTAAAGATAAAAGTCAACCACATGCCAGAATTCAGAGAGGATTTATACTAATCAAAATACTTGTTGATGAGACCAGCTAAGAACTGACACATCATCTTGGGCTCGTATTCTTGAAAAGGGGTGGGGGCTCAGGGAAGGGAGTGAAAATTGACCAGAAATAGAGAAATTTGAAAACTCCCTAGAACTTAAAAATTACAGTTGGCTTGGGCCTTATCTCTGACTTGAAGAAAGTCACTAGCCAAGAATAAAGCCATCCCTTTCAAGGAGTGGGAACTACTTAGTAAGAGAGAAGAATTCTACTTCCACAACAATATTTTTCCTCCATCATTAATCTTTTTTTTCTTAATTGTACTTTAGGTGAAGCTTTACAGAACAAATAGTTTCTCATTAAACAGTCAGTAAACATATTGTTTTATGACATTGGTTAACAACCCCACGACATGTCAACATGCTCCCTTCTCAGCCTTGGAGGACATTTTTTTTTTTTTGGTGAAAATATACATAGCCAAAGATACACCATTTCAAAAATTTCTACATGTACAATTCAGTGACGTCAATTACTTTCTTCCAGTTGTGCTGCTATTCTCACTTTAGATGAAGGTTTACAGAACAAAATAGTTTCTCATTAAACCGTTAGTACACATATTGCCCTATGACAATGGTTAACAACCCCACTACATGTCAACACTGTCCTTACTCAACCTTGGGTTCCCTATCACCAGATTTCCTGTCCTCTTCTACCTTCTAGTCCTTGTTCCTGGACTGCTGTGCCTCATTAGTCCCGTTTTGTTTTATGGGGCTGTCCATCATTAATCTTTTGCTACTTCAGGAGGTAGAGAGAGTTACAAGTGTGGTCATGTTCTCAAAAAGCATCAGTGAAAGAAAGGCCAGAAAGTACTCCTGTCCCATATTCCTTATCATCTGACAACCATTTCAAGGAAACACAGAGCTGAGGGATAAAAGTTGCTTCCCTCAGAGATGCATCTGTAGGCTGAAGCAGCAGAAGCTTTTAGGGTGCTGTATGCTAAGTATACGTTTCCACTTACAAAGCAGTCAGCCAGCCAGTCTGTCCAGAAAACACTTCTACTGAGCACCTACTGTGTGCCAACCTGGGGTAGGTATCAGTAAATAATTAAACAAAAGTTATCTCAGTTTTCTCTCTATCATTCATGCCCTTCACCACATTCAGAGAAACAGGCAATACTATCGGGAAAGGTATCTTTAGTCATTTCAACAGAGGGTCAAAACCTACTGGAATTATTGTGGAGTATTGTCAACTATGCTCAACAATCTATTGACAAAAAATATGAGTGATCTTCAGGACTCTTTACCACACAACTCCTGGATTTTCTCCCTATGATCCAATGATCCCCAACGTGCATAGGCCTAGACATACAAAAAGCTTTTGATAGTTAGACAAAAGGTTTCACACATCAGCTTGCCTTCCAGATTCATAGCTACCAAAAGACATCATGTTTGATAAAGTTGAGGGTCAGTGAAAGCAAGGGAAACCCTCAGTGAGACGGAGTGACATAACAGCTGCAACAACAGACTTAAAGATATCAATGATCATGAAGATCGCACAGGACCAGGCAACATTTCATTCTATTGCACAAATGGTCTCCATGAGTTGGAGCTGACTTGATGGCAACTAACAACAATAAAACCCTTACTTTATGTTAGGTAATCTGCTAAGCACTTTATATGCATTATCTCGTTTAAGGCCATTTTATGGGGATGTTCTTTTACAGCAATGAAACAGAAACTTACAGAAATTAAGTACACCATCCAAGGTCATGCAAATAATATGTGGTGGGGTCATATCCAAACCTAGGTCTGTCAGAGGCTAGGATCTATACTCTTGGGCGTTAGAATATGCTGCTCATGAAAAGGGGATTATGCTAGAACATAAATGGATTATAAGGAATTCAGGACAATTCTGAGTCCTGACTATACTCCGACACTAGGTATATATTCATCTCTGTTTAAGGATGAGGAAACTGAAGGGAGAGGTACCAAGAGAACTCTACGATAAGAGTGGGAGTAGAATTAGTATCTGCATCAAGAAATAAAAAGCATCCTGAAGTTTGAGAGTAAAGGCTTCCTTTAAAAATACCTGCTTCAAGTTGTCATAAACAAAAGCAAAGCGTGGAAGAGATTGAAAACTTTAAAAACTCAGAAAAGATGAAAACTAATCTAAATGAAAAATGGACCAGATAATCTAATAAAGAAATAGACAAACACCAGAAACATGGTAGCAAATTAAAATATCTGTTGGATGTAGTAAAGAACAAATTTGACACTGGAAAAAGAAAAAAAAAGGATAAAAAATACAGAGAACTACTTAGGAATTTTTGCAAAAATGCAAAATAAGAAAAGTATGAAAATTATGAAAGACGGCAAATAGAATAGAAAACAAAGCATAAATCTATAACAATGTTGTTGTTGGGTGCCGTCGAGTTGGTTCTGACTCATAGCGACCCTATGTACAACAGAATGAAACACTGCCTGGTCCTCCACCATCCTCACAATCATTGTTTTTCTGGAGCTCATTGTTGCAGCCACTGTGTCCACCCATCTCGTTGAGGGTCTTCCTCTTTTACACTGACTCTCTACTCTACCAAGAAATCTACCTAACAATAGGTAGATTTTTTTTTTTTTAATAAAAAAAGCAGAAAAATGATGAAAAAAACAGGGGAAGTTTTACATGGATCATGAAACCTCCCATGATTGCTTCCATACTACCTTTTGAGACCCTCTTTCCATAGTTCTCCCTCAGTCCCCTACCCCATAGTCACACCCAACTTCCTTCAGTTCTTCCAACCCACTTTGTTCCCGTATCTCTAAGCCTTCCATCCCACTACTTCCCATTTCTTGAGTACTCTTTTTCTCTCCTTTAGCTAACTCCTAATCTTTCTTTGTACCATCAGTCAATTTGTCGTACTTTGGTGGCTTGCATACTGCTATGATGCTGGAAGCTATGCCACCGGTATTTCAAATTCCAGCAGTGTCAAGTGACAGGTTTCAGCAGAACTTCCAAATTAAGACTAAGAAAGTCCTGGTGATCTACTTCCAAAAATTGTTGTTGTTGTTTGCCGTTGAGTCGATTCCAACTCATACCAAACCTATAGGACAGAGTAGAACTGCCCCATAGGGTTTCCAAGGAGCTGCTGGTAGATTTGAACCACTGATCTTTTGATTAGCAGCCTGAGTTCTTAACCACTTCACCACAAGGGTGCCTTTCAAAAATTAACCAATGAAAACATTATGAATCATTAACAGAGCATTGTCTGACTCATGTGTTTGGACTCAACATCTCTGATGTTAATTAGGCAAGAATAAAGGCAGTTATGTTAATGAGGCAAGACACAATCTGCAGGATTAGGTTGTATCTTGAGTCAATCTCTTTTGAGATACAACAGAGAGAGCAAGCAGAGAGGAGAGGGACCTCAACCACCAAGAAAGACAAGGAGCAGAGTGCATCCTGTGGACCCAGAGTCCCTGTACTGAGAAGCTCCTAGACCCAAAGGAAGATTGATGCCAAGACACATGGAGATTTCCAAGGAATGCCGGGTCCACGGATGTTGAAAGGAGACAAGGACTTTCCCCCAGAGCCAACAGAGATACAAAGCCATCCCCTAGAGCTGTCGTGGTGAATTCAGACTTCTAGGCTCCTAAACTGTGAGAATAAATTTCTCTTTGTTAAAGCCACCCACTTGTGGTATTTCTGTTACAGCAGCACTAGATCACTAAGACAATCTGGAAGGATCAATCCCTAAGGGGGATAGCATGTTTGGTGAAGTAGAGGGCCAGCAAGGGTGAGGAAAACCCTTGGTGAGATGGACTGGCACAATAGCTACAAGGATGGACTCGAGCACGCTGGCAATTGTGAGGATTACGCAGGACTGGGTAACATTTCCTTCTGTTGTACACAAGGTCACCATGAGTCAGAGTCAACTCATTGGCAGCTAACAATAAGAAGAAAAATCCTTCTTTAGGTTTTAATTCAAATGGCATGTCCTTTTGGGGGCCTTACTAGATACAAGAGTTGTTTAAGGCTCCTGTCTGTACTCACAACGCTATCATCTTTTTTTACACTTTATTATTTCCAAATACCACACAAAAATAGCAATTTTTAGGAAACAAATTGTTGTATCTAGAAATCCTATACTAATCCCAGATAACTTTCATATGTAAGTGCAACAGAAGATATTCTCAGATATATGAAGACCCAAAAGACTATATCACACTCAAGCCATTCCTGAAGGAAAATAGTCAAAAACATACAGCATATTACAGAGGTATTTCCAAATTGGCTCAAAAATGAGGACATGAGAGAAAAGCAATACTGGTAATTACTTAAAACGGAACAAATATATCTGAAAATGATGATGAATAGTTACAAATTATATGCATATAACAAAATACATAATATTAGTTATAAATATTATAAATTAAAAAATGAATTATCATTTGCATATATGGTATATTCACAAAAACCTAAGAGAACAAACTGAAATACTACAATCAGTAACAATTCAATAAGATAACTATAAACCAAAAATAAAATTAAAAAAAAGCTCATTGCCATCGAGACGATTCCAACTTATAGGACAGTGTACAACTGTCCTATAGGGTTTCCAAGGCTGTAATCTTCACAGAAGTACACTGTTACATCTTTCTCCCCACAGACTGGCTGGTGGGTTCAAACCGCCAACCTTTCAGTTAGCCGCCAAGATCTTAACCACTATGCCACCAGAGTGCTTACTCATATTCCCATCAATAACTACTTAAAATGTAATGGAAAGCAAGACACCATTCACAATAGCAAGTGAGCATAAAATATACAGGGATAATGTTTTAAATAAACACAAAGGACCTATATAAAGTAAACTATGAAATTCTCTACTGAAATCTAAAACAAGATTTCAATAAAATCAAAAGGTACGGTGTTCTTGTCTGTGAAAATTAAACATCGGATGAAAATCTCTGTATAAACCTATGGTCACAATTATCTTAAGGAAAATAATAATAAAATAAATAAGCTAAATTTTAATAATCTTTGAAGAATAAAAGGGTTATTTTCTTGTTCATTCTATTCTATATTTCCCCAATTTTCCATAGGAAGAACATTTATTTTAGTGATTAAAAAACACTTTTTATTTTTATTTTTAAATAATAATTAAAATACAATGACTTCTCATCATAAAACCATAAATTCACTCTAATATTATTCTGTTTATGTCTTGTAATCTATTTTATCTATTATCTCACAATAACTTTTCCAAAAAACAATACAGCTTGATCTGATCCCTTTAATATAGATATTACGTCTGTATAAACGAATGCTTTTCTCATTCCTTCTGTTTGCATGACCACTCTGTGTATGTTTCTTTAAATGCCTTTCTCAGTCCTTGTATTTGCCATAGCTCAGAGGGAACATATGGACGTAATTAGATTTTAGATGTAAGGCCTTCATTACTGCATTGGTTTGATAAGTGTATTTTAGAAAACGTGAGGAAAAAATGCACCTTCAGATATTACTATTTTATTAAAGGAGAGGAGATAACAGCAGTGTGGTAACTAGGGATCCTTTTCTTCTGCTCTCCTTGTCTAATTTTCTTCCTGCCACAACATGCATTCTTCAGTGCCTTTTCCTAGGACACAGCATCCTTCAGAGAAGGCCCAGTTTCCATGTAATTAGCAAGATAATCAGTGCCATCTAACATAGTTAGTCAGATGCTTTCCCACATAATGGGGACTACGCATTTGGACCCACTGGCAACATCTGTGTGTAAAAATTAAAGCACGCTAATAGGTAAACATTATTTCAACTTAATGCTGTTACTTTATTTGGGGATTTTTAGTACCACAAACATCTGTTCCACCACCAAAGTTCATGGTTCTTACAAATGTATTCTCGGTGGGAAGATGACACATTAAAGTGTCACTTTTGTCCAAGTGACAAATTTCAAGAATTTTGTATTAATGTTGTTCTAACAAGCTTCTTATGGAGCCCTAGTGGCGCAGTCCTTAAGAACTCAGCATCTAACTAAAAGGTCAGCAGTTTGAATCCAGCAGCTGCTCCCTGGAAACCCTATGGGGCAGTTCTACCCTCCTTTAAGGTCTCTATGAGTCAGAATCGACTCAACTGCAATGGGTAACAAGCTTCTTATAACTATGATAAAATCCCACAGTATACATAGGCTTTGAATGTCTTGACAAGGATTGGTTTTGGGGGGACTACAGTACAAAAAAAAAGTGGAAAAAGTAAGTGGGTTCAAAGAAGAGAAGAAGAAACATTGGCTTTCAATAAGCTACTCAGGATCCTGTGGGGAAGAATCACAGATGAATACCTCTATGTAGGTAAGGAAAACAGTACAACTATTCAGATGGTGTTATAGATTGAATTGCATCCCCCAAAAAGATATGTCAAAGTGCTTACCCCTGTACCTGTGTATATGACCTTGTTTGGAAACAGGATTTTTCTTTTGTTGTCAGTTAAGTTAAACAAGGTCATACCAGAGTAGGGTAGGTCTTATAAAAGGAGAGAGCAGACATGGAGACAGAATGACACAGGGGGAAGACAGACACATGGGACAATGAAGGCAGATGCATCTATAAGCAGCAAAGAGATACTTAAGGACTGCCAGCAGCCACAAGAAGCTAGGCAGAGGAACAGTCCGTTCTCAAAGCCCTCAAAAGGAATCGACAGGGCCAATACTCTGACTTGAACTACTAGTTCCCAGAACTGTGATACAATAAATTTCTGTTCCTTAAAGTCACCATTTTGTGTTATTTTGTTATGGCAGACCTAGGAAACTAAGACAGATGGTGATTTAAAAAAAAAAAAAACTACCAAGAAAATTACTGGACGCTGTGGCATAGACGTTAAGAGCTATGGTTACTAACCAAAAGATCAGCAGTTCGAATCCACCAGGCGCTCCTTGGAAACTCTATGGGGCAGTTCTACTCTGTCCTATAGGGTCGCTATGAGTCGGAATCAACTCAACAGCAACGGGTTTGTTTGTTTTTTGGTTTGGTTCATAACTCTGGGGAACAATAACATATAAGAATGAAATATTGACCCTATGCACAAGTTCATAACTAGTATAGACAAGAGGCCTATACTCTGACAATCAAATTCTTGTTGAAGATTATAAACCTCATCTTCTTACCCAAATTCTACTCAAAACGATGGCGGGAAAAAAATCACAAGAATAAACCGGGAAAATCACAAAGTATCATTGGACCAATCATACTTAGATACAAAACATTAGAATGGGACTAATGAAGACGTTATGAGAAACTAGGTGGCGCAAACAGAAAACAGTTAAGCACTGACTACTACCTGAAAAGTTGTCTGTTCAAATCCACCCAGAGGCACCTATGAATAAAGCCTGGCAATCTACTTCTGAAAGTTCACAGCACTGAATACCCATGAGTCAGAGTCAACTTAACAGCAACTGGTGACTGAATGGTGATGTGGAGTAGGAGGGAAGTGGTGAAAGAAAGCAATTCAGCAGAGGTGCAGGAGACAGCATTTCTTGGGGTTGGTCCAGTTCTTCCCAAGGAGGTCCAGAAGAACCCCAAACACAGAGGCAGAATGCACTAGGAGAGGGAGCTAGCTATGAGACAACTCCTGGGCAAATTTTCCACTTCCTCTAGTGGCTGGCTACTAAAGAACTAGGAGTTCCTGGGTGGTATAGCTAACATGCTTTGCCGCTAACCAAAAGGTTAAAGTTTCAAATCCATCCAGAGGGTGTCTTGAAAGAAAGGCGTGGTAATCTACTTCTGAGAAATCAGCCATTGAAAACCCTACGGAGCACAGTTCTACTCTGACATACAAGGGGTCACAATGAGTTGGACTTGACTCAATGCTATCTGGTTTGGGTTTGTTACTAAAGGATCTGGCTACAGAATTTGCCTTCAGGATACAGCCAGAAGGAACAGCTCTCAAAGAAGGAAATCACAGAAGAGAAGATAGCTCCTAATTAGGTATGTTGGTGCAATAGAGAAAAGTGGAGAAAACTCTAAGGTACCTTCAGATTTCCTTGAAGGGCACGGAAAAAAAGAAAAAGGAAACATAGCTCTATATTGACTGAAATACACTAAAGTTCTCTGTTTCCAAATGAAGCTTCCTTTCTTAGACCTTGAGAAGGCTCCCAGTTTGCCCATCTGCCCCTGTCCACCCACCCATGTGGGGATCCTATGTTTCTGTATAATCCTGCCTAGCTACCCACAGAACACTACAGGCACCCCCACCCTCTTTCAGAAGAGAAGATATTTTAAAAGAATCAATAATACAAAAGGGAAGACCCAAAGTGAACAAATAGAAAAAAAATGTCCATAGAGGGACCATAGTTAATGTCAGAGATGAAATAAAACTTTAAAAATTCTCTAACTAGTATCTTCAGAAGGGTCCATGAAGACATTGCATCCATTCAATGCGAGCACACTGACATGAATAAGAGCAACGGGAAAATGAGGAAGATTTCCTGGATATTAGAGACATGCCGTCAAAATAGAAGTCAGCTAAGCGCCGTAACGCAAAGCGATATGAAAACTCCGAGGGAGAAAATCACTGCTTCTGAGACAGTGTAGAAGGTGTCAAAGAAGACTTGATGATATGAAGAATATTAAAAGATGATTGAATTAACTGATTAAATCAAGGAGGAGAGAACATTTCAGGCTATGAGAACAGTGTATGCAAAGGCGCAATGGGAAGCCCTCTCTTATATTCAGGAATGGCAAAAAGTGTGGTGTGACTACAGCCTTATACATGGTGGTAGAGTTGTGAGAAGTATGAGTAGGTGCATAGGTAGAGGCTAGATTCTGAAGAGCTATGCTAAGGAAGAAATAAAAAAATTAGTTGCCCTCGAGTCAATTCCAACTCATGGCAAATCCATGTGTGTCAGAGTAGAACTGTGCTCCATAGGCTTTTCAATGGCTGATTTTTCAGAACCAGATCACCAGGCCTTCCCTCCAAGGCCACGCTGGAGACTCAAACCAATCTTTTGATTAGCAGCAGAGAATATTAATCATTTGCACCACCCAGGCACTCTCATGGTTTTTAAGCAAGAAAATGACATGGTAGATTTGTGCTTTAGAAGGACTTACTCTGCCTTGTATCTGATGTCACCATCTTCTTTCCAGTTTAACTACTTTGGTACCTGTTTTCCTTCCTCACTAGTTTGCTCCTCCCTGGACTTATCTAAGAAAAATGTTTATTGAAAGCAATTTTCCAAGGAATATTCAGAGCCACAGAATCTTATTACCACCCTCTTTTAATCTTTAGTTCAATTCAAGCTTCTAGCTTCCATTGAAGCTTCTAGCTTCAATTCCATTTCATAGAAATTATGCAAAAATTAATATTTTTTTCTTGGGCTTTAATCCAAAGTAGTAGAAATACAAAGCCTACATTTCTTTTTTTAAAATATACATCTTTTTTTAAATAATATTTTGTTGTGTTTTTGGCAAAAGTTTACACAGAAAGGTAGGTTTGACAATTTCCACACAACTTGTTCAGTGACATTAGTTACATTTTTCATAGTGTGTCAACATTCCCTTTCACTGTGTTCTGGCTGCTTCACTTCCATTACTCCAGTCTTCCTGCCTGCTTATTTTCTCATCTTTGCATTAAGCCTGCATTTCATATAGTGAGGACTTCTTGTTCAACACTACAGTTTTACAGTGGTAAATTACTGTTCCCAAAAATTTTAAGAGGCATACTTGGTATCTAATTTCACAACCATAAAATCTATAAAACAGCTTTCTATAATTGAGTAATTGATACTGAAATATAAAAGGAAAAAAATCACAAAACAAAACACAAAATATTGTAGTATTAAATTCCAGGGAAGAATAGCTACTGATGAACTAGATTCTCAAATCATATAATCGCAGAATCTTGAGTTAGAAAGAAGTCATAGAGGTTTTCTTATTCCATTGAGGTAGCAGACACTAGGCGGACATTCTCTCTTTGCCTCATTCACTGCGCGTAATCAATCAGTAAATTCTACCAATTTCACTTCAAGTATGTTCATTTTACCCGTAGCCTGAAATGTCCTTTCCTCCTTGATTTATTAGTTGCTCCCACCTTCCACTGTCTGAATTGTCTCTTATCCAGATTACTGCAAAACCTGTTAAACTGTAGCCCTCCTCACAAACTTATACTCATCTTCCCCTGCCCAATCACCTCTTCAGCTACAAAAGTTTCAGAATGATATTCCTAATCACAAAGCTGCATGCCATGACTCTGCTTAAAATCTTTCAAAGGTCCCCAAAACCAACAGAGGGAGATCAGGTCTTCTCAACAGAGCTCACCAAGCCTTTAGATCCAAGCTCAGCTTGCTTCTCCCGGTACCTATCTCACCACTCCTTCACCACTTAGGCAAGGCTCCAAAAACAAAACAAAAAAAATCTGTTGCTGTCAAATCGACTCCAACTCATGGTAACCCCATATGTTACAGAATAAGACCAAACTCGATAGAGTTTTCTTAGCTGTAATCTTTATGGAAGCAGATTGCCAGGCCTTTCTTCCATGGCACCACTGGCTGGGTGGAACCAACAACCTTTTGGTTAGTAGTCAAGTGCAATGCTTCAGTTGTACTGAACTACTTACACTACCTTGAACAGGCTGTGCCTTCTTTCCCTTTTGTGACATTGTTTATGCTCTTCTCTCTATCTGAAAAAATCTGGCTATTTTTTTTTCATCCTCCGGTCCCAACAAAGACTTTTCCTCCAGGAAGCTGTTTCTAACCCTGGCAAGACCATGCTCCCCTCCAAAGCCCCTTCTACTTATTTCTACTATAGATCTTACAGTATTGTACTTTCATTGCCTTTTTACTTTCAGCAAACAGCATTTTATCCTAAATCAATAAACATAAAACTATCAAAATAAGAAACCCCATATGTCAATTTCTATGTGATCTGCAAATATCCACAAATTTTACATAAGTTCTGAACAATGTGTAACTCCTTCTTCGAGCCCAATCTGAAACTACTCAAAAAAATTACTTTATATTGGTCCAAATAGTTTTTGCTTAATCATAAACCATAAACATGTACTCTTAAATTTAGTGTCAGTGCTAGTATTTGAATATATTGATGATATTATTTCTAATCACTATGTTATGAAAGATGTATTTGTATTTAATCATTTGGGGACCAACTTTAAAATTCTAGACAAAATACTGATGTAAAGTAAAAGAATACCCCTGGCCAAAAGTAGGCATTTTTGCGTCTCTGGGTCTCTCTCCATAAAGACAACTCAAAAGAAAACACCTTTCGTTGCTGAGACTGTCTCAGAACTCCTGTCAGGAATGACTATCTTGGCCTTTTGCTCCAGTTTTTAAAGATGTCAACAATGCTCTCAGGTATGTGAAGAATGGCAAAGATCTAAGATCTGATAGCAACCCCACTAGAGTCTTCAAACACGGAATGAAGAAGACATTACTGCAGTGTTTGCATGATTACAAAGATGTCATTATCATTACCAAGAAGGTCACTCTAGTAACTGAGCAATCACAGAATATTTTTTCCTGATGTTACCAGCAACATTCTGGTCCAGGTTCTTCTGCTTTGATTTCTGTAAAATGCATTCTCTCAAACACTTCCAAAGTCATAATGTTGCTTTACTTCCTGCCACAGCGCAGTAAACATCACCTTCAGCTAACTGTCCATTAAGGAAAGGTTCAGAGAAAAGTTTTTCTGCACTGCATTCACTGATATCACAGCAGCCAATCTCATTTGCAGAGTTTAATCACAGTAGCTCCAGGTATGTTTCAACTCTCAAATTCTCCTGTTTTCCTCATTAATTACATTGGAGAAGACAATGCTCTATGAAACACATTACTCATCACCAATAGGATGAACCAGGATTGTATTAAAAATCCCAAATACAATAAATCAAGTAAGAGTAGGAAATATATTACAAAAGACACACACATAGGGGTAAAAGTGAAAATGAGTATTATTTCTTAACGATGTAAGTATCTCCTGAAGCTTCTTATACATGCTTCAACTTGGCAGCTAAGCTCTCTGTGAACCCACTCACTGAAATTGTGAGCTGAGGTAAAAATAGAGAACAAGCATATGGGGGGGGTTAGTTCTGAGGCTTTAAAAGTAATGAAATAATAAAATGTAGAGCTGATGGAGATGGCAAGCCAAAGGGGGGGAGGGATGGGCCGTGGGAGGCTGCATCTGGAGGGCATCTTGAAATAAAGTAAGTGCTTAAAACAGGGGCAATATCCCTTCTATTGGTGAACAGTTGGACATGGAAGAAGGCATACATAAAAAAATTTTAAAAGATAGTTGTCACTGAGTCCACTCCAACTCAGGATGACCCCAAGGCTACGACATTTCAGAAGCAGATCTCCAAGCCTTTCTTCTAAGGTGTCTCTGGGTGGGCTGGAACCTCCAACCTTTACAGTTAGTAGTCAAGCGCTTAACCATCTGCACCACCAGAGACTCCCAGAAGAAGGTGTACCTAACCCTAACTATTCTCAACATGCTTTCTTTTTGCCAAGAGCTGAAATTTGTGTTTTAATGCTAAACACAGCCCAGACTGAACAATCAAGGTTGAATGGGAAGAGCACTGAACCAGAAGTGCTGATGAGAAGCCAGAAGATCTGAATAGTTTTCTGCAGCTGCCACTAACTAGCTGTGAACAATTCAACTGCCTTTTTTTTCAGTTGAGGCAACTGTGCCAGATAATTGATAGCTACTTTCCAATTCTAAGCTTCCTAAACACTAGAAGTCTGTCATATGTACTAATCACCGATCTCACTCAAATAGTATATGTTTTGAATATTTATAATGCATGTGCATTTGTGTACTTACGCATGCATACACACATAAATGTTCTTTACCAAAACTGTAAGCAAAAAAATAAAATTAAGCCATATTCCTATAAGTTTCTTCCATTACTTATCCATATAAAAAATTGTATAAACACATCCCTGAAGAATGTTTGTGTGTCAACGGTGCATCTGCTTTTTACGTAGATGTGTATATCCTGAAACAGAAAAAGTATTTTCTCAAAAGAGAAACATGGAGCTCCATAAAATACATATACACATCTATCTTGAAATATTCTTCATTAAGGAGCACATTAAAATATAAATTTGCAAAATGTGCTAGACAGCAAACTACTCTCTATGCTTATTCCATAGACTAGGCTATGAAAGAGATTAGAACTCAAATATTTGACACTATTTTGTAAACACTTAAAGGTGTTAGGCATATTTGTAAATCCTCAAGTGAATGAGTCTTTCCCTTCTGTGTAAGATATGGGAAGGGAAAAGGATGGTGTCTTTGACAAGACACTTTACAAATGGAAATAAAACTGAGATTGTCTAATCAGTTACCCTTGTGGGTGGATGGATATACTCCTGCACTGAATCTTAGGCTTAGGAAATGACAGAGCCGATCATCTTTATGGGTTTCACGGCAGAGCCACAGCAAAATGACTTCCTAAGATCAATATGTGGTTGAGAGAAAGCTGTTTTCAATGGAAACAGGAAGCCAGGAGCTAACCTGTTACTATGGTAACCAGAGCAGCAGCTACCCAACAGCTGTAGGAAAAAAAAGAGCAGAAAGTTATAAATGCCAAAAAAAAAAAATAAAATCAATCCTGTTTTACCTTATTAGTGTGATGTCCTTAGAGTACAACCCAAATGGGTACAGACATGTTGTTCCTGGCCTCCAGGATCTTTAGCAATAATTATCCTTGTTTTTACTTCAAACCTCAAAATGTTAGAGCTGGAAAGTTTGGATACTATCTAGCCCATTGTGCCATTTCCTCCCCCACCCCCCGGAATAAGGTAAAGGGAATCAAGACTCAGGAAGATCAAGTAAATTCTCCAAGGTCACACAAGCAGTAGTAGTGAAATCAGATTAAGGTCGCAAGTCTCATAGTTTCCAATTCAGCCTTTTTTCTGATTGTTTCCATATATGTACTCCTATTCTCCTCTCCTCCAAACACCCACGTTCTACTCATTTTCTGTGGAAATATTGACTACACATTATTAAAATTAATTACCGCCTTTCAACCTATAAGGAAAGCAAAAAGCAGTGCTATTCTGTCATAAAAGAGTATCTTGACAGCTTTTCTGAAAAGAGAACTGAATTAAGTTTATATAACATATTGAAGTTTCTTTATTTAGACTACTTTGCCACTCTATTTTTCCTCCTGGAGATCTGTGATTATCTTTACCAGTCCTTTAGTGCCCTGTACTATTTCATTTAGACATATGCTTAAAGGTTGCCATAATAAAAAAGGATATATGACTCAGAGGTTCAAAAAATACAAGAGCTAAAAGTCACATTTACTTTATTTGTAGTAGTAAAAATAAATGGTAATGATATATATGAGAAAGACTAATTTCCATTTTTATATAAACCTACACATTTTTATATAAACCTATACATTTCCTCGTCTTCAGTTACTTTAAAAATCAGTTTCTGACTTAAAAGAAACACTTCATTGTCTCTCATGTAAATTTGTCAACTCAAGTCTACAAATAAGCTCTTAGCAAAATATTACCAAAAAAGTCATACCTAATCTGCCCAACTCTACCCACCTCGGGCGTGCCTAAAGTCCGGCAATGAATCAGATCACTGTTTGATCAAATATACTACTCAAAATACAACTGATTTAACTGATTCCCTTAATGATGTACTGAAACTCTCTGATCCAGTGTGCAGAATGTAAGCATTAAATTAAACGTATTTATAAACTGAACAAGTAGTCTAGAAAGGGTAAAAATACTCTTACTTGCTTGTATGGCAACTGCAAACACACCAGACTATTACAGCAGACTCTTCAAAGGTCTGAAGCTGGGCTTTGCATTGTCATTTGGTTGGCTATGACTTCTGATTAATATGGAGAAGATGAAGACACTCGGCCACCCCTCAAATAATTTTACCTAATTCTCCAATCATATTGTAAGGACAGAGCCTACAAACACTTTGAAAACAGAAAAAAATAAGATTAAAAGAACCAAACACTTCATAATCAAATACAGACTAATGATACCTTAAACCCAATATCTTCCTGCATATGTCAAGCAATACTTCCATAAAAGATTTTGAGGAAAATTTATTTCAATCTATCTGAGGTTTTGTTTGTTGTTTTCATTGATGTTGCATTCTTTAAAATTTAATAGACGCTGCCTTTATTTTGGAAATGTTCTATTATAAAGAGTGGTGAACTTATTGAGGGCAAGTGACTATATCCTCTCCTTGCATTATCAGTATCTTGTACAGTTTCTGGTCTTTAAACCAAAAGGAAAACCATTGCTATTCAGTCGATTCCGACTCATAGTGACCCTATAGGACAGAGTAGAACTGTCCCATAGGGTTTCCAAGGCTGTAAACTTTACCAGAGCTGACTGCCACAGCTTTCTCCTATGGAGCATCTGGTGGGTTCAAACCTCCAGACTTTTGGTTAGCAGCCAAGCACTTAACCACTGCACTACCAGAGCTCCTCTTTCTGATTTATAGACTTGTGTAATCAATATTCACTGAATAAAGGAAATGAATCTTCTAAAAATTTCAATAATTGATTATAATATTTTATGAATAAGTTATAACCAGGTGCCATCGAGTCCATTCTGACTCATGGAGACCCTGTGTGTTTCCCAGTAGAACTGCACGCCATAGTGTTTTAAACGGCTGTGATCTTTCAGAAGTAGATCTCCAGGCCTTTCTTCTGAGGAGTCTCTGGGTGGATTCAAACTACCAGCCTTTCAGTTAGTAGCCGAGCAATGAACTATTTGCACCACAGCAGGAACTCCATGAACAAGCTATATTGGCCAGTAATTCTTTTAACTGAAGCAATGCTTAGGAAACAAGATTTAATATATTTTCTTTCTTCAATTTTAATATAACATACACCTCAGCTTGTCCTCACTGTATTATATCTTCTTGAAAGTTACACGTAATGTCATCAAATACTTATTTAGATTATTTGTTTTCTTTCATGGTTTGGAGAGGAATAAAATGTAGTCCTTAAAAAAATAACTTAAAATTTGCAAAGCGGAGTCCAATTCTAGATATTTAAATTTAAATTTTAAGGTATATTTTAGTAATGCTGTGGAACTAAAACAATCTGAAATGCTAATAAAGTGAATGCTTTCAGGTTAAGAAATGATGGATTTGCTAACAATACCCATATATGATTCAGAATGATCTGCACAATTATGGTATACTAGATAAAGATTTTAAAACACGTATCTAGACCCACAGCAGAAAGACAGCACATTAAGTGTGGTTTTTGTTTTTTTTCATCTCCAAAGTGCTCTTTGAAAGTAAAAAAAAAAAAAAACAAAGTCTATCAGGCACTCAAAGATATACATAAGTCACCAAGGAAGAGACATGCTCTAAGACAGAACTGAATTCAATTAACCTCCCCTGCCCAAAGCAAAGTGAAAAGAAGGGGAAGATAAACTTACAGCTACTCTCAGCTTTTTAATATTGGAAAACAATTTTTTATGTATATTTTGATTCTATTACTTTAACTTTAGACTATTTTTTTTAAAAACTTCTCAAAGAAGTTTTATCAAAATTTCTTCCTGGTGCCTTCCACTTACTTATGATATAGTATCTTCAGAGGAAAACACATACAAACTTCATTTGCTTCTAAAACTGAAATATTAATATTTAAATATTTAAATACAATGCATAACATTTTTACAAACACATCTATGCATCCCTACTTTTTACTATTTGCAAATACCACTCAATGGCATCAACAGAGTAATCTCTTCTTTTCTCTCCTGATCTCGATTTTTCCACAACAGGGTTCCATGACAACTTATATTTGAATTTTTATAAATACCTATTTTTAAATACTAACCGTAAGCATATCAATTCCTAAGTCATAAGTATAAAATATAAATTTATTTATCAAATTAATTAGGACAATTTAGAACTCTCAAATTCTCATATATGTATTTACATTACAAATTAAAAGCAATAAGGGGTGGTGGGATATGCCAACCTAAGACAAAAACACAGGCTGCAAAATTCAATTGAGCATCCAGTTTCTATCACTTCTGTTTCAGTCTGTCACTTTGGATCATAAAAGCTAGAAACAACACACATATATAATTGAGTCAATTTCTGCAATATTGGAAAAGGGTAAAGAAAAATATGAAACAAGATAATAACAAACTGAAAAAGGAATTTAGACAGCTAAAATTATTCACATACATCAATAAAATATGGACTAATATAAAAAAGTAAGAATGTTTATAAAAGTTTAAATACTTAACTTCTATTAAGAATAGGACTTGTGGCAGTAAGACCACAGCTGAAGCAAACCAGTTGAAAATTGATTTATGTCTCCTAGAATCATATCCATGCAAAATAAAATTTCATCCTTTGGCCTTCCAATATATTTCTGTTTATCAGACTAGGCAGATAGCGTTAAATCAGGCTATCATCTGAAGTAATAGTGTTAATGTAAAAATATTAAATCACATTTAAATAGAATGGTGATTCATGGTTATCCTTTCTTAGGTAATTCCCAGTAATTTGAAAAGGGATTCGCCTGAAGACAAGTCCCACTTATGATAGCTTACCTGAAAGAAAGCAAAACATTAAATACTGACTGGTCAATAAAAACGGAAAGTTCAAACAGGGTTGCTTAAGAAGTTAATCCAAGACCTATATTTTTATCCTAATGTTGACTGGTGCAGGGTAACAACTCTACCAGCCAAAGTGATGGAATACATATATATTTTTAAAAAATCATAGATGACCTTTTGAAGTTAGAATTCTAGTGAATGTCTTAAGCTGCATTAAATCTCAAGAGCAACACACATCTGCAGAGATTTCACAAGCCAGTCAGTTATAATCAGTGGTTCTGATGGAAAAGGACTAGGGAGGAGGTCATGAGACCTCAGGAATAATTTGGCTCTGCTATTAACTTGCTGTATGACCTTGGCCATCACAGAGCATCTGCAGTCTTCAGTTTCCTCAGCTACAAAATAAGAGGTCTTGACTAGGTAACCTCAAAGAAATTTCCCAGAGCTATGATTCTTAGCTGATTCTGCTTCCAGTGGCTCTTTGACCTTGTATAAATTCTAATCTGTGTCTTCACGTAAGATGGGTGCAGGTCAAATCCTCAATGTTATTACAATAAAATCTTAGAAAGATTAAAAAGAAACTAGTTTCAAGTCAATGGTCTACACTTTTGATCAATAATCAATAGAAGGAAATTCCATAGCAATGCTAAAAATTGATCACCTCCTTAAAGTTTTTTCTTTATAATCTGGCCTAAAAATAAAATATATTTTGTTATCATGAGAAAAGATAATAAAGCATTCTGCCTTTTATATAGCACACAACTGGGGGCAGGGAGAGGGGAGGGAATCACATGATGAGCCTGAAAAACAAACTCAGATTATCTTTTAGGCCACTAAGTGGAATGAGCACCATGGCACTCAGGTGGAATCCAAAAAATACAGACATAATAGTCATGAGCTTATGATTTAATTTAAATAAATATGCACTTGTTTTTGTTTTCTTAATGACAACTCTTGTTGAGTTTATAGAACGGTTTTAAAAGAAAGATTTCCGAGTTGAAGTTATTAATTATATATTCAAATATGTGAATATGAGCATGCTACAATATATGTATGCACTTAAATACCAAATCCAAGAAAATAGTAATGCTTTAAGTTGTCTCTTTTACATTCTATTTCAAACGGAAAACAAAGCCTTTCTTTAGACTTCCAAAGTGGTATCAGAAGCATATCTTCTGACCACCTGGTTCTCAGCAGCATTTGAAACACATTAGTAGACAGCCTCACCATATCTCAGATGCAGAGACTTCTGATGTGCAGAAGAAGACAATAATGAAGATGGAACCAAAGTGAAGCTGGAAGAATTCCCCTTACACCCAGGGAGTGTCTGTTCTGGACTTCAGTAACAAACCAGACACAGGCAGTTGCAAAGATTTAACTAAGTACCGTACGCTCTCTCCTCACTTACCAACAGGTTAGGTTCCGAAGACCAGGCGGTTATTTGAAATGGGCGTTATGCAAAAATGGTGTGTCCATTCCTTCCGTTTCAAATAGTTACACAGGTTCATACTGTCAGTGGGGCAGCAGCTTCCCAGTAACTCAATAGGTGAGCACTATATGTCCCATTGGTCATGTTAATACACAAAATGATTTTTTACTATTGTTTTGTAAATGCAAAAGGTCGGATAACGAGATAGTCAATGTGAGGAAAAGGTGTAATCCTTTCTCACATACCATTAAAAACCATTCACATACTGTATAATTTTCAGTAACTTATGTTTCCTTTATTTCTTTTAAACTGGAAGTACCACATTAGTTACTTTTATTCTCCCTTCTTGGGATTTTGAACAATTAATTGGAAGTTAAAGAACTAAATTTAAGCCGTCACTTAAGCTAGAACCGCCCCCCCACCCCACCCCCACCCCACCCCACACACACACACACAAATTAAGGCTGGGGTTGCAGTCTGAAGAGTAAAACAAAGTTTGCTACGATTGAAAGTACTCAAATTTAGAGAATTAACTAAACTAGGATCACCTAAGTGACTAATTCATGCTCAGCCTATACAGAACCTAGACAAAGCCAAGGAGAAAGGCACCAGACTCCAAAATTCAGTGTACAAGTGAGCTCCCTCGTCAACTCAAGACAGGCCCAGACAGCATTCAGGAGATTCTAGTCAAAAAATGAACCCCTCGCCCCCCTCACCTTACACACATACATATATTCCATTTCCCCCTTCATCTGTCCTCAGAATAGATCCCTAATTGGAGCCATTGTTCTGGGTGAGTCAGACTGAAGGAGTGTCAAGCCTCACTGAAAATGTCAAGTCAAGTCGGAATGACCAGGAGGTCTAAGGAGACAGCCAAGCTAAAGGAAATTTGGAATAAAAGAGTGAAGAAAAACTCAGGAGGAAGTATGATACCAGTTTTAGGACAAAATCCCAGACAGACTGGCACACAGAAGTTGAAGTTTGCCCCTTAGGTCCCATTTGCTGAAGTCTAACGTAGTTTGAGTTTCAGGAAGGGGAGATGGGGTGCTATGGGGCCCAGGGTTCCCGGGTTTCCCCTGCACCAGATGTGCTTCTGGCCTCACTGGGGAGCCCCGCTCTCTTCTCCCCCTCTCTCCCATCCCATAGGCCCATAGTGGGAATGGACAGCAAGTTGGAAAGGGAGTTGGCAGAAGTTAGAGCAGCAGGGAAGGGGTCAATTCTGGCCTTACCCTGGCGGCTCTGGACGAGTAGGGATCCTCAAAGAGGGCCCACATGCGGGGCTGCAACCTCCTCCAGCGGCCAGCGGCGCCGTCTGGGGCGCCGAGCCCCGCTGCATCTTCTATGCCCAGCCTCTTGGCCGCCAGGTCCTCGTCGTCGCCGGGATCGCCACCGATGAGATCGGGGGTCTCGAAGATGTCGAGCGCCTCCTCGGCGTCGCGGTGCTGCCGATAGGTCATCCAGCAGCAGGGCTCCACGTCGGTCTCGTCGATGCCCCAGAAGGCCAGCTCCTCCTCGAAGAGTGGCCCGCACACGTCTGCTGGGCAGTGCAGCTTGCCGGTGCGATAGTAGTTGAGCACGTAAGCGAAGACGCCCGGGTGCCGGTCGAAGAAGAACTCGCGGCCGCCGACCGGGTGGTCACCGCCGCTGCCGCGGGGGCTGCAGTTGCCGGCACCGCCCTCGAAGCAGCCTCCGGGTCCTGGGAGCAGCGGGGGCGCCCGCGGCTGCGGAGAGAGCGGAGGGGGCGACGGCTGTGGCTTGTCGCCCGCCGCCGTGAGGCAGTCACCCTGGGGCTCAGAGGCAGCAAGCAAGGCCAGGCGCGTCCCGGGCAGCGTCCTGAGGGTGCTGCGGTAAGTTTCGTGCCGGGTGCCCCCGACATTGAGGATCACCCTCTCGTTGCTCTCGATCTTGCCCATCTCTGTGGCTCAGACATGACTGGAGAGAGATGAACACAACGCCAAGTTAAAGATCTGGGTGGTCGGAGCCGCCCCACGACCTCCCACCGCCGGCCCAAGAGCCCTGAGATGCGGAGTTGGCAGGCGGGCAAGGGGAGAACAACCCTCCCAGGAGGAGTCAGCGTCCAGCCCTGTCCCCGCCTTTTGCATCACACCTTTCCCAGGTTTCCAGAGAACTAAGGAGATAGCAATCCACGTCGTTCTTGACCTTCCCTGACACCTTTTTCTCTGCCTAACACCCTCCTCTCTCGGCTGTGTTCTCCTCGCCTTCATCTTCTGCTCACCCTCCCTCGCCTACCCAAGCCTAATCTGTTCCCAGCCCCAAACTCCCTCTCTTCCCGTCTCTTCTCCTCCTCAAACTCTCTCTCCCCCTCCCCTAGTCCCTCTCTCCCCTTCCCAAATCCCCCCTCCTCTTGAATCCTCCTCTCTTCTCCCCCAGTTCCCTTCCTTCCCTCTCCCTAGCCTCTCTCTTCCATTCTCCTAGCCCCCCTCTGTCTCCTCCACAAATCCTCTGTCTCCCTCCTAAGATCTCTCTTGCCCTCCCTCGTCCCCTTCTCTCCCTCTCCCCGAGTCCCTCTCTTTCACCCTCCTAGCCCCAGTCTCTCCTCCTCCCCTGGCTGGGAGTTCTCTTCACTAAGGCAACTTGGCGGTGCTGGGTTGGAGCCCCCCGGATTCGGCGGAGAGCCCCGATTGCCCGCGTACCCTCCGTCAACCCTGGACCGCCCGCTGCTTCCTAGCGCTCGGGGAGTGCCCTTTGCGCGACCTGTTCTCGGTTCACCTCTACTTTCTCCCTCACGAACCAGGCAACCAGACTGAACATAGAAGGGAAAGCAGAAAATTTCCCTGCTGTTGCTTTTCACCAAGGAGACCTCTGACTAATTTCCTGATTCAATTTCCTTTTCACATTGTTGTTGTTGTTGTTAGTATTCTCTTATTACTACTACTTAGGAAAGGAAACCACTAACTAGGATCCATCTTTGAGAAAAAAGTGATCAATGCATCTCACCCATCCCCCCTCCCTTCCCAAGAAAAACAAACGCTTTGGGGGTGGAGGGTAGGGGATTTGCTTTCCAGGAGGGACGAGGCCCAGCGAGAAGCCGCCAGAGGCACACCCCCTGGGTCCCCGAGCTAGAAGTCCTGGCTGACAGCGTCTGGGTCCCCAGCCTCCCGGCCACCTCTCCCCAGGGCTTCACCTCTACATTCCCATTGCGGAATGGCGTTGGGGTGGGGGTGGGGGGACGCCTGCCTGCAGGGTCAGCCTTCCCTTCCCGGGAAACCATCGCACATCCTCCCACCTCCAGATACCTTAACGAGACCGAGAGAAAAGTGGCTCTGCTTCGGTTTCCGAGTGGACGAGATGCCCGGGGCAGCCGGACTGACTCCCGACACCCAGCTGAGCCTCCCTTATCCGACGAGAAACTACTTGTTGGCGTCTTCCGGGTTCGGGGGGTTGGACCGCTTGTCTGGGCGCTGGGGTAGGGGAGACAGCCCCTGCCGTGCTCCCCGCCTTCATTCTGCGAGCTCCCGGCTCGCCCGGCGCCAGCCTCCGCGGCCAGAGTCACCATCACGCAGGGCTGGGCAAACCATGGGGCTCGGGGCGGGTCCAGCCGGCGCTCCCCAAACCCGCCGGGAGCGGGCGGAAGGGCTGACGGTGGCGGGGACCGGAGGCTGGTCGAAGGTCAGGAGAGCTCACCCACTGGAAGGTGAAGTCTGTCTGCCCTGATTTCGCCCTGCAGATTTTGGCTCTCTCCAAAAGCACCACTCGCCGTCAGCCACTCGCCGCCATCCGAAGCATAGAGCTCTGAAAAGAGTAGGTGGGTGGGTCTGGGGAAGCTATGTTGTACCAACCAGGTTCATATATTTTCTTCCGTGAAGCTCTGCCCCTACCCTCTCTGGAGCTACTATCTGCTTTATTTACACCCCGCTCTCCACATGTCTTTCTCTCCTTGCTGTCCTATCCCTCCTAACAAGTGAGAGAGCAGGTTAAGACCAATTGCATTTTTTTCTTAATGACACTTGAAAGGAAAGAGAGGTCTGTCTACAGGTGACAAGTGAATCTTGTTTCTTGCGTCTTACCCATGGCTCTGGTTTGCTCTTTTCAGTCAAATGTAGGTCCCTAGCCACCAACCACATCGTGATTATATAAAGCAAAACAGTTTTAAAGTCTATTCCAGGAACATAATGATCTAGCAGTAAATATTCAGTGTTTTTTGTTGGTTTTTTGTCAGAGCTAAAGAGATAAACTACAGATACCCAAGTACCAAGGCAATTCTGTAATAAGCCAATTTCTCCCTTTCTCAAGTTTTTATTGGGCCTCACCGCCAAATTGTGTGTGTGTGCGTCCATGTGTATGTTTCTGAAAAAAAGAAAAAAAGAAAGGAAGGAAGAATGAGTGACCATATTCCACAGGCGTAGGTTGTTAAGACTGAAGTTCACAGAATTGGAAAACATCAACTTTAGGTGGTCTTTGTAGGAGGATATGTCTTGGAAAAACATACTGATATTATGCTTGGAAAAGAGCAAGAGTGATGAGTTGTAGCAATAAAGAGGACTGCAAAGTGGGTTTAAATATGAAGTTCACTAAATAAATGATGTATCTGTTATGACATATTAGTAAATAATTAAGCAAAATGAAGAACTAGAAAGTGGTTGGAAAGTCACTGAGGTCTAGGAAAGAAAGAAGAGAAAATATGGTATGTATACATTTACAAGACTGACCATAAGACATTATACGTGGAATGATAACTTAAGTAACAACCATGCACACCCAGCTTTGTGAAAATATAAATTTGATCTACTAAGATCCCTCAAAAATGTAAGGCTTAAGTACTGACAGAATGGTTTTAGTTTTGCACGATCATCAGTTACTGGCACATTTCTAAAAGCAACAGTGATAGTAAATTTCAATTGCCAGAAAATTACCAAGTAAAAATATATTCATATTCTAGCATACATTCTCATATTGTCTACATGGCTTCTTATATGGCCTAATGATATAAATTTAAAGAAATAAAAAAGCTACACTGTTTACTTTAAAATAAATTAATAACAATAGTTATGAAGCAGCAGAAGCATTTATAATAATAGATTACTGAGATCTTACTATTTCCAAGACACCGTACATAAATTATCCCTTTTAATTTAAATGAAGGAAACATTTACTTTAAATTACAAGACTCTAGAAAGATAACTCATAAAGATGGCAAGAATCAATAATGAAAGCCATTGGTTTCATCTTACTTGATTTGTATTGTGAGGGATCTATAGAAAAACCAAGAGGAAGGGTCATGGGGATGATGCAAAGGACTCAAGAGAAAAATGAAAAAAAAAAAAAATCTAATGAAATCTATTTGGGTCTAAGGTTATATAAGCTAACTAGAAATAATTGCATTAATAGGAGAATCATCTTTTAGAAGAACTAAAAATTTTCTTGTGGTTCCTAAAGGATTAGATGTGAAACTGGAGAACATTTTAGGTAAGTCTGAAAACAAGAAAGTGGGGAGATAAAAGGATAAGATGTAATACACAAAGAAATGAAGGAGGTAGTCTCTTTTATTTTCTTTCTGGTCAATACAAGTGGGAAAGATTCTAAGACAAATATCCAGGCTTCATTATGTAAGACAGAAGAGAACAGAAAACTCCTCCTGCCAACCAACTCCACTGATCCTGTTGTAAAAGACAGATAAAAGTAAAAAGAAAGCAAAGCTTTGAAAGATGGCAATGGAAAACTGAGTGGGAAGAAGAAACAGTTGTGGTTTCCTTTGTTAGTCTGTGTGGAGCAAGGATTTAAAAGACAGTATGGACATTACCCCTAGCAGAGATGCAGCTGAAATGCTGCTCCCTTTATATCCTTAAAATTGGCATCATAGGAGGCTGCAGAAACTAAGCAGTACATCACCACCAAAAATGTACATTGATCTCATGAAGCCACATTGTGACTATCAGAATGACATACTTGTAAAAGTTTAACATTTGAACAAATTACTCTTTTATAACCCAGTATAAGGATTTTAAAAACACTAGTCACCCTCTACAAGTAATATATTTATAAACAAGATTCCTCTGCAGTAAATTTAAAAAAACAGCCACAATTTCTCACCCCACCCTAAAGGCATGCCCCCTTTACAATGTGACTTTGCAGCTTTCACCCATCATGTCTATTTCTCTATCCCTTCAATCTGTGCTGGCCTTGTAATGTGTTTTGGCCAGGAGAAGGGAGTGTAAGTGAGGTTGTGCCAGTTCCAAGCCTAGGTTTCAAGAGGTCTTGCATGCTTCTGCTCTCTGTTTGTTGGAACTCTACCCTGGTGCTTTGAGAACAAGCCTTAGCTAGTCTGCTTGATGCTTCCTAAACATCCAAAACTTTTCATTCCTGCTCCCAGCTCATAGCCAGCCAATTCCCCCAAACAGAACTGCCTTACATCTGCCCAGAACTGCCCTGCTGAACCCAGCCCAAATGCACTGACCTACAGAATCATGAGCTAAATAAATGTCTAACATGTAAGCAAAGCAATGAAATTTTTGAATTTTTGTATGCAGGGATAGAGTATTATAATTCATCTTCTAAAGTTCCCCTCACCTAAAAAGTAAAAAGTATGGGCCTACTTTCCTGCCCTCTTAACAATAACTAACATTTATGTAATACATTGTGAATTCTACAAGAAATACATTACCTCATGTAACACTTTCAAAATCCCTATGATGTATATTTTCCTCATTTCGAAAATTTTTGTGAGGAGCATTTTACAGAGGTGAATTCCACAGACTTTGGAAGCAAGTAAAACTGAATTCATCTTCTTCTGAGTGCTGATCACCTGACGTTTGACCTGGACAAAGTTGCACGACTCCTTGGGCCTCAATTTCCTCTTCTGTAGAATGAGGATGTTGGCACCATAGTTATTATAAGGATTAAATGAAGTAAAGTCAAGAAAGCACTCAGAAAAGTTTCTGGTACACTTTAGGTATCTAGTAATTGGTAGCTTTTATTATCGTCATATGAATAAAAAATCTCGCCCCCCAAATCCCAGAGCTAATAATTGCCAGAAGCAGGAGCATTAACCACATACTCTGATGGCAAGCCTAGTTTCTATTTGTTATGCCATAGTGCTGTGTACAGAGGTCAAAATTAGTGCATATATTAGATATTCCATTCATATGCAATGAAACAGAAAGTCTAGAAGCTTGTAATATCTACATTCTTCTCAATTTGGAGCCCCTATATGGTATAAGTGGTTAAAGTGCTCAGCCAATAATCAAATGGTTGGAGGTTTGAGTCTACCTGGACATGCCCTGGAAGAAAGGCCTGGTAAGCTACTTTCAAAAAATCAGCCATTAAAAACCCTATGTAGCATAGTTCTAATCTAACACACGTGGAATCACCATGAGTCATAATTTGGTTTTTCTTTTTCTGAATTACTTGATTTTATAAGTATTAATCATGTCTTAAATGACCTACTCTATGTAATACAGTTTTTTACTACCCAAGTTACTTGTGAAGATTAAGATAGATGGAGCTACATATGAAGAATTAACGTGTTACTAATTTTATAACTTGGCCGTTTGATTTATAAGGAATACAAATTTGTATAGGTTATCAGGATTCTAAGGCTCTGCATAAATACACAGCATAACAACATAGACGTTTAGTGAAATTCGAGCTTGCTGTGTACTGAGAAAATTAATGTGCAAGAGTGCTCAGGAAAGAAATTTTAGATTGAAGGAAGAGAAAACAGTACCATGAATATAGGATGATGTTCACCCATGAGTATTGAAAATAAGAGTTGAAAATAGCCTTCTCATCTTGAGAAATTCTGGGTCATAGTCTTCTGCCCTACACACTCTTTTAAAGAGGAACATCATGATGATGATTACGGTGATAGGAGAGAGAGAGACAGAGAGATAGGTAGATAGATAAATAGTTGTTGTTATTGCTGTTGTTGTTTTTAGGTGCTCTCAAGTGGATTCCAACTCATAGCAACCCTATGTACAACAGAATGAAACACTGCCTGGTCCTGCGCCATCCTCACAATGGTTGTTATGCTTGAGCCCATTGTTGCCTCTGTCAGTCCATCTCATTGAAGGTCTTCCTCTTTTCCCCTGACCCTTTACCAAGCATAATGCCCTTCTCCAGGGACTGGCCCCGCCAGATAACATGTCCAAAGTATGTGAGACGTAGTCTTGCCATCCTCACTTCTAATGAGCATTCTGGCTGTACTTCTTCCAAGACAGATTTGTTCCTTCTTCTGGCAGTCATGGGCTATTCCATATTCTTCGACAGCACCATAATTCAAAGGCATCAATTCTTCTTCAGCCTTCCTTATTCATTGTCCAGCTTTCATATGCATATGAGGCAATTGAAAACATCATGGCTTGGGTCACATGCACCTTAGTCCTTAAAGTGACATCTTTGCTTTTTAATTAACACTGTAAAGAGATCTTTTGCAGCAAATTTGCCCAATGCAATGTGTCACTTGATTTCTTGACTGCTGCTTCCATGGGCCTTGACTGTGGAGCCAAGTAAAATGAAATCCTTGACAACTTCAGTCTTTTCCCCATTTATCATGATGTTGCTTATTGGTCCAGTTGTGATGATTTTTGTTTTCCTTATGTTGAAATGTAATCCATTCTGAAGGCTATGGTCTTTGATCTTCATCAGTAGGTGCTTCAAGTCCTCTTCACTTTCAGCAGGCAAGGTTGTGTCATCTGCATATCACAAGCTATTAATGAGTCTTCCTCCAATCCTGATGCCGCCTTCTTCATGTAGTCCAACTTCTGGAATTATCCGCTCAGCACACAGATTGAATAAGTATGGTGAAAGGACACAACCCTGACACACAACTTTCTTGACTTTAAATCAAGCAGTATCCCCTTGTTCTGTTTGAACGACTGTTTCTTGGTCTAAGGACAGGTTTCTCATGAACACGGTTAAGTGTTCTGGAATTCCCATTCTTCACAATGTTATCCATAATTTGTTATGATCCACACTGTTGAATGCCTTTGCATAGTCAATAAAACACAGGTAAACATCTTTCTGGTATTCTCTGCTTTCAGCTGATATCCATTTGACATCAGCAATGATATCCCTTGTTCCACGTCCTCTTCTGAACCTAGTTTGAATTTCTGGCTGTTTCCTGTTGATGTACTGCTGCAACAACTTTTGAATGATCATGAACAAAATTTTACTTGTGTTTGATATTAATGATACTGTCGATAATTTCCACATTCTGTTGGATCACCTTTCTTTGATATGGGTACAAATATGGATCTCTTCCAGTCAGTTGGCCAGGTAGCTGTCTTCCAAATTTCTTGGCATAGATGAGTGGGCACTTCCAACACTGCATCTGTTTGTTGAAACATCTCCATTGGTATTCTGTCAATTCCTGGAGCCTTGTTTGTCGCCAATGCCTTCAGTGCAGCTTGGACCTCTTCCATCAGTACCATGGGTTCTTGATCATATGCTGCCTCCTGAAATGGTTGAACGTCAACCAATTCTTTGTGGTACAGGGATAGATAGATAGATATAGACAACTTTAGTAAACAGAGCAGCCATTACATGTGCCAGTCTGCTTGAAGTCGTTGTAAACCTACAAAGGGAACAGTATGCAGTAGTTTTGCCTAGTTTGACTGCCATACCACTAAGTGTTAAAACATTGACAGATATCAATAAGGTACATCTTACTTTTTTGTGGTTCTTATTCCTCAATAAGCTATGGACACTAAATAAGATATTTCATTAAAAACTCATAATCTGTACTTTTGGTACCTTCCTACCTTCTACTGTTAATTATTTTATATGTGTATGTTGTGAAGGATTTCGTTTTATTTGGCTCCACAGTCAAGGCCCATGGAAGCAGCAGTCAAGAAATCAAGTGACACATTGCATTGGGCAAATTTGCTGCAAAAGATCTCTTTACAGTGTTAATTAAAAAGCAAAGATGTCACTTTAAGGACTAAGGTGCATGTGACCCAAGCCATGATGTTTTCAATTGCCTCATATGCATATGAAAGCTGGACAATGAACAAGGAAGGCTGAAGAAGAATTGATGCCTTTGAATTATGGTGCTGTCGAAGAATATGGAATAGCCCATGACTGCCAGAAGAAGGAACAAATCTGTCTTGGAAGAAGTACAGCCAGAATGCTCATTAGAAGTGAGGATGGCAAGACTACGTCTCACATACTTTGGACATGTTATCTGGTGGGGCCAGTCCCTGGAGAAGGGCATTATGCTTGGTAAAGGGTCAGGGGAAAAGAGGAAGACCTTCAATGAGATGGATTGACAGAGTGGCTGCAACAATGGGCTCAAGCATAGCAACAATTGTGGGGGTGGTGCAGGACCAGGCAGTGTTTCATTCTGTTGTACATAGGGTTGCTGAGTCAGAACCGATTCAAAGGCACCTAACAATAGCAACATATCTTACCCTACTACATTATATGCTCCTATATATTCCCTTTCATTACCTTTTCTTTATTACCTCCCATTCCTTATGGGAGTCCAATGCTTTGAAGTACATCAGACACCTGAGAAGCTTCTTAAAATGCGAAAGCTTGAGGTTCTGATTTAGTCAGTATAGGACTTAGAAATCTGTTTTTTTTTAATTGTACATTTTGTGGAATGTCCATAGGATATTGTACTGAAGCAAATTTTTATAAATATATGACAAGAAATTAGCTGAAAATTCTGCATAATATATTGAGGAGTGGGGCAGAAAAAGAACTAACATTAATTAAGGACTAACTACCGTTCTAGGCAACATCTAAAAACCAAAATCATTTGCTGTCGAATTAATTGTTGAGTCAATCCCATGTGTGTGGAATAGAACTATGCTTCACAGAGTTTTCAAGGCTGTGACCTTTCAGAAGAGACAGCCAGGTCTTTCTTCCAAGGCATCTCTGAGTGGGTTTGAATCACTGAACTTTGGGTTCGTAGTCGAGTGCTTAACCATTTGTACCACTTAGGGGACCAGGGCAGGCAACATACTTGTATATTATTTTATTATTCATTACAATAATTCTAGGAGTTCCTCAGTGAGGCAAACGATTAAGCATTCAGCTACTAGCGGAAAAGTTGGTGGTTCGGAGATAAACCAAAAACCAAACCCGTTGCCTTCAAGTTGATCCTGAGTCATAGCAACCCTATAAGACAGAGCAGAATTTGCCCTGTAGGGTTTCCAAAGAGCAGCTGGTGGATTTGAAATGCTGACCTTTTGGTTAGCAGTCAAGCTCGTAACCAGGGTTGGAAGATAGGCCTGGCCATCTGCTTCCAAAAGGCCACAGCCTTGAAAACCCTATGGAGCATTTCTACTCTGCACACATGTGGCTGCCATGAGTCAGAATCGACTCCATGGCAACTAACAACAACAACAGTAAGTCTAACAAGTATCAAAATACTCATCTTTTTTCAGATCAGGCAAGAGATTATCAGTGTGATAAAGGAAAAAGCATTATGAGTAAATGCAGCATCAAAACTTACTTAAGTGCAAAGTAAAATGCCAAAAGCTTTAGATTTAACCCATGTAATCTGCAACCTATCATTTTTACCACCATTTCACAGATGAGATTGAAACTCTGAAATATGAAAATAACTTTCCCAAGATCAAACAGCTAGTTAAGAGACAGCTGTTGTCATTGGGTCCCGCCAAGTCAATTTCAACTCATAGCGACCACATGTGACAAGGTAGAACTGCCCCATAGGGCTTCTTGGCTATAATCTTTACAGAAGCAGATCTCCATGTCTTTCTCCCCCAGAGGTGCTGGACGGTTTCAAATTGCCAGTTTTTCTGTTAGCAGCCGGGCACTCACTTAACCATTTGCATCACCAGGGATCTTTAAAGGGTAGCTGGTAGCATTCAAACCAACATGTGTCTAATCCCAATGCCTGTGTCCCAGTTAGAGAGGAAAAGGCAGAGCCATGATGCGAATGTATGTATATATGACTTCAAAATCCAGGATAATGTAGGATGGCAAAGCTCTAGTACAGCAAATAGAAGATAATAGACATGAGAAAAAATAAAACACCAAACTTGAAGTATCCTGATTGTTTAGTGAACTGAAAATCCTTTATCAGAAGGTCTCAGAGCTACGTCTCTTTTCACTGTTTCATAAACAGTATATGATAAAAGCAGTAATCAAAATAAATACGTAAAGTAGATTTTTTTTTTTAAAGAACTCTCTGTGAATTTATCTAGTACAAAAGGATAATGGAAACTATGAGTCACAAATATTGTTCTGCAAAAGGTTGGGAATGACCTCAGGTTGGTTTCCTCAGGAAATAAAAGTAAGAGCTCAAAGAATAAGGAAGCCAGAAGAGATTTGCAGTAATACTAGAGCAGACCTAAGCACACCATTTTTGTTTCATTACTTAGACATCTAGACAAGTGGAAAAGCAGACTTCTGAAAAGCTAGTATATACAGGTTTCAAAAGGAAGTGAGGGAAGTAAAAATAATGTCAGGGCAAAGAAGTAGTTCTAAAGGGGAACCAAAGGTAAACATTAATGAAATGCTTTTGATATTACACAACTATGGAAGCCTGGAGCCCTGGTGGTGCGGTGGTTAAGAGCTTGGCTGCTAACCCAAAGGTTGGCAGTTCGAATCTACCAACTGCTTCAACCAACTGCTTTGTAGAAACCCTAGAGGACAGTTCTACTCTGTCCTATTGGGTCGCTGTGAGTCTTAATCAACTCGTCGGCAACGGGTTTGGGCTTTTATGGAAGCCTGCTTTCCAATTTTTTTTTTGTTGATTTTTTAAATAAATCAGACCATGGGATAGCATAGAATATCATCCAATTTTTGGAAAAGAAATGAAAAATAATATAAAATATTAATATGCATTAGTATGACAAAATAATTTCTCAAGGAAAATATTATAAAGTCACAAAATTTGTTTCCAAGAGTTATAAAGTGCTTTTCAAATTTTTATGAGAAAAAATAATCAATTTCAATATCATATCTAGATACATAATTTTTAAAAGTCCAGTATTTTCTGAATGCCCTGAATTATTTCATGGTCTTAGTTAAATTTGGACATTTAGTTATACTGATTTAAGGGCATCTTTAGTTGGTTTCATCTCATTTCTGTGATGGGTGACACAATTTACTTATGAAATATAAACTAAAAGGACACAATACACACCACTCCCTAATCATAAAGATAATACTTCCTGCCTTTACTACTAATCACTTGAATAGATTATTTTGTCCCCCTTTGTTGTTGCTGTTGACAGATGCCCTTGAGTTGGTTCCTACTCATAGTGACCCTATGTAAAACATAACAAAACAATGCCTGGTCTTGCGCCATCTTCACAATCATTGCTATGTTTGAGTCCATTGTTGAATACACTGTGTCAATCTATCTCTTTGAACGTCCTAACGGGGAACACAACAGAAGGTCCCTGATGGAGCAGTAGAATGATTGGATGCAGAACTCAAATTCTAGTAAGAAGACCAGCTTAACGGTCTGACTAAGACTGGAGGCGCCCCGGAAAGCATGGCCTCTGGTCTCTCCATTACCCCAGAATTTCCGAGGCCAACTCTTCAAACAGGGATTAGACTGGACTGTGGGACATAAAGTGATACCTGTGAAGAATGTGCCTCGTAGATATAAGAGACCAAAGGAGCAGCTTCTGTCCAGAGGTGTGAGGGGAAGGCAGAGAGAGTTAGGAGCTGGTTCAATGTTCATGGAGAATCAAGGGCGGAGGGGAAGAGTGTGCTGTTGCAGAATGGGGTGAGCGGTTGGGGTCTCATAACAATGTATGTTAAAAAAAAAAAATTCTGTATGGGAGACTAACTTGAAATGTAAACCTCATTTAATTACAACAATTAAAAAAAAAAATCTATCTCATTGATAGTCTTCCTCTTTTTCACTGACCTTCTACTTTACCAAGCATGATGTCCTTCTCTAGGGATGGTCCCTTCTGATAACATGTCCAAAACATGTGAGACAAAGTCTGCCATCCTCCAAGGAGCATTCTGGCTCTCTTTCTTCCAATACAGATTTTGTTTGTTCTTCTGGCAGTCCATGGTATATTCAATATTCTTTGCCAACACCATAATTCAAGGGCATCAATTCTTCTTCAGTTTTCCTTATTCACCGTCCAGCTTTCACATGCATATGAATCAACTGAAAATACCATGACCTGGATCAGGTGTACCTTAGTCCTCAAAGTAATAATAGTTTTGCTTTTTAACATTTGAAAGAGGTCTTTTGCAGAAGATTTGCCCAATGCCATATGTCATATGATCTCTTGATTGCTGCTTCCATGGGCCTTGATTGTGGATCCAAGTAAAATGAAATCCTTGACAATTTCAATCTTTTCTCCATTTATCATGATGTTGCTTCTTGGTCCAGGTGTGAGGATTTTTGTTTTATTTATGTTGAAATGTAGTCCATACTGAAGGCTGTAGTCTTTGATCTTCATCAGTAGGTGCTTCAAGTCCTCTTCACTTTCAGCAAGCAAGGTTGTGTCATCTGCATATCACAGGTTATTAATAAGTCTTTCTCCAATATTGATGCCATGTTCTTCCTCATACAGTCCATTTTATCAGATTATTTGCTCAGCATACAGATTGAATAAGTATAGTGAAAGAATATGACCCTGATGCACACCTTTCCTGATTTTAAACCACACAGTATCCCCTTGTTCTGTTCCAAGGACTGCCTCTTGGTCTATGTACAGGTTCCTCATGAATACAATTAAGTGCTCTGGAATTCCCGTTCTTCACAATGTTATCCATAATTTGTTATGATCCACACAGTCAAATCCCTTTGCATAGTCAATAAAACACAGGTAAACATCTTTCTCGTATTCTCTGCTTCAGTCAATATCCATCTGACATCAGCAATGATATCCCCCATTCCATGTCCTCCTCCGAATCCAGCTTGGATTTCTGGCAGCTCCCTGTCGATGTGCTGCTTAAACCGTTTTTGAATTATATTCAACAAAATTTTACTTGTGTGTGATATTAATGATATTGTTCGATAATTTCCGCATTCGGTTGGATCACCTTTCTTTGGAATGGGCACAAATATGGTTTCTGTTTATGGTGATGGAAAATTTGACAATGCATATTGGTGTGGGAGAAAGATGTGGCAGTCTGCTTCCATAAAGATTTATGGGCTTGGAGCCCCTATGGAGCAGTCCTACTCTTTCCCATAGGACCACTATGAGTTGCAATTGACTGAATGCCAGTGAGTTTTTGCTCCCTTTTAGATAATGACAAAAAAAGAATCACATAGTAGAACCAATTTAGGAAGCGTAATAGAGTACTGTAACTAAAAGAAATAAAGTGTCTCAAAGGCATAGCAAACTGAACTCATCATCAATATCTTCAGACTATTCTAACACTTCTAAAATTCTATGAGTAGCATCACTATACTCAAGTCAAAAATTTAGAAAACATTCCTGACTAAATCCTTTTTCTGTCTCATCTCCAACATCAACAGTATAACCAAGTTCTTAAAAATTATGTCTGGCGCAGTGGTTAAGAGTGACAGCTGCTAACCAAATGGTCTGTCCTTCAAATCCACCAGCCACTTCTTGGAAATCCTATGGGGCAGTTTTACTCTGCCCTATAGGTTCACTATGAGTTGGAATCAATTTGATCAAAATGGGTAAATACATTTCAAGTCCGTTCACTTCTTTCCATTCTTACTGTCTAAGCAGTCAACATCTCTTACCTGCCTAATATCCACAGCTTGCAAACAGAGCTCTCTGTCCTCAATATCTAATCTGCAGGCTGCAGTCAAAATGGTGGTTTGGATAACTCAAGGTGCCATCTTCCTTGTTTATAACCTATTAATGACTATCCCTTGCACCTAGGATAGATCCAAATTCCTAAATATATCCCTGTTCACCTCACTGGTATCATCTCTTTCCATGGATTTCTCCATCTTTGAACTATTTTGAAACAGTCCCACATGCTGTTCTTTTTTGGGGGGATCCTTCCCCTTCCTCCTCACATATCTACTCTTACTCAACCTCCAAATCTGTCTAAACAACATTAGCTCCTCAAAGTCTTCCTCGATGCTCTAAAAAGTCAGCTTTCAACTTCGCATTATACTAGTCAGAATTCTAAGTGTAGTATTTCTTTGCAAAATTACAAAATCCATAATATATAATAAGTTTAGAAAAGCAAGAAGTTTTTAATAGATATTCATTTTAATAGAAATAATGTCCAAGTTTTTATAGCAAATTTATTGACAACATTATTTCAGTTAATATCCTATTCTAATGTTAGTCCTCTGTATGAAGAGAAAATTTAAAAAATCTTCCTAAATATAAGGAATCTCTGAACCTAAGCAGGAATATAAATAGACAATAAACATTATGATAATGTCCCCAATAAAATACGATGGTTTGCAGTAAATTCTTTCTAGAGATGTTTCAAGAAAAGACAAAAGAGGCCTTCAAACTCCAGTGAAATAACTTTGCATCTGTTACATATAACTTTTTTATAAGGTGTGTTTTCAAAGTGAATCGTAAGTATAAAGCTAAAGAAATTCTGGAAAGGGTTATGTGTTTCTTAGACTATGAGAGTTTGCCCTTGAACCAGTTAATACGAGCAATAAAAAAATATCTAACCTAAGAGTAAGGATAAGTAAATTACTTTCTTCTGAAGGATTCTGATGCCAAGAGTTAGTAGGAAGCTTATAAAAACTTAAATACATCCATTCTTTAAATCAGTTATTCTTCAGTGGTTCAAGGAGAAGGAGAAGGTGTATAAGTATAAACTGAAAATCTTTTTTAAAATATAAATCAACAGTCCATCTAACATAAAGGTATATGTCCCTCCCATGCAAACTCCCTTGAAAATTGCTGGTTTAAAACATATACCCATCTGTAAAAAAATGAGAAGAATAATTTAATGATCTTTGAAAATCATTGAAGAAAGCTATATGTACATCTATTAGAGTGTCTTTATTTCTTTTAGTTGCTCTAAAAGTCACCTTTAAATTTGACTTTTTTATGAAAACAGGAAACTGATAAAGGTGCTATATAAAAGGCAAGCAATTAATTTTTTGGAGGAATTGGAAAAGTTACCAAAGCACTACCTAATTATGGGTCAAAAATCAGGAAAGAAGAAAACACAAAAAAGTGAGACCAACCCTTGGGGAAGCTTTTCCCCTAGAGGCATCTGACAATTACAGTTGAAATAGCTGAGATTCTAAAAAGTTTGATAGATTCATATAGGGTTAGAGGGAACCCAAGGCTCAGTAAGTAGGGAGACCCTGGTAAACTATTCATGCTTTAGGTTGAGAACATGAAAGTCTACACCCTAGGAATAAGCATGAACAAAAAAAGATTGGCTCTGCCAGGAACTAAAATTCATTCTTGATTGAATTAATATTACTTGGGCTTGCTAGTGCCCCTAGCCACCTTTCATAAGTAAGAGCAAATCTTCAATAAGATAAAACAGAATAATCCTAGGCCTCAACGACATTTTTTTTTTTCCAGATACGAAGTCCAATACTCAATCAAAACTAATCTGGCAAAAGTTGGTAAGTTGGACTTCATTAAAATTAAAAACTTCTGTTGCAATAAAGACACTGTTAAGAGATTAAAAAGACAAGTCACAGACTGGGGGAAAGTATTTGCAAAACACATATCTCATAAAGGACTTTTATCTAAAATATACAAACAACTCTTAAAACTCAATAATAAGAAAACCAATAACACAATTACAAAATGGGCAAAAGATCTGAACAGAAACCTCAGAAAAGAAGATGTCCATATGTCAAATAAGCATATAAAAAGATGCTCAACACCATATTTCATTAGAGAACTGCAAATTAAAACAAGGAGATACCACTTTATACCTATTCAAACAAACCAACCAGTTGCCCTTACAGTCAGCTTGGACTCACAGCAACCTTGTGTGTATCAGAGTAGAATTGTCTCCCATAGGGTTTTCAATGGCTAATTTTTCAAAAATAGATCACCAGGACTTTTTTCTGAAGTGTCTCTGGGTAGACATGAACCTTCAACCTTTTGGTTGGCAGCCAAGCGCCAGCCATTTGTACAACCCAGGGACTCCTCATACCTATTAAAAGGGCTAAAATCCCAAATGCTGACAACACCAAAGGCTGGCAAGAATGTGGGGCATAATGAACTCACATTCGTTGCTGATGAGAATGTGAGTCCTGGTTCATGTAATTTCTCTAAATTCTGCTAAAAAAAAAAAAAACCTAACAGTTTCTACTTTAGTTCATCTCTTCTCATATTTTACCATAGAGCAAGAGTAAGCCAGTTGTCACTTTCTACATACTGCCTGAATATCTCCCATGCCGGATCAATAAGTTCATTAGGTTTCCTTTCTTTTTCCATGTTAATACTGACAGCAGTATTGCCAAACATGCTGCCACTACATAACAAGGGTCCCCTTTTCTCCAGTCTCCAGTAAGATACTCCTCACTCTCCTTAAAGACCTTAACAACAGTTTTCTCAAGGTCCTTCCAGCTTCCACTCACATTCTCCTTGAAGCCATTTCAGCTTTAGCCTACTACCTGGTCCCAAAGCCAATACCAATGGCAAATGCTTTCAGTTTTTATAACAGCAGCTCCACACTTTCCCAACCAAATTCTCTCCTGATTATACTGCATAAAAAAACTATCCCAAAACTATGCAGCTTAACACAAGAGTTGTATTTTTATTTCTTGTGGTCCTTTGGATCAGGAATTTAGAGCATGGCAAAGATGACTCTTCTTTGCTCTGTGATATCTGTGGCCTCAGATGGGATGATTGCAATGGCTGTAGGCTGGCTGAAAATCTGCCATCTATACAGTCTCAGGGTCTTTTTATTGGGTGTCTCCATGTAGTTTCTCCAGTCTGGCAGACCAGGGTAGTTGGATACTTTACATGTAAGCAAGAGAGTGCAGTGGAGAGGTCAAGAGAAAAAAGAGGACCTTCTTTTGCAGATGGTACGAGACTACGAAGACTTGTGAGGTTTTTTTGTCTCCTGACATATTCATTCACTTTTGGAATCTTCATTAAGTAAAGTCTTATAAATCTTCATTAAGCAAAGTCTTATAAAAAGCAAAGCTATTCAGAGTCTAACTGTATACTTTTTTTTCTTCTCTCTCACCTATGGATTTGGGAAGAATTCATTTTTATAAAAAAGTTGGGACTAGCGAGTAGAATCTCCAGCCTTAAAACTCCTCAACCCTTCTCCCATCAACTGTGTAAATCACCTCTGGCCTGTTTTGCCATTATGTTTTATTCCCAAACCCTGAGCAAGAGCAGCAATATATGGAGAATGGAGAAAATGTCCAGCATAAAGTAAATGCTTATGCATTTTTATTCATTCAAAAAATATCTCTTAAACTTGTTATTACTTATCCAAGTAATAGAATACAAGTAAAATTTCAAGGTTAGGAATTCATATTAGACTTTGGTAGAAAATTCTGACTTCAGTAGTTATGAGAGTAAAATGTGTTGTCATAGAAGATGCTGAAGAAATTATTAGAAAGCAATACTTGGATCAGCTTGAGTGAACTCATCCTCTAGGCAATAGAAGAGACTAGAAATTTAGATGTAGTTCTGTCCCAGTCTTAGAAATGTGCACTCCAAATCTCAAGGAAATATCATTAAACATCAAGTATCATCATTTCCACCAGTTGTTAGAAGAAGCAAGTTAATTTCACACGCATTTTTTCTTAGTTAAGAAAATATTTCCACAGAATCTAATTCATGGGAATCATATTAGAATCTATTACACAGTGAAAAAAAGTAACGCAGAAATATCTAGGTGCCATTACCAGAATGAAAAAGCATAGGCAAACCAAGTAACATGCTCAGCTCATTAAGAAAGAATACCTGGAAGCTCCATTCTTGGGCTAGCAAAATAAATGTCTTGAATCTCTTCCTACAAAGACAAAATTACTTTATTAGAGCAAAAGTACATCCAATGAAAACTAAATGAAGGAACTCTGGCCATAAAGGGCAGCTGGAAACATAATTTGCTGAGTGATACCATAACACATCCACTACCCTAGAAGACATAAGAGATTCCACAGGTTTGGATATTTTACTCCCAGAAAAAAAAGCAGATGCTCTAGCATAACATATAATAAAATTAGAGTCTCACTTCTAATATTTCAGATAGCTGGGAGATGTTATGAATGTTCACATCTTCAGGATATATAGCAGTTATTCCATTAGTTTTCAAGTATTTATTAATCTAAACCACACTAAACCTCCAATAATTTGTCAACTACACTTTAAGTGTTGCTATCGGAACTGGCTCCAACAGAGGACTTCTGTTCCAAGTAAACTGTGGTTATCTGTATATCCCTCTCTCTCCAGTTTTTGGGGCAGCAACTTGTCCTGTGACTTCCATTTTCTGATGAATTAAAGATGAGTTGTTATTTTTCAGTTGTACTCAGTTTTTTTTCTTGTTGTTAGAATGTAGTGACAAATTCCAAGCTATTTCCATATCAAAGAAGAAACCAGAAGTCTTAGGTCTACATTTTTTTAAATATCTTTGATGTATTTCTTGTAACTGAATTCCTATAATTCAGAAATATAAAATTATGAGATTGAAAGTCCCATGGAACACCCACATGCCAGATAGACTTATTTGTTTTATACTGCCTATAACAATATATCTTTCCCTGACTAACAACCTAGTATATAAATTTCGGCATTGATATTGGTGAACAATACAATAGTATGATTCCCTTAAAAAATGAAAGCTCTGCTTTTTCAAACTGTGCACATTAGTTGCCAAAAGTTAAATGATGTTATTGCCTTAAAGAAATACTTGTCAGGAAGTTGAAAGAACTGCATTCTAGTCCTGGTGTTTACCAGTGGCCAGGGACAGATTACCCAATAAGCAAGGTCAGTGTTTACTTACTATTTTCTGGCACAGTGGACCATATGATTATCTGATTCAAAACAGACATTATCAGTCCATTTCAGCTCACAAATCCCTAGGATATTGATCTTTATGCATTCCATTTCATTTCTGACTTTCAATTTTTCCTAGAGTCATACTTCATATATTCCACGTTCTGATTATTAATGGATGCTTGAGTATATCCCACCTGAATTTTGAAACCATTTCAAGAATAGACTTGATACACTGAACACTAATGACTGAAGACCAGATGAGTTGTGAGATGACATGAAGGACATCATATGTGAAGAAAGCAAAAGGTCATTAAAAAGACAGGAAAAAAAGAAAAGACCAAAATGGATATCAGAAAAAACTCTGAAACTTTCTCTTGCAGGTAGAGAAATGAATGGAAGAAATGATGAAGTAAAAGAGCTGAACAGAAGATTTCAAAGGGTGTCTCAAGAAGACAAAGTACTAAAATGAAATGTGCATAGAGCTGGGGTTAGAAACCAAAAGGAAGAACACATTCTGCATTTCTCAAGCTGAAAAAATTCAAGCTTCAAGTTGCAATATTGAAGACTTTATGGGCAAAATATTGAATGATGCAGGAAGCATCAAAAGAATAGGGAAGGAATACACAGATTCACTGTACCAAAAAGAATTATTCAACATTCAACCATTTCAGTACACAGCATATGATCAAGAACCCATGATGTTGTACCATATGCAATCCCACTTCTAGGAATACATCCTAGAGAAATAAGATCCGTCACACTAATAGACATATGCGCACCCATATTCATTGCAGCACTGTTCACAGTAGCAAAAAGATGGAAACAACCTGGATGCCCATCAACAGATGAATGGATAAACAAACTATGGTACATACACACAATAGAGTATTATGCAACAATAAAGAACAATGATGAATCTGTGAAGCAGCTCATAACATGGATGAAACTGGAGGACATTATGCTGAGTGAAATAAGTCAATCACAAAGGGACAAATATTGTATGAGACCTCTACTGTAAAAACTCATGTAAAAGTTTACACACAAAAGGAAACAATCTTTGTTGGTTGCAAGGGATAGGAGGGGTGAGGGGGGAAACTAAATAGACAATAGATAAGTGTTAACTCTGTTGAAGGGTAAGACAGTACACAATACTGGGGAAGCCAGCACAACCTGTACAAGGAAAGGTCATGAACGCTCCACAGACACATCCAAACTCCCTGAGGGACTGAATTTCTGGGTGGTGGGCTGTGGGGACCATGATCTCGGGGAACATCTAGCTCAACTGGCATAACACAGTTTATAAAGACAATGTTCTACATTCTACCTTGGTGAGTAGTGTCTGGGGTCTTGAAAGCCTGTGAGCGGCCATCTAAGATACTCCGCTGGTCTCCCCTCTTCAGGAGCAAGGGAGAATGAAGAGAACAGGATACAATGAAAAGATTAGTCCAAAGAGATAATGGACCACAGCTACCACAGCCTCCACCAGACTGAGTCCAGTATAGCTAGATGGTGCCCGGCTACCACCACTGACTGCTCTGACTGGAATCACAACAGAGGGTCCTGGACAGAGATTGAGAAGGATGTAAAACAAAACTCTAACTCACAAAAAAGGCCAGATTCACTGGCCTGACAGAGACCGGAGAAACCTCGAGAGTATGGCCCCCGGATACCGTTTTAGCTCAGTGGTGAAGTCACTCCTGAGGTTCACTGTTCAGCAAGGGACTGGACAGCCCCATAAAACAAAACAGGACTAATGAGGCACAGCATTTCAGGGACAAGGACTAGAAGGCAGAAAGGGACAGGAAAGCTAGTGATAGGGAACCCAAGATTGGGAAGGGACAGTGCTGACATGTTGTGGGGTTGTTAACCATTGTCATAGGGCAATATGTGTACTAACTGTTTAATGAGAAATTATTTGTTCTGTAAACCTTCATCTAAAGTACAAAAAAAAAAAAAAAAGAATTATCTATGTGAGATTAAATTGACAATAACAACTGAAAAGTTTTGATGGGAAGCCTACCTAGGGGCAGTGAGTTGAAGATAACGGTGATGGAATAATTTGGAAAAGGATATTGAGAATAGCAGCACAACTGGAAGAATGTAATCAATGTCACTGAATTGTACATGCAGAAATTTCTGAAACGGTGTATCTTTGGCTATGTATATTTTCACCAAAAAAAAAAGGTCCTCCAAGGTCAAGAAAGGAGAATGTTGACATGTGTACTGACTGTTTAATGAGAGACTATTTGTTATGTAAACCTTCACCTAAAGTACAATTAAAAAAAAAAAGAACCCATGGTACTGAAGGGGGAAGTCCAAGTTGCACTGAATGCTTTGGCAAAAAACAAGGATCTAGGAATTGATGGAATACCAATTGAGATGTTTCAACAAAGGATGCAGCACTGGAAATGCTCACTCATCTATGCCAAGAAATTTGAAAAACAGCTACCTGGCCAACCAACTGGAAGAGATCCATATTTGTGCCCATTCCAAAGAAAGGTGATCCAACAGAAGGCAAAAATTACTGAAGAATATCATCAATATCACACACAAGTAAAATTTTGCTGAAGATGATTCAAAAGCAGTTGTAGCAGTACATGGACAAGAAACTGCCAGAAATTCAAGCCAGATTCAGAAAAGGACATGGAATAAGGGATACCATTGCTGATGTCAGATGGATCTTGGCTGAAAGCAGAAAATACCCGAAAGATGCGTACCTGTGTTTGACTACGCAAGGGCATTTGACGGTGTGGATCATAACAAATTATAGATAACATTGCAAAGAACAGCAATTCCAGAACACTTAATTGTGCTCACATGGAACCTGTACATAGACCAAGAGGCACTCATTCAAACAGAATAAGGGGATACTGCATGGTTTAAAGTTAGAAAACGTGTATGTCAGGGATGTATCTTTTCACCATACTTATTCAATCTGTATGCTGAGTAAGTAATCCGAGAAGTTAGACTATATGAAGAAGGCAGCATCAGGATTGGAGGAAGACTCATTAACAACTTGTGATACGTAGATGATACAACCTTGCTTGCTGAAAGTGAAGAGCACTTGAAGCACTTACTGATAAAGATCAAAGACTACAGCCTTCAGTATGGATTATAACATAAAGAAAACAAAAACTGGTCATCATAACTGGACGAATAAGTAACATCATGATAAATGAAGAAAATATTAAAGTTATGAGATTGAAAGTCGCATGGAACACCCACATAAGAGACTGACTTGTCTGTTTTATATTATCTATAATAATGTGTCTTTTATTATTATTATGAGAGAAAAGACCTGGCAATCTGCCCCTGTAAACTTTACAGCATAGGAAACCATGTGTGGAAGTTCTACTCTGTCTTACAGGGTTGCTATGAGCAGGAATCGCCTTGAGAGCTCACAGCAACAACAACATGGATATGCCATGGTGGGAAGAAATAAAGTGAGAGTTAAGTTATGAATTGGAAAGTGTACCTGGAGATACTGTTCTGGAATGGGGCATGTTGCTCTTTCCTTTGCCACAAAGTATATCAACTAGGTTCACCCATTGCCCAGACTGAACTGGCCAAGATTAAATGGGAATATTTGGAATTGCCAAAGCCCTCCTCAGTAGTGCCCTTGCCATAAAGTCCAATTCTGACACATAGCAACGCTATAGGATAGAGTAGAACTGCCCCGTAGGATTTCTAAGGCTGTAAATCTTTATGAAAGCAGACTGCCACATCTTTATCCCACAGAGTGGCTGGTGAGTTCAAACCACCCATCTTTCTGTTGGCAGCCAACCACTTAACCACTGCGCCACCAGGGCTCCTTTCCTCAGCAGTAGACACCAACAACACAGAATTCCAGAAGAGAAGCAAGAAATCTCTTCCTTAATTAAGTAAATGGTTGAAAAGAGGATATTTATTCCCACTAACTCCCTTTTCAACACCCCTGTCTGGCCAATACTTAATGGAGACAGTTCATGAAAGTTAACAGTATATCATCAAAGATTAAACAATGCAATTCCTCTGGTTGCTTCAACTGTATCTGGTGTGTCAGAGACTACACAGGAAATGCAACGGGCCTCTTATGCCATTACAGACCAGTCTAATGCCTTCTTCTCAATCCCAGTTTCAGAATCCAGCCAGGTATAATGTTCATTCTAATGGAATGGAACCTAGTATATATTTATTGTTTTGCCACAAGTATGTTTGAATCTGCCAGCCTATCATCAAATTTAATAATTCAGCCCTTAGACTTGATAAACATTAAACAGCAGTTAGTTGTACTACACAGATGGATGATATTATAATACTTACCTTCTCAGAAGAGGTAGCACAGGAGGAGTTGCATAGTGTAGCCATACATATGACAGCTAGGGGTTGGCTAAAATGATCTGTTGAAAACTCAAGGCCCAGCCTAGTCTTTATAATTCCTGGGAATTTTATGGGCTGCAACAACAAGAGATATTCTTCACACTGTGAAAACTAAGTTTTTTCCTAGAGTCCCGCCAATAAGGAAGAAGGTCAGAGATAGGTACTCTTATTCTGGCTTGAGTAAAAGTCACATTTTCAGCTAGAAATCCTGGTGGCCCTGTTCATAAAGTCAACAGAAGGAAATCTGTATTTAAATGGGACTCTAGGAGAAAAAAAAAGTGTTAAAATATTTACAAAGAAAAAAGGCAAAGGCAGTCCACAAGACTGTTATGTCCCAACTGCTTAAATGATGTTAGATGTATCAACAATGAGAACATACACAAATTGGGGCCTTTCTCAGACTTCAGATAAGGCTACCAGCAAGAGCTCTCAAGTTTGGGGCTAGAGTGCTGCCTGATGTAGCTGCTCATTTTTAGCTCATTTAAGAAATAATTGCTAGATTGTTAACTAGATTTTGGTTAAAAATATCCATACCATAGAAGAGTATTGGATAATTCTGATCACATCTTAAGTGATGTCGGAGAAACATTCAAATAGAAAGAAGTATCCTCTCAAAACTTACTCATAAAGCATGCCACAGGAAATGTTTAGGGAGAATCCACTGCTTGCATGAGTAGGGTTGCTTCACTACCCATGGAACACATGATAGGGCTCTTCAAAACCTCCCTTCATCACTATGTGGCCTGAACTTTACGATTCTCATTCTGTCTTTGTCAAGGCAAAGTAAACTGCATGGTTCAATGATGGCCACTCCTGCACTGAGGACCCCATTGCTGTTTAGAAATAAGCAACAATATAGCCTTAAGATGATAGAACATTGATGGAAAAGACAAGGGTAAGTCTACACAGTGGGCCAAGCAGAGAGACAGTTCTTTAGCAGTTGAACAGTAGTTAGGCTCCTGCTCTGAGAGGAGTGTTGGAATCTTTATAGACTGTTGGGCTAAAGCTAACAGCAAATGTGTACGATTAGGCAAATGTACACTAGATGACTGGACAATTAAAAACACATACGTATGGAGCACTCAGTTGAGAAAGTCTCTATAAGACTTTAGAGGAAGAGTTAGGTAAGTCATGTAAATGCCCACCAAAAAACTCAGTTGCCAGCCCAGAAGAGGATTGGAATGCCAAGACAGATGGTATAGTCAGGTCAGTAGAGCCAGATCCCTGGGTTCATGAAATAAACAGGAATGAAGATGATCAAGCTATATACCAATGGGTGGAGAGATGACACATTTCTTTACATCTGATGAAATTACTATGAAAAGAATAAGAAACCAAAACCAATGTCAACCACTTGAAAAGGGCTACGGGTAAAATTCCCCAAGGATGTGGGCTTGCTCAAAGCTGGCAAGTAGATTATATTGGACATGTAGCCCCAAGAGAGTTAACTGAAATTGACACATATTCTACCCTAGGCTTTGCTTATCTTGTAAAAGAAGCAACCAAAGAAATTACGACTGAAGACTTGAAACATTGAATTCAGTATTAATTGGGCCCACCTAGATATAGTTCATCTGATCAAAATGACCTGAGAGAAATACCACCAAGGAGTTGTGCAGGGTGGATGATGCTCAATATCAACACTTCTTCACTCTGTATGGCCAGAAATTAAAATGGTATATTGCTAAGACGGCTGTCCGAGTATGAGGAAAAGCAGCTTGCTGCCACTCACTTGTGTTTCAGAACTTGATTTGCTCCTTCAAGTTTATCAAATATGAATGTAAATAGTATGCCCTAAATGAAAAGAGAAATGAAACCAAGACAGTCTGAAAGGGGGTGAATTTGGGTATGATTCAGTGGAAAATGTTACCTATTGCTTCCCTCTAGAGGTATACACATGACCCTTATGGGAAGCCTTATGGCATAGGGAGACCCCTGGGTGGCACAAACGGTTTGCACTCGGCTACTAACCGAAAGGCTAGTGGTTCGAACCCACCCAGTAGAGCTGCAGAAGAAAGGCCTGGTGATCTGCTTCTGTAAAGATTACAGCCAAGAAAATCCTGTGGAGTTCAGTTGCACTCTGTAACACATGGGGTTGCCATGAGTCAGAATTGACTCAACAACAACTGGGTTTTTTTGTTGTTGTTGTTTTTGTTTTTATTGTTTTTTGGTTTATGGCATATGTGAATAAAGATATCTATGGGTGTAAAATATATCCAATTTACAACCTGATGGGATAGATAATTTCTTAAAATTTCCAAAGTCTATGATGCCGCTGGTATTCAAATGCCAGTAGGGTCACCCATGGCAGACAGGTGTCAGCTGAGTTTCCAGACCAAGACAGACTAGGAAGAAGGACCTGACAGTCTACTTCTGAAAGGACTTGGCCAGTGAAAACCTTATGAATAGCAGTGGAACACTGTCTGATATAGTGCCAGAATAAGAGCCCCCCAGGTTGGAAGTCACTCTAAATACGACTGAGGAAGAGCTGCCTCTTCACAGTAGAGTCGACCTTAATGACATGGATGGAGTCAAGCTTTTGGGACCTTCATTTGCTGATGTGGCACAAGTAAAAATGACAAGAAACTGCTGCAAACATTCATTATAATTGGAACATGGAACTTATGATGCTAGGAAAGTATGAATCTAGGAAAGAATGAATCTAGGAAAATTAGAAATCATCAAAAATGAAATGGAACACATAAACATATATATCTTAAACATTAGTGAGCTGAAATGGACTGGTATTGCCCATTTTGAATTGGATAATCATATGGTCTACTATGCTGGGAATGACAACTTGAAGAGGAATGGCATTGCATTTATCAACAAATAGAATATTTCAACATCTATCCTGAACTACAATGCTGTCAGTGATGGGATAATATCCATATGCCTACAAGGAAAACCAATTAATATGACTATTATTCAAATTTACACACCAACCACTGAGGCCAAAGTTGAAGAAATTGAAGATTTTTACCAAGTTCTGCAGTCTGAAACTGATCAAACATGCAATCGGGATGCATTCATAATTACTGGTGATTGGAATGCAAAAGTTGGACACAAGAAGAAGGATTGGTAGTTGGAAAATATGGCCTTGGTGATAGAAATGATGCCAGAGATCACATGATAGAATTTTGCAAGACTAACAGCTTCTTCATTGCGAATACCTTTTTTCACCAACATATACAGTGACTATACACATGGACCTCACCAGATGGAATACACAGGAATCAGATGGACTACATCTGTGGAAAGAGACACTGGAAAAGCTCAGTATCATCAGTCAGAACAAGGCCAGGAGCTGACTTCAGACCAGACATTCAATTGCTCATATGCAAGTTCAAGTTGAATGTGAAGAAAATTAGAACAAGTCCACAAGAGCCGAAGTACAAACATGAGTGTATCCCACCTCAACTTAGAGACCATCTCAAGAACAGATTTGACGAGTTGAACACTACTGACCAAAGACCAGATGACTTGTGGAATGACATCAAGGACATCATACATGAAGAAAGTAAGAAGACATTAAAAAGACAAGAAAGAAAAGACCAAAATGGATGTCAGAAGAGACTCTGAAACTTGCTCTTGAACGCCAAGTAGCTAAAGCAAAAGGAAGGAAAGATAAAGTAAAAGAACTGAACAGAAGATTTCAAAGGGTGGCCTCAGAAGACAAATTAAAGCATTATAATGACCTATGCAAAGAGCTGGAGATAGAAAACCAAAAGGGAAGAACATGCTCCGCATTTCTCAAGCTGAAAGAACTAAAGAACAAATTCAAGCCTCTAGTTGCAGTACTTAAGGATTCTACAGGGAACATATTAAACAACACAGGAAGCATCAAAAGAAGATGGAAGGAATACACAGAGTCACTATACCAAAAAGAATTGGTCGACGTTCAACCATTTCAGGAGACAGCATATGATCAGGAACCAATGTTACTGAAGGAAGAAGTCCAAGCTGCAGGGGAGGCATTGGTGAGTAACAAGGCTCCAGGAATTGACGGAATACCAACTGAGATGTTTCAACAAATGGATGCAGCACTAGAAGTGCTCACTCATCTATGCCAAGAAATTTGGAAGACAGCCACGTGGCCAAGTGACTAGAAGAGGTCCATACTTATGCCTATTCCCAAGGAAGGTGATCCAACCAAATGCAGAAACTACAGAACAGTATCATTAATATCACATGCTAAACAAAACTTTGCTGAAGATCATTCAAAAGTGGCTGCAGCAGCAGTATATCAACAGGGAACTGCCAGAAATTCAAGCTGGATTCAGAAGGGGACTTGGAACCAGGGATATCATTGCTGACATCAGGTGGATCCTGGCTGAATGCAAAAAATACCAGAAAGATGTTTACATGAGTTTTATTGACTATGCAAAGGTGTTTGATCTGTGTGGATCATAACAAATTATGGATAACATTGGGAAGAATAAGAATTCTAGAACACTTAATTGTGTTCATGAGGAACCTGTACACAGATCAAGAGGCAGTCATTCGAACAGCACAAGGGGATATTGCGTGGTATAAAGTCAGGAAATGTGTGCATCGGGGTTGTATCCTTTCACCATACCTACCTATTCAATCTGTATGCTGAACAAATAATCCAAGAAGCTGGACTCTATGAGGAAGAACGGGGCATCAAGACTGGAGGAAGATGCATTAACAACCTGCATTATGCAGATGACACAACCTTGCTTGCTAAAACTGAAGAGGACTTGAAGAACTTACTGATGAAGATCGAAGACCACAGCCTTCAGTATGGATTACACCTCAACATAAAGAAAACGAAAATCTTCACAACTGGACCAATAAGCAACATCTGATAAACAGAGAATAGATTGAAGTTGTTAAGGATTTCATCTTAATTGGATCCACAATCAACACCCACGGAAGCAGCAGTCAAGAAATCAAAAGATGCATTGCATTGGGCAAATGTGCTGCAAAAGACCTCTTTAAAGTGTTTAAAAGCAAAGATGTTACCTTGAAGACTAAGGTGCACCTGATCCATGCCATGTTTTTTTCAGTCGCCTCATATGCATGCAAAAGCTGGACAATGAATAAGGAAGACCAAAGAAGAATTAATGACTTTGAACTGTGGTGTTGACAAAGAATATTGATATATCATGGACTGCCAAAAGAACAGTACGAACTGGAAAAAGTACGAACAGAATGTTCCTTAGAAGCAAGGATGGTGAGACTATGTCTCACATACTTTAGACATGTTATCAGGAGGGATCAGTCCCTGGAGAAGGACATCACGCTTGGTAAAGTAGAGGGTAGGCAAAAAAGAGGAAGACTCTCAACAAGATGAATTGACACAGTGGCTGTAACAACGGGCTCAAGCATAACAAAGATTGTGAGAATGGCGCAGAACCCGGCATTGTTTAGTTCTGTTGTACAAACGGTTGCTACGAGTTGGAACCAACTAGATGGCACCTAACAACAACAACAACAACCAGTATGCTGGAACATGGTGACTCTCACAGACGCTAATAAAATTCCTGTGGGCGCTATGTTTATAATTTCAGAAGCTGCCTCCAAGTTGATGGTGAAGCCATAGAAAAAAATGGAGCAACTCCTTTGAGTTTTATACTTTCAGATAGTAGCTGAAATATACAAGACACTGAAATAATGACATTATCAACTTAGTTTTCTTTAAAATTTTTTTATCTTTCTTTTTTTAGAATTTATATTATTTTTGTTGTTGTTGAGAATACACACAACAAAACATACACCAATTCAACAGTTTCTACATGTACAAGTTAGTGACGTTGATTACATTCTTTGAGTTGTACAAGCATTTTCACCCTCCTTTCCTGAGTTGTTCCTCCCCCATGAACATAAACTCAGTGCCCTCTAAGTTTTCTATCTAATCTTTCAAGTTGCTGTTGTCAACTTGATCCCATATAGACAGATCTTAAAAAAGCGTAATGCTCAAGGCAGATATTCTTTACTAGTTAAGCTAAACTATTATTTAGTTCTATGAAGACTTCAGGGGATATTTTTGGTTTAAATTTAAAGATTATCTCAGGGTAATAGTTTCAGGGGTTCATCCAGCCTCCAAGGCTCCAGAAAGTCTGGATTCTATGAGGATTTTAAATTCTGTTCTACATTTTCCCCCTTTTGATCAGGATTCTGCTATAGAATTTTTTATCAAAATGTTCAGTAATGGTAGTCGGGCACCATCCAGTCCATTTCCTCTTCCAAAATTTATATTTTTCTTAAATAGAATAAGACTAACTTAAAATGAGAGAAAGTTATTGCAACAGAAGAGCATTTGTCATTTCGTGATTACTGACTAAAATAAATTAATCTCAGATGTAGAAAACCTTTTTTCTTACGAGAAAGAAATCTTCACAGTATGTCACTGTGAACAAATGTTGATGGATAACCTCATTTTTCTAATAGTTTATCTATTAGAAACAAACAAACAAACAAAAAACATTCAAGAATATTTGAGTAGGTAACTATATCTGAACTGAAAGGCAGATTTCATTAGAGAGAAGAAACCAGAGAGTGAAAGAATTAAGTATATGTGAGTGTGTCTGTGTATGTGTATGTATATGTTTTGAGCACACACTCAGGAAGAGCTTCATATTTTAACACTGATAAGTGTCCTCAACATACTAGAACAACTAGTTTGCCAGAAGGCTTTGATGAAGTGAAAAGGTTAAGGATTCTTGACTCATGAAGTATTCTCAAAGAATTTTATATTCTTTTCCCATATTTAAAGTTAAGTTAGTGTTACTTAAACAAACTAAAGCTTAGCACATATTTACTTTTCTTTAAATCATGATCTAACTGGTCTATATGACTCTTATTATTTCTCATAACAAATAATTCATCAATCTATGCTGTTATTTTAGTAAGAAATTGCATTTTATATAAAAAGCTTAAGAAACTTGGCCAGACATAACTTATGTTTAGTTATCCATGCCTGGGAGAAAGGTAACTATTAAGCCTATGTATTTCTAGGCAAGTTACTACTTGGTGGCAATTATTAACATTACAAGCTTAAAGCAAAGAAGAAATTATCAGACTACTACTATTCAACCCTTCTACACCAGATTTTTAAATAACTTGGGAGAAGTCTTTTGCAATATCCCAAGGCCTTGTGCTCAGCAGGCACTCAGTAAATGCATCTTGAGACTTACTGACAATCAGATTATCTTAGAATAGCCTGTAACCCCTCCATCATAAAATCATCATTAAATTGAGAACAGAATATAATACTGAAAAATATGTATCAACAAGGAAAATTAGTTAAGAGTATGTCTCATGTTTCAAAACTGTGATCGTTAAGATTGTGTCAAATTGGCTGGGCCACGATTCTCAGGGTTTGGCAGTTATGACATCGTTTGGTAGTCGTGTGCTGTGATCACCTCCATGATGAGATCTGATATAATGTGATCATCTCCAAGATGGAATCTGCTATGAGTAGCCAATCTGTTAAAAGGGCGTTTCCTCAGGGATGTGGCATACATCCAATGTTTGTGGACTTTCCGGCAAAGCTCGCTGGCTTTTGCTTTGGATCCTGTATTCAGCATGTGAGTATCTGACCTTCAGTTCTTGGGACGTGGGCCAGCCTGCCATCTGACCTGTGAATCTTGGGTTTGTCAGCACAGCCTGATGCCTGATGCCTGACCCACAGACATGGGACTTGACAGCCTCTACCACCACGTGAGTCATTTCCTTGAGATAAATCTCTCTCTACATATACATTATATATATTTGCTGAAGATTATTCAAAAGCAGCTGCAGCAGTACACCAACAGGGAACTGCCAGAAATTCAGGCCAGATTCAAATGAGTATGTGGAACCAGGGATATCATTGCTGATATCAGATGGATCTTGGCTGAAAGCAGAAAATACCAGAAAGATGTTTACCTGTGTTTTTTTGACTATGCAAAGATATTTGACTGTGTAGATCATAACAAATTATGGATAACACTATGAAGAATGGGAATTCCAGAACACTTAATTGTACTCATAAGGAACCTGCACATAGCAGACCAAGATCAGTCGTTCGAACAGAACAAGGGGCTACTGCGTGGTTTGAAGTCAGGAAAGGTGTGTGCCGGGTTGAATCCTTTCAAAATACTTATTTAATCTATATGGTGAGTAAATAATCCAATAAACTGGACTATATGAAGAAGAACACTGCATCAGGATTGGAGGAAGACTCGTTAACAACCTGTGTTATGCAGATGACATAACCTTGCTTGCTGAAAGCAAAGAAGACTTGAAGTACTTACTGATGAAGATCAAACACCACAGCCTCCAGTATGGATTACACGTCAATGTAGAGAAAACAAAAGTCCCCACAACTGGACCAATAAGCAACATCATGATAAATGGAGAAAAGATTGAAGTTGTCAAGGATTTCATTTTACTTGGATCTACAATCAACACCCATGGAAGCAGCAATCAAGAAATCAAAAGATGCATTGCATTGGGCAAATTTGCTGCAAAAGATCTCTTAAAAGCAAAGACGTCACCTTGAAGACCGAGGTGCACTGGCCTAAGTCACTGTGTTTTCAGTCACCTCATATACATGTGAAAGCAGGGTAATGAATAAGGAAGACCAAAGAAGAATTGATGCCTTTGAATTATGGTGTTGGTGAAGAATATTGAATATACCATGGACTGTCAAAAGAAAGAACAAATCTGTCTTGGAAGAAGTACAAACAGAATGCTTCTTAGAAGCAAGAATGACAAGACTACACCTCACATACTTTGGACACGTTATCAGGAGGGATCAGTCCCTGGAGAAGGATATCGTACTTGGTGAAGTAGAGGGTCAGTGAAAAAGAGGAAGACTCCCCAACGAGACGGATCGACACAGTGATTGCAACAATGGGCTCAAGCATAGCAGGGACTGTGTGAGGATGGCACAGGACTGGGCAGTGTTTCGTTCTGTTGTACATAGGGTTGCTATAAGTGGGAACTGAGTTGACAGCACCTAACAACAACAAATATATATATATATGTATATATGTGTATATATACGTATATACTTCATTGGTTTTCTTTCTCTAGAAAACTCAGCCAAAGACAAAAACTTTGAGGAGTCCACAGGCTATAGGAGAGTGGAGAATGAATAAAGGGAAGCCATGTCATTCCACAATTCACCTCACATAAAAATGTAGCCTAACTCAGAAAGAACTGAAAGAATTATCAACACTACTTAATATTGAGTGGCCAAAATTGACTCAATGGCAATGGGTTTGGGTTTTAATGTTAAGTGTCATGAGCTAAATAAAATTGTGGGTTACAGAAGAGTTGGTAAGGAGAAAAACTTTATCCTAATTAAACTTACCAGAAATTCTCTGGATGTAAGAGTTTATGCAGGGAGGGATCCCGCTTAGAGTTTATTCTCATATTACCCTTTAAATAAATTGGGCAAACAGGTGAGGCTAGTTCCCAGTGAGGGCTGTCAAGTCAGTGAGATAAGTGTTATAGAGAGCCTTGGCTCTACTCCATAATTATAGAGGAGAAACTCTTCAGTTAAGAGAATGGTGGCACATGTGCTTATGAAGACATACATAAAAATTTTCACAGTGGCTCTATGGGTAATAGCAAGAAGGAAAGGAAGGAAGCAAGGAAGGATGGGCAAGCCGAAAATATGTAATGGCATTATTTCATAATTTACAACCAATCCTCTATAGAAGTCTTCTCATCTCAATACTTCTGGGGTCCCTACCAGGTATCTTACATGTGTTCAGATCTAGTTATGCCACCTGTAGTGTTAGTCCTCTTCCCCTCTGTTACGGATTGAATTGGTCCCCCCAAAATGTGTGTCAACTTGGGTAGACCATGATTCCCAGTATTGAGTGGTTGTCTACCGTTTTGTGATCTGATGTGGTTATCCGATGTGTTGTAAATCTTAACTTTCTATGATGTCAATGAGGCAGGATTACAGGCAGTTATGTTAATGAGGCAGGACTCAATCTACAGCATTAGGCTGTGTCTTGAGTCAATCTCTTTTGAGATATAAAAGAGAGAAGCGAGCAGAGAAGAGAGGGACCTCCTACCATGAAGAATGAAGAACAAGGAGGAGAGTGCGTCCTTTGGACATGGGGTGCCTGACCTGAGAAGCTCCTAGACCAGGGGAGGATTGATGACAAGGACCTTCCCCCAGAGCCAAAAAAGAGAGAAAGACTTCCTCTAGAGCTGATGCCCTGAATTTGGACTTCTCGCCTCCTAGACTGTGAGAAAATTAGTTTCTGTCTGTTAAAGTCATCCATTTGTGGTATTTCTGTTATAGCAACACTAGATAACTAAGACACCCTCCTTGGCCTCTTCCATTGAGTATAATATATCCTCTGGGTACTGATGCAGCTTCTGGGGATCACTGCTCTTAGCCTTGTACTACCAATTCTACTACTGCTGCTGCACTTGATTCCAGAAACATCAAATCTTTGAATTGGAGGAATTGCCTCTTTCCACCTTTTTGCCATGTCCCACTAAAGAATAATGGAGTTGCCTCTTCCCATCTTACAGACTTTTAAATAAAACTTAATTTTTACTTTATAGCATGGATTCATAAAGGAGACAAATCTAAGTGGCAAAATATGGTGCTGTGCTCAGAATCCCTATTCCCTAAAGATGACAAAATGTCTGCAATTTGTTCATATATCTCACAGTGGACTCCATCTTCCTTTAAGATGAGTTTTCATCTAGAAGATGTCTCATTTTTCTCATTTAAATAGACTTCTAGTAGACTAACCACCATGACATGTACTAGACATATCTGAATCCAGTGGTAGATAGAACTTGGCTTAAACGAGAATAAAGTAGCGATCAGCTTCAACTACAGTCTCTCATACCCATCCTTTCCTTACTTTGCTATAACCACAAATCTAGAATGGGAAATTTTCATTTTATGTTTGGATTACTGCAATAACCACCACCCATTCTAATAATCCTTGCCAGTCCTACATGACACTGCTTCCTATATCAATGCTACTTTTCTGCTTGAGAATGTACAGTATTTTTCTGTGGCCTTTCAGATACAATTTCACCAATCAATCTAGCATTCAAGTATCTTCCGTGTTCTCTGGTGTTATCTCTTACCTTTCTTCATTTGTATCCTCGTATCAGAAATGTTCTTCTTCAATGATCTAAACCACATTATCTTTACATATCCAGCAATTACATGTCCCGACCTCCTCCCAGAACAGATGTGAAATTTTCTAAGACAATTTTAAAGTTGTGATTTTAAAAGATCAGGAAATCATTCAATGCTTAAATGATTGGATAAATTCATGTTTTGTTTCATAAATGTCACTTTAACTTTATTGGACCTAGGTGAGAATAACAACAACAATAAAAAAAACCCATTGCCATCAAATGGATTCTGACTCATAGTGACACTATAGGACAAAGTAGAACTGCCCCGTAGGGTTTCCAAGGAGCAGCTGGTGGATTTGAACTGCTGACCTTTTGGTTAACAGCCTAGCACTTAACCACTGTGCCACCAGGACTTCTAGGTGAGAAGAGTATCTTTTAAAACTAAAAATGTAACAATCCATCCTAGGGTTAGCATTACTTTTTTATTGTCTTCTCAGATGAGCAAACCACTTATAACAGTCCCAAGTGTTACTCTGTCCCTTCTTGCTAGAATTAAACTCGGTAGTTTTAGGTAAAGCCTCATCCTAATATGCTCAAAACCTCAATTTGGCAATTCTATTCTTCCCTACTTTTACCCAGTAACTTTAGCAAGTCTCCTTTCCTGAGGCCATTGCCTGCCTTGAAAAAAAAAAAATTCTCCCTCATCAAATGCTCCAGACCCCTACTCTTTTTCAGTGGTTTTCTTGCCTTCCTTTTTTTCTGGATATGACTGCAGTTCCTTTAGGATGGATCAAAAATATAATTCGTTAAATTCCAAAAATTCTCATAAAAGTTTTGTTTTATTCTACAATTCATAGCCCTACCACCTTAAATCACTCTTACATGATCACCAAGAAATAAATTGTGAAATTAGGTTGTCTAAAGATAATGTGATCACTTTTTCACCAACAGGGAAAACAGAAACTATAATTTAATATTCAGTAACATTTAGAGAAGGAAGTGTTTCTTCACAAAGCTTTTCCAGAAGAAAAATGCTGTATTATTTCAAAATAATGCAATCGTTTTGGCAACAGAAGAAAAAGGCTGCAAAGGTTCTGAGGAATGTGTTTAGTCTGATGCAGCATTTTTAGAGATCATGAATGAGGAAGAAATAGCCCTGATGGAAAAAATAATCAATCAGTTTTGCTGAAACTGTTGATAAAAGTAAAATAGTTCCAACAAAAGAACCAGGATTTAAGACACTGTCAGCAGAAGACCAAAAGATCTAACATTTTGGAAATTAAAGTTAACTTTGCCAAGTAACTCAATGTTGTTCAGCATTGCAGTTCACCATACATAATTGTCCTGAAGAGGTTGGGTTGCTCCATGGTTAAGTGTTTGGCTGCTAACCAAAAGGTTGGTGGTTTGAACCCACCAGCTGCTCCGCTGGAGAAAGATGTGGCAGTCTGCTTCTGTAAAGATTTACATCCTTGGAAACCCTATGGGGGCAGTTGTACTCTGTCCTATAGAATTGCTGTGAGTTGGAATCTGCTTGACGGCAATGGGTTTTAAAGAAGTTGGGGAGGCAGGCATCATAGCAACCAGATTAAGAAAAATAACAGTAAGGTCCTATTTGTAGTCTTCATTGGTTGTCTCTGACTTGACAGAAAAGAGTTACTTGAGCAAATGTAAGTAAACTTGTCACCATTTGAATTAGTTATAAGATACATGGATGGTTACTATGTAGGGACTTCAACTAGTCACTTATAAATGATCCTATCACCATGAAAAGTCCTGGATTGATCGGAACTCTTGATACCTGCTGGAAATCTCCTCACATGTTGTCTTCATCACCTTGCAAAGATAGGCAATACACAGCACTTCTTGCATAAAAATGACTTGTGAGAAACTTAGAATAGAAAATATCTGAAGGAAATCACCCATGAACAATCCTCATTCTCATTCCAAGTTTTGTAAGTCATAGAAAATTTTTAGTACCCTCATTCTCCCCTCTTTTCCTCTCCAGGTCACCTGTACCACCACTTCTTTCAGACCACTCATTCTGACTCTTCTGTCTATTGAACAACAAAAGCCCCCCACCTTACCCATTGCCATGCAGGATCCTTATCTATGGATAATAAATACCATGTGTCCTTAATATTTCTTTCAGGACATCTTCACTACCTTGCCTCATCTCCTAGGTACTTCTAAAGTTTTTCCAGACAAATGACAGAGATAAGACAGTTCTTCCAAAGGACCCAGAAAACTAGCCCAAAGCTGCTTTCCATAAGTATAAATTTTCTTTTACATTTGCTCTTTTATTATTAAATTGTACGTAAATTTTTCATCCTACTTCAAAATATATCTGCTTTTGTATCAATCTAAGTTGTATGAATTGTTTACCATGGGTAGAAATTGATGCTTTAGGAAGATGTTGCTGTTCTTAGTTGCTGTCAAGCACATTCTGACTTATGGTGACCCCAGATGTGTAAAGTAGGACTGCTCCATAGGCTTTTCAAGGCTGTGAACTTTCAGAAGTAAATCACCAGTCCAGTCTTCCAAGGTCCCTCTGAGTGGGTCTGAATCACCAGTGTTTTGGCTAGTAGTCAAGCACTTAACCATTTGCACTATCCAGGGGCTCCTGAGGAAGACAGACCTGGTTTAATTATGTTTTCAAGTAACCCCATAAGCCTCCCTACTGGAAACTGTTCTTTTTCCCATATTCACAGGAGAGTATGTGAATTGAGAGGTAGTGGAGTTGGCATTCTCCTGCTCCACTAATTCTGTTTCCAAGGCATTATTCTTTGTTATGCATTGAATTGTATCTCCCAAAAATATGTGTCGTAAATCCTAACCTCTATGCCTGTGGTTATAATCCCATTTGAGAATGGGTTGTCTGTGCTATGTTAACGAACAGGATTAGTGTAGAACGTGTCTTGAATCAATTTCTTTTGCAATATGAAAGAGATTAAACAAGCCAGTAGAGCAGAGATGGGCGGAGAGAGATGCCAAGCCATGTGAAAATCACCCAGGAGCAGAAGCTCAGAAGAGACAATGACCTTCTTCCAGAGCCCACAGAGAAAGGAATGTCTTCCCTAGAGCTAGCACCCTGAATTTGGACTTCTAGCCTCCTAAACTGTGAGAAAGTAAATTTCTGTTTGTTAAAGCCACCCACTTGTGGTATTTCTGTTATAGCAGCACTAGATAACTAATGCAAAATTTGGTACCAGGAATGGGGTGCTGCTCTCACAAATACCTACAAGGTGGAAGTGATTTTAGAATTGGGTAATGGGTAGAGGCTGCAAGAGTTTTAAGGTGCCTAATAGTAAAAGCCTAGATTGCCTTAAAGAGACTGTTGATAGAATTATGGACATCAAAGGCGATTCTGATGAGGGTTCAGATTGAAGTGTAGAGCTATAGAGAAAGTCTTTCTCATCTTAGAAAATACATACGGCACAGTAAATAATCTTCCTAGAAATGTGGGCATTAAATGTGCTTCTGGTTAGGCTTTAAAAGGAAGTGATGAACATGTGATTCGGCAATGGAGGAAGGGCGATTCTTTTTATGCAGTGACAAAGAACTTGTCTGAATTATGTTCAAATGTATGGTGGAAGGTGGAACTTGTAAGTTATGAACTTGAATATTTGGATGAGGAGATTTCTAAGCAAGATCTTAAAGGGGCCACATGGTTTCTCCTTGCCTCTTACAGTAAAATGCAAGAGGAAAGAGGTGGACTTAAAAATGAACTGTGCAAAATGAAAACAGAACTAAAAGATTTGGAAAATTCTGTTGTACAAACTAAGGACACATGTCCTAGAATGTTCACCAAGGATGTGGCTACACAGACTTTTGTTAAAGAGATTAAGCCTACGCAATCCCGATCCCAATACCAACAACATTCTTCAAAGAGATGGAAAAACTAATCATTAACTTCATATGGAAAGGGAAGAAGCCCCAAATAAGTAAAGCACTAATGAAGAAGAGGAATAAAGTTGGAGGACTCACACTACCTGACCTCAGAAGCTACTATACAGCTACAGTAGTCAAAACAGCCTGGTACTGGTACAACGACAGATACATTGACCAATGGAACAGAATTGAGAACCCAGATGTAAATCCATCCACCTACCTGATCTTCGACAAGGGCCCAAAGTCCATCAAATGGGGAAAAGGCAGTCTTTTTAACAAATGATGCTGGCAAAACTGGATATCCATCTGCAAAAAAATGAAACAGGACCCATACCTCATGCCGTATACAAAAACTACTTCAAAATGGATCAAAGACCTGAATATAAAGCCTAAAACTATAAAGTTCATAGAAGAAAAAATAGGACCAACACTTCAGGCCTTAATACATGGCATGAACGGGATACAAACCATAACCATCAACACACAAACCCCAATAGATAAGCTAGATAACTGGGATCTTCTAAAAATCAAACACCTATGCTCTTCAAAAGACTTCACCAAAAGAGTAAAAAGAGAACTTACAGACTGGGAAAAAATTTTTGGACAGTACAAGTCAGACAAAGGTCTAATCTCCATATTCTACAAGAAAATCCAACACCTCTACAATAAAAAGACAAATAATCTTATTAAAAAATGGGCAAAGGAAATGAACAGACACTTCACCAAAGAAGACATTCAAATAGCCAGCAGACACATGAGGAAATGCTCATGATCACTAACCATTGGAGAAATGCAAAGTAAAACCACAAGGAGATACCATCTCACCCCGGCATTACTGGCACGAATCAAAAACACTGGAAATAACAAATGTTGGAGGGGCTGCAGGGAGATCGGAACTTTTATGCAGTGCTGGTGGGAATGCAAAATGATACAACCATTTCGGAAAATGATATGGCCTTTCCTCAGAAAGCTAGAAATAGACATACCATCAATCCCACTCCTAGGAATATATCCTAGAGAAATAAGAGTCGTCACTCGAATAGACATATGCACACCTATGTTCATGGCAGCATTGTTCACAATAGCAAAATGATGGAAACAACCTAGATGTCCATCAACAGATGAATGGATAAACAAACTATGGTACATACACACAATGGAGTACTATGCAACGAGAAAGAACAATGAATCTGTGAACCATCTCATAACATGGATGAAACTAGAGGACATTATGCTGAGTGAAATAAGTCAATCACAAAAGGACAAATATTGTATGAGACCTCTATTGTAAAAACCCATGAAAAAGTTCACACGCAAAATGTAACAATCTTTGTTGGTTACCAGAGATGGAAGGGGTGGGGGGGAAATACTGAATAGGCAATAAATAAGTGGTATCTTGGGTAAAGGGTGAGACAGTACACAATACAGGGGAAACTAGCACAACTTGTACAAGGGAAGGTCACGGAAGCCCCATAGACATATCCAAACTCCCTGAGGGACTGAATTGCTAGGCGGAGGGCTGTGGGGACCATGGTCTCGGGGAACATCCAGCTCAATTGGCATGACACAGCTTATAAAGACAATGCTCTACATTCTACCTTGGTGAGTAGTGTCTGGGGTCTTAAAAGCCTGTGAGTGGCCATCTAAGATACTCCACTGGTCTCATCCCTTCGGGAGCAAGGGAACATGAAGAGAACAGGATACAAGGAAAAGATTAGTCTGAAGGACTAATTTTCCACAGCTACCAAGGCCTCCACCGGACTGAGTCCAGTACAGCTAGATGGTGCCCGGCTACCACCACTGACTGCTCTGACCAGGATCACAACAGAGGCATCTGGACAGAGCTGGAGAAGGATGGAGAACATAATTCTAACTCACAATAAAAAGACCAGATTTACTGGCCTAAAGGAGACTGGAGAAACCCCAAGAGTGTGGCCCCCAGACACCCTTTTAGCTCAGTGGTGAAGTTATCTCCGAGGTTGACCGTTCAGCCTGGGAGTGGACAGCCAAGTAAAACCAAATGAGACTAACAAGGTACAGTAGTCCAGTGACGAGGGACAGAAGGAAGAAGGGGACAGGGAAGCTGGTGATAGGGAACCCAAGGTTGAGTAAGGATATTGTTGATGTGTTGTGAGATTGTTAACCATTGTCATAGGGCAACATTTGTAGTAACTGTTAAATGAGAAACTATTTTGTTCTGTAAGCCTTCATCTTAAGTGAGAATAACAGCACAATTGGAAGAGCGTAGTCAATGTCACTGAACTGTGCATGTAGAAATTTTTGAAATAGTGTATCTTTGGCTATGTGTATTTTCACCAAAAATAAAAGGTCGAGAAGGGAGAGGGTTGACATGTTGTGGGGTTGTTAACCAATGTCATAAAACAATGTGTGTACTACTGTTTCATGAGAAACTATTTGTTCTGTAAGCCTTCACCTGAAGTACAATAAAAAAAAGAAAAAAAGAGATTAAGCCCTGTGACTGATTAATCTAACCAACGACCACAGCAGAAAACCCATCAGCTTAGACAGAAGGGAACAGAGACAGGACAAAAGGATGAAAAGCTGTCTGTCTCTTGGAATTCTACAGGCAAGAAACAGGCCAAAAGAGCTACATCTGTTGCCCTCCAAGAAAAGAACCACCCTGGAGCAGCTTGAAGATCAGCGGAAATTTTGGGAGGTAGAGCTGCCTAGGACTTAAAGGGTGCAGCCACAGCCTCTGGGGTCTCAAAGAGTAGAGCCATGGCCTCCTAGCTTTCAAAGAGTCAGATCTTAACCAACATAGTTCTGAAGTGAGACTGCCATTCAGTTTGGCGGAGAGGATGAGGCCTTTGCCCAAAGCTGATGGGGTAGGGATGCCATGCTCAAGAGGCAGAAAAATAGGGTCTGTGGGGTTGTGGGGGTAGGTTTGCCACTCAGATGGACTAGAAGGATGGGGCTTCCCAAAACTGAGGGAGCAGAGATGCCATCCTAGAGGGCCTGGAAAGTGGAACTAAAGCCCAGGGCCTAGGGGCCTCCCCACAGAATCCAGAGAACATGGCCAACACGAAGGAACTGGAGGGCAGGGCCCTTGCCCAGATGGTCCCAAAGAACAGAGGATTATTTTCAAGCCTTGAGAGCTAATGTAAATTGTTCTGATGGGATTTAGACTTGCTTGGTGTTCTATATCTCTTCTTTCCCTCCAATTTTTCCCACTTGTAATGGAAATGTCTACCTTGTGCCTGTTTCACCATTGTACTTTGGAAACAGATAACTTGTAGTCTAGATATCACAGGTTCACAGATGAAGAGGGATTTTGCCCCAGGATGGAATGGAATACACCTAAAGTCTTACCTATATTTTATTTGGATATTTCAAAAGATGAGATTTTTAACCTGGAATTTATTTAAGAGGTTTGGGATGATGTGATAGGTGTTGTAGGGTAAAAACATCACAAAGTTGAGTAAAGCAGAAAGAAATTTTTAGTTGGCATACATTCAAAAAGGCAAAAGTGGGAAACGGACAACCATGCTGCCAGAGCCATGTCTGCCCAAGTCCAAAGAATATTACAGAATAGGCTAAGAGTGGGAAAACAGACAAGCATGCTGCCACAGACATGTCTGCCCAAGTCCAAAGACCACTACAGAATCATCAGTTTATATTAACATTACAAATGGGCAAAAACTTTGAAAGCTTAGCCTTTTCAGATTGGCTAGAAACTGTGATCCTACATTTCAAATTGTCTTTCTTAACAATCATTGGCACAAGTTTCCGTAATAAGAGTCAGGAGGATCTTCAATGGTCCAAGAAACTTCTATTCACTAAATGCTAATAGAAAAAGAGTAGAAATTCTTTTGTGTTCTGTTTGATTGGCTTTATGTGAAAGTTTCCCTAAAAGATATTTTCCAAGATTATTTTAGCTATTGTCTTTACACCTCAGGGCCCAGTTGATATGTCCTTGTGAGCCCTTGTGAGCCCTTGTGAGCCTAGCTCCAGCTGGGTCACATTATCTATGCTCAAGGACTATGTAGGAATAATAACTCCAAATATTATTTCCTAAATCATAGGGTGAGTGTGTTTTGCATGTGGCAACGACATGAATTTTGGGGGACCAAAGGGTAGAATGTTATGGATTGAATTGTGCCCCCAGAAATGTGTGTTGTAAATTCTAACCTCTCACTGGTTAAGCATTTGGCTGCTAACCAAAGTTCAGGAGTTTCAATCCACCAGCCATTCCTTACAAACCCTATGGGGCAGTTTTTCTCTGTCCTACGGGGTTGCTATGAGTTAGAATCAACTTGATGGCAACGAGTTTGGTTTTGTTTGGTATGCCTGTGGTTATAATCCCATTTGGCAGTGGATTGTCTTTGTTATGTTAATGAAACAGGATTAGTGTAGGGCGTGTCTTGACACAATTTCTTTTGAGATGTAAAAGAGATTAAACAAGCAGGTGAGAAGAGAGATGAGGGTAGAGAGATGCCGAGCCACATGAAGATCACCCAGGACTAGAAGCTCAGAAGACACAACGACCTTCCTCCAGAGCCCACAGAGAAATACAGCCTTCCCTTAGAATTGACACCCTGAATTCAGACTTCTAGCCTCCTAAACTGTGAGAAAATAAATTTCTGTTTGTTAAAGCCATCCACTTGTGGTATTACTGTTATAGCAGCACTAGATAACTAAGACACTCTTCTACCTGCCTATAAAATTCTAGACTCATTTTAGACTCATGCCTTTTGTCTATATTCTATTGCATCTAATCCCTCTTAAGCCTACCTAACTCATTGTAAACTTTCAGACCTGGTTCAGTCTTCCTGCCACCATTCTAGAAGATTTCAGGGCCCATGTAGACACATTACTTAATTTCAAATCCCCTAAACCTCTTCCCCTACTCTTCTCCTCTACATACAATCCTCTTCCAAGGAACACACCCTTATCATCTTTAACGGATCACACTCAGAAATTTAAAAGCTTTGTGTTCCATACTTTGTAAACAAATTATTGTCTTTTCAGCTCTCTCATACTCTCCTTCCCACCAGATCTGTACATCTATATCAACAAAATCTCCAGTCCCTTGATGCCCCATTTTCTGTAAATCTTTTAGTTCTTTCTTATGGTTACCTTTCTTCCTTATTAAGCCTGGATTTTAAAGTTATTCTTTTAAAGTTCATCACCAGCAACCTCTAAAACCCAAATCTTTGATCATTAATACAGTTAATATTATTTGTTTTTACATTTTGGCAGCTGAGAATACTGGATAAAAACTCCCTAATTCTGTGGTTTTGCACTACATAGTTTCGGACCTCAGCTAGAACCTCGGTACTTTTACTTACTTGTTCTTGATTAGTTCCCTCTGATATTCCTTCAAAAACTATTTGGAACCTGCCCCACTCTCCTCAAGCCTCACGTCAGCTCACACTCTACTCCTTCATTCTGGTATATTTTAAAGTCTACTTCATCAAGAAAATGAAAGCTGTGTCCTTCAACTTCCCACATCCCTATCTACAAAATCTATTATCTGTATGTGTCAAGACTTGAGCTGCAGAGAACTTAGCTGTCAGTTATTTAGGTGTTTGACTAAAACAACAAGGCAAAATGAAAGTCACAAGTAAGCCTTTACTAATTTATTTAGTTTAAGCAAGAGGCCAGAAATAAGGTGCCACTCCCTTGATGTTTCATTTTTCCCCACTGAAGATCAGATGAATCACAGCAGATAAGACAAATTGTCTCACTGCTCTGTGAGTTCCAGGCAAAAGGCTCCTGCTGTTTTATGGATCAAGAGGCGGAGGGGAGGAAGAGGCGAAAAGACTAGAAGTGGAAAAGTACTGAGTACTGAGTTAGAGGGGAGAAAAGTGCTTTAGGGGCCCCCAGTAAGGAGACTTTACCAGAAGAACCTGGGTAGGTTTTTGGCTGAGCCCTCCACCCCATCATAAAAAAAAAGTTGCAGTGAAGTTGATTCCAACTCAGGGCAACCTCACGTGTTGCAGAGTAGAACTGTGGTCTATAAGATTTTCAATGGCTGTGATCTTTCAGAAGTAGATCACACACCTTTCTTCTGAGGCATCTCTGGGTGGATTTGAACCACCAACATTTTGGTTAGTGGTGGACTGTTTAACTGTGCACTACCCAGGGACCTTCCTTCCCTACAAGGAGGACTCCAAATGGAGGCACCTAGGCTAGAGGTGCAAATATGCATAAGAGCATGGCCAGCCAGGGAGTTCTGAGTTCTTGACTCCAACTCCCTTGACACTGTGTACCAAGTCTCATGTGGGAAAGACAGCTTTCCCCAATGAGGTCAGCTAGGTAGTCTGTAATTGCCAATGGTCAGGTCTGAAAGATCACACACAGGATTTTGGCTTGGAGCTGGACTCATCTATATGAACAGTCTTTTGACAGAAGGAAAGGGCCAGATACTGTTAGCTCTGATCTCTCCTCTTATTACATCTATTTACATCTGTTGGTACCAGAGTTTTTGCTGAATATAAAAATGGCTAATGACTTGTGGAGGCTGTAGTAATTTAAAAGTAATTTAAAAACTCTATTTTAAATGCTTGTTCAAACATGCAATCAAGATGCATTGATAATTATTGGTGACTGGGATGCAAAAGTTGGAAACGAAGAAGGATCAGTAGTTGGAAAATATAGCCTTGGTGACAGAAATGATGCCAGAGATCACATGATAGAATTTTGCAAGTCCAACAACTTCTTCATTGCAAATACCTTTTTCACCAACAAAAACTGCAACTATACACGTGGATCTCACCAGACAGAATACATAGGAATCAAATTGACTACGTCTGTGGAAAGAGATGATGGAAAAGCTCAATATCATCAGTCAGAACAAGGCCAAGGGCCAACTGTGAAACACACCATCAATTGCTCATATGCAAGTTCAAGTTGAAACTGAAGAAAATTGGAACAAGTCCACGAGAGCCAAAGTACAACCTTGAGTATATCCCACCTTAATTTACAGACCATCTCAAGAATAGATTTGATGTATTGAACACTAATGACTGAAGACCAGATGAGCTGTGGAATGACAATAAGGATATCATACAGAAAGAAAGCAAGAGGTCACTAAAAAGACAGAAAAGAAAGAAAAGGCCAAAATGGATGTCAGAAGAGACTCTGAAACTTGTTCTTGAGAGTTGAATAGCTAAAGCCAAAGGAAGAAATGTCAAAATCAAAGAGCTGACCAGAAGATTTCAAAGGGCAGCTCAAGAAGACAAAGTAAAATATTATAATGACATATGCAAAGAGCTGGAGATGGAAAACCAAAAGGGAAGAACACGCACAGCATTTCTCAAGCTGAAAGAACAGAAAAAAAAAAAATGCAAGCCTCAAGTTGCAATACTGAAGGAGTCTACAGGGAAAATATTAAACAACACAGGAAGCATCTAAAGAACATAGAAAGAATACACAGAGTCACTATACCAAAAAGAATTGGTTGACGTTCAACCATTTCAGGAGGTACCACATGATCAGGAACCGATAGTACCGAAGGAAGAAGTCCAAGCTACACTGAAGGTACTGGGGAAAAACAAGGCTCCAGGAAATGACAGAATGCCAGTTGAGAAGTTTCAACAAATGAATGCAGCTCTGGAAATGCCCACTTGTCTATGCCAAGAAATTTGGAAGACAGCTACTTGGCCAACCAACTGGAAAAGATCCGTATTTATGCCTGTTCCCAAGAAAGGCAATCCAACTGAATGTGGAAATTATCAAACAATGTCACTAGTATCACATGCAAGTAAAATCTTGCTGAAGATCATTCAAAAGTTGCTGCAGCAGTATATCAACAGAGAACTGCCAGAAATTCAAGCTGGATTCAGAAGAGGACGTGGAACCCGGGATGTAATTGCTGATGTCAGATGTATCCTGGCTGAATGCAGAGAATACCAGAAAGATGTTTACCTGTGTTTTATTGACTATGCAAAGACATTTGACTGTGTAGATCATAATAAATTATGGATAACATTGCAAAGAATGGGAATTCCAGAACACTTAATTGTGCTCATGAGGAACCTGTACATAGATCAAGAGGCAGTCATTTGAACAGAACAAGGGGATACCGCATGGTTTAAAGTCAGGAAAGGTGTGCATCAGGGTTGTATCCTTTCACCATAACTATTCAATCTGTATGCTGAGCAAATAATCAGAGAAGCTGGACTATATGAAGACGGACGGGGCATCAGGATTGAAAACAGACTCATTAACAACCTGCATTATGCAGATGACACAACCTTGCTGGCTGAAAGTGAAGAGGACTTGAAGCACTTACTGATGAAGATCAAAGACCGCAGCCTTCAGTCTGGATTACACCTTAACATAAGGAAAACAAAAATCCTCACAAGTGGACCAATAAGCAACATTATGACAAACGGAGAAAAGATAGAAATTGTCAAGGATTTCATTTTACTTGGATCCACGACCAACATTCACGGAAGCAGCAGTCAGGAAATCAAAAGACACATTGCATTGGGCAAATCTGCTGCAAAAGACCTCTTTAAAGTGTTGAAAAGACTAAGGCACGTCTGACAAAAGCCATAGTGTTTACAGTTGCTTTATATGCATGTGAAAGCTGGACGATGCATAAGGAAGACAGAAGAAGAATTAATGCCTTTGAATTGTGGTGTTGGCAAAGAATGTTTGAATATACCACGGACTGCCAAAAGAACAAACAAATCTGTCTTGGAAGAAGTACAACCAGAATGCTCCTTGGAAGCAAGGATGCTGAGACTATGTCTCACGTACTTTGGACACGTTGTCAGGAGAGATCGATCCCTGGAGAAGGACGTCATGATTGGTAAAGTACAGAGTCAGTGAAAAAGAGGAAAACCCTCAATAAGATGGATTGACACAATGGCTGCAACAATGGGCTTAAGCATAACAACGATTGTGAGGATGGGCAGTGTTTTGTTCTGTCGTACATAGGGTCGCTATGAGTCGGAATCACCTCGACAGCACCTAACAACAAAACAGCAATTTTAAATGCTATATATAAACCTGTAGATAACAACACAGTGTAGGCACACATACACAGACTTAGGCAGACATTTAGAAGGATGGCATATCCATCTTGGTTTTTTATCAGGCAAGTAGTTGCTGTTCCCTGAAAATTTTCTCCACAAAGGGAGAAAAATGATATACATTGTTTCCCTAAAACTTTCTAACCTGTGGTCATCATGACCCCTTGCCTTCTGTGTTGTTTTGAAATGCCAACCAGTGTCAATTACAAATTACTTTCTGAATATTAATGTCTAAGCAATGGCTGACTGTAGCATCACCCCTTTACTTGGTAATCAGTAGGTACATCACATGGTTGAGTCAATCAGTGAGTGAGTTATGCCATCTCTACAACTTCTGCTAAAGGAGAGGCCAAAATAAAGAAATTTTGGAGCCACTGGGGTCAGGAATTACAGATACATAAGCTCCCCACTCTGTGCAAACTCTTTGCTGCATTCTAAGGAAATGATGTTAGACCCCTACTTGTATCTAATTTTCTATAAGCTCAGTCACTAACAAAGACAAACTGTTCCAGGAATGGAGTTTGTTGAAGGGAAGACTATTTCTAAGTAGGAAAATACTGATAAAATGATGTATATCAAGACAGGGCCAAGAGAAAAGGAATAATTTCTGGTCAAGGAAAGATAATACCCAAGCCATGATAGTCTGTAATCAAATTCCTTGTTACCTATACTCTGAAATACTAGAAGACCAGAAGGGTGATCCCATAGAAATAAAGAGAAGTGAAAGGTTGCTGTGTAATTTGACTATTGCTTACCAATCCCAGCAGAATTCAAATTGAATGAAAGACGACATTAGGAATAAAGAATTTGAAACGTACAAATTGACCCTACAGAAGTCATGAAAAGTAATGACATCTAGACGTTATTGGTAAATTGGCAAAAGCCCATGGCTCTAAGCAGATAATAGAGGAAAAAAAAACTAACTTTGCAAAGATCGAGTGCCAAGGGTGTCCAGAAGCAGCCGAATACTTCTCTAAGCTATTTAGCTCAGATTTTGCTCATAAATACCTGCAAGACATTGGCGAAATCAAGTGATTAGAGATGCCAGAAAGGTCTCTTTTCCTTCCAGATTCATTCTCAGTAGATGGGGATATTACTGTTTTCTGTGTAAGCAATCCATCCAATTATTTTCTCTCATGAATGAGTTGTGCTCCTTGAGTAAAGGCTTGGGACTTTCATATCTTTGAACTTGCTGGAAGGAAATAGAAACCAGTGTCTTGGGTCTTTCCAGAGTTACTATTTTTCAGGATGAAATACCCCTTTCTCATTAAAGTAAATATATTCCTTAAATGTGTTTTGAGTGTTTTAAAGTTGCCTCTTTAAAGTCAAAAGCTGTGTACCCACCAAGGTTCCCCCACCCCCAAAAAGCAAACTCATCACTGTCAAAGTCAATTCCCACTCACGGTAACCCTATAGGACAGAGTAGAACTGCCCATAAGGTTTCCAAGGAGGAGCTGGTGGATTCGAACTGCCAGCTTTGGTTAGCAGCTGAGCTCTAAACCACTGCACCACCAGGACTCCTGATGTGTGTCCCGCTAGTATGAAATTAAGGTTTTGATAAATGTACATGTGAATGTTATTTAATATGTTCCTTTATTCCCTTGATTAAATAATGTGATCTTAACATGTTTTAAAGTTTAGGGGTAGATGAATTGAGTTACAAGGATCCTTTTTCAAGATAAACTGTATAATGCGAATTGTATAATGCTAAAAGTATCTTGGGTAACTAAGAATATATTTTCTCTCTATTTCTGATTGAAAGCAATTTTCTCTGACTGCTAGAAAACTGTTGGCAGTGACCAGTGGAGGAAAGTAAGTATAGTTAAGGAGGCAACCTCCCTAGAGAATCAATGAATTTTTTTTCAAAATATATTAGTATGTTCAAGGCTAGTTGAAAAGAAAATATCTTAGATTGCTTTAAAAAGCAGAGTCTGCTGCTCCTAGTGAGTGGATAAAACCTTGAAGGGGGAGAAGGCAATCTAAAGTGAATGCTACATTTGGGTTTATCTGCTCCAGTGGAAATTAAGAACTTCTAGATTGAACATTCCCTAATAAAATGAAGGAACTCTAATCAATCTAGTCAACATTAAATTGAAGAGATAAATTTTATCTCCACTGATTTAATCCTATATGTTGAGCATAACAGTAAGTAATGAATATTTGTTGAATGCTGTTAAATATGTTTCTCAGTTTATAGATGTTCTTACCAGATGCTATTAATTTGAATGGATGAAATCTTTAAAGTTACTATGTTATTTATTTGCTCCATAGTGTGTGTGGCACTATGAAATGCTAAATTAGAATGCAGATATGAAATGTCTAGCCACACGACAATTTATATACAAGTTTCCTATGGCTGGGAAATGACTCCATTCAAATTTTCAAATTTAACTTCAATATTATTGTACAGTTGCAACAGGGACATAGTCACCTGTGTTTGGATCAATTTGAGTTGCAGTCACACTCGTGAATTGCTTCTGAAAGGAATGAAATAAAAGAAAATACTAAGTTTTCAGATTAATATTCTTAGTGATCTACGTAAGAGTGAGAGTTTCTTCTACTCAGATGTTGAAAAATCTGAGCTTTCTCAATGAAAACTATAATATAACATAATATACTTACCCCCAAAGTCTTTTTTAATATCTATTTTCTTACATCCTTGATTGGTTATTTTTAATCTTGGGGAAATTATTAAATTTGAATTAATTCCCAATTGAGAATTTATAATCAATAAATATGCAATACTCTAGAAGAATTTCTATTGTGATTGGTCTGACCTAGACTAATTAGGAATCTCCAAAATCAGAACTGGGTTGGTCTTGTAATTGACTTCCCTTGTTACCTGTGGATTGCTCTTTGTGCAGCTAAGCGGTCACAGCTGGGCTTTACACCCTCTGAAAATGGAACTCAATAGGCTCCATCTTAAAGCAGTTGCCTGCACTCTAAGCCTTTGAGAAACCATTACCGATCAGTTATTGAACTTTGCTAGAGTCCAACAGATTTGACTGAAGTCCATTTAGTGATCTGAACCACGATCAGCTGATCATAATATAGGAATGGCACAGCCATTAATAGGTGATATCAAACTTTAGACCTGCCAATAATTGAGCTGATAAGCACTGAAAATATTATGACTCTGCCTCTCCTACTTATATGCATTTCTAAATAAGAATATTACTTAACTGTAAAATAAAGAAATTTCAACAAGATTCTGATTTTTTTCTGAAATAAATACTATAAAACTGTAAATATTAATTTTTTTAAATTTGCTATTTGATTAAGAACCTTGGCTATGCAGGCGTGTATTGAGTTGAATAGTATCCTTCCAAAACTCATGCCTACCTGGAGCTGCAGAATATGACCTTATTTGGAAATAAAGTTTTTGCAGATGTAATTATTTAAGATGAAGTCATACTGGATTAGAGTGGGCCGTAAAGCCAACATGACTGGTATCCTTATAAGAAGAGGAGAGGAGACACAGAAACACATAAAGAAGAAAGCCATATGAAGATGGAGGCAGAGATTAATCATCTACAAGCCAAGGAACTCAAGGGATTTACTGGCAGTCACCAGAAGCTTGGAGAGAGGCATGGAACAGATTTCTTCCCTAGCCTTTTAAGAGGAAGCATGGCTCTGTTGACACTTTGATTTTGGACTTCTACCTTCCAGGATTGTTAAAAAAATAAATTTATGTTGTTTTAAGCTACTCAGCTTGTGTTAATTTCTTACAGCAACCCTACAAAGCTAGTACAGTGTGTTTGATCTATCTACTATCTATCACTACCTAAACTACACGGCTTTCACCCAACAGGCCCACAGTCATCATAAACCAAAACAAGGGGCATGTGCAAGGGCTTAATACATGAAGTGTTACAATCCAAAGTTTACTGTGTTCTCTTGACTGCTGGCTCCTCCAATTGCCAAATAATTATCATAATTATTCAGTGCCTTGTGAGAATGTTCTTTGATTAAAATGTTTTGTGCCAAAAGATCCCATATATTTATTCACATGAATTTTTTTTCTTACACACATGCTGTAAGATATACTCAGATATACAATAGTTATTTCTTTCAGAAACATATTTGTCATTGTTGTTGTTAGGTGCTGTCGAGTCAGTTGCAACTCACAGTGACCCTGTGTACAACAGAATGGAACACTCCCTGGTCCAGCGCCATCCTCTCAATCCTTGCTATGTTTGAGGTCATTGTTGCAGCCGCTATGTCAATCCATCTCGCTGAGGGTCTTCCTTTTTTTCACTGACCCTTTACCAACAATGATGCCCTTATTAGGGACTGGTCCCTCCTGATAACATATCGAAAGTACGTAAGACAATGTTTCATCATCCTTCCTTCTAAGGAGCAAGCATTCTGGCTGTCCTTCCAGAACAGATTTGTTCATTCTTCTGGCAGTCCATGGTATGTTCAAAAGCAGAGAATACCAAAAAGGAGCATCTGGTAGAGCTAAATTCTTATCAAAGAAAAAGCATAAAATTAGTAGGTAAAATTAATATTGTTATCTCTTGTATACACTATACATAAATTTCAGATATACTGCTCATGTTTTTGCCGTTATTAGTTGCTGTCAAATTGATTCCAACTCATAGTGGCCCTATGTGTTACAGAGTAGGACTGCTTCATAGGATTTTCTTGGTTGCTATCTAAATGGAAGCAGATCGCCAGGCATTTTCTCCCCGTATACCACTAGGTGGGTTCAAACCTACATTAGCAGTTGAGCACAAACTGTTTACGCCGCCTAGGGTCCTTGTAGTGTTCATAAAGTGAGAAAAATATGTAAAAACTAGATTTAGATGCCTTAAAACATACTAAAACCTTAACTTTTTTCTTAGTTTTTATCAAAGTAATATACATGCAGAAGTAAAAATCATATAGCACAAAATGGCTATATCAAATAACCCCAGTCCTAGCCCCACCTGTCTCCAGCCCAGTCCAGGTCCTCGGAGGCAACCACATTCAACTCCTTTGAATATTTTTCTAGCATTGACCTCAATGTTTCTAAACAATATGTTTATGCTTCCATGACTTTATTATCAACCCAGTTTCTATTAAATACCTCTTGTTGTTGTTGAGGGTTAATTCCCTAAATCATTACCTTCTCCAATTTCTTCCTTCACATCCATCCTCCTAATTATAGTTATTTAAAATCTTTAGTTAAATTAATAGTGTTTATACTTTTATTACCCTGTAAAATTGTTTACACAGAGCCAAGTAGTCTATGAGGTTGTATTTTTTTCTCAGATAACTCTTAATTTTTCCTCAAGATAATATCTATGTCTTTCTTCCTTTTGTTTACCTTTCTATGTTTTCATTGCTGATTTTTTCAAGAAACTAGAATATGCTTATCAATAACCAAAGACCACAAAGTCTTTTATACTCTGAAACTCCCTCCCACCGTGCTCGATTCTCCTTCTCCAGTCTATAATTTTAAGTGGTCTGAATGTCTTTTTTCATTCATTATGCTCAATGTAGGAGACCTGGTGGCACAGTGGTTAAGCACTTGGCTACTAACCGAAAGGTTGGCGGTTTGAAACCACCAGCTGCTCCATGGAAGAAAAGACCTCATGATCTTCTCCTGTAAAGACTACAGCCACGGAGACCCTATAGGGAAGTTGTACTCTGTCCTGTGAAGTCACTATGAGTCAGAATCAACTCAAAGGCAAACAACAATGCTCAGTATAGGGTGGGCCCTTTCAAACACATGAAGGACAAAGGGTTTATGTGTCCTTCAGTTCTGAGAAATTTTCTTGTATTATTTGATAATTCCTCTGCTGTTCCATCCATTTCTTCTGTTTTCCTTTCCTATAACAGAATTACAAATCTAATCACATGTGGTACCTCCTGCATTTACCTTTAACTTTACTACCTTCTTTTCTTATATTCCTCTTTGACTTTGTGTTTTCTTATCTTCCAAAAGTTCTATTGAATTATTTTATTTACTCATATATTTTATGCTTCATTAATATTTTATTAAGTTGTAATCTGTTACCACTTCAAAAAGATCCTCCTCAGAAAATCATCCTATTTGGATGATTGATCTGTAAAAAAAGGAAAACATCAAGGTGTAATTCATGATACAGAAACATATGATTTATGTCTACAATGACTAGACCATTACATAAATGAGGTTCAAATATCAATGCTCTAAATTAATCTTTAAGATTTGCATTTTTTTTTCTTTTATATTTTATTGTACTTCAGGTGAAGGCTTACAGAACAAATAGTTTCTCATGAAACAGTAGTACACACATTGTTTTATGACATTGGTTAACAACCCCACAACATGTCAACCCTCTCCCTTCTCGACCTTTTATTTTTGGTGAAAATACACATAGCCAAAGATACACTATTTCAAAAATTTCTACATGCACAGTTCAGTGACATTGACTACGCTCTTCCAATTGTGCTGTTATTCTCACTTAAGATGAAGGCTTACAGAACAAAATAGTTTCTCATTTAACAGTTACTACAAATGTTGCCCTATGACAATGGTTAACAATCTCACAACACATCAACAATATCCTTACTCAACCTTGGGTTCCCTATCACCAGCTTCCCTGTCCCCTTCTTCCTTCTGTCCCTCGTCACTGGACTACTGTACCTTGTTAGTCTCATTTGGTTTTACTTGGCTGTCCACTCCCAGGCTGAACGGTCAACCTCGGAGATAACTTCACCACTGAGCTAAAAGGGTGTCTGGGGGCCACACTCTTGGGGTTTCTCCAGTCTCCTTTAGGCCAGTAAATCTGGTCTTTTTATTGTGAGTTAGAATTATGTTCTCCATCCTTCTCCAGCTCTGTCCAGATGCCTCTGTTGTGATCCTGGTCAGAGCAGTCAGTGGTGGTAGCCGGGCACCATCTAGCTGTACTGGACTCAGTCCGGTGGAGGCCTTGGTAGCTGTGGAAAATTAGTCCTTCAGACTAATCTTTTCCTTGTATCCTGTTCTCTTCATGTTCCCTTGCTCCCGAAGGGATGAGACCAGTGGAGTATCTTAGATGGCCACTCACAGGCTTTTAAGACCCCAGACACTACTCACCAAGGTAGAATGTAGAGCATTGTCTTTATAAGCTGTGTCATGCCAATTGAGCTAGATGTTCCCCGAGACCATGGTCCCCACAGCCCTCCGCCCAGCAACTCAGTCCCTGGGGGAGTTTGGATGTGTGTATGGGGCTTCCATGACCGTTCCTTGTACAGGTTGTGCTAGTTTCCCCTGTATTGTGTACTGTCTCACCCTTCATCCAAGATACCACTTATCTATTGCCTATTTAGTATTTCCCTCCCATCCCTGGTAACCAACAAAGATTGTTACATTTTGTGTGTGAACTTTTTCATGGGTTTTTACAATAGAGGTCTCATACAATATTTGTGCTTTTGTGATTGACTTATTTCACTCAGCATAATGTCCTCCAGTTTCCTCCATGTTATGAGATGGTTCACAGATTCATTGTTGTTCTTTCTCGTTGCATAGTACTCCATTGTGTGTATGTACCATAGTTTGTTTATCCATTCATCTGTTGATGGGCACCTACATTGTTTCCATCGTTTTGCTATTGTGAACAATGCTGCCATGAACATAGGTGTGCATATGTCTATTCAAGTGATGACTCTTATTTCTCTAGGATATATTTCTAGGAGTGGGATTGCTGGATCGAATGGTATATCTATTTCTAGCTTTCTGAGGAAGAGCCATATCATTTTCCAAAATGGTTGTATCATTTTGCATTCCCACCAGCAGTGCATAAGAGTTCCGATCTCCCCACAGCCCCTCCAACATTTGTTATTTCCAGTGTTTTTGATTCGTGCCAGTAATGCCGGGGTGAGGTGGTATCTCATTGTAGTTTTAATTTGCATTTCTCTAATGGCTAGTGAACGTGAGCATTTCCTCATGTGTCTGTTGGCCATTTGAATGTCTTCTTTGGTGAAGTGTCTGTTCATTTCCTTTGCCCATTTTTTGATAGGATTATTTGCCTTTTTGTTGTAGAGGTGTTGGATTTTCTTGCAGATTATGGAGATTAAGATTTGCATTTTTATATACATTTTATAAATAAAAAAAATTTCTCTACATAAAACCTTTTGTGTACAGAGTTAATATATCACCATTCATATAACTGTACCACCATATTTAAGAAAAATGCTTAAAGCTAAAATACGACACTTTTTTTAAAATTAAATCCCACCACCCATATATTAATATAATTATTTTTGGAATATTAATTCCAAAGCAAAGAAAATGCAATCATGCAGACATTATTTTCATGTAAGAAAATTTGATAAAATGAGCTACTTGAACAATATTTGTCAATTACATAGTGATCTAGTTCTGTTCAACTTCTTACACAGTTTTATATATGTGAATGCAAAGCTAGCCCATTGCTAAGCAATAAGTTATTAGTTGGGAATTCAACTAACAGTGTTAGCCTGTTATTTAATTATACCCTAGCTGGAAGCTCCATCAAGATATTACATAATAAAACAGATATGTCAATATTATAACTTCTAAGTTTGTAGAGGCTCTTTGGGTGGCACAAACGGTTAAGCACTGGACTACTACTCTAAAGGCTGGTGGTTCTAACCCACACAGAGGCACCTCAGAAGACAGGCCTGGTGATCTGCTTCCAAAAGGTCACAGCCTTGAAAATCCTATGGAGCAATTCTACTCTGCACATGTGGGGTCACCATGAGTCAGAATCCGTCAACAGCAACTAACAACAACTTCGTAGGGTCTGCACCAGATAGAACATCGCATTTTAAATAAAAGGATGGTGTATTCTTGACATTTAATAATATACTCTCTCTTTTGAGAAATGGTGAAGATGGAGGGTGCAGTTGAGGGGGTCTAAATTAAACCATTAAAAAGATCATCCACTATCTCTGCTAAAGAAGTATTTGCACACTCCAAATCTGTTTAAATAAATGCCTAGAGGCTTTTTAAAAAGTTTAAGATAAGCTACATCTTAAAAATCCTCTCGACAAGTAATAAATTGAAGGCATCAGCCCCTTCTCTTCTCCCCCAAATAGCTAAAGACCATTTTAATTCAAACAGGAAAACAAAATTCTAATATGTGAAGTATTTTCAATTGTTTGAGAGACACCCTAACCCATCTGATGGCTTATGATTGAATATGAAACAAAACCAGATCTGATCTGAATAATAAATAGAAGGCAAGTTTTCTGGTCTATACTATTCTTGGCTAGATGGGGAGTGGACAAGAAAATTACCTACTCTCCCATTTATTGCTTAGAAACTATATACACACTTTAAATTCTGACACAATACAATTTGATTTCAAAGATGGAAAGCACACATTGTGCCAATTTCAAGTTGAAATAGAAAGTACATCTCTTGATCTTTGGGGTGGAGAGTTGCTGAGACTTTATTCTCCACAACTCATATCTTCAGAGTCCTCACTTTGACTTTCATCAGGACAACTACCCTCTGGTATTGTTGGCAACTCAAGAACACTATAGTAGCTGTCTTGGAGGCTCTGGGCTCCACAACTTGAAACAATCCAGATCAACTTCTTGTGATATGGTTTTGCAACATTCAAGAGAAAATATTCAGCGAGGTATGTAAAAACTACCTCTGTCCAGTAAAAGAAATCAGTGTCATTAATCTTTGAATGGTTTATAACAAGCAGGAGAATTTTTAATAATTCAATAAATTACTAAGTTTCTTCTTCCAGATTGAGAAAGCATAATGCTAATATAGATGGTTTTGCTTTTGAAAAAACTAGTCAAAAATTGCAAGCTTTCAGCTGAACTTCCTGTTTATCAAAGATCAATATTTCTTTCCTTTTTGAAATACGAAGTATAATAGTCTTATAAAAGCAAAAAAAAAAAAAAAAGTTTAAAGCTGTAGTAGCTTCCAACTTATAGTTATGAATTTTTCTGATATTATTTTTTCTAATTTTTTTTTTCTGTCAGAAGCAGTGCATTTACATTGACTAATCTGGATTACTTCAGAATGAATAGAACATTGCATTCTTCTTCAACTATTTTGGCAGCCAACAAAAACAGCAGGCTCCAATAAAAGATAAATTTTAGGTTTCATCCTCATAAAAGCCAAGAATCTGTCTAAAATATTGGCAACCAGGATAAAAGTTTCAGTGCAAAAACAAAAAAAAAAGTTGGTTAAACTCTTTAGATCTTCTACTGTATCATTTCTCTATTTTCAACACAGTGTTGGCATTTTCACGAGTAGCTCCATCAAGCCCAGTTCTTTTTCTTGTGGTTAGAATCTGTGTTCCTGTTCCAGGTAGAATTTCTGCAGCTTGAAATAGCTGGATCCATTTAAGGCCTGCCAAGACCTATTCCCCCAATTCCTTCACCATGAGGGAAATGGGATGCCACAGTCCAGATAAAGCTGGGCACAGAGAGGACATCACAGATTTTTTTCCTGGGCTGTGGATCTTCCAACTCAATGGTGCCCCCTAACTGGCATCCAGCCCTCCACCATCTCTTCTGCCTCTTTCTAGACCTTGCTGCCTCATGCTACTGACTGTGCCCACCTTTCTGCTGGCAGCACCTGCCCCTCCAGACCACTGGTCTCCCTACAACTTTGAGACCATGCCACACCACAAGCAGAGGCTGAAGCAAATCTCCTTCTTGATCATATTTTTTAATGTCTAAAGCTTGCTCTTGAACTCTGATCTTTTTTCAGAGGACGCTGTTTTTGTTTCATAGGCAGAATACCTTTTATCCTTATGATACTAAATATATCTTTTGTTTGTTTGTTTCTTCTGATCCATGATTGTCTTTGTTTTATCCAGGTTATTTTTATTTTCATCTCAGTCTCCTAAGTTGTCTTTTCTGAAACATCTAGTGAGTGCCAGCTGTCCATTCATATGTAAGGCTGAGAAGCTGCTTAAAAAATGTACATCTGTGTATATGGGGGGGGGTTGTTGTTGTTAAGTGCTGTTGAGTTGGTTCCAAATCATAGTGACTGTATGCACTACAGAACAAAACACTACCCAGTCCTGCACCATCCTCACAAACATTGTATGCTTGAGCCCATTGTGCAGCCACTGTGTCAATTCAACTAATAGAAGGTCTTCCTCTTTTTCGCTGAACTCTGTACTGTACCAAGTATGATGATATCCTTCTTCAGGGACTGGTTCCTCCTAATGTCCAAAGTATATGAGACTAAGTCTCACCATCCATGCTTCTAAGGAGCATTCTGGCTGTGCTTCTTCTAAGACAGATTTGTTTGTTCTTTTGGCAGTCTGTGATATATTCAATATTCTTTGCCAACACCATAATTCAAAGGCATCAATTCTTCTTTGGTCTTCCTTATTCATTGTCCAGCTTTAGCATGCATATGAGATGACTGAAAACACCTTGGCTTGGGTCAGGCACTACTTAGTCCTCAGAGTGACATCTTTGCTTTTTGACACTTTAAAGAGAACTTTTGCAGCAGATTTGCTCAGTGCAGCACCTCATTTGATTTCTTGAGTGCTGCTTACATGGGCGTTGATTATGGATCCAAGTAAAATGAAATCCTTGACAATCAATCTTTTCTCCATTTATCATGATGTTGTTCAGTGGTGCTTTTGTAAGGATTTTTGTTTTCTTTATGTTGAGGTGCAATCCATACTGAAGGCTGTGGTCTTTGATCTTCTTCAGTAAGTGCTTCAAGTCTTCTTCACTTTCAGCAAGCGAGGTTGTGTCATATGCGTATCGAAGGTTGTTAACGAGTCTTCCTCTAATCCTGATGCCACGTTCTTCTTCATATAGTCCCACTTCTCAGATTATTCGCTCAGGATACAGGTTGAATAAGTTTGGTGAAAGGATACAACCCTGACGCAAACTTTTCCTGACTTTAAACCACTCAGTATCCCTTTGTTCTTTTGAATGACCACCTGTTTCTTGGTCTATGTGTAGGTTCTTCATGAACATAATTAAGTGTTCTGGAATTCCCATTCTTTGTAATGTTATCCACAATTTGTTGTGATCCAAACAGTCAAATGCCTTTGCATAGTCAATAAGATACAAGTAAATATCTTTCTGGTATTCTCTGCTTTCAACCAGGAGCTGTCTGACATCAGCAATGGTATCCCTCATTCTGCAGCCTTTTCGGAATCCAGCTTGAATTTCTGGCAATTCCCTGTCGATGAACTGTTGCAACTGCTTTTGGATGATCTTCAGCAAAATTTCACTTGTGTGTGATATTAATGATGTTGTTTGATAATTTCCACATTCAGTTGGATCACCTTTCTTTGGAATGGGCACAAATATGGTTTCTGTTTATGGTGATGGAAAATTTGACATTGCATATTGGTGATGGTTACACAGTACGATTCATGTAATTGGTCTCACTGAATTGTACATGTGAAAAATGTTCAATTGGCAAATGTCCTGTTATCTATTTATAACAATTAAAAAAAAGAGCTATTGGAGTAACCCAGATAATTGATGGCAGTAGCCTGGTCTAAAATGGTGTCACTAGGCTAGAATATAGCTGTGAGTGTGGTCAAATTCTGATTATTCTTTTAAGGTAGAGCCACAAGGATATTTAAATGCTACATTTGATATATGGCATTACAAGTTGCCCCATGACCGTATGTAAACCTATAATGCTGTTCAGTGTTTTAGAAATATCAAGAGTTAACTATTGAGCTTTTTTAGTTAAGCTGCAGATTGACCATCTTTGTTCATCAGCTCTCCCTCCAAAAATTCCATTAGAATACCAATGGGGGTGGGGAGTATAAACCCACAGATATAAAGATAACATAAGACATAACCGTAGATGAGAAATTTCAATTTTTGGAAGGGAGGAAACGGATGGAAGAGATATAATTGACTTTGCTGACTGGAAGAAATTACAATCCAAATGCCTACAGGGGTTTAGAAATCTATAAGACTTGACCTACTTTTCCTTGCAGAATTATTGGAACATGAGGTGAAGTATATGACTGGCAACAGGATTAGCTGAACATCTATATGCAGAGTGGCTGAACTTCCCTGGTACCGTCCATATCTCTGGGCAATCAGGAAACTACCTCACCCACAGTAGGTTTAATTTTTGGAGGAATTGAAAAAATGAGCCTCTAGATTCAGAGACAACAAACATAGTATGAGGTAGGTGTGTCCTCAGGAGCTAAAAATAGGAAAATAATGCAAAAATATATGTATATATTGAAATGCAGGACTATCAGGCTGCTTCCCAAAGTCTCAGACAGCTGGGTTTACACCCACCCCATGATCAAGAACTGATGGTACTGAAGGAAGAAATCCAAGCTGCACTGAAGACATTGGTGAAAAACAAAGTTCCAGGAGTTGATGGAACACCAGTTGAGATGTTTCAACAAATGGATGCAGGGCTGAAGATGCTCACATGTCTATGCCAAGCAATTTAGAAGACAGCTACCTGGCCAACCAACTGGAAGAGATCCATATGTGCAATAACTTTTTAATCTCTCCTTGACTACCCTTCCCCCACAATCTCTTCAAAATGACAGGCAGAGTGATGCTGTAAAATCATAAATTAGATCATACCGCTTCTCTGCACAGAATGCCCAGTGACTCCCCATCTCCTTAGAGTAAAATCCAAATTCCTCACTATGATTTACAAGGCTCCGCTTAATCTGACACTTTTGTTACCTTTCAGGCCTCTTTTCTCTCCAGAGTAGCCACACTGTTAATTGTTCCTGTTACATTCCAGGCTGCCACCTCAGGTGCTTTCCATTTGTTTTTCCTTCTGCTTAAAATGCTTGACCACTAGCTAGCCACATAACTAGCTCTCCCACTTCTAAGAAGTCACCTTTCTAAGGAGGCCCTAACCTCCCTATTTAAAATTTAAAAGTTCCCCAAAGCATTTCATATTCTTATTCCTACCTTGCAGCTCTAGTAGCACAGTGGTTAAGAGCTCAGCTGTTAACCAAAAGGTCGGCAGATCAAAACCACTAGCCACTCTTGGGAACCCTATGGGGCAGTTCTGCTCTGTCCTGTAGGGTCACTATGTGTTGTAATCAGCTCCACGACAGTGGATTTGGTTTGGGTTATTCCTGCTTTATTTTTCTCCTTAGCAGTTATCACTATTTAATCTACTATTTATTTTACTTATTTATCTTATCATCTGTCTCTCCATAAAAATGTAAGTTTTATGACAGCAGGGATATTGTGTTTTCTTCACTGCTGTTCTAATTATCAAATGCTGCATAATAAACTATCCCAAATTATACTGTCTTAAAACAAGATTTATGTATTACTTACTGTCTCAGCTTCTTCCAATTGGCAGTATTATTTCTTTTAAAAAGACCATTATTTTGTTCTCGAATTTGGCATTATGACTTGAGGAAGGCTTGGATGGGCAGTTGTCTCTACTCCAAATGGGGTAGCTAGAGGTGGGGAACTACTTCCAAAATGGCTTCTTCACTTATATGTCTGGCACCTCGGTGCTCATTGGCCTCTCTTTCCCCATGATATCTCATCATCAAGGACCATACCATGAGAATTTTCCTCTCATAGTCTGGTGGTCTCAGGGTAGGTATACTTCTTACAGGATAGCTGACTTCCAGAAGGCAGGAAGTGAAAGCTGCCAGATAGTTTAAGGCATTCCCCTGCAACTACTATGGTGTCACTACTGCCATATGCTATTGGATAAAAAAGTCCAGAGTCTGCCCAGATTCAAGAAGGGTAAAAATGTACACTCTACCTCTTAATCGGGGAGTGGCAAGATCACATTAAAGAAGAGCATTTGGATGGGTAATATTATCGTGGCCATCTCTGGAAAATACAATCTGATATAAGTACTGTAACTCTTGCCCCAAGAAGAGTACCTGACACATAGTAAGTGATCCATAAATATTTGTTAAATGATTGACTGGATATATAGAAGATAGGAGAGGAAAGCTAATAATTAAAAATAAAAGCAAAAATTGAGAAGCTCTTTTATTTGATCTAGATAAAAATTGATCAAACATGCAACCAGGATGCATTGATAATTACTGATGATTGGAATGCAAAAGTTGGAAACAAAAAAGAAGGATTGTTAGTTGGAAAATATGGCCTTGGTGATAGAAATGATGCCGGCGATCTCATGATAGAATTTTGCAAGATCAACGATTGCTTCATCGTAAATACCTTTTCTCAACAACATAAATGGCAACTACACACATGGACCTTACCAGATGGAATACACAGATGGAATACACTACGTCTGTGGAAAGAGACGATGGAAAAGCTCAATATCATCAGTCACAACAAGGCCAGGGGTCAACTGCAGAACAGACCATCAACTGCTCATGTACAAGTTCAAGTTGAAACTGAAGAAAACTGGAACAAGTCCAAGAGAGCCAAAGTACGACCTTGAGTATATCCCACCTGAATTTAGAGACCCTCTCAAGAACAGATTTAATGCGTTGAACACTAATGACCGAAGACCAGATGAGTTGTAGAATGACATCAAGAGCATCATATATGAAGCAAGTGGTCATTAAAAAGAGAAGAAAGAGACAGGGCGGAGCCAACATGGCACTATAGACAGAAGCACCACACCGTCCCTCCACAGCAAAGACCCAAAAAACTAGTAAAACAGATACAGTATCAATCCTGGAACCCTAAGTGTCAAACGAAAGGATAAAGAATTAATCCAAGCATGGAATGGAATGAGAAACTGACAGAGAACAGAGAATGAGGCGAGCTACAGAGTGGAGGTTCCTTATCAGATAACGTGGAATAGATTTGTCATCTTGGACCCTTTAGCCATCAAGAACAGTGGACAGGGAGTATGCAAAGATAGCTTCACGGAGCTCTCAGCAGGAGACAGAACAGCCGGTAACCAGGGATACATGCTATCCCACCCTCTACCCTTCTTCCCCCTTAGCAGCCTGTGTCACTTGCCAGCAGGTTGAGGCCCCTTGGCAGGGGATATGGCGGGTCCTTGCCACTTGGACTCACCAGCCCCTACTGGCTGGCTCCTTCAGTGCCATTTTTTTGCTGCTGTTGTTGCTTTTTTGGCTTCTTTTGGTTTCTTCCCTCTCTCTTCTCCTTCCTTTCCTTTCTCATGAACACCTGGCACCTTCTTCCATCTCTGCTCCTTCTTGACAGGCTGAGCAGTGCCTCTCGAATGGGTAACCACTTCCCCGGTCCATGACGCCAAGTTGGTGTGCTCCCTCGGGGCTTTTTTTTTTTTTTTTCCTCTTTTCTCAGTTTCTTGTCTCTCTCTAACTTCCTTCCTTTCCATTCTCCTGAACACCTGGTGCCATGTGCCATCTCTACTCCTTCTTGATGGGCTGTGCTGTGCCGCTGGGCTGGGAATCCCCTTCCCGCGTCTTTGCCACCATTCCAGTGGGCTCCCTGGGGACATTTTTTTGCTTTTCTTGTTTTCTTGTCTCTATCTTCCTTCCTTTCCTTTCTCCAGAACATCTGGTGCCATGTGCAACCTCCCTTCCTTCTTGATGGGCTGTGCAGTGCCACTCACTTGGAGGACTGCTACCTTGGTCCATGCCACCATGCAAGCGGACTCCCTTGGGGCATATTTTTTCTCTTTTCTCAGTGTCTTTTCTCTCTCTACCTTCCTTCCTTATCCTTCTCCCAAACACCTAGCAGCATGTGCCATCTTTGCTCCTTCTTGACAGGCAGTGCAGCACCACTCAGCTGGGGAGCCACTTCTGGTGGGCTCCCTCAGGACATTTGTTTTTTCTTTTTTTATTCTTTCTTTTTCCCCTCAGTTTCGTGTCTCTTGCTATCTTCTTTCTTTTCCTTCCTCCTGACTACCTGGCTTTTTTTTTTTTTTTTTTCCTTTCTCAGTTTCTTGTCTCTTGCTAACTTCCTTCCTTTCCTTTCTCTCAATCACCTGGCCAGGTATGCCTTTCTCTCTCTTTTTCCAGTTTCTTATCTCTCTCTCCCTTTCTTCCTTTCCTTTTTCCTGCCCACATGGCTATGTGTGCCAACTCTGACCCTTCTTCCCAGGCCATGCCACACCACCTTGTTAGAAAGCCACTGCCACCAGCACACGGAATCCCCGGGTCTGCACCACTCCAATGCACAGCTCTTTTGTTTTGTTTTGTATTTGGGGTTTTTTTCTCACTTCTGTTTCTCTCTCTACTTTCTCTTCTTCCCCACACCCACTTAGCTCCACAAATCACATCATCCCATTCCCTCTTGCCTATCTGCACTGTGAGCTGAGCATTGCACCCCCGAGGAGCACAGGTGCAGTTCAGTGGACCCTGCCCTACACTGTCCCCTAGCCCCACCCCGTTGGCCCCAGCATGTGCAGCAAACAACCTATCCATGCCCCTCCCACTCCACTGGACCTGCCCTGCTGCACCATAGCTGAGTGACTGGCCCTGCCCATTGAACAAGGTGGTGAGAAATATCCTGCCCACAGATGAGCAAACAACAAAGAATGCCCAGACCACCTGCCCAGATATAACCAAATAAAACAAAAAAGCAGTATGAAAGAAACAAATTTACAACCAATAAACTAAGAAAATAATTGCTGACTGTCCTGAAGGCAGCAGTCAATATCAAAACATATATAAAAAACAGGACAAGATGGTTCCAGTAGGCTTCCAAAATAAAATACCAGATGACATTCTGGTAGAAGAAAAGGCACTTGAACCACCTGATAGGGGGTTCAAAACTCTAATATTCAGGGCTATCCAACAGAAGAAGGAAAAAGCAGACAAAAACGAGGAAAAAATAGATACAATCATGGCAAACACAGACAAAATCATGGAAAAGACAGGAAAAACAATGGAAGATTCAGAAAAATAATACAGGAACAAAATGTCAAAGTAAATTCACAACTAGAAATCATACAAAAACAGCAATTAGAAATCCAAAAGATAAACAACAAGATTTCAGAAATGGACAGTGTCATAGAAGGTTTGAGGAGCAAGTTTGAAACAATGGAAGAAAGGATCAGCAAAACCGAAAACAAAAACTTGGATACCATTTTGTTTGTGGAAAAATCAGAGAAAAGAATGAAAAAAAAAGAAGAAACTCTGAGAATGATGTGGGATACAATAAAAAGCAAAAATTTGCGCATGATCAGAGTTTCAGAATAGGGGGAGAAAACGGAAAATACAGGAAGATCACTGAAGAATTGCTGACAGAAAACTTCCCTAATATAACGAAAGATAAAAAGCTGACCATCCAAGAGGCTCAATGAACCCCAGATAGGATAGACCCTAAAAGAAAACCACCAAGGCATATCATAATCACACTCGCTAAAACTAAAGACAAAGGAAGAATCCTGAGAGCAGCTTGGGAAAAATGAAAAGTCACACACAGAGGGGAAACAATAAGATTAAACTCTGATTACTCGGCAGAAACCATGCAGGCAAGAAGGCAATGGGATGACATATATAAATCCTTGAGAGAAAAAAACCACCAATCAACAATAATATATCCTACAAAACTCTCACTCAAATATGATGGCAAGATTAGGACATTTCCAGATAAAAAGAAATTAAGGGAATACATAAAAATCAAACCAAACTAACAAGAATTATTAAAGGGAGTCGTTTGGTTAGAGAACTAACAATATCAGACAACAGCCTAAATTTAGGATGCAAGACCACATCAGCCAGATACCAACCTAGGTAATGAACTCTCAAGGATAAAACAAAAGTACAAGATTTACAACAGGGAACCAGAGAGGTTAATCTATAAATGACAACAACATCACAATAAAAGAGAGAATAAAGGTGTAGGTATAGAACTTTCAAATGGAGAGGAAGCCAAGGCAATACCAAGTATTAACAGACTGATTCAAACTTAGGAAGACAGGGGTAAATTTCAAGGCAACCACAAAGAAAGTTAACAAACCTACTCATAAAAATAAAGAGGAAAAACATAAAGTCTCAGTAAAAACAAAACCTACAAAAACAAGAGAAATGAAGAAAAAAATCCACAAATGAAAGGACATCAGCAGAGGAGAGTAAAAGGAACAAAGAGAACACAAAAAAAAGAACTACAAAATGACAGCAATAAACTTACACCTATCAATAATTACACTGAATGTAAATGGCCTAAATGCACCCATAAAGAGACAGTGACAGAATAGATAAAAAAACAGAACCCATCAATATGCTGTCTACAATAGACACACCTTAAAAACAAAGATATAAATTTATTAAAAATCAAAGGATGGAAAAAATATGTCAAGCAAACAGCTACCAAAAAAGAGTAGGAGTGGCAATACTAATCTCAGACAAAAAGATTTTAAAACAAAATCCAACATAAAGGACAAAGAAAGGCATTATATAATGATTAAAGGGACATTCCATCATAAAGACATAACCATAATTAATATCTACACATCCAATGATAGGGCTCCAAAATACATAAAAGAAACTCTAATAGCACTGAAAAGAGAAATTGACAGTTCCACAATAATAGTAGGAGACTTCAACACACCACTCTCAATAAAGCACAGAACATTTAGAAAGAAACTCAACAAAGATACAGAAGATCTAAAGGCCACAGTCAGCCAACTTGACCTCATAGACATATATAGAACACTCCACCCAACAGCTGCAAAGTACACATTCTTTTCCAAAGCACATGGAACATTCTCCAAAATAGACCACATCTTAGGCCACAAAACAGCCCTCAAAAAAATACAAAACATTCAGACAATACAAAGTATCTTCTTTGATCACAATGCCAGCAAAGTAGAAATTTAATAACAGGAAGAGCAAGGAAAAAAAATCAATTACATGGAAACTGAATAACACCCTGCTTAACAACCACTGGGTAATAGAAGAAATCAAAGACGGAATCAAAAAATTCCTAGAATCAAATGAGAATGAACACACATCATGCCAAAACCTTTGGGATACAGCAAAAGCAGTGCTCAGAGGTCAATTTATAGCAATACATGCACACATCAAAAAAGAAGAAAGGGACAAAATCAAAACATTAGCTACACAACTCAAAGAAATAGAAAGAAAACAGCAAAAGAAGCACATAGCCACCAGAAGAAAGGAAATAATAAAGATCAGAGCAGAAATAAATGAAATAGATTATAGAAAAACAATAGAAAGAATCAACAAAACCAAAAGTTGGTTCTCTGATAGGGTTGACAAAATGGACAAACAATTGGCCAAACTGACAAAAGAAAAACAGGAAAGGACGCAAATCACCCAAATAAGAAATGAAACGGGGGAAATTACAACAGACCTAACTGAAATAAAAAGGATCATAACAGAGTACTATGAAAAACTATACTCCAACAAATTTGAAAACCTAGAGGAAATGGAGAAATTTCTAGAAACACACTACCTACCCAAACTAACACAAACCGAAGTTGAAAATTTGAACAGAGTCATAACAAGAGAATAGATTGAAAAAGTAATAATAATAAAAAACTGCCAACAACAACAACAACAAAAGCCCTGGCCCAGATGGCTTCACTGGAGAATTCTACCAAACATTCAGAGAAGAGCTAACCTCAGTACTACTCAAACTATTTCAGAACATAGAAAAAGAAAGGATACTTCTGAATTCATTCTATGAAGCCAGCATAACCCTCATACCAAAACCAGGCAAAGACACCACAAAAAAAGAAAATTACAGACCAATATCTCTCATGAATACAGATTCAAAAATTCTCAAGAAAACTCTAGTGAATAGAATTCAGCATCATATCAAAAAAATAATACAGCACGACCAAGTGGGGTTCATACTGGGTATGCAAGGATGGTTCAACATTAGAAAATCAATCAATGTAATCCAATACATAAATAAAAGAATCACATGATCATCTCAATTGATGCAGAAAAGGCATTTGACAAAGTCCAACACCCATTCCTGATAAAAACTCTCAATAAAATAGGTATAGAAGGGAAATTCCTCAACATAATAAATGGCATCTATACAAAAGCAATGGCCAACATCATTCTTACTGGAGAAAGGCTGAAAACATTCCCCTTGAGACCAGGAACAGACAAGGATACCCTTTATCACCACTCCTATTTAACATTGTGCTGGAAGTCCTAGCTAGAGCAATAAGGCAAGAGAAAGAAATAAAGAGCATCCAAACTGGTAATGAAGAAGTAAAACTGTGCCTATTTGAGGATGATATGATACTATACATAGAAAACCCAAAAGACTCCACAGAAAACTGCTGGAACTAATAGAAAGATTCAGCAGAGTAGCAAGATATAAGATAAACATACAAAAATCAGTTGGATTCCTATACACCAATAAAGACAACAATGAAAAGTATATCAGGAAAACAATACAATTTATAATAGCCTTGAAAAAAATAAAATACTTAGGAATAAATCAAAGCAGGGATATAAAAAAACCTATATAAAGAAAACTATAAAACACTATTGCAAGAAACCAAAATAGACCTACCTAAATGGGAAAACATACCATGCTCATGGATAGGTAGACTTAACGTTGTAAAATGTCAATTCTACCCAAAGCAATCTACAAATACAATGCAATCCTGATCCATATACCAACATCATTCTTTAAAGACATGGAAAACTAATCATTAACTTTATATGGAAAGGGAAGAGACCCTGGATAAGTAAACTATTACTGAAGAAGAATAAAGTAGGAAGACTTGCACTACCTGACCTCAGAACCTATACAGCTACTGTAGTCAAAAGAGCCTGGGACTGGTACAATGACAGATACATTGACCAATGGAACAGAATTGAGAACGCAAATGTCAATCCATCCACCTACGTTCACCTTATCTTCAACAAGGGCCCAAAGTCCATCAAATGTGGAAAAGACAGTTCTTTTTAACAAATGGTGCTGGCAAAACTGGATGTCCACCTGCAAAAAGATGAAACAGGACACATATCTCACACCATACACAAAAACTAATTCAAACTGGATCAAAGATCTAAATATAAGACCAAAAACTAAAAAGATCATAGAAGAAATATTTGGGTCAACACTAGAGGCCCTAATACATGGCATTAACAGGATACAAACCATAATTAACAATACACAAACACCAGAAGATAAGCTAGATAACCGGGATCTTCTAAAAATTAAATACTTGGGCTCATCAAAAGACTTCACCAAAAGAGTAAAAAGAGAACATACAGACTAGGAAAAAAAATTTTGGCTATGACAAATCCGACAAAGATCTAATCTCTAAAATCTACAAGAAAATCCAGTACCTCTACAACAAAAAGACAAATAATTTAATTAAAAATTGGGCATAAGATATGAACAGACGCCTCACCAAAGAAGACATTCAAGTGGCTAACAGACATATGAGGAAATTCTTATGATCATTAGCCATTAGAGAAATGAAAATCAAAACCACAATGAGATACCATCTCACCCCAGCATTACTGGCACAAAGCAAAAAGAAAATAATAAATGTTGGAGAGGCTGCAGGGAGATTTGAACTCTTACGCACTGCTAGTGGGAATGCAAAATGGTGCAACCATTATTTGGTGCTTCCTTAAAAAGCTAGAAACAGAAATACTACATTATCCAGCAATCTCACTCCTCGGAATATTTCCTAGAGAAATAAGAGCCATCACACAACTATACATATGCACACCCATCTTCATTACAGCATTGTTCACAATAGCAAAAAAGTGGAAACAACTTAGGTGCCCATCAACAGATGACTGGATAAACAAACTACGGTACATACACATAATGGAATACTATGCAACAATAAAGAACAATGATGAATCTTCGAAACATCTCACAACATGGATGAATCTGTCGGGCATTATGCTGAGTTAATAATTCAATCACAAAAGGACAAATACTGTATGAGACCACTACTATAAAAACTCATGAAAAGATTTACACACAAAAAGAAACAATCTTTGATGGTTAAGAGGGAGGGGAAGGGCAGGAATTGAAAAACACTGAACAGACAATAGATAAGAGGTAACTTTGGTGAAGGATAAGACAATGCACAATACTAGGGAAGCCAACACCACTTGTCCAAGGCAAGAGCATGGAAGCTCCATAGACACTTTCAAACTCCCTGAGGGACAAAATTACTGGGCTGAGGGCTGTGGGGACCATGGTCTTGGGGAACATCTATCTCAATTGACATAACATAGTTTTTTTTTTCTTTTTTTAATTGTGCTTTAGGTGAAAGTTTACAGCTCAAGTTAGTTTCTCATACAAAAATTTATACACACATTGTTATATGACCCTAGTTGCTATCCCTATAATGCGACCGCATATTCCTCCTTTCCATCCCAGTTTCCCGTGTCCATTCAACCAGCTCCTATCTCTATCTGCCTTCTCATCTCGCCTCTGGACAGGAGCTGCCCATTTAGTCTCATATATCTACCTGAACTAAGAAGCACATTCTTCACGAGTATCATTTTATGTCTTACAGTCCAGTCTAGTCTTTGTCTGAAGAGTTGGCTTCAGAAATGGTTTTAGTTCTGGGTAGAGAGACAGTCTGGGGGCCATGTCTTCTGGGGTTCCTCCAGTCTCAGTAAGACCATTAAGTCTGGTCTTTTTACTAGAATTTGAGTTCTGTACCCCACTTTTCTCCTGCTCCATCAAGGACTCTCTGTTGTGATCCCTGTCAATGCGGTCATTGGTAGTAGCCAGGCACAATCTAGTTCTTCTGGTCTCAGGGTGATGGAGTCTCTGGTTTATGTGGCCCCTTTTGTCTCTTGGGCTAATATTTTCCTTGTGTCTTTGGTGGTCTTCATTCTTCTTTGTTCTAGGTGAGTTGGGACCAATTGATGTATCTTAGATGGCCACTCGCTAGCTTTTAAGATCCCAGACACCATTCAACAAAGTGGGATGCAGAACGTTTTCTTAATGAACTTTGTTTCAATTGGCATAACACAGTTTTTAAAGAAAATGTTCTACGTTCTACTTTGGTGAGTAGCGTCTGGGGTCTTAAAAGCTTGTGAGTGGCCATCTAAGATACTCTACTAGTTTTACCCCATCTGGAGCAAAGAAGAATGAAGAAAACCAAAGACACAAGGGAAAGATTAGTCCAAAGGACTAATAGACCACAAGTACCACAGCCTCCACCAGACTGAGTCCAGCACTAGATGGTGCCCAGCTACCACCAACAACTGCTCTGACAGGGATCATAATAGAGGTTTCTGGACAGGGGCTGGAGAAAAATGTAGAATAATATTCTAACTCACAGAAAACAAATAAAAAAAAAGACTAGATTTACTGGCCTGACAGAGACTGGAGAAACCCCAAGATTATGGCCTCCAGACTCCCTTTTCGCTCAGTAATGAAGTCACTCCTGAGGTTCAACCTTCAGCCAAAGATTAGACAGGCCCATAAAACAAAACAAGACTAAATGGGCACACTAGCCCAGGGGGAAGGACCAGAAGGTAGGAGGGAACAGGAAAGCTGGTAATGGGGAACCTAAGATAGAGAAGGGGAGAGTGTTGACATGTTGTGGGGTTGGCGACCAATGTCACAAAACAATATGTATATTAATTGTTTAATGAGAAGCTAGTTTGCTCTGTAAACCTTCATCTAAAGTACAATTTAAAAAATTTAAAAGACAGGATAGAAAGAAAAGACCAAAATGGATGTCAGTAGAGACTCTGAAAGTTTCTCTTGAATGTCGAGTAGATAAAGCAAAAGGAAGAAATGATGAAGTAAAAGCTGGAAGAAGATTTCAAAGGGTGGCTTGAGAAGACAAAGTAAAGTATTATAACGACATATACAAAGACCTGGAGATAGAAAACCAAAAGGGAAGAACATGCTCGGCATTTCTCAAGCTGAAAGAACTGAAGAAAAATTCAAGCCTTGAGTTCCAATAGTGAAGGATTCTATGGGGAAAATATTAAACAATGCAAGAAACATCAAAAGAAGATGGAATGAATACACAGAGTCTCTATACTAAAATGACGTTCAATCATTTCAGGAAGTAGCATATATTAGGAACAAATGGTACTGAAGGAAGAAGTCCAAGCCTCACTGAAGGCATTGGCAAAAAAAAAACAGGCTACAGGAATTGATAGAATACCAAATGAGATGTTTCAACAAACAGATGCAGTGTTGGAAGTGCTCACTCCTCTATGCCAAGAAATTTGGCCAATCAACTGGAAGAAATCCGTATTTATGCCTATTCCCAAGAAAGGTGATCCAACAGAGTTCAGAGATTACTGAACAATATCATTAATATCACATGCAAGTAAATTTTTCCTGAAGATCATTCAAAAGTAGTTGCCACCGTGTATCGACAGGAAACTGCCAGAAATTCAAGCCAGATTCAGTAGAGGACTTGGAATCAGGGATATTATTGCTGATATCAGATTGATCCTGGCTGAAAGCAGAGAATACCAGAAAAATGTTTACCTGTGTTTTATTGACTATGGAAAGGCATTTGACTGTGTGGATCATAACAAATTATCGATAACTTTGCAAAGAATGGGAATCCCAGAACACTTAATTGTGCTCATGAAGAACCTGTACACAAATCAAGAGGCAGTCATTCAAACAGAACAGGGAGATACTGCATAGTTTAAAATCAGGAAAGGTGTGCGTCACGGTTGTATCTTTTTGCCATACCTATTCAATCTGTATGCTGAGCAAATAATCTGAGAAGCTGGACTATATGAAGAAGTATGGGGCATCAGGATTGGAGGAAGACTCATTAACAACCTGCGATATGCAGATGACACAACCTTGCTTGCTGAAAGTAAAGAGGACTTGAAGCACTTACTGATGAAGATCAAAGACCACAGCCTTCAGTATGGATTACACCTTAACATAAAGAAAACAAAAGTCCTCACAACTGGACCAATAAGCAAGATCATGATAAACAGAGAAAATATTGAAGTTGTCAAGGATTTCGTCTTAACTGGCTCCACAATCAACACCCATGTAAGCAGCCGTCAAGACATCAAAAGACCCATTGCATTGGGCAAATCTGCTGCAAAAGACCTATTTAAAGTGTTGAAAAACACAGATGTCATCTTGAAGACTAAGGTGTGGCTAACGCAAGCCATGCTGTTTTCAATCACTTCATATGCATGTGAAAGCTAGACAATGAATAAGGAAGCCTGAAGAAGAATCCATGCCTTTGAATTTTGGAGCTGGCGAAGAATATTGAATATACTGTGGACTGCCAAAAGAACGAACAAATCCATCTTGGAAGAAGTACAACCAGAATGCTCCTTAGCAGCAAGGATGGTGAGACTACAGCTCACATACTTTGGACATGTTATCAGGAGGGACCAGTTCCTGGAGAAGGACATCATGCTTGGTAAAGTAGAGGGTCAGTGAAAAAGAGGAAGACCCTCAATGAGATGGATTGATACAGTGGCTGTAACAATGGGCTCAGGTATAACAACCATTGTGAGGATGGCGAAGGAACAGGCAGTGTTTCATTCTGTTGTACACAGGGTTGCTATGAGTTGGAACTGACTCAACAGCCCCTAACAATAACAAAAACAGATAAAAATTATCCTTAGTGCAATTATGATTAATTTGTTTTCATCAGTTACTGTACAAACCTAAGTGACTGCTCAAGAGACATTTTGTCATTACCAATGATAATGATAAAATGGTGTAAGCCTAAACTCAGAGTTCAATCCATTACACTCTCTTGGTTAAGAACTTGGCTGCTAACTGAAAGGTTGGTGGTTGGAACCCACTAGCTGTTCTGTGGGAGAAAGCTGTGGCAGTCTGCTTCTGTAAAGAATACAGCCTTGGAATCCCTATGGGGCAGTTCAACTCTGTCCTATAGGCTCACATGAATCAGAACTGACTCGATGGCAATGGGTTTAGGTTTGAATATCCCACTTTATAAATGTTTTTTGCCTTACATTCTATTTTTTCTAATATTAATTTAGCTATAGTATCTTTCTTTTGGTCATTTTTTCAATGGTATATATTTCCTCATTTGTTTCTGTGTGGTTTTAATTTAGGTATCCTTGGTGAATAGCATGTAGCTAAAATTTTATTCTTTTAATTCAATCTGATAAAATTTTCCTGGTGAGATTAGCCTAATTTTATTTATTATGATTACTGATACATTAAGATTCGTTTACAATCTTATTTTTTGTTTTGTTCACCCAAGTTTTTCTTAGATTTCTCTTTCTGCTTCCTTATCTTCTGTTTGATAAATACTTTTTTCAATTTTGATTTCAAAGCTATGATTTTATTTTTATTCCTATGAGTATTTTCCATTAAAATTTTAACATGAATACTTAATTATCATTTTTAGCAAAATTTAATAGTATTTTTACTTCTATCCCCAACCAATCACAACAAGAACTTAAGCACACATTAACTATCTTTAACAGTTCCTTCCCACATCATATTATTTTTGCTGTTTGGAGTTTTTGTTTTACACTTTATTTTAAACACACACACACACAAATAACTTTTTATGGTCAGCAGTTAATTTTTTTTTTACATTTTATTTGTCATTTGCCTGTATTCAGGGGAAAGGATATGATCTATCTTGAGTGTGAGTTCCTGTAACCTATGAATATGCACAAGGCTTCCCCACTTGTTTTGAACAGTTTACAGTGCTTTAACCAGATTTTCAAATGGGATCATTATCAAAAGAAGATAATAACCATTCAACTTTAGCACAAAATCCAAGTTCCTCTGCATGGCATACAAAACCCTTCAGATCCTGCTCCTCCCCATCCCTCTAGGTTTTTGCCACTCCTTACTGGACTGGTCAAATTGAACACACACGCACACACACACCCCACTGTGCTCTTCCTCACATCTGTGGATTTGCTTATAAGTAATATGAATAATAACATGTTGGGCTCATCCAGAATGCCTTTCTCATCTTCACTTCTGCCATCTCTATCCCTGACTCCTCCTCTTTCCTTAAGAAGAATTGCTGATTTCAATTCCTACAAAAAGATTTTTCTGATCAGCCACCACTATCACATTACTGGGTGTCTCCACAGTTCCTTATATTTTATGATTACATAATAATATGGTTGTTTCCCACACTACACAAATAGTCGTGTGAGTGTTGTAACTGTCAATCGTGTTTGCATACTCCGGGTCTGGCATATTGCCTGATATGTGGTAAGTACTCAAAATGTATTTGTTGATGGAAAGAATAAATGAGAACTATGGGTTTGCATAAGGGTAATAAACAATTCAGAAATTCAAGACTGATTCAGAAGAGGACAAGGAACAAGGGATATCATTGCTGATGTCAGATGGATCTTGGCTGAAAGCAGAGAACACCAAAAAGATGCTTACCTGTGTTTTATTGACTATGCAAAGGCATTTGACCGTGTGGATCATAACAAATTATGAAGAACATTGTGAGGATGGGAATTCAGAAAACTTAATTGTGCTTATGCAGAACCTGTACATAGACCAAGAGGGAGTCATTCAAACAGAACAAGGGGATACTAAGTGGTTTAAAATCAGGAAAAGTGTGCGTCAGGATTGTATCCTTTCACCATATTTATTCAATCTGTATGCTGAGCAAATAATCTGAGAAGCTAGACTATATGAAAAAGAAAGGGCCATCAGGATTGGAGGAAGACTTATTAACAACCTGTGTTATGCAGATGACACAACCTCACTTGCTGAAAGTGAAGAGGACTTGAAGCACTCACTGATGAAGATCAAAGACTATAGCCTTTTGTATGGATTACACCTCAACATAAAGAAAACAAAAATCCTCACAGTTGAGCCAATAAGCAACATAATGGTAAACAGAGAAAATATTGAAGTTGTCAAGGATTTCATTTTACTTTGATCCACAATCAACACTCACGGAAGCAGCAGCCATGAAATCAAACGACGCCTTGCATTGGGCAAATCTGCTGCAAAAAACCTCTATACAGTGTCAAAAATCAAAGATGTCACTCTGAGGAATAAGGCGCACCTGACCCAAGCCATGGCGTTTTCAATCATCTTATATACATGTGAAAGCTGGACTATGAAAAAGGAAGACCAAAGAAGAATTGATACATTTGAATTACGCTGTTGGCAAAGAATATTGACTGTACCGTGGACAGCCAGAGGAACTAATAAATCTGTCTTACAAGAAGTACAGCCAGAATGCTCCTTAGAAGTGAGGATGGCGAGACTTGGTCTCACATAATTTGCACGTGTTATCAGGAGGGACCAGTCCCTGGAGAAGGACATTATGCTTGGTAAAGTAGAGGGTCTGTGAAAAAGAGGAAGACCTTGGAGCTGAATTGACACAGTGGCTGCAACAGTGGGCTCAAACATAGCAACACTGCATAGAACCGAGCAGTGTTTCATTGTATTGTACATATGGTTGCTATGAGTCAGAACCATCTCAACGGCACCTAACGATAACAAACATCAAGTCTAAAGAGAAACAAGAGAAAAGAAATGTGAAAAAATCCATAAGGAAATATGGGATCCAACTAAGAAATATAGCAGAATTATTGGACTCTCAAACACCATGACAACAATAAAGGCACAGAAACAATTTTCCAAGAGATAATCAGAAAGAATTTCCCAGAGCTGAACAGAGAACCAAGCTTGCAAGTACAGGAAGCTACACAAACCCCAATTAGAAGAACCACATGCCACATCCTACACGAATCCCATTTAAAAGAACCCCATGCCACATCCTAATAACTGCACTGTAAATCAAAGGCAAGGAGAGAATTCTGAAAGCAGCAAGAGAAAAACACAACATAACATGCCAAGGGGTTTTGATAAGAACTGGTGTGGATTTCTCCGCAGAAACTCTAGAAGTCAGACGACAATGGAGCAACATATATAAAATACTGAACGAAAATAATTGCCAACCAAGAAATCTTTACTAAGTAATGTCATTCAAAAATGAAGGAGAAATCAAGACATTTCCAAACAAACAGAATTTGCTATTACCGGACCAGCTCTGCAAGTGTTACTCAGGGGAGTATACTTACTCCTCATTTATCAATTATCTCGGTATCTGACATTTTGCATTCACAACAATCATAAAAAAATCTACTATCCTACTATTTTGCACATTAACAACATACATCTGGCAGTAACAAATGCCAAGGTGTGAGGTGAAAATAACAGTGGCTGTGATGGTTCAGGTTATGTGTCAACTTGGCTGGGCCATGTTTCTCAGCAGTTTGACAGTTATGTAATCTTCTAATTTGTCAGTTATGTAATGATGTAATTTGGCAGTTATGTAATGATATAATTTGGCAGTTATGTAATGATGTAGTTATCCTGTATTTTGTGATTTGATGTGGTCATCCTCCATTTTCACGTAATGACCTGGTCTTTGGAACCTAAGCATGTCAACAGTGAGGAGTAGATGTACTCCAAATAGAAAGACAAGAGCATTAAATCTATACATGGAGAAAAAAATAAAAGTGAGAGATCGCCAAAAAATGCAACAACACTGGCAATCATAAAGACCAAGTATGTGATATTTTCAGGGAATAAACTCAATAATTAAATCCCAGATACAATACAACATCAAGTTTGCAAGAAACAAGTACAAAGTAAACTTATCAAATTTAGGTTCTGTATTGATGTTAATGGAGACACACCAACAAATGGGGAGGGAGGAACATATCAGAAATAGATTATGTTAAGGTTTTATGTTAGCTGTTTTCATATGTTAAACGCTGTTTCAATTTTCAGTTGTGTAATGTAACGTATGTAGTAAGAAATCACCACTAAGAAATCACCAAGAAGAAACATTCAGAAGAAAAGAAGATAGCAAAAAGGCTCACTACAAGAAAGCAGCCAAATACAAACAAAAACAGAAAAATCAGATCAAAAAAACAAAGAAGATACAAAACACTCAAAAAACCAAATAGCAAACTGAGTGAGGTAGACACTTCATTTTCAGTAATAACCTTGAATGTAAATGGTATAAATGCCCCCATGCAAAATGCAGAGAGTGGCAGAATGGATGAAAAAAACATGATCCATCCTTTTGCTGTCTGCAAGAAACACATCCTACACATAAGGACACAAACAGACTGAAAATAAAAGATTGGAAAAAATATTTCATGCAACCAGTAAACAAAAAAGAGCAGGGGTGGCCATTCTGATACCAGATAAAATAGACTTTAAATCAAAATCTATTACAAGAGATAAATAAGGACATTACATAATAATAAAAGGGCTAATCCAGCAAGAAGATGTAACAATTATAAATATATATGCACCTAACAATAGTGCATCAGAATACATTAAACAAATACTGACTAATATGAAAGGAGAAATAGACAACTCTGCAATAATATTAGGGGACTTCAACACACCACTTCCACTTATAGACAGAACATCTAAAAAGAAGATCACCAAGGACACTGAGAACTTAAATAAAACCATAAGCCAATTAGACCTAACAGACGTATATAGAACACTCCACCCAGCATCAGAAAAATACATACTCTTCTCCAGTATACATGGATCATTTTCCCATATAGGCCATATCCTAGGACACAAAACAAGTCTCAACAAATTTTAAAAAACTGAAATCACACAAAACATCTTCTCTGACCATAATGGTATGAAGGCAGAAATCAACAATAGGAAAATAAGGAAAAAACAATAAATACATGGAAACTAAATAATACACTACTAAAAAACTATTGGATCATAGAAGAAATCAAAAGTGAAATTAAAAAATTTCTAGAATCAAACAAAAATGAAAACACAACACATCAAAACCTTTGGGACACAGCAAAAGCAGTACTCAGACATTCATTGGTAGTTACCAGGGAGAGGAGGTGGGGAGGGGAAAGTACACTTTAGACCGCAGACACTTGTGATTTTGGGTGATGGGAAAAGTGGCAATGAATGTGGATGTAGTCAGCACAGCACAACCAAAGTAAAAACGAGTGTTTGAGTATATACGGATGGAAATAGGAAAATTGGCATATGGGTAGGTAGAGGTGTGGACATAAGTGAGAAGAGACAGAAGTATCTATACCAAGCCAAACCCACTGCCACTGAGTTGATTCCAACTCATAGCAACCCCGTAGGGTTTCCAAGGCTGTAAATCTTTATGGAAGCAGACTGCCACATCTTTCTCCCACAGAGTGGCTGGTGGTTTTGAACTGCCAACCTTTCGGTTAGCAGTTGATCGCTTAATGACTGCTCCACCAGGTTGCCTTAGATCTATGGGTATGTGTAAATACAAATATGTGGGTGCAGGCACATACATTCATCGAATACAGAAATAGAGATACTCCTCAGACAAAAGCAAACACCTTCTAAGATTGGTTTCCTGGGTTTGAAAGCTTAGGACATTCAAGTCTCATGGTACAACTCAGTCAATTGGCATAACATAGTTCACAAAAATCATGAACTACATCTTAGTGAAGTGAGTAGCATCTGGGGTCTTAAACGTTTGCGAAGGGCCATCTAAGACACAACTATGGGTCGCTACTAAGCAGGATAAAAATCTTAAGATAACCAAAAGCTCAGAGAAGAAACATGTCTACAAGAGCCACAACCTTATCTACCTTGAGACCAGAAGAACTAGACAGTGCCTGGCTACCACCACTGACCATTCTGATCGGGGTCACAATAGTTGGTCCCAGATAGACTGGGATAAAAATATGGAGCAGAACTCCAATTCTTATTTAAAAAACAAAAAAATGCCAGAAAAACTGGAACAGTAGAGAACAGATGACCCTGGGACTATTGCCCTGAGGCACTCTTTAAACCTAGAACCAAGCCTAATCCCCTGAGATCACCTTTTAGAAAAATAGCAGAGTGGCACACAAAATAAAGGCTATTACCTGTAAGATGTATGCCCCACTGAAAAACCATCAGTATGATCAAATATCAACAATTACTCAAAAGTAAAGGTCAGAAGATAAGGGGGCAGGGAAACTAGAGTACTGGAAAGTGAACAAACAGAACACAATAAAAAAGAGGATGTTGACACATTGTGATAAACGTAACTAATGTCACTGAACAATTTGTGTGGAAATTTCCAAATGAGAACCTAACTTGCTGTGTAAACTTTCACCAAAAACTCAATAAAGTATTATTAAAAAAACAAAAACAAAAAAAAAAGTGCAAGTGGCTAAATGATGCAAAAGATACACAGAATGCTATGAAGGGGATAAGGAGGAGACCTGACATTTCTGGCAGTAGAGATGAAAAGCATGCTTTATTGTTTACAAGAAATTTCAAAAGGATAATGATTCAGAAGTGAATGATACTGAAATACAAAAGGAAAATAGCAATAGGACGTGCTTCAAAATCCCACCCTTCCTGTGCCTTCCAGCCTTCACTGCCTTAAGCAACTCCTTTAAAACTTATCTCAAACATCGTCTTCCCTGTCTCTTCCCTAATTTTCACAACACTCATATAAAATACCTGTATACACACACATATTCACCTAGTCTTATTTCTGTATCTGTCCATGCTGTCAATCACTTTTAACACCTACAATAGTCACTGACTTCTTGAGCTGAAGTCTCCAGGACCCATAAAGCTTCCTGAGGACAGAAAGCATGTTTTTTTTTCTACTAGCATAGACCCTAACATGGCAAAAACCAAGCCAAACCAGTTGCCGTTGAATCGATTCTGATTTATGGCTACCCAATGTGTTGCAGAACAGAACCGCACTCTATAGGGTTTTCAGAAGCAGATCGCCAGGACTTTCCGAGGCTCTCTGCCAGCTTACTTAACTCTAGCCACACTAGCTGCCTCGCTGTTCCTCAAACATACCTGGCATGCTTCTGCTGTTGTCGGAAGGAAACCCCAGGTTCTGCTTGGTGCGTCTCGTTACAGCCAATAAACAATAGGCCGAGGTGGGAGAGTAAAATGCACCTTTATTTTGTTGAGCAAGGAAGGGAGACAGTTGCGGCTGCTGCCTCCAAGACTGCTTGCAGGCAGCTTGGGGAGGTGGGCAAGGGAGCAGACAAGGAAATGCAAATTCATTATGAATATTCAGAATTGATTGACCTTCACAGGGGCTCCCAGAGCTTGGGGATGATTATGCATTTTCTCTAGGTAAGTGTTAGATCCCCTGGGATGAAGGAATTTTCCTTCATTAGCATATTAAGTCTCCACCCAGAGGCAGGGTGCTTATATATATTTTGCACTTAATGAGCTAATAGGTCACTTAACGTGCTACAGTGGTATAGAAAACCTGCTAAAATCAGTTGAGGCCAGCTATGGCCATGCTATGGTTATCTTGTCAAGGACAATTTCAGAAGAATGTGTGGTCTATTCTGCTCGGTGTAGAAGGATACGCCAGAACAGGTATCTCCTAGAAGGGCTGAGTTCTGAGACTGCCTGTCTCACTGCCTGGGGTCATTTGCACTCGCTGTTCATCTTCACCCCAGGTATCCACAGGACTTACTCTCTCTTGTATCTTTCAAGTCACCTTCTCAATAATGCCCAACTTGACCATTCTATTTAAAATTATACTCATTCTGATTTCAGATTCCTCTTATCCTACTCTTTTTTTCTTCCACACATATCACCTTCTAACATACTGTCATGGATTGAATTGTGTCCCCAAAAAATATCTATCAACTTGGCTGGGTCATGATTCCCGGTATTGTATGATTGTGTAATCTGATGTGATTTCCTTATGTGTTGTAAACTCTATCACTATGATAAGGTTATATGTGCTCTCCTTATGTGTTGTAAACTCTGTCACTATGATGAGGTTATACTGAGGACATCTACAAGATTGGATAGTGTCTTAAGCCAACCTCTTTTGAGATACAAAAGAGAGAAGTGAGCAGAGACACATGGGAACTTCATACCACCAAGAAAGCAGTGCCGGGAGCAGAGTGCGTCCTTTGGACCTGAGGTTCCTGCACTGAGATGCTCCCAGACCAAGCGAAGACTGATGCATCACAAGGACCTTTCTCCAGAGCTGACAGAGAGAGAAAAGCCTTCTCCTGGAGCTGATGCCCTGAATTTGGACTTGTAGCCTACTGGACTGTGAGAGAATAAACTTCTGTTTGTAAAGCCATCCACTAGTGGTATTTCTGTTAGAGCGGCACTAGATGACTAAGACTCATACTATGTAACTTATGTATTTATTATGTTTATTATTCACACATATCTTTACCCCCAACTAGAATGTAAACTCCAAGAAGCTTACATTACTTCACTGATGTGCCTATAACACATCATTGGTGCTCATTGCAGGTGCTCAATAAATACTTGTTTACTGAATGAATCCAATAAGGAAGCATGACAAAATTTAAGGTAAAATAATTTTCAAAGCCATAAATACAACATTAAAATTATAACACTGAATGTGAATGGTTTGATCTTACCAAAAGAAGTAAACACCACACAATTAAAAACTTAAAATCATAACTGTATGAATTTATCAGAAGAACTTAAAATTGGATTTAAAATTATTCCAAGACTTTTCAAGCATAAGTTTCCTTCCCCTACCCACATTAATTTCATAATGCCCTGGACACCTCATTTATCTTCTCTTCTTAAAACAAATAGGAACCAGATTTTAACAAATGTATTACACATTAATACACTCTGCTAAAATTTCTCAAGGAAATGGCTACAAAGGTTGACATGTTCGTTAACAAAAGGTACCTCCTACTTTCATGTAAGAACTTGCCCGTGTCAGTAAAGGTTTTATGTAGAAGGGGAATGTCAGGGAGTTGAAAATGGATTTAGGGAATAAATAAACAGGCTTGAAGCTGAGTCTCCTTCAAGCTTTCAATGGTCATATTTTCACTAAGAAGAGAAAGAATGTATTTTTCTCTCGTGATAAATTCTCTGTTGTTACTAAGACAAATTTCTCACCTGAAGAATAAACACTATCACCTTGTGCAGAAAGAGGAGGCAGGAAAGAACAGCAGAAACAGAGAGGTAATTAACACAATTTTGAGCACCTACTATGTTCCAGGAATTTTATACTTGTCTTACTTTACCCCTTAGTTTTAAGAACAAGCACTTCTTGATACATAGAGACTTGAGGCTTATTACTGTTGTCTGGCCAAGCACTGCCTTCTGCAAGATGATACACTTGACCTCCCTTGAGCATCTCTGGTAGACAAACCACTAAAGCAAACACAGAAAACATTCCTAGTGAAGTGCTGGAACTCATACCCTTAAAACTTCTTAACCACAAAACTATCCATGGAAAATAAAAACTGGAGATGTGATCTGAGGCAATGAATACAGGAGTTTTAAGAATACAAATCCTGAAGTCCATGATACACTCTTCTTATATTTGCAAAATATTTGAATCCCTTTATTTCTCTGAATCAAGTGTTATCTGCTCGAGTCTCCAGTCACTGGGCTGGTGGGCAGGGCTGGGACTAAGGTAAGGCTATGGAGGCACTTGCCTCAGATGCAAAATTTAAGGGCACAACCAAAAACTCAGTTATCAAATTATATTTTAATGCAGTATTAGTTATTAATTTTAAAAATCAAAATGAATGCAAAGATATCCATGAAGAACAAAATATAAAAATATTAAATATAGACTACGTCAGTACTACTGATTTTCCTTTTACCTCAGGCTCCAAGATGGCTTGGCACGACTATTATTGATCCTGTCTTTATTTAAAGTTTTGGTATTTTGCTTATCATGGATTTTTATTTTTTTATTTTATTGTACTTCAGGTGAAGGCTTACAGAACAAATAGTTTCTCATGAAACAGTAGTACACATGTTGTTTTATGGCATTGGTTAACAACCCCACAACATATTAACCCTCTAAATTCTCAACTTTTTTCTTTTTTTTTTTTTTGGTGAAAATACACATAGCCAAAGATACACCGTTTCAAAAATTTCTACATACACAGTTCAGTGACATTGACTACGCTCTTCCAATTGTGCTGTTCTCACTTAAGATAAAGGCTTACAGAACAAAATAGTTTCTCATTTAATAGTTACTACAAATGTTGCCCTATGACAATGGTTAACAATCTCACAACACATCAACAATATCCTTACTCAGCCTTGGGTTCCCTATCACCAGCTTCCCTGTCCCCCTCTGCCTTCTGTCCCTCGTCACTGGACTACTGTACCTTGTTAGTCTCATTTGGTTTTACGGGGCTGTCCACTCCCAGGCTGAAAGGTGAACCCCGGAGATAACTTCACCACTGAGCTAAAAGGGTGTCTGGGGGCCACACTCTTGGGGTTTCTCCAGTCTCCTTTAGGCCAATAAATCTGGTCTTTTTATTGTGAGTTAGAATTATGTTCTACATCCTTCTCCAGCTCTGTCCAGAACCCTCTGTTGTGATCCTGGTCAGAGCAGTCAGTGGTGGTAGCCGGACACCATCTAGCTGTACTGGACTCAGTCCGGTGGAGGCCTTGGTAGCTGTGGACCATTAGTCCTTCAGACTAATCTTTTCCTTGTATCCTGTTCTCTTCATGTTCCCTTGCTCCCGAAGGGATGAGACCAGTGGAGTATCTTAGATGGCCGCTCACAGGCTTTTAAGACCCCAGACACTACTCACCAAGGTAGAATGTAGAGCATTGTCTTTATAAGCTGTGTCATGCCAATTGAGCTAGATGTTCCCCAAGACCATGGTCCCCACAGCCCTCCACCCAGCAATTCTGTCCCTCAGGGAGTTTGGATGTGTCTATGGGGCTTCCATGACCTTTCCTTGTACAGGTTGTGCTAGTTTCCCCTGTATTGTGTACTGTCTCACCCTTCACCCAAGATACCACTTATCTATTGCCTATTTAGTATTTCCCCCCCACCCCTTCCATCCCTGGTAACCCACAAAGATTGTTACATTTTGTGTGTGAACTTTTTCATGGGTTTTTACAACAGAGGTCTCATACTATATTTGTCCTTTTGTGACTGACTTATTTCACTCAGCATAATGTCTTCCAGTTTCATCCATGTTAGGAGATGGTTCACAGATTCATTGTTGTTCTTTCTCGTTGCATAGTACTCCATTGTGTGTATGTACCATAGTTTATTTATCCATTCATCTGCTGATGGGCTGTTTATCATGGATTTTTGCATTCATTTTTATTTTTTTAAATTTTTGCATTAAACTATTATTTATTTGATTACTGAGCTTTTTTTTTTTTTTTTTTTGATGCTGCGTTATATTTTATACCTGCGGCAGGTGCCTCACTCCCTCACTCTAGTCCCAGTCCTGGGACTAAGTGAGTCAATCTCAGTTACTTGGGGACTGGACTTTTTCTACCAATGATTACACAAGAGGCCTGTGTGAGTCTCACACAGTTCAGAACATTTGGGGAAGGGTCTTTGGTCTTCAGTTCACACTGGTTACTGTGATGGATCATTGTTATCAAGGTACAAACATTCTCAATTATTTGCCATCTTAAGAAGAAAAAAAACCTTGTATCAACCCTACATTCAATTCTAGGTACTGCCCTATATCTCTGCTTGCTTCTAAGCAAAACTCTTTGAAAATATTGTCTCCACTTGCTAAATCAACATTCTTATTTTTCATTTTCTTTTCAAACCATACCAATCTGGCTTGTCTCTATTTCATATTGCCAAATTCAATGGTCACATTTTTGCTTTCATCTTATTCAACATACTTGATCACTTCTCAGTCTTGACAGCAATTGATTTCTTGGCTTCCATGGCCCTACGTTCTTCCGACTTTCCTCCAACCTCACTGGCTAACCCATTCCAGTCTCTTTTGTTGGTCACTCAACTCTTACTAGACCTCTAACTGTACTCTATGGCTCAGTCCTTCACTTTCTTTTATTTTCTACTGACACCACTGAATGAGACCTAAGTGTCTCGTAAACTCTGAAGACTTTAAATATAAACCACCAACTTGTGACCTCTTTCCTGAGCTCTTTATTTACAAATCCAATCACCTATTTGACATTTCCAATTGGATGTTTAATTAGAATCCTAAACTGTGGCCAAAACATAGGCTTCATTCTTCCTCTCAAATCTATTTCTTCCTTAGTCTTCCCTAGTCTTAGTAATTGGCATGACCACCCACCCAGTTGCTCAGTACGTCATGCTTGATTTCTCTCTTTTTCTCACTTGAAACAGTCCAAACATACATACTGTTGGCTCTACCTCCAAAACATATCACAAATCTAACCACATCTCACCTCTCCAAACCTCTGACCTTAGTCCAAACCATCATAATTACAAAACTGAACTATGAAAGTAGTCTTCTAACAGGTCTCTTGCCCTTACTCCCCACCCCCAGTCCATGTTCTCACTAGCTTGCAGGGTAATCTTTCAGAAGTACAAATAATATCACAGCAGTCTGCTGTGTTTTATTGGAGTTAGAATATAGTCCAAACTCCTTTTCATGGCCCATAAATCCTTATACGATCCTTCTCTTGCCTACCTCCCCAACCTCATCTCCTAACATTCTCTATATTCTAGGCACACTATCCTTTTTCTTTCTTGAACACACAAAACTCAGTTACTCCTAAGGGTGTTTTTCATTAATTATTTCTCCTTCCTGGAATGCTGTTTCCCTTCCATTTTGCATCATTTTAATCTCAAGTAGAAAGTCACCTCCTCAGAGACTCAGTCACTCTGCCCACACTGCTTAATTTTTCTTCTTCAAAGACCTTAACTAAAATTGTCTTATTTATCTGCTTACTACCTCCTACCACTATAATTTACACTTTAAAGGGGCATGATTTATGTATATTGTTCATGGCTATATCTCTTGACTCTAGAGCAGCGCCTCACCCATGATGCTGCTCAATAAGTATGTTAGATGAATAAATGATTAAATGGATAACTGAATGAATTAATAAACTAATCATCCAAGCTCTCATGGTCTCTTGAAGGTAGTACTACTAACACCTGGGAGTCTCGTCTGAGGCCAGCAGCCTAGATGATTATTGTTCACCACACAGCCGCTCTCCTAGGAGTTCCTATCATTCCCGCAGGATGTTGCTGCCAGGGAATGTGACACATGAACTCACTTTTCTCAGGACCAGGAAAGCCCTTTCCTTTTCTGTCTTGGAGAAAGCTCTCAAAAACTTCCTCTTCCACTCCATAAGGACCTATATACATTAGACCCAACTTTGACAAACTACCTCTAACAGACACAACACACATGAGCGCATTCATGCACACATGTACACATACACACAAAGATAGGTGAGGTTCAGATTCTGAGTTGAGTACTTGGTAACATATGCTTCCAACTCCAAAACTACAAAAACAAAAACTTGCTGATCTTCTTGGAATGTGGCTAGAGGATTCTTAATCTTTTCTGTATCTTATAGTTGTTGTTAGTTGCTGTCAAGTTAGCTTATGTATAACGGAATAAAATGTTTCCCAGTCCTGTGCCATCTTCATGACTGTATGTTTGAGTTCATTGTTGTGGCTATTGTGTCAATCCATCTCATTGAGAGTTTCCCTCATTCTTGCCAACATTACCAAACATATGTCCACTTTACCAAACATGTGTCCTTCTCTAGCAATTGGTCTTTCCTGATAATGTGTCCAAAGTAAGTGAATCAAAGTCTCACCATTCTTGCTTCTAAGGAGCATTCTGGTTATAAGAACAAAACATAAATTAGTATCTCTGAAATTATTTTGCCATATTTGTAAGATTCATTGGTGAAATTACTAGAGGAAATTGGTGAACATTTTTTAGCAATAACACCACACAATACTTAATCTAAGACAGTAATAAATAAACTCATTAATTACCTAAATGAGTGCAACATAATGAGAAACTGCTGAACTGGTCAAATATACAGGAAGTCTTTGGATTTACATTATGGCTCAGGTTGGTCTATCTTTAAGACAGTATGACCTTTTGGACCCTCTTTATCATACATTCCATCAGACCACTTTCCTCCTCCTGAGATCAGACAGACTTATGCTATTTTCTCTTTCAATGTTTCAGAAGAATTTTATAAACTGTGGGTCATGTTAATTAAATTTCCTTGATAGTTGACAAAATGTTTTTAATAACTTTGCTTTTATTCAAAATTTAAATAAGTTCTAGTTATTAATGCTGTATAAAAATAACCTCAAAACTTAGCATCTTAAAACAACTGTTTGACATTATTCACAAAGTTATGGGTCAGGAATATGGAAGGGCTCAGGTGGGTGGTTCTCACTTGAGGTCTTTAATGTGAACGTAGTAAGATGTTGACTGGAGATGCAGTCATCTGAAGGTGCAGCTGGGCTGGGTGTTCGAGAAGGCTCACTCACGAGGTAGCCGATTGATACTAGCTATAACCTGGGAGCTCAACTAGAACTGTTGCCCAGAGCACCTGCATGGGTTCTCTCCCTTGCAAGTCCCAGGTAGTTTGACTTCTTACCAGGTGAATCAAGAGTCTCAGTGAACAAAGTAGATACTACACAACTTTTTCTGGTCTAATCTGGTTCACAGCAACTCTTGAACCACAATCTATTGCTTATAAGCAAGTTACAAGTCACCCAGATTCAAGGAGAAGGAGCGTAGACCCCCCCACCAACTTCCAATATGAAGTCAAGTTCACTATGTAAGAAGATAATATGGGATCAGAGATTATGTTGTGACCATCTTTGGAAAACACAGTCTGCTAAAGGATTCAAAATCATCAATGATTTTAGCATGTACATCAAAGATATTGGAAATGCTACTTAAAGTATCTAAAAATATAAAAATTAGTCTTTCATATGTATCACCTTTCAGTTAATTTGAATAACAATACATCTTGATGGTAATTTTTGTAACCCGCCACCTTGCTACATCCTTTGAAGGAAGAGTTGATAAGCTTAATACAAGTTTTTTATTTTCCTTTACAGATTCTGATGAAGGAAGAAACTTGAGAATAATGATAATAATTGATAATAATGAGAGGTTTATAGATGGAGCAGGAAATGGTGACATGCAAATTATTTCTACCTGTTCAAAAATGTCTCTTTAAAAGAATGTTTCTTTTGTCATTAGGGATAATCAAGAAAAAATTAAGAAACTTTAAATTAATTTAAGATAAAAAAAGGAAGGAAATAAATGTATACTGAGTAACATTTGTATGTTAGGTACTGTGCTACGTACTATATCTATCTGTGTCTACATCTATATTTATAACGGTAAGTATATGTATGTGGAGCCCTGGTAGCACAGTGGTTAAGCGCTATGGATGCTAACCAAAAGATTGGCAGTTTAAATCCACCAGCCACTCCTTGGAAACTCTATGGGGCAGTTCTATTCTGTCCTACAAGTTGGCTATGAGTCGGAATTGACTCGATGGCAACTGGTTTGTTTGTTTGTTTTTTAAGTATATATATTTAGCCCTCACATCAACCTACAGATGAAGAAGTAGAGACACAGCGAGGTCCAAAGTCATGCTAATTTGTAGCAGAGCTCAAGTTTGAAATCAGTAGTCAGTAACTACAAGCCTGTGCTTTTTCCACATCTTTTGTATTAAAATATTAATATAAATACACATTTTTCTTATTAGTCTTCTGAATACATCCTCAAAATCACTTTGCCTTGACAATAGATAAGTGGTATCTTTGGTGAAGAGTGAGACAGTACACAATACAAGGGAAACCAGCACAACTTGTACAAGGAAAGGTCACGGAAGCCCCATAGACACATCCAAACTCCCTGAGGGACTGAATTGCTGGGCAGAGTTCTGTGGGGGCCATGGTCTCGGGGAACATCTAGCTCAACTGGCATAACACAGTTTATAAAGACAATGTTCTTCATTCTATCTTGGTGAGTAGCATCTTGGGTCTTAAAAGCCTGTGAGCAGCCATCTAAGATACTCCACTGGTCTCATCCCTTTGGGAGTAAGGGAGAATGAAGAGAACAGGATACAAGGAAAAGATTAGTCCAAAGGACTAATGGACCACAGCTACCAAGGCCTCCAAAAGACTGAGTCTAGAACAGCTAGATGGTGCCCACTACCACCACTCACTGCTCTGACCAGGATCACAACAGAGGGTTCTGGACAGAGCTGGAGAAGGATGTAGAACAAAATTCTAGCACACACAAAAAAGACCAGATTTACTGGCCTGAAAGAGTCTGGAGAAATCCCGAGAGTATGGCCCCCAGACACCCTTTTAGCTCAGTGGTGAAGTCACTTCCGAGGTTCACCGTTCAGCCGGGGATTGGACAGCCCCATAAGCAAAATGGGGCTAATGAGGCACAGCAGTCCAGGGACAAGAACTAGAAGGCAGAAGGGGACAGGAAAGCTGGTGATAGGGGACCCAAGGTTGAGTAAGGACAGTGTTGACATGTAGTGGGGTTGTTAACCATTGTCACAGGGCAACATGTGTACTGCTTAATGAGAAACTATTTTGTTCCATAAACCTTCATCTAAAGTGACAATAGCAGCACAACTGGAAGAATGTAATCCATGTCACTGAACTGTGCATGTAGGAATTTTTGAAATGGTGTATCTTTGGCTATGTATATTTTCACCAAAAAAAAAAAAAAAAAGTTGAGAAGGGAGAAGGTTGACATGTCATGGGTTTGTTAACCAATGTCATAAAACAATATGTGTACTGACTGTTTAATGAGAAACTATTTGTTCTGTAAACCTTCACCTAAAGTACAATATAAATAAATAAATAAATCACTTTGCCTTGACAATATATATTTTCTTAGAAGTTCTTCTGTAAGTAGTGTCTCTTCAACTCCTGAATAACTGTGTAACTTTCATAAGTGGAACGTAATGATTTCCTTGAATAGCAGTTGTTGGTCACATACTGGCTTTCTCCTCATCTGAAAATCCTAGGAAATTCAACATGCAGTTGGGAAGATGATAATCTTTTCATTTATATCTAAACTCATTCAACCATGACTCAGAAGTCCCACTCATATCTCCATTACAACTTGATAAAAGGAATACTTAAACACAACAGGGACCTTGATTGTCTTCTCCCTGCATAAAATTTATCAACAGGTAGGTTTTATTCCAGTCTGCAAATAATTTCACCTTGGATACCCAAAAACTATGCATATCAGTTTATATGGGTTATTAAAGAGAGAAGTCTGAAAATGTGTAACCATTAATACATTGTCACAATTTATACAAAGCTCCAAAAATCATTTGCTCTTTTAGCTTGTATATAGAATACTTTAATTTCTATCTAAATAATATCTTAATAAATCTTTTGTTTTCAGAGTAATGAGTTATTATTACTCCCTTGGGATGATACAAGCGGTCCTTCCATTCTCTACTGTGCCTTGTTTACATTGTTGTGTGCCGTCGAGCTCATTCCAACTTCCTACACGACAGGGTAGAACTGCCCCATAGGGTTTCCAAGTTGCGGCTGGTGGATTCAAACTGCTGACCTTCTGGTTAGCAGCCAAGCTCTTGATCACTATGCCACCAGGGCTCCTTGTTTGTGACCCTGTTATACCAATTATGACTACAGGTGTTTGAATTCTTAACTGTTAAGTCTCTGGGCACTGTGCCATGCCATACTGGGGTCTGTGATGCCTAGCTCATTGTCTGACAGAGTTGCAGCTGTGAACTAACTTAAGCCAATTTAGTCACGCACGAGCAATAGGTTCTTTTTGGTAGTAAACTGTGGCTCCCAAAATCTTTGAGTTAGGTGAGAGTTAGCTACTCCCCATAATCTCACTACTGAAATAAATTTTAGACTAAATTTTGCCACACTTAAAGATATTTATTAAAAATTTATTAGCAAGGAAGCATAAAAAGATTACACAATCTGTTCTATATGCTCAATGAAATCTAAGTTTCTTTTTTGGGGAGGACCAATCACTGCTGTGCATAAAGGCTCAATGGAGGAAGCAGGAAAATTTCAGGGGCAGGGCCTGGTGACTTTATTGTTCGAGTCAGGCAACCAGAAAATGTTCTAATCCATAACTGGGCCCATGACCATTTAGGGCTCAAACAAAGCATGATTTCATAGATAAAACCCATTATGTTCAGAAGGCTAGCTAGGCATTAGATGTTGACTGAGCTCCAGACAAACTGAAGTGAACATAGTAGCCCTCTGCATTCTTTATCAGGAAACTTAAAACCCATAGACGTGGAGTTCATTCCAACTAATAAGCAATCCTCTGAGACCGCTGAGTGGGAGAAAGATGCGGCAGTCTGCTTCCGTAAAGATTAAAACCCGTTGCCATCGAGTTGATTAAAACTCATAGTGACCCTATAGGACAGAGTAGTACTGCTCCACAGGGTTTCCAAAGAACAGCTGGTAGAGTCCAACTGCTGACCTTTTGGTTAGCAGCCAAGCTCTTAACCACTGCGCCACCAGGGCACCCCATAAGGATTACAGCCTTGGAAACCCTATTGTGCAGTTCTACTCTGTCCTATAGGGTCACCATGAAGTCAGAGTCAATTCGATGGCAACAGGTTTTGGATTTAATCTTTACAGAAGTAGACTGCCACATCTTTCTCCAGCAGAGTGGCTGGTGGGTTCTAACTGCTAACCTTTCGGTTAACAGCCAAGCACTTAGCCATTGTGCCACCAGGGCTCCTTATTAGGAAACTTACTCCCTTTAAAATTGAAGTTTGCACTAAATTGCACATTCATACTATTTACATTGTTTATGCTAAAGTATTCTGAGGTCAAATACAAACACCATAATAAACCCGTTGCCATCAAGTCCATTCTGACTCATAGCGACCCTAAAGGACAGAGCAGAACTGCTCCATAGGGTTTCCAAGGATTGGCTGGTGGATTTGAAGTGTTGACCTTTTGGTTAGCAGCCAAACACTTAACCATTGTGGAACCAGGGCCCCAAGCACCATAATAGTTAGTTACTGTTAATAAATCATACATTTACTCAGCCCACATATACTGATTGAATACCTACCCCTATTCAGACACTGTGCTAGATGCCAGGGTTGTAAAGTTAAATAAGATATGGTTCCTACCCAATAAGATACAGAACTTACAATCTAGTGGGAGGAACATAAGCAGAGTAATGATTATAGTAAAAAATGATAAATGCTAGGGAAGAATGAAAAAAAAACCAGAGACACAAGGGAAAGATTAGTCCAAAGGACTAATGGACCACCACTACCATAGCCTCCACCAGACTGACTACAGCACAACCAGATGGTGTCCAGCTACCACCGACTGCTCTCACAGGGATCATAATAGAGGGTCCCAGACAGAGCTGGAGAAAAATGTAGTGCAAAATTCTAACTCACAAAAAAGACCAAACTTACTGGTCTAACAGCGACCACAGAAACCCCAGGAGTATGGCCCCTGGATACCCTTTTAATTCAGTACTGAAGTCACTCCTGAGGTTCACCCTTCAGCCAAAGATCAGACAAGTCCATAAAATAATCATACACGTAGCTCAACAATGTCTACGAGACTAAATGGGTACACCAGTCAGGGGGCAATGATCAGAAGGCAGGAAGGGACAGGAAAGCTGGGCAAGTGGAAATGGCAAACCCAAGGTTAAGAAGGGGAGAGTTGACATGTCGTGGGGTTGGCAACAAATGTCACAAAACAATATGTGTATTAATTGTTTACTGAGAAACTAATTTTCTCTGTAAACCTTCACCTAAAGCACAATTAAAATAAATAAATAAATGCTAGATTACAGTCATACCCAGGATGTCAAAGGGATCCCAAGGAAGAACAACTACTTCATACTCAGGAGTTTGTCTGATTTAACTTTTTTAAAAGAGATGATTCAAAGATCTAGAGAAGTATGAAATATACTTTACTATAAAATACACATAACATTATAACATATTATTTAATATTTTCAAATTACTAAGAAGGTATTTTAGAATCTTGAAAATTGTTAATAGGATTTCCAGAGTCAATTACTATGTTGTTGATGTTTACAAATGTTCTTCTATTAAACTAAATATTAAATAGTAGATTTTACTGTACTGAAGTCAAAGAAGAATGCAAATAGTACAGGTCAACTCAAAAGCAAAATGACTTACTGTGTTAACAATTCTATTTTAACAAAGAACCTCTAAAAACATATTATGAGTATGTATATTCTACCTCTATATGAAAGCAATAATGTAGGATAATAAAAATTACATCTTATTAATACAGAAACATCTTTAAAAATTTACATATAGATACTTATATTAAAAGGGTGGAAATTTATACTAAGAGGATACTACCACATTAACATGTTAAATTCAAGAAGTACCCTCTTCCACCTCTCTTTTCCAACATAACAGCCTTTATATTTTCTGATTATAATCACAGGATATTATGACATACCAATATTGAGAATAGATTTGTTAATCTATTAAACCAAAAAGAAAAAAAAAAAAAGGAAATACTATATGTATATTGGGCAGCCATAGTATTAGTCATTTTAACACAAAAACAATTTGTAGGGTTTATGATGTCTATGGTTAGAAGAATTTTTTCTTTCCAAGAAGAAAATTGTGACTCAAAAACAGTTTTAGAGACATATTTCTGCCAAAATATCTTTTATAATATTATTTTAATTTTAATAGCCTAATTGGAAAAATGCCAAGATCTAAAGAATTAAGCCAGTGAAAATAGCAATAAAAGGCTTGTACACATTTCTTTTCTGATATTTTAGTAGTGAATTTTAGTACCTCCTCAAATTTTAATAAGTATTACTTTGACTTTATTGGGTTTACACATATCATTAAAATTTGGACCAGCTGTCTGCTGACAATGTTGCCAAAGATATAGATGGATAAAACAATATGCTTTAAGTCATATTCTACAAAGTATATATTCCTATTTTTTAATCACTTCTTAGTTTGTTTGATCCTTTGTTTTCTAATTTGTGTTAACATATGAAATTTAAAATCATGAACTTGAAAAGAACCCTATAAAGTTCTTCTGTCTCTCTGACCCCCAGGGAGAAGTGGAAGTATAAAAGAATTTAGAAAAAAGATTACATTATATCTAACCATTAAATACTATACGTTCATCTCAGGACACAAAATATTCACATTTTTGTTAAGAATTATTAAATTATCCCTTAGATTCATGTATGTGATAAAGCACATATTAGAGTTCTTTATTTAATAATGTAAGAGAACATCCCCCTCCCATTTGGTATAAATTTTCCTTAAATATCCTTTAATTCCTTTAACATTTTCATATCTTTAAAACAAGCTGTTTAAAACAAGTTTAATCCCTTTAACACTTTCGTATCTTTAAAACGTATTTCATCTTCATACACTTTGGAGACAATTCCAATTTATCAAACTGAGAACGGCTGCAATTACGTCTTAGAGATGGGGTTGCAAAAAAACAACGTGAAGCCAAGAAACCTGGTTACTATATAGATGTATCCTTAATGTAGATGTAACTTTCCAACGGAGGTTAATTGTTTTTAATGGACTCTAGATTCAAAATAAAAGGACATATCTTTACAAACATATAGACAAGAATGTGTGCACACACACGTACCACTAACTCTGTCTTTCTAAATATTTCTCTTTTTAGACACAACTTTTTTGAGAAAAACCAGAGTAAAGACAGTCCTAGAAAAATATATTCAGTGTTTGACCACACTTTACATTCAATTCATCTCTCCTATAAAATGTTTAGTGCTGATGGTATACACATTTTTAAAAACTAAATCCCCCATGGAATACGTATGATATTAACAAAATCTTCATCATCTACTATCCCTATACTTAGACCTTCATAGTAATCTTCAAATTCACAGTATGACACTTCATCGGACTTGCTGCAGGCATCTTTTAATGTTTCTAGAAAAGATGATTTGATTTCTTCCTCTGTGGAATGACCTGTAAAATAGTACTGGCTGTGAAACAATCTCCTTAAAAGTTCAGTAAAATGACTGATGATGGTAAAGTAACAATTAATCAGCTTAAGAAATCTTTTCAACAACTTGAAATCTTATGTCAAACTACCCTCCAATTCATTTAAACACTTTCTTGTGTGCACTACAATTTAATGGTGGATGACTTTAAAACATATTTGAAGCATCACTTAAGCATCTGGTAGGGTCTATTCTTTATGTGTATGCAAAACAGTAGTCACCACTTTAGGTATTCTTACATTTCTTAATATTTTAGAGGACTGAGCTTTATTTCCATTGGAAATTTGGAAAGAAGAAAACAAGTCAGAAAAATTTCACGCACTAGTTATTTTATCGACTACTTATAACTGCAGCTAGAAAATATTAGAGCAAACACATGATTTAGAGGCCTGTGAAAATCTTAGTTGGAAGTACTTTCACTTGATTAAATCATTCTATTTTATCTGTGACATTAAGTAGACTATCTCTACTGGGTTCAATTAAATATGATTAACTTTTATCCTATAGGAAGATGTTATTGAGAACCACATGTAAAAAGAATAGCAAGTCTTTAGTTTGTTAAAGATAGAACATAAATTCACCTTTTTCTTACATTAATTTGATTTTTTTAAATTTTTTAAAAAGAGAGCAGTAAATTATTTAAATAATTACCTCTGATTACATTATGGCCAGTTAAGGGAGGAAGAGATCTCAATGTAAGCACCATTTCTTTAGGAAGCCTTCACTGACTATCCCAATTCTTGATACTCCACCATAGAACTTATCTCACTAATTTGTCTGCCACCCCCAATGAGGGGGAGACTGTTCTCTTGTGGGTACTGCTCTACCCCGGGATCCTGGCATTGAATGTGAATGAAAAAAAGACACTCATCATTTTTCTTTTAATAAAAAGTAAAAAGGAATGAAAGATGAAAGGAAGGTACAGAAGATTGTCAGACAACACTCAAAGAGGGTAACAGGAGGCCCATATGCAAAGGCAGAAAAAGGGTCAGAAGATAATAATAATCTTTCAAAGAACAATATTCCAATCTGAGTGACCCTCTAAAATCTTTTAAAGTCATGTTTCATTTTAAAATGGCAAGTTTAAATGGGAATACCACCCTGTTTATCTAACAGGATGGACAAAATTCAGGTAAGAGTTGGATCTTTTTCACAAACCAGAAGTTCTCTAATATACTTAGGTAATAATGTTTTTTGAAGTGCCTTTAAAACTGATGGAATAAAATCCACTTTGGATATTAATAAGTTTGCTGTCTTAATAGATAAGTGGTAACTTTGGTGAAGGGTAAGTCAGTACACAATACTAGGGAAGCCAGCACAACTTGTACAAGGAAAGGTCATGGAAGCTCCATAAACAAATCCAAACTCCCTGAGGGACTGAATTGCTGGGCTGAGGGCTGTAGGGACCGTGGTCTCTGGGAACATCTAGCTCAACTGGCATAACATAGTTTATAAAGAAAATGTTCTACATTCTACTTTGGTGAGTAGCGTCTGGCATCTTAAAAGCCTGTGAGCGGCCAGCTAAGATACTCCACTGGTCTCACCCCTTCGGGAGCAAAGCAGAATGAAGAAAACTACAGATACAAGGGAAAGATTAGTCCAAAGGACTAATGGACCACAGCTACCACGGCCTCCACCAGACTGAGTCCAGTACAACCAGATGGTGCCTGGCTACCACCACTGACTGCTCTGACAGGGACCACAACAGAGGGTCTCGGACAGAGCTGGAGAAAAATGTAGAACAAAATTCTAACCCACAAAAAAAGACCAGACTTACTGGCCTAGCAGAGTCTGGAGAAACCCCAAGAGTAGGGCCCCCAGACACCCTATTAGCTCAATAATGAAGTCACTCCTGAGGTTCACCCTTCAATCAAAGATTAGACAGGTCCCTAAAACAAAACAAGACTAAAGGGGAATATCAGCCCAGGGGCAAGGACTAGAAGACAGGAGGGGACAGGAAAGCTGGTAATAGGGAACCCAAGGTCGAGAAGGGAGAACGATGACATGTCATGGGGTTATTAACCAATGTCATAAAACAATATGTGTACTGTTTAACGAGAAACTAGTTTGTTCTGTAAACCTTCATCTAAAGTGCTATATATATGTGTGTGTGTGTGTGTGTGTGTGTGTGTGTGTGTGTATAAAAGGAAAAAAAAGGTTTGCTGTCTTTTATAAATATATGTGAGAAATAAGAACAAAGACATTGTTCTGTTTAAAAAGATGTGTTGAATAAACAAGGACTGAATAAGTATGATATTTAGAGGTAATGTGTAAAACAACAAAAAGAATTTGTGACTGATATGTTAGTCAAGGCTAAAAATTAATCAAGATCTAATCTATACAAAGACATCTAAATTTTGGCAGGAAAGATTTCTCCTCTGTTTATCATCAATACTTTTCAGCAGATGAAGTTTTAACACTATTTTTTCCTAAGGAAAATATTTTTTATTTAAATGTATATTCCAAGTAGTCAAGAATTTTATACTGCCTTTTTATTCCTAACCCCAAAATACCAGCTTTCCATCATTTGTAACTAAACTTTGTTTTGCTCCTTTTAGAGATCAGAAAATAGTTTAATGAACAAACATTGGATTTCTAATACCATTACACAGAAATACTTTTGGGGAATTTCGTTTCTATTAAGATGAATTGATGCCTTTGAATTATGGTGTTGATGAAGAATGTTGAATATACCATGGACTGCCAGAAGAACAAACAAATCTGTCTTGGAAGAAGTACAGCCAGAATGCTCATTAGAAGCAAGGATGGCGAGACTTCATCTCACATACTTTGGACATGTTATCAGGAGGGACTAGTCCCTGGAGAAGGACATCATGCTAGGTAGAGTAGAGGGTCAGCAAAAAAGAGGTAGACCCTCAGAGAGATGGGTTGGCACAGTGGCTGCAACAACGGGTTCAAACATAACAATGATTTTGAGGATGGCCCAGGACCAGGCAGTGTTTCATTCTGTTGTACACAGGATCGCAAAGTCGGAACCAACTCAATGGCACCTAACAATAACAACAATTTCTATTAAACCCTAACATAGTTTTTTATCTTCATGCCTACAGAAAGATACTCCCTCAGTCCACATTAAATCCTCCAGTACTGATAACTGTAATAAGCAGATACAGTAAAACTAACTCAGAGAACCTGCATGTGTAACTGCCTATTCTCTAGAAATAGTCTACTCTCTCCTTTCTAACACAAATACTTCACTATTTCCTCAGTAGAAAATGAAATTTCTATCTCAATTACAAGCATAAAGGAAAAAAAATAAGTACAGAAAATAGGCCTAAGAATTTTAAACCAGAAAGGGAAAATAACTCTCGAGTTTCTAGTTAAAAAATGTTTATTTCCCCCCAAATGGTCCCAAGTCCAGACTATAAATTAATATGATTTAAAGAGATTGTTTTTATTAACTAACATTTTTAGAGATCTATTGCATTTTGATTTGTAATAATTACCTGAAATTACTTGAGGGTGCTTCTTTGCACAGTAACATTTTCTTATATCTACAACAGGCACACTGCCAGTTTTGTTGTAATCCAGTTTCATAAATGCCTAAATAGAGAAATGTTATTTTTTCTATTAAATCATTAGACATGCAAACGTAATTTTCTATTTTCAGTAGCTTATTTCTGAGTTCTAAACAAGACAATTTAAAAGTACTTAACTGATACATAAGGAAAGCATCACAAATATAAGCAAACAGATACTAGAGCAAGATATTAGGAAAATGGCACTTAAGTATCAGTTCTACCACTTTCTAGCATCCTAACTTTGAGAAAGTAACCTGAGCTCTGTTGCCCTGGTTTCCCTCCTCTGTAAATTGAAGAGTTGGGGTACCTGACCTCTTAGGTATCTTCCAGCTCTAGGATTCATATGAAACTGATAAATGGCCAAGACAAAACTTCCGGGACTAAAAGTGAACATGCAAAATATTCCATCATGAAAATCAACGAGAAAGTGAAATACCTTAAAAAAAGTTTTGTGGCTTTACTTCTTGAAATTTAACACTATGTTTCGTAATGCTAGTTTTTTTATTGCTTCTTTAATTCAATGCATGAGTATCATGAACTATCTTATTGGGAAGAGAGATAGGTACATAGAAACATATGACCTATCCAAAGCCATGTTTACAGAAGAGTCAAAATACTAGAATCAAGTTTGTTTAATAACAGTATTGTGTTCATGGAAATATGTTACCTTATAACTCTTACTTTGTCCTCTATTCTGAGTACCAAAAGTTATGAAAGAGACACATTCAGTTTCTACTCCTGCCTATAGCAGGTAGCAGAGCAAGCCACAGACACTTAGTTTCTTAGGGCTGCCACAGGAATATATCTCAAAGTGGGTGGCTTTAAAGAACAGAAATTTATTTTCTCAAAGTTTTGGAGCCTGGAAGTCCAACTCAGGAGACCATCTATGTTGACTGCATCTAAGAGTTCTGAGAAAGATATGGTTCCATCCCTGTCTCCTATCTTCTAGTGTTGCACATTCTTGGTGTTCCTTTGCTGATTGTAGATGCATCTGACTCTGTTATCACATGGCATCTCTTCATTTGTGACTCTCTCTTAATGTGTATGTTCCCCCCTTTTATAAGAATCACTCAGAAGAGATAAGGACTAGGACCGACTCTATTCCGGTATAACTTAATGGATAGTATCTTCAAAGAAAAACCCTATTTCCCCAAACAAGGTTATATTCATGAGTACAAGGGTTATGACTTCAACCTATCTTTTTAGGGGGACACAATTCAACCCATAGAACTATGTCCTCTGGTCTCCCAAAATGCATGTCCTTCCCACGTACAAAATACATTCACCCCATCCCAGCATCCCCCAAAATCTTAACCCATTCCAGCATCCACTCTAAGTCCAAAATCTCATTTTCCGAATCATCTAAATCAGGTAAAGCTAAGACTCTGGGTATGGTCCATGCTGGGGCAAAATTCCTCTCCATCTGTGGACCTGTGAAACCTAGGATATAAGTTATCTGCTTCTAAATTCCAATTGTGGAACAGGCCTACAGAGGACATTCCCACTCCAAAAAGGAAAATTGGAGGGAAAGAAGAGATCAATGGGTAACAAGCAAGTCCAAAACCCGGCAGAGGGAACTGCATTACATCTTAAGTCTTGAAGATAATCCTCTGTTCTCCAGGACCAGCTGGGAAATGGCCCTACCCTCTGGACTCTCGGCAGTGGAAAGAGGGTCATACACATGGAGAAGATGCCACGTGAAGGTGCCATCTACGAGCAACAAAGGAACACCAAGGATTGCCTACAACCACCAGGATTTAGAAGAGAGGCATGGAATAGTTCCTCTCTGAGAACCCTCAGAAGAAATCAACACAGCCGATACCCTGATTTGGACTTCTAGTCTCCAGAACAATGAGAAAATAAATTGCTGTTCTTTAAAGCCACCCACACTGTGGTATTTTGTTATGGCAGCCCTAGGAAACTAAGGTAGATACTCAAACCTATCACCAGGAGATGTGAGGTAAAAATAAATGCAAATTTATAAATATTATGTGATGAATTTGCTTTCTTTAAGATTTTCATTGTATTTTCTTGGCCAGTAAAGACAGGGATTTTGATTTGAAATTATACCTGATATAATTGTTTATACCACTCTATAAAATTAGCTTTGTTTTAATATTAGATACATATATATTTTGTATTAAGTACATGTCATGGTTTGAATTACGTCCCCCAAAAAATGTGTGTATCAGTTTGGCTGGGCCATGATTCCGGGTACTGTGTCATTTTCCTATATGTTGTAAATCATGCCTCTATGATGTTAGTGAGGGAGGATGGGTGGCAGTTGTGTTAGTAAGGCAGGACTGGATCTACAAGACTGGATTGTGTCCTGAGGCAATCTCTTGAGATATAAAAGACAGAAGTGAGCAGAGACACAGGGGGACCTCATACCATCAAGAAAGCAGCGCCGGGAGCAGAGCGCATCCTTTGGACCGGGGTCCCTGTGCAAAGACGCTCCTTTGGACCGGGGTCCCTGCGCAAAGACGCTCCTAGTCTGGGGGAACACTGAAGAGAAGAAGGCCGACAGAAAAAGCCTTCCCCTGGAGCTGATGCCCTGAATTTGGACTTTTAGCCTACTTTGACTATGAGGAAATAAACTTGTCTTCATTAAAACCATCCACTTGTGGTATTTCTGTTGTAGCAGCACTAGATGACTAAGACAGAATTTGGTACCGATAGAGTGGGGTTCTGCTCTAAAAGACACCTAAAATGTGGAGGCGGTTTTAAAACTGTGAATGGATAGACATGCGGCATGACAGAGGACCAGCAGCAGCAGAGGACCTGCAACAGCAAAGAAGTGGCAGTGGCAGAGAACCAACAGCAACAGAACCAGGAGACCAGTGTGAGATGGCACTGGAGCCGACCCACGGAGCAAGAGAGCTGAGCACCTGTGTGCAGGAGGCTTCCTGGTGGAGTGGGGTGCCTCTGGGCACTTATTGGTGGATCTAGGCTTGCTGACCCACAGAGCGAGAGAGCTGAGTGTCTGTGTACACGAGGCTTTCTGGTGGAGTGGGGTGCCTCTGGGCACTTATACCAGCGGAGCTACAGAGCTTTGGAACACTCGCCCCAGCAGGGCAGATGCGGGCGTGAGGCCCGAGGGCCGAGAGGCCATAGGAAGCAGAAGCTGAAGAAACAAGGGACACAAGAAGCTCAGCTGCTTCAGTCTCAAAAGGTATGGCCATGACCTCAGGGGTTTCAAAAGGTGGAGCCATGGCCTCTGGTGTTTCTAAGGGTGGAGTTGTCACTCCGATGGAGTAGGAGAATGGTGCGCCTAAAGCCAAGGGAGAAGAGTTGCTGTCCCAGTGGGCCTGGAAGGCGGAGCTGAAGCCCAGGGCCCAGGGGCCTCCACTCAAAATCCAAAGACTGTGGCCAATTCCTACAGTCTGGAGGGCAGGGCCATTGTGTAAATTGTCTCAGAGAATAGAGGATTATTTTCAAAGCCTTGAGGGCTAATGTAATGTGTTCTGCTGACTTGCTTGGTGCCTGTTACCACTTCTTTTCCTTTAGTTTCTCCCATTTGTAATGGAAATGTCTAGCTTGTGCCTGTTCTGCCATTGTACCTTTGGCAGCAGATAACTTGTATTCTAGATTTCACAGATGAAGAGGAATTTTTGGATTTTGGACTTGGAGTTAAGACTTTTGCTATGATATGACGGGGTGAATATGTTTTGCATGTTGCAAGGATATGATTTTTGGGGGGCCAAAGGGTGGAATGTCATGGATTGAATTATGTCCCCCAAAAAACGTGTTTATCAATTTGGCTGGGCCATGATTCCCGGTATTTTGTGATTTTCCCATGTGTGGTAAATCCCGCCTCTATGATGTTAATGAGGGAGGACGGGCAGCAGTTGTGTTATTAAGGCAGGACCTGATCTACAAGACTGGATTGTGTCCTGAGGCAATCTCTTGAGATATAAAAGACAGAAATGAGCAGTGAGACAGGGGGACCTCATACCATCAAGAAAGCAGTGCCGGGAGCAGAGCACATCCTTTGGACTGGGGTCCCTGCGCCGAGAAGCTCCTAGTCTGGGGGAACACTGATGAGAAGGCCAAGAGAGAGAAAGCCTTCCCCTGGAGCTGACACCTTGAATTTGGACTTTTAGCCTACTTTACTGTAAGGAAATAAACTTCTCTTCATTAAAACCATCCACTTGTGGTATTTCTGTTATGGCAGCACTAGATGACTAAGATAGTACATATACAAAAGAAAAAGATAAATTTTGAAAACTATATTGCTCAAAAATATGCTCTAAAAATGGCTCCCAAGAACCCAAGTAATATATAGTTTCCCTTAAAAATAAGACATGCTGTTTTAATTCCAATTTAATGTGGTCATTTTAATCTCCATTTTAATATGGAGCGTGCATGTTATGAAAATCAGAGCAACATTTTTTAATCATCATTCTAAATTAAGGAGTCCTGGTGGTACAACAGTCAAATGTTTGGCTGATAACCAAAAGGTTGGCAGTTTGAACCCACCCAGGAGAGAAAGACCTGGTGATCTACTCCTATAAAGATTACGGCCTGGAAAACCCTATGGAGCAGTTCTACTCTGTCACATGGGATCACTATGAGTCAAAACTGACTCGATGGCAACTAACAACAATCCTAAAATTACAGGTATCGAGCAGTGACACTGGGACAGCCACAATGCTAAGAATTTTACATGGATCATCTCATTCAATCCTTACACCAACTCTATAAGCTAGGAAACTAAGGCTTGGGATATTTAATGATGCATACAGTCATACAGCTATTAATTTCTGGAGCTAGTAATTTGTGAACCAAAGTTTAATTTCAGGTTTTATTTTCTTATATTTCATAAAGCATATGCATAAGTTATTTTATTTATAACTTATATGTTAGTGTGTGTATGAGTGTATTTGTGTTAACTAAACCAAGAATACAGTACAGGTAAAAGGATTCGAATATTTTAAGTGGCAATTCATTAGAGTTTTTAAATAATGAAACTGTTGTGTTGTTGTTGTGTACTGCCCAGTCGATTCCGACTCATAGTGACCCTATAAGACATAGCAGAACTGCCCCGTAGGGTTTCCAAGGAGCAGCTGGTGGATTCAAACTGCCAACCTTTTGGTTAGCAGCCTGAGCTCTTAACTACTTCGCCACCAGGGCTAACAATCTATTCAAAGTAACATTTAAAAAGATTACTTAACAAAATTACCTTTCGAACAAATGATTTCCTATATTCATTCATTTCACCAATAATGGCACGTTTGAATTCTCCATAATCAACATTGTTACTGCCATTGCCATTCAGAATTAGCCATGAGGACTCAAAATCCTAGAAATAATTATACAGAGATCACTGCTACACCTTTAAGTTATGTACGGTCACAACAAAAATCATCATAGTAATATTTTATAACATCTTTTGTAGCCCTAGACAAGGTAACAAAGCAGCTCACTTAAGAAAATTCTAAGAGGTCACATATAAATCTAATCGTATTGTAAAGGCACTAAGAGAACTATTTAAAGGAACTCGTGGCAAACGGTTCTGGAAAGTTAAGAACCCTTTAGGATCTGACAGAGACTGGAGGAAGCCCCAAGACTCTGGCCCCGGACACTCTGCTAACTCAGAACTGAAACCACTCCTGAACCCTGCTTTTCAGACAAAGATTAGACAGGCCCATAAAACAAAAAAATAACACACATGAAGAATGTACTTCTTAGTTCAATCAAATATATGGGTCAAAATGGGCAACTCCTATCCAAAAGCAAGCAAAGAAGGCAGGAAGGGACAGGAACTGGACAAATGGACATAGGGAAGCCAGGGTGGAAAGGGGGAGTGCGCTGTCACATTGTGGGGACTGCAACTCATGTCACAAAACAATATGTGTATAACTTTTTAATGAAAAATTAACTTGAACTGTAAACTTGCACCTAAAGCACAATAAAATTTTTTTAAAAGAACCAAAATTCATACATTTATATCTTTAAGTTTCTTTTCTATACAAAAAATATGCTTACCACTTATTCAGTATTGAACATTCAATTTTTTAAAATTATGTCTGTGACAATCCAAAAGTCACTGCAGGTTCTGGAATGTCCCCAAATAGCATTATGATCACTAATTGTATTTGTTAGTCTTTGTGCATAGAAGATTTGAATGACTCTAATAATATTCCATAATTCACACTGCAACATGGTATGTGGAGCAAATTCCTTATGCCAGTTTGTTCACTTTACCACTGCCATTTACTTTTTTGGCAAATGCAGTTTTCAGTGGAATGTTCTATTCACGGAGTTCCTGACAATAAATAGATTCTAGTTTTATCTCGATTACTAATTATCTGTGTGACTGTGGACAGAGGCACCAAGACTTTCTACTTTTCTGTTGTTTTCCTGCTGTTGTTGGTGTCTTTGGGTCTTTTTCCTATGAAATAAAGAGGTGAAACTAGATGATTCCTAGTGTTTGTTACTATGTAGGCAATAAGATTCAGCATCACGGAAAACACAAAAGACAGGTAAGTCACAACAGCGACAGCAACACCATACTGGCATAAAATTTTACAGTTCGTAAGGCATGTTTCCAATAATTTTTCTCATTTGAGTCTCAAATCACTTCTTACTATAGGTATTATTTCTGGTTTGTGCAGGCAGAATATACTGCATCTTGTGATGAGATCATTTGAAGAACAAAGAGAACAACGCAAGAGAATCCCTTATCTAAAACCTTTGAGGCAGATGTGCTTCAAATTCGTGTACTTTGAGAATAAAATCCAAACTTAGCATGACATACAAAGCTTTAATGTAATGGACCCTGCTGACCCTTCCAGGCTTATTTCTCTTTCTTTCCTCCTCCCTTCCTCTCTCCTTCCTTCCCTCCTTTCCTTTCTTTCTTCTCTCCTTCCTTCTATTCATCCACCTATCCATTCATTCGTTCAAATTAATCCATGAACTATTTATTTAGCAAGTGTTGTATGCCAGGCTCTATTCAAGAGCTGGAGATAGAGCAGGGAACCAGAAGTGCAAGGTTCCCGCTCTAACGAGACTTACAGTCTAGGTGCAGGCACAGCCAGACAATATTTGCAGAAGTGGTATAAAGAAAATAAAACAGAAAAACGGTGTAGAGAGGGCCAGAGGGCAGGAAGTGGGTAGCTCCTTTAGACATGAGTGTCTCAGGGTCACTCTCCAGTGGAAAAGGCTGTGGCCTGAATCATGAGAACACCAAGCCATGCAAAGATCTAGTGGAAGACTACTCATAGCAGAGGGAACAGCATGCATGAAGCCTCAGCCATGGAAAAATGAATCATCTGCAGTTCCTGGAACAGGCTACACACTCTCTCCTCTCCACACCTTCACATGTGCTTCTCCTCCTGAAATATCTATGTTCCTCTTGTCTGGTTAATTCCTGCTCATCCTTCAAAACTCAGCTGGATGTAGCCTTGTCCAGGAATCCTTCCATGATCTTCCATCTCCTTCACCCATCACCTGGCTTAGAATTAGGTACTTCTCCCATGTGTTCTCAAAGCATCCTTTGTTTAACATGTATCATATTTTTATAATCACATATATATCTCTCCTTCAATTACAATGAGCTTGAGAGTACACAGTATGTCTTCTCAGAGCTTAGCACAATACCTGGTTAGCAGAATCTTAATAAATATTTGATGGAGGGATGAATGTTGAAATTTTAAACATTAACAGAACTTGTTGCCTGGTGACTTAACACTGAAAACAGAATAAAGCAGAAGGCGATGACAAAGGAACTGCTAAAATTTCAGTAGAAAAGTGAATAATTCCACCTAACAAGAATGTATTATTTACTGTAGAGAATTATATGTGGTACATACCTTTTCAGACACTTCTAAGTGAAATAATTTTAGAGCTTGCTTAAAATCTGCCTTATCTAAAAGTCCACTTCCTTCTTTGTCCAATTGTTGAAAGTATTTTCCCAGTCCAGTCAAAATACGAACACCTCTTTTATGTAGTTTTACTTTTAGTGCATCTGTTTAGCAAGAAGAGATAGAGAAACTAAATGTCCCCATGCACAAATATATCAAATTGCAGTTGTCCTTCTTGTAAGAAAAGGAAAGTCAACATACCTGAAAAAAATAAAATTCAACCAAGTCATGTATACGGCTGATGAAAGAGCTTGGAAAACAGAATGCCTTTATTACAGGGAATTATATATAAAATTACATGTAAATATACCAGGACTATAGCACCACCGTGTGGTGAAAGTGTTATATTTTAAATCTAGGAAAATAATGTTTTCTTCATCAGCATGAAAATAACTGACACATTACAAATAAAATCTTACTTTGTATTTTCAAGGCTTCCCCTTCATCTAACCATCCCCACATCTTTAATCTCTTTCCTCATTTGTTTTACCAACTAAACTACAAAAATGATGCAAGGCAAGTCAGTCAAAAATAATCAGTTCTAATTTTATAAAATATTGAAATCTTCAAATTGTAGTTTATCTATCATGAAGGCTTTGGAGTGGTAATCTACACTTACACACTTAAAGTCACCCGTTCGGGGCTTTTTTTCTCAGGCCCCTAGCATTCTGTTTATATCTCAATGACTTTACTGAATGCAGTCTGTACCATCTTGACTTCAGAAAATATAGGAGATTTCATTAAAGCAGTTATTAGACATAATACAATTATATTTAAATAGATGAAAGAAGAAGGAGCCCTGGTGGCCCAGTGGTTAAGCACTTGTCTGTTAACCAAAAAGTCGGCGGTTCCAATACACCAGCCCTTCCACGGGCGAAAGACATGGCAGTCTGCTTCTCTAAAGATTTACAGCCTTGGAAACCCTATAGGGCAATTCTACTCTGTCCTACATGGTCGCTATGAGTTGGAATAGACTCAACAGCAATGCATTTTTGGTTTAGAAGAACAAAAATAAACAATGTCATTGATACAATTAGACCCCAGAGTGTCCCCTGTTGAACTGACCATGACAGAGAAAGCTCTTCACTAACAGCATCAATAATATTTGGGGGTTCAGGTTCCTGTTCCACACAACTTTCAAATCTGTTTCTAGTCTTCTTACTGTGACTCCTTTATCATCTTTAAGTGACAAATCAGGATTTACCAAAACTTCTAAATTATACGCTGTTTTCTGTCATTAGCTCTGTGATCAGTGTCTTTCTCCCTTCTAGACTATGAGATCCAAAACAGGAATTATCTATTTTGAACCCAATGTAATAGGGTCACTATCAGTCGGAATCAACTCGATGGCAACGGGTTACCATTTGTTGTTTATAATGTAGTGGCTACATGCTTGGACTCTAGAAACAGACTGTCTGGGTTTTATTTTCACCTGTAACTCTAATTATATGACCCTGGGCAAGTTATTTAACCTTTTGAAGCCTCAGTATCTTCATTTGTAAAATAATAAATAATTATACAACATTATCTTAATACATATTAAGTGGTTGGAATTGAGCCTGGTATATAGCAAATGCACAATAAATGTTAATTATCATTATAATAATGCTCACTACTGAGTCCCCAGGGTCTAACATAATGCTTAGCACATAAACTAGGTATAAAATTAGTAAATTATTATTATCAGCTAATGTGTATGTTCAGTGTGTTCAGGGATAATCATGTCCCAGGAAGTAAGTAAAAATGCTCAATAAAACCTGAATAAACCCTGAAATATTTTTAAATAATAGAGCATCTAATGGATATTCAGAGATTGAGGGGATTATTTTTATCTGTTTTATTTTCTTTGTAGATTGAGTAGAAAAATTAAAGTGAATGTATATACTATATATTATAAAAAAGCCAAAAAAAACCCATTGTCATCAAGTTGATTCCAACTCATAGCGACCTATAGGACAAGAACTGCCTCATAGGGTTTCCAAGGAGTGGCTGGTGGTTCAAATTGCTGACCTTTTGGTTAGCAGCTGCACTACTTAACCACTGTGCCACCAGAGCTCCATGTATTATATAACACATATGTTATATGGAATATGTAAGTACTCAATTATTAAGGGAGATGACTTCAGAATGACAGCAACCTTAAATTCTACTCTTATTATGATTGGGTTAAAATTCTGTCCCCAGATTGTAATGAAAACCAATAGCCTTTTTTGTTTGTTTTTTAAGAAGGAGGGGTTCAATACAGACAGTAATGCTTTACACTCAGTAGCAATACCTTAACTTTGTAAAATGTTTCTGATGTCCCAAAGCCTACATATATTTCATTCATTTCCCACAGAAACCCTTGAAAGTTAACAGAATAGGAATGTTATCCTGATTTTAGAGATAAAGAGATATAAGACATTTACACAAGGTCATACATCTATTGATCAGCAGCATCAGAACGTGAATCTGGCTCCCAGTCCAGCATTTTTTTCTTCTACACTAGACCACCACGAATTTCTCTAGAACACCATCTAATAATGCATAAGACCAGTATTACATTACAAAAAACCACTTTTGCTTTTTATTCAATTGATGTATAAACCCATATTTTCTAATAATTTCTAAAATTCTTGAATTCATAATTCACATAATACTAGTTATTCAGTTAGACAGGACTGTTAAAGTAGGAAAAATCTTCCAAAATTTTAAGGTATGTATTTTTTTATTTTTAAAAAGATAAGAAAATAGGAAAAAATAAATCAAGTGCCATAAAATTGAGAAATATCTGGAAATGCTGCTTTACCACTTACCAAGAAAATAGTTGAAATTAAAACTACTGAGAATATAATAATAATTCATACCCTGAATGGCCTTGAAGAACAGCCTATCGTTGGCTTCTTGACTAGTTACGTCATCTGCAGGTTCCTCAGAAGTAGTTCTGCAATTGATATGCTCACAGTGATAAAAATATTCTGTTTTACAATCTCGGGTGCAGAAACTCTAAGTTCTTCCTGCGACACACTCAAAGAAATCTCAAACAATTGGAAGAAATACTTAGTGATTAGTCAAGTCCCACCTCTGCCTGCTGCTTCAATACCCGTTTAAAAACTCCTTGTCATCGAGTAGACTCCGACTCATAGCGACCCTACAGGACAAAGTAGAACTGCCCCATAGGGTTTCCAAGGAGCAACTGGTGGATTCAAATTGCCGGCCTTTTTGTTAGCAGCCAAACTTTTAACCAATATGCCACCAGGCTCCTTAAATATGCTGCAAGAGCTAAAGTCCTTAAAATCTTCTAAAAACTACATTTAAACATTATATACATATCTTTAACCATTTCAATGTTCTTTTAAAATACTTAATAAAAAATATTAAACTCAAAAGCAGTTATATCCTGCAAAATATAAAACTGTAAAAATTTTATTTTAAAATGCCAAAAAAACCCATTAATTTTGAGCTATACAATAAACGACAAAGGAATAAAGACTTCCTTTTAGTTAGTTTGTGAAATAATTAGCCTCTAATTTTGGAGCCCTGGTGGCACAATGTCTAAGAACTATGGCTGCTAACCAAAAGGTCGGCAGTTTGAACTCATCAACTGCTCCATGGGAGAAAGATGTGGCAGTATGCTTCCATAAAGATTTACAGCCTTGGAAACCCTATGGGGTGGTTCTACTCTGTCCTATAGGGTCACTATGGGTCAGAATCCACTCGATTGAAAAGGGTTTGGTTTTGGTTTTTTAATGGACACTTAGTATACAAATCATGGTCATTTTTAATTATATTTAGCACCAAGAAAACTCTATGATTAAAATTCAAAATTATTTAAGTGCATTTTTTTATTCATAGCATTATTTTTTATTATGCATATAATCAATCAATGAATACTATAATCTTGAGGGACCAAAATTCTTTTTTATGTTAAAAAAAGAAAGTAGCACCCTAACAATGTGGGAAAAATTGTTTTAATATTGTATAGATATTCCATCTTTTAAAATCTCTTGCTTTGATACCACATGGTAAAATAAAAGTGTTATAGCAAAGACACATTAAGAAAGTACTTTAACTAACATAAAATGGAACATTATTTAATCTTTGATTAATTGCAACTGTTCCCATACGTGGAGTGTATTTCAGTACAAGATAGTATATAAAATATACATACATAGTCTGCTTTGGTTTTAAAAAATATAGGCTTTAATTAAAGTCAAAATGCTTTGGGCTCAAATCTCAGTTTAAGCTAATAAAATACAGTGTTTTCACTTATTTAATATAATAAAACACAGTGTTTCCACTTACTTTCAAAATGACAAATTCATGTTGGACTTACTTGAGAGAATCCAAAGCTATCTGATCGATGTTTGTGATTCGAAGTATAAGTAATGTGTTTTCTTTCACGCTATCTGGAAGGTTGGGATGATCAGAACTCAAAAATGTCAAATTTGCACCCTAAGGAAATTGGCAGAGGGATTATTTAAACCTAGAAAGTATATAAGTAGTAGAATATCACTAATATTAATTTAAAATATTCAATCTTGATTATATGTGACATAGAATACTTTACAATGATTTTAAAAAAAGCATATTTAAGAATAATATTTAGGAACCACACAAGTTTCAGTTAGTCCTACAGGAAAATAAAGTAATATCCCAATCAGTCTCTCAACTAGAATAATCTTGTATTTAACAATTTATGTGGAAAAATAAAAGAGAAACTCAGATTTTTAAATAAAAATTAGAAGAAGAAAGGACAAACCAGTACAATCTAATTTATGACATCACTAAATACAGAAATGGAACTATTGATTCACAGAAAAATGTACCGCAAACTGATGGTACAAGCTTGTAGAGCTTTAAAAAGTACTAAGAGACAAGCTCTCCTGGAGACTACCTACATTATGGAATTGTGGGGAAGGGGAGGGGGAGACAGGGAATAAACGCTATGCTTAGATTCCGCTTAGATTCAGACCATTAAGGGATCTGGGTCTGAGAGACAGAACCTACTGGGGAACATCAGCCATTAGCCATTCACACAAATGTCCCTGCTCAGGAAGGAGGACAGGAAATAAATTGGAGACTATAAATCCTGCTCCTCTACCCCCACAGGATCCTCCCAAAATCTAACATCTGATCTTAAAACATTTGTGGATGCACATACACCCTTAACTTACAATATAAAAATCTCCAAGTTGGTATTGTTTTCCTTTTCTTCTTCCACGCTGATGAGTATAAATGTTTTTTTGAATGAAAGGAAGCACATTTGTTCTAGAAGTTAAATGATAACAACACCAAAAAATAGTTAAGTTATTCAACTTCTCCCCAAAGCAATCACCTTGAGAGTTGTAACAATGCTTTATGGCATACCTATTTTTCCCAAATTGCCGATATTCATAAACAGTAAGAGACTGGTCATGAGTAAAAAAGAACCCAATCAGCTCTCTACAAGTATCACGTCCATTTCTAGAAAATAAAAAGATATCAAAGATTTTCAAATAAAGGAATCATTTTCAAATTAAATAATAATAAACTAAAATTATGCACATCAAAGAGGACTAGCATAATTCCTTCAAGTGTATGGCAAAGAGCAAGGATTATAGGAAGCCACAGGGAAAACACTGTACAGCTTAACTTAGATGTGGATGGAAGAAAAAACTTCATCTTATACTGATATGAATATGAATATATTACAGTGTAGGTTACTAATCAGATTTTTTAAAGGTCTTCTCTTTTCAGGTAGAAATAACAATAATAAAATTAGTTAAATTTGTCTCATTTAAACTAAAAATATGAATTTAGAATAAACATTTTTAAATAATGTTGACTTAATCCATCACAAAAATTATAGGAAATGCCTATTAACGAGAAACTTAGAAGCACTTCAAAAACCTTGCACTAAAAAAAAAACAAAACAAAAAACTTCAACTTGCAGCAAGCTACTCAAGGTTATACATTTACTGAGTCGGAATCGACTCGACGGCAGTGGGGTTTTTTGGGGGTTTTGGTTATTATCACAGAAGAAGCCCTGTAGGCACAGTGATAAAGCACTTGGCTGCTAACCAAAAGGTTGGCAGTTTGAATCCACCAGCTGCTCCTTGGAAATCCTATGGGGTAGTTCTCCTCTGTCCTATAGGATCACTAGGAGTTGGAATCAACTTGATGGCAGCTGTTTTTTTTTTTTTTTTAATTGTCATAGAAAAGTTTAAAAGTCACTGTCTAAATATGTTAACAAAAAGAAAAAAACATACATTTTACTAGTGATAGTACACAAAGAACATCAAGTAGTGTTATGTATTACTGAAAGTTTATAAGACAAGGGTAACATTTAAGAACTGGCTCCCTTGTTAATTTACTATATCTATCAACAATCTACTATTAACTTGAGCCAGTAAAATGAAATTAAATAAAGCAGCTTATATAAAAGATAATTGTTAAATGGTTTAAAATCTCCTAGCAGTAATATATATGTTTTTAAAAAATCACTTCTGAGTTTCTGAAAAGAGAAGACATTTTTATAATCACAGGATTAAAAGTTTTATAAAATCATAATTACCTTGATATGATCCTACCACCAAATTGTAATTTACTGGAAAGCACATTTTCAGTTAATGTAGAATGAGTTCTTATCCTGTTAAGAAATGCATTTTGTGAATAATTTTTTTAAAGTATCTATGTTTTATGTAAAGGATAAAAATACAGGGAAAAAAAGTTTATGTTAATATTTTGTCTAAGGAATCTGTTATGTTTTGAAACAAGGCACCGATTAGATGAAAATGAATATCTAAGCCCCTCTTTTTTTCAGATTGCTTATTACAGCAGACACAAAGGAAATAACCTTGCCTGAGACATACTATATAGTATATGGATGATTTTTATGTTAGAACCTATAGCATCAAGTGATATAAAAATAAATATTAAACAGAGAAAGCACATTAGTGATGCCAAGAGCCACTGTAGTAGCCATCAAGTAACCATAAAAGAAAAACCAATAAAATCTCAGATAAGCCAGCCCACAGCTGTGACATAACTGAGCCAGAACCAAAACCAACAACTGCCTACCTCCAGGCAACCAGTTATATAAGAAAAATAAATCTGGACTTGTTTAAGCCACTGTCAGCCAGATTTCCAATTATATAAGAAACGTAAATGTTGACTTGTTTAAGCCACTACCAGCCAGATTTTCAGTTATATGTAGCTGAAAACATTCCTTACTAAAATAACAAAATAGTAGAAAAGAGTTCTGGATAAAGTTCCAGTACTACATAGGCACCAGCTAGCTGGGAGACTTTAGATAGTCATTTAATCTTCATGGCCTTCACATATAACACCGAATAATATCACAGTGACTGCCAGCTGTAAAAGTCTGCTTGACAGTATAAGGCAAAACCCAAAAGGACACACTTTGGCACCCTTCTATGCACTATCTCCTTCATATTAAGAGAAATTAGGATTCAGCACTATACTTTCTCCTCTTCTTCTCAAATAATTTTATGATATTCCCATTAAACTGCAAGTATAATGAAATTCCAATAATGTGAAAAGTAAGAGAAAAGAGCCCTGGTTACACAGTGGTTAAGCACTCACTGCTAACTGAAAGGTCAGCAGTTTGAACCCAACAGCCACTCCGAGGGAGATAAAGATGTGGCAGTATGCTTCTGTAAAGATTTATAGCCTTGGAAACCCAGTAGGGCAGTTCTACTCTGTCCTATAGGGTCACTATGAATTGGAATTGACTCAGTGGCAATGGGGTTTAAAGAGTACGAAGCGCGTAGGGCACTGTGATCTTGAAAAGCCATAGCTCTATAAAATCTAGATCTCTGCAAAAGGCAGTTAGGACACAGGGTGACCAAATGAGAGTTTGAGAACACAGGGAGTCTTGAAAGCATAGTCATGTGTCAGTTTATTGTTTGTTTCAAGAAATAATTACTGAATGTCTACTGTGTGCCTGGAACAATACTGAGAAAATAACCACAACAATAACAGCTACCAGTTACTGAGCACTTCCTAAACATCAGTCTTTGTTAAAAGTACTTTATGTGTATTGGTTTATTTAATTCTTGCAGTAACTCTATGGGTAAGTACTGCTACCCTCATTTTACAAACAAATTTTACTGAGGCAGAGAGAAGTTAAGTAACTCACCCAAGACCATATAACTAGCAAATGGCAGAGCCAGGAAAATTTTTGCTCTTAAACATTACATTATATCCCTTTTCAATGGTGAGCAGAGCTCAGTTTAACAATGATAAATTGAAGCTATAGCTTTAAGAAGCCTAGTGTCTTCATGAAAAGATAAAATAAGTAAATCAGAAATTACATTATGAAATGGAAAGTGCTATGTTGGGGGTTTAAGAGACCGTAAGTAGCACCAATACTCTCTATCCAAGTTTTTAATCAGTATGAAACAAGGATCAGGCAGATGAAGGCCAAAATACAAGTTTTGTTATTGACAAAGCTGTTGGAAAACATGGTTTAGGTATGCAACAACAATAAGCTAAGTCCTTAACACTAAATTAAACAGACTAACTCATTCTCATGGGGGGGACAGTTGTAAAACTCAATACATAGAGCAGATTATGTGCTTCTATAAACAGTCAGCTCCCAAGAAAAGGGGAGATGGTCTACTAGGCTACACAACACGTGCCAGTTCTGCTTCCAACTTCAAAAAGTTCCTTTGTGAAGAATGAATGTGGGAGATAAAACACATAAATTCAATAATTCTAATCAATATCCCCACAGAACTTTTCACAGAACTAGACTAGATAAATCTAAAATTTATACTGAAGAGGAAAGGGCCTAGTATGCAAAGACAATATTGAAAGTAAACAAAGTTCAGGTTTACTCTATTGTAAAGCTATACTAAGTACATCAGGGTAATACTGGTGCAGGAATACATAACAGATAGATGAGACCAAAGAGAAAACCTAGAAACTGACTATGGATTTATGGCAAGCTGATATATGACATATGTCACATTTTAATTCCAGAAAATAAGAATGAGATCAAGAATGACTTTATAGTAGGCAAAGATTTATTAAAGAGGATACAAAGGACATTAATGATATAAAAAATTGGTAAACTGGTCTATATTAAAATCAGAAAATCCTGTTAATCAAAAATACCATCAAGAGAATGAAAAGGTAATCACAGGGTGGGAAAAGATACATGCAAAGATTGTATCCAAAATACATATATATAAGTTCCACGAATCAACAAAACAGAAAGGCAAAGCAACAGACTTAAATAGGTATGTGACACAGGAGAGTATCTACAAGGTCAGTAAACATACAGAAAATGCTGAACTTCATCAGTGACCAATGAAATGTAAATTAAAATCATAAAGAGATATCAATACACACCCATAAAAAGAACTAAAATGAAAAAGATAGACAGTCCCAAGCAATGGCAAATATGTGATGCAGCTCTCATACACAACATGTGGGAGTATAAATTGGCACAACCACTTTGCACAAACTATTTGGCAATATCTTTTAAAGCTCCCTGGTGGCACAGTGGTTAAGAGCTCAGCTGCTAACTGAAAGGTCAGCAGTTCGAATCTAACAGCCACTCCTTGGAAACCCTGTGAGGCAGTTCTACTCCCTACTAGAGGGTAGCTATGAGTCGGAATCAACTCGATGGCAATGGCTTTTTTGTTCAAAGCTAAATACATGCATACCAAATAATCAAGCAATTCCACTTCTAAGTGCTTATATTCAACAAAAGGCATGCACAAGAAAGTTCAGGGCAGGACTATTTATAAAATAGTCAAATGTCCATCAACATCTGTGGATATATAAATTGTGGAATATTTATACAGTGAAATATTGTACAGCAATGAGAAGAAAGACAACAACAAATATCAACATGGATAAGACTCACAATGTAAAACAAAAGAAGTCAGACGCAAAGAGTGAATATTTTATGATTTCATTTATATATTGTTCAAACCAGTCAGCCCTGATCTCTGGTGTCAGGATAGAGAGATTAACCTGGAGTAGCAGATGGATGTGGTTAGTAGCTGGGAGGTGGTACAAGCAGGGGCTGGAACTATCTTGTTTGTTGACCTAGGAGCTTGGTACATGGGTGTGTTCAGTTTGTAAAAACTCCTTAAGCTATACATTCAAATTCTGTGTATTTTCCTGAATGTATATTATATTATTTTTAAAAAAGAAAAGTTCAGATGCCTTCAGATACTTAAAAGTTTGAAAACAAAGGCTTCCAGAAAATAAGAATGAGACCAAGAGATAAAATTATAAGAAAGTATTGTTCGGCAATCACTGCAGTCTGTAAATAAAAACAAGCCCTTGTAGGAACTGGTAGATTTTCCATCTCTATTAAAGCTGAGGCTGGTTGTCAGCTGTCAGTGGGTCTGTTGAGGAATTCAAGTGGACTGGACCTTAAGACCATTAAAGATTTGACAAGCCCCAAATAAAATGCAAAAAAAAATAAATTATAAGTGATAATAATTTTTCATATATCACTTGAGTAAGATTTAGCCAATATATTGTACACATACAAATTTGTCAGTTACTATGTTACATATTTTTAAATATGGTATCTCCTGGGGTTGTGGTTGTTACTCCTAAGCTACAAATAAAAAACTTGAAGGACAAAGAGAGTAAGGTAATGTCCCAGTATCTTAAAATGACAAAATTGTGATCTGAACTTCAAACTTCTCCCTCCTTTTATATATAAAAAAGTAACAATAACAACAAAAACACTTTTAAGTTGAACATAGAAGTACACTAAAAAATACATTTATAACATACTGCGTCCTCTCTTTGTGTGATTAAAATCTTCTTACTTTGTTTCATGTAATGTTCTTTTCCTAAACCGAAGAGATGCCATCTTTGGATCTGGAAGGATACAAGCACTTTGTTTCTCATTGGTTAAATTTTGTTCTGGATCACTGATTACAGCCCTATGTAGGAAAATACAAAGTCTGAGCATTAAATATGATAATGTGCTGCTCTAGCATTCACATATTTATAAGCAGTTGGAAAGGCACATATACTAAACACAAATTTACACTACTGCCAGAATCATATTTTTGTCAGATATGAATAAATTAAATCGCTAAAAATACTGGCCATAAAGAAGTGAATATCTAGCTGGCTATTTTTCCATAAGTATTACCTACAAATAAATTGAAATCTTGGGGAGAGTTAAGAGCTTCATGTCTTTATTTTACGGTTCTGGAAACAAAAAGATGCTTTACTGGTTTCTGATACTATAGGGGAAAAACAAAACACGGATCAAGTAAACTAAGGATATAAAGTGATAAGTAACACAATAGAAATGTAATGGGAGAATGCAGAAGAGGATGCACTTAAGCCCTGGAAAAGAAGTAATAGAGAAGAGTTCATTAAAGGCATCCTAGAAAAGGTGATACTGCGTTGACTCTTGAAAGGTGAGGTGAAGTTAGCACTCAGAGCAGCAGTAAGGGTATCTCAGGCAGAGGAACAATATACACAAGGGCACAGATGTTGGACAGTAACAGTACACTTGAGGAACTGCACACAGTGTAATGGATTAGAGTACAGACTCTGGAACAGTCAGCTTGGGTTCAAACCTTGCCTCTGCCAGTTAGCTGTGTGGCATTATGCAAGTCACTTAACTAGGCCTCAGTGTCCTCATTTATAAAAGAGAGGTAATAATGGTACCCATCTCAAAGAATTATTGTGAAAATTAAATGTTTTGATATACACATATTGCTCAAAAGAGTGCCTATTATCTAATAAGTACTATGTTGCTGTTGGTGCTATCGATCATTTTTTAACTCATAGTGACCCTGTGTGACAGAGTAGAACTGCCCCATAGGGTTTTCTAGGTTGTAATCTTTACAGGAGCAGATCACCTGGTCTTTCTCCAGTGGAGCTACTGGATGGGTTTGAACAACCAACCTTTCAGTTAGCAACCAAGCTCTTTATCATTTCTCTACCAGGGATCCTTAATAAGTACTATAGAAGGGTTCAATATTTGAGCCTGTGCTCCCAGCCCCTCTTTTACTACATATTCTACTGAAGCAGCCTATCAGGTGTCATTGCAGTACACTCAAAAAGAAAGAGTAAGGGCCTGTACTAAGAAGGCAAGAGAAATACATGGAAGAGGAAACAGATTCACAAAATACTGGCAGGCTTATGAAAAGAATCGGATTTTGGAGGTCATCAAGTAGAAAGGTCTATAGTAACCCCATAATGTGAAGGAAGATTCCATTAACAACGTTAAGAAACATGAAAGTTAGTGTTTTGTGGTTTGTTTTTATTATTGTTATTGTTATTTTAGGAATTGCAGGCTATCCTCATATCCTTACTTCCCTCCTGATTCAGCTTGGATTTCATGGTTCATCATAATTTAACTCTCCACACACATTCAATAACCTTGCCCTCTCTGGCATTTTTTCCTACTTGCCGGGCAAAACCCTAATGAGACCAGTTAGGAAGTTACTGAACTAACCCAGTAGAAGGAAGATGATGGTTTGAACGGGGATGATGGGAGTGTGAGAGTAAATTTATTTTGACTGTAGAACTGACAGGGTTTGCTGACAAACTGGATATAGGATTTAAGAGAAAGAGAGGGATTAAAGACATCACCAAGATTTTAGTCCTAAATAACCAGAAAAATGGAGTGGCCATGGAGGAAGATTAAAGAGGATCTGGTTGTGGGGAAACAGGGAAAATGTTAAAATGGAATCTTAGATTAGGGATGCATCAGCATACAGATGATTTTTAAAGGCATGATACCAGATAAGATCACTTAGAAAGAAAATGTAAATAAAAAATTGAAGAGGTCCAGGAACTTAGCCTTTGGGCACTCCCACATTTAGAGACTGGGGAGATGAAGAAGGAACCAGGAAAAGAGACAGAGAAGGAATGGAAGATATGAGAAAAACCAACCAAGTGTAATGGACAGAAAGCCAAGTGGGGAGGAAAAAAAAAAAAACTGTTTCAAAGAGAAGAAAGAGATTAGTTGAGACGTGTAATGGGTCAAATAAATGAGACCTGAGAAATCACCATTAGTCACCAATTTTGATATTACCAGTGAAGCTGTGAAGAGAAGCTGTGGTAGAATGGTGGGCGTAAAAACAAGGTGAGATGAAGAGATAATGAAGAGATAAATGGGAGATTGTCCATACAATTAACTGCTTCAAGGAGTTTACTGGAAAACATAAATGTAGAATGTCGTGCTTTCTCTCTGCCACCTATCTAAACGGTACATTTTTTCAAAGCCAAATGTGTCTTACTTCTTCCTTGAAGACTTCCTAGACCAGTCCAGCCTATTCTGAAATCCTACCATATTTACATGTTGTCATGCAACTTAGCATGGAATGTATTAACACTTCAGTACATAGTTTTCTAAGTGTTATACATTAAGTCTTGTTTTCCCTGCAAGGTCTTAATATTCTTGACAATTATCCTACAGTTCCCCAACTGCACACCAAGTTACCCTGGAGTGTCACAGTGAGCTCACAGAGGCATGGTAGGATATTTTAAATTTTTTATGGGGGTAAACTATAGGTACGATTTACCATTTTAACTATTCTAAATTTTACAATTCAGTGGCATTAAGTATCTTCACGATGTTGTACAACCCTCAGAACTACCTAGTTCCAGAACTTTTGATCATCCCAAACAAAAACCCCATAGCCATTAAGCAGTCACTCTCCATTCCCCTCTCCTCCCAGCCCCTGGCAACCACAAATCTACTTTCTGTCTTTATGGATGTGCCTATTCTGGATATTTCATATACATGGAATCACACAGTAAGTGGCAGTTTGTGTCTGGCTTCTTTTACTTAGTAGGGTATTTTCAAGGTTCATCCATATTGTAACATATATCAGTATTTCATTCCTTTTTGTGGCTGAATGTTATTCCATTTTATGAATATACTGAATTTTGTTTATCCATTCATCCATTGATGGGAATTTGGGTTGTTCCTACCCTTTGGCTATTGTCAATAATCTGCAATGAACATTCATGTACAGTTTTTGTTTGAACACCTGTTTTCAATTCTTTTGGGCATATACCTAGGAGTAGAATTGTTGTTGTTGTTAGGTGACATTGAGTCAGCTTTGACTCATAGCAACCCCATGCACAACAGAACAAAACAGTGCCCAGTCTTGTGCCACCTTCATGGTCGTCGTTGTGCTTGAGCCCTTTGTTGCAGCGACTGTGTCAATTCATCTAGTTGAGGGTCCTCCTCTTTTTTGCTGACCCTCCACTTTACCAAGGATAATGTCATTCTTGAGGGACCGGACCCTCCTGATAACATGTCCTGATAAAATACGAGATGAAGTCTCGCCATCCTCACTTCTAACGAGCATTCTGGCTGTACTTCTTCCAAGACAGATCTGTTCGTTCTTTTGGCAGTCCATGGTATATTCAATATTCTTTGCCAACACCACAACTCAAAGCGTCAATTCTTCTTCAGTATTCCTTATTCATTGTCCAGCTTTTGCAAGCACATGAGGTGATTGAAAATACCATTGGTTGAGTCAGATGCACCTTAATCCTTAAAGTGACAGCTTTGCTTTTTAACATTTTAAAGGGGTCTTTTGCAGCAGGTTTGCCCAGTGCAATGTACCACTTGATTTCTTGACTGCTGCTTTTATGGGCATTGATTGTGGATCCAAGTGAAATGAAATCCTTGATGACTTCAATCTTTTCTTGATTTATCATGATGTTAGGAGTAGAATTGGTAGGTTATAATGTTTAATATTTTGAAGAACCACCAAACTGTACTGCACAACAGCTGCACCATTTTACATTCCCATCAGCAATATGGGGGCTCCAATTTTTCCACATCCTCATCAGCACTTGTATTTTTGTTTGTTTGTTTGTTTTATGGCCATCCTAGTTGGTGTCATGTGGTATCTCATTACAGTTTTGATTTGCATTTTCCCTAATGATTAATGAATACAGAAGACCAAAGAAGAATTGATGCATTTGAATTATGGTGTTGGTGAGGAATACTGAATATACCACGGACTGTCAGAAGAATGAACAAATCTGTGTTGGAAGAAGTATAGCCAGAATGCTCCTTAGAAACAGGGATGGCGAGACTTTGTCTCAGGTACTTTGGAAGCGTTATCAGGAAGGGTCAGTCCCTGGAAAAGACATTATTCTTGATAAAGTAGATGGTCTGCGAAAAAGAGGAAGACCCTCAACGAGATGGAATGACATAGCGGCTGTAACAATGGGCTCAAGCATAACAATGACTGTGAGAATAGCACAGGGCCAGGCAGTGTTTTGTACTGTTGCACATAGGGTTGCTATGAGTTGGAATCCACTCAACAGCACCTAACAATAACAATGACTAATAATGTTTAGCATTTAAATATCTTCTTTGGAGTAATGTCTGCTCAAGTCCTTTGCCAATTTTCTTTAAATTGGGTTGTTTCTCTTTTTGTTGTGAAGTTGTAAGAGTTCTTTGTATATTCTGAATACTATACCCGTCTCAGATATGTGATTTGCAATATTTTCTTCCATTCTGTGGATTGTCTTCACTCTCTTGATGGTGTCCTTTGATGCACAAAAATTCTAATTTTGATGAAGTCCAATATATTTATTTTTTCTTTTGTTGCTTGTGCTTTTGGTGTCATATCACTGTTAAGTCCAAGGTCATAAAGATTTACCCCTATGTTTTCATCTAAAATTTTTATATTTTTAGCTCTTATATTTAGTTCTTTGATCCATTTTGAGTTAATTTTTGTATATGGTGAAGGTAAGCATCCAACTTTGTTCTTCTGCATGTAGAAATCCAGTTCACTCAGCACCACTTGTTGAAGAGACTATTTCTTCACTGAACTGTTTTGACATCCTTGTCAAAATCAATGGGTTTATTTCTGGACTCTCAATCCTATATCATTGTTCTATTATGTCTATCCTTATGTCAGTACCACACTGTCTAGATTACTGTAGCTTTGTAATAAGTTCTGAAATTGGGAAGTGTGAGTCTTCCAACTTGGTCTTCTCTTTCAAGATTGTTTTGGCTATTCAGGGTCCCTTGAAATTCATATGAATCGTCTTTTACATTTCTTCAAAAAAGACCATTGCGCTTTTGGTAGAGAGTTCACTGAATCTTTAAATCACTTTAGGAGTACTGTCATCTTAAAAATATTAAGTCTTCCCATCCATGAACACAGGATGTCTTTCCATTTATTTAAGTTTTCTTTAACTTCTTTCCATAGTGTTTTGCAGTTTTCAGTGTACAAGTCTTGCACCTCTTTGGTGATATTTTTAATTTGATGAAAACATAGTGATACTTGACATCTGTCTGACACCATAAAAACTACTAGTTCAAGATAATTTATAGTTTCAACAAGAGATCATGCTATACTCCTTAGTAATGTCATATATTTGCAAAGCTGGAGTTTCAGCAGTTGCTGTGATAAGAAGCAAGTGCCATGTGAAAATCAATATGGAAAACAAAGTAAGGTGAGGGCAGCAGTATCCTAATGATTCCAAGGTTTGAGAGATAGCACAGTGCTCTAAGAGTGAACATATCCCATTATTAACTAATTCTGGTTCATTAAGAATAAATTTTTTAATTCAATTTATGTGAACTACTTTTTCAAGCAGCCATTAAGTTGTTAGGAAATAAACACCTATTAAGTTGTTTAGACCTAAATACTTAATAAATGGATCTGTATGGTATTTTTAGTGGCCTAGAAGTGCTGTGAAAACACTGTAAAATACTAAGGGTGCAGTGAACAAAAAATGTTTGGGAACCTCTGAGTCGGCCACTTGTTGATTGACCAATGATGTGCCATGTATGAAAAAGAAATTCAACGAAAACTTTCTGTATGGATTTCTACAACCACTTACTAACTCTTACCTAGATAAGTGGTCTATCATCACTTGCTCAGCAACAGTCTGCTTCTTCCTCTCTGCGACCACAATTTCCTGAGATAAGAAAATAAAAAAAGAAAACCTCATTTTTCATAAAGCAGAAGAACAAAACAATGCTTAACATAGGAGTCTTGAAACATAAACATTTCCTATTTCCATCTTAAATATACATCATTATATCTTAAGATATAAAGTATAGTGTAATACTTTATAATAGTATTAATAAATTTAAAGTCCTATTAATCTATTAAGTACAGTTTATTTTCTAAAAGGTAATGCACTTAATTTTTAGTAGAAACCATGAGATATTTCTACCAGCTGCCTTTGCATCTTATGGAATCAGAATAAAGGAGGAAGAAACTATAACGTCCCTCCCCCTTGAGCAATGCCCTGCAGAAGGCATTTTAACCTACCCCACATAGGGTCACTATGAGTCGGAGTTGACTCAACCACAATGGGTTTGGTTTTTGGTTAAGCATATCCCCACTAGCACAAACAGAGTTTGGTCTAACATTATTCACCAATAAGAAACAGTTGCTGGTAAGTCAATTACAATTCCTGGCGACTCTGTGTGTTGCAAAGTGGAACTGTGATCCATAGGGTTTTCAAGGCTGTGACCTTTTGGAAGCAGATCGCCAGGCCTTTCTCCCAAGGCACCTCTGGGTGGGTTTGAACTGCCAACTTTCTGGTTAGTAGTCAAGTGCTTAACCATTTGCGCCACCCAGGGACTTCTGTTCATCAATATTGTTGTTAGGTGCCGTTGAGTCAGTTCCAACTCATTGCGACTCTATGCACAACAGAATGAAACACTGCTTGGTCCTGTGTTATCCTCACAATTGTTGCTATGCCTGAGCCCATTGATGCAGCCACTGTGTCAATCTCATTGAGGGTCTTCCTTTTTTTTTGCTGACCCTCTACTTTACCAAGCATGATGTCCTTCTTCAGGGACTGATCCCTCCTGACATCATGTTCATCAACAGAGAGGGCTGAGACTGAATTTAAATAATTTAAGCCTACATCAAAAATCAAAAAAAAAAAAAGAGGAAAGAAATCTCCCATTATTAAAAGGATGTAGTCCTTTCTATACATAGAGCCCCTTAATCCATTAATAATACTTGATCAATTTTCTCAACTATTGGTTTAATTAAACTGTCTTCATACTATTTTTTTTTTGTTTTTCCAACTCATTCTAATGTATTTTTACTACTTTTCATTTCATCTCAAACTGAAAGATTTGTAATAATTTGACTATAATTAGATGATAAGTGCAACTATAATCACTAAAGTGTTTCTTTTAAAAGACAATTAAAAGAGGTCAAAAAATTAAGAAGTCAAAATAGAACTTCTTCTGTTTCTAGAATGTAAATTACTGCCATCCCATTGATCATGCCAATAAAAGAAATCAAGTAAAGTAATGTGGTCTAAGATAGAGGCTTTGTAACTTTAGGGAGAATGCTTTATTTAAAACTGCCACAAAGCTACAAAAAAGGACCAGACTTACTGGTCTGACAGAGACTGGAGAAAACCCAAGAGTATGGCCCCCAGACACCCTTTTAACTCAGTACTGAGGTCACCCCTGAGGTTCACCCTTCAGCCACAGATTAGATACGCCCATAAAACAAAACAAGACTAAATGGGCACACCAACCCAGGGGCAAGGACGAGAAGGCAGGAGGGGACAGGAAAGCTGATAGTGGGGAACCCAAGGTCAAGAAGGGAGAGTGTTGACACGTGTGGTTGGCAACCAATGTCACAAAACAATATGTGTACTAATTGTTTAATGAGAAACTAATTTGCTCTGTAAACCTTCATCTTAAGCACAATAAAAAAATAAAGAAATAAAGCTGTCACAAAGCATCAAATAAGAATATCTAAAAGTATTTCATAAAAACTAAAAGTAAAAACTCCTAAAAAACTGAAAAAGTTGGGCACAATTATTTAATGTTTGTCTGTAATTGAATTTAGTCTTTTGTTGGGTAGAAATGTAAGAAACACATCTAAATATGTACCATATATAAAGTTTATATTAATTAATACATAAATGCATTTTGTATTGTTCTCTAAGCCTATAACACCTTATAATGATATATGTTTAGCAATAAATTTAAATAGTAACTAAAAGTTGGAAAAATAATGTAACTTATACAGATAAAGGAAGGTTATATTTTATAATATTTAAGGGTGATACAGAAAGCCAGCACTGATGAAAACGTTGAAATTATATACGGAAAGGACCCACTTACACAAAGGGCAGACTTTGGTTCCGCTACAGCCAGAACATAGATGTAAAATCAAGAAGCAAACAAAGGAGGTAAGGATAATGGATACCATAGAGCCCATGCTGAATGCCCACCCTGAGTATTGAAGATTATGGTCGCTTATACTTCGTAAGAAAGGTTAGAACCACCCTCAGGCACATTGCTTTAGAGGTCTGCGTAAACATACATCTGTATCAAGTATAACTTCAGGAATATATCAAAATAAGCCTTATTTTATTTTTAGGATAAGCTCTTTTATTTTTAGGATAATCTTGGTAATATTCCTTATTCTATCGAACATAAATATCTAATGGGCATAAAAAACAATGAGTATAGAAAAAGAACGATAAGAAATGTAGCAACTTGGGACATTCATAGGAAATCAGTCTACCTAGTCCAGAGATTGATTATACATTGCTGCCATTTCAGAAGATATTGATTCTGGAAGTTTGTGAAATGAATAAAATATATATTAGAATTTCCCTTCAATGATAATGATAATGTAACTAGCTAAATCCATATTGCTTTATTATTCTTTGGGTTATCTAAACCAGAGTTTTCCCAACTTGCAAGCAATCACACACTGATATTCCATCAATCCATTACAGTAGCACCTAAGATATTAATCACCTGGGAATGCCTGGGGTGGCCGATGGGCTCTAACTTCACACAGCTTTGTCTGCTCACCCCAGGACACTGTTCAAATGTTATAATTATCTCTTTGTGCCAGAACTGGTCTAAGCAATACTCATCAAACTTAAACAAACTGATTTTGTAAAAGACACAATTTAAAGTTAATATTGGGAGTCTAGAGTTTGCTTTTGTTTTTCATTTTCCTAAAGAAAATTTACTTTATTCCTGACTTTTACTTTAACTGGCCATAATTTCATTAATTAGTTTTTGACTTTCAAGAAAATAAGCAGGTTACCTTTTTTTTTTGGACAATACCAAATAAGTCCACTAACATGAATAGTGGCCAATTAACATTTTGCACACTCTAAATGTTTTACAAACTCTTAAAGTTTCAAGACAATATTCCCACATAAAATAGATCCATCACATGTCAATCCATTATACAAATGAGGACTCATTTTTCACATTAGTGAATATTCATCTCTATCCAAATTCAATTCTTCAAATTACTTATTTAATTATAAGTCTATAAAACCTTAGAGGACAAATTATCTTAATGGCTTATCAAATACTTAAGTAAAACATGCTGATAACTTACTGCATCAGATTTTCTTGCACACCATAGTGCGTCATAACGGTTGTCTGCATAACCTTGCTGTAAGAGAGCTTTTCTATCCAGAGTTGTAAGATCATTTTCAATGGCTTCTTCACCTTGCACACCCTATATATAAAAGCAATAAATGAACCATAATATGTGTATTTAGGATAATTGTTTTTAACAAGATAAGGCAATAAATAAACACTGAATATGCCTTTCTTCAATCATGTTTAAGAGGTCTTTCTGAGTAGGGGTTAAGAACAGATTATGGGAGGACAGATTGCCTGTGTTTGAATCCAGCTCTTCTACTCTCTAGCTGGATGACCTCTCTGTGCCTCAGTTTACTCATAGATAAAATGGGAATAATATCTACTTCACAAAAAATGCTTGAATGAGATAATGCATGCCCAACACTTATAAAAGTACCTGACCCACAGTAAGCATTCAATAAATGTTACCATTATAACCATTATTATTGATGTTGAGTCTTTGTAATATTAATAAATGTGGGCATGCCCATGTCTTTATAAAATTAAATTTGGAAGTTCTAAAAAACGGGGTATATACTTTGAAGGAAAGAAATAAAAACAAAATTTTTCTCTGAATATAAGACATGCTTACATTCCCATAACAAAAAATGTTCCAATAAGATAGCAATTTGTCTAAAATGTAATAGATCTCAAAGGTTTTTCTTCCGGGGCTTGTTCTCACTTTCAATCTTCCTTGAAAAGTCAGACTCCATCCTTATACTCTGCTCTGTCATCCTGACCTTTGGTTGCTATACAAAATTTTATTACATGATTTATTTATGATCTATGATTTATTGCTTGCCTCTCCTACTGGAATATAAGTTCCATGAGGGCAGGAACCTTGCCTGTCATTTTTATTGCTGTATCTCTGGTGCTAGAATGAGAGACCACAAATATTGAGCACTCAATGAACATTTAATCAACGAATGAAAAAACGAATCCTATTTAAGTATTTAAGGAGCTCTATAGCCCTGGTGGAGTCCTGATGCAGTGGTTAAGAGCTCGGCTGCTAACCAAAAAGTCAGCAGTTCGAATCCACCAGCCACTCCTTGGAAACCCTATGGGGCAGTTCTACTCTGTCCTATAGGCTTACTATGAGTTGGAATCTACTCAACAGCAATGGGTGGTGGTGGTGCAGTGGTTAAGTGCTTGGCTGCTAAACAAGAGGTCGGTACCTCCACAGGAGAAAGATGTGGCAGTCTGCATCTGTAAAGATTTACAGTCTGGGAAACCCTATGGGGCAGTTCTACTCAGTCCTACAGAGTTGCTATGAATTGGAAAATACTCGAGGGCAACGAGTAATTGTTTATCATTTGGAAATCAATTTAAGAAGACAGTTTATAATTGTATTTGTGTACCCACTAATATATTTGGTTTTCCTAAATAATGATCTATTTAAACAGGGACCAAAAACATGTAGAGCATTATATGTTAAATTAAGCAGAATAAATTAATAGATATGTTTAAGAATAGACAAAGTGTATACAATGTTTAGGTTGAAGAAACTTTCGAAGCATTTTATTTTTTTCAGCTTGTTTTTAACCTTTTAGAAAAGGGAAAAAATAGTGACATCTCCATTTGGTATCTCATATCGGTTCTAGATAGTTCCTACGTAGATTTTTAAAAATAGCTAGTATACTACACCTACTTGTAGATTTATCTATCATTTTATCTTACCAATGGCAAAATGCTAGGTAAACATAATCATCAAACTTCCTTGAAAGTGCATTCTTGTAGAAAGTTAACTACATTAAGTATATCCAAGTGCTCTCTTCTTTATGGCCAGTAGTATCATACACTGTGTTTCCAAGCCTTTCTTTCCAAAACTCAAGACTGACTTTTCCTGTGTGCTTATAAAAGGCCACATAACTTTGTAGGTTCACTTTGTTCTTCTAATCATTGTTGGTAAATTTACACCTAATATTAAATAGGAGTCACTGAGTAGCACAAATGGTTAAGAGTTTGGCTACTAACCAAATAGGTGGTTTGAATCCTTAGAAAAAAGGTCTAGTAATCTACATTCAAAAGATCATAGCTATTGAAACCCTATGGAGCACAGTGCTACTCTGACACACATGGCGTCGCCATGAGTTGGAATCAACTCAACAGCAACTGGTGGTTAATACTAAATAAAAGAATAACAATTTAAGCAATCGACGATATTTAAAAAAAAAAAAAAAAACTCTCAAAATAAAGCAGAAGACACTCTTGGAATGACAGTTTTAGAATAAAACAGGGGCACCATAAAGTCAGAAACCAATTTTCAACTTTAAAACTTAGACTGTGAACTAGAGTACAAGACAGTTACATTAAAAAAAAAAAATACGTGTGTATGTGTGTGTTATGTATATGTACATATATATACACATATATGTACGTATATAAATATATATATATAGTCTTATTTCCAATCCAAAGGCAGGTGAAAAACTGCTAACAGAAAAAAGAAAAAAAGATGACTAAGTCATATGGCTTGAATTTCCTCATCTGAAATGGTGATAATAATAGTACTTATCCTTTAGGTTCGTTACTGAGGAATAAACTATAGATAAGGAAAACACTTAAAGGTTTTAAAAGTAAAGACATTTAGAAAAATTGTGCCTGGCACACAGAAAGTGTTAAACAAATGCCAGCTATTATAATTACATGGCTAACAGCAGGATATACTATATAATACCTGCGACTATTTTCTTTAAACTCCATTGTTGTTGCTGTTGTTAGGCATTGTGAAATTGATTCTGATTCACAGCAACTCCATGTGACAGAGTAAAAATGCCCCATAGGGTTTTCTAGGCTGCTGTCTTTATGGGAGTGGATCACCAGAGCCACCGCGTAGGTTCAAACCGCCAACTTTTCAGTTATCAGCGGAGCACTTAACTTTTGTGCCACCAGGGCTCCTAAACTCCATTAGTATTAGTATTTTATAAAGCCTTATACATTACCTTTTCATCTGTCTTGTTTCTTGGAAACTGTTGACATGTGATATTTGATTTTGTCTTTTCTGTATTTCTCTGACTATACTGTTTATATCCCTCTTTCATTTCAGTTTTGTATTGCTGATATTTTAGTTTATATTTGCCTGTTGGTGCTGGTAGATTTTCAAGTATTATGTTCTGCTCCTGGGGGCAGGGGGGAAATATATATATATAAAACCATATTTTATGCAGCTAACACACGCCTTCTACGTTTGTTTGCCAGCTGCACCCTCCTGCAGCGACGAATTTTTGTAAGGACATATGCTAACTGTTTTTTCCATGTTGATGTAAAATATATATATATATATATATATATATATATATATATTCTATCCACCAGAAAAAAATCATTATTAACAGGTTTATTATTTACCTTAGCATTTATACCTAAGAAACAGGCTATTAAATCTGTGTTCTAAACAGAAGTGGTATTTAAAACATCAAGCTGGAACAGCACCACTAACTAATCAGAGCAGATAAACATCTCAGAATGGACACTGGCTTTAAACACCAGTAAGGCTGTCCCTTGTTTACCAGCTGAAGATCAGTCCGAGTTCTAAAATAAACTGAGAGGAGAAAACAACTTTGCTTCCTTCTTAGGGGTTTTAGTAGGCTTTATTATTATTATTTGCTATCCTAGAAGAACTTCACTGTCAATCATCTCTTTCAGAATAGTCACTGGAATTGGAGATCACTAATACTGAGAGGACTGGGTGCATTTCTAGAATACTGAGATACTCTGCCTTCAAGTATTACTGGTTCCCTGCCACATTTCCGTAAGAGTGAGAGATAATACAGCTAGTTGATAAGAGAAACCTATTAGGAATACTACGGAAATATAAGAACATACATACATACTGGTGCATAGAGGAACAGACACTCCAAAAAGAGCATAGCAAAGCCATTCCAACCCTGGAAAAGTATTAAGAATGTCCTAGAAGTCTAACCCTGGAGAGGATGAGGCAAAGCTTCAGGGTGAAAACTGTAGCAAGATACAGGCAAGGGTACTACTCATGCAAATTTATCCAAAATGAGACTAAGGAAAATATACACAGAGCCAGCTACAGGAAAAAGCAAAGACAAAGAAGTAAACCATATGCAATGAATACTGGTCAGAAACTTGTATCCATAACATGAAATTAAACACTAGATTTTGTTTGGAGTATAAACATACCCCAAGGAGATACCATGGGATAAGCATAATTATTTACCTCATAAATACATGAGGTTGCCATGAGTTGGAATTGACTCTACGGCAATTGTTTCTTTTTTAAATCCTAGTAGCCCTAAAGTATGAATCAATTTCCAAGAGTCCAGTCTCACATTATTAAACTAGCAAAATATGATCTAATATTCTGCAATATTTTTTAAATTACCGGATTCCATTCTAGGATATGCTTGTTCTTGATCAATTTTATAAGAAATTTTTAAAATACCTTTCTTACAGCGTTTACCTCCTGTGAAAAAAAAAATGTAAAACAAAGTAAAATTATTTCATCCCCATTATAATTTGGGATTTTGATATGTAAAATGTTTAAACTGGACAAAACAGAGACTGAATATAATGAAATTTCTGGATTAAATATAGTTCTAATAACACATACCATAATTCTGAAAGTTGGTAATAAGCAATAAATACTAACCAGTTCATTTAGATGATGCTGAGTATAAGATATTTGACGTGGTGTTACCCAACCAAGAACAGAAGATGAATTTGGTGGGTTAAAATGAATATGTGCTGTACTAAATGGAATATATGAAAAACCATCCTAGAAATAAAATTAAATGGTACTTATTATGTTCTATATATAATATTATGTTCAAATCTTTATTATATTAAATATCAAGCAAAATTTACCTCATCATCAGAGTCAACAAGGCTTCCCAAATCAAGTCGTGGGACCCTGAAAGAAATAATCTATGCACCCCATAACTTTTAAAAATTAGATTTTAATCATTACAAATCATACACTACATCTTATATAAAAAGGTACACTGAAGCTGGTGCTGTACTAAAGTTGACTCATACCAGCTCGTGAGAGTCTTTTGTTAAATGTTCAGTATTTTTCCAACTGGTTGTTTGAACACAGCCATTATTGGAAATTAAATTATAAACTTATAATTAAATAAATTATTTAAAAAACAAAGATAATAAATACTCGAAACTCATCACGTCCCAATAATTTTACTGTGTTTCACTATTATGTGTGATCTAGACATTATTTATATCTATTATATCTGTATAATTTTGTAAATACAAAAATGCATTATCTTTTTCCAACTATGTTCAGTGATGTCACATAGATAGGTTTAAATCAGCCAGGATGGGAGTATTTACACAGCAATTAGCAAACGTTATGAATCAGAAATTATTTTGCTGATTGCTGAGACTTAAAACGTGTTGGAGAAAATGTTAAACAACACAGATTAAACTTAAAAGGGCGTCATGTCCATAGCTGTTATATTGTGAATAGCACCAAAAAAAAAAACCTTGAAGAAATATTGTTCTGGTATTCAAAACTATTATTCAATTCAGCAAAGAAGTAACATGTCACTCTAAAGTAAATGAAAGCATCAACTAATATTCATGTTGGAACTATACTGCTTCATCGATTGCAATCACAGGTTTGCAACAGAGGCAAGAATTCAGCAAATATCAAAGCATTCTGTGAGAATCAATTGGCAATGAGATTTAGAATAATTTACATATTTTATTAGTATGTGTTAATTGCTAATTGTTTATATCAGTAAAATTTATAATAAAATTGTAAATCAACTTAAGTTTATTCATAATCAACAAGTAAAATTTATAACCTTGTAATAAACTTCCAGAAAACCAGTTGTTAAACATTTACCAGCACACCATCCTCTGTAGCCATTGTTACATACTCAATATCTTCTATCTAGCACTTGCATCTAGCTTAATTTTTTGTTTAGATGAGCATCTAATAGCTATGTAATAGGTAACTATTACATAGACCCACATGAAATTGATATCTGCCCATTTTTAATCTACATATATGTCAATTTCATGTAGTTCAATCAATAAATTACTGAGGTGTTCATTTCTATTTTCTAAGAAGTCCTATAGTCTAGAAATTATTTTAAAAGAATATAAAAATCTTATAATTCCAAATTTTAAAAGACAAAAGCAATGCAAAATATAAACATAAATTAATGTATCCTAGTTCAAAAATAAGATCATTTTATAAGATTGATAAAATTATCATATTCTTCAATATAAAATTAAGGCACCGATATATTTACCATTAAATTCATTTGTATTATCCCAATTATAAAATGCAGAATTTTGCATATCTCTTTAATAAACGTATTTAGCTAAATTTTCTAAATTAAGCAACATTTTAACTTTTTCGGTAAAATGCAAAAGTAATATTAAAGAAAATGAAAAAACAAAAGGTGAGATGAGACGCTTTGGAAGGCAGTGAGTTTGCGTTAACAGTGGTGAAATAATGTGGAAAAGGAGATTGAGAAAGCTGGCACATAGTGAAGAACATAACCAATGTCTTCTGAATTGTACCTGTAGAAATTGTTGACAAGGTTGTGTATTTTTTTACCGAAAGTAGAAAAAGAAGTATTATTCATATTCCTACCATTCTATTACAAGAGTTATTTTAATTTTGGCATAGTAATTTTCAGGCCTCTATATGCATGTATATTTTTCTGTGGCTCACAGTCATAGCTACATACACAATTTTGCTTTCTTTCTTTTTTTTAACTTGTCAGTGTATCATAAATATTTGCCCATAAAACAGTTCAAATGTGAAGAAATGTGACTTACACAGGTGGGCATGGATTCTGGCCTGCCCATGATTCAGAAGTCCATCCTTGCTTTAATTGAAAAAAAAAGGAGAGAGAGGGAAAAAAAAAAAAAAAAAACAGTATACATAGACCCTTTATTTGTACTTTAAAAGATAAGCAATGAGGCAATACAATAAAGGTAATAATAATTGTCAGTAAACTTCATTTTTTAAGCTTCTCCTTACTGTGCTGGAGATAGAATAATAAGCAAAACAGATAACCCCTACCCTCACAGCATTCTGTCTGCTGGGGAAGACAATAACTGTAATGAACAGTCATGTGAAAAATAAGTACTATGGTAGAGCAACTGCACATAGCATGTATGCCCAACCTAGTCCAAGGAGTTCGGGAAGCTTTTGCTAAAGAAGCAACCTTTAAACCGAGATCTGGAGGATAAGTAGGCGTTAGCCAGATGAAGAGAAGAGGGAGAAAATTGCTTCAGGCATGAGGAATTACTTGTGCTGTACAGGCCCACAGGCAAGAGTTAGTCATTGGAAAGGGGTTATATCCAAAGTGTGAGGAGGTAGTGGCAGACTGTTACATTATAATACAAAGAGCTTAATGTATACATTATAACATAAGGAGCTTGGACATTGTCCCAAAAGTTATGGGAAGAGACTGAAGGGTTTTAAGAAAAGAAGAGACACCTATACATATGTAAGTGTTCAATCTCAGTAGCAAAAACATTGCACAAAAGCATGAAAATTATAGTGAGCTTAGACCATGGAAAAAGAAATATGTATGAGTCTTAGGGAAAGTTCAAGTTAATAAGAGCAAGAAATAATTCATCCATCAGCACTTACACCTTACTTCTGAGATGTTATCTAATGTATCATTTTTTGTGATTTGGATAATAAACATAGAAATTACATCCAACATTGAGTTTTATCACTGACCATAAAAATAAGAGAATACAAATTCAACTTGATATCAACTTTAATAGATTATCTTAAATGCTATCCTAATAAATAGTTCAAATGTAGAAATGGTAAAAGTCACAAAATGATCATTTCAATGGAGAAAAAAAAACATATATATAACATAGCCTAAAATAGCAGCACACTTTCATCACACATCAAAGATTTTCTTAATTGTATTTGGGAAACATCATGTCATCATCTAACTTTATTAAGAAAACCTAAATAGCTGTAGTTGTTACAGTCGCTATTATTGTCATCCCCCAGAAAGTATTTTAATATACCTATACACAGTCTTCCAAAGTCAAAAGCATAACTTTCAGAATAGCAATTAACTTTCTTGTCTAGTTCCAACAAAACTGCGCTAGTCAATCCAGAATAAAGATAATTTATTGCTTTTAAGTACCTAGACCAGGAGTCAGCAATCTATGGCCCGCAGTTCTGTTTTAGTAAATGAAGTTTTATTGAAACACAGGCACACTCATCTGTTTACAATTTGTCCATGGTTGTGTTCACAATACAACAGCAGAGTTGAGTAGTTGCAATAGAGATTACATAGCCCATGGAACCAAAAATATTTACTACCTGGCCTTTTATAGAAAACTTTGAACATTTTTGCATCCTAATCTTTTTTTCATCTTTTATTATAAGCTAGTTAGAACCGGAGTTCAAAATCCTGGCTCTGCTACTTAGATATGTGACTTTTGGCAAGTCACTTAATCTCTAAGTGCCTCAATTCATGCATGTCTAAAGGCAGTCTAGTAATAATACCTACCTCAAAAGTCTGTTGTAAGAATTAAGTGATATAAGTTATTAAAACATTTACCACGGTCCCTAACAAGCAATAGGCATTCAGTATTTGGAGTACTAAGAATAGCCAGAAGACACACATCACTTACATATATTACTAAATTAAATTTGATACTTACCCAATTCTGTTGTGGATACTTGGGCAAAGTAGCTTGAAATTTGTACTTAATCAATGAGATACACAACAGTGATATAATGATGGTTGAGACGTGATGAAATCCTAATAATAAAAGCCTAGATTCTCATTCTACCTAGATCACACGGTGTAATATTAATCCTCCAAATATTTTAATTTTGGTTTAAATATAAGAATAGCAAGTTGGCTGATGTATGTTTCATTTGTTGTTGTTTTTAGTTGCCAACAGGTCAGATCCAACTCATGGCAATTTTACATAATAACAGAACAAAACTGTTGCCCAGTCCTGCCAACTTCATGACCTTTGATATGTTTGTGCCCATTGTAGGTTTCATACTCTTGTATTTTTAAGCATGAAATCATCTCTACTCCAGTTGTCTTCTCCACCTTCTTTGCCAATCAAAATCCTGATCATTCTTCCAATAAATAGACGTAATTCCTCATTAAAACCTTCTCTAATCCCCAGATTTAACCATTCCCTCTTCTTTGAATCTCCATATTGTGTACATATTTCAATAGTTGAACACACTCGGTTGAAATGATAGATCTTACGTACAAGACTAGAAGCTACTTGAGAGGAGAGTCTTCATTTCATTCATTGTTGAGTCCTTAGCACCTAGCATTGTGCTAAGTGCATTATAGGTAACAAATAAATAGGTACAAAAGAATCTAGTCATTGAGATTTCATTTTTAAATTATCAAACAGTACTTTTAAAGTGAATATAAACTATGGTATGTGTACTAACTGGTGAATTATTTTGTAGGATTTTTAATAATACAGAAAATGCTTATGTTTTACATTAACATGAAAAAAAGCAAGATACAAAGTTATATATGCAGCATATAATGCTGTACCAGTTATGCATAAATCCACCAAAATGTTAGTAGGGTTTATCCTGTTGTTGTTTTTAGATGCCGTCTAGTCGGTTTCAACTCATTAGTGACCCTATGTACAAGAGAACCAAACACTGGCCAGTCCTGCACCATCCTCACGATCTTTGCTATGTTTCAGTCCATTGTTGCAGCCACTGTGTCAATCCATCTCGTTGAGGGCCTTCTTCTATTTCGCTGACCCTTTACTTTACCAAGCACAATGTCCTTCTCCAAGGCCCGGTCCCCTTCCTGATATCACACCCAAAGTACGTGAGATGAAGTCTCACCACCCTCGCTTCTAAGGCACTTTCTGGCTGTACTTCTTCCAAGACAGATTCATTTGCTCTCCTGGCAGTTCATAGTATATTCAATATTCTTCGCCAACACCATAATTCAAAGGCATCAATTCTTTGATCTTCCTCATTCATCGTCCAGCTTCGGCATGCATATGAGGCCATTGAAAATACCGTGGCTTGGGTCAGGTGCACCTTAGTCCTTAAAATGACATCTTTGCTTTTTAACACTTTAAAGAGGTCTCTTGCAGCAGATTTGCCCAATGCAATGTGTCATTTATTTCTTGACTGCTGCTTCCATGGATGTTAACTGTGGATCCAAGTAAAATGAAATCCTTGACAACTTCAATCTTTTCTCTGTTTATCATGATGTTGCGTCTTGGTCCCGTTGTGAAGATTTTTGTTCTTTGTTGAAATGTATTCTGTACTGAAGGCTGTAGTCTTTGATCTTCATCAGTAAGGTTTATCCTAGTGGTGGAGATATTGATGTTTTCTTCTCATTCCTAATATTTTTCTTTTTCTATAATTTCTGCAGACATGTTATTTTAAAAATAATAACAATAAAATAAAAACAAGCTTAATTTTTAAAAATAGAACCAACTCAGTCTTTAAGTAATGATTATCTTCAATTCTGGTAGTTCATTTCTTAAAACCTAGGGACTATAGGTCCTAAATATGTGAGTAAGTAGTCATAAAAAAAAAAAATGAGGGAAGGATACAGAAGACTATTTAATGAGTCATCTTGTAAGAGGAAAATTATTTCGCATACATACTTTTAGTGGCTTCTTTCTTCCAGACAATGGCTGAATTTGGCTCCTAAGAGAAGCAGCAACTCCCTTAATCTCTAAATCCATTCAAGTTCATGTATTTACCGTGCGATATACTTTGAAAAAGGTAAAAATAAAAGTAAAATGATAATTTGTACTATAATTTTAAATAAGCCATATAATTATATAATAATCCTACATGGAAGGAAATCAGGTAGTTAATCACTTTTACTTCTTTCCCTAAAATCAATTTTATGGTGCTATTACATTATGTAATGGAGCCTTGGTGTCACAGTGGGTAAGCACTAGGCTGCTAACCAAAAGGTTGGTGGGTCAACCCCACCAGCTGCTCCACAGAAAAAAGATGTGGCAGTTGGCTTCCAAAAAGGTTACAGCATTGGAAACCCTATGGGGCAGTTCTACTCTGTCCTACAAGATAGCTATGAGTCGGAATCTACTCGATGGCAATGGCATTACATTATGTCCTATGGTAGGCTCAATAATGGCCCCCAAAGATACTCACATCCTAATCCCCAGAACCTGTGAATATGTTACCTTACATGGTAAAAAGGACTATGCAGGGGTGATTAAATTAAGGATCTTGAGATGGGAAGATTATTGATTATCTGGTGGGCCAATGTAATCACTAGGATCCTTACAAGAAGGAGGCAAGAGGATCAGAATGAAAGAGAGAAGACCTACGGACGGAAGCAGAGGTCAGATAGGAAAGAAGACTCTAGGCAGCTGGCTTTGAAGACGGAGGAAGAGCATGCATAACCTCTAGAAAGCTGAAAGAGGCAAGGAAATAAATTCTCCCCCTGGAGCCTCCAGAAAAGCCAGCCTTAGTCTGAGCCCTGGAAGTCTCATTTTGGGACTTCTGACTTCCAAATTAAGTTCCTACTGTTTTCAGGAGTCCCTGGGTGGCACAAACAGTTAGGTGTTTGGCTGTTAACTAAAAGCTTTGCGGTTCGAGTCTACAGCAAAAGAATAAGTTTATGTTGTTTTAAGCCATTATATTTGTAGGAATTTGTTACATTGTTGTTGTTAGATGCTGTTGAGTCGACTCCGACTCATAGCAACCCTACGTACAACAGAATGATACGTTGTCCGGTCCTGCATCATTGCAGCAATATAAAACTAATGGGCGTTTCTCTTCTTTACCACAATGAAATATATGTATTTACTTTACTCTTTCCCCAAACCTTTATGAGTTTTGGTTTTGCCAGAGGAGGTTGATGAAAATACTTTTTACCGAACAGTATTCTTTATCTAACACAGAGAATAAAATGAAGTAAATGGTTCAATTAATAATTATGTGGTGATAGGTCATAATAAACTTACAAATATGTATTAAAAATCAAACAAATTTATCAAAATTTTGTATATTTTATTTTACACTTCAACCTTATATTGAATTTTTTAAAGATTCATTCATATTTTGTTTTTCTATTATTAGAATTGTTTTTAATAGCAAAACAATTTTGGGAAAATTCTGCTGTTGTTTTAAAGAAAAGGTAGTATGGCATAGTGCAGGCTCTGAGTCAGACACTTCAAAATGCTGATTCATCCCAAAATTTGAGCTTGGGTAAGAACTGAATCACTTTGTGCCCATGTTTCTAATGTGTAAAATGAATTTCATATTAGCATTTTTCTCATCATTTGGTATACGGTAACATTCAATATATGATACCAACAATGAACCAACCAGTTGCCATGGTGTTGATTCCAACTCATGGCAACCTCATGTGTTTCAGAGTAGAACTACACTCCACAGGGCTTTCAACGGCTGGGACCTTTCAGAAGTTGATCATCATGGCTTTCTTCCAAGGTGCCTCTAAGTAGGCTCGAACTGCAAACTTTCCAGTTAGGAGCCAAGCACTTAACCATTTGCACCACTCAGGCACTTCTGAAAATAGTAGGAACTTAATATTTGTTGGATAAATGAATTCAGACAATTTAGAACTATGTAGTACACAAATGGTTCACCCAGATATTGTAGGAGTGCTCAAAGGACAATTCCCTCATGTATGAAACACTGTGGGATCTGTGAAGCTACAGTAGTCTAGCTACCAATATCCTATTTCAGGGAATCTTAAAATTTGGACAGGATCTCAGAGATCAAACAGCCCAACCTTCTGATTTTCAAAACAAGGAAACTGAGACCTGGAAAAATTAATTTTACTTTGCTGAATTATTTAACAGTTATTGCAGAGCTTGAATTAACACACAGGTTTCAGACCTCCTTCCAGGATTACAATTCTGCTGGTGCAGGTAACTGAAGGAGGAAAGGGAGAATTAGCTGCAGGGACTAAAAAACAAAAGAAACCTAAAGCTGGTGACACAAGAATCAACATTCCAAACAGATGGCCTGGGAACCAATCTCTGGCATGCATGCCAAGGGTTGTCCTTGTCCTAAAGCAATGATTATCCAGTTTGGGTATGCTGGGGAGAGGGGAAATGCACTTCTGAATGTCACCTGTCCCCACCCAAACTGCTGTAAGTCATGAGATGTTACTGTTAGCATGTACTAAATATTACTGATAGTTCCAAATCTTTCCATATTATCTTTAATGCTACCAAAAAAAAAAAAAAAAAAGTTTGAACTCACCCTACTGCCCTCATTTTTGAAGGGTAATTACTTCCAATTCCACTTACCATCACTTCTCTCTTGATGAGTGAAATAAGTGGCTATTAGGTTGATTATGGAAACCCTGGTGGCATAGTGGTTAAGAGCAACATCTGCTAACCAAAAGGTCGTTAGTTCAAATCCACCAGGCGCTTCTTGGAAACTCTATGGGGCAGTTCTACTCTGTCTTATAGGATCGCTATGAGTTGGAATCAACTGGACAGCAATGGGTTTGGTTTGTTTTTTTTAGATGTTGATTAGGCCAAATCAGAAGTTAATGGAAAGTGAATAAGACCTCAAAATTGCCAAATGGAGCCCGTAAACAAGGGGAGAGGAAAGAAATGTGTAAATACAATTTGAGACATAAACTGCGTGAGGACAGGGACTACGTCTACCTTGGAGCCCAGTCTGACTGGACCCTGGGGTCATTTCTAATTTCAAAAAAAAAAGAGAGAGAGAATAATCTTTCTTGCTCCCAGATCACTAACCCCAAAAGGTGGGATTATGTTTCAGGGCACCTGCAATATACCAGACTGAGTCCGGGGTGGGGCACAGGGGCAGTCAACCTGACTTGACTCAACAAGCTAGGTTAAGAACAGGTCCAGAATGCGAGGGCTGAAAATGGTAATAAACCAGGACGATTCCACCAAACTGTCTTCAGATAGGCGGGTGACCTGAAAGGATAATCTGCTTTGTCACTGTTTGGGTATTCAGCACCAGGGATGGAAAGGGTAATTCCCTGCGAAGGTTCAAGCCAGCCCAGGCCCGCGTCAGTCCGTTGCCTAGCAACAAGCACCTCCACGCTAGAGCCTCCATTTGCCTTTTACGACTTCTAGAGTTAAAAAAAAGTCATCGGCCCAAGTCCTTCTATCCTCCCAAAAAGCTGTGTCCCTCTCTCCGCAGAGGAAGCCCCAGGCCGTGCCTCTCTCGAAGAGGTACTCACAAGAAAACAGCGAAGAAATCCTCCTGCAGCGGCTGCCGAGCCTCAGCGGAGACCGCTTCTCGATGCCTCGAAAACTATGGCAGGGAGCTGGAGCGGACTCACTCACCCGCACTTCTCCAGGGGAGGGAGAAAGCCAAAGCCCGGCCCGGAGTCAGGGCGGTTGTAGTGAATTCTTTCTTTCGTTGAGTTCTATTTAACACATTTTATAAAAGTATCTACTGTGTGCCCAGCACCAAGGTTGGTGTTTTGATGTTACATACAGCATATGCTGTAATATCTTCTCTGAAGGAGCTTGCAATTACTTAAAAAGACAAGACTGCAATATAGTGTTATACAATACATAATGTAAAATACATATGTGTATGTTTACATGTAAATAATTACATATGTATTGCATATACTGTATATACCAACCAAAAAAACCAAACCCATTGCCATCGAGTCCGACTCAGAGACCCTAAAGGAGAGAGAACTGCCCCACAGGGTTTCCAAGGAGCGACTATGGATGCGAACTAACGACTTTTTTGGTTAGTAGTCATAGCACGCCATAGCTCTTAACCACTGCACGGCAAGGGCTCCATACTGTTAATATACGTATGTTTATATACACATGTCATTGTTCGGTGACGCCAAGTTAATTCCAGCTCACAGTGACCCCATATGACAGAGTAGAACTGCCCCATAAGGGTTTCCTTGGCTGTAATAGGTAGGAAGCAGATCTCCAGGTCTCTCTCCCGCTGAGTTGTTGAGTGGGTTCAAACCGCCAACCTTTTGGTTAGCAGCTGAACTTAAACATTTTGCCACCAGGGCTCTGATATAATAGAAAGGGCAGAGACTTAAGAATCAGGAAAGCTCCAATTTATTCTTTGCTCTACCACAATTTTATATTTTTGTTCTGCACACAATATCTTTGGGCTTTAACTCACCTATAAAAGGAAAAATCTGGTTTCAGTTATTTCTAAGGTTTCATTCCACTCTAATATGCTATGCTGGATGAGTCGATTTCAATTCATAGCAACCCATATGACTGTGTAAAACTGCCCCATAGAGTTTTCTTGGCTGTAATCTTTAGGGAAGCAGATCGCCAGGTCTTTCTCCCATAACTCTGCTAAATTACACAGCCAAGTGTCAGACACCCAAATTAGAACTAAGATCTTCTGAAGCCTAATCCAGTTTTCTTCCCTTAAGATCATGTTGTTTTTCTCATCTGCAGTCTTACCAAATTTATCTTCTCTCAAACATACATGTATCTAAGTTTGCAGGTTGGAGACAGTTTTGGACTAAAAATACAAATATATTTTTAAAGCATAAAAATGATGAAATCAACATGTATAATGTAATTACTCCCTCTATTTCATCCTTACACTCTGCAAAATTATTCTACTCATTACCACCCCCCTGCCACGGGGGCAGGGGAAAAAGCAATATTAACTTGAAAAGAAGTAAAAATGAAGAAGCAAAAACTAAACCTCAACTTTTAAAAAGCTACCAATGACAACCACATCTTGACCAAGGCAAAGGAAGACACTGAGGGGAATGTACGAAAAAATAAAGGTAACCACAGTAAATAACATAACATATACAATCCTACAACAACAGTAAAAACAATAATTTACAGGCAGATACCTAAGTAGATATGTATGCTGAATAGGGAAAGGAGGGCATATAGCAGTATACCTCGTAACATAGGTTAGACTGTGGAAATTTTTACACATATATTTGTATGTGCAGCATGTATATTCATACATACAATAGAGCACAAAGGGGGCACAGTCACAGACGCTTCCTACACACAACCAAACACCTCGAGGGACTAAGTTACTGGGACTGAGGGCTGGGGACCATGGTGTGGGGGACATCTAAGTTGATTGGCATAACAGAGTTCATAAAGAAAATGTTCTACGTCCTACTTTAGTGAGTAGCATCTTGGGTCTTAAAAGCTTGTGAGCAGCTGTCTAAGATACATTCATTGGTCTCATCCCATCCGGAATAAAGGAGAATGAAGAAAACCAAAGACACAAGAAAAATAGTAGTCCAAAGCACTAATGGACCACATGAACCATAGCCTCCACCAGCCTGAGCCCAAAAAGAATGAGATGGTGCCTGACTACTATCACAGACCTATCTGACTGAGATCACAATAGAGGGTCCCAGAGAGAGTGAGAGAAAAATGTAGAACAAAATTCAAATTCACAAAAAAGACCAGACTTACTGGTCTGACAGAGACTAGAGAACCTCCAAGACTATGGCCCCTAGACACACTTCTCAGAACTGAAGCCACTCCCAAAGTCCACCTTTCAGCCAAATATTAGACAGGCCTATAAAACAAACAGTTTAACACCTGCAAGGAAAGTGCTCCTTAGATCAACCAAGTACATGAGACCAAATGGGCAACACCTTCCCAAAAGCAAAGATGGCAAGGCAGGAAGGGGCAGAAAACCTAGAAAATTGGAAATGGGGAACCCAGGGTAGGAAAGAGGAGAGTGCTGACACATTGTGGGGATTGCAACCAATATCACAAAACAATTTGTGTATAAATGTTTTAATGAGAAACTAATTTGCTCTGCAAACTAATTTGCTCTAAAGCACAATAAAATGTTCTTAAAAAAAGTTACCAATGACCTTAAAAAGCTCTAGCGAACAATTAACCTTGACTACTCCACAAAACTACATTCAAGAAATTAACGTAAGCAAACACCCTTGTCTATTCCTGGCACTTAGGCATAGTACACCTAAATTGTTCAATATTTCTGAATATATCTGTCTAAGTTATTAGGAACATCGAAAAAACACATTTATACAATAAAGAACATTTTGTTAAAACATCTGTTATAAGAGCTACAATCTTGGATTATGTGTTGACTATATAAATTGTACTGTTTTGCCCAATTTCAAAACAATTCATTACTCTATGAATGTTCCGTTATTGTTACAGCCAGTTAATTTCTCTACACACAAAATGAAACTAAATTAGCCATATGTTAACCTTTATTATTTTGCTGATCCATGTTAGTTTGCATCTGAAGGTCAACCTTTACTTTGAATTTTCATTTATTTGTTCTTTTAGTCATTCACTGTCATGGTTTGAATTATGTCCCCCCCAAAATATGTATATCAATTTGGCTGGTTCATGATTCCCAGAATTGTGTGGTTGGCCTCCATTCTGTGATTGTAATTTTATGTTAAAGAGGATTAGGGTGGGATTGCAACACCACCCCTACCCAGGTCACATCCCTGATCCAATGTAAAGGGAGTTTCCCTAGGGTGTGGCCTGAACCACCTTTTAACTTACAAGAGATAAAAGGAAAGGGAAGCAAGCAAAGAGTGGGGGGACCTCATACTACCAAGAAAGAAGCAATGGGAGCAGAGTGCGTCCTTTGGACCTGGGGTCCCTGCGAAGAGAAGCTCATAGTCCGGGAGAACATTGGTAAGAAGGCCAACAGAGAGAGGAAGACTTCCCCTGGAGCTGACACCCTGAATTTGGACTTTTAGCCTACTTTACTGTGAAGAAATAAATTTCTCTTTGTTAAAGCCACCCACTTGTGGTATTTCTGTTAGAGCAGCACTAGATGACTAAGACATTCATGTATTTGACAAATATCCATTGAACACCTATTCTGTGCCAGTATATCCAATATTAGTTAAGTATATAAACCTATCCAGTATTGCATTTTAAATTATTGAGTCAAAAATATTTATTGAGCCCCAACTATATAAATAAAATATAGTTTCTGCTCTCAAGAATCTTATAATTGTATACCGTATTACTATAAAATGAAAGAATACTCATTACTTCAATCTTTCACTCAACAAATATTTACTGAGGGCCTACAGGTTCAGTACCTATTCTAGGTCCTAGAGATACAGTAGTGAGAAAAACAAAGGTGCTGTTTTGGTGAAGGCTACAATCTAATAGAGGTGATAGACATTAAAGGAATTAATAATGTCAGGTAGTGAAAATATAACTGGTTAAAGGCATAGACACTGAAAGCTGTGGAATGTAGAGTGATCAGGAAAGGTTTCACTGAGGGAAACTCCGTGAAAAGCATTGCAACCAAGAGAACAGTAAGTGCAAAGGGTCCGAGGAGAGAGCATCCTTGGCTGGTGGCTGTGACTGGAGTGGAGTGAGGCAGGGAAGAATGGTAGGGAAAGGGTCAGACAAGTAACCACAGGTCAGATTCTATAGTGTCTGTGGGCAGTAGCCTGGTGGTTAAAGCACTTGGCTGCTAACCAAAAGGTTGGTGGTTCAAACCCACCAACCCCTCCAAGGTAGAAAGATATGGCAGTGTGCTTCCATAAAGATTTATGGCCTTGGAAACCCTATGGGGCAATTCTACTCTGTCCTGTAGAGTCATTATAAGTCAGAATTGACTATGACAGTGGGTGTGGTTTTGTTTTTTTGGTGGCCAGTAGCTTGTCGTTACTAGCCACTGAATTAATTCTGACTCATGTCAACCTTATGTTTAACAGAACTAAATGTTTCCAGATCTTGTACCATCCTCAGAATCACTAGTATATTTGAGCCTAGGACTTCAGATTTTATATTGTGAGATCGAAAATCACTGGAGTGTTTTGAGGTGAGGGGAACTTATGTTTTAAAAAGAATAATCTGGCTGTCTGATAGAAAACAGATTGTAGTGATAAAAGAATAGATACAGAGAAACTGAGGAGGAGGATACTGCCTTAGCTCAAGTAAGAAAAGATGGTGGCTCTGACCAGGGTGTTAGCTCTACACAAAGTGGGAAGAAGTGTTTGTATTCGGGATATATTTTAACAGTAGAGCTAATAGGGGGAGTCATTGTTTAGGAAGGAGTAAAATGGGGAATTTGGCAAAAAGTATGAACGATGGTTGCACAACATGATTAATGTAATTGATATCACTAAACTGTATACCCAAAGAAAGTTTAATTGACAAGTGCTGTAGTATTATATGTACTTTTACAACTAACAAAAAAGATCATCCAAAAAAGAAAAGTAGAGCTAACAACATTTTTAGAGGAGTTATGTATGAGAGAAAGGGAAATATAGTACATTCATTCCTCACTTACCGACATTATTAGTTTCCAAAAACCAAGTCATTATGTGAAAATTGGCATTGTATGAAAATGGAGGATGACCACATCAGATCACAAAATGGAGAATGACTACGTCATTACATACAGGTCAGATTACATCATTACATAACTGCCAAAATACATCATTACATAACTGCCAAACCACTGAGACTCATGGCCCTGCCAAGTTGATAGATAACCTTAACCATCACAGCCAGCATTACTCTTGCCATGCACCTCAGCATTCATTACTGCCAGAAGTATGTTGTTAATGCACAAAATAGTCGAATAGTAGATTTTTTACTATTGTCATAAATGCTAAATGTCAGATGAGATAGTTGATAAGTGAGGAGTAGGTGTAATAAGTGCTTTTTGAGATTAATAGGGAAAGAGGAATAAAGTAATGAGAGATGCGTATGATATGTTTAATGACAGGAGATTCCTACTAACTGGATGACTTCATAAGAAGTAATATTTGATCAGAGTCTAAAGGATTTGTTTATTTTACTCATCAAATATTGAACTCCACTGTTGAGGTGCTGGGACTACAGTAGTAATAAAATAAAACAAAATACATCCCTACCTCATGGGGCTTATATTCTAGTGAGGGGAGAGACAACAACGACATAAGTAAATTATATCACAAAAAGTGAAAATAAGGGTTATGGGGAAATATAAAAGTAGAAACAGCAGTGGGAAATGATAAGTCTAGGTTGTGTAATATAAAATAGAATGGTCAGGAATCTCTCGGTGGTGAAAATGGTCAATGTGTTCGACTGCTACCAAAAGGTTGGAGATTCGAGTTCACTCAGAGGCACCTCGGAAGAAAGATTTGGTGATCTACTTCCAAAATACCAGCCATTGAAAATCCCCTGATACACACGGGTCGCCATGAGTCAGAATCAATTTAACGGCAATTGGTTATGTCTTCTCTGGATTTTGGCATCTAAATGCTCCAATTTTGTCTCTGTAGCCTTGCAAAGAAACCAAATCTCTGCTGGTTTCTCAGTTTCCCAACAACCAGCCTCTGCCTGGACAAAGTCCAGATTTTCAGCCCTTGACCTGAGCTCAGAATCATCAAATGGCCACAGGGAAAAAGCAGCTTCTTATCATCAGCTTACCTCTTTAACGATCCCCCCTCTGAAATCCCAACCCCTCTAGTATTCGTTGCCTTAGCAAATCTCTTGAATAGTGTTTTGTTTTATTTTATTTGGATTTTCTAGTTGTGCTTGATGTGAGCTTTGACCTGTGACAAGCTACTCCATCCTGGAGGTTTAAGCAGGTGTTGACATGGATCTCCAAGACAGCACTGAATGGGCTGCAGAGGCTACAACAAGCTGTAATACATGGTAGGAGTTGTTCCTCCAACTTGTTCTTTTTTCCAAATTATTTAGGAATTATTTGGCTGTTCTTGGCCTTTTGCTCTTGCAAATTAATGCTAAGAGAAGCTTACCAGTTTCACAGATGACCTTGTTGGAATTACACTGAATTTATAGATAAATTTGGAAGAATTAACATCTATTATAATTTTTAAATTATATTTTCTAATTGTTTTTTGCTGATTTATAGAAAGATAATGCTTTTTTAATATTAGTCTACTACCCGAGAATCTTACCTAACTCTCTTACCATTTCTAATAGTTGGTTGATTCTCTTGGTTTTTTTTTAATGACAATCATATTATCTGTGAAAAATGCAAGTTTGTTCTTTCTTCTAATCGTTATATCTGTTATTTACTTTTCTAATGGTAACAGCCTGTTTATCCTCCAGTGTAATGCTGAGCATAAGCTGTAATAGTGGACTGTCTTTAAAGACAACAATTCACCATTATATGCAATATTTGCTTTAGGCTTTTAATTGTTCCTCTTGCTAGGTTACGGAAGTTTTCTCTTTTCCTTATTTTTCTGAGAGTTTTTATTTTAAACGAATGTTTAATTTTACAAATTTCTTGTTCTGCAACTCTTGAAATGATCCCAATTTTTTTGCTTTAGTTGCATAGTGTTGTGAATTCACCAAGAGATTTCTAATGCAACACAGCCACATTGTAGAATATCAAGAAGTATCAAGAGCTAAGTGGTAAACCAGGAATTCAATATTAAATCATGTTTTCATTCCTGTGAAGATTCAACCTGGTCATAAGATTTCTACTACAGATGGATGAATTGTTGTTAGTACTTAACTTAAAATTTTTGCATTTAATTTTAGAATTGTGATTGGCTTATAACTTTTTGTAATTTCTCTTTATATGGCTTGGACTTCAAGGTTGTAATAAACCTCATAAATAAGGTGGTGGTTGGCAACATTACCTTTTAAAATAGTTTGGTTACAATTTGTATAACATTGGGATTATTTCTTTCTTGAACGTTTCAGAGAAGTTTTCTGTAAAACAATTTTGTTGTGCTCTGTGTGTGTGTTTGTAGATTTTTAATTACAATTTAATATCTTTAGTGGTTATGTGATATTCAGGTTTTGGAATAAATTAGCAAATTTTCTCTTTTAGGTTTTGTAATTTAATGGAATACTCTTATATTTTTATTCTGCTCTATCTGTAATTACCTTCCATTTGTTTGACTCTTACGTCTTTTGTGCTTTTTTTGTTTTTTCTTGATCAGTCATTATTGAAAACCATCTTTGAGCTTTGTTGACTATCTTTTTGAGAGACAAGAGGTACAGCATAATGTTTAAATGTATAAACTTTGTAGTTAGACAGCTTAATTTCTGAGGTGATTAAAAAGATTAAATACAATAAATCACATAAAGTGCTTTGGGCCCAAAACAAAGTTCTCAATAAATTGTATTATTACAATTAACTTTCTCATTATTTTCTACAATTTCACTAAGCTTATTTCTTTTATAGCACTGGTCAGTTTTTGAAATGATAAATTTTACTTATTCATTCAATTTTGAAATTGATAAATTTTCTCCCCTCACTTTCCTATAAGGAAAAGGACTTTATTTCTCTTGATAACCATTATATCCAAAGCCTACAATCATGCTCAGTACATTGTTGTCATTAGGTGCTGTTGAGTTGATTTCAACTCATAGTGACCCCATGTGACAGAGTAGAACTACCCCATAGAATTTTCTAGGCTGTGATCTCTATGGGTACAGATCACCAGGTCTTTCTCCCATAGAGACACAGTGTGGGTTCAACTTGCCAACCTTTTGGTTAGCAGCCAAGCACTAACTGTTGACACTCAAAATATGAATAAACAAATAGAAAAATACATAATTTTTTTTAACAAACCACAGGCTTATGTTAGAATGACAAACAGGAGAGAAAACTTTGATGGAGAAAAGAAGTGGAGCAAAATTTGGAGCAAGGGCCACTATATAAATGAATGAAATATTTAATGGACTATGCTAGGTTCCCAAATCTCAGTATGAGAGACTTCCATTCTTTCAGGGGCATGAAATGGGTGTTGTCGATTACCAAAAATAAAACTACCTGCTTTATAGTTTTATCTATTTTGGGATCTTGTACCTTCAACACAGGAGGAATTTCCAGAAATATTTACTGACACGACATTGTTGGCAAGGGGGCATCACATTTTTAAATACTGTGGGATTTGGGGCAGGAGGAGAAGCTTTCCTTCTCTTAAATTAAAAAGCCAAACTAAGTTGATTATCTTATTCAAAAAAGCAGAAAAACTAGTGAATGCTTTTAATTTTATAATATTTTCTTTTCTATTTTAGAACATCAGAGACATGATATACTTGAAAGTACCTATCAAAATACTTCAGTGTTAATTCAATTATTTCCTTCCTTTGAAAGTAAATTGACGTGTTAACTGTTCTGTTTTATTGATAGAATATCCAGATTGGAATCCAAAGGGGAAAACACCTCAGTGAATAGCATGTAATCTATTCTGCCTCGTTTTCATTCTTCTGAGAATATTTTTATAGGATTAATCATTTAATTGTCATTTTTATACAAAAGAAATTCCCAGATATGACTATAAGGAATAGTTTGTGGCCAAACATAACTTATCATTAGTTTAATTCTCGACTAAACCTTCCACTCTCGTCTGTTGCCTAAACTTAATGTTTTTTTTAAATTCAAAAGGCATTTTGTAGTGTGGAGGAAGGTTTAGCAATAGTCTTAAGGCTATTTTAAAACACTGCAATTACAGTATATATGTACCAAAAAGGAACCCTGGTGGTGCACTGGTTAAGCACTCAGCTGCTAACTAAAAGGTCAGTGGTTTGAATCTACCAGTGGCTCCACAGGAGAAAAGACCTGGCAATCTGCTCCTGTAAAGATTACATCCTAGGAAACACTATGGGGAAGTTCTAGTCTATCCTATAGGGTCAATATGAGTTAGCATCGACCCAATGGCACACAACAACATGTAACAAAAGCGTCTCATTCTCTAATTTTCTAATGAGAATAAATTGCCAATTTAGTTACAGTAAACTTAATAAACTAAAGATATTTCAGATATTAGATATTTTCCTGATGTGCCAGTGGTTTCTTTTAAGAATATCATCAACATCATTCAAATTAAAATGTGATTTAGGAAAGTTTCAGGTGGAATTTAAGATTATATTTTATGGTCATAGTCAGTGGTTGGGGAAATTAATAAGAATGGATGAAGCTCAAAAAGGGAAATCAATTAAATTTTAAACCTTTGAAAATAAATGTATCTCCTGAAAATTAAAATCATGCTCTTTTAGATGAATATTTAAATATGTTCCCTATATAAAATAACAGGATACAGATGGTATACCTTTAAAAAAAAACCATTGCCGTTGAGTCAATTCCGATTCACAGCAACCCTATAGGACAGAGTAGAACTACCCCATAGGCTTTCCAAGGAGTGGCTAGTGAATTTCAACTGCTGAGCTTTGGGTTTGTAGCCATAGCTCTTAACCACTGCACTACCAGGGCTCTGAAGACACACAGGATTATCTGTAGCGTAGGTAACAGCTTCTCTACAAATCAAAGAATGAGTAAACTCTGGCATTTCTTTTGTCTGAAGAAAAAAAAAAACACCAACAGATTCCTCAATTAATTCAGTTTTAAAAATCATTTATGCTGAATTGTTGACTCCTGTAAACTAAATTATCTGGATTTTTTTCTTCTCGACTAAGTCAACCACAAGGGTGTCAAGATCACTCAAATGGGGAAAAGAACAGTCTTTTCAACAAACGGTGCTGGGAGATCTGGATAGCCACATTCCAAAGAATGAAGTCAGACCCTTACCTGTATATACAAAACACAAAAATTAACTCAAAATGAATAAAGACCTAAATATGAAGAGTAAAATTATAAAATTCTTAGGAGAAAACATTAAGAGCAAACCTTCAGGATCTTGGATTTGACAGTGATTTTGTAAATATGACAACAAAAGCACAGGCAACAAAAGAAAAAATAAATTGGACTTCATTAAAATTAAAAACTTTCTCACATCAAATTATACACCAAGAAAGTGAAGAGACAACCCAAAGAATGGGAGAAAATATTTGCAAATTATATATCTGATAAGGGTTTAATATCCAGAACATATTAAGAACTATAACTCAATAACAAAAAGACAACCCAGTTAAAAAATGGGCAAAGGATTTGAATAGATATTTCTCCAGAGAAGATATACAAATGGCCAATAAGCACATGAAAAGATGCTCAACAACATTAGTCATTGGAGAAATGCAAATCTAAACCACAATGAGATACCACTTCACACCTACTAGAGTGGCAATAATCAGTAAAACAGAAAATAATGAGTTGGTAAGGATTTGAAGAAATTGGAACCTTCAACCATTGCTGGTTGGAATGTTAAATTGTGCAGCCACTGCGGAAAACAGTTTGGCAGTTCCTCAAAAAGTTACAGAATTACTATATGATTAAGAAATTCCACTCATAGGTATGTACCCAAAAGATTTGAAAAAAAGGACTCAGATAGTTTTACATCAGTGTTCATCACATCATTATTTGCAATAGTGAAAAGGCAGAAATCACCCAAGTGTCCATCAATAGATGAATGGATAAACAAAATATGGTATACTACAGTGGAATACTATTCCATAATTAAGGAATTCCATTTTTCAGCACTAACCACCTTCACCCCGCAATAGGCTCTGTTGCTGTCATTGTTGTGTGCCATGGAGTCAATTTAGACTCATGGTGACCCAATATGACAAAGTAGAACTGCCCCATAAGGTTTCCTAGGCTGTAAAAAGCCTGGTAGTGCAGTGGTTAAAGCGCTCAGCTGCTAACCACAGGGTTGGTAGTTCCAGCCCACCAACCGCTCCACGGAAAGATGTGGCAATCTGTTTCTGTAAAGATTACAGCCTCGGAAACCCTACGGGGCAGTTCTATTCTGTTCTGTAGGGTTGCTATGGAGCAGACCTTGGGTTTGAACCACTGACCTTTTAGTTAGCAGGAAAGTGTCTAACAAAAACCCACTGTCGTCAAGTCGGACTCATAGAGATCCCATAGGATGGAGTAGAACCGCTCCATAGGGTTTCCAAGGAGCGGCTGGTGGATTTGAACTGACGACCTTTTGGTTAGCAGCTGAGCTCTTAACCACTGTGTCACCATGGATCTGCAATAGGCTGTAGCCATACTTACATACCTCTCCTGGGGTGTATTACATGCTTTTCTCTGTTTCGAATGCTCTGTTCCACCTTTCTGCTTCACCTTCTTGATATCACATTCTCCAGAAAGGCTTCCCTGGTCATCCATAAGGAAGTTCGTTGCCCCATCCATGCTAAAATAACATTATGGCTTTGTATTTATCACATGGTATTAAAGATGCTTGTTTGTGAATTCTCTAAACTGTAAGCTTCTTGAAAGTGGGGTCTGTGTTGTGTCCACTGGTATTTCTCAAACACCTAACACACTGTCTGCAATAAATACTTAATAAAGGAATGAATGGAACCATCTTGTGTAGTTCTACTGCTTTTCAACTGAGTGCATTATAGGTACTTTTTAAGAACACATTTCTTTTTAGAGTTTTTTTTTTTTTTTTTTTTGGCAAGTTACAATGCTTTCTTTGTGGCAAAATTCTGCCCCAATGTCAACGATTTTGAATAACTGTTTAATGCTATAGAGCACAATGTCATATGTCAATGTGCAGTCCAGAATAAATATGTGCTTTGAATTTTGTGCCTAGAACTTAAATGCTTTAAAAGTTTTTCTTGAGCAACATGTTTACAGGTAAAGAGACCAGAACCAAAATCTGCTAGGACATTAGCCATTTTTGCCTGAAAGAAAGAAATGAAAACAAAAAATATGTTCTTTTCTACTACGAAAGCAATTTTTCAGAGGAGAATATGGATATTTTTATTCCAGGCTGTCTTGCATACTGCTGGTGAGAGAAGAAATAGAAATATTTTAACCTTCTGACAGTTAGATGATCCCCAGTCTAGCCCCCTAAAATCCTGAGCTTCTCACTCTTCCATTTATTTCATTGTTTTCCACAAAGGCTCATTAAAACAAAGAGAGAAAATATTAATGAAGTCGGTCTTAACGAGGATATTCTTTTGCCCATGTGGAAAACAAAGGGCACAACTTGCATCAATTTCCCAATTCAACAGATAAGGAGGAGGGAAAAAAATAATATAATAATCATAAGTATTGCAGAGCAATGATCATTTTCCCTTACACAATCACAAGGGTCCTACAACAAGTAAATTACTTATCAGTTAGCATTTATTCATAACTTATTAATGAACCATTTCACATCATGTGGTATCAGAAATCAAGGTTGGATAATATTTGGCTACGTTAATTTAGTGAAAAGCCTACATTCATTCAACTCAAGTCTCTCTGCAGGCTATTCACAGACACTCACTTAGAGATTTCTCCGGCCGGCATTTGAGGCTTCCGCCCAGCTATTTCCTGGGAGGCGGAGCCGTGCACTACTCTGTAGATTGGCAAGCCACCGGGGCGTACCGGCGCATGCGCACTGGCCAGTCCGCGGCCGGTGGACCATGGAGTCCACAGGACGCGCCAGCACGAAGTGGCGTTCCCAGTTGCTTTCCCTGCTGCCATGGGTGTTTTGAAGCTGTGGCTCTGTGAGCTCTGGGTACTGCTGCTGGGTTCCGGTTTGAGCGCAAGATTCTTGCCACTCGAAGAGGACGTAGACTTTATCAATGAGTACGTGAGCCTCCACAATGAGCTCCGGGGCGACGTCATTCCCCGAGGGTCTAACTTGCGCTTCATGGTGAGCCGGGAAGGCGGTTGCCGGAACCTCCAACAACCCTTGTCATTCCGCTCCCCTCAGCCTCGGAAAGTTTGGGACACTGCTCTGGGCTTAAGGATCGTGGAGAACCTCCCTTTTAGTTGGGTTAAAAAAAAATGCACATCAAATTTCTGAACTCGAGAAATAACCGCAGTCACTCTAATAAGCTAATTACCATGATTTTGCATAGGACCGGGACTGAGGCACTCACTTCCGGTGAAAAATTTAAGGGGATGCCAAAAAATTGATCAAGAAAATAATATTTTAATGCAATATTATAAAAATAAAAATCAATGTAAAAATATAAATGATGAGCAGAATATCAAAATTTTAAATGAAGACAGGATCCTTGGGCCTGGATTAGGTTGAGGGGAATGAGGCATTCAGTCTCAGGGTCTTGCAGGTACAGGGTCGAATCTTGTTTTTTAGTTAATATTTTGAATTTTTTCATCATGGATGTTTTTGCATTAATTTTGACTTAATATATTGTATTAAATATTATGTATCGTTATTACTGAGGTTTTTGGTGCTTCGCCACCCAAAATTTTGCTCCCGAGAGTGCACTTCAGGAACATCTCCCTAGCCTTGGCCTTGATTTTGCATTCCTTTACAGTATTGTTCTTGCTGCTTTGCCCATTTTCCCCACATATTTCTATTTAACATCTAATCAGCTGCTCCTTTGTCTTCGTGATTGTCATTAAAAAATGACTAAAATTAATACAGTAAATATTTATCCCCTTACAAAGCAATTATGATACTGTAAGAAATATCTCCCTAGGCATACTGTCTTTTCATTCTTTTGGATTCGTTCCTTAGGAAAAATTCCAGAAATGGGATAATTAAATTAAGAGATACGATTTTTTAAAACAATAATTCGATACGTAACAATTACTTTTCTAAAGGGTTGTGCCAAATTAAGCAAATACCAGCAATGTGTAAGTATTCTCTTTTCACCACACCTCGCTGGCTTGAGAATTTTCAATCCTTTGCTAAGTTAATAAATTATAAAATAGTACTTTGTTTTAATGTTAATTTTTTAAATGTTATTTTAATTGGATATTTTCTGTATTTGTATTATTTAGTTCTTGTTCATTTTCTTTGCCTTTGTTTCTTGTCAACATTTTCTCTTGTTTATATAAATTAATGTCTTAGGGAAATGTAGTACATTTAGTCCTATTTGCTGAAAGTACATTTTTCTTTTTGAAGTTCATTTTTTACCTTTGAATTCAATTATAGAATATGGGGATATTTGAGAGCTTTACCTATATATTTTCTACCCTTTGTGATTTGTTCTGTTTCTTCCAAGTTTGAAGATTAACCTTCATCCCATAAATTAATAAACATGATTCTTTTTAATAACATTTGATAGGTTTCATGTTTATAATCTCTAAAAATTATATAACATTTCAAACACATAGAAAAGTATAGAAAATAATGTAACAGATACCTGTATACGTACCATCTGTATTTAAAAATATGACCATTTTTAAAGGAATAGCATTTTGGATACAGTTTAAAGCCCCACCCTAAACTTTTACCCTTCTTCCTATCAATTGAAATGTATTTTTCTTATATATGTTACTTTACTGGTAACTATAAACAGTATAATCTGTTGTAATAATATGGTCTACTTACAACGTTTTCTTAACAGATTTGGCAATCACACGTTTTATTTTTATTCGTTATTCTTAAATATGTTAATATATGTACAGTTCATTTTGCAAAGTCCAAAACCTCCTTCCAAATATTAAAAAAGATTTTAGAGCACTTACATTATGAATGTCTCCCTCCCATGTACATGCTGTTGTTGTCTAGTAAGTTCGTTCTGTCTTTTTTTAAACACTAAAATAGTCATTATTGTTATTTATGCTTATTTAGATTTATCTGAGTCTAAATAAGAGCCTGGTGGCAAAGTGGTTAAGGGCTCAGACAGTTCCAATCCACCAACCGCTCCTTGGAAACCCTATGGGGCAGTTCTGCTCTGTCCTGTAGGGTCACTATGAGTCGGAACAGACTCAATGGCACACGACAACAATTCTAAATATTTAATAATTATTTAGTGAATGAATTATTTAATATGGCGCTTCAGCCAAATTACAGGGTGGGACTATGCAGGTGAGTGCTTGTGGCCCACCAAGGGGATTGGATACCTTGATAATAATGTAAATAAGGTGCATGGCACCCTCGTGGGGGTGGGACCATGCAAATAGGGTGTATGGAACCCTAACAAAAGGATTGATCAGTTTTGCCATCCAGCTAGGCTTAAAATGAGCCATCTCAGAGGCCAGATGGGAGGATTTCACTACCACCAAGAAAGAGGAGTTAGGAGTGGAGCATGTCCTTTGGTCCTGGGGTCCCTGTACTGAGAAGCTCCTGGAACCAGGAGACAAAGAGAGCTGTAACACCAAAGATGGCAAGAAGCTACAGCAGAGAAATGGCAGGAGATGGGTAGGAGGCAGCGTAGTGGGTTTCCCAGCCCGAAGAGTGAGGAAGCTGAATGCCTTCGGGAAGGAGGCCTGCTGACGGAGTAGGGTTCCTCCGAGCACTTGCTGGAGCTAGGTGGAGTAGGTTGCCTCCAGGCACTTGGTGGAGCTAGGTTCGCTGACCCAAGGAGCTAGAGCTGAACACCTTCAGGCCCAGGCTTACTGGAGAAGTGGGGTGCATTGGGGCATTTATCCGCAGAGCTAAAAGAGCTTTGTAACATTTGTCTGAGCAGGGGAGAGGCCAAGGGGCCAGAGAGAAGCCTGCCAGCAGGCACAACTGAGAAGAGGCTGTCCTGATCAAAGGTCTGTATCCTGAGCCTACCTGAATCTGAATTATAACCTGTTACTTCCATAATAAACCCCACAGTCATATTGTCTGTGAGTTCTTTGTGGCCATTGCAATGAATTACTGAACTCAACAGAGAAGTAGAGAGTGCCGTGGGAGGGATGGTTGGTGTCGGGATTGGTAAAAAGGTTGGAGGGTGAACTTATGTCTGACCTCCCCCTAATAGGAGTTAACTTTAAGCTGTTGATCTTGATTCTCCTTCCCCCTCCTAAAGTTAGAGGAGGTCAGACGTTGCCCCCATGCCATTTTTAACAAGCACCAATTTCTTTGATAACTGTTTTCTACTTCTATCCCATTCCTTCTTTCTGGATTCAGTTTCCATCTTCCTGCAGTACATCCTTTAAACCTTTTTCAGTGAGTGTGAATAGTAAACTCAGTCTTTCTATATCTAAAATAATCTTTATTTTGCACTTAACTCATGAATGATATTATTGCCCCCATAGAGTTTTAGTGGCTTTTAACACTGTCTTCTGGCTTCCATTGGTTTCTCTGAGATTTCTGCTGTTAGTTGATTTGAGAGGTTCCCAAAGTATGGTCCTTAGACCAACAGCAACAACAGCACCTGTGAACCTGTTAGAAATGAAAATTCTCAGCCCCACCCAAGACCTACTGAACAAAAAACCCTGAGGTGGGACACAGCAATCTGTATTTTAAAGGAATGATATTTTAATAAGTTGTCTGTGTGATTCTGAAGTGCATTAAGTTTGACAGCTACTGGTCTTATTGTGGTTCTTTTAATAATTTTTCTTTCCTCTCTAGCTTTTTAAAAGGTTTTCTCTTTGCTGTTCTATAGTTTTACCATGTATGTGTTTATTTTTGTTATCCTGTTCAGGACTTGTTCTTTAATCTGTGTATTTATGTCTATTGTTGAGACACTGAAGTTTTTAGGCACTGTTTTGTAGAATGTTGCCTCTTGCCCATCCTCTCCAGTCTCCCCTTCTTGAATTCCTATTAAGTGTATGTTGGACCTTCTCCTTCTTCTCCTCCACAACTCCTGTTTTCTTCCCTGTATTCTCTCTTTGTCTCTTTGTTCTTCATTCTGAGTCATTGTTTCAGAGCTGACTTTCAGTCATAATTTTCTTCTCAACTTTTTATAATATATTTAAATATCCTCCTGACTTTTTAATTTCTAGAAGTTATTCAGTTATTTTTTAAATTTCTGCCCTTTTTCCCCAGTATCCTGTTTTTTTCTTACAATTTCTATTCCTACTTTCATTTCTTTAATCATTTTAACATAATCGTTTTATATTTTTATTAATTTTTCAGCATTTTATTATTTTAGTTTCTTTGGGTGCTAAGTCTCCTGCTTATTTTATCTGCTGATTCTTTGTCATGCTTATAATATTTTATCATGTGGTCATCTTCAGCAGAGATTGTATGTGTCTGAAAAAGAGAGTCCCATGGTGTCCAAGATGTGGAAGAATAAGTTTTTTACTAGCTTTTACCTCAAACCTCTGCTAATATCAGTTTTTTATATTAATTTTTTTGCTTGGGTATTTGCAGCCTATGCAAGTAGTGTAAATATGGCCTCTACCTCTGTTGTATGCATAGTATAGTTCTGGTGGTGCAACAATTAAGCACTCGACTGCTAACCAAAAGGTTAGTGGTTTGAACTCACCCAGCGGCTCTGCGGGTGAAAGATTACAGCCAAGAAAACTTACGGGGCAGTTCTACTCTGCCACATGGGTTCGCTATGAGTCAGAATTGACTCAAGGGCACCCAACAACAGGCCTTTGATTTCTCATATGATTTTTTTTTTTTTGGTCCCACCTAAATTTCCTTTCACTTCCTTGAACTGGTGGGCAGAGTTTCCTAGGGCTTCTTTCGTTTAGGTAGCATCTGGTGTCCTAATTTTTTGCAGCTATCTCAGTCCCAGCACCTGCCTTATGTGGCTCTGTACCCACGTCTTCTGTTTTCATATTGGTGGAACTTACATCTGGTCTAAGATCACCTCTCTTCAGGTAGGGCTCATGAATTCACCACTCTGACTTTTAACTTCCCTCTGCATTTCTGACACCTGTGTACTTTCTTTCCTCTGAGGTCAGCTGTGGATTTTTAAAGTTTTTTTTTTTAGTCAGATCTAGGTTGAACCACATGAAGTGTCCAACCGTTTTTGACCTAGAAAATCCAGCAATTTCATAGGATTCAACCTAAAAATTTCTTTTATGTGCATTACTAAAGGAGTGTGTATCTTACTTTAGTCCTCTGTGTTGCCGGAACCATCTTATATTATTGGGTGTTAGGGGCATGGAGTCCATCCCTTCCTTTTCTAGGCTCTCCTGAGGATGAGTGAATCCTATTTCTAACCTGATGTGGTAGTACTGCTAGAGGGCCCAAGGCTTGGACCTGGGCTCCCCTCATGTACCAGAAAATGGCCTATGGTTTTATACCTAATATCAACTATTAATATTACAGATAAAATTTCTTCCTTTTTTTTTTTTCTAACATTGCACTTAAAGTTAACATCCCTTTTAGTAACTGCCTTAGTCACATTCCCTCTCGTCTGTATCCCTAGAAGCAGTGACTTTCATGAGTTTCATATGAATCATTCCCATCCATTTTTTAAACTTTTGAATATGTATATAGTTGCTCATGCCAAAAATACACTATTTTTTAAAAAATATTTTCATAAATGGCATCATGTAGTATGAATCATTCTGTTACTGCCTTTTTTCAGTCAAAACTATGCATTTGAGATTTATTCGAGTTCATAGATATAAATTTAGTTTACTCATTTTTAACAGCTGTGATAATTTATCCCACAAAGATAGCATTTTTTCATCTATCCCCTTACTGGTGGGCATTTAGGTGGTTTTAAAAAAATAAAAATAGGAAAATTCTGAAAAATGAAGATGACCACCAGCCCTATCAGATTTTATGTATATAAAGCTTCAAAAATTAAAAAACAGTATAGTACTGGTATATTAAAAGACAGACCAGTGGAAAGATATAGAGAGTTCAGAAATAACCCAAATACATAAGGGAGTTTAGTGTATGATAAAGATAGCATCTCCAGTTTGTGTAGGATAAAGACAGACTTTTTTATAAATTGGTGCTGGGAGATTTGGGTTGTCATTGGAAAAAGATAGTGTTGGATCCGTCCCTCCTTCACACACCAGTATAAACTCCAAATAGATCAAAGATTACCTAAACCCGGCCAAGAAAAGTGTTGTTAGACTTTTGTAATTTTACTAGTCTGATAGGAGGTACATAATATATGAGGATAGTTTTAATTTGTATTTATCTTATTATGAGTGCAGTTAACCATCCTTTCATGTGAATAAGGATCTCTTCATGTCCTTTACCCATTCCTTTTTTATTAGGTTTTTACCTTTTCCCCTCCCCCCTCACTTTATATATCAGGGAGATTAGCCCTTTATCTGTGATAGAAATTGTAATTGTTATTTTCAGTTTGTTGCTTTAAAAATGTACTCGTATTTTTTGCCATACAGAATTTTTATATCTTTACGTAGCTAAATTAATCAGTTTTAAATTGCTTCTTGATTTTGAATCAAAGTTAGGCATTCCTTTCTCCATGCATTGCTGATGGGAGAGCAAAATGATGCAGTCCTTTAAACAGGACAGTACCTACTAAAATAACACATATATTTACTCTTGGCCTTATGATCCCATTTCTGAATATCCTACTGATATACTCACACAAGTAGGAAATGGTGTCAGTGTAATGTTACTCATTATAATACAGTTTAATAGTAAACTATTAGAAAGACTCTGATGTCAAGCATTGAGGGGCTGATCCATCTACACAAGGAATACCCTGAAGCTGTGAAAAAACAGTGAGGAAGCTTGCTATACTATTATTATACTAATAAGAAAATATTTCCAGGATCTTGGGAAAAGCAAGGTGTGTTATACATTTTGTGTTACAAAGGAAAATGGATAAAGAAGTGTATATTTCCATAAAAAACACTGGACAGATCTACAAGGAATCGATTGGTTACCTGTTAAATGCCTGGGGGAAGTGTAATGTTGAGGGTGGGGGGCAACATAATAACATGACTTTTCAATGATTTTATGTGGTTTTGAGTTGTAATTATTAGCTGTGTTACTAGTTAAAAATTAAAATATTTCTAAGAATAAAATATATTTCTAAATGCATGGTGATGATGTCACCAGGAATTGTAATTAAGTGCTAAACAAGTATTCTTGAAACAACAGATCCATATGATACGAAAAAAATGTAATACCTAAATATTAAAAATAATTCTGAACACTCACAACAAAATCCAGGATTTAGTCTTTTCCCATCTTCAGAGATGATGGAAGAAGTAGGCAAATAAAACATCAAAATGGAACTGAGCATAATTATATAGTTTTGACTTTTTAAATAAATGTATACATATAATTTTAAATATGATCATTAAAGATGAGAAGAGCTAGTTGAATTTCCAAATTAATAGAGAAGGAACAAGGAATTAAACTTGATCAAGCCTTCAGTGTAAAGTGAGAGAGAGAAAGAAATGACAGTAAGAAATAATAAATTGCAGACATGAAATAAAATTTAGAAAATGAACTAAATTATCATAGAAAATATGAATGAAATTTCTCTATCAAGAATTACAGATTGATTAAACAAACAAAAATCCAGCTTTATCTTATTTGCAAAAATATATACCTAAAACAAATTGAAAGGATTGAAAATAGAGATGATTACATATTATTACAAAAATTCTAATTTAAAAAAAGAAGCAATAGTATAAATTCATAAGTGAAGATTAAAGGCATTAAAAGAGACAAAAAGAAATATAATGGAAAAGTATAATCCATGAAGATAAAATAGTCAAAAACCTTTGTATACTAAATATCATAGCAGAAAATACATAAAGTAAAATCTGGAAATCACAGAAGATTCATTTAAAACAATCATTGTGGGATGTTTTTTACATTTTGTTCCAAATTTGACAAATAGATGTTAAAAATAAACTGAGTATATAATAAAAACTGGACAAAATAATTGTATGCCCTATTGATAAGGGATATAACTCCTATGCTCATGGAACTTTTACAAACATATTGTTTCCTTGGTCATTAAAAAAAAAAACTTACGCAGAGATTTTGCAGGCTATATTTCTGGCCAGAACTTAACAAAACTAGAAAGCAAGAACAAACAATGATGGTTAGTACCTGGAAAATAAGCAAGTTTTTAAATTAAACTTAGATCAAGAATAAAAGCCAAATATTTCCCAAAATGTGGACACTTGATATCAAAACATGGAGTCCCTGGGTGATGCAGTTAAGCACTCAACTACTAGCTGCATGGTTGATAGTTCGAACCCACCCAGAGTTGCCTCAGAAAAAACATCTCACAGCCCGCTTCCGAAAGGTCACAGACCTGAAAACCCTATACAGCGCAATTCTACTCTGCAACTCATGGGATCACCGTGAGTTGGAATAGATTCGATGGCAAGTGGTTTTGCTTTGTTTGTTTTTTAATATCAAAACATATGTAGATATGTAGACTGAAATTAAAGGAAAAGACAATTGGTTGCAAATGTTCTTATATCAAAAGACTCAAAATAAGTGAACTAAGAGATTCAAGGAGAAAAAAGGAATGGCAGAATAAATTGAAGAGATGAAATTAATGAAAAAGAAATTTAAAAAAAAACACAAAACAGTATTCTACTTAGAGAGGAATGGAAAAAAATGAACACACTCCTGATAAGAGTATGGGAAAAAAAAGAAAAACCAGGTTTTTTTGGAATAAGAGGAATTATAACCACAGATACAGATGAGATTACCAGGATTGTAAGAGAACACGTTCAACAGCATCAATAAATTTACATATATTGAAAAAATTATTTTTCTAGCAAAATATAAATTACAAAGTGAAACCAGAAACAGATAGGTAACTATGCATATCAGATCATTGTGATCCATAGGGTTTTCATTGGCTTATTTTGGAAAGTAGATCACCAGCCCTGGAATCTCTGCTGACTCCTGTTTAGCATCACAGCATCCCGCATGCACAAACCTCCACTGATGGATGGTAGCTGTGCTTGAAGTGCATAGGCCAGGAATTCTACCACTGAACCACCACCGCCCTCTAGAGAACTGTAACAGACCAATACTTTAGAGAAGAGCGGCAACGTTGTTGAAGATTCATTATTTAAATAGGCCTCACACCCAGGTTGTTATTTTTGCATGCCCTCAAGTTGTTCTGACTCATAGAGACGGGTAGGACAGACTAGAACTGCCCCATAGGGTTTCCTAGGCTGTAATCTTTACAGGAGCAGATCCCCAGGTCTTTCTCCTGAGGAGCCACTGGGTGGGTTTCAACCTCTGACCTTTCGGTTAGCAGCCTGGCTCAACAGTTGAGCCACCAGGGCCCCTAGTCCCATGTTACAAGGGGGTTATTTCTAAAAATCTTAAAGAATGGTTACTTCCAATGTTATTAAAATTGTACTGTAAGTTTAAAAAAATGAGAGATGGGAAATTTCTCAATTCATTTTACAAATCTAGATTAACCTTAATCTCCAAATCTGCTAAACATAGCAAAAAAAAAAAGTAGATCAATTTCATTTATGAATATCTATGTAAACTTCAAAATAAAATAGCAAAGAAAATACAGCTATGTAGTAAAATAATATTCTGTAGTCTCTTAGTAATGTTTTTCCTTTACTCCCCATTAGCCACACTCTGTATATTTTCTTTACTTAATTTGCTCAGTGTCCCAAATTGCTAATATGTGTATTTAATTCTTCATCTGCAACCTTCTGTCTTTCAGCTAACTTGTGTAGATACTCCCCATGTACTGAATGGATGGACGAATAATTAATTAACAACTGATGCAGTGTAAAAGCGCAAAGGGCAAAATTAGAAGACAAAGAAAATAGATTGCAAATTTCCCAAAATTGTCCAATAGGCAACACGGAAAGAGAAAAAACACAATAAAGGGGAGGAAATTAAGAAATACTAGAGGCAAATTTCCCAGAGCTGAAGAAAGACAAGAGTTTTTAGATTAGAAGAGATTTCAGAAAAAAAAATTGTGGAAGGCTGAATATCTGTCAGGTACCCTATTTATCTAATCCACACCGGTTATCTCTGCCTTCATTGCCTATTTACAATTCTTTAGATTGTAGATAACCAATTATAATGCAAATTAGTTGTGTCAGATGAAATACAATGGATCATTGCCCTATGGATTAAAAAAAAAAAAAAAACCTGTTGCAATCAAGTCCATTCCAACTCATAGCAACCCTCTAGGACAGAGTAGAACTGCCCCACAGAATTTCCAAGGAGCACCTGGTGGGTTTGAACCGCTGACCTTTTGGTTAGCAGCCGTAGCTCTTAACCACCACACCACCAGAGTTTCCACCCTATGGATAGAGCCCAGTTTTTGCATCTATTTGAAATGGCCTATTCCTAGATATATTCTAGGAAAATATATTGGAAAAAAAAATCAAAATCTACATGTTACGTACAAAGGAACATGAATTAGAATATAGACTGAGCTTGTCTATCTAAACAGAGACTAATAGCTAACAAAATACTTTTTCAAAGTACATTTATTAACATCTTAAAGTTTCTCATTAAGTATTTCATTAATTGCTACTTGAAACTTTAGCCTTTCTGTTCAAATGTAATTTCGTTCAAGGTTGAGTAAAGGAATTGGGGACTAACATAATTTATTTGCACATTCTCGTTGTTCTTGTTAGTGCCATGGAGTTGGTTCTGACTCATAGCGACCCTATATACAACAGAAGAAAGCACTGCCTGGTCCTGTGCCATTCTCACAATTGTTGCAGCCACTGTGTCAATCCATCTCATTGAGGGTCTTCCTCTTTTTTGCTGATCCTCTAATTTACCAAGCATGATGTCCTTCTCCAGGGACTGATCCCTCCTGATAACATGTCCAAAGTATATGAGACATAGTCTCACCATCCTTGCTTCTAAGGAGCATTCTGGTTGTACTTCTTCCAAGATAGATTTGTTGGTTCTTTTGACAGTCCATGGTATATTCAGTATTCTTCACCAACACCACAATTCAAAGGCATCAATTCTTCGGTCTTCCTTATTCATTGTCCAGCTTTCGCATGCATATGATGCAATTGAAAACAACATGGCTTGGATCAGGGGCACCTTAGTCTTCAAGGTGACATCTTTGCTTTTTAACACTTGAAAGAAATCTTTTGCAGCAAATTCGCCTAATGCCATGTGTCTTTCGATTTCTTGACTGCTGTTTCCTGGGTGTTGAGTGTGGATCCAAGTAAAATGAAATCTATTTGCACATAGTCACAGGGAAACAAGGAAGTAAAATGCATACAAACTTGGAGTTGAGAGTTAAATTTCCTTGGTTTAAATCCAGACTCCACAATTTACTGGCTATGAGACCTTAAGGAAACTATGCTCTGTAAATCAGAAACAGTAATAATAATTTATTCCTCTGTAAATCAGAAACAGTGATTATAATAATAATAATACATACCTCAAGGTTATTATGAGCATTAAATGAGATAGTGCTGCAAAATATTTAGAGTACTGGCTAGTACATGGTGTGTATTTGGTATATAAATTATATGCAAAATAATAGAAGGATGGTCACTGGAGAATTGTTTGCAAAATGGGAAACAAACTAAAAGCCCATTTATTAACAGTGGAATGGTTGCATTTATTACAGGCTATTGGTACCATGGAATACATGTAGAGTTTGTAAAAACTGATACCTAGTTGTGATGATATGGAAAGATCTCTGTAAGTGAAAACTGCAAGTTGCAGGTTAATAATATTGTGTATGGCATGAGCACAAGAGTGCAAAGGGAAAAAAAATCACAAAATGGTCAACAGACAACCAAACTTATATTTGAATGTGTGTGTGTGTGTGTGTGTGTGTGTGTGTGTGTGTGTGTGTGTGTGTGTGTGTATACAATGATAAATGTATCCATAGGCAGTTTTTTTAAATAGTAGTTACCTTTGGGAAAGGAAGTAGGTATGGTATATTCTAAATATCTGATTTGTTTAAATGTTTTGTATATTTATGTATAATCTGTAAAATTATTTAAGAAAATCTTAGTATTGCTTTTCAAAAATATTTAATTTTGAAGATACTGTAACGTATGTGCTTAGTAATTGTCCCTGGGTGGTACATTTTGGTTTGGCAACTCTTCTGTGGATTTTTCTGTGTTTTGTTTTTGTTCTTGTCCTTAACTAAACAGTGAACTTAATGAGCTGCTAGATGATGATAAAAGTACACTTTTTGGATGTTTTTAGATAGCTAGCCAGGGAACAGCATCTTTAATTTGTATGTGAATTTTAGAATCCGAGGTGCTGACGTATTTGAATTAGGTGACTTCAGCCACAAATTGGAAACTCCATTCTGAATTAAGATTTTCGTTTCTACTCTTTTAAAGAAGTCAGTCAGCCTTTCGTCAGTGTTTACTGCTTAAAAAACAAAAGCCAGAACTTCTAACCTAGATAAAGATTTACCTGGTGCCTGTTAAATGTTTACACAAGCTGGCCCCAGAGAATTAGCCTTACTGATAATACTAAATAAAGTTAGTACCTATAAATAATTTAATAGCCAAGATAAGTATATATCAAACTGTATCCCCATTCTGACTTCCAAATTAATTTTCACTCATTAAGATTTTTCCACTGCAATCTACTCGTTCTTTGCAAATTGATACCTAGATAGAAACTAAGTTTGTTAAAATAAGGAGAGAGATCACAGCTGTAAAAGTCTTGACTGTTGGTAATACAAGGAGTGCAGAGATTCTGGCTTTAACTTATGTAAATAAACTTACATCTTAAATGTGAATTCCTGAGCCCTATCTCACTCTCCCTTGGATGGATGGGCAGTGTTTACATTTCAAAAGACTTTAGATTTAGAGCTGATTTAATCTTCATTCTACATTTCAAAGACTCCAGTTAAGCTTGACTCAGCTTGCAAACCATCACTAAACCCCTACACCAGAAATGTTTATGCATTTCACTTTAGAAATACTGCCTTAATGAAATTATATCAACTATAAGAGATTTGTGTTAGAAAGTTTGTTTAACCACTCTTTGTAAATTTTCCTTCCTTCCCTTGAAAATGCTGTGATGTGAACTCGTTTGCATTTTTTTACTCTGCCTGTTAAATACCCCGTTGTTATGCCTGCAAAGCAGAACACACACTACATTCGATTTGAATGCCACATGTTTGCCCTTGAAAGAAAATTATTCTTTCAATAAAATTTTTGTTTTAATATCTGTCAGAGCGTTAGTCTAGTGTTTCTATTAGGAAATATATTTTCTCACATTTCTAGGAACTTCCATGCATGCCTATTTTATGACATTTACCAACTACTACCATGTGTTAGTGGGAATCAACTCGACATCAATGGATACCATATGTTTTGGAGCCCTGGTGGTACAGTGGTTAAGCTTTCAGCTGCTAACCAAAAGGTCGGTAGTTTGAATCCACCAGCCACTCCTTGGAAACCCTATGGGGCATTTCTACTCTGTCCTATAGAGTCACTATGAGTCATAATTCAACTCCACGGCAGTGGGTTTGGTTTTTTTTGGACCATGTGTTTTTATGTGTATAATTTCCCAGGTTGTTCTCCTAACCATAATCTCCTTGAGGACAAAATGTATGCTGGATTTCTCATTGTGTTCCTCACAGTACAATATTTTGCATATAATTGGTGCTCAATAAATAGTTCTTGAATTAATAATATTTTAAATTATTGTATTACAAAAACTAAACCCATTGCTGTCAAGTCGATTTCGACTCATAGTGACCCCATAGGACAGAACAGAACTGCCTCTGTAGGCTTTCCAAGGAGCAGCTGGTGAATTCAAACTGGTTAGCAGCTGAGCACTTAACCATTCTGCCACCTAAAAAATTCAGTGGATTAAAAATAGGTGTTGCTAGTTCTGAACAGATTGATTACATGTAAGAGTTTTATAATAATTCATATTATCTAACATTTAGATACTTTAATTATAAAATATTTTCATGATCTTTTGTCTCAGAAAAGTTATTTTTTTATGATTATATCAAAAGTTTTTCCCCATAAAAATTCCACAATCAAGACCCATAAGTACAGAGTTAGAATTCTGTTTTTCTTAAATCTAACTGTGAAACTGCAAGGAAAATAATTTAGAGCACAAAAAACCTTATTGTTTTTTGTTTTCTTTGCTTTTTGTATTTTTTTCAGACTTGGGATGTAGCTTTGTCACGGACTGCTAGAGCATGGGGGAAAAAATGTTTGGTTACATCTAATACTTATTTAGAAGAACTAAATATGGCCCATCCTACATTTAATGGTATTGGTGAAAATATCTGGATTGGCCCCGAAAATGAATTTACTGCAAGTATTGCTATCAGAAGTTGGTATGCAGAGAACATAAACTATCATTATGAAAATGACAGTTGTACTGATGACTGTTCTCATTATTTGCAGGTATCTAATTTCTATATTATTGTTAATTAAGTAGACTTCTTAATTGCTTTACTCTCTAGTTTTTATTGATTATATTTCAAATATATAAATAAACTCAGTTGGTAAAATGTTTACTTCTAAAAGAAAGAAAATTCTAATCACTCCTTCATATTCAAAATGCCTGTAATTCCATCTGTTGTATGAAGCATGTCATTAAAACATTTCTTTAAATGTGGTAAACCTAATCGCCATACCCAAAGACGAAAGGCACTTTTCTAAAAATAATTCACACTGGAAAAGGAAGCAAGAACCCAGCAAATAAAAATTATTTTAAACTTAATACCATAAATATAAATAAAATAAGTATGTTTTGCATAGATCAATACATGTACTATTATCTAACTGATAGATTGAAATATCTTAAATTCAGTTTAATAGCAGTATTTCCCTGCCTCATGTTCTAACAATCCACCCTCACACTTTATGTGCCAAGAATACTGGACCACTTGTTTTCTGTCCGTACCTTCATTATTTTACATATCACATTGTTTAATGATCATTTGTTTATGTATATGATACTACATTGAGGTCAGGGACTCTGTATTTTTATTTATTTGTTCTCAACACAATAACATGACATTTTTAGGTCTTTAATAAATATTTGTAGGAGTAATGAAGAAATTATTGCACGAACTTCCAAGTTTATTTAAAAGATGACTATTTTTCAATCAATAGACCTGTGTGTCATGATTTATGTAGAACTTAAAATCTTGGGATTTGTTCATGTTGAAGTCATGTCTTATTTCTTCAAATGAATTATGTTTCAAAAATTTTTTGATCAGCTCTTTCCTCTTCTAGAAAGTTGTTGTGGTCCTCCACTGACTTATATCAAAGCTAGACTCCTCAATATGCCCTCAAGACTCTCAGTAAACTAACCAAGTCTAGCTCTTGACACACTTCTCTTTATTTTTTACTCCCCTTAATTCTGCTCAGTTGTAGCGACCTGAGTATTCTTCTTTCCAGTACATGACCTGCTTGACTTCACTTCAGCACTTGAAGACAGTCTATTCTCTACTCTTTTAATGCATTACTCTTTCTTTTAAAATCACACTTTTAAAACCACTGAGACTTGAAATTAAAAACAAGAAAGAAAATAGAAAGTTTCTTCTCTCTTCCACAGAGATTAACAAAACAAGTGCTTTTTGAACAATTAGAATGATTAAGCCATCCAGAGAATTTCTTAAATGTGTTTAATTCCCATCTTTCATTCCAATTCAAGACCAGTTTTTCCTTTTATAGCTCTGTTCTTATGTCCCCCTCCCCCCCACTTTTTTTTAAATAACCAAGCCCAGACTCTCTTTATATCTTCTAATGGAATTTCTTCAACAAAAGGAAAGATAAATGCTGCTAGCATTCACTTATTCTGTATTCTTGTATCTCTTTTCCTTCCCTCCTATACTTAGTGTTTCTCTTTTTCTCACTTCTCTGCACAACTTCCATCTTCCAAAGCTTTGTGTCCTCTCCGTTTTCCTTCTTCCTCCCTGCCTGTGACCTACAACTTTCAGATTCAACCAGAGGCTGCAAATTGACTCATCAGGTATGTTTTTCTTAGGCTCTGAAGCATTATTATGGATCAGTATTTCTCAAACTGTTTTTTCTAGGAATATAGTATTGGTAGAATCTATTGTGTTAACTCTAAACACAATCTTAGAAATGCCGCCCTAAGTCCATGATATCGCTCTACCTACATCTAAATAAAGAATAGTTATTCTCCTTGAATCATCTGGTTAAAGATTATATCTGAATGGTGTATATTTATAACATGCTGCAGTAAATGTTTAGGATTATATTTTATGTTTTCCTTGAAAATTTTGTTTTAGCTTGTTTGGGACAACTCTTACAAGGTTGGTTGTGCTGTTACTCCATGTTCAAGAATTGGGCATATTAAACGTGCAGCAGTTTTCATATGCAACTATGCACCAGGGTAAGTTCAATAAAATAATATAAAAACAAATTGGAAGATTTTCGTGGTTAAGTTTTTCAATATGTTCCTCTAAGTTTATTTGTGAACTATAAAAGAATTAAATATTGAATATAGTACTAATCAAGCATTAAATAATTGAAATAAAAAAATTCAATAATGAAACAAGTCATAACTTGGACATACTGATTTTACTTATAGAATATCTTTAAGTATCTTCTAGAGGAATGTTAACTAGTGCACTGTTTCACAATATCTAGCCTAATTAGCATAAGTTTTAAATCATTTTCCAAATTACTTTATTTCCCTATTTATAATAAAAGTGAATAGAAAATAAGATTGTTATTGGTGGATGCCGTTGAGTTGGTTCTGACTCATAGCGACCCCATGTGACAGAGTAGAACTGCCCATGATGTTTTCTTGGTTATCTTTATGGAAGCAGATCGCCAGGTCTTTCTCCCCATGGAGTAGTTGGGTGGATTCAAACTATCAACCTTTTGGTTAGCAGCAGAGCACTTAACCTTTGTGCCACGAGGGCTTCTCAGAAAATAAGGTTAGATATGTTGAAATTTATATTATAAGAATTGTTTCAGGAATACATCAGTTTTAAAAGATTGTCTCAGTTTCCTAATGCTGATGTATCAGAAATGCCACAAGTACGTGACTTTAAAGAACAGAAATTTTTTTTCTCACAGTTTAGGAAGTTAAAAGTCCAAATCAGTATCTATCCTGTCAATTCCTTCCTTATTGGTAGCCTAGGCATTCCTTGGTTCCTTGGTGATCTTCACATGGCATCTGTCTTCCCTGGTTTTTGCTTGCTTGTCTCTGTCTATTCTGCTGTGTTTATAACTCAGAATTGATTACTTGGATCCACAATCAACGGCCCATGAAAGCAGCAGTCAGGAAATCAAATGATGCATTGCATTGGGCAAATCTGCTGCAAACGACATCTTTCAAGTGTTAAAAAGCAAAGATGTCACTTTAAGGGCTAAGGTGCGCCTGACCCAAGCCATGGTATTTTCAGTGGCCTCATACGCAAGCAAAAGCTAGACAATGAATGAGGAAGACCAAAGAAGAATTGATGCCTTTGAATTATGGTGTTGGCAAAGAATATTGAACATACCACGGACTGTAAGAAGAAGGAACAAATCTATCTTGGAAGAAGTACAGCCAGAGTGCTCCTTAGAAGCAAGGATGGCGAGACTTTGTCTCACATATTTTGGACATGATATCAGGAGGGACCTGTCTCTGGAGAAGAACATCGTGCTGGTAGAGGGGCAGTGAAAGAGAGGAAGACCCTCAATGAAAAGGACTGACACAGTGTCTGCAACAATGGGCTCAAGCATAGCAATGATTGTGAAGATGGTGCAGGACCCAGCAGTGTTTCATTCTGTTGTACATAGGGTTGCTATGAATCAGAGCTGACTGGATGACACCTAACAACAACAGGACACACCCAACACTGGTATGGCCTCATTAACGTAACAAAGAAAGCACTGTTGTCGCCCAGTGGAAACCCCAGGTTCTTTTCAGTGCAACTTGTCTCAGCCAGTAAACAACAGACGGAGATGGGAGAGTGGAAAGGCACCTTTATTACCTTGCTCAAGGAAAGGAAGCAGCTGGGGACACCGCCGCGAAGACTGCTCAGTGAGGGCAAGGGGAAAGGTTACTTTTAAGGGTTTACAGGTAGGAAGTTCATAGAAGTTACATCAACATTCTTAATCATACTACGCAGGCGCAGTGGGGTTTACATATAACTTCATGCCTCGGGTGTTCAGAAAATGGCAGTTAAGCTCCACCCAGAGGTGGGAAAGTTACTGTGTATGAAGTCTAAAAGGTTATCCTGAATGTCAAAATGGCGCCTAAACTTGTTTTTGCCAATTTCCTCTAGTTCTGGGCAGCAGTTAAGGAGAAGGGAATCAGAATTTTATTGTAAAGTTACGGGGCATGCCAAGCAAGCTGCTTGAGGCACTGGAGTTTTCTGCAGCCTGGGGACCTCTGTCTTACTATTCCCAAGCAGGGATTACATCCACGGGTATGATGGTGGTGGTGTGTGTCCTCGAGTCGATTCTGACTCATAACTCCCCTACATGACAGAGCAAAAATGTCACATAGTGTTTCTCAGGCTGTAATCTTTATGGGAGCTGATAGATAGCCAGGGCTTTTCTCCCATGGAGTGACTGGTGGGTTCAAACCACCGACCTTTCGGTTAGCAGCCAAGCTCTTAACCATTGTACCACCAGGGCTCCTTATTCACCGGTGTAGGGGTTAGGATTCCAACACATATTTTAGGAGGACACAATTCACTCCATAACAAATATAACAAACAAAAATTGATCACCTCTGGAGGTTGCATTTTTATTTGGGGCTAGTCTGGAATCAATGTCAGAGATGGAAGAGCACTAAAAGTCTTCTAATCAAGCTATCTGTATGAAACTTGAATATTCTTTCCACCTCTTCACCCTGTGGTTATTTACCCTATACCTGCAAACCTCCCTATCATGGGAAATAACTACCTTCTCAAATAGCCTCTGTCTCTGGAGAGCTCTGTTGGAAAGTTGCAGGTCAATAAGCAATATATAATATAATAAGCAATATTATAATAACTTCCAAATAAGTGAGACCATATCCTTGTCAACATCTCAAATAAACAGTAAAAAATGTCCACATATTAGGATTGAGAAGAAATTTCTGCCAAATAGAATACTTCTGAGACTAAACAGACACACAAAAAAATTCATTACAGTATTGCCCTAGATAGAGAAACCAGTATATAACTACATGATGTAAGTAGAATTGAACTCAGAAAGCCCTTTCCTCACAGGAAGCTCTGACCATTGTGGTTGTTGATAGGTGCTGTAGAGTCAGTTCCAACTTATAGTGACCCCTGCATCCCAGAACGAAACAATGCCCAGTCCTGCGGCATGCTCATAATCATTGTAATGCTTGAGCCTATTGTTGCAGCCACTGTCCTGATCCATCTTGTTGAGGGTCTTCCTCTTTTTCGTTGACCCTGTACTTTACCAAGCATGATGTCCTTCTCCAGGGACCTGCCCCTTCTAATGACACGTCCAAAGTATGTGAGACGTACTCTTGCCATCGTTACTTCTAAGGAGCATTCTGGTTGTACTTCTTCCAAGATAGAATCATTTGTTCTTTTGACAGTCCATGGTATATTCGATATTCTTCGCCAACACCACAATTCAAAGGCGTCAATTCTTCTTCGGTCTTCCTTATTCATTGTCCAGCTTTCGCATGCATATGATGTGATGGAAAATACCATGGCTTGAGTCAGGCACACCTTAGTCTTCAGGTGACATCTTTGCTTTTCAACACTTTAAAGAGGTCTTTTGCAGCAGATTTGCCCAATGCAATACCTCATTTGATTTCCTGACTGCTGTTCCATGGGTATTGATTGTGGATTCAAGTAAAATGAAATCCTTGACACTTCACTCTTTTCTCCATTTATTATGATATTGTTTATTGGTCCAGTTGGGAGGATTTTTGTTTTCTTTATGTAGAGGTATAATCAGTACTGAAGGCTGTGGTCTTTGATCTTCATCAGTAAGTGCTTCAAGTCCTCTTCACTTTTCCACAAGCAAGATTGTATCATCTGCATAACGCAGGTTGTTAATTAGCCTTCCTCCAATCCTGATGCCCCAGTCCTCTTCGTATAGTCCAGTTCCTCAGTTTACTTCCTCAGCATACAGATTGAATAGGTATGGTGAAAGGATACAAACCTGATGAACACCTTTCCTGACTTTAACCCACGCAGTATCCCCTTGTTCTGTCGAACAACTGCCTCTTGATCTGTGTACGGGTTCCTCATGAGCACAATTAAGTGTTCTGGAATTCCCATTCTTCGCAATGTTATCCATAATGTGTTATGATCCACTCAGTCAAATGCCTTTTCTTTGTCAATAAAACAGGTAAACATCTTTCTCGTATTCTCTGCTTTCAGCTAGGATCCATCTGACGTCAGCAATGATACCCCTGGTTCCACCTCCTCTTCTGGATCCGGCTTGAATTTCTTGTTTATTGTTGTAGTTTAAGTGAAAGTTTAAATTTCAAGTTAGTTTCTCATACAAAAATTTATACATACATTGTTATGTGACAGTAATTGCTCTCCCTATACTGTGACAGCACACTCCTCCTTTCCACCCCTGATTTCCTGTTTCCATTCTGCCAGCTCCTAACCCTGTCTGCCTTCTCATCTCACCTCTGAACAGAAGCTGCCTATTTAGTCTCATGTATCAACCTGAACTAAGAAGCACACTTCACGAGTATCATTTTATGTCCCACAGTCAAGTCCAATCGTTGTCTGAGGAGTTGGCCTTGGAAATTGTTTTAGTTCTGGGCTGACAGAGAGCCTGGGGGCCATGCTTTCCGGGGCTCCTCGAGTCTCAGTCGGATCATTAAGTCTGGTCTTTTTACTAGAATTTGAGTTCTGCACCCCACCTTTATCCTCCTCCATCAGGGACTCTTCTGTTGTGTTCCCTGTCAGGACAGTCATTGGTGGTAGCCGGTCACCATCTAGTTCTTCTGGTCTCAGGATGTTGCAGTCTCTGGTTTATGTGGTACTTCCGTCTCTTGGGCTAATACTTTACTTGGGTCTTTGCTGTTCTTCATTCTCCTTTACTCCAGGTGGCTTGGGATCAATTGATGCAACTTAGATGGCCGCTTGCTAGCTTCTAAGACCTCAGACACCACTTGCCAAAGTATGATGCAGAACATTTTCTTAATAAACTTTGTTATGCCAGTTGACCTAGATATCCCCTGAAAGCATGGTCCCCAGACCCCTCTCACTGCTACTCTGTCCCTGGAAGTGTTTGATTGTTTCAGGAAACTTCTTAGCTTTCATTTAGTTCAGTTGTGCTGACTTCCTCTGTAGTGTGCGCTGGCCTTCCCTTCACCTAAGATAATTCTTGTCTACTATCTAGTTAGTGAATAACCCTCTCCCTCCTTCCCCACATTCATAACCATCAAAGAATGTTTTCTTCTGTGTTTAAACTTTTTCTTGAGTTCTTATAATAGTGGTCTTATACAATATTTATTCTTCTGTGACTGACTAAATTCACTCAGCATAATGCCCTCCAGATTCCTCCACATAATAAGATGTTTCACAGCTTCATCTTTGCTCTTTATCATTGCATAGTATTCCATTGTGTGAGTGTACCATAATTTCTCAGTCCGTTGATGGGCACCTAGGTTGTTTCCATCTTTTTGCTATTGTGAACAGTGCTGCAGTGAATATGGGTGTGCATATTTCTGTTGGTATGATGGCTCTTATTTCTCTAGGATATATTCCAAGGAGCGGAATTGCTAGATCATATAGTACTTCTATTTCTACCTTTTTAAGGAAGTGCCAAATCGAATTCCAAAGTAGTTGTACCATTTTACATTCCCACCAACAGTGTATAAGTGTTCCACTCTCTCCACAACCTCTTCAGCATTTATTATTTTGTGTTTTTTGGATTAATGCTAGCATTGTTGGGGTGAGATGGTATCTCATTGTAGTTTTGATCTGCATTTCTCTAATAGCTAATGATCGTGAGCATTTCTTCATGTGTCTGTTAGCCAGCTGAATATCTTCTTTGGCAAAGTGCCTATACATATCCTTTGCCCATTTTTAATTCGGTTATTTTTCTTTTCGTTGTTGAGGTTTTGCATATCTTGTAGATTTTTGAGATCAGACACTGATCGGATTCATCATAGCCGAAAATATTGTCCCAGTCTGTAGGTGGTCTTTTGACTCTTTTGGTGAAGTCTTTTGATGAATGTGAGTGTTTTATTTGTAGGAGCTCCCAGTTACCTAGTCTCTCTTTTGGTGCCTGTGCATTGTTACTTATTGTTAATAATCTGTTTATGCCATGTATTAGGGTTCCTAGCATTGTTCCTATTTTTTTACTTCCATGATCTTTATCATTTTCTATTTTATATTTAGGTCTTTGATCCATTTTGAGTTCATTTTTGTGCATGGTGTGAGGTATGGGTCTTGTTTCAGTTTTTTGCAGATGGACATCCTATTATGCCAGCACCATTTGTTAAAGAGACTGTCTTTTCCCCAGTTAGTGGACTTGGGGCCTTTGTCAAATATCAGCTGCTCATGGGTAGATGAATTTATGTCTGGATTCTCAATTCTGTTCCGTTGGTCTATATATCTGTTGTACCAGTACCATGCTGTTTTGACTACTGTGGCTGTATAATAGGTTCTAAAATCAGGTAGTTTGAGGCCTCTCACTCTGTTCTTCTTCTTCAGTAATGCTTTACTTATTTGAGGCCTCTTCCCTTTCCGTATGCAGTTGGTGATATGTTTCTCCATCTCATTAAAAACTACCGTTGGAATTTGGATCGGGATTGCATTATATCTGTAGATCGCTTTGGGTAGAATTGACATTTCACAATGTTGAGCCTGCCTATCCATGAGCAAGGTATGTCTTTCCACTTACACAGGTCTCTTTTGGTTTCTTGCAGTAGTGTCTTGTAGTTTTCATTGTACAGGTCTTTAACGTCTCTGGTTAGATTTATTTCTAAGTATTTTATCTTATTGGGGGCTATTGTAAATGGTATTGATTTGATGATTCCTCTTCAAAGTTCTCTTTATTGGCGTAGAGGAATCCGAGTGATTTTTGTATTGTTTATCTTGTATCCTGAAACTTTGCTAAAATCTTCTATTTAGTTCCAGTAGTTTTCTTGTGCATTCTTTGGGGTTTTCTGTGTATAAGATCATATCATCTGCAAATAGAGATACTTTGACTTCTTCCCTACCAATTTGGATGCCCTTTATTTCTTTTTCTAGCCTAATTGTTCTGGCTAGGACTTCCAGCACAATGTTGAATAAGAGTTGTGATAAAGGTCATCCTTGTCTGGTTCCTGTTGTCAGGGGGAATGCTTTCAAACGTTCTCCATTTACGATGATGTTGGCTGTTGGCTTTGTATAAATGCCCTTAATTATGCTGTGGAATTTCCCTTCTATTCCTATTTTTTTGAGAGTTTTTATCATGAATGGCTATTAGACTTTGTCAAATGCCTTTTCTGCATCAATTGGTAAGATCATGTGTTTCTTGTCTTTTGTTTTATTAATGTGATGGATTGCACTGATTGTTTTTGTAATGTTGAACCATCCTTGCATACCTGGTACATCCCACTTGATCATGGTGAATTTTTTTTGATATGTTGCTGAATTCTATTGGCTAGAATTTTGTTGAGGATTTTTGCGTCAATGTTTATGAGAGATGTTGGTCTTTAATTTTCTTTTTTTGTGGTGTCTTCACCTGCTTTTGGTATCAGTGTTATGCTTCATAGAACGAGTTTGGGAGTATTCCATCCTTTTCTATGCTCTGAAATACCTTTAGTAGTAGTGGTGTTAACTCTTCTCTGAAGATTTGGTAGAATTCTCCAGTGAAGCCATCTGGGCCAGGGCTTTTTTTTGTTGGGAGTTTTTTAATTACATTTTTCAACCTCTTCTTTTAATATGGGTTTATTTTGTTTTTCTCCCTCTGTTTGTGTTAGTTTAGGTAGGTAGTGAGTTTCTAGAAATTTGTCCATTTCCTCTAGGTTTTCAAATTTGTTACAGTACAGTTTTTCATAGTATTCTGTTATGATTCCTTTAATTTCAGTTGGGTCTATTGTGATATCAGCCATCTCATTTCTTATATGGGTTATTTGCTTCCTCTCCTGTTTTTCTTTTGTCAGTTTGGCCAATGGTTTATCAGTTTTGTTGATCTTTTCAAAGAACCAGCTTTTGGTCTTGTTAACTCTTTCAATTGTTTTTCTATTCTCTATTTCATTTAATTCTGCTCTAATTCTTATTATTTCCTTTCTTCTGGTGCCCAAGGGCTTTTTTTGCTGTTCTCTTTCTACTTGTTCCAGTTTTAGGGTTAATGTTTTGATTTTGGCCCTTTCTTCTTTTTGGATGTGTGCATTCATTGCTATAAACTGACCTCTGAGCACTTCTTTTGCTGTGTCCCAGAGGTTCTGGAAAGATGTGTTTTCATTCAAGTTTGATTCTATCAATTTCTTTATTCCATCCTTAATTTCTTCTATAACCCAGTAGTTTTTGAGTAACGTGTTGTTCAGTTTCCATGTGTTTGATTTTTTTTTTCCCATGCTTTTTCTGTTATTGATTTCTACTTTTACAGCTTTATGGTCAGGAAAGATGCTTTGTAATATTTCAGTGCTTTGGATTTTGTTAAGGCTTGCTTTGTGGTCTAATATGTGGTCTATTCTGGAGAATGTTCCATGTGTGTTGGCAAAGAAAGTATACTTGGCTGCTGTTTGGTGGAGTGTTTGATGTATATCTATGAGGTCATGTTGGTTGATTGGAGCATTTAGATCTTCCGTGTCTTTGTGGAGCTTCTTTCAGTATGTTCTGTCCTTCACCAAAAGTGGTGTGTTGAAGTCTCCTACTATTATTATGGAGCTGTCTATCTCTCTTTTCAATGGTGTTAGAATTTGCTTTATGTATTTTGGATCCCGGTCGTTAGGTGCGTAAATGTTTATTATGGTTATGCGCTTCTGGTGTACTGACCCTTTAATCATTCTATAGTGTCCTTCCTTATCCTTTGTGGTGGACTTTACTTTAAAGTATATTTTGTCAGAGATTAGTATTGCCATGCTTGCTCTTTTTTGAGTGTTATTTGCTTGATATATTTTTTCCATCCTTTGAGTTTTAGTTTGTTTGTGTCTTTAAGTCTAAGGTGTGTCTCTTGTAGGTAGCATATAGACAGATCATGTTTTTTTAATCCAGTCTGCCACTCTCTGTCTGTTTATTGGTGGTGCATTTAGTCCATTTTCATTCAGCGTAATTATTGATAGGTATGAGTTTAGTGCTGTCATTTTGATGTCTTTTTTTGTGTGTTGTTGACAGTTTCTTTGTTCCAAATAATTTTCTGTTCTGAGTTGTTTTTCTTTATGTATTTTCTTTTCATCTTTTTCATTGTTGTTGATTTTGCATTTGGTGAGTCTTTGTATTTTTCTTGTTTTTTATTTTGATTTGTAGGATTATTAGTTCCCTTTGTGGTTACCTTAGTATTTACCCCTGTTTTTCTAAGTTTATACCAGTCTTTTATTTCTTTGTATCGCCTTGACTTCCTCTCCATATGGAAAATCTATGTCTACATTTTTTAGTCCCTCTTTTTGGTTTTAATGTTGTCATCTTTTACATACTGACATCTGTTTCCCTATTTTCAGTGTTTTAGCTTTGATTTATTTTTGTGACTTCCCTATCTGGGTTGATATCTGGTCACTCTGTCCTGTGTTTTAGTCTTCAGTTGTTATCTGATGTTACTGGTTTTCTAACCAGAGGACTCCCTTTAGTATTTCTTGTAATTTTGGTTTGGTTTTTGCAGATTCTCTTAACTTTTGTTTATCTGGAAATGCCCAGTTTCACCATCATATTTGGGAGACAGTTTTGCTGGATATTTAATTCTTGCCTGGCAATTTTTTTCCTTCAAGACTTTATATATGTTATCCCATTGCTGTCTTGCGTACATGGTTTCTGCTGAGTAATCCGAGGTTATTCTTATTGACTCTCTTTTGTAGATAACTTTTCATTTATCCCTAGCCATTCTTAAAATTCTCTCTTAATCTTTGGTTTTGGCAAGTTTGATTTTAATATGTCTTGGTGACTTTCTTTTGGGATCTAGCTTACGTAGGGTTCAATGAGCATCTTGCATAGATATCTTGTCATCTTTCATGATATCAGGGAAGTTTTCTGCCAACAAATCTTCAACAATTCTCTCTGTATTTTCTGTATCCACCCCTCCCCCCACCCCTGTTCTGGTACTCCAGTCACTCGTAGGTTATTCCTCTTGATAAAATCCCACATAATTCTTAGGGTTTCTTCATTTTTTAAAATCGTTTTATCTGATTTTTCCTCAAATAAGTTGGTGTCAAGTGCTTTGTCTTCAATCTCAATAATTCTGACTTCCATTGCCTCAATTCTGCTCCTATGACTTTCTATTGAGTTGTCTAATTCTGAAATTTTATTGTTAATCTTCTGGATTTCTGATTGCTGTCTCTCTATGGATTCTTGCAGCCTGTTACATTTGTCATTATGTGCTTCTCTAATCTTCTTGATTTCCTCTATTGCCTGTTCTACATTTTGATTAATTTCCTTCCTGATCTCTTGAAGAGTTCTGTATATTAATCTTTTGTATCCTGCCTCTGGTAATTCCAAGAAATTTTCTTCCTACGGAAAATTTCTATATTCTTTATTTTGAGAGCTTGCTGAAGCCATCATGGTCTGCCTCTTGATGTGATTTGATGTCGACTGTTGTCTCTGAGCCATCAATAAGTTCTTATATTTATTTATTTTATGTTTGCTTACTGTGTCCTACCTTATTGTTTTGTTTTGTTTTGATATGCCGAAATAGGCTGCTCGTGTCAGCTAGCACAATATCCAGTGCCCCTGAATCTCCAATGTCCTGCCACCAGGTGGCCAGACCTGCCACTAAGTATGTAAGCCCAGGAGTCCGCCCACTTCTGTATGGATTCAGCTCAGGTGTCCAGGTAGTTGGCCACCAGGTGTGTGGTGCAGGCTCTCACCTACAGTTCTAGACAGGCGTGGTTGATAGGTGTAGGCACAGGCATCCGGCTGCAGCAGCAGGACACACACTGAGCAAGTCAGGGGGCTGGCGGCCACCCCTGAGTGTCCACGAGTAAAGTTTGTCCCTGTTCCCTAGAGCACATACATGGGTGGGTTTTTGCAGCCACACTATGATCACCCAACACTGTTGGCTATCAGGACTGGAGGGCACCTCTTATTCTTGGGCCCCTGTCACAGGTGGCTAGGTGGCTTGCATCGAGCCACCAGTCCTTAGGCCTCAATGTAGGTGGGTGAAGACCCTGCTTAATGGGCAGAGCAGTGTCAAATGTCACGAACCTGCCATTTCACAGCTGAAACAGTTGAAGTTAGACTTCAGGTATATACCCTGTTGTACTGTGGTAATGAGGGCCTACACTGCTGAAATGGGCCCACACGAGTCTATGCAGGGGGAAGGGCACTCAAAGTCCATGGATCCCTGATGCCTGTGCCTAGGCAAAGGAGCTGTGCCTTCCCTGAATTCCTGGTTTAGGGGAGCCAGCAGATTATTTTTTCCCCTGTTTGTTAATTTGTTGACTCTCTAAGGCCAGGAGAAAGGCTCGGAGTACGTGACAGGTCCTACTTCTGCCTAGGGGACTTGGCAATCGCAGAAACTGTCCTGGACCCAGTGCAGAGGAGGGAGTGGGGAGTTAACTGGGAGAGAGGTTTTTCCCTAAAGGGAGTGTTTTTGATTTGCACAGTAGGCCAGACATAAGTACTTATCTTTCACCAGTTAAGGGTTCTGGATCACTGGGTAGACTTTCTGCCACTGGATCTCTCCTGGTGTGGAAAATGCCTCCCGAGTGCCTCTGCTTGCCTGCCTCACCGTACACCCTGAGCTGATCAGGCCTGAAGGGCTCAGGCTCTTGCCAGCTCAGGTCTGGGAACTTGTCGCTGCTTCTGAACTGTCTCTCTCTCCCCCTGCCACTCAGTCTAATTCCTCAACTTTGCCTTTGATGTTCAGGGCTCCTAGATTGTCATGTATAATCAAGTCACTTGTTTTTTTGGGTCTCCGTTGTAAGAGGAATCACCGGAAGTGTCTGACTATTCCGCCATCTTGGCCCTGCCTCCCCTGGCTTGAATTTCTTCCAGTTCCCTGTCGATATACTGTTACAGCTGCTTTTGAGTGATCTTCAGCAAAATTTTCTTCTGTGTGACATTAAAGATATTGTTTGATAATTTCTGCATTCAGTTGGATCACCTTTCTTGGGAATAAGCATAAATAGGGATCTCTTTGCCAGTTGGTTGGCCAGGTAGCTCTCTTCCAAATTTCTTCGCATAGATGAGTGAGCACTTCCAGCACTGCATCCATTTGTTGAAACATCTCAATGGGTATTCCGTCAATTCCCAGAGCCTTGTTTTTCCCCAGTGCCTTCAGTATAGCTTGGACTTCTTCCTTCAGTATCGTTGGTTCCTGTTATATGCTACCTCTTGAAATGGTTGAACGTTGACCAGTTCTTTGTGGCATAATGATTCTGTGTGTTCCTTCTATCTTCTTTTGATGCTTCCTGCATCATTTTATATTTTCCCCCATAGAATCCGTCACTATTGCAACTTGAGGCTTGAATTTTTTCTTCAGTTCTTTCAGCCTGAGAAATAGTGAGCGTGTTCTTCCCTTTCAGTTTTCTATGTCCAGCTCTTTGCACATGTTGTTACAATACTTTACTTTGTCTTCTCAAACTGCCCTTTGAAATCTTCTGTTTAGTTGTTTTAGTTCATCATTTCTTCTTTTTTGATTTTTCTACTCAACTTTCAAGAGCAAGTTTCAGAGTCTCTTCTGACATCCATTTTGGTCTTTTCTTTCTCTCGTGTGTTTTTAATGACCTTTTGCTTTCTTCGTGTATGATGCCCTTGATGTCTTCCACAATTCATCTTGTCTTTGGTCATTAGTGTTCAACCTGTCAAATCTATTCTTGAGATGGTCTCTAAATTCAGGTGGAAGGTACTCAGGGTCATACTTTGGTTGTCGTGGACTTGTTCTAGTTTTCTTCAGTTTCAGCTTGAACTCGCATATGAGTAATTGATGGTCTTTTCCACAGTTGGCCCCTGGCCTTGTTCTGACTGATGATATTGAGCTTTTCCATCGTCTCTTTCCGCAGATGTAGTCGATTTGATTCCTGTGTATTACATCTGGCGAAGTCCATGTGTATAGTTACCCTTTATGTTAGTGAAAAAAGGTATTTGCAGTAAAGAAGTCGTTGGTCTTGCGAAATTCTGTCATACAGTCTCTGGCATCATTTCTATCACCAAGGCCATATTTTACAGCTACAGATCCTTCTTCTTTGTTTCCAACTTTCCCGTTCCAATCACCAGTAATCATCAACGCATCCTGATTGAATATTCAATCAATTTCAGACTGCAGAAGCTGGTAAAAACCTTCAGTTTTTTCATCTTTGGCCTTAGTGGTTGGTGCGTAAATTTGCGTAATAGTCGTATTAACTGGTCTTCCTTATAGGCATATGGATATTATCCTATCACTGACAGCATTGTACTTCAGGACAGATCTTGAAATGTTCTTTTTGATGATGAATGCAGCCCCATTCTTCTTCAAGTTGTCATTCTCGGCATAGTAGACCATATGATTGTCCAATTCAAAATGGCCAATACCAGTCCATTGCAGCTTGCTAATGCCTAGTATATTGATGTTTACACATTCTGTTTCATTTTTTATTATTTCCAGTTTTCCTAGATTCATACTTCATACATTCCACATTCTGATTATTAATGGATGTTTACAGCTGTTTCTTGTCATTTTGAGTCATGCCACATCAGCAAATGAAGGTCCCAAAGCTTTACTTCATCCATGCCATTAAGGTCGACTCTACTTTGAGGAGGCAGCTCTTCCCCAGTTGTCTTTTGAGTGCCTTCCAACATGGGGAGCTCATCTTCCGGCACTATAGTGGAAAATGTTCCGCTGCTATTCGTAAAATTTTCACTGGCTAATTATTTTCAGAATTAGACTGCTGGGTCCTTCTTTCTAGTCTGTCTTAGTCTGGAAACTCAGCTGAAACCTGTCCACCATGGGTGACCCTGCTAGTATCTGAATACTGGTGGTATAGCTTCTAGCATCACAGCAACACGTAAGCCCCCACGGTATGACAAACTGACAGACACGTAGAGGGCTTTGACCATAGGCATGCAAAACAAATTTGGGGTGTAGGCTTCCTTGTAGACTGGAAGCATTGGGATTTTTTACTACATGGAGAAACTTTTGAAAGTTACTACTAATTGGTATTGCAAATTCAAACAGAGGACTGGGAGCTGGGGAAGAGGAGGATTTCCTCTGGGGCACCAGTCCTATTTATTTCCTCAGAAACTACGTACAAGGCCCTGTTCTATGTACTAGCAAGACCAGAAAAGGCTGCCCACATTTAGTTTAGAGCCTTACAGGGAGACAAACACTAAATAAGTGAACACATAATGATATTTTAATTTCAGATAATAAAATATAGCATAAAAAGAAAGCAGGATAAGCAAATAGGGAATGACTGGTATGGGAGGTGGATTAAGACAGTCATAGGAAGGGTAGTCATAGAAGTGGGTAGCATTTGAGCTGAATGTTCAAAGCTGAAAGATGGCTAATGAATGTTCTACGCAGAAAGAAGAACTTATATAAAACCACTGAAGTGAGAATGAGTTGGGCATGTTTGCAAAATGAATACCTGTAATGAGAGGTGAGCAGTGAGGTGGAGAATTAGATGACAGCTAGATCAAATAGAATACCATAGACCATGTTAAAGTTTGGGATTTTATTTTAAGTAATGGCAAAGCTATTGGAAGGTCTTAAGCAAATGAGTGACATGATCTCATCTGTTTTGAAAAGATTACTTAGAATAGAGTATAAGGAAACGAGTAGAAATAGGAAGAACAATTAGGAGGTTGTTTCTGTAGTATAGGCTACAGAGTGTAGTGTCTTAGATCAGGGTTTTAGCACGTGGGTTGGTTTTCTATTGCTGCATACTAAATTACCACAAACTTAGTGACTTATAGCAACACCCATTTATTTGCTTATAGTTCTCTAATTCTAAAGTCCAGGCATAGCATGGCTGGATTCTCTGCTCATGGTCTCAAAGGATGAAATCAAGGTGTTAACTGAGTTCTCGTCTGGAGGCTCTTGAGAAGAATCTGCTCCCAGCTTATTCAGGTTGTTGGCAGAATTCAGTTCCTTGCAGTTACAGGACTGAGGTACTCATTTCCTTGCTGGCTGTCAGCCGGTAGTTGCTCTCAGCTCCTAGAGGGATGTGTAGTGGGCTAAACTGTGGCTCCCCCTCCCCCCCCCAAAAAAAGTTTACATTCTAATCCCCCAGAATGTGTAATTATTACCTTGTATGTCAAAAGAGTGAGTATTATCTTTGGTAAAAGATGTGATTAAGTTAAGGATTTTGAGAGGAGTTTATCCTGGATTATCCAGGTGGGCCCTAAATGCAATCACATATATCCTTATAAGAGAGAGAGGCAGAAGGAGATTCAACACTAAACACATAGAAGAGAAGGATGCAATATGACCACAAGGCAGAGACTGGAGTGACACAGCCACAAGCCAAGGAATACCTCGAGCCACCAGAAGCTGGAAGAGGCAAGGAACAAATTCTTCCCTAGAGCCTTCAGAGGGAGCACGGCTCTGCTGATACCTTGGTTTCAAACTTCTGGCCTCCAGAACTGTCAGAGAATAAATTTCTGTTCTTTTGAGCCATCTACTTTGTGGTAATTTGTTAAAGTAACCACAGGAAACCAATACAAGATGGAAGAATTAAGGAGTAAATTTGACCGTACAGAAAATAAGTGAATTCAAAGACAACCTTGAAAAATTCTCTGGGACACAAAAAATGAAGGATAGAAATAAAAATACAAATGAAAAAAGAAAGGAAATATGTAGATAAGATAAAACTGCGAATTGGTGTTCCTAGAGGACAGAGACAGAGAACAAATGGAACAGAAATGATAATAAAAGAAAATTTTTCTAAGCTATCGAGATACATAAAAATTAAGATGCCTGCAGTATATCAGAAAAAAAATAACACAATATTTACGTGTAGTTATTTTTTAGTGATTTATTTTTTAGTTTTAAATGTAAAGATGCATACATCTTTAAGCATTATAAAACAAAGTAAATAAAACAGTATTAATTAGATTAACCTTGAACTTGGATATTGAAGAAGGCTCAAAGACCCTGGGAATTTGAGTTTAAGTAGCAGGTAGTTTTATTAACTGTGCTAGGAAAAAGATTTGGGGTGTAGGAAAAAGATTTGGAGTGTCAGAAAAAGGACTTGTTCATTTTTAGGCATGTCACACCTGCAGGTGACGGCAGGACCTTTTGTAGTATATGCATCAAACACTGACTAGATGATTATACATTTTTTTACAAAGCACTCATTCTGAAAACACTTGCAGTCTGTTAGGAAAGAAATGTGTAAAGAAGCAAGGAAGAACATCAACCAAATATACGCACACATCTATATTTTAAATAGAGGGGAATTGTTATAAAAGCAGATATAAAATCATAGAGGAGTTTGGACTGGACATAGATTTAGAAGCAGTCAGCTTTGATGCATAGAATATATGTATTGGGGGAAAAGAGGCCAATGAGCAAGATAAGAGATCTGGGGCTAGGGAAAATGACTTGAATCTAGGTCTGGACTCTTAACATAAGCAAAGTATAGTGTCCAAAAGTATTTAGTAAAGAAAATTTGCTTTATTTAATAGTTAAGTAATATAGTCTGATGTATACTGCTGTTTTCTTTACTTATGAGCAGATAGCTAGAATGTTATTTCCCAGCTTCCCTAACAGTTTAGTAGGGCCAATGGAAAATAGGCCACTTCCAGGCCTGACCCCTATAAACTTGCTATATGATCCTTTACACTCTCATCTTCCCTCATCTGCTGGGTGGATACATAGGATCCATTGGAGGACTCAGATGTCCTAGCGGATGTCTAGATAAGATGAAATGAGCTAGGATCCCAGCATGACTGCATGAAGGAAAGCTCCTTATTTTGGTTACTCCCTGAATATATTTGGGTCTCTTTCTGGACTTTCGATTATGCTCCTTTTGCCTGACTATCTAATTATGTTCCAGTATCACAGTACCACACGTGAATGTATTTTAATATACGGAGGTAAAAAAGGTTCTCAGTTATTCTCAGAAATTTCTTGACTGTTCATGCTTGTTTATAGTTTTTGTGCAATTAAAAACAAAAACAACCAGAATCCTCTTACATTTTTATATAATTCAATAAAAACAAAAACCTCTTGGCAAAATTTTTATTGGTTTAGGGAGAATTCACATTATTATGAAGTTATATTTTGCTGTCCAAGAACATGGTATGCCTTTCCATTGTTCAAGGTTTTTAATTTCACAATGGTATTTTTCAGTTTAAAATTTCTATCTATAGGCCTTGAATATTTATTATAATTTCTGAGCTTTTCATTTTGTATGTATCTGCAGTTATAAGTAAATTTTCTTCCAGTATATGTTGTCTGTATGCAGTCTTTAAGTCTAATCTGTTGGCTTGTACCTTGAGCCCACGTTAGTAATGGTGATAATGGCCATCCTTGACTTGTATAAAGTTTGCTTTTGGGTTGAAGTAGATGTCTTGTATTATGTGAAGGAAATATCCATCATTTCTATTTTACTGAGAGTTTGTAATCAAGAATGACTTTTTATCAAGTTCCCTTTTATTATCTGTTGAAATATTCATGTAAATGTAATCTTTTCGTCTACTTATATAGTGTATTTATTTCCTGGGTCTGCTGTAACAATGTACTACAAACTGATAGAAATTTTTAAATGATAGAATTTTTTTCTTTCACAATTCTGGAGGCTAGAAGTCCAAATTCAAGGTGTCAGCAGGGTCAAGCTCTCTCTGAAGGCTGTAGGGGAAGATCCCTCCTGGTCTATTCCAGCTACTGGTAGCCCCAGGTGTTTTTTGGTTTGTGGAAGCCTAACTACAGTCTCTGCCTCTATCTTTACCTGGCCATCTTCCCTGTGTATGTCTGTGTCTCTTCTCTTTATATAAGGACCCCAGTTATATTGGATTGGGGCCAACTCTGCCCCAGTACGGCCACATGTAACTAATTACATCTGTAAAGACACTATTTCCAAATGTCACATTCATGGGTACTGAGGGTATGTATCTTTTGGGGCACACAGTTCAACCCGTAACACGTGGTGAATTTTATTAATAAACATTCTAATATTAAACCACTCTTGCATTTCTGGAATAAACTCCAGCTGATCATGCTGTTTGAATTTTTTCAGTATGTTGCTGGACATCGTTTGCTGTTAAGTAATGATGGATTTTTGTATAGATAGTCATAAATAAGGTTTGTTTCCAGTCTTCATATGTATTTGTATGCGTAGGGGGGCTTCTTCAGGGTTTTTTTTTTTTTTTTTTTATCAAAGCTATGCATATAATTAAAAATTTTCTGGTAGCTTTTCTTCATTGGATTTATCTTTTTAAAAGATTTAGTAAGCTTCCACTTTGAATAGGCCAATTAATTTTTTGAGAAGTAACTCATTGAAAATGACCTTTTTAGTCCATAGTAACTGATCAGTTTAGATTCTCCATCAATCTGGTTTAGTTTAGCAAAATTATATTTTCCTAAAAAAAATAATTGATTCTTCTAGGCTTTCAAATGTATTTGCATAGTCTAGGTAAACTCATTGCTGTTGAGTCGATTCCAACTCATAGTGACCCTATAGGACAGAGTAGAACTGCCCCATAGGGTTTCCAAGGAGCGGCTGGTGGATTTGAACTGCCAACCTTTTGATTAGCAGCCAAACACTTAAACCACTGCAACACCAGGGCTCCATAATGTAGGTAAGGTGGTCTCATTTCTTTGTGTACTTGTGTTCTCTCCCCTTTTTCCCTAATTGTGCTAGTTTGTCTGATTTATTTATTTACAAAGAAATAGTTCTTTATTTGTTTTACTATTTTTTCTGTTATCTAGTTCACTTGTTTCTCTTTTCACCTTTATTAGTTCCTTCCTTACTCCCAATGCACAAGCTTTCAATGTTTTGCCTTTTGGTATAATGAAAGTTAGTTTTTTTGTGGATACCATTCATCAGAACGAAGAAATTTTTTCTATTTCTAGTTTGTTGTTAGTTTTGTCATGAATATGTGTTGAATTTTTTGAAATGGTTTTTCTACATATACTGAAACAATCACATGCTTTTTCTCCTTTATTCTTTTAATATGGTATAATATGTTGGCTGATTTCAAATACTAAAACATTTTATTTATGCTTGAAGTAAATCTGTCTTGACCCCAATGTATTATCCTTTTTATGCATTTCTTGATTCAATTTAATAATATTTTTAAAGGTTTCTGTGTTGATGTTCATAAGGATAGTGTTTGTTTATTTGCAGTGTTCTTGTCAGGTTTTGACATGAGGGTTATGCTGATAAAACAAACTGGGAATGTTTTTACCTCCTCTGTTTTCTAAAACTGTTTGTGTGAACATATTTTTACTTCTTTCTTAATCACCAGTAAAACCATCTACCTGATTGGAATTTTTACTTGTGGATTTTTGATAACAAATTAGATTTCTTTAACAGATATAGAAATATTCAAGTATTTTGTTGCATCTGGTTTGAATTTTGGTAAGTTATATTTTTCAAGGATATTGTCTATTTAAGTTGTTGAAATTATTTGCATAAATTTCTTCTTAATATTCACTTATAAGTTTTTTAATATCTGTAAGATCTGTAGTAATATCCAGTCTTTCATTGTTGAAATTGGTTATCTATGTTCTTTCTCTTTTTTTTTTGATAATCTAGCTAGAGGCTTTATGGATTTTGCTGATCTTTATAAAGAACCCTTTTTTTTTGGCTTTGTTAATTTTCTTTATTGTTTGTCTATTTCATTGATTTCTTCTTTTGCTTTTTTATTATTTCTTTCCTTTGGTTTCCTTTGAGTTTACTCTACTCTTTTTTGTATCATCTTGAGGTAGATTCTTAGGTCATTATTTTATACCTTTGTTATTTACAAATAAAAGCATTTGAAACTGTACATTTCCTTCTAAGTGTAGCTTTAGTTGCATCTCATACATTTTGGCATGTAGTTTTATCATTGTCATTCAGTATTAAATGCTTTATATTTCTCTTGTGATTTGTCTTTTGACTTATAGGTTATTCAGGCATATGTTATTTAATTTCCAACTATTTACCTTTTCTAGCTTCTTTGCTTGTCTAGCAATTTTTGGTTGTATGATGAACCTTATAGTTGCTATGTTCTAGTGGTTCTGGATTCTGTTATCCTCCTTTGAAAAGTGTTGATTTTTGTTTGTCTGTTTTGTTTTATGGCACTTAAGTTACTGGCAAATTATTTGGTTCATGAGAAGGTTTGGTTTTAAGTTATGGTAGGTGTCTTAGGCTGGGTTCTCTAGAGAATTAAAACCAATAAAGCGTATAAATATATATAGAGAGAGAGACATTTATATCAAGGAAATAGCTCATGTGATTGTAGAGGCTGGAACGTCCCAAGTCCACGGATCAGGATAGAGGTTTCTCCTGATTCATGTAGCCGCAGGGGCTGGCGAACCCAAGATCAGCAGGTCGGAGAGCAGGGCTCTTGTGCACAGGCTGTGAAGGTTGATGAATCCCAAGATCAGCAGGTAAGCTGCTAGCTCAGGTCCCAAGAACTGAAAGTCAGACGAACAAGAGGCAGCAGCAAGATCCAGAACAAGCCAAAAAGGTGAGCAGGAAGGAAGTAGGCGCCGGAGGGCAGAGAGATGAAGGCTGAGGGGGTGGTGAGCCACCACAGGCCTCACCCCTGCCAGTACAATTAAGCAGATTCCATCATGGGGGTGATCACATATCACATTTCAACAGGGAAGTGATCACAATATTATACAACTGCCAAAACACTAAGAATCGTGGCCCAGCCAATATGACACACAATCTTAACCATCACAGTAGATCAAGTCTGTTGTAATTTTGCCTTTCATCTTAGAGGATAGCCCTTAGTCTTTGGACCTGCTTTTTTCTCCTAACTTATAGACTTGCAGTGGAATTGCCAAGGTGTTTACCATGCCCTCTAATTTGGTATGACTTGTACTCCAAACTTTATGTTCCCAGGAAGTTGCTGAGATCTCAGCTCAACTACTTTAGCTTTCCTTACTGTTGCTTTCTTCTGAGTTCCTTGGGGTTTAATCCTGCACATTTGCCATTTAGGAATCAACAAAGGATTTCAGGGAAATTTATTTGCAGGTTCTGGTGTTCACTCATCTGTGACCAGCTATCTTCTTTCTTGGATTTTTACCTCTTTATTTTCCAGACTCTGAAAGTCTTAAATTTCAACCTCTAACTCCTCAGCCAGATAATTCTGCTGAAAATCTAAACTCTGTGTTCTGTGAAAACTAGGGAGGTGGGTGGGGAGTTGCTCTCTAACTAAATGTGGAGCTTTAAAGTAGTTATTTTAAAATATTTTATCCAGACTTCATACATTTTTATCAGTGGAGGGTTGGTAGTGCATTCAAGCTACTTTGCTATTATTGATAGGGAAACTCCTCTCAAGGCGTTTTGTTTTCTGGAAAATTTTTTTGAATTATAACTTTAAGTATTTTGCTGCTTTGTTTTTGGTTTTCTTCTTCAAAGGTACTGTTTATTGTAAATACTGTATCTCCTGTCTTCTACAACTATTGTTTAATCTTTTGCATTCATCTCTAATGTCTATTGATCTTATCTTATTTATGCTCATATTTCTCAATCTTGTCCTCTGTGACATTTACCATATTTTCTGTCATGTGCTCCTCATTTGTGTGATGGTTTTATTTTTCTCTACCACTTTTTCTTGAATCCTGACAGCTTACATTTTATCTCTTTTCTGATTGGCGTTCTTGACTTAAGGAGGTGGGGTTCTTTCATTAATATTTTTCCTGGAAATACATATCATGAAAATTTTTCTCTCTTCCATGCTAGTATTTTTAGTGATAATTCTTCATCTACCATTTTATATGCTGATTCCTTTCCTCCTTTCTTCTTGCAGTATTTATTATTATTGTTGTTGTTGAGTTTGTACTAGTGTCTTTCTGTTTATTTCGTCTTTAAGTGAGGTTAGATCTTCCTGGATCAGCTAGTTGCATGACGCTCAAATCAAAGAAGAGGAAAGCCCATAAATCTATGGTAGCAGAATTTTTTTTTTTTTATGTTACAGGATTATGTGTGTGAATTAGTTCTCTTAGCCTAGATCTCATCTGCCAGTGAAGATCAGCAGTTTTAGTTTCATTAATGGACTGTTTTCTGCAAATAGGACTTCTCTGAGTGATTCCTTATTCAGCCCCCTACTTCTCCTTCCCTTTGGGACCAAACTAGTTCCTTAAAGTTCTCACAACCAGCTTGCATCCTCAAATCTAATTATTGTTTACAAAAATTATTGCTTTTAGATATTTAAGTAAGTCACTTACTTTGGAGATGTCATCTAATAACTTTTTTCTGAGATCTACAGCAATGAATGTCCTCTTTTGCTGTATTTTCATAGTCTTGTTTTATCGTTACCGCCTTTGGCAACACTTCATCCAATTTTGTGTTTAGGGGTTCTGTATATCTCCAGAATCTGCAAAACTGGAGTTTGTGTTTCTGTTTTCCTTTGCCTTTGGGAGACTCCTAAAAGGAAAAGAGAGAAAATGCTGAGTTTAGTCTATCAGGCTTCCAGAAGCCTAAAATTTAGTTTGAGTTCCTTCCTCTTTGATCTGAGGATTATTCAGGGGTATCCTTAATTTCCATATATATAGAATTTTACTCTTTTTTTTAAAATTAATATACTGGATTGTAATCATCTAATGCATCCAATAATATAATACTGTTTTGAATTTTAAAAGTTTTCAAGTGAACAACTACATAACTAACTTTATAAAATGTCCCGTAGATATTCGAAAAGTTAAAATTTGAATTCAAAGGATATAAAGTTATATATTTTATAAAGTGTATCTATTTAAAATATATTTTGCATTTATATTACTTTCTAATCTTTTAGTTGTATCCCAGTAGAATATTCCACTGTGACTGGATTTTTATCAAGTTTTCCTTGATACATTTTGAACACTTTTACTTTCCCATTGCCTCTCTGCCTAATGCCTACTTATATTTAGGCTAATAGGTTAATAATTCCTCCTTACTTGCCCTATACTATTTTAAGAATTTTTAATTCAGCACTTCTATTGTGGCTCAGTGGAAGAAAGGCCTGGCAATCTGCTTCCCTAAAGATTACAGCCAAGAAAACCTGTGGATCTCAGATCTACTCTATAACACATGGAGTTTCCATGAGTCAGAAGCGGCTCAATTGTAACAGGTTTGGTTTGTTTTGTTTTGTTTTGTTTTGTATTAGTGAATGAATAGACAGAGATATCAGTGTGTATAATTATATATAATTGATAATCAAGGAGTAGATCCAAATACGTATATAAATGATTATGATACAAGTGGCATTTACAATCGGGATAAATTATGATTATTAAATAATGAAATCAGGAGAGCAGACTAACTCTATAGAAATAAAGCTTCATTCCTTCCTCACTCATTTCAGCAAAATAAATTCCAAATGGAATTCCCAGACGAATGGTGGATTGGAGAAGTAGACAGATTTAAGACATTTAAGACACTTTAAGGAAATATAAATAATAGGATTGCTAGATCATTTTATTAAATAATGAGAGAGGAAAGAGGCAAGGACGATTCTCAGATTTATGACTTAAGCATAGATTGTATTGCCACTAGCTGTAATGGGGAACACTGTACTTTTTAGGAGAGAAAATTATGCGCTCCATTTTGAACGTAATTAATTTTAGTTGGCTGTAGCATATTTGCTTTGATTTAGTAAGTATGTAGATGGTTATATGGATCAGAAGCTCATGAGAGAAGTGTGGCGTAGAATAAATATTTGGAGTAGCGGAAATCTACCAATGAAAGAGTATAAAGTGAGAAGAGAAGAGGATCTCTGGAATGCCATCATTTAAGGGCAGTTCGAGGAAGATATGGTGGAATAGGGGACCGTTTAATAAGGAGTGGCCATACCAAAAAAAAAAAAAAACCCCAAATCTGTTGCCAGTGAGTCGATTCCTACTAATGCCAGCCGCATAGGACAGAGGAGAACTGCCTCATAGGGTTTCCAAGGAGCGCCTGGTGTGTTCGAAGTGCCGACCTTTTGGTCAGTAGCTGTAACACTTAACCAACTACACTACCAGGGTTTCCAAGGAGTAGACATACAGGTAGGAGAAAAAAGAGAAGAATACGGTATCATAGGAGCCATGGGGAAACTAATGTTTTTAAAAGGAAGAAGTCATCCAAAATTTAAATTTTAAGAGGTCAAGCAAAGTAAAGACTTAAAAATATCATATCAGATTTAGAGAGAATGTCATTGGTAAACTTAGGGAGAACCATTTCCATGGAGTATAGGGGACTGCTGCCAGGTTGGAATGAACTGAGGGATGAGAGGAAGCCACGGAAATGGATACAGTATGATCACCTTGTTCAAGACATTTAATTGTGAGGGGTAAGAAAGAGGGAGGGTAATTAGCTGCAGAAAGAGTAAGATTAATGTGGTTTTTCTTCATTGTTATTGTTTTTATTTGTTTTGTTTTTAAGATGGGAAAGATGTAAGCATGTTTAAATATTGACATGACGATGCTAATACAGAATAAAAGGTTAAGTATACAAGGCAGAAGGAGCCCTGGTAGCACAATGTTTAAGCATTCAGCTGTTAACTGAAAGGTCAGCAGTTCAAACCCACCAGCAGTTACAAGGGAGAAAAGACCAGGAGATCTGCTCTCATGAAGATTACAGCCTAGGAAACCCTATGGAGCAGTTCTACTGTGTCTTATAGGGTCGCTATGGGTCAGAATTGACTCAATGGCACACAACAATATAAGGCAGAGGAATCCCTGGGTGACACATAGGGTTAAATTCTCAACTACTAGCCGAAAGCTTGGCAGTTGGAACCCACTCGGGGGTGCCTCAGAAGATAAGCCTGGTGATCTGCTTTGAAAGGTCACAGCCTTAAAAACTCTATGGAGCACAGTTCTACTTTGCACACATTGGATTGCCATGAGTCGAAATCGACTTGACAGCAGTTGACAAAAACAACAAATACAAGGCAGAGTATATGTAATCAAGGCTGCAAGTACCTGAGAAGATGCAAGGGATTAGGAGCTTTAGATAGAAGGAGGAGCAATTTTTCAGTTGTATTAGAAAGGAAGAAAAGTAGGAATAGGTATGTTTGTAATATTTAGTGACAGAATTTTTTTTTTTTTTATTGTACTTCAGGTGAAAGCATACAGAACAAATAGTTTCTCACAAAACAGTAGTACACATATTGTTTTATGACATTGGTTAACAACCCCACAACATGAGTGACAGAAAATTTTTCAAGTTTCAATCTAACAACAGTGAAGTAGAACAGAACATGTCCTGAGAGTAAAGGAGGAGGCAGTGGAGCTGGAATTTTGATGGTTAGGGAGGGTTTGAAACAGTTACTGTGGAAAGTGAGAAGTCAGAAGGAAGTTGACTAGGGAACGGTAGAAGAATTCTTTACCTAGTTTAATAGTTTTAATAATTTTTCTCAAGCAGCACTCCTGGATCAGACATGGAGCATGCTGATAGTTGGATTCCTCTAATTTCTCCAGAACTGGAGTTTTGTCAAGTGGATGTGAAGGAAATGAGTGCAAGACAGTTTCAGGTTTCGGCTAGAGAACATGGGAAGCAATTGACTTCAGCTGGATAGAGAAGAGAGAACAGGATGGGTAGTGAGAAAATTGGAGAGAAAATAGACTCGAGGCATCAATGTAATTAATAAACAACTGTGCCAGGAGTAAATGAGTGAGCAACCTGAAAAGATAAAAGATTGTAGACAGTGAGTGGAATGTCTGATTTGTGACTTCAGAGATGAAGCAGTTTAAGGGAGGACAAGATTCAGAGTGTGGCTTATAAGAGTGGTTGATAATTATGGAGTATTGGGAAGTTTTTTGATGGTGAAGACATCCAGTAACAGAGAAGCCAAGTTACTGTATGAATCATCCATATGAATCTTACAATCATCTAGGTCCCAGATTCCAGGACAATGGAAACATTTGGTCTGAGCCAGGTGCTGAAGACTTCAGTGAATAAAGACGTGTAATCAGGAATAGATAGCTGTCTTGAGGAGGGTCAGAAGATGGTCCAGCTAAATAGTATTGGCCTCAAAGGTGCTTTATCAGCTTTTAACTATGGTCCCCAATCCTTTAGGTGCAGGATGTGGAAGTAAAAGGAAGAGATCTGGCCAACTGGGTTTTACAGGAAGTAATACAAAGTAAAGGAGCCCTGGTGGTGCAGTGCTAAAGTGCTGGACTGCTAACCCAAACGTTGGTGGTTCAAACCCACCAGCTACTCCACGGGAGAAAGATGTGGCAGCCTTAAGGTTATTTTGTACACACAGGGATAATTTGAGGCAGAAAATAACAGGGTTCATACTTTTCTGACCTTCAATAGGCCCAGGATGTTTTTAGAATAGACAAACATGTTAGATGTGTCAGAAGGAGAGACAGATGGAGTTTTCTAACTAGGCTAGCTTGTTTGCTGCTTGTTGATTGACATTGTTTTTTTCTCCAGTTTATTGGAATAGATTCTTTACATCTTCTTAGTAAATTTATAGATCCTACGGATAGGAACCAGAAGCCAGGGCTGTAGTATGTATCAGTAAGCCACTGGGATTGCTTCTTGGAAAAATCACAGGCCTGAAAATAGGCTATTTTATCTGTTTCTTCAGGCACTGCCAGGGCAGCTGTGAAATTTCAATAGACTTTGCAGGTTATAAATACTTATCTATTGTTCTCTCCTAATCTGGCACAATAATTCCAACTGTAGTTGTGGAATTGTACTATAGTTTCAGACTTGAGTCGATTATGATTCAACTTCTCAGAAACTCAGAATTAGAGAAAGAGATGTGGGAGAATATTAGCCTAGCATTTCTGGCTATTTGATACAAATGGTGATTATGAACTTCAGATATTTTAAAAAGAAGACTCATTGTATTCTAGCACAGTGTGACTAATTGATTGATTTGCCTTCCCAGAGCTATTCCAGGCTATGGTTATCAGATATTATGATCGTAGGGTGATTGGCCTATGCTGTAGACCCCAACCAAAGGCAGTCTTTATAGTGAGTAGCTTTTTGCAAAGGTATAAAGGCAGAAACACGACTCCTACCACCCCCATCCCTGGTGTCTTGAGAGAGGATAATCTCTGTTTTTGTGTTGGAGGCATATGTTTCAGTAATACAGAGTTAGGGCAGAAAAAGTAGACTAGAATGTTGGTAAAGGTAACTAAATCAATTCTTGAGGTTCTAGAAGGCTGGTGCTCTGACTGGAATCCAAACAAAATACATTTCTTTCTTGATAAGGGAACAGTGAATTTGGAGAAGTAATATATGATCTGCATATAACCACCAACCTCTGTATATCCTTGATGGACTGGAAAGCTTGTAATTCAAGGATATCAAATACCGTATTGGGAGTCATCAAAATCCTTTGACTAGATAAGATATGGCTCAGAAATTTGATATTTAGGTTTTTGAACATGTGTTTATTAGGATGGCCCAAATTAGCCCAACCAGGGATTTATATACCTAAAGTTTATTTTTATTGCTTCCAATTGTACACTGGGTAAATGTGTAACCCTGTTTAAAGGACCAGAATTAGTGCCCTTCCTCCCACTCAAGACTGTCTTTTCCCTGCTTATCTCCCCTGTCTTTCTGATACTAGATCCTTTATATAAACCTCCCAATTTGTATCTACTTTCCAACCTTTTTTTCACACTTAGCTCTGGGCAATTGATGTAATTATTTTCCACTTCTATCTTTAGCTCTGTACAGTGTATTAAATCAACATTGTGAAATCCTGTTTTCGTGTGTTTGCTTGTTTATATATTTATGTATTTTTTCATTCAGACCTCAAAATAGTCTCTATGGGTCTTTTGGACAATAGGCATTTTCAGGATTTTGTAAACTCTTCAGATGATTAAGATGCCATTTCTACAGAACTTTTAATATGTTTGTCCCAAATAGAAATTATTAGTAAAAAATTAAAACATCAATGTTTCAGAAGATAAATTTTGCTACAAACTAAAATGAAAGGTTTAAAACCCACTCATATTTAAATTACAATACTTTGTATCAAGGACATAGGAATTAGTTTCAAAAGAGACTGTTTTCTGGGGGAAGAAAAGGAAGGATTACCTCTCCAGTTTAAGTACTTCTTTGAGTCCATTTTCTTAATTAAATCACTTTATTGAATTAATTAAAAACTAATAACTATATTATTTAAATCATATATAAAAATTGAGACTTTTCCTAACTGAATGTTTTCTGCTTTTTTGTAGAGGAACTCTGACGAGAAGGCCTTATAAAGGTGGATTATTTTGTACTGAATGTGGCAGAGATGACACATGCACAGATAATTTATGCAGTAAGATAAAGAAAATAACTTAAATGTGAAAAGGAAAAAAAAAAGTCCATGGTGCATTGGACAAGAAAAATGAAGTGATTGATCACTAGTTTTTCATTGCCATGTTAATATTTTTCCTTTGATCCGAATGCTGTTATTATCAAAGGAGGATTGAAACAGAATCATCTTTAGAGTTTTCTAAACTACACAGCCTCTTCTGCCTCTCCTTACCCCTCTTCCTGCCCCTAAGAGCATACCAGAATGTCAAAAAGAATGAATAAGAACTAACAGTTATACTCTGAAAAAAGTATTATAGTTAACAACAGTCTAAGAGTGAGAGCTTTTGGGAATGACTGCTCTAAAGGATGAGGTATCCCAAATATATATATAAAGAGAAGGTTGGTAAACTAGCAAATGTTTAATAGCCTTTTTAGTTCCTCCCCCCTTAAAAAAAAAACCCTAAAATCCCGCAAAATATTCAGCAAGAGAAAAATAGAAAATCTGTTAGATTAAATTTTTCTTTTTGTTTTCCCAAACATAAGTGCATATAATCCAAAAGTATAACTATACCTGGAATATACAGTTCTTAGAGGAATGTGATAAGGGGTAAAGTCAGACAGTAGATAAGGAACATATACTTTTATGCACATCATTGGAGTGAATCCACTCCAACATTTCTATCCTTGCTTTACTTGAATTGTGAAGGAAAGTCTTGCTTTTTACTCTTGGTCTTCCTTTTCCACTTCTCATCCTTTTCCAGAAAAATTCAATCCTAAAATCATTAGGTAGGTCAGAGCTGCCAGAGGAACAGCCAGGTGTTCTATGTTATAAACATAAGCACGCTAATGAGGGATCCACACAGGATGCAGCAGGCATAGGGAGACAGCCTAAACAGGGTGAGGACAGTGTCCACAAGGGTTGCAGCTTGGCACAGGAAGTCAGAGCCTTTGTGGAGTGAGGCATGTGCCCATGTATGAGGTGAGGTGTCAGGTATTAGAGCCAGAGCAGGGTAAGAGGGATATGCAAGGGATAGCCTGGCATGTGGTTTCTGAGCCCAGACAAGATGAGGAGAACATCAGCATGGAGTGGGAAGGGACGATCTGGCATAGGATGTCAGATTGAGCAGATGAGGAAGGCATCCATGGAGGGATGGTCTAGCACTGGATGTTGCAGCCCAAGTGGGATGAGTAGAGCTTTCACATAGGGGGTACCCTGGCATGAAGTATCAGAACATGAGCAGGTAAGGGGGTATCCATGCTTAGGAGCAGCCTGGTGTGAGGTGTCAGACTCCAAAGTAGTTGAAGAAACCTTCAATGTAGGGAGGATGGGTCAGAGCCCAAATGGGGTAAAGAAAGAATCCCCACATTTGGAGCAATCTAGAGCTGGGTTTCAGAGTCTAAGCACAGGGTAGGGAGCCCAAGAGGAGGGCCAGCCTGTAGGTTGCCATATTAAGTACAGGATGCCCAGTTACACTTGAATTTCAGATTGTTACTGTTGTTGTTAGGTGCTGATGAATTGGCTCTGACTCATAGCAACCTTACGTATAACAGAAGGAAACATTGGCCAGTACTGTGCCATCCTCACAGTCATTGCCACTGTTGCAGCCACTGTGTCAGTCCATCTCATTGAGGGTCTCCCGCCTTTTTGCTGACCTTCTACTTTACCAAGCATGATGTCTTTCTCAAATGATTGGTCTCTCCTGATGACATATCCAAAGTAAGTGAGATGAAGTCTCACCATCGTTGCTTCTAAGGAGCATTCTGGCTATACTTCCTCCAAGACTGATTTGTTTGTTCATCTGGCAGTCAATGATTTATTTAATATTCTTCACCAGCATTGCAATTCAAATGCATCAATTCTCCTTTGGTCTTCATTTTTCATTGTGGAGCTTTTGCACACATATGAGGTGATTGAAAATACCATGGCTTGAGTCAAACACACCTTAGTCATGAAAATGACATTTTTGCATTTTAACACTTTGAAGAGATTTAGTATAAATATATCCCAAGTATTGCATGGGATATACTTAAACATTAAACATCCTTTGTTGTTTTCTTAAATTTAACTGACCATCCTATATTCTTTGTTCACTAAATCTGGCAACTCTTACAGCCTGGAATGGGGTGTCAGAGCCGAAGCAGAATGAGGAGAGCACCCGTGATGGGGAGGAGGTAGAGGCAGTGATAAGGAGATTGGTAGCATAATGGGGGATTGATCAAATAAGTAAATAGATTAAGGATAATGGGAGCCAGGTTTCTCACTGAGAAACAGAGAATGGAGTTATAAATATATAAAGATAGAAAGCTAGCATGAACCTTGTGGTGTTGAGTTGAAATTAGAGGTATTGGTGTGAACTTATGAATTTCAGTCAATATAAATAAATACAGGAATAAACATAGGTATCAGTATGTGTATGTGTATATGCATACATATATTCCCTAACTCTGAGAGGGCCTTGGAGCAGCAGCCCCACCCCCCAAAAGCAGTGAGCACAACTAGCACCCAGATCTTGGTTTCTAAATTCTATTCTATTGCTAAAATACACCAGGACTCACTGGAGAAGAACCTGATTCCAGGGCTGGGGCAGGAAAAGTATAAGATGAACCCAGAACATCTTTTTGTATGTAAAAGCAAGGAAGTGCTCAAAGAATAATGGAATTATGTAACAAAAAATGACACATAAGCTATCATAAAAGACCCTCACTGGTTAAATCTGGAACAATTTGAGCGTCAAAATAATAAAAATAGTAATGGATTATAGCCCATTGGATAAAATAGGAAACTATGAATTCATACTGATATAAATTAATAAATGAATAAATTGAAAGTTCTATGAGGAAGAGTTATTTACCTAGTGTCAATGTAAATCCCCATAAAAACACTTAATACTTACTAGGGGAAAAGGTGCAATTTCACAGTGGAGCAGCCTGGCAGATAATAGCTTAACCAAGTGAGCAAAGTAACATCATCAGTAATGGAACAAATTAAAGCTGTCCGCCAACTGAGAGGATGCAATGAGAAGACAGCATTACTTCTGTGGTATTCCTGCCAAAGATGCATAATCTAATCCAATCACAAGGAGGCATCAAATCAATGCAAGATAAGGATTTGTTTTAAAAAATGATCTGTCTACAAAAGTAACTGTCGTATTATCTTAAAAAATGCCAACCAAGATCATGAAAATCAAAGAAAAAATGAACTGCTTCAGACTAAAGGAAACTAAATAGACATGAAAACTAAATGCCATGCATGACTCAGAACAGAATCCATTTACTATAAAGGATATTATTGGTATAATTGACAAAAGTGGAATAGAGTCTGAGGATTAGAGGGTAATAATGTAAGAATGTTAATTTTCTGATTTGGATGGTTATATTGTGGTTATTTTAGAATGACCTTATTTGTAGGGAATGCACACTAAGGACGCTGGGATGATGAGGCATCTGGTTGGCAACTTACTTTCAAATAGTTCAAAATTAAAGTTATTTCTACTCAACTTTTTTGTAAGTTGGTGATTGTTTCAAAATTTTTTCAATTTAAAAAAAATAAATGCAGAATCTCAGGAAATTTTGGAGGCTTTTGTTACATATTCCAGGAGATAGAAATGAAAGCTTATATTGGAGCATGTAAGAGAAATATGAGTAAAACAAATTTGGTTAGTGTTTATGGAGCAGTATTAGCAAATTTTGGAGACTAATTTGATAGGGTGATGAGAAAAAAAGAGTCTAAGATCACTTCGAGGTTTGGGGTTTGGTTGACCAATGTGTAATTTATAAAGATTGAATTATATGAGGGAGAGCTTATGGCAAAGAGATGATGGGTTTAGATGCTTGTTTAGCTTCTGAGTAGATAACACTAATAAGATTCAGGCACAGATTAGGGCTATATTTGAGAATAATTAGCATATATATGAAGTTAAACACATAAAAAAGAAGAACTCACCTAAGTACAAAACACAGAGAAAGAAGAGTATTATACAAAGGGGGGTATCCTGCGGAAAAACAATGAAAAAGCATAGAGAAGGAGAATCTCTTGAAAGAGAATAAGGAGAAACAGTTGTAGGACAAGAAGAAGAAAGTATAGTGTCACAGAAGCAAAGGGAATGAAGTACTTAGCAAGAGAGTAATCAACTGAGCAATATGCAGCAGAGAAGTCCCATTGAGAAATGAAGAGAGCCCATGAATCTGGCAACGTGGAGATCATTGGGGACCTAAGCGAGAGAAGTTTCAGAGGAATGGTAGGGGTAGCAACCAGACGGACTGCCATGCGTTCAAAGTGAACGGAAAGTAACAAGTAGAAATATTTAAGGCAATATCAGTCTGTCAAAAAGCTTCTAACTTTCCACTAAAAACACTTGCAATTAACAGATATTTATTAAGTGGTGACTATGTGCCAAATAGTAGCCCTGGTGGCGCCGTGTTTAAAGCGATCGACTACTAACTGAAAGGTCAGTGGGTCGAAATCACCGGTAGCTCCATGGGAAAAGATGTGGTAGTCTGCCTCTGTAGAGATTTACAGCCTCGGAAACCGTATGGGGTTGCTATGAGTCAGAATCAACTCAAAGGCAGTGGATTTGGGGTATGTGCCAAACATTGTACCATGAAGTGGGAATAAAATAATGAGGGAGACACACTTCCTGCCCTCTTTTAACTTACAGTGTAGCTAGGAAGATAGGTGTTTAAAATAAGCAATAATATTGTAAACATAGGACTGTCATGCTTTTAATATTTTTTATATATTTATTTAAAGTTCATATGTATATTTATATTACCATCATAAAATCAGGGTAGAGAACAGTTCCATCACTCTAAAATTACTCCCTGATATTATCCTTTTATAGTCATACTCTCCACCCACCCCTAACCTCTGCCAACCTATGAGCTGTTCATCACCTTGTTGTTACTAGGTGCCGTCCAGTCAATTTTCTACTTACAGCAACCCAATGTGACAGACTAAAATTGTGCCATAGGATCCCCTAGGGATCTTTATAGAAGCAGATTGCCAAGTCTTTTCTTTGGCGGAGCTACTGATGGGTTTGAGCTGCCTGCAACCAAGCACTTAACCATTCCGCCACTAGGACTCCTTTTCCTCACCTTAGTTTTATATTTTTTGAGACTGTAAGTGGGATCATACAGTATGTAACCTTTGGAGGCTGGCTTTTTTTTTCTGCACTCAACATAATGCCTTTGAGATTTACACACATTGTAGTATATGTCAATAGTCTATTCCTTTCTTTGCTGAGTAGTTTTACAGTCGTACCACAGTTTGTTTTTTCATTCGCTTGTTGAAGGACGTTTAAGTTGTTTCCCATTTTTGGCAATTATGAACATAGCTGCTATAAACGTTTATGTACAGGTTATTTTGTGAATGTGTTTTTATTTTCCTAGGGTAAATACCCAGGAGTGAGATTGCTGGATCATATGGTGTGGGTTGAACTTTATAAGAAACTACCAGACCATTTTCCAGAGTGGCTTACCATTTTGCATTCCCACCAGCAACATATGATACTTCCAATTGCTTTGCCTTCTCACGCACACTTGGTATCTTCAGTATTTTTTTAGCCATTCTAACAGGTTTGTAGTGGTATCTCATCTTGGTTTTAATTTTCATTTCCCTAATAGATAATGATGTAGAACATCATTTTATGTGCTTATATGTCCTCATTATAGCCTCTTTGGTGAAGTGTCTATTCAAATCCTTTGCCAGTTTTTTAATTGTATTGTTTGTGTTCTTGTTTTGAGTTTTAAGAGTTCTTTATTCTAGATATAAATCCTTTGATCAACAAGTGATTTGAAAATAATTTCTCCCAATCTGTAGCTTATCTTTTCATTCTCCTAAAGTATCTTTTCATGAAGCAAAGTTTATAATTTTAATGAAGTCCAACTTACCGATTTTTTTCCTTTATGAATCCTACTTTTGTTATCATGCCTAAGAATTCTCTACCTAACCTCAGGTCTCAAAGATTTTCTCCTAAAGGTTTTTAGTTTTGTATTTTAAATTTTAGATCTATGATTTATTTTGAGTTGATTTTTTAATAAGTTGAGGTTTATGTTGAAGTTCATTTTTTTCTTTTTTGCATATGGAAAACTAACTGTTCCAGCACTGTTTGCTGAAAAGACTGTCCTTTCACAGTTGAATTGTTTTTATACTTCTGTCAAAAATCAATTGAGCATATTCGTGTGGGTCTACTTCAGGCTCCTCTGTTCTGTTCCATTGATCAATGTGCCTATTCCTCCACCAATCCCATATTGTCTTGATTATTGTAGTTATATGTTGTTAGTTGCTGTCAAGTCGATTCTTACTTACAGCGAACTCATGTGTACAAAGTAGAACTGCTCCATAGGAATTTTAAGGCTGTGACATCGCTTTGAGTCAGAATTGACTCAATGGCAATGGATTTCTTGGTTTTGACCTATCAGAAGCAGATCACCAGTCCTGTCTTCTGAGGTAACTCTGGGTGGTTCCAGCCACCAACCTTTTGGATACTAGTTGAGCACTTAACCATTTGCGCCACCCAGAGACTCCTGTAGTTATATACCCGTTGCCGTCATAGCAACCCTATAGGACAGAGTAGAACTGCTTCATAGGGTTTCCAAGGAGCGGCTGGTGGATTTGAACTGCCGACCTTTTGGTTAGCAGCCGAGGTCTTAACCACTGTGCCTCCATAGTTGTGTAAAATTCCTTGCTGTCCAGTCGATTCTGACTCATAGTGACCCAATATAGTGTATAGATATAGTATATATATAGTTGGTCTTTATTTGGGTACCATTCATCTGTCAGTTTGTCATACTGTGGCAGCTTGTGTATTGCTGTGATGCTGGAAGCTATGCCATTGGTATTTCAAATATCATAAGGGTTGCCCATCGTGGACAGGTTTCAAAAGAGCTTTCAAATTAGGTCAAAACTAGGAAGAAGGACCTGGTGATCTACTTCTAAAAAAATCGACCAGTAAAAACCTTATGATAGCGGAACATTGTCTGATATAGTGCCAGATGATGAGCCCCTTAGGTTGGAAGGTACTCAAAATAAAACTGGGGACAATCTACCTCCTCAAAGTAGAGTCGACCTTAATGACGTGGATGGAATCAAGCTTTCGGGACTTTCGTTTGCTGATGTGGCATGACTCAAAATGAGAAGAAACAGCTGCCAACATCCATTAATAATCAGAATGTGGAATGTATGAAGTATGAATCTAGGAAAATTGGAAATCATCAAAAATGAAATGGAATGCATAAACATCGATATCCTAGGCATTAGTGAGCTGAAATGGACTGGTATTGGCCATTTTGAATCAGAAAATCTTATGGTCTACTATGCTGGGAATGACAAATTGAAGAAGAATGGTGCTGCATTCATCATCAAAAAGGACACTTCAAGATCTATCCTGAATTACAAGGCTGTCAGTGATAGGATAATATCCACAGGCCTATAAGGAAGACCAGTTAATATGATTATTATTCAAATTTACACACCAACCACTAATGCAAAAAATGAAGAAATTGAAGATTTTTACCAACTTCTTCAGTCTGAAATTGATCAAACATGCAATCAAGATGCATTGATAGTTACTGGTGATTGGAGTGTGAAAGTTGGGAATGAAGAAGGATCTGTAGTTGGAAAATATGGTCTGGGTGATAGAAATGACGCAGGAGATTACATGATAGCATTTGCAAAACCAGCGACTTATTCATTGCAAATACCTTTTTTCAGCAACATAAACAGTGACTGTACATGTGGACCTCGCCGAATGGAATAGATAGGAATCAAATTGAAAGAGACTACTGAGAAGGTCAGAACAAGGCCAGGGGCCAACTGCAGAGCAGACCATCAATTGCTCATATACAAGTTCAAGTTGAAACTGAAGAAAATTAAAACAAGTTCATGAGAGCCAAAGTATGACTTAAGTATATCCCACCTGAATTTAGAGACCATCTCAAGAATAGATTTGACCAAAAACCAGACGAGTTGTGGGATGACATCAAGAACATCATACATGAAGAACATAAAAGGTCTTTAAAAAGACAGGAAAGAAAAAAAAGAAAGGACCAAAATGAATGTCAGAAGAGACTCTGAAACTTGCTCTTTAATATGCAGCAGCTAAAGCAAATGGAAGAAATGATGAAGAGCAGAAAATTTCAAAGAAGAGCTTGAGAAGACAAAGCAAAGTATTATAATAAAATATGCGAAGACCTGGAGTTAGAAAACCAAAAGGGAAAAACACACTCGGCATTTCTCAAGCTGAAAGAATCGAAGAAAAAATTCAAGCCTCAAGTTGCAATATTGAAGGATTCTGTGGGCAAAATATTGAATGACGCAGGAAGCATCAAAAGAAGATGGAAGGAATACACAGAATCACTGTACCAAAAAGAATTGGTCTACACTCAACCATTTCAGGAGGTAGCATATGATGAAGAAGCTATAATGTCGAAGGGAGAAGACCAAGCTGCACTAAAGGCGCTGGCAGAAAATCAGCCTCCAGGAATTGATGGAATACCAATTGAGATGTGTAAACAAACAGATGCATCACTAGAAGTGCTCATTTGTCTATGCCAAGAAATTTGAAGATAGTTACCTTGCCAGTCGACTGGACTGGAAGAGATCTGTATTTGTGCCCACTCCAGAGAAAGGTGATCCAGTGGAATGTGGAAATTATCAAACAATATCATTAGTAACGCACACAAGTAAAATTTTGCTGAAGATAATTCAGGAACAGTTGCAGCAGTACGTTGACAGGGAATTGCGAGAAATTCAAGCTGGATTCAGAAGAGGAAGTGGAATGAAGGATGTCATTGCTGAGGTCAGATGGATCTTGGTTGAAAGCAGAGAATACGAGAAAGATGTTTACCTGTGTTTTATTGACTATGCAAAAGCATTCAATTGTGTGGATCATAACAAATTATGGATAATATTTTGAAGAATAGGTGTTCCAGAACACTTAATTGTGCCGCTGTGGAAACTGTACATAGACCAAAAGACAGTCATTTGAACAGAACAAGGGGATACTGAGTGGTTTAAGATCAGGAAAGGTGTGCATCAGGATTGTATCCTTTCACCGTACTTATTCAAGTTGAAGCTAAAGAAATGGGGCATCAGGATTGGAGGAAGGCTCATTAACAACCTGCAATGTGCAGATGACACAATCAAAGTACGACCAAAGTACAACCTTGCATATAAAAAACCAAACCAAACCCATTGCCGTCGAGTTGATTCCAACTCATAGCGACCCTATATGACAGAGTAGGACTGCCCCATAGAGTTTCCAAGGAGTGCCTCGCGGATTAAAACTGCTGACCTTTTGGTTAGCAGCTGTAGCACTTAACCACTACAACACCAGGGTTTCCACCTTGAGTGTATCCCACCTAAATTTAGAGACCATCTCAAGAATAGATTTGACGCATTGAACACTAATGACAGAAGACCAGACAAGTTATGGAATGACATCAAGGACATCATACATGAAGAAAGCAAGAGGTCATTAAGAAGAAAGAAAAGACCAAAATGAATGTCAGAAGAGACTCTGAAACTTGCTTTTGAACATAGAGTAGCTAAAGCGAACAGAAGATATAATGAAGTAAAAGATGAAAAAAAAATGATGAAGTATCTTTTCACCATACTTAGTCAATTGTATGTTGAGCAAATAATCTGAGAAGCTGAACTATATGAAGAAGAATGGGGCATCAGGATTGGAGGAATACTCATCAACAACCTGCAATGTGAAGATGTCACAGGCTTGCTTGCTGAAAGTGAAGAGGACTTGAAGCACTTACTGATGAAGATCAAGGACTACAGCCTTCAGTATGGATTACACCTCAACATAAAACAAAAATTCTCACAACTGGACCAATAAGGAACATCAAGATAAATGGAGAAAAGTTTGAAGTTGGCAAAGATTTCATTTTACCTGGATCCACAGTCAACACCCACGGGAGCAGCAGTCAGGTAATCAAACATTGCATTGGGCAAATCTGCTGCAAAGGACCTCTTTAATGCATTAAAAACAAAGATGTCACTTTGAGGACTAAAGTGCCCCTGACCCAAGCCATGGTGTTTTCAATCACCTCATATGCATGAGAAACCTGGACAATAAGTAAGTCAGACCAGAGAAGAACTGATGCCTTTGAATTATGGTGTTGGCGAAGAAATTGAATATACCATGGGCTGTCAAAGAACAAACAGGTCTGTCTTATAAGAAGTACAGCCAGAATCCTCCTTAGAAATGAGAATGGTGAGACTTCATCTCGTGTACTTTGGACAGGTTACCAGAATGGACCAGTCCCTGGAGGAGGACACCATGCTTGGTAAAGTAGAGGGTCAGTGAAAGACAGGAAGACCCTCAAAGAGATGGATTTACACAGTGACTGCAACAATTGGCCCAAGCATAACAACAATTGTGAGGATGGCACAGGACCAGGCAGCATTTTGTTCTGTTGTTCACAGGATCGCTAATAGTCGGAACTGACTCGATGGCACCAACAATAACAATAACAATATTGGGTAGAATGATTTCTTCTACTTTATTCTTCTTTTTAAAGATTGTTTAGCTATTTTCAGGGCCTGTGACTTTCATGTAAGTTTTAGAATAAGCTTGTCTATGCCTGCAAAAAACTTTGCTGGGATTTTGGTAGAAATTGTATTAAACCTGTAAATCAGTATGGAAGAATTGACATCATTACTATATTGATCTTTTAGCCATAATTGAAGCCCTGGTGGTGCAGCGGTTAAGAGCTCAGGCTGCTAACCAAAAGGATTGGCAGTTCGATTCCAACAGCCATTCCTTGGAAATTCTATGGGGCAGTTCTACTCTGTTCTGTAGGGTCGCTATGATTCAGAATTGACTTGATGGCAACAGGTTTTCATCCATAGATGGAATTTGTTTCTCCATTCATTGGAATATTCTTTGATTTTTTTCATCAGTGTTTTGTAGTTCTCAGCATATAGATCCCATACATGTTTTGTTAGAGTTATCCCTAAGCATTTCATGTTTTTGGAGCTTCTATACATGGTATTTTTTATAAAAATTCAGTTAACATTCTGCTAATGATTTCTAGTTTGATTTCATTGTGGTCAGAGAACACACCCTGTGTGATTTCAGTTATTTTAAATATGTTGAGGTTTGTTTTTTGATGCAGGGTATGGCCTACCTTGGTCTATGTTCCACGGGTGTTTGAAAATAATGTGTTTTTGCTGTCATTGAGTGGAGTGCCCTATAAATCTCAATTTGATCTTGTTGAGTGATGGCATTATTAAGTTCTTCTATATACTTGATGACTTTCTGTCTAGTTGTTCTATCAGTTATTGAAAGAGGGCATTGAAATTCCCAGCTATATTTGTGGATTTGTTTATTTCTCCTTTCAGTTCTGTCAGTTTTCCTTCATGAATACTGAAACTCTGTTATTACTGATACATACATTAGAATTATTATGCCTTCTTGGTGAATTGACCGTTTATCAATGTTAAATGTCTCTTTTAATCTTTGTTAATTTTCTGTGCTCTGAAGTCGACTCTGTCTAATATTAATACAGACACTTTAGCTTTTTCTTCATTTGTGTTTACTTTTAACCTACCTGTATCATTATATTTCAAGTAGTTTCTTATAAACAGCGTGTAGTCGGGTCCTTTTTTAAAACCATTCTGGCAATCTCTGTCTTAATTGGTGTATTTAGACAACTGCATTTAATATAATTATTGATATGTTTGGGTTCATGTCTACAATTTTGTTATTTTTTTCTTCTTTTTATTGTTCTTTCTCTTTTTTTCCTTCTTTTGAGTTATTTGAAAATTTTTTTGTATTCCATTTAATTTTTCTATTGTGATTTTAACTACAACACCTTGTATGATGTTTTTAGTTATTGGTCTAGGTATTACAAAATGCATATTTAATTTTTTGCAGTTTACTTAGAATCAATATTTTACCAGTTCAGTTGGAATGGAGAAACCTTGCCACAGTATAGATCCCCTTAAAAAAAACAATAGCTCCCATTGAGTCCATTCTGACTTATGGAGACTCCATGTGTGTCAGAGTAGAACTGTGCTCCATAGAGCTTTCAATAGTTGATTTTTTGTCAGGCCTTTCTTCCAAGGAGCCTGTGGATGGGCTCAAACCTCCAACATTTTGGTGAGCAGTCGAGCATGTTAACCTTTTGCACCATTCAGGGACTCCATAGATCCCTTTACCTTCTCCCATATAGCTTATAGTTGTCTTATATATTCATCTGCATACACTGAAAATGGCATCAATGTTACACTTTTTGTTTTCAACTCTCAAATATATTCTAAAGAACTCAAGAGGAGAATAGCCTACGGTATTTACCCAGATAGTCTATTTACCATTTTCTGGTTCTTTCTTCCTTCTTGTTCCAAGTTTTCTTCTTGTATCATTTATCTTCTACATAAAGAATTTAGTTTAGCAGGTGTCATGGATTGAATTGTGTCCCCCAAAAAATGTGTGTAGCAACTTGGCTAGGTCATGATTCCCAGTATTGTATGATTGTGTTATCTGATGTGATTTCCTTATGTGTGGTAAACTCTATCACTATGATAAGATTATATGCGATCTCCTTATGTGTTGTAAATTCTGTCACTGTGATGAGGGTATACTGATGAGGTTGACAAGATTAGTGTCTTAATGCAATCTCTTTTGAGATATAAAAGAGAGAAGCAAGCAGAGACACACGGCAACCTCATACCACCAAGAAAGCAGTGCCGGGAGCAGAGCGTGTCCTTTGGACCTGAGGTTCCTGCACAGAGAAACTCCAGACTAAAGGAAGATTGATGACACGGACCTTCCTCCAGAGCTGACGGAGAAAGCGTTCCCCTGGAGCTGACACCCTGAGTTTGGACTTGTAGCCTACTGGACTGTGAGGGAATAAACTTCTTTTTGCTAAATCCATCCACTTGTGGTATTTCTGTTAGAGCAGCTCTTAAATGACTGAGACAGCAGCTTTTTTTAGAGCAGATATGCTGGCTAAAAATTCCTTTAGAGTTCCTTCATTTGAGAATATCTTTAGTTTATCTTCATTACTGAAGGATATTTTTGCTGGATATAGAATTACAAAAAATTTTTTCTTGACAGATCTTTTCTTTCAGCACTGCACAAATATTGTACCACTTTCTTCTGGACTCTATGGTTTCTAATGAGAAATCCTCAGTCATTTAATTATTTGTTCATTTATAGGTAATGTCATTTTCTTCTGGCTTCTTTCTCATTTTTTTTCTTTAACTGTCAGCAGTTTGATTATGATATGTCTGAGCATGGATTTCTTTGGGTTTATACTATTTGACACACGCTCAGCTTCTTGAAACAATAGATTTATATCTTTTGCCAAACTTGGGAAGTTGTCAGCCATTACATTATTTTTTCAAATATTTTTTCAGTGTCACACTCTCTTTTTCTTCTGAAACTCTGATGATATGAATGTCAGATCTTTTATTGTTGTCCTATGGGTTTTCTGAGACTCTTTTCATTTTTTGAAAGCATTTTTTCTCCTTGTTGTTAGAGAATTTCTATTGATCTGTCTTCAAGTTCACTGACTCTTTCCTCAGTCATCTCAAGTTTGCTGTTGAGTATTTCCAGTGAGGTTTGTCTTGTTTGGGTTATTTTATTTTTTAGTTCTAAAATTTCCATTTGGTTCTTCTTTGTATCTTCTATTTTCTTAGTAGTATTTTCTATCTTTACTTTTATTTCAAGGTATTCACGATTGTTCAAGCATTTTTATAATACCTGCTTTAAAGTCTTTGAGAATTCCAATATGTATGTCATCTTGTCATCAGTGGCTGCTAATTGCCTTTTCTCATTTGAGTTGATAACTTTGTTGCTGGATTGTATCCTAGAAATTTTGAATATTACATTATGAGACTCTGGATATTGTTTAAATCCTATTGAGAATGATTATATTTTTAATTTTGAAGGCAATGACCTGATTAGATTCAAGCCAAAAGTTCCAGCTTGCCTTCTGTGGGCTATAGTTCTAATGTTCAGTTTTCAAAGCCTTTGCAGTACTATTTAGATGTATCCCAAATGTGTACCACCCAGCGTTCAGTCTGGGACCCATTAGAAGTTCTACCAACTAGCTCTAGGTCTTTGGTGTGCTAAAGTCTACCAATTAGCTCAGTTTGAGGTTTTTGATATGCTAATTAGTATCAAATCCATGCATGTGAAGGTTGGGGGTGAGCCCAGAAGTTTATAAACAGCTTTATAAGGTCATTTCCCCCAAGCTTCTCCTTCTCTGCTATCTGTCTGGTACTCTCTGGTTCCTTGGAGCTCTTCCCCCACCCCCGTCCTCTAGCCAAAAACCGCCCATTTCCATGTTTGAGCCATGTTCAGGGCCTAAACAGCAAGACAGAGTCTTCTCTACTATTATTGTAGAACTATTTCTCCCTTCAATTCTGTCAGTGTTTGCTTCATATAATTTGGGATTCTGATAGTAAGTGCATATATATTTATAGTTGCATTTTCTTTTTGATGAATTGACTCTTTTATCATTGTATAATACCCTTCTTGTATCTTTGAACTGATTTTGACTTAATGTCCATTTTGTCCAATATTAATATAGCTGCCCCAGCTCTCTTTTGGTTACTGTTTGCATGGAATATTTTTTCCTTCCTTTCACTTTCAGCCTATTTGTATCTATGGTTATAAAATGTGTCTCTTGTAGATAGCGTATAGATGGATCATGTTTTTTTACCTATTCTGCCACTCCCTGCCATTTTGTTTTTTTGTGTGTGAGTCTTACACCTTTTTGTCCCTCATTTCTTCCAAAACTTCCATCATTTGTGTTTAGTTGATTTTTTGTAGTGATTTTTTTTATTCCCTTCTTTCTTTTTCTGTATATTTTTTGAATATTTTCTTTATGGTTTCTTTATGCATGAGGATGACATTTAACGTCTTAAAATATAACAACCTGGTTTTGATACCAGCTTAATTTCAGTAACATACAAAAACTCTATTTCTCTACCACTCTTCCCTCCTTATATTATTATTATCATAAATTACATCTTTGTACATTAAGTACCCAATAGCATAAATGTGTAATTATATTTTATGAATTTGTCATTTTGAATCATGTAGGACATAACTACTTGAGTTATAAACCAAAAACTGGCTCTTACGTGTAGCCATGAGATTACATTATTGGAGATCCTCTTTTTTTTTTTTTTTTTTTTTAACGTATGGCCTTGAGTAATTGTCTAATGTCTTTTCATTTCTATCTGAAGGACTTCCTTTAGCATTTCTTGTAGGTTACGTCCAGTCATCATGAACTCCCTCAGCTTTTGCTTATCTGGGAATGTCTTAATTTTGTCCTTATTATTGAAGAACAGTTTTGCTAGATGTAGAATTCTTGGTTGGCAGTTCTTTTTTTTTTTTTTTCCCCAGCACTTTAAATATGCCATCCCACTGCCTTATGGCCTCCAAGGCTTCTGAGGAGAAATCAGCGCTTAATCTTATTGAGGATCCCTTATGTATGTAACAATTCACTTCTCTCTTGCTGCTTTCAGGATTCTTTTCTTTTTTTATGTCTTTGGTTTTTGAGAGTTGTTTATAATGTGTCTCAGTGTAGGTCTCTTCAGGTTTATCCTACTTGAAGTTTGCTGAGCTTTCTGGATTTGTAAATTCATGTCCTTCATCATATTTGGAAAGCTTTCTGCCATGTTTTCTTTAAATATTCTTTCTGTCTCTCTCTCTTCTCCTTCTGTGATGTTCATGGTGCATAGTTGGTTTTCTTAATGGTGTCCCACAATTCCATTAGGCTTTGCTCACCTTTCTTTATTCTTTTTGCCATTCACACCCAACAGTTTCAATTGCTTTATCCTTTAGTTCTCTGATACTTTTTTCTGACAGCTCAAATCTGCTGTTGTTATCCTTCATTGATTTTTAAAATTTCAGTTATTGTGTTGTTCAGCTCCAGTGATTCTGTTTGTTTGTATATTCTCTCTTTATTGATATACTCATTTTCTTCATATATTTTTTTCCTGACTTCCTTTGGTGCTTTTTCTGTTTTCCTTAAGTTCTTTGAGCATGTTCAACACTGTTTTTTTTTTAATACAGATTTTTTTTTTTTTATTGTACTTCAGGTGAAGGCTTACAGAACAAATAGTTTCTCATGAAACAGTAGTACACATATTGTTTTATGACAATGACATTGGTTAACAACCCCACAACATGTCAACCCTCTCCCTTCTCAACCTTTTTTTTTTTCGGTACTGTTTTGAAGTCTTCTAGTCTGTCTATTTTCCAGGCTTCCATAGAGATGATTGCACTTCCTTTGTCTTGTTCTTTAGAGTGGGACATCCTTTGCAGTTTGTGTGCTCTGTAATTTTTTGTTAAGTCAAGGGCTTTAGACTATTTCAGTGCATTAGCTCTGAGCATGTGTATGACGTTCTCAATCTCCGATACACATGGTGTTTTCGAAAGCACTAATTTATGCAAGAACTCCTACTCTGGGTTCTCCTTCAGTTCTTAGTTAATTGTCTGCTTCAGTGACATCATTTTAAAACCCATTGCCATCGAGTCAATTCTTACAGAGTATAACTGCCCCATATGGTTTCCAAGGTTGTAATCTTCATGGAAGCAGACTGCCACATCTTTCTCCCATGGACCCACTGGTAGGTGCTTACCTTTTGGTTAGCAGCTGAGCCCCTTAACCACTGTGTCACCAGGACTCCTTTCACACCATTTAGTCTTAGGCAATTAAGGGCAAACACAGCCTTCAGTCATTACTCATCACTCCCTCCCCCACCCTATGTGAGCTCCGAATCAGACCAAACCAAGGCTTCAGTGCTTTAGGTAGCTCCCATACAGATCAGAACAGATACACTGAATAATGCACCAGCAAAGGCTGCTCTGCTTACTCCAGAGCCAGAGATTAGGCCCCCTCTCTGCGAACTCAGACTGTGGTCCTTCTCTGCCATAGCTGCAGCTGCTGCTGCTGCTGAGCCGGGAGGGTGATGGGTGGAGATAGTAAAAAAAAAAAGAAGAAAAGATACCTACTGTTTAAAAGAGGCATTGGTGGTAGAATTGGTAGAATTCTCACCTTCCATGAGGAAGACTGGGTTTGATTTCTGGTCAGTGCATCTTATATGCCACCACCGATCTTTCAGTGGAGACTTGCAGGTTACTGTGATGCTGAATAGGTTTCAGTAGAGATTCCAGACATAGACAAACTAGGAAGAAAGGCCTGGTGATCTACTTCTAAAAATCAGCCAGTGAAAACCCTATAGATCACAGTGATCCAATCTGCCACAGATAACGGGGATAGTGCAGGACTGGGTAGTGTTTCATTGCATTATTCATGGAGTTGCCATTAGTTGGCAGCCAACTCAATGGCACCTAACAACAACTGTTTAAAAGTCACCTTTTTCTTGTTTCTGCATATGTTTAGTTGCACAACACTCCACCAGCTTTTCAGAGTTCTTACAGAGTTGAGTTTACAGATTTCTAGTTGCTTTCCTTGGGGATCCTGAGTTGGCATTGGAATCATGGACTTGCTCAGGCTACTATCTTCCAACTCCCTGGAAGATCAATTTTTAAATAGTGAAATAAGTTTGACTCTACTCCATTCTCCTTATAAGTAAATCAGAAACTGAAAGGAGAACAAGAAATAAATAAAAGCTCCATCTGATTAAAATTAGGAGTCATTTGCCACCCTGTAGAAGGTATACCAAAGGACAACCAAATTCAGAGAAGGTATTTGTAGCTGCAGATCTCAAAGCCTATAGAGCACACATTTCCAAAGTAAATGGCAAACCCTGAGGGGCAAACTCAATAATTCTTTTTTTGAGACAATAGGAACAGAATGCACAGGGTGGAGTCAGGAGCTCCTAAGTAGTTTTCCATCAACGAAAAATAGGAAAGGCAGCTCAAATGAAAAATCACCTAGAAAATGACATATTTTCAGTGAGCTATCTGTCCTGAGTCAAATAAGACTTGTATTTGGACAGCTTTGCAACTGCCAATCTCTGTCAGCTAAAGAGAAGTAAAGACTAAAAAGGACAGCACACATACAGTCCAGTGATAAGAAAATTCACAGTGAACTAGGAAGAATTAGAATTAACCTGGAGAGTGACCTGGCTCCTGTCCTTCACAATAGCATGCAAATACCTGGTCTGGGAAAAATCCATTTGTTCAAAGATGAATAATGTGGCAGACAGATCCTAAGTTGACCTCCAATGATCCCCACATTCTGGTATTCATGCCCTTGTATAATCAATCCCCACCTCGTGAGTGTAGGTGGGATCTGTGACTTGCTTCTAATAAATAAAATACGACAAAGGTGATACCACTCCTGTGATTACATTACATTACATAGCAAAGGTGATGGTATGTCATGCCTATGATTTTGATATGTTATATATATATATTCTCTTATATAGTCTGTATTGCTAGCTGACTCTGGCTCTCTTGCTGGCCTTGAAGAAGCAAGCAGTCATATTGTGAATTGCCTATAGAGAGGGCCACCTGGCAGAAAATTGCAGGTGGCCTCTTGGAGCTGAAGGTGGTCTCAGACTGACAGCCAGCATAAAATTGATGCTCCAAGTCCAACAGCCATAAAGAAATGAATTCTGCCAACAACCTAAGTGAGCTTGGACACACTCTTTTTCATTTGAGTGTTCAGATGAGAACATGGTCCTGTCAACACTTTGATTTCGTTCTGGTGAGACCCTGAAGCAGAAAACCCGGTTAAGCCATGACTGAACTCTTGACACACAGAAACTGTGAGATAAGAAATGTGGTTGTTTTAAGCTGTTAAGTTTGTGGTAATTTGTTACACAGCATAGAAGATTAATACAGATTATAATGAAAAAAGTCTGGTACATGATCTACACAAAGAACTCAAAAAAAAAAGTCAAAAACAAACAGCAAAAGAAAAATGCTCACCAGAAGAATATTGCCATGGAACAAATAGAAAATGAGAACAGATATATAGCATCTTCAATTCAGAAAATCTTAATAAAGCATACTAATATAAGAGATCAAAGCAAAGACACAAAATTTAAGGAACATATGTAAAGACAACAGAAGAAGATGAAACCACAGGAAAAATGTGAAAGAAAAAAGTAAAACCATTATAGAAGTGAAGGTTACATTGGAAGCAGCATGAGAAACTGACACTGCTGGAAAACAGTATGGGATATAGAAGTCAGGCCTGAGAAATGCATTAAGGAATTAAAAAGGAGTAAAGAAAAAATTATAAATATGCACTAATAAATCAGATTCAACATGTGAATAACTGAAGGCCCTAAAATACAGAACAAAAATAAACAGAAAAGAAAATGATAGATATAGAAATTTAAAGACATACAAAACTTTTCAGAATAAAAATACTTGAATCTTAACATTCGAAGTGCACACTATATGCCAGGAAAAAGGTGAGTTACTGGCCTCCAGAGAAAGATAAAGAATCCTTTAAGCATCCAAGAAAAATGTAAAATCATGTATTAGAGAGTTGAACAATCTGAGTTCAGTCAGGAAAACAGCCACTTTAAATATTCTGGCAATAAAGTGTTTAATATAAGAAATACAGCTTTCACAAATATGAAAGGGAAGTTGCCACAAAAAGGCAGAAAAATGGTACTCAGAAGGTCATGAAAGCAGATACTGAAGGAAGATCTGAAGCCCCAAAATAAGTGATTCACAAAAGCTTTCCAAAAAATCGATGCAATTCTCAAGAATCTTTGAGAAATTTTCCACCAACATTCTCCGTATATGGCTACAAAGTAGATATTTCCCAGTTTTACCAAGAAGCCACTGTAAATCTTACATCTGCCCATGTCTCTGACTAAAACCACCTCTAGAGAATAATGGCCACTACTGCTGTTACATCTTCCAAATTCTACTTAAGTTCCTGACATTGGCAAACTCTAACCTGAAGCTGTATGGAGAAATGAATCCTAAGAAATGTAGTTCCACTTTCAGCTCTCTAATACAGAGGCAACTTTACATGGGTATGGTAGTAATGCTGAGTTGATCATTATTAACAACCCTTCACAGAAAGGAAACATTCAGGCTGGCCTCAGACTTCTCTACAACAACAGTCAATGCCAAGAGACAATGGAGTGATGCTTATATTCTTCTAATGAAAGAAGTGTCAACCAATAATTTATGTACAGCCAAACTTACTATTCAAGAATAAGCAAATAGATGAATATATTTGAACATGTAGTAACTCATGGTATGTAGTTCTCATATGTACTTAGTCAATAAACTCTTAGATAACTAGACAATAGATAAGTGGAAACTTTGGTGAAGGGTAAGACAGTACACAATACTGGGCAAGTCAGCACAACTTGACCAAAGCAAGGTCATGAAAGCTTCATAGACACATCCAAACTCCCGAAGGGAGCAAATTATTGGGCTATTGGCTGGGTACCATGTTCTCAGGGGACATATAGCTCAACTGGTATAACATAGTTTATAAAGAAAATGTTCTACATTCTACTTTGGTGAGTAGCATCTGGGGTCTTGAAAACTTGTGAGCGGCTGTCTAAGATACTCCACTGGTCTCACCCTGTCTAGAGCAAGGAAAAATGAAGAAAACCAAAGACACAAGGGAAGATTAGTCCAAAGGACTAATGGACCACAACTACCACAGACTCCACCGGGCCGAGTCCAGCACAACTAGATGGTGCCTGGCTACCACCACCAACTGCTCTGGCAGGAATCACAATAGAAGGTCCCAGCCAGAGCTGGAGAAAAATGTAGAACAACATTCTAACTTACAAAAAAAAGACAGACTTACTGGTCTGACAGAGACTGGAGAAACCCCAAGAGTATGGCCCCCCAGACACCCTTTTAGCTCAGTAATGAAATCACTCCTGAGATTCACCCTTCAGCCAAAGATTAGACAGGCCCATAAAACAAAACAAGACTAATGGGGCACACCAGCCCAGGGGCAAGGACTAAAAGGCAGGAGGGGACAGGAAAGCTGGTAATGGGGAACCCAAGGTCGAGAAGGGGAGAGTATTGATATGTCATGGGGTTGCCAACAAATGTCACAAAACAATGTGTGTATTAATTGTTTAATGAGAAACTAGTTTGCTCTGTAAACCTTCATCTGAAGTACAATTAAAAAAAAAAAAAGAACTGAATTAATGGCTTGGGGAAATATACATTTTAATGCTTCCAATTCAGAGAGGACAATAGCCATATACGTAATTCCATCAGGGCAGTGGAAGAACGAGGTCATCTATTCAATGTGAAGGAAAATAACCAGACATGGAAAAAGGCCACCAAGAGCCGCTGAGAATCTGAGATCTGTGATTCAGTATTCAGAGATGAAGAGGATGAAGGCCCACGCGCGGGGTGAAGGGCCGGTGACTTTTCAGGCACCTAAATCACTCCATGGTAAGCCTTGCACATAGTGGAGTGTGCGGAAAAGACTTAGCATAGTAGGCTGCTGTTCTCTGAAAGGCTGGCTTATAAGGTTGGCTCTTGGCTTATGGAATTTGGATTTCCAGAGGATTTCTACCATTCCTAGAATGGAGAAGATGGCTCACTGTGCCTTACCTGTTTGTACAAACAATATGCTTTATGCTGAACACCTGCTTCCCCTCTGGAAGTCTGGAATTTTGGTATCTGCTAGGCAGAGGGTGCCTCTATAACTAAGCCCCAATAAAAACCCTGGGCACTGAGTCTCCAGTGAGCTTCCCTGCTTGGCAACATTTCACACATGTTGTCACAACTTGTCTAGTGGGGGAATTAAGCACATCCTGTGTGACTTCACTGGGAGGATCTTTGGAAGCTTGAGCCTTGCTTCCTCTGGACTTCATCCCATGCGCCTTTTCCCTGTGCAGATTTTGCCCTGTAACCTTTCACTGTAATAAATCATAGCTATGAAAATAAATAAATTGCTAGAAAATGACTTTCACCAAAAGAAGAGATGAATGGAAAAACTGGTGCAGAAGAACTAACAATAGCAAGGAATCTTAGTAACTGATAGATTAAGACTAAAATAAGTCTGCTGGGTATAGTTACAAAACAAAATGTGAATGTAATACATTTTGGCAACATAGAAAGGATATAATTAATAAGATTTGGGAGGAGAAGGGAGAGGTAGAAAAATCTGCTTATTTACTCAACTTTTATAGCCTGGGATAAAAGATATTATTTAAATCTGATAACTCAAACAATAGAAGTATAAGTAAATTTAAATGTATTTAAATATTAAATCAGATGCAAAAGTAAAAGAAAAATGTAACCAATGAAAATCAGTGATGAGAAGTGAAGGCAAATGCAGAGAATAAATGTACTAATTACATCATTGCTCATACCAGGAGATCAATAGATACACTTACACAGGATAAAATAGAGAAAATACAGACCACAGAGTGAGAGATTTTTTTAAACAGAAGCCCTAAAATAGAAAGCATTACATAAAATATGAAGTAAAACATAAGACGAAGCACAAAAGACTAAAACTCAGAGACCCAGCAGAAGGTCAGTTTATCTCCAAGAGTGAGTTCTAAAATTTCCCCCATTGGTAGTATCATTGCAAGATAAAGCCCATGGTTGCCACTGGGTTCTCTATGTGTGAGAATTCATTTACCTTCCCATTCTCTTTCCCAGAGCAAACTGGGAATGGTAGTACTGACACTCTCTATCCAGGTGGGAAAGAAAGGGAATTTAATTTCTGAAGAATGTTATGATTGCTTTGGACTAGATAGCTAAAAATAATAAATGCCAGGCTATAGGGTTAATGTTGTCTAGGAGATGAAGAGCAACTGAAAGCTCCTGAAAATAAGAAGTAAATGAGGAAAGTGAGTAAATTCAGAAGATTAATTTGGAGTGATCTGGGGTGGGAAAAAGAAAAAGATGCTATAGAATCCTAAAATGTTGAAGCCGGTTCTAGAATCCACATTTTCTCACTTCTATACTTTCACATTCCTCTTTAGGAAACCAGGTGACTTTTACTGAAAGAGAATATATTGTACTTTACAACTGGCTTACTGGTTTGCGGGGGACATCACAGCTGATTCCATGATGCCTGGGAACTAGGAGAATGGTGGCATTGTTGGAAAGATTATCTTATACTCTAGAAAAAGATGAAATTTTATGCTATTCTTTAAGAATTTTCTTTTTCTTTCTAGGTAATGCAGATCGTGACGAAGTCATATGTATGTATTGTTGTCTTTTATTTCTCGACCAATTTAACTTCTCTGTGTGAATTCCAGTTTTCAATTGCTTCTTTATTTACAGATTACCGATTTTGGTATCCAAGGTGGGAAGTGCCCCGGCCAATTGTGTGTGATCCACTGTGCATATTTATTTTGATAATGAGACTGCTATGTTTTATACTATCTACCATACTAGTTTTGATAGTACAGTACCGCTTTCCAAATATCTTATTGGAACAACAGATGACATTTACTCCTGATGAATCTGAAGTAGAGGGAGAAATAGAGTTGAAGGAAGAGAAAATGAAAATGAAGGAGGTAGAAGGGAAAAGGAAAAAGGAAAAGGAAGAGAAAAAGAAAGAAGAGGAGGAGGAAGAAGAGAAAGAGAAAATGGAGGAGGAGGAAAAGGAAAAAGACAAGGAGGAAGAGGAGGTGGAAAAGGAAGAGGAGAAGGAAGAGGAGAAGGAGGGAAAGGAAGAGGAAAACATGCAAGTGGGAATAGAGGAGAAAGAGGAGGGAGGGGAAGACTGACCACTAGCATAAGCCAAAAACACAATATGAAAAAAGCAAAAAATAATAATAATAAAACACTGAGCTTATCAAAAAGCAAATATACAAACTACTATTGCAATACCTTTTATTCCTTTCTCTTTACCAGACCTATTCAACAAATTTAAATTGGAAAAATAAGCAAACGAAAACCATGTATTGTGTAGTAAGTATTATAAGCTCTTGGACACATAGATAAAGATGTGATGATAGAAACAGTAATCTTAAGATTTCACAGTGGTATCCTGTTAAAGAAGGGAATTTCCATTTTATAAATATGTTTGTATCTCTGGTTTAGCTATTTTTTAATGACTTAATAAATTTCTCAAGTATTAAATGAGATTATACATGTAAGGTATTTAGGACTGTTCTGGGTTCAGAACAACCATTTGATAAGTATTTGTTGTTTATATTACTACTATCATAGTTGTTATTGATGGTGGATTGTGGTATTTTCCATGTGATATCAAGGCATCTAATACTATTTTTGTGGTATATGTGTTTGAAAAGATTGAAGTGGTACTTGTACATCCTACTAGGAGACAAATTTATCATTCCTACTTCCAGTTCAATATTTCATTAAAGCCTTGCTGTAATTCTTAACTATATAATCTGTTGCCACCAAGGGCTCATAAATGCCAAAAATTTAATTAGTTGTGATTGAGCCATCTGGCTGCTTCTAAATTTATTTGATGAAATAAAACAAATATTTAAAAATAGTTAATTACTTGTAGTTATTCAATATTTGCATTTACAGTTCATACAATCAGTAAGATAAATGAACTACTTACCACTTATAATACTAATAAATGAACTGAATAAGAATACCCAGCATAGCAAAATATACCAAATGTTATCAACTCTATATTTATTAGCTCTATTGTTCTTTTAATTGTATCAATATTATATTAAAAGTCTGCTCTAAAATGGGGCAAGAGGAGAATTATTTGAAAAACCCTGGAACCCCCTCTTGGGGTTTGAGAATTTCATGGGGGCAGGAAAGTATTGTTTTCCTGGGTTGGTTTGTTGTTTGTTTTTTCATTTTATTTGTTTCTTATTTTTTTCCCCCAAGAACTCCCGTTTTGGGAGATTAAATTTTTTTATTTCTATGAAGTCAGCCCCTTTTCTACACAGCCTCCTAAGTAAATTCTAAGTAGAGAAATGGACTGGTTCTCTACAGTGATTTTATTTATTATTATTGTTACATATTTGTATACCACTTCAAAAGTGCTTCCAAAGTGCTTTCACAATACTCAGATCCACTGTTTTTCGTATTACCTGCATTTTTAAAATGAAAAAACCAACCTTGGAACTGTGAAGTGGTTCAACCCAAGACTAAGAATAATTCATTTCTGAACATTGTGATGGATATACACAGTCTATATATTCTCCAGCCAGTTTTATGGAATATGATTACTATAGGCCAGTGGTCATTACCTGGGGGCAGTTTTATTCCCTGCCACCCCCCACTGGGACATTTACCAATGTCTGGAGACATTTTTATTATCACAACTGGAGAGGTGCTGGCAAGATAATCACCCACAACAAAGAATTATCTGATCCAAATTGTCAGTAGTGCTGAGGTTGATAAACTCTGCCTTAGGAGTAATTCCACCCTGGACATGTATGAAGTATGATTTATGGATGTACTGGACATGCTATTATATTTCTTTAAACTTCTACTTTTCTGGAAATTGTTCTGGCTTCCTTTCCCCCATCCCCCTCAGTTTTCCATATCCACATGGTTACAATTAGAGCAGTCACTTTGTAATTGTGATCTATCTCCTTGGTTCTGGGATGGTTTGCTGACCCCAGCTGGGCCTAATAACAGCCCTTTGGATTAGGGATCCAGGTAGACATTCAAAGCAGATTCTCCTTGGAAAAAAAGTACTAGTGATATATTTATTTGTGCAAGCTTTGGCTGTGCTAGGTCCTTGAGATAAGTGTGCACGGGTTTATAACCTAACTATCAATATATTCAACAAAGACACATTCCTAGAAATTGTTCTTGTTTCCTAGGGTTGTACAGCTTGTAAATAGTCAAAGACTGCATTTTAGTCAGTAAAGAGATCGCAGGGTTGTATGGCTCAACGCAAAAGTGGGAGGCTGACTAAACTGAACCTCTACCTATGGGAGCAATGTATTTTCACTGGGCTTTCTAAGGTATTGACATTTTTTTCTGGTTTTAGCTTTATGACTGAGGCCCTGACAAAGACAAGAAAAAGCCTACAAGCCCAGATTGTCCACAAATACAGACCCAAACTTAGATATCAACAATTCAAGCAGTAGCATTTTCTAGCGCAAACAATACAGGAGAGGATGAACCAGGAAATATCACATTAAGTGATGCTCTCAATAATTCGTATCAACCCCAAAGCAGTGCAAAATATGAAAATTAACATGTGCTATTTAAGCCACTATTAGACAAAATTGGGAGTGAAAGAGCATTGAGGATAGTATTCTATTTTAAAAGAATTGTTACAAAACTCAAGTTGGAGGGCCATTAAGGTAGATCACCAGTTGAACTGTTTATAAGAGATCTCTGGAGTTGTGGATGAAGAGGTAGAGATGAAAGATGCGACTCAAATCATAAATACCCAAGTAATTTTTAAACTTTTTTTATTCCAGTCCTTATTAAGAGCAGAGATTCAGTTATATATTCCCAAGAAATAAATTCCATTAAATTCCAGTAATCTGTGACTTGTTATACAAATGTGACTGTTAGAATTCCAGTAGGATTAATGGGCTGGATCAGTCCTGCCTCACATGTGACTTAGGCAGATCTGGTGCTTATAGAGTCCCCCTCCCGAAGGGAAAGAAATCTCTATAGATAACATACTTGTTAAATTATTTGAACACAGGCTGGGAGTGAACAGAGTGGAGAGTTTAGTTATGCCATATTTGCTGCCTGTTATTTGGAACATTTCTCAACGTTGCCTTCTCTGGCAGGGCAGAGTATATTATAAAAGATGCTAGATGGACGAAAAGGGTAAGTGGAAGCTGAACCAAGCAACCCTATTTCAGCACTTTAAAAACAGCACAGAGCAAGAGAAGGTGTTCTTAGCAATCTTCCTCCATATGTCTGCACCCCTTAAGGAACAATCTTGACAGAAGACTCCAGCAGTAATCCATCCATTTTGAGTCTATAGCTATGGACTTGGACAAAAGGCTATCCTGGATGGGCAATAATGAGTGAGCATTGTAGATGTGGCCAATTTGTAATGGGATAGTTGCAATTTGGAAATAGGAGTGAGATGAGCAGGACAGTTCATCAGTTTTTTTCCCTAAAAATCCAAGGAAAATTTTACCTGGTAAAACAGCCAGGCCATGTGCAGAAATGCCAAGTAATTACCATGTTTAGGAATCTATCAAGGTAATGAAGTTTACACAAGTTCCTAAACATGATGGAAGGGATCTGAAAGTGGCTTCTCTATATAAATTAGTGCATTTTGTGCATAAACAAAATGACATGGCTTTGTGGATGGTCTCTAAATCCTACATGAAAACTATAGTCTTGACATAATATAGTGCAGTGGTAATTGGCTTAGGATTCATAAGCCAGAAAAAACAAACCCTAATTTTTGTGAATCAGAGCTATGATTTAAAAAAAAAACAAAATCAGCGCCAAGTGCAATGGAAATCTGTGAAGAGTTTCGAGATTCTAGCCAAGAGAGGCTACAGAAGATTTATGAACATGGACAATCTAAACTTACAAATTTTTGAGCCGATGGGCTTATACAAAACTAATCTCTGCAGCGAGCCAGAAGAACTGTTGAGAATATAGTACTAGAAATTATGGAATCAAATTCCATAGTTAGACAGTGGCTGGGGACTCTGGAATCACAATTTAAGGGAGCACAATTCTGGACTCACTTTGGTACAACGGTGACACAACAGGCCATTAGTGGACCTTGTGAGGTAGGATATACCCCAGATGAATGGTTCTCAGGTCCATCCTATTTTCCCATGGTGGGAAAGGGCTTACTGACTGATACTGTCTCTGTTGGGAGCCAAGTCTCATATCATGTGTTTCTTGTCTCATATCAATAAAATATATCTGTATCACTTTTAATGGCTGCAAAAAATTTCCACTGCATGCTCTATAGGTAACCTGCCTGCTATTATTGGACACTCATATCCTTTCTAACATATTACATAAATGATAGTGGCTGTGGGTTCTCCAGCTAGGAAGAAGATTCCCCACTACTTTAGTTCATTCCAACTTGGGGGTGTGGGGGGCAGTTACCCCCTTAATCCCCCTCCCCACATAAGTCTTAAAAGGAAGGGCTTACAAAGTTCAGGACTGTTAAGTTGTAAGTTTTCTGTAAGTGACCAGTTGGTAGCAGAAGAGCACAAGGACAGCTGGTCCTCTGAGTTTCTTCTACTCTGCTCACTGGTCTTCTCTAGACCTTCCTCCATCACTTTTCGGTTTTGGATGCCACTCTGGCTGCTCTCTTCCTGGGTCCAGGACTTAAATCCAGGGCTAACTTACTCAGTAGGCAAGTGCCTAGGGCCCATCATACTTTTCAGGGCCCTCAAAAATATTCTCTTTTAAAATTCAGAGAAAAATGAATACAATAATAATGAGCATATAGTAGTTAATCCAGCCTGGACTATATTTGCCTTTATACCAGCACAGTCATAAGATATAATTTTTAATAATGTTTTATGGAGAAAGGTGCTCACAAAGGCAGAAGTGCTTAGGAACCAGCCCTGGCACTTAGGCTGGTGGTTTCTTTGTGTGTTTGGTGTGAGTTAGGGATGCAACAATATCCCTCAAGATAGACATGAGAGAGAAAACAGAGAACTAGGTTAATGCTTTTTGACAAAGCCCTGCCCCCGCCCCACACACATATCTGAGCATTTGTCCAGTTATTTTCTTAAAGAGAAATTGTTAGAACTAAGATGTCTGGGTAAAAAGGTATACACACATGTTGAAAGCATTTATTATGCTTTACCAAAATAACTTTGGAAAATGTTAACAATTTATACTCCTAGGAACAGTGTATGAATATCTGCCTCTCTACCCTTTCCCCAATATAGGGTGCTATCATTCTTTTTACCCTCTGTCACCCTGACAGACTACAAGTGCCATCTCTATATTTTAATTTCTATTTTTAGTGTTGGTAAGGTTGGACACGTTTTTCTTATACTTACTGGTCCTTTGCAGTTCTTGCATGGTTTGCCTGTACGTGTTTGGAGTTTTTATCATTTTCTTATTGGTATGCAAGAACACTTTATATTTGAGGATGCTAATCTTGTTGTCAAGGAGTCCTGGTGGCGCAAAGGTTAAGAGCTTGGCTGCTAGCCAAAAGGTCAGTGGTTAAAACCCACCAGCGGCTCTGCGGGAGAAAAGACCTGGTGATCAGCTCCCATAAAGATTACAACCTAGAAAACCTTGTGGGGCAGTTCTACTCTGTCACTCTGGGTTGCTATGAGTGGGAATTGACTCAATGGCACACAACAATAACCTTGCTGTTATACGGTTGCAATATCTGTCCCCAGTTTATAATTTGCATTTTTATTTGCCTGTGGTGTTATTTGGAAACCCTGGTGGTGTAGCGGTTAAGAGTTACAGCTGCTAACAAAAAGGTCAGCAGTTTGAATCCACCAGGCACTCCTTGGAAACTCCATGGGGCAGTACTACTGTGTCCTTTAGGGTTGCTATGAGTCGGAATCGACTCGATGGCAACGGGTTTCTTATGGTGCTATTTAGAATCTCTCTGTGTAGCAAGAAAGATAACCCCAGTAACCCCATGCCTATATTCTTATATCTCACAAAGAAGGAGAGACAATCTGCCTTATTAGCTCTAGCCCAAATCCTAGGGAAGACTCTGATTGGCTTGGCTTGGATCATGTTCCCATATTGAATCAATCACCATACGCAGAAAATGCAGAGAAAGATTGAGCAAGACTCTGATGGCCTGATTTAGGTCATATGCTCATTCCAGTAATTGGAGATAGAGAGGCAGGGCACCATGATTGACAGCCAAACCGTGGCTACATGGAGCTATGGGAAAATGTTCAGGATGCAGAATGTGGGATGGGAAAATGCTCAGGATGCAGAAACATTATCGTTATCACAGTTAAATTACAACAGTCTCACCTCAATTTTTCCCAAATTGATACCAGTTGTCCTGAAATCACTTCTGGAATAATTGCTGTTGTTTTTAGGTGCTGTCGAGTCAGTTCTGACTTATAGCAACCCTATGTACAACAGAACGAAACACTGCCCGCTCCTGTGCCATCCTCACAATCGTTATGCTTGAAACCATTGTTGCAGCTGCTGTGCCAATCCATCTTGTTGAGGGTCTTCCTCTTTTTTTCTGACCCTCTACTTTACCAAGCATGATGTCCTTCTCCAGGGGCTAATCCCTCCTGATAACATGTCCATAGTATGTAAGACATGGTCTTGTCATCCTGGCTTCTAAGGAGCATTCTGGTTGTACTTATTCTAAGGCAGATTTGTTCATTCTTTTGGCTGTCCGTGGTACATTCAGTATTCTTTGCCAACACCACCGTTCAAAGGCATCAATTCTTCTTCGGTCTTCCTTATTCATTGTCTAGTTTTCACATGCATATGAGGTGATTGAAAACACCGTGGCTTGGATCAGGTTCACTTTGATCTTCAAGGTGATATCTTTGCTTGTCAACACTTTGAAGAGGTCTTTTGCAGCAGATGTGCCCAATGCAATGCATCTTTTGATTTCTTGACTGCTGGTTCCATGGGTGTCGATTGTGGATCCACGTACTCCTAGATAATGTTTGAGTACGTGTTATGCCAAAAAAAAAAAAAAAACACAAAATTTTGGCCAGATACAATTTTGGATTTGAAAATGCTTAATTTAACAAAGTTAAGCTTATTTCTTTACTATGTACTAGAAAAGTTTTCAGAGCATTTGAGTTGCTAAATTTGAATTAGGGATGGTCGCTACGAGTCGAAATTGACTCGATGGCAATGGGTTTGGTTTTTGGTTTTAAACTTAGTGGAGCCCTGGTGGTGCAGTGGTTAAGAGATTGGCTGCTAACCAAAAGGTCGACAGTTAGAATCCACAGCTGCTCCTTGAAAACCCTATGGGGCAGTTCTACTCTGTCTTATAGGGTCTCTATGAGTTGGAATCAACTTAATGGCAGTGTGTTTGACTTTTTTGGTTTTAAACTGAGTTGGGAAGCCCTAGTGGTGCAATGGTGAAGTGCTTGGCCACTAACCAAAAGGTCAGTGATTTGAACACACCAGCCATTCCATGGGAGAAGAGACCTGGTGATCTGCACCTGTAAAGATTTACAGCCTACGAAATCCAGTGGGGTAATTCTACTCTGTCCTGTAGGGTTGCTACGAGTCAGAATTGACAGCACACAACAACAAACTGGGTTGGGAATTTGAATTCACCCAGTGACGCCTCGCAGTAAAGGCCTGGGGATCTGCTTTCATAAGATTACAGCCAAGAAAATCCTGTGAAATGCAATTCTACTCTGAAGCACATGAGGTCATTAGAATCTAGTTGAAGGCAACGGGTTTTGGTTTAAACTGGGTGTAGAATACATAGTGTTTCATGCTTATAATCATCAAGCACTTTCTCGCATATCTGCTCTGTTTCTGAGAGAACACTGTGTGGTAAAATGCTACCATGTATTAAATTCTTACAAACACTTGCATTTCTTTTTTGGACTTTATTTTATTCTGTTGATCTGATTAGTTAAGGTTGATAGTGAGATGTGGATTATATTGAGATGCTGTTAACCAAGAGACCTAGGACTATTACACCCATCACACTCTACCTCCTCTCTCCCACCTACACTCCACACATACTTCCCTAGCTACACGAGAATTAGGGAAGGCAAAATAATATTTTTCTGTTAGTTGAAGAACCATAATGAGCTTGGTTATATCATATCCAAACCCACTGCATCTTTTTGGTTAGTAGCCAAGAGCAAACTGTTTGCACTACCTAAGGACCTACTAAAAACCATGTCCAGCTGGCCTTTATTGGGACCTTATTAAGTAGTCATGATTGATTGAGTCAGTTCATCTCTCCTGAAGTCAACTGGCCTTTCTGACTTGGCTAGCTCCCACCTGAGTCATCTCATTAGCATAAACCATCAGGTGTGTTCTGGAGGCCTCATAAAAGATACTCAATCACTGGAGGATTTCTAAGGTTTTAGAGGTTCTCTCTCGGAAACCAAGGACAAAGAACAAATTTTTCGAGTAAAGTTAATGTAAGACCCACTGGTGCCTTGGTTGAGGATTCTGGTATCCGTTTGACATAACTTCCACCAACTTAAGTTTTATTTGTAGCATGTCTCCTGCATAAGGCAGAAAATAGCTATCTCCATTGTATCCCCAGTCTGATATGGCACCACCCCTGCCGTCCTCCTCCTTCATGGTTCGAATATGGACAAGAAGCTGTAAATAGAGTAGCTGTCTTGTGACCATGGATAAAAAGCTTGGGCAGAAAAGCCCCACACTAAAGATGATGGAACAGAAATACAGAAAGACCTTGAGATACTGATGTAATTTCATTGCTGCTGCATCAGTCCTGGACTCCCTATGTTTGAACTTCTTATTCTTTTAGACAAATTATACCTCATTGTAGTTAAGTCACTGTAAATGAGTTTTTGTCCAACTAATATACCTGCTTTCCCTTCAAAAACAACCTCAAGACAGTGAAATTCAAAATGCAATAGCTTCCGTTTAATGGACTTCTTCTCAGTGTTTAATTACTTATGCAAATCTATAAAATGCAGTCATGTTTATTGTCTAGTTATCTAGTGCTGCTGTAACAGAAGTACCACAAGTAGATGGCGTTAACAAAGAGAAATGTATTCTCTCACAGTCTAGGAGGCTAGAAGTCTGAATCCAGGGTGCCAGCTCCAGGGGAAGACTTTCTCTCTCTGTTGGCTCTGGGGGAAGGTCGTCGTCATCAATCTTACCCAGTTGAGGAGCTTCTCAGTGCAGGGACCCTGGGTCCAAAGGATTCACTATTCTCCTGGTTCTTGTTTCTTGGTGGAATGAGATCCGCCTGTCTCTCTGCTTGCTTCTCTCTTTTATATCTCAAAATAGATTGACTTAAAACAAAACCTAATCTTGCAGATTGAGTCCTGCCTCATTAACATAACTTTCTCTAATCCTGCCTCATTAACATTATCGAGGCAGGATTTATAACACATAGGAAAATCACATCAGATGACAAAATGGTGGACAATCAATACAATACTGGAAATCATGGCCCAGTCAAGTTAACATACATTTTTGGGGCACACAATTCAATCTATGATTTATTAGTGATTTGGTATATTGACATATCTTAGTAGCTCAACACAGATATCTTTTTTAAAAATAAGAATAGAACATATTTAGTTCTATTTTTCTTGTTCTTTTTGTTTTAAGTCAAAGTGTGCCCTTCAACATCTCCACAGCTATGAGTGACGTTGTAAGTTGTGGTGTCATCAGTGATGGATATCCTCCTCACAAAAGGACCATCAGTAACAACTCACTCGTTCCTGTGTGACTGACTTTGTCTTTGCTGACTTTGATTTTAGATCTCAAATGACCTCAGACAGTGTCCAATGATAAATTTCCTGTTTGGTTTCCGGTCAAGCTGGCTATTTCTCAATCCTTCTTCTTTTCCTGGTTCGGCGTTCTTAGCACTGACTATGGCCTGAGCTTTTAACTCTCCTTTCAGATGGCCACGTGGAATCCTGACTGAGCCTGTGTACATGGGGTTAATAAAACCGGTAACCCCCTAGCAGGATCGATCAAGAAAAAAAAAAGAAAAAGAGAGAAAACAAGAATTACCAACATTTGGAATAAAACAAGGGGCACCAGCAGAGAGCCTAGATAAATTAAAAGCATAATAAGTGAATATAATTAATAACTTTTTGCCAATAGATTCAACAATTGAGATGAAGTGGACAAATTCTTGAAAGGTAGCACTTCAAAAACCAATATGAGAATAAGTAGAAAAGCTGAATGGTCTTATGCCAAGAATTGTGGAGGGTCTAAGATCTTATGCTACTTGCAGGCTAACAAATTACCACAGTTTCAAGGAAACTGAAAGAAGATACAAGACTCCTGGACCAGAACAGAGGACAATGTTTTACTCATAGCAGTAGTAATGATTTAAAGCTTTTAAAAAACATGTTTGTTTATTACAATTTGTTTTTGTTAAAGATATACATATGCAAAGTTTAAGAAATCTTGATTTCTATGGCCTGTAATGAAAACATAGCTGTCCCCTGGAGCCACAGCTGACAGATTATGATTTGCAAGCTATTTTGGCAACAAGACTGCTAAAAAGAAAACAGAGAAAAAAACAAAGTTGAGAATTAGAATGTACAAAGGAAACAGCAATGTGCTTTTGAAACCACCATTTCCTTTTGCTTGAGTAAGTTCAAAATAATTTCCTTCTCAGAAGTAAGGAATTAAACTAGGGCTGAAATGTGTATTTAGTCAAATAGTGTAAATACTAATTGGGTAATTTTCAAAACTATTAGATTATATTGGCTGCATTATCTCTTTTGCCAGTTATGTCTCTTATTCCTCTCTGTAACATAAACACTCAGGTTATGTTCAGAGGCCTAACAAATCTAAGTCAGGAATGACTATATCTAGCAGCAATAGTCAATATGATATAGATACTTCATAAACCCAAACTTTTTAAAAATTTATTTAGATGGTACCTTTATCCTGTTTGAGGGAATTTATAATGATTTTTAAGATTAGCCATCACAATTATCTGAAGATAATTGGTACCAGAAAAAGCCTGTTTAAAACAAATCTACTTTAAATGGGGACCAAAATTCAAAATAAATTGTGGAGTAAAGAATTTAGATGGGGTTTTATTTTGAAAAATGAAAGTAAAACTTTGGAAATTAAGTTTATTTTCCTCCGCTCGTATTTAAATGTTTAAGTGAGAATTCAACTATGGATTAATTCTTAGAAACAAGAAAGAATAAAATGAGTGTTGATTTAAAAAATCAGCATAATATTTTTGGGAAAGTTATGTGGTAACACAGGACTGCATATTTCATTTCACATTTGACTTCAAAGTAAAGAAGGTCATTTAAAAAGATATAAAAGATATAAAAAGATGTAAGAGGTTTTCCAAAGAACTCTCATGATCTTTTTACATTTATCTCATACTCTTAAGTGCTAATGGAGCCATTATTTTGTTGATTTGTTCTCCTTTAAATGTTAACTACTTTATAGCCAACTGTTTATTTGCCAATGGTTTTCATATAAATTTCTGAAATCCTGAATCTTTTGTAAGAATTGAAATTTCACTTTGCAGTTGATTTATATTACATTTGTTTTGTATTGTTGGATGTTGACAGAAGTGCAAAATTAGCAAAAGTCTTGCCAAGATGTTGACTCTTCCTACAAAGATTAAGCATTAATGATAAGGGGACAGGAATGTTTGAATAGAAAGTCACTATAAGTTTATTAGTGAGTTTGTGTGTGTGTGTGTGTGTGTGTGTGTGTGTGTGTTTTGATTACTTTAGCTGCCCTATGCTACTTTGTAACTTTGAGGACTTGAATATGAATATTGGATAATGAGAATGATTATATTGTAGTTGTTGTCCAAGTGTATGTTAGGACAAAATGCTATGGAATTTTCTGATATCAGGTTGGGGTGTTAATTGTCACCTACTTCTTTCTAATTTTAATCTCGTATAGATAAGAAACTTGAATTTCCAAATAATTTGGAGAATTATAAAAATAGAATATTCTTTTAAATACAAGATTATACACGAAGTTTCTAGCTGAAAAATCTTCCTAAATTGGTATCAGCCCATACTCCCTTATTAGTCACAATATTCATACTGAACATCATGAATTATTTATTTAGACATCACTATCTTAAATATATTAGCCACAATGCAACTTCAAAATTTCTAATAGCCACATTAAAAAAGTAAAATAAAACAGGTAAAATTAATTTTGGTAATATAATTTACTTAATTCCATATATCTAAAATATCATTTCAACAGGTAATCAATTTTTAAAAATATTAATGGGATAGTTTACATTTTTTTTTTTGCATTACCAAGTCTTTGAAACCTGGTGTGTGTTTTACACTTGCAGCACATCTCAATTTAGACTAGCCACATTTTAAGTGCTCGGTAACCACATGTGGCTACTGGCTACAGTATTAGCAAGTGCCTCATCTCTAAACCATGTATCGTACAATATTTAAGTAAACTTCTGTTTACTTAATATGATTTGAGGTGGGGAGGCCTTCTGAATCAGAGTGACAGATAGTAGAGAGGTGACATAATATTGAAGACAGCCCACTCCTGCCTCACAGTTTAGTGGAAAAGAAAGACATGTATGAAAAAGAAGTAAGGGAGCACAGAGGAAAGGGAGTCGGAAAACACATCACAGAAAAGGTAACATTTGAATTAGGCCTTAAAGGATGAGTAGAGTTTGACAGAGACAGAAGGGAGAAAAGGGCATTCTGGTTAGCAGGAACAAAGACACTGAATCATGGAAGAGCCTGCATTTGGGGTTTGGTGAAAAGCTAAATGTAGCTGAACTATAGGAGATCAAGAGTCCAGGGTGACTAGGTGGCCTGAGGACTGCAAAAAAGTTTGGTTCAACCACTGCTCAAATTTAAAAAAAAAAAAAAGATCTGATTTAAAATGTTGCTGAGCAACAGCAAACTTTGATGATGCCCAGTTTTTCTATTTTGTACAGTTACACTTAGTAGAAGGAGTCCATGGGTAGCGCAAACAGTTAACTTGCTCGGTTGCTAACCAAAAGTTGGAGGTTTGAGTGCACCCAGAGGTGCCTCGGAAGAAAGGCCTAGCGATCTACCTCCAAAAACCAGCTATTGAAAACCCTATGGAACACAGTTCTACTCTGACAAACATGGGGTCACCATGAGTTGAAACTGACTCGACAGCAACTGGTTTGGGTACTTAGTAGAGACTAAGGCAACAAACTTTTTTGATCAAGGATTGGCTGAGCTAGTTCATAGGAAGGTAACGAGAGCAAGACTTCTGAAGATATTGGTGGGAACATGGCTGTGATTAATGATTATTGGTGCCAGCTGTAGAAAATAAATAAAAACAGGTAGGGATGGAGGATGATGGACTGATAATAAGTAGATATAAGAAGCCTGTAGGTCACAATAAATATGAAGAGCAGATTTAGTAGCAAGGTCAGTGCCAGAGATGTGAGAGGTTAGGAGGTTGCGTCCAAAGAGTAGGAATTTGGAGACAGAGCAATTCCAGTTGGTAAAGCCCAAAATAAAGCCATGTGAATGATTGTTAAAAACAATAGACTAGAGCTGGTTAAAGAAGTTTATGGGCAGAGAGTTAGATAATTCAAATAGAGACAGAGGTTATATAGTCTGAGGCTCAAGCCTCAGGGATTGTAGGGGACGTCCAAGGATGATGATGATAAGAATGGAATTTGGTACAAATGAATGTCGTGTCCCTCAAAGAAGGTTACTGAAAGAAGGCTGTGTACCAATGGTCTGGAAGCAGCAGTAGGAATCTGAGAGAGTTGTGGTCTTACCACCAAGTTACAGTGAATGAGAGTGAATGAGTGCCTTCAACCTAAGCACTTTGCAAGGGATAGGATGTTATCCGCGCAAAGCACGATAGAATGGTCTAAGCAGTGATTCTTAAACTTTGGTGGTACCTCAGAAACCTTGGGGAAAACTGACAAAAAACCCTGAAAGGTTGTAATGGTGGGGATATTCTAATGCACACAAAGGTTTGTGAGCCATTGGTATAAAGCAGACAGACAACCCTAGGTCTAATTCCACTTCTTTCACTTTACTAACTGGATGAACATGAACAATTTGACTTGAAACAACTTAACTCAGGCCCTCGGTTTCCTCATCAAAAAACATGGCTATACGTCTGGGGTCTTAAAAGCTTGTGAGCAGCCATCTAAGATACTCCACTGGTCTCACCCTTTCGGGAGCAAGGGAGAATGAAGAGAACAGGATACAAGGAAAAGATTAGTCCAAAGGACTAATGGACCACAGCTAGATGGTGCCCAGCTACCACCACTGACTGCTGTGACCGGGACCACAACAGAGGGTTCTGGACAGAGCTGGAGAAGGATGTAGAACAAAATTCTAACACACAAAAAGACCAGATTTACTGGCCTAAGAGAGACTGGAGAAACCCCTAGAGTATGGCCCCAAGACACCATTTTAGCTCAGTGGTGAAGTCACTTCCAAGGTTCACCGTTCAGCCGGGGATTGGACAGCCCCATAAAACAAAATGGAACTAATGAGGCACAGCAGTCCAGGGACAAGGACTAGAAGGCAGAAGGGGACAGGAAAGCCGGCAATAGGGGACCCAAGGTTGAGTAAGGACAGTGTTGACATATAGTGGGGTTGTTAACCATTGTCATAGGGCAACATGTGTAATAACTGTTTAATGAGAAACTATTTTGTTCTGTAAACCTTCATCTAAAGTGACAATAGCAGCACAACTGGAAGAGTGTAGTCAATGTCATTGCAGTTTGCATGTAGAAATTTTTGAAATGGTGTATCTTTGGCTATGTATATTTTCACCAAAAAAAAAAAAGGTCGAGAAGGGAGAGGGTTGACATGTCGTGGGGTTGTTAACCAATGTCATAAAACAATATGTGTACTATTGTTTCACAAGAAACTATTTGTTCTGTGAACCTTCACCTGAAGTACAATTAAAAAGAAAAAAAAACAAGTGGCTATAAAATACTTTACCAGATTGTAAGGGAGTAAACACTGACTGAGAACCTGTCAGGCCATTCTGTATAACCCAGAAAAATGTACAGGGCTGGTGAATGGACCACAGTGAATTGGCAGAAAGTTAGTTGTCCTCTTAGAGTAAGTGGAATAGTACACATGCAACCGTTAAACTTCCCCAGTTTTGAGCAAGGCAAAAGCTAAAGGGCAGAAGATGAAAGCATGTTGCTATGGTGACTCTGCATGTCCATTCTCACAGTTCTCCCCACAAGAGCTGCTTTTCCTGTATGCAACTTGCAGTTTATACAGAAGTCTTTGCTCAGCTACTGAGAGGCTGGTAGTGTAACTCCTGAGGCACGGTAGCCATTCTCTGACGCCACCCTAGCAGAAAGGCCCTGGAGAAACTTGATGGAGTGCACAGAGGGAAATTCCACTCTGCTTTACACAAATCAAAACAGCATTACTTCACAGAGAAGCAGAAAAAAGGGCACTGGGCAGATTTTTATGATGAAAGTATGTTAACTTATATTTGGACCACAAAGCAGTTACTTATCAAATTAGGAAACGCAACAAGAGAATGTAAACCCTCAATGAATGGTTTCCTCTGAAACATATGTATGCTAATGAAAATTTTTTTTCTTTTAAGTTTAATAAATCATCATGTTTTTTTAACAAGGTTATTTCTGCATCAGATTGTGGTTTAAAAGCAGTTATATATATATGTGACATGAAGAAACTGATGTACAGTCAATAAGAATCTTAATTCTCTCTTCTGTGGATTTTCTCTATCTTCCTGCTTAGCAGTAAAAGGCATTTTTAGGTTTATGTAAACACATTCTTTACAACTAACTGCCTTATTAACAGAAAATTAGTATATAAATAGCACTGGGTATTTAGAAAATAAGTCACAGGCCAGTAAGTTCAATTGTGCATTTGCGAAATCTCTTGTGAAAGAGTTCTTGAAACCTTACGACTGGGTGATCTGCAATGTTTCCAGCATGTCTTCAACTGCCTTAAGAGAGTATTTGGTTTCCTTCTTACTTCGACCTGCAAACTGCTAAGCTCTGTTTATTTGACTAGCTGCCCAACTAGCGTATTTTATGTTGTCCTTTTTCGTTTTTGCATTAGCTTTTGGATTAGAATATGACTTGCAGACGTGTAAAGCCCAAACAAAGCTCTCATATGTCTGTAGTTTAGTTTCAATGACTGTGCAGAATACTTCCTTGAAAGTTCAAGGTTTTCAAGTCCCCCCGGGTATGTTTAACTGCAGCAGACTGCTGACAGTGTAGGTGGTCATGTGGATTAGTCATCATAAACTCCTCTAAACAAAAGACTGCTTTTGCATAGTCGTGTTCGCTGACACAAAGTTCTGCAAGTTCATGCCAGGCTACCTGGTCTCTAACAAATTGTTCCAGATACTCATTCAGCTCCCGAATGGCCTCCACATTTTTCCCCTGGGCTTTTCGAACGGTAATCTTACGCTTTCTTGCAGCAGTGTTAGTTGGACCTTCTTGTAAAATTCGGGCATATAACTATATAGCACCATCATATCTTTCCATGGCTTCAAATCTCATGCCAGTTAGTCGTTTGACTCTGTGACTGCCAGGGAACTGTCTTCTCAATTCCTGAAGACAAAACAATGCCAAGTCATCCCAACCATAGTCTAGGGCTGCAATCATCACTTGTTCATATATGATCCAAATATCATCTCCAGGCTTAGAGGCATATTCATTAATTAACTCCTCTCCAGCTTCTACAATTTGCTCACTATTTCAGGAGTTTTCTTCTCTCCATTTTCTCATTTTATCTCGCATTTATTCCCAAGTGACATCATAAAGCTCAGAGACCTTCGCCATCTTCACAGAACCTACAAGCGTGGGGTGAGAGAATACAAAATTCCATAAAATTATGCCCTCAGTGGATTTTCTGGGTGGCACAAATGGTTAAGCACTCCACTACTAGCCAAGAGGTAGGCAGTTTGAATTCACCTAGAAGAACCTCAGAAGACAGGTCTGGTGATCTGCTTCTAAAAGACCACAGCCTTGAAAACCCTATGGAGCAGTTCTACTTTGCACACATGGGGTCACCATGGGTCGGAATCGACTCAATGGCAGCTAACAATAACAACAACACATCCACAATTAACAAATGTGTGTACATATATGTATATTCATATACAGTCATATGTGTGTACATGTAATCATATATATGCATGTGTGTATATATATACATACATGTTTACACATGTACACACATATGAATACATATGAAAGAATAAAAAAGATGAACAATAGTACACCAAAATGTTAAGAGGGAGTCTTCCATGGTGGACTCATTTTTTTTTTCTTTCTCCTCAGAAAGTCAGGATTCTTAGTTGCAAACAATTAAAGCCACTCTGATAAAGTTAAGCAGACAGGCATTTATTCAAAGATATTAGGTAGCCAACAGAATTATTGAGGAGGCTGGAAAAGCAATCTTCGGGCTCAACTTCATAAAGCAATGCCCAGATCTGGCTGATAAGAAATCATCAGCTTGGCTACTGCTGAGCACTAGTTGCCAACAACCAGACTTTTCTACAATGACTGGCCCCTAGCCCTTCTAAAAAACTGCCACCTCTTAAATTGCAACTCCCCAAAGCTGTACACATCTGCTGTCACCCATCCGGCATAAGAGCAAGCTTTGTGCAGAGACTTTTCCTCATGTTGCTCATCTCCAAATCAAAGTCTTGGAGGTTTTGAGCAGAGAAGTGACATAACTGACTTACATTGCAAAGGGGTAAGTCTGACTGCTGGGAGAGTATATAATGTAAGGGGCGGACAAGAAAGCAAGGATACTACCGAGGCTTCCTATTGCAGTAATCCAGGCAAGAGATGAAGGTAGGTTGGTAGAAGGGGGTTAGTGAGAAATGGTTGAATTCTGGATATATTTCAAAGATAGAGTTAATAGGATTACACATGGAAGGTATGAGGAACAAAAATAAAGATGACTACAAGATTTTGACCTGAGAATTTGAGGAATATCATAGATGGAGATGTCAAGTATCAGCTGAATACATGGCAAGGGTTTGAGGCTAGAGACATGCGGAAGTACCGTGCTTAATGGTTGGCACAGTGGGACAGTTGTCATTATTTAACTCTTTAGGACTGTGGGAAGGAATTCTAACTACAATTATGGACATGCTTGGGCTTTTCTGGTCAAAAGCCTGTTTTCAGGAAAACTAACGAGCCTCCAAGGAGCCTCCAAGGAGCCCTGGTGGTTCAGTGATTAAGAGCTCTGCTGCTAACTGAAAGGTTGGCAGTTCGAACCTACCAGCCGCTCTGCAGGAGAAAGATGTGGCAGTCTGCTTCTGGAAAGGTTACAGCCTTGGAAACCCTATGGGACAGTTCTACTCTGTCCTAGAGGGTCCCTATGAGTTGGAATCGACTGGACAGCAAGGGGTTAGGTTTTGGATTTAAGAAGCCTCCTAGAGGGAATTGATGCTGATCACCTCATATTCACTCCGTTGGTAAAGGAGGGATTTCCTGCCCTAAATGGTATGAGAAGGCTGAACACACAACAACCAACATGGGACAGATGAGATTGACAGCAGTTTAATAGTCACATACACTCACAACCCAGGGGAGGAGGACAGCACATGTAATGCAGGACCACAAGGGGACTGCACTTGGGAATAGAGTGAACAAGCAGGGGCTGTGGGATGTGGGCTTTGTAGTGACAAGAAGAGAGGTTACTATGGGAAGATATGATTGGTTTGTTCTAAAAATTCCGTGGGCTGGCAGGGAACTGAAGCTTAAGCTTGAGGACCAGGGGAGTGCAGCTTGTCCAGCTAATAAGGGAACCAGCCAGGTGGAGAGCTTTTTCTACTGGATGGGGGTTGGGGAGTGGGGAGCATATCTGGTGACAGTAAAGGAACTCACAGCTAGACCTTTGCAGCCTTGTGAAGTTCAAAGATGTCAAGGCAGCACTTGAAATTTTAGGCTTTACAATACAAGCTTGGCCCAATAGAAAATTCTTTAGAGCTTGACAGGGTGATTTTGTACAGCATGGGGACTTGTCACTTGGATTTATCTCCTAGTCCAAACCCTGTAGGAGACCAAGGAGGGAGTAGTAACAACTGAAAAGCATCAGGGCATGGAGTGTTGTTTTAAGACCCACTGTGATCCAGTCTCCTTGGCGCACCCTAGCCGAGGCCCATGATCAGTGGTTATGCACGAGAAGAGGCCAGTGTCTGGACATAGGCTCTTGGTGGAAATGGACTTATTCACCAGGTAATGTGAAACAAGCCCATTGACAACCTTTTGTGGATGATTTTACTGAGCTCTGAGATCCTGTGTTAGGCAGTCGGGGGCAAAATGAGTGAGATGTATATCACTATCTTAATTTGATGCTGTTGACTAGGCTTGGGGAAGGAATCTCTGGTTGTAGTACAAATAATCAATAATAAAAAGGATTGAGAAAAGAAGAGTAGTAAGAGAGAACTTAGAATACATTATTTCTTCCTCAAGTTTAAGAAATTGAAAAGAAATACCACATGGCAGAATCCTTAGTATTCAGAAAAGATTCATTATAGCTATGCTTGAATATACAAATATAATTAACCCAGTTCCTGAGAACTGCTAGAAACTACATATAAGCCAAAACCATCCAAGCTAAGTAAAAGACAGTAATATGAAAATCAATTTTACAAATGTATGTATTTGCAATTATGTTTTGAAAGAGCATCTTGGATTACTGGGTAGAAAAGAAGAAATATATAAGAAAGTCAAAAATTTCAAAGCACAGCAGCCTACAAGTGTTTTAATCTAATAACTAAAAAATGCCAATATTCCTCAGCTTGTGCATTATTTTAGAAGAAATGAATATATCTATTAGTAAGAGCATTTATTCTTATATAAGAAGTACCTTTGAATAAGAAGTAGCATTTGCATACCATTTTCCGTCTAAATCTCCAAAATACATTGAAAAATGAATTATAGAATATCATTGCGGGTAATTCAGTCCATCCATTTCTAAAATTAGGAAAAAATAATTTATTTAGACTATCCAAATGAATACCAAATACAGTGGTATGAGAAATCACAAGATAGTCTATTTAACACCATCTTGAATATTTTGCATCAAAATCCATTATGAATCTATAGCAATAATTTCTAGTGTTAAAATACATTTTTCTAAATATTAGCTTTATTTCATTTATAATATGTAATTACCAGTACCAGTTGTCATCAAGTTGATTCTGAATCAAGGCGATCCCATGTGTGTCTGTAGAAATGTGCTCCACAGGGCTTTCAACGGCTGATGTTTTGGAAATTGATTGTCAGACTTTTCTTCCTAGATGCCTCTGTGTGGACTCAAACCTCTAACCTTTCAGTTAGCAGCTGAGCATGTTAATGTTATACCATCCAGGAACTCCCAAAAAGGGAAGTAATAATAATAATAGCTAACATGTTTATTACTTGCTATGTGCCAGGCAATCTCTAAACTCTTTTTACAAATATTTTCTTATTTAAATTCCTCATCAACCTAATTAAGTAGGTACTATTGTTATCCCCCAGGAGTCCTGGGTGGCATAAATGGTTAATTGCTCAAGTACTAGCTGAAAGTTTGGCAGTCTGAGCCCATCCAGAGGAACCTAGGAAGAAAGGCCTGCTGATTTGTTTCTGAAAGTTCACAAACTTGAAAATCCTACAATGCCTAGTTTTACTACGTGACACATACAAAGAACTAAGTTTGGTGTTTTGTATCTGGTTCCTGAAAATAGCCTGAACAATTAAGGTAACTTTTGTATTTCTGAAAGAGCCAGGCCATACTCAAATATATGTAAATCAGTCGGGAGCACCCAGTTCATGTCCTTGGCAATAAGTCTCAGGAAAGGTGGGAGCATGATGAAGTCTTCACCCCCCTACACCTTCTGAGGTCTGATGCTTGCACATGTAGTGGGCCACGTGGGCTTTCGGATATAAAAATGACCAGCTGTGGAACCTCATGGCCTCCTCAGCTGTGGCGCTAATGGCAACACACATAGCATTAAGCTTATAGCCCACCTAAGTGGATCTGCCTGGACAGGGGGAGACTGGCAGTAAGTAGGGTCCCATTGTGTCCCTTGCTCATGAAGAGGGCTCACGTGGGAGAGTTCTTTACTGTATTTTTATGGAAATAACACCCGCCTTCTGCAATTTGTCAACCAAGCCCACCCCTATGAGGTACTTTCGTAAATGCTGCTTTGCAAATCTTTTTTACATGTTGCTGTAAAAGAATTTTGCATAGCATGCTTATGAAAATACCTTGCGAGGGCAGGGCGTGATCAGCAAACAAAAGTAGAAGGCATGCATTATTTGAGTACAAGTATGGTATACCCACCAGGAAAATTTCGAGAGGTCAGGAGGATGGCGTGTCATACAACTGTCTCATTTAAGTCCCTCATCCACAACACAAAGTGAGGTATGTGTGAAATTTGTCATCTCCACCCAGACTGCTTTTGAGCTGGGGGAGTCAACTCTTGTATGCTGTCGGCTTCTTGTTGTAAGTAATAAAAGCTACTTTCCATATGCTAATGTGTGTTCAAGCTCTCATCAGAAGAATGTGATAGAAATGGAGCAATTCATTAGTTATTGGCACCCTTTTTCTAATGGCCTATCTAGAAACTGGGGACCACCTGTGAGTATCACACAATTTTGGCACGCTGTCCTACAACTTATATATGTGCCAGGCACTCTCTAATCTCTTTTTACAAATATCTTTCTTATTTAAATTCTCCTATCAATCTAAGTAATTAGGTACTATTGTTATCCGAGGGGAGTTCTAGGTGGCATAAATGGTTAAATGCTTGACTACTAACTGAAAGGTTGGCAGCTTGAACCTACTCAGAGACCTAGGAAGAAAGGCCTGGCAATCTTTCTGAAAGGTCATAACCTTGAAAACCCTGTGGAGCACAGTTCTACTCTGCAACAAATGGTGTTCTGTGAGTCAGAATCGACTTGACGGCAAGTGGTTTGGTTTATTATTATTCCCATATTTTACATATAGGAAAACCAAGGCCCAAAGCAGTAAAATGTCCAAAGTCACACAGCCAGTACATAGGATTTGATTCAAGCCCAGACAATCTAACGATCTAAAGAACTTGTGCTCTTAACAACTACAATTAGGCTTTAGAATCAGATAACCACCCCTCCGCTCCCTCCCCTAAAAAAAGCCAAACCGGTTGCCACCGAGCTGATTATGACTCATGGAGACCTGTGCTCCGTACAGTTTTCAAGGCGGTGACTTTACAGAAGCAGATTGCCAAGCCTTTCTTCCGAGGCATCTCTAGGTGAGTTTGAACCACTAACTTTTCAGTTAGTTTATGTCATCCAGGACCCCTTTGGAATCAGATAGACCTTATGTGAACATCTTACTAATGTTATGCTATTGGTTCTTCGCCCCCAAAAGAACTAGTTTCAATTTATTTCCTGATTATTAAAACAATGCATGCTCAGTGTAATAACATTTAGACAATACAGAAAAGATTTTTTTTTTTTTTTAAGAAAACTAACTTTAAATGTTGCCATTCAGAAACAACCACTGAAAACAGATCCTTTCTTAAATCACATACACATATTTATCATGATGAAGACCCAGGGTAATGGAGGAAATCTCATAGCAAAGTTGTAAGCCTTCTACCAAGCAGAGGCTTGCATTTGCTTCCAGATAAAAGTTCCTGCTATAGTCGGGCAACTGCATCTATGGGCTTTTGTTGAGGAAATGCAGTGTGAACTGAGAAGTTTGAGGGTTGTGGCTCTGAGGAGATAACTTGTTCTGCATAATAATGTAAAACTGGTCTCCATGGAGAGCAGTCCTGCCCTTCTGCTGTTTTCAGGAAGTTAGGGGGGTAATTCGTTTAAAAACCAAGATAGTATTTCTTCCTCTTGGTTGTATATTTACAGCTGGAATTGTACAAACAACTACAAGATGTCCCCAAGTTTGCTTGCTTGCAAGGCCCTTCTTTTTTCAGTGTTCAAAACTCTGACAGTCTAGCTCACAGAGACCCAGAAGAAGAGGAGGCAGACCCAGAGCCTCGTTATCACCTCAAGCGGGAGGAACTTCAACTTTTTTATTATTATTGTACTTTGGATGAAGGTTTACAGAACAAACTAGTTTCTCGTTAAACAGTACATATATTGTTTTACGACATTGTTTAACAATCTCATGACATGTCAGTGCTCTCCCTTGTCGAACTTGGGTTCCCTATTACCAGCTTTCCAGTCCCCTCCTGCCTTCGAGTCCTTGTCCCTGGACTGTTGTGCCCCTTTAGTCTTGTTTTGTTTTATGGGCCTGTGTAATCTTTGGCTAAAGGGTGAACCTCAGGAGTGACTTCATTACTGAGCTAAAAGGGTGTCCGGGGGCCATACTCTCTGGATTCCTTCAGTCTCTGTCAGCCCAGTAAGTCTGCTCTTTTTCTGTGAATTAGAATTTTGTTCTACATTTTTCTCCAGCTCTGTCTGGGACCCTCTACTGTGATCCCTGTCAGAGCAGTCAGTGGTGGTAGCTGGGTACCATCTAGTTGTACTGGACTCAGTCTGGTGGAGGCTGTGGTAGTTGTGGTCCATTAGTAGTTTGGGCTAATCTTTTCCTTGTATCTTGTTTTCTTCATTCTCCCTTGCTCCCAAAGAGGTGAGACCAGTGGAATATCTTAGATGGCTGCTTACAAGCTGTTAGGACCCCAGACGCTCCTCACCAAGGTAGAATGTAGAACATTTTCTTTACAAACTATGTTATGCCAGTTGAGCTAGATGTTCCCCGAGACCATGGTCCCCACAGCCCTCCACCCAGGGAGTTTGGATGTGTCCATGGAGCTTCCATGATCTTGCTTTGTCCAAGTTGTGCTGGCTTCCCCAGTATTGTGTACCGTCTTACCCTTCACCAAAGTTACCACTTATCTATTGTCTGTTTAGTGGAACTTTAACTATTGATTATCACTACCTTAATCAAACAGTTGCCTCTAAGCCCCAGACAAGATGCTTATCCTAGGCCAATGTAATGAAAAAGAATGCTAGTAGAAATTAGGCAACCTGGAAAATATTTGAAACTACATATGAGTATTTCCTGAGATAATTTCTTTGTGTGTGTGGCAACAATAAGAATTCTATCTTGTGGTTCTATTATCCTTCTTTACCTTTTAAGAGTTTCCAGCAGAAATACCTCCCCCACCCCATTCCATTCACCATATCTCTTGATTTTCTAAAGACAGGTGTTTCCTAAAACCAGATCACACCCCACCCATTTTTAAAAATCCTCCAATAACTTCCCATTACTGTGGTGATAAAATGCAAATCATTGGCAGAGTCCAGAAGCCTCCCTGATCTTACTTTTAACCTTCCTCTCCAACTGGCATGAAAGCATCATTTGGCTTGTGATTTCCACAAGGCCAGGTATCATGTTTCCTATCAATCCTAATCAATACCTAAAGACCGTTATCTACAGAGACGTCGGTGCAGTGGTTCCTTCTCTATTCTTCCCATCACACCAGGTTTCCTACTTCACAACTGGACATGTAATTCCTTTCCCCCTAATTCCCTTCATTTTTCCATCCCTTTTTTCACTTGATCAATACCTAGCTGATTCCAGCACCAGGGAATACCTGCTCTGCTGTAGGAGGCCATCCCTGCCTTTTTCAGAACGGGTTAAGGACCCTCTCTTGTGATTCCTTATCTCCTGGTGCTTTTCTCTATCCAGATCTTCAACCCCGTGTTGTAAATGTCCTTCTCACCATCACACAGCTTTTATCATTGTGAGCTCCTTGAGGGGAGGGACTGTGTTTTTCTCCCTATATTACCAAGCCTAATACACAGAACAGGAATTGAATATGTGTTGTATTAACATGGAGTTCCTGGGTAGTGCAAATGGTTAATGCACTCAGCTGTAACCAAAAGGTTGAAGATTCAAGTTCACCCAGAGGCACCTTGGAAGAAAGTAGTGACCATCTAGAAAAAGCAACCATTGAAAACCCTATGGAGCATAGTTATACTATGATACACTGGGTGCACCATGAGTCAGAGTCAACTCAGCCGAACTGGTTGTTGTTTTTAATTAATATATAACTAGCTCACTTGACCCTCCCAAACCGTCTGCAATTCAGGCAAAAGAAAAGTTCCCATTAGCCTCATGCAATAGGCAGCTGAGGCTCAGTGAATTCAATGACTTGTCCGAGTTCTTACAGCTGGTTATGAACAGACCTTAAACTAAAATCTTTATTTGAGACTGACGCTCTTTCTGTTTGCTCTTTCTCTCTCCCTCTCACTCTTTCTCTTTCTGCCCTCTTTCACACACACACATGCACGTTTCCACCTTCATGAATGAGTTCTAAGTTATCATATTAACTAGATTTGTCAACCACTGTGTGCTGATACAACCCTAAAGAAAAGTTTTGTTTTTCTTTTAATACTTTGCAAGACATTTATAGAAGGAAAAATGTGATTTTATTTAATCACCATAATCGTCCATAAAAAAATAGAGACTTGTTTACTCTGGAATTTCTTTTGGGAAGAGCTCCCAACTCAAAAGAGTCTGATGAAGCCTCATAAAAATCTATGTTGTAATAGGTGCTGTGTCACACAGAACCACTGAAAAGACAGGGTTAAGAGCACAAAATAAGCTGCAAACCATATATGGAGAAACCCGTTTCTTCAAACTTGTGATGAACTCATGTTCTGCTTTCTGTTTTGTCAAAGCTGAAGTCAGCCGTGCTCCGTATATAACTGCGGGCTGAAACCTGTGAAGGAGGCAAGCACACTCTCAGAACCTGTGATCGGCTCCATCTCAGCCTGCGGGGCTTCATGCCTGTCAGAAAGACAGACCATGCGAGCGACACTTGCTGTGACAGCCTGGATGGTCTCTTTAGTCTCTTGTTACTCATATACATCGACTACTTTGCCAGATATTGAAAATGAAGATTTCATCCAAGACTGTGTTCGAATTCATAACAAGTTCCGCTCAGAAGTAAACCCAACAGCCAGTGATATGCTGTACATGGTAAGGAGAATATCCGTACTGGTGGCATAGTCAGTCAAAAACAGCTTTTGTGTGTTGATTTGGGGCAGAAGACCTTAGTAACCCTGCATGACTTTTTCGTTGTGATTAATGCCTGCAGTAAATTCACAATGTGTGATCGGGACACTCCCAATTTAGCTCTGTCTACCTAACTCTTGTTGGAAGCGAGCTCCACAAGGGCATTTTACTTCTCTTTGTGGACACTTCCTTTCCTCTGGTCTTGAGTAGCTTTTACTGCTTTTTTTTGATATTTTTTCCCCTCTAATTTTTCTGAGTTTCTTTTCATGTCTAAGTTCACTGTTTTTGTTGCTGGCAGAGAATTATTTTTCTCTGGAAGGCAGCATGACATCTGGGGGAAAGGACGGGATTTTAATTCAGTTGGGTGTGGGTTTGAATCCCAGCTCTGTGGCTTTGAGCTGGTTTTTTAACTTCCTGAGCTTCTTGGGGTATAGGCCCTTGTGGTTATTAAATTATATAATATGTATGAAACACAGTGTGCAGTATTTTACACATAATAGTCCCTCAGTGATAGGTAGATCTGTTTCCTTCTCTTAGAGTCTAAATTCCACAAAACCGTGTCATCGTGTTTCCTGCCAGGCAGCCCTAGTCTGTACTTAACGACCATGCTTATAGAGACAACACATGTGTAGGGTTTCCTTCTCTGCCCTTGTTATCACACCCTCTTTTCCATTCAAATTCCCACTCTGCTCACCCCAGTTACATTGTTGGGTAACAGTTTCCTTTCTTGACACGTCCTGTTATTTAATACTTATTTTGCAGACTTGGGACACAAAACTAGCCCAAATTGCAAAAGCATGGGCAAAAACTTGCCAGTTCAAACATAATGAACAGCTGAAGCAACCCCACAAGCTACACCCAAACTTCACTTCGCTGGGAGAAAATATCTGGACCGGGTCTGTATCCATCTTTTCTGTGTCTTCAGCCATCACAAACTGGTACAGTGAAATCAAGTACTATGACTTCAAGACTCAGAAATGCCAGAAAGTCTGTGGCCATTATACTCAGGTAAGTATCTGCCCTATAATCTCCTTAAACTATCGTTTCAAGGGTAAGGAGAAAACTGGAATCTTATGTTGAGAATATACACGTAGTCCCTGACATACGACATATTCGAGTTACAACAAATCATACTTAACAACTGTCTTTTTTTTTAAACATCTTATCGTTAGTAATATGTACTGCATACAGTGTTAAAATATATCTGTGAGTTTATATGTAATGTTTCCAACCCCCAAAGACAAATAAAAATCAGATTTATAAAGATACTGATAATAAAAGAACAAAACAAATGAGGTATTCAATTTTCAGAACCAACTTAGGATGGAGTCGATAGGATGGAACCCCATCATAAGTCAGGGACTACCTGTATGTACATAGTAAGCTAGTGTGCCTGTAAATATTAGGGAGTAGGGGCTACAGGCTTACTTTAAAAAAAAATAAAAATAACTAAAAAATTTTTTAAAAATAAAGGAATGGACTCCAATATCAGAGGGGATAGTGTTGAAAAGTTAAGTGGTCAAAGGTAGGATTTAAGGCCCGCCAATCTGGACAGAGAGCTCTGGTGGCACAGTGGTTAAGAGCTCAGCCGCTAACCAAAAGGTCAGCAGTTTGAATCCACCAGCCATTTCTTAGAAACCCTATGGGGCAGTTCTACTCTGTCCTATAGGGTCACTATGAGTCAGAATTGACTTGACAGCAATGGGTTTTTAATGGTTTTAATCTAGACAGGCTTTAAATAACTCTGGTAACAAACTATCATCACATGGGGCTTTATTCCATTTGTGAGCAATCAAAAGATCTTATGACTGAATTGATTTCCAGGTTCTAGCTGGCATGAGTCCTCTATGAAATTTGAGGCAGTTGTTTTGGAACTATAAAATTGGGAGAAATAGCCTCTCAGACAAGAGTAAGAACTGATGCTTCCACAACCTCTCATTCTTTCAAACATTAAGAATCTTTTGTGTGCCAGGCCCTCTGCCATAGGAGGAGTTAAAAACAGTCCCAGACTCAGTGGGGAGGCTAACACAGAAAAACTTATATAAACGGTCCTGTGGTTATTCTGTCCCTCAAATTCACTCTATTAGTCCCAACAGCCATATTTAAAGCCTCCCGCTGAGATTCTTTTTATTCTAACTGGTTTTGGCTTCAAGCCTGACCCCTAACTCAAGTTTGCAACAGGATGAAAACAATCCCTAGCTAGCATCTTCTCTAGTCTTAATATGCTGCTTTTCTGTCCTAGCAACATTTTGCTGGCTTCCTTTTATTTCCTGGCAGTCTTTGTCAAACCAAGAGCTAAAGAGACTGAATTTATGATAACTGGTTTCAACTACAGTAATCTGCTGAAGTATGAGGATAAAAGCATTTTTAACATTGTTGTTTTTAGCTACCATGGAGGCAGCCCCCCACTCATCATGACTCCATGCACAACAGTATCAGACTGTTGCAAGAGACCCAGGTTCAATTCCTGGCCAATGGACCTAAATCTCAGCTACCACTCGTCTGTCAATAGAGGCTTGTGTGTGGCTGTGATGCTGAACAGGTTTCATCAGAACTTTGAGGTTAAGTCAGACTAAGAAAAAAGGCTTGGCAATCTACTTCCAAAACTCGGCCAGTGAAAACCCTATAGATTTTTAAAATTAGGGGGTTTTAAAGAGCAAAATGTTGTTAAAAAGCCTCTCACTCCAGCTCCACCTTATAAAGCCCCCAATTCACTGGTGGTGTTACAGTTACAAACAAATTTGGCCCAGATATATGAGATGACCACAATGAGAGGAAAAAGACTGATTTTTCTTTTTTTTTTTTTTCAATTGTGCTTTAAATGAAAGTTTACTGTTCAGGATAGTTTCTCATACAAAAATTTATACACACACTGTTATGTGACCCTAGCTGCTCTCCCCATAGTGCAACAGCACACTCCTCCTTTTCACCCCGGATTTTCCGTGTCCATTCAACCAGCTCCTGTCCCTTTCTGCCTTCTTTCTTGCCTCTGGACAGGAGCTGCCCATTTAGACTCACGTATCTACTTGAGCTAAGAAGCACCCTGTTCATGAGTATCATTTTCTGTCTTATAGTTCAGTCTAATCTTTGTCTGCAGAGTTGGCTTCGGGAATGGTTTTAGTTTTGGGCTAACAGAGTCCAGGGGCCATGTCTTCCAGGGTCCCTCCAGTCTCAGTCAGACCATTAAGTCTGGTCTCTGTACTAGAATTTGAGTTCTTGCACCTCACTTTTCTCCTGCTCCATCAGGGACTGTCTGTTGTGCTGCCTGTCAAGGCAGTCATTGGTGGTAGCCAGGCACCATCTAGTTCTTCTGGTCTCAGGCTGATGGAGTCTCCAGTTTATGTGGCCCTTCTGTCTCTTGGACTAATATTTTCCTTGTTTCTTTGGTGTTCTTCATTCTCCTTTGCTCCAGGTGGTTTGGGACCAATTGATGCATCTTAGATGACCGCTAGCTAGCTTTTAAGACCCCAGACGCCACTCACCAAAGTGGGATGCGGAACATTTTCTTAGTAAACTTTGTTATGCCTATTGACCTAGACGTCCCCTGAAAGCATGGTCCCTAGAACCCTGTCCCTGCTACTCTGTCCCTCACAGTGTTTGGTTCTATTCAGGAAACTTCTTAGCTTTGGTTTAGTCCAGTTGTGCTGACTTCCCCTCTAGTGTGTGTTGTCCTTCCCTTCACCTAAGATAATTCTTATGTACTATCTAGTTAGTGAATTCCCCTCTGTGCCCTCCTAACCATCAAAGGATGTTTTCTTCTATGTTTAAATCTTTTCTTGAGTTCTTAAATAGTGGTTTTATACAATATTTGTCCTTTTGTGACTGACTGATTTCACTCAGCATAATACCTTCCAGATTCATCCATGTTATGAGATGTTTCATGGATTCATCATTATTCTTTATTGTTGTGTAGTATTCCATTGTGTGAATATACCATAATTTGTTTATCCATTTGTCCTTTGATGGGCACTTAGGTTGCTTCCATCTTTTTGCTATCGTGAACAGTGCTGCAATGAACATGGGTGTACATAAATCTATTTGTGTGACAGCTCTTATTTCTCTAGGATATATTCCAAGGAGTGGGATTGCTGGATTGTATAGTACTTCTATTTCTAGCTTTTTAAGGAAGTGCCAAATCGATTTCCAAAGTGGTTGTACCATTTTACATTCCCACCAACAGTGTATAAGTGTTCCAGTCTCTCCACAACCTCTCCAACATTTATTATTTTGTGTTTTTTGGATTAATGCTAGCCTTGTTGGGGTGAGATTATATCTCATTGTAGTTTGATTTGCATTTCTCTAATGGCTAATGGCTGTGAGCATTTCCTCATGTGTCTGTTAGCCGCCTGAATGTCTTCTTAGGTGAAGTGATTGTTCACATCTTTGCCCACTTTTTAATTGGGTTATTTGTCTTTTTGTTGTTGAGGTTTCGCAGTAGCTTGTGGATTTTAGAGATTAGAGCCTGATCAGATTTGGAAAAGACTGATTTCAGTGTAATTTCCATCTCAAAGGTTTTTGTTAGCCAAGCGGGGTTATCTACCAAGTCATCAATAGCATTGGTTCCTTTCTTGGACATATGAATAGGTTACTCCAAAAAGTATCCAATACACTAACAATTTTGGTTTATGCTTACAAATAAATTTAACCAGAAATAAATTCCTTTGTATTCCCACATGTCCTACAAGGCAAGAAAGGTAAGTCCAGATTGCTTAGGGGTGGTAGTAGGTACCATTGCCCATAAACCTGTAACAGGTTGCTGTCGAGTCAATTCCGACTCACAGCGATCCTATAAGACAGAGTAGAACTGCCCCATAGGGTTTCCAAGGAGCAGCTGATGGATTTGAACTGCTGAGCTTTTGGTTAGGAGGCAAATGCATAACCACTGGGCCACCAGGGCTCCACCATTACCCATAGTGGTGTTTGTCAGTTGAGAGGTGAAGATTCTCATTTATTCAGCCAATGTGTAAGCTCCTCCTCTACAGCAAGTACTTTGTAAGGCATTGGTGCTATGTCTTAGTTGAGATTCCCTAGAAAACGGTCTGAGGTGCGGGGCTGAGATGGCGGAGTAGTCAGATGCTTCCAGCCATCCCTCTTACAACAAAGACCTGAAAAAACAAGTGATTCTATTATATTTGACAATCTATGAGCCCTGAACATCAAAGGCAAAGTTGAGGAATCGGAGTGAGTGGCAGGGGGAGGGAGAAACGGTTCGGAAGCAGCGAGGCGTTGCCAGACCTGACCTGGCTGTAGACGGAGACCTTCAGGCCAGATCAGCTCATGGTGTATGGTGAGGTAGGCAAGCAGCGGTGCTCAGGAGGTGTTTTCCACACCAGGAGAGACCCACCAGCAGAGCATCTACTCAGCCATGAAGAACCTGTGAGAAGCAGCCCTCGATCGGCAAAAGATAAGTACTTGTGTCTGGCCTACTGTGCGGATCAAAAACACCCCCCTTTGGGAAAAACCTCTCTCCAGTTTACCTCCTGACTCCCTGCTCTGCACTGGGTCTGGGACAACATCAGTGATTGCCAAGTCCCCGGACTAGAAGTAGGACCCATCATGTGCCCTGAGACATTCTCCCAGCCTTGGAAATGGAAGAAATTAACAAACAGGTGAAAACATAATCTGCCATCTCCCCTAAGCCAGGAACTCAGGGCAAGGCACCACTCCTTTGCCTAGGCACAGGCAGAAGGGGTCCATGGATTTGAGTGCCTCTACCCCTGCATAGACTTGCGTGGGCCCATTTTAACAGTGTAGGCCCTCATTACCACAGTACAACAAGGTATATACTGAAGTCTAACTTCAACTGTTTCAGCTGTAAATTGGGAGGTTCGTGACATTTGACGCTGCTCTGCCCATTAAGCAGGGTCTTCATATACCCACATCAGGGGCCTGAGGACTGGTGGCTCCACCCATGCCATCTAGCCATCTGCAACAGGGGCCCAAGAATAAGCGGTGCCCTCTAGTTCTTACAGCCAACAGCATTGGGTGCCCATAGTGTGGCTGCAAAACACACCCTCCTATGCACTCTAGGGAATATGAACATGCTTACCTCCCACACACTCAGGGGTAGCCTTCAGCACCCTACCTTGCTTGAGTGTCCCCCTGCTGTAGCCAGATGCCTGTGCCTACACCAATCACCCATGCCTGTCTAGGACTGCAGGTGAGATCCTGCACCACAGACTTGGTGGCCGACTACCTGGACACCTGAGCTGAATCCATACAGGAGGAGTGGGTGGACTCCTGGGTTCAAATACTTAGTGGTAGGTCTGGCCACCTGGTGGCAGGACATTGGAGCTTCAGGTGCACCAGTGATTAGGCTAACTCACATGAGCAGCCTATTTGGGCATATCAAAAGAAAACTAAACAAGAAGCTAAGACACAATAAGCAAACATAAAATAAATAAATATAATAACTTATTGATGGCTTGGAGACAGCAGTCAATATCAAATCACATAAAGAGATAGACCATGATGGCTTCAGCAAGATCCCAAAATAAAGAATCAAGAAACTGTCCAGAGGAAGATAATTTCTCGGAATTACCAGAGGCGGAATACAACAGATTAATATACAGAACTCTTTAAGAGATCAGGAAGGAGTACAAAATGCAGACCAAGCAATAGAGGAACTTAAGAAGATTAGAGAAGAGCATAATGACAAATTTAACAGGCTGCAAGAATCCATAGAGAGACAGCAATCAGAAATCCAGAAGATTAACAATAAAATTTCAGAATTATACAACTCAATAGAAAGTCATAGGAGCAGAATTGAGGCAATGGAAGTCAGAATTAGTTAGAATGAAGACAAAGCACTTGACACCAACTTATTTGAGAAAAAATCAGATAAAAGAATTTTAAAACAATGAAGAAACCCTAAGAATTATGTGGGTCTCTATCAAGACAAATAACCTACGAGTGATTGGAGTACCCAAGCAGTGGGGGATAACAGAAAATAGAAAGAGAATTGAAGATTTGTTGGCAGAAAACTTACCTGATATCATGAAAGATGAGAAGATATCTATCCAAGATGCTCATCGAACCCCACATTAGGAAGATCCCAAAAGAAAGTCAACAAGAGATAGTATAATCAAACTTGCCAAAACCAAAGATAGAGAATTTTAAGAGCAGCTAGGAATAAACAAAATGTCATCTACAAAGGAGAGTCAATACGACTAAGCTCGTACTACTCAGCAGAAACCATGCAGGCAAGATAGCAATGGAATGACACACATAAAGCCTTGAAGGAAAAAAATTTCCAGCCAAGAATTATATATCCAGCAAAACTGTCTCTCAAATATGATGGTGAAATTAGGGCATTTCCAGATAAACAGAAGTTTATGGAATTTGCAAAAACCAAACCAAAATTACAAGAAATACTAAAGGGAGACCTCCAGTTAGAAAATCAGTAACATCAGATAACAACCCAAGACTAGAACACAGGACACAGCAACCTGATATCAACCAAGATAGGGAAGTCACAAAAATAAATCAAAGCTAAAACACTGAAAATAGGAAAACAGATGTCAATATGTAAAAGATGACAACATTAAAACAAAAAAGAGGAACTAAAAAATGTAGACACAGACTTTTCCTATGAAGAGGAAGTCAAGGTGATATAAAAAAATAAAAGACTTGTTTACACTTAGAAAAATAGGGGTGAATATTAAGGTAACCACAAAGGAAACTAACAATCCTACACGTCAAAATAAAAAAACAAGAAAAATATAAAGACACAACAAATACAAAATCAACAAAAATGAAAAAGATGAAAAGAAAATACATAAAGAAAATGACTCAGCACAGAAAATTAAGTGGAACAAAGATGTCAACAACATACAAAAAAAGACATCAAAATGATAGCATTAAACTCATACCCATCCGTAATTACACTGAATGTAAATGGACTAAATGCATCAACAAAGAGACAGAGAGTGGCACATAGGATAAAAAAAAAGATCTGTCTATATGCTGCTGACAAGAGACACGCCTTAGACTTAAAGACACAAACTAAAACTCAAAGGATGGAAAAAAAATATATCAAGTAAACAACACTTAAAAAACAGCAGGAGTGGCAATATTAATCTCTGACAAAATAGACTTCAAACTAAAATTCACCACAAAGGATAAGGAAGGACACTATATAATGATTAAAGGGTCAATATACCGGGAGGACATAGCTATAATAAATATTTACGCACCCAACAAGAGGGCTCCAAAATACATAAAACAAACACTAACAGCATTGAAAAGAGAGATAGACAGCTCCACAATGGTAGTAAGAGATTTCATCACAGCACTTTAGTGAAGGACAGAACATCCAGAAAGAAGCTCAGCAAAGACACATAAGATCTAAATGCTACAATCAACCAACTTGATCTCATGGACATATATGGAACACTGCACCCAACAGCAGCCAAGTATACTTTCTTTTCCAATGCACATGGAATGTACTCCAGAATAGACCACATATTAGGCCATAAAGCAAGCCTTAACAGAATTCAAAGCATTGAAATATTACAAAGCTTCTGTTCTGACCATAAAGCCATAAAAGTAGAAATCAATAACAATAAAAGCAAGGAAAAAAAATCAAACACATGGAAACTGAACAGCACCTTGCTCAAAAACTACTGAGTTATAGAAGTAATTAAAGATGGGATAAAGAAATTCATAGAATCAAATGAGAATGAAAACACAACCTACCAAAATCTTTGGAACACAGCAAAAGCAGTGCTCAGAGGTCAGTTTATAGCAATAAATGCACACATCCAAAAAGAAGAAAGGGCCAAAATCAAAACATTAACCCTAGAACTGGAACAAGCACCAAAAGAAAGGAAATAATAAGAATTAGAGCAGAATTAAGTGAAATAGAGAATAGAAAAACAATTGAAAGAGATAACAAGACCAAAAGCTGGTTCTCAGAAAACATCAACAAAATTGAAAAACCATTGGCCAAACTGACAAAAGAAAAACAGGAGAGGAAGCAAATAACCTGCATAAGAAATGAGATGGTTGATATCACCAGAGACCCAACTGAAATTCAAAGAATGATAACAGAATACTATGAAAAATTGTACTGTAACAAATTTGAAAACCAAGAGGAAATGGACACATTTCTAGAAACTCACTACCTACCTACGCTAACACAAATAGAGGTAGAACAACTAAATAAACCTATAACAAATTAGAGACTGAAAAGGTAATTAAAAAACTCCCAACAAAAAAAAAGCCCTGGCCCAGACGCTTTCACTGGAAAATTCTACCAAACTTTCAGAGAAGAGTTAACACCACTACTACTAAAGGTATTTCAGAGCATGGAAAAGGATGGAATAGTCCCAAACTCGTTCTATGAAGCATAACCCTGATACCAAAAGCAGGTAAAGACACCACAAAAAAAGAAAATTACAGACCAATATCCCTCATGAACATTGGCGCAAAAATTGTCAACAAAATCGTAGCCAATAGAATTCAGCAACATATCAAAAAAATTATTCACCATGATCAAGTGGGTTTTATACCATGTACACAGGGATGGTTCAACATTAGAAAAACAATCAATGTAATCCATCACATTAACGTAACAAAAGACAAGAACCACACAATCTTATCAATTGATGCAGAAAAGGCATTTGGCAAAGTCCAACACCCATTCATGATAAAAACTCTCAAAAAAATAGGAATAGAAGGGAAATTCCTCAACACAATTAAGGGCATTTAACATCCAACATCATTGTAAATGGAGAGAGTTTGAAAGCATTCCCGTTGAGAATGGGAACCAGACAAGGATGCCCTTTATCACCACTCTTATTCAATTGTGCTGGAAGTCCTAGTCAGAGCAATTAGGCTAGAAAAAGAAAGAAAGGGCATCCAAATCGGTAGGCAGGAATTCAAAGTATTTCTGTTGGCAGATGATATGATCTTATACACAGAGAACCCAATAAAATCTACAAGAAAACTACTGGACCTTATAGAAGATTTCAGCAAAGTATCAGGATACAAGATAAACATACAAAAATCAACTGGATTCCTCTACACCAATAAAGAGAACTTCGAAGAGGAAATCACCAAATCAATACCATTTATGATAGCCCCCAAGAAGATAAAAAATAATTAGGAATAAATCTAACCAGAGATGTAAAAGACCTATACAATGAAAACTACAAGACAGTACTGTAAGAAACCAAAAGAGACCTGCATAAGTGGAAAAACATACCTTGCTCATAGATAGGAAGATTCAACATTGTGAAAATGTCAATTCTACCCAAAGCGATCTACAAATACAATGCAATCCCAATCCAAATTCCAATGGCATTTTTTAATGAGATCACCAACTTCATAGGGAAGGGTAAGAGGCCTCGGATAAGTAAAACTTTACTGAAGAAGAAGAACAAAGTGGGAGGCCTCACACTACCTGATTTTAGAACCTAGTATACCGCCACTGTAGTCAAAACAGCATGGTACTGATACAACAACAGATACATAGACCAATGGAATAGAAATGAGAATCCAGACGTAAATTCATCCACCTATGAGCAACTGATATTTGACAAAGGTCCCAAGTCCATTAATTGGGGAAAAGACAGTCTCTTTAACAAATGGTGCTAGCATTACTGGATATCCATCTGCAAAAAACTGAAACAAGACCCATACCTCACACCATGCACAAAAACTAACTCAAAATGGAGCAAAGACCTAAATATAAAATCCAAAACGATAAAGATCATTGAAGGAAAAAATTGGGACACTGCTAGGAGCCCTCACACATGGCATAAACATAATACGAACCATAAGTAACAATGCAGAAACACCAGAAGAGAAACTAGATAACTGGGAGCTCAAACACTTATGCTCATCGAAAGACTTCACCAAAAGAGTCAAAAGACAGCCCACAGACTGGGAAAAAGAATTTGGCTACGACAAATCTGATCAGTGTCTAATCTCTAAACTCTACAAGATACTGCAAAACCTCAACAACAAAAAGACAAATAACCCAATTAAAAAATGGGCAAAGGATATGAACAGCCACTTCACAAAGAAGACATTCAGGCAGCTATCGGACACATGAGGAGATGCTAATGATCATTAGCCATTAGAGAAATGCAAATCAAAACTACAATGAGATACCATCTCACCCCAACAAGGCTAGCATTAATCCAAAAAACACAAAATAATAAATGTTGAAGAGGTTGTGGAGAGACTGGAACACTTATTCACTGTTGGTGGGAATGTAAAATGGTACAACCACTTTGGAAATCGATTTGGCACTTCCTTAAAAACCTAGAAATAGAAGTACCACAAGATCCAGCAATCCGGCTCCTTGGAATATTTCCTGGAGCAATAAGAGCTGTCACATGAATAGATATATGCACACCCATATTCATTGCAGCACTATTCACAAGAGCAAAAAGATGGAAACAACCTAGGTGCCCATAAATGGATGAATGGATAAACAATTTTATGGTATATTCACACCATGGAATACTACACAACAATAAAGAACAATGATGAAGCCGTGAAACATAATATGGAGAAATCTGGAGGACATTATGCTGAGTGAATTTAGTCAGTCACAGAAGGACAAATATTGTATAAGACCACTATTATAAGAACTCAAGAAAAGGTTTAAACACAGAAGAAAACATTCTTTGATGGTTACGAGGGTGGGGGGAGAGGGAGAGGGTTATTCACTAACTAGATAGTAGACAAGAATTATCTTAGGTGAAGGGAAGGACAGCACACACTACAGGGGAAGTCAGCACAACTGGACTAAACCAAAGCTAAGAAGTTTCCTGAATACAGCCAAACACTGTGAGGGACAGAGTAGCAGGGACGGGAGTCTCAGGACCATGGTTTCAGGGGACATCTCTGTCAACTGGCCTAACAAATTTTATTAAGAATATGTTCTGCATCCTACTTTGGTGAGTGGCATCTGGGGTCTTAAAAGCTGATGAGCAGCCATCTAAGGTGCATCAATTGGTCCCAACCCACCTGGAGTAAAGGAGAATGAAGAACACCAAAGTCACAAGGAAAGTATTAGCCCAAGAGACAGAAAGGGCCACATAAACCAGAGACAGTATCAGCGTGAGACCAGAAGAACTAAATGGTGCCTGGCTACCACTATGACCGCCCTGACAGGGAATACAACAGGGAGTCCGCGACGGAGCAGGAGAAAAGTGGGGTGCAGAACTCCAATTCTAATAAGAAGACCCAACTTAGTGGTCTGACGGAGACTGGAGGAACCCCAGAAGGCATGGCCCCTGGACTCTCTGCCAACCCAGAACTAAAACAATTTCCAAGGCCAACCCTTCAGACAAAGACTAGACTGGACTATGGGACATAAAATGATACTTGTGAAGAGTATACTTCTTAGGTCAAGTAGATACATGAGATTAAACGGGCAGCTCCTGTCCAGAGGTGAGATGAGAAGGCAGAGAGGGTCAAGAGCTGGATGAATGGACACGGCAAATCCGCCGTGGAAAGAGGAGTGTGCTGTCACAGTATAGGGAGAGCAATTAGGGTCACATAACAATGTATGTATAGATTTTTGTAGGAGAGACTAACTTGAATTGTAAACTTTCACTTAAAGTACAACAATAAAAAAAAGGAAAACAGTCTGAGACAACAACTTAACGTGCTAACACTTTACTGAGGAGCATAATCCCAGGGAAGAGAGATGAGGGAAATGGGGAGTGAGGCAAAGAAGGAGGCATCCAGCCAGGGATGGTCGTTGGCCCTTAGGAGTTGACCTTCTTTTGGGAGAGACAGATGTGTAAAAGTGCATGGCAAATGCGCCTCTGAGAAACAGACAGAGTGCCACATGAGCACAATACAACAACCAACTGGGACCAATCGAGGTGCAAGTCTTCACACGGCAGCAGACACAGGAGTTGGTTCTTGAAAACTGAACGAGAGTTTGTCAAATGAAAAGAAAAGGAAGAGAATTCCAGGTGAAGTTAACAACTTACACAAGGCGTGCAATGTGTGCAATGTGTACAAATGAGCCTGGTACTTCAGAGGAATGGCAAGTAGCTCAGGATGCCAAATATAGAGAAGACTATTAAATTGACAACAGACTCCTAATGCTCATGTATACAAGTTAAGACATTCCAAGTCCATCTTTCCAGGGAGTCAAAACAAAAGGAAGAATCTTGAGATATCAGAGATGGTTGTCCCAAATTCACTGAGCTTACATATAGATTTTCCTCTTATATCCAGGGGAAAAAAGGAGAACTAATATTTGGGGCATGAGAAAATCCATTTTCTAAAAACCAGTGTTTTGCATACAGATGTCAGAGCTCCAGCTGAGAGATTTCGACCTGTTCTATTTAAGAGATCACTGCCTTCTTTGCCCACTTCAGACGCTGGAAGGATGGGTATAGGGAGATGCAGCGGCAGCAGCAGCAACCACTTTGCAACCACTTTTTAAGTGAGCGTGGTGTTTAGAGGGAGCCCTGGTGACAGAGTGGTTACGAGCTCTGTGGCTAACCAAAAAGGTTGGTAGTTCAAATCCACCAGCCGCTCCTTTGAAACCCTATGGGGCAGTTCTACTCTGTCCTATAGGGTCGCTATGAGTCAGAATCGACTTGATGGCAATGGGTTTGGGTATTTTTTTGTGTGTGTGTGTTTAGAGAGGTGCTATTATCCATAGAGGAACAAACAGGCTCAGAGAGAAAAACAAGTTATCTTCCCAATGTCATTTAGCTGGTAAGAGCTGGCATGCAGGTATCAGGGATATTGTAAGGATTAAATAGTATAATGGATGTAAACTATCCAGAAGAGTACTAGTATTTATAGGCATTGAACAAAGATTGGTTCCCTTTGATAAGCTGGTTTTCCAGCACTTACACTGGAAGAAAGCTCTGATAGCTTGACTCTCTGTTTTCTTACTTGCAAGAAATCTTGGAGGATTTAAGACTACTCAGTTGCCATTCTGAAGCCCTGGTGGCACAGTGGCATAAGAGCTATGGCTGCTAACCAAAAGCCTGGCAGTTTGAATCTACCCGCCAGCCGCTCCTTGGAAACCCTATGGGGCAGTTCTACTCTGTCCTGTAGGGTCGCTGTGATTTGGAATCGACTCGATGGCAACAGGTTAGTTGTCATTTTAAATACATTCCATAAAGTTACCTCAAGTGGGTATTGTAACAGCCTACTTACCCCCATCTCTTACTGAAAAGCAAGCGATTTGCAGATTTTAGCCAATTATGCATGGTTGTACAGAGTAAAGGCAGTGGACTCAGATCCACTATCTCCTCATAAAAGGTATGGTATTTCTGGATGGATTAAATCAATGCTTTAGCTCTGTCTTCACTGGAGACAAACTTGCAATGAAGAAAAATATTTGCATATGAATATCACAGATTAAACAAATTAGATATTTTGTTGCTGACAGTTCAGCTTTGTAAATTTTGGGAATATCTGGGCTGGTGTAGCAGATGACTTGGGTTTGGTAGTGCTAGACCTCCCCACTAGATGGCAATATTGATTTTTATTTGTTTTCTGTTTTCTGCTTGAAATTTTTTTTTTTTTTGCACTCTCACAGATTCAAAGGAAGTGTGACAAGTGTCACAATTTCTCGAGCTGACTTTATCTATGTTGCAGTGTTACCACAGTCCTGATAATGAGCCAGATGGACTCACACTGAGAATGGCAAGGGGATGGAGAACTGGGGTTGTCAGTGAGAAGGGAGAAATATGCCCCCTCTGGGTTCCCCAGATGCAATGCTTTTGTTGGAAATGTTTAGAGTTCTTGGCTCTGGAGGGCTTGCTAGAAGGGAAAACACTCTGAAGGCATCTTGCTTAGGGCATGCAGTGTCCTCCCAGTACTTTGTGGTCAGGCAGAATTAGGTTCCAATCTCTCATCTATAAAATAGGGACAAAAACACCGATTTATTGAGTTGTGTGAGGGTTAAACATGATATTGTATGTAAAGTGCATAACACTTTACCTGGCACATGTAAATTCTCAGAGTCCCTGGGTGGTGGAAAGAGTTGAGGTACTCTCTGCTGACTGAAAGGCTGGTGGTTCAAGTCCACCCAGAGGTGCCTTGAAAGAAAAGCCTGGCCATCTACTTCTGAAAGATCAGCCACTGAAAATCCTATGAAGCACAGTTCTACTCTGACACACATAGGGTCGCCATGAGTCGGGGTCGACTGACAGCAACTGGTGTTTTAAAGGCTCTCTCAGCAAGATAAAGCCCTAAGCCACTTCCCTGACCTGCCCAGACTAGAGATCCCTGTAGGGGAGGCCTGGGAGTGAGATGTGCAGGGAAACTTCCTAGGGGAACAGCTGGTTTATAGCACCAATCTGGAGGAAGGTCGTCCCTTGCTAAAGGAGAGCAATGCGCCTCCTCCGAGCTGTGGGAGCCAGTAGCTGCCTTCTCAAATCTACCCATTGACAAACCACGGAGCAGGGAAGTCTGCAAAGAGCAGCAGTCTTCCCTGATGCTTGCCTACCCCATCCCTGGCAACCCCACCACCACCTCCCACCCCACCTTTAACCTTGGAGGAGCTTGGCCTCCATCCTCAGCACCCCAACCCCAAGCCATGACTTACTAATTTAAAAAAGTAAACCTGATATTTTTCTGCATCTGCACTGGTCTCATTTCAGCTCTGTGAGTGAGTTGTCATCTTTCCCACCTTGGGTTCACACAAGGTGTTGCCCTCTTCCAGAAGACTTCTCGTGGCTCTCAGACCAGCTCACTCCAGCTCCAGCTCAAGCTCACTTCCTCAGAAAAGATTCCCATGCTGCGTCAATCTTCACTTGGATGTCTAATAGATAGATAAATAGATAGCTGCGATCAAGTCAACTGTGACTCATAGCGAGCTTATATACAGCAGAATAAAGCCTTGCCTGGTCTTCTATCATTTTTACAATTGCTGGTATGTTTGGGTCCACTGTTGTGACTATTGGGCCAATCCATCTCACTGAAGGCCTCCCTTGCCTTCACTGGCCCTTTACTTCACCAAACATGATGTCCTTCTCCAGCAATTGAACCCTCCTGATGATGTGTCCAACAAGACAAGTTGAGTTTTCATTGGCTAAGTTTTGGCAGTAGATTCCCAGGAGTTTCTTCCTAGTCTGTCTTAGTCTGTCAGCTCAGCTGAAACTTGTCCATCATGAGTAACCTTGCTGGTAGCTGAAATATCAGTGACATAGCTTCGAGCATCAAAACAACACACAAGCCACCGAAGTATGACAAACTGATAGATGGGTGGTGGTAGATAACTAATAGACATTTCAGAATTAACATGTCCTTCCCTGGTTTTCCCCATCTCAGTAAATATTGCTCAGGCCCTAAATCTGAGTTACACTTTGTATCTCACCCCACACCGAAAACAAAAGCAAATCCTTTCAGCTTTATCTCTAAACCATATCATGAACCCGATCAATTCTCAAGAGCTCCACTGCCATCACCCAAGTCACCATCTCTCTTTCTTGTACTATTGAAACAGCCTCCAAAATTGCTTACGTCTTTCTTCCCTTGTGTCTCAGTCCATTTCTCTCTTAATAAAAATAAGAAGAAAAGAAACCATTGCTATTGAGTCGATTCCAACTCATGGTGACCCCATGTGTTACAGAGTAGGATTGCTTCATAGGGTTATCTTGGCTACAATCTTTATGAAAGCAGATCACCAGGCTTTTCTTCTGTGGTGCCACCAGGTGGGTTCAAACTGCCAATCTTTAGGTTAGCAGTCGAGTGCAAACTATTTTCCATACCCAGGGACCTCCTTCTCTTAATAGCTAAAGTGAAACGTGAAGAAAGAACTTATCACATCACTCGCCTACGAGTTTCTCCATGATCTGTCCTCTGCCTCTGACTTTATCACCTACAACACTCCCCAACTCATCAGATCCCAGCTCTACTACCTTCTGTCACTCTAACATGCCAAGAAAATTCCATCTCAGGACCTCTGCCCGTGGTATTCCCTCTGCATGGATGCTCTTCCTCCATCACTAATGCCTCCTCATGGCTCCCATCTGAGCTCAAATACCTCCTCCTTAGAGACGTCTTCACTGAACACCCACATTAAAGCAGCCCCCTTCCTCATCAGTCACTTTCAGTTGCATTACCCTGTTCTGTTTCTTCACTGCACTATCAAAATTCTCTTATTGTTTATTTAATGTCCTCACCATGGTTATGTAGGCTTAATCATACTCAAATATATATTTTATTATCTCTGTCTGTTAAAAATCTTTACTTTCTTTCAGGTTGTTTGGGCAAATAGTTATAAAGTTGGCTGTGCAGTACAATTTTGTCCTAAAGTTTCTGGCTTTGAAACTCTTTCTGCTGGAGCACATTTTATATGCAACTATGGACCAGCGTAAGTCTTTTCTAAAAAAAACATAAATTCCTTATAAAATTATTTATCTTAATTGTAGACAATCTGGATAATAAAAGAAAACGTAAAGAAGAAAATTAATATCCTCCTTTATTCTCTGCCTGGAGATATTGACTCTATTAACATTCTGGTACATTTGTTGTGTGTGTGTGTGTGTGTGTGTATGTCTGTGTGCTTTATATACACTACATAGGTATACACACACTTACACACACGTATTTTTAAGAGTAGTAGACTAAAATATTTGTCAGAGACATAGATTAACTGGATGTAGTAATAGTGCCACAAGATGGGAAGACGGATGTTACTTTTTATTTATTGGTTTGTTAAAATCTTGCAAATTTTTACATGATTTTCAAAATAAAACAAAAACTGTGAATTGAATCCCTCAATTTATATGACTTATTTCTACTTTTGAACAGTTCTATGTTTCTGAAATGGTTTTTCTTCTTTGGAAAATGGGGTTGACATGTGACTCCTCACTTCCTTTAAACTTATGTATTCATACATATACATCATACACATGTTTAGAGAACTGAGATCATACTGTATGTAAATACATTCTAATTTTTACTTAAAATTATACCATGAACATTTTCTGTCATTAGATTTTTAAAGGATTTCAATAATAATAGTAACTGATAGATAATGCTTATATAATGTTTACTATGTACCAAGTACTGTCCTTGATGCTTCACATGTATTAGCTTATTTGATCTTCATTACTACTGTGTGTCTGCCAGTTTGTTGTACTGTGGTGGCTTGTGTGTTGCTAAGATGCTAGAAGCTATGCTACCAGTATTTTAAATACCAGCAGGGTCACCATTAATAGACAAGTTTCAGCAATTTCCAGGCTAAGACTAGGAAGAAAGGCCTGGTGATCTACTTCTGAAATTAACCAATGAAAACCGTATGGATCATGACAGAATATTGTCTGATATAGTCCAGGAAGATGAGCATCCAAGGTTAAAGGCACTCAAAATATCCAGTGCCCACAATAGATTTGAGCATACCACTGATTGTGAAAATGGCACAGGACCAGGCAATGTTTTGTTCTGTTGTACATGGGGTTGCCATGAGTTGGAGATCATGCAATGGCAATCAACAACAACAATCTCCATTAAAAGTCCATGAGGTAGGTACTACTGTTACCCTTGTTTTGCAGATGAGAAAACTGAGGCACAGAAGGGGAAAGTGAACTGCCCAAGGTCTCCCTGTTAGTAATTGTCATAGCTGGGCTTTGACCTAGACTGTCAGGCTCCAGCATCTGTGCTTTTATGGTAATACCAAAGTCCTTCTATTGAAGAATTTAGATTGTTCCTGTATTTTCTTTAAACATATGATGAACAACTTTGCATATATGCCTTTGGTCACTTCTATTTCCTTACCATTCCTAAAAGTAATACTTCTGGGTAACGAGTATGAGCATATTTAAGGGTTTGTTTATTTTTTCCTTTAAATATGTTTTGCCAAATAACCTTACAGGATGATTATATCAACTTATAATTTCTCATCAGCACTGGGTATTATAATTTTTAAATTGGATAGCAAATGGTAGTTCATCTGTTTTCTTTTACAACTCTTTGATTTCTACTGAATATAAACTTTTTTTTCACCTGATTGTCTATTTACGTTTCTTTTTTTGTGAATTATATGTGCCCTCCTCTATATTTCTGAGAATCCAGAGGTATGGGGTGCTTAATTCTCCAGTCACCTGTCACTCAAGCTCTGGAGTCTTACTCTCAGCAAAGTTTCCATTGCCTGTGGCTGTTTTGACACCTCTCCTCCTGGCTGCTCCAGGCCTCTCTGATCTGCATTATCCAAAACCTCTGACAAAACTCTCTTCTTCATTCCCTTGGGCAGCACTTCGCAATGCTACGGTGTGTAGGGTGAGGAGAAGATTACAGCACAGGGCAGGAAATAGCAACCTGGACGGTCTGACAATACAGTACCCGATGTGCTTTGGCCATCACCGCCTTGGGACCCTGATTCTTTTCACATCTTTCTTTAAAGATCTGTCTTCTCTCTTCCCAGGGCCCAAGGCCACAAAACCTCTATCTCAGGCCACTAGGGCAAACACTAGAACTTCCTGCTTCTTTGTCGAACAGAGTATTTTAGGTCCCTTTGCCTTAATTGGAAACCCTGGAGGCGTAGTGGTTAAGAGCTACAGCTGCTAACCAAAAGGTCGGCACTTGGAATCCACCAGGCGCTCCTTGGAAACCCTATGGGGCAGTTCTACTCTGAACTGTAGGGTTGCTGCTAGTCGGAGTCGACTCAGTGGCACTGGGTTTGGTTTTAGTGGGTTTTGCCTTAATCACTCCCATACAGACAAATCTAGGCCTCTTTAGTAACATGTTTTTCCTGAGATGAATTCTGCCATTCTTGTAGCACTCACAACTGCCTTGGTTTTTAAACTAGCAATTTTAATTTTTTTCTTCTCACTTAGAATTTGGGACACACGATTAAACAGAGAACGAAGTAGCATAATTTTTTAAACAAGCATTCTAGAACTTAAACCACTTAATGAGTGTTGTGCATCTTAACAATAAAAGACACTCTAATGATTAATGTTGTTTTGGAACTCATCTCCTGAAATTGCTGTCAGAATGTCCACTATATTCTTTTGACTATTTTCCATGGTGTAGGGTGAGCATAAAGGTAAATTTAATTCTGAAATTAATTAGGAGCCAAACAAGATTAGAAAATATATTTGGGGTTAGAAATGAGGAATTAATGATATAAAGTAACACCCCTACTGGGGGAGTTCTTAACTTTGAAGTTAATAGTGTTGGGGGAAGGAGAGTCCATGAACTAATGTTCTATTTTTATTTTCACTAATCTCCACTGAAAATAACACTTCCTTCCATTATGAATGAAGTCAACACTCCACAGTTGTATTCACAATACCTGTGACTTTGTATTAGCAGTACTTCTTACCTGTGTCTCTGTAAATATATTTTCATATCACATTCCAGTTTCTGCAGGTATCTCAAGAGTTTATGTTCATCACTACTTTCAAATTACTGCAATTATCAGACCCCCTACTAGATCTTATTTAATACTTAGTAGAGAAGTACACATCACTACATCATGGATTACTTAATCTCTTAGAGCCTTAGTTTCCTTATCTTTGAACAGAAATAAAAATAACTTCCTCCCAGGGTTGTCATAAGAATTAAATAAAATGATGTAGATTAAGACCTTAGCACATAGAACGAACTCTGCAAATATTATTAGCACATAGAACTAACTCCTCTGCAAATGTCAGCAGCCTTCTTTTCTGTTTCCCTCTCTTCTTACCAATCCTCTGAATCTTTCGACTTCCATCCTACTGTTGTTCTGGATTAGTCAAAGATTCATAGTAAATTGGAACTGAGGGGGAAAAAGAAACTCTCCTAATGGACAACTTTCTACTTTACAGAGGAAATTACCCAACTTGGCCATATAAGAAAGGAGCCACTTGCAGTGCCTGCCACGAGAATGACATGTGTTTGGACAAACTCTGCGGTAGGCTAAAAAAGAAAAAAACTACCAAAAATGTAATTGAAGCCTGCAGGGCTGGGGTGGGGTGCCCAGATAAGAGTAGAGGGAGGATACTGCGGACCATGTTTCACTGCCTGAAATTTTGTTTGGAGAAGGTGTTCCACAGCTTAGATGTTATCTAAGGTCCATTCCCGCTCTAAAACTGTAAAATTCTATCAAATTGCCTGGTTCCTTTCCTCCCTATTTCAAACACTGAATTCTCATTTTCACTCCAGGTACAGCAGTACTTTTTAGCCTGGCTTTCTGAGCCAGTCATTTTTCTACCAGTTCAACCATTCTTTATTTTACTGTCAATCCTGTTAAATCACTGGCATGTAGCCACAATGCAACCAATATTTTCTTACGCATTCAATATATTAGTTTTTCCTTTCATGTGGCTACAGCAGTACGAAGCATATTGTTCCCTGACCCCCACCCCCAAGTTTGGCAGTATAACACAGGGGTTAAAAGCATAGATTTTAGAACTAAGATACCTAACTTCAGTATCCAGTTCTACCATTAACTGTTGTTACCCACAGTAACTTTCTGGACCTGTTTCCTCAACAGTTAAATGTGGATGATAGTACCTCTTCACTGTCAGGTTTGGTGAAACAATTCAATTAAAAAAACAACATGAAATATTCATGCTTAGAATGAGGGCCTGGCATATAGTAGTACTCAATAAATATTAGCTATTATACCAAATCCATGCTCCCTGTAATCCCAAATCTGGAGTTTACTCTTAGTGTTTTCTTTATTCCTAAACTTTTAGGTGACATGTTTTTATGCCCATGAGCAATCCTCATGACACTCCTTTACAACCACTGATGAAAACTGACATGAGTATTTTAAATAATTTAGGGGGTAATTTAATTGTTGCCACTGTTGTCTGTCTTCCCCCAATGGATCTAAATTCCAAATGGGCAGGAATTATGCTTAGCTTATTCACCTATGTATCCAGAGTATCTAGTTCAGTGCTTCAGCGGCTAGCAAATAAGCACGTACTATGTGAGTGCCTATTTCCTGGAAAAATCTGACATTCCCTTTAAAAACCTGGGTAATTGGTGCCACCACCACACCACCACCACAATGACAGTAACAAGAAGGAAAACTGCTGGAGCTTTAACTTTTGATCTTTGGATATCTGCCTTGAGATGGTCTCTAATCTTTTCGGGTAACATCCAGAAGATTAAAGCTATAGTCCAATTATAAAAAAACCTCTGGACTCTTAAGAGAGATGAAGGGAAAACACAAGCTAACTTGCATGGTATTTACGAAGATTTTCTGAAACCCATCACTCATTTACTTTAGATGGCTTCTCAACATCCTCCAGGTTGATCCTGTCACTAATTTCTTATTCACAAAGCTAGATGTATGTAGTTTCTGTTTTACATAAATATAGGCTTATTTTAAAGCTTTCTGGTTTTTTTGCACTAATACTGAATAAATGATAGAATTTGCAATTTAAAAAACTTCAGAAGAGCTTCTCTTACCTTTCATCAGGAACTCTGACAGGATAAGGATTAGAGGATAAAAGCTGTTTTCTAACAGACTCCATCTCGGGCAAATTACGGCAATCATTGGGGGAAAAAATTCCTTCGTGGTTTTCTAGATACTGTTGTTAGTTCAATAAATACCCATGAAAGCCAAATCAAGGCTGTTTCTCAAAATGTGCCAGGCATACCAATGGCACATAAAAGTGAGTTTAGGTAGTACATGGAGATACATTTGTTTTAGTAGTTGAGTATTTACCATTCTTAAGATATACATACAAGAAAAAATATAACTAGCACATCAAAACAAATGGTTAAGTGCTCGGCTACTAACTGAAAGGTCTGCAATTTGAATCCATCCAGAGGAGCCTTAGAAGAAAGCCCTGGTGATCTACTGAAAGATCACAGCCCTTGAAAACTCTAAGGAGTACAGTTCTACTTTGAAACACATGGGTCACCAAAAATTAGAATCAATTTGACAGCAACTTTTTTTTTTTGGCCAAGAAAAGTTTGAGTAGTAGCTTCATGGTAATTCACTGTAGACAAAGAGTGCCCAGAGGACCAGCTCTTTGATGGGATCCACCAAAAGCATCCAACAGCTGACACAGAACTGATGTGGAACAGGGCTGGCAGACCATTTAATAAAAGAAAACATCAAGAAGATGTGGAGTTTATTTCTTCCCAGTGCTCTGAATGTCAAAATCTGAATAAAGCTCAAATAAAGAAAGGAATAATTATGAATTTAAAAAAGAAACCCCACTGCTGTCAAGTCAATTCCAACTCATAGCAACCCTATAGGGCAGAGGAGAACTTCCCCATAGGGTTTCCAAGGAGAGGCTGGTGGATTTGTACTGCTGACCTTTTGGTTAGCAGCCACCCTAGTGGCGTAGTGGTTAAGAGTTCAGGTGCTAACCAAAAGGTTGGCAGTTCGAATTCACCAGGTGCTCCTTGTAAACCCCATGGGGCAGTTCTACTCTGTCCTATAGGGTCGCATGAGTCAGAATCGACTCGACGGCGGGTTAGTTTTTTTTTGTCTTGTACTTATGTAAAATGAGTTTCCATAAGTAGCAGTAATAGTGTTTCCTTTGGAGTCCCTAGGTGGTGCAAAAGGTTTACATGCTCGGATGCTCATCAAAAGGTTGGATGTTTGAGCCTCAGAAGAAAGGCCTGGCAATCTACTTCTGAAAAATCAGCCATTGAAAACCCTATGTAGCTCAGTTCTGACACACAAGGGTCACCATGAGTTGGAAATGACAGCAACCAGTTTATATGGTTTCCATTATATAAAAAGCAATTTGATAAAAAAAATATTTAGTACAGGTAGTACAAAAAAATCATGAAAATAATACATTAACAATTAACCTCTGAAAATCACTGCAATAAAGCCAAAGTAGGTCTTAATGATTATAGAAACAGGTTTGTTTTTAATAAAATGAAAGCTTCACCATTATCCACTCTTTTAATTTTTTTTCCTTTTCCCTGACTTTACAGCTAACCGAGAACGAGACAAAGTCAAACGTATGTATATAAATCTTAAATTGTTTCATTAAGAGCTATGTGAATTATATCACTGCATTATAAGAAACAATGTCTAACACAATATTCTATGTTTGATTCTTAGGTTACTACTCTCTTCAGTATCCAGACTGGCCGATATACTTACGTAACAGATACACCTCTCTCTTTCTCATTGTTAGCCCATTAATTCATATACTGACTGTTATAATTACCATTTTGATCAAACACAAATATCCTGACTTAGTTCTTTTGGAATAATACAATCCAAAAAAAAAATCATATATGGCTTTTTTTAAAACAGTAACATTGGATGTTGTCTTAGGCTGGGTTCTCTAGAGAAGCAAAACCAGTAAAACCAATAAACATATAGAGAGAGATTTATATCAAGGAAATAGCTCATGCAGTTGTAGAGGCTAGAACGTCCCAAGTCCATGGATCAGGGTAGAGGCCTCTCCCACATCACGCAGCCAAGAAGCTGGCGAGCCCAAGATCAGCAGGTCAGAGAGCAAGGCTCCCGCTCACAGGCTGTGAAAATCAACGAATCCCAAGTTCAGCAGATAAGCTGACAGCTCAAGTCCCAAGAACTGGAGATGAAATGACAGGAGGTAGCCACAGGATGCAGAGTGAGCAAAAAGCCAGAATGTCTGCTTATGTTCAGATGCAGGCCACACCCCCAAGGGAACTCCCTTTCATCTGATTGGCTACTCACAGTATATTCAATCATGGGAGTGATCACATTTAAACACTGAGGATCATGGCCCAGCCAAGATGACACACAATTTTAACCATCACAGATGTATTTCTAATTTAAAAAACATTTCGGGGAAAAAAATGTGCTATTACACTAAGCCCTTATACAAACAAATTGTTCAACTTCCCGACTCTACAGGATAAACTCATCTTTACTTTTCACTTTTCTATGAAGATAAATATCTTCAGTAAGTAAGCTAGCGTCTCTATGTCTTAGCTTCCAAATCTGTAAAATGAGTGAGTCAGATTTAGGTGATTCTAACTAACTCGTGACCCTCATTTTTAGTTGCAAACATTTCCACATTACTTGTCACATGCTGCCTCAACTCTAAATGTCTGTGATTTTTCTCCCTCACTCCACTGCAACTTGCTCTCTCTCTGTTTTACCTCTCCCCAGATTTAGGATAGAATAATAATTAAGGAACTTGATTTAAGAGGCTTATGGGCTATAATCTTGGTATAAAAAGTAAAGTAAAATGTTTAATTGCTATCATTAAAGAGGGAGAGAGAGCAGTGAAAATTTGATTTTCCTCAAAACCAAATGCTCGGACATGATTATATTTAATAGTCTAACCAGTGGTGTCATTCATTGGATTTTATTGATAATTACAATAGCTAAGCAACAGTTCATTCCAAAAATTTTTATATAAAACAATCTAAAGAATTACTCCTAAAATCCCAATTAGGCAAAATCTGCCTAGAACAGATTAGGTCCAACATACACAAAATTTAAAAAAAACCAAAAAACATGAATACAATAATTTATTTATAAAGAACTGTGTTTTAGAAACAAAAGCAACTCAGAAGAAAAAAATGATCAAAGTATTCCTTCTCAAACATAAGGCAACTAATGCCTAGTATACCTCAAAATCCTTTACGAAAGGAGATAGCTGAATAAATTCTAGTTCAGGTTTGTTTTTTTTTTTTTTGGTGTGTATATGTTACTTTTTCGTCTTCTTTTTCTTTTCATTTGCTTCCATCTTAAGCTTAAGTTCCTCAGCTGTAAATGCTCCCAGTTTCTTATTCTTTGCTTTCTTAACCTTTTCTTTGATGGCAGCCACATCAATTTTAGTTTCAATAGAAGCTAGACAAATGAAAAACACAATATATGTAATTCTTTACATTTTACCTAATAAAGCATAAACAATACGTGGTTAGGACAACAGTTTCAGAATACTGTTAGAACTGAAAGGTAATATAAAATATCTGCCTAAAGGCATGAAATTCTGAACCACCATTTCAAACTTTCTTTAAACTAAGAAAACAATAAATCATAAAGCAAGGGCTATAACTATGCATTAGTAAAAGTATGCACGAAAATAACTTTTTAACTTAGAAATTCAAACCAATTACTGAATTCAGCTATATTAAAACTATCTTTTTCCTCAAATCCACTTGAGACCAGATTATTTTTAGTTATTCTTTTTCATATTTTTTTAGGACTTTAGACTACTCATTAATATGACAATTATCTATCACATGTAAAACTAATTTAAAATTACATTTCACGAAGATTATTACATGTAACCCTTCAAGCCTCAATACATTTAATTAGCTAACCATGAAGCCATAGGTTAAAACTGACTGTATCCAACACAACAAAAAAAATCAAAATAAAAGTTTTTCAAATAGTTCAATGAATGACTAGTAGTATGTTATTTAACAAAATTTTGGTAGTAAGAACAATAATTTGGATAAGTTTGTGGAAGTCCTCCTATATAATCAACATATAATCAATGTCAAAAATGTGAATAAAATAGGGGAAGGAAGCACAAAACGATGCAATTTTTTTCTTATGATTTAAAGTACAGTATTCAGAGCACAAAAGGACTGTAGGATAAAAAGTTCATACAAACTACCTAGCAACTTGAAAAGCAGAGATTTAAAGCTTCCGCTATAGTGGAACAGCCACATTTTAAATTACTATTACAGACTAAGGTTAAATTAGCTAGTGAATATCTTCAAAATACATAATTGACATAATGCATAAACTGGAAATTATAACGTTTGATGTTTTTATTTTTACATAACCTATCATCTACAGAGTAGAATATAGTACTTTTAAGTTGTTAGCACTGCTGCCACATTAAGATATCATAATAGTAATGGGTTATCTCTGTTTTTGACCAATAGGTCACACACAATCCTGCCACTTTGCCCACCCCTCCCCTACTGTGCCACTATTTACTCTGGAGGGTTACTTTAGGAAGCGTACAAGTATTACCAGAGGGGGGAATGCAGAAGAAGAGAAAATAAATCAATTAAAATGAAGCTAGAAATGAAGAAAAGCATAAGGGAAAAGTGCTTTTCCTTATCATCTTTTTAATAGCCCCTCAGTGATTTCTTCCTGTCATACTGTTAGTGTTCTTTAGCCCAAAGTGGTAAGAAATCCATGTTAAGAATAATGGAACCAAACTTTAAGCCATAGAACACACAAATAAAGGGAAGAAAAGCCCAACCTCTGAGAAGCCCTTTCTGAGAGGCATGATAGCAAGTTCAGGGGTCTCACTGCTTCACTGTTACCTTATCTCTACAGGGGATGCACTGCTCTGGTTACGTCTCTCCCAACAAAGAGTCCTTCCCAAGCCCAAGACACAGGTCAGGGCACTGTCAATCTGGAATACCCTGAAATAGCCATTAGTCACTACTAAATTACAAACTACCCAAGATATTTGTTGTTCCTAGGATGAGTGAAATGGTAAGAGAAATGATGGAGGATATAGTTATTTCTTTACTTGACAGTCAAAAAGATTCAGACAAATTCAGTTGAAAAACAAACATTACCTTCCTTGGGTTTCACAACTGTTTTTTCTTTAGGTGGAATAAAAGCTTTATTTCTTTCCTCTTGCCTCTTACTGAGAGCTTCCGCTTGTTTAGCCTACATTATTAATAGAGGATACATTAGTAAAATAAAATTTACAGTTAAAGATTTACGTTTCTATGAACTTTGCCGATAATGCTGTAAGCTAGACATAAACAGTCTTACTTTTATTGCTTCCATTTTCTGTCGCTTCTTCTGACTCGCCTTCAAAAAGTATTCACCACTAGCCAATTCTTTATCAATCTGTAGAAAATGGCATTTACAATTACTTCAGGAATAATGTAGATGAGAAATCATTTCCTAAGACCGAAAACTAGGAGTAAATTTTTAATTTTTGCAACTTTGGAAAGAGGACTATTTGAATACACAGAGCTTCAGACTTTTTCTTTCCCCCTAGCTAATAAGTTCAACCATTGCCAGCCCTAGAATGGGTACCAAACGAGTACAAGGCAGTATTTTGGACTCTGTAAGCAAGTACCCAACAACCACTACAGTGAAGGCTACATATAAAAATACAGAACACTTTCTCCAGCAAATGCTGTTCCCTACCACATATATCAGTAAAGTGAGCATTCAGTATGGTACACAAGGTGATTGAAAGTATATAAAAGAACCAAATTAGTAACTACAGATAAAATAGTTATCCAAGCAAAAACAATTATTTTCAACTTTATAAGAATTAACAAAATACAGCTGACAAAGGCCATGCTGCACATGGTAAGGTCTCTTACTGGCTAAAATTTAATACAATAAAATCTGCAAAATTAGACCTGGAGATTGAGACCGAAATGAAATTCATGTTGGCCAAAACTAATTCAGTAAAATCTGGTATTAAAAAAAAAAGTTTGAAGAATCAAATCCTCACTGTCAAATTATACATGGAAAAGTTAATTTAATAAAAAATATAAAAGCATAAAACACTTAGAAATATTTTAGTGCATTATAAAGAAGTTTATAGTGGTATTTAATATGGAAATACTATTGTGCAGAAATTTCAGTACTAGTATAGTTTAATATAAATCTTTACAAAGTCTTTGGTGTTAGGACAGAGGGGTTAAAACTCCCTATGATTAATTCTTAAAGGCAAGACAGAAAAATAAAGAAGTGTACCCTAAGCTGAGGGAAATACAGGCACAAAAAGCATGGAGGTGGGAAAGTAGATGATGCGTTCATGAGATGTACTACACACTGGTTTAGGTGAAGTGGAAGGTCAATGTTTCAGCGAAGTGTAAGGAAACTGGAAAAGACAGTTTTGGAGAAGCCTGAAAAGGCCTGAATAAAGAAATGACTCAAGGTTTCTTAGAAGAGTGAAGAGATCAAAGCAGCATTTTAATAAAGTACAGAACAACAAAGAAAAAGCAATAAAAGACTGAAATAAAGGCAATGGCATTCAGAATGACAATCAAGAACTGCCAGGATTTGGTGACTAATTAAATACTAATTAGAGAAAACCATAGCTCGTTCATTCAATATATTCAGTATTTATACCTGTTCTATCTTATACAGTATTATCATATCCAAGGCACTGTTCTAGGCTCTTTACAAATACTAACTCATTTAATCCTCATTAACAATTCTTGGAGATAGGTATTATTATTACCCCCATTTTACACATGGCGAAACTGAGGCATAGATGAATTAAACAGCTTGCTCAAAGTCACACAGCAAATAAGCTGCCAGAATAAGTCAAATGAGACATCACTGTCTTCAAGAAACTTACAGTCTTAGGGGAGAAAGACAAGTCAATCAGTAACCACAGGACAGGGCCATAAAAAGTATGGCAGGTGCTACGGAAGCATGATTTAATAACTAGACCCCTCTACTTTTCTCCAACTGTCAGTTTCCTTCTGGCTTCACTTTGCAGAGTAGACCCCATGATCTACCACTTCCATTGTTTTTGCACTGTAATCATCCCTTTTCACCTTTTGATCCTTCATCATACCTTCCCTCAAAAACCCCAAACACAGGGCTGTGGAGAAGATGGTATACAGAAAGAGATCGGGTTACATGCTGAGTAGAAAGAACTAGTAGAGAGGGAAGACTTTAAGATATAACGTAGGGAGGGGAAAATGAAGCAAGACCCCTCAAGAAGTAGGTATAACCAGACTTAATGGTCTGATTGAGACTGGAGGAACCCCAGAAGACACAGCCCCCAGACTCTCTGTTAACTCGAACTAAAACAATTCCCGAAGCCAAGTCTTCAGACAAAGATTAGACTGGACTATAACACATAAAATGATACTCGTGAAGAGTGTGCTTATTCTTAGCTCAAGAAGATACATGAGTCTAAATGGGCAGCTCCTGTCGGGAGTTGAGAAGAGAAGGCAGAAAGCGACAGGAGCTGGTTGAATGGACACAGGAAATCTGGGGTGGAAGGGGAAGTGTGCTATCATATTACAGGGATAGCAACTAAGGTCACGTAACAATATGTGTATAAATTTTTGTATGAGAAACTCACTTGAGCTGTAAACTTTCACCTAAAGCACAATGGGGAAAAAAAAAAAGGAAAAAAATAAAAACTTAGTATCAGAAAAAAATTAAAAAAAAAAAAAAAAAAGTAGGTATAAGATGGAATTCAAAAAAGTAAAAAGAAAGATACAAATAGAAAAAAAAAATGTGGTAAGAGAAAAGGAAGATGAGAAAATTCTTGTGTCAAGTATTTCAGTAAACTAAAAGGCAAAGTCATCCACTAGGAGTGGGAGAGTCTCAGAGAATTAAGAGGACACACAGAAGAACTGCTAGACAATACTGAGAACCTACCTGACGCTGGAAACATGAATCTACAGTGGATTTAACCCAAAGATATTATTTTCTCCACCTAAGTTTAGTAGTCATAGTATGGGTGAGAAACCATGTTTTTTGGACTGATCCAAGTTTTAGGGTTTTTCAGGGCAGGTGTGATAGAAGGAAAAGGGGGGGGGGCACGCATGAAAGAAAAGAGAGAAATGGAAATTCTGGTCATGGTGGGAAAAGAAATGAAGCCTGAAGGCAGTTGATACAATGGGAGAAAATGGAGGGATTCATAACTTAGAGAAAGGATAGTTATTAGAATTTAAAAAATTCAGAGCTGAAGCAGTCATATAGTATGTCATCACAGAAATACTGTAAAGCAGAATAAGAGCATTGTAGGGCTAAACCGTTGGTTTTTTTAAATCCACAGAACATTTATAGTCGCTACAGAGACAGACTGCCACCAACCACCTTAATGAGTTCACACACATGTTGTAAAGTCTCCACTCCACCCTTTACCCCCATTAACTTAGCCTCAAAATTAAGTTCATTTACACTTACCTTCAGTTTCTGCACACCCAAACATGTACACACACACACACACACACACAAACACAGAAATTTCACCTAAAATGCCCTCAGTAAAGTTTCTGACAAAATAGATTTATTTAAATAGTCTCCCCCTCTTTTAAAGAAATTCAAGATTTAATACTGACCTGACTTTCTGGCTGTGGTGGTGGGAATGGTGTATACTCTTTCTTAACAGTTTTCTTCTTTGGTTCCTTGCGTTTATTCACATTTTTGTGTTTGAACTGTGGCAAAAATCTTTCCCAACTTTGTGATCTTAATTCAGAATCTTTTGCCAATTCTCGTTTAATCATTAAGGTCTTTAATCAAGGAAACATAAGAAAGCAAAAATTTTTAATTTCAAAATGTGACACTAAGATAATAAAAATTTTGTTTCTCTAAATAATAAAATTAAAAGAGGTAAGTAGTAGTTCCTAGTCTCTTCAGTGAGATTAAACCAATTCCATAAAGAAAAACAAGGATATCTCAATCATGTATAATTAGTTACGCATTAGAAAAACATTAGAAATTTAGATTAAGAAATGTAGAACTGTTACAATATTTGAGATGAAAATGAAACTAATTCAGCTTTGTGACCACTATTACATTACAACCATAAAATTCAAGTTAATAATAGCAGGGGATGTTTCTTATTAGTTCTATGTTCCCTGTGAGCAGAAGTGTTTAGTAGCCACCAAGATCTTTCACAGGGAAACAGAAAAGCAGAATAAATGTGTTCATGATTAGATAAAATCAATATTCTCACATTCCTGCCGCTCTGCTTTAATTTTATGGACCTTAGAGCATCAAAGGATGCAAACCAGGCATCGGATGCACCACTAACTCTCCTTTTATTTGCAATATCCCAAAGTAACTGAAAATCACTTTATCACATCAATCTCATGGCAACTTTTAAATTTAAATTGATTGCTCAGCAAATACCCATCACCACAGCTCATTATACCATGGTTACATTTCTACGGATGATCCTAACTTTGTACACACAATAGGTCTCTCTCAAAAAGGCGTACAATTTGAGTTTTAAATTCTAAAAAAGGTTTTAATGTGATGACATATCCCAGACTTTATTTAAAAGAAGTATAATACTGGATTAATATAATCTATGACAAATTCTATGAAGCTCATTTTCCTTGTATGAGAATAATATAATATACTACAGTATTCCTTTCAATAGTTTTCGAACCATGCTCTAGAAGGCTGGGGTGAAATAAAAGTGGAGTTGAGTAGGCTGGACTCTACCTTTAATTTACACAAAATAGCTCTGCTTTATCTATTTTATGTATTAACTTTCATAAAATGTTTAATATCAGGAAAAGTTACTGTATCTAAGAGTAGTTTATCAATCATCACTATAGTAATATATAATTAACACTCACTTTAATGTTATATATTGGATGAATATTCTTCATAGTATCTAAGACTACTTTCCGAACCTAAAATTTATGAATAAAAATAAATTAGTCACAAAGATTTCAATGAACTGGATAGCAGAGGATTATTATACTGCAAAATATCCTACGTATCAGGCAATAGCTACCAAAATGAATATACAGTAAAACTTGCAAAAGGCGGAACCTGTGTAAGGTGGAAATTTGTCAGAGAAGGAAAACTCAAATATTTTCCACAAGACAGAGTGATAGGAAGTGGTGACCGTATCCTGTCAAAGGCAGAAAACTTGTGAGACCCAGAAAAACAAGGCAGTCCCGTGGAGTAACTGGCTCTCACAGGTTTCACTGTAGTAGTCCCTCCAACTGCTCTGAGTGGCTTCGAGAACCTTCATAATAATAGTCACCCTCTTCTGAATACAATGAAGTTTCTCAACTTTTCTGCTAAAATGTGGTACCTGGAATTATTACAACACTCTGGAGCTATGCAATTTAGGGGGAAGGGGACTGGTTTTAGAGTAAAGTATAAATTAAAAATAATGGGACTGTTACTTCATACAGGAAAGTCACTTAATTTAATTTTTCTGTTCCGGCTTTCTCGTTTGTAATATGGAAATAAAACTATCTACCTCAAAAGTCTGTTGTAAGAATTAAATAATATATTTTAAAGACTTCACAAAACTATAAAATATTCAATATATTTAAGTTGTTATTGCCTTATGAGAAAAAGGCAGATAATTTATGAGAAAGAGGTCAAAATAGAATTACTATTAAAAGACCCAGTAAGGAACCAAGATGCAAAACCTCACAGACACATCCAGACAGTAACAGCATCAAAGAGTGAATAGAAAGTCTCTGCTCCACAGATTTTCTCATAACATTAATTTAACAAGTTAAATAAAATACTCAAGAAAAAATTTATTAAACTCTACACTAAAAATTCAAACAAAACAAAATATATCTTGAAAGAAAAAAAAGTTTTCAGTCTGACCTCTACTGGCTGAACGCATTACTGCAAATTAGATCTACAGAAATCTCCAATCATTTGAGCACACGTGTAACTAGATCACATTCCTGGTATGTGATACAGAACCAAGATCTTAAGTGCCCATTTAAAATTTGTAGCCAGAAGAATGATGATGAGCAGACTTTCTAATTCATAAATAGATTTCTCCACAGTTGCCAAAGGTTGGCCATAATACATTAGGCTCCAGGACAGGTGACCCATTCAAATAACATGAAGTACAAATTACTTACTAATGGGAATCAAACAACACATGTTCTAAAAGCATAATTATAAAGCCATATTTAATCCAATGAACTATTACAACCAAACTATTTAATTTTCCCTCTATTGAAAATTAACCAAAGATAATAGTTCTCATTTACCTCTTTTAAACCACTGAAGGGTCCAATGGCTGACACCGTGTTTCCCTGAACCATAATGTAACAGTTTGTTAACAGTTCCAATGCCTGTCTCAAGAGAACAATAAGCTGAAATTTAGTACACTGAAAAAACTAATGTAGAGGTAGCTATTTACACTTTCCACTGATTAAAAAGTACCTTCAACGTAGATCCTTTGGGACCAATAAGCCGTTGTCTTCTTTTTACAAATCTTTCTTTATTTCGTACTAAAGAACCTATTTTAATGATGTCACATGCAACATCATCCTGAAGAATTCGTACTGCCTTTTGGAAAAATAAAGATAATACTCCCATCAATATTCTTTACAAATATATTTCTTTACCAAGCCCAGGCTACTATCTTAACATAAACATGCAAAGTATATGGCAAAAGACTTTATACATGCTGTCTCTAATGTTAATACAACTAAAGCAAAGTCTTTGCAATTTTAGATTTACCTGCTCAAACGAAACACTCCTTGCTAAAAGTTTTATTAAGTCTCTGGCCCTAATGATGATATATGGATCAAAAGTCTTCTTTGTTGTACAAACAGTCATGCTGCCCTCAATCAGGTCCAAGGTTGCATTAACGTGCTACAAAAAGGACAGAGCAAACAAGCAGTTGTCTAAAATTGCATTCAATTTTAGATAATTATAGCACTCATCCTAACCAAACTAAACCAAAACCCACTGCCGCAGAGTCAATTCCAACTCATAGTGACCCTACAGGACAGAGTACAACCGCCCCATAGGGTCTCCAAGGCTGTAAATCTTTAAAGAAGCAGGTTGCCACATCTTTCTCCTGCAGAGCAGGTGGTGGGTTCCAACTGCTGACTTTCGGTTAGCTGCCTTTTGGTCAGTAGTGCTTAACCACTACAAAACCATTTATCAATTTCTGTACTATTAAGTCATCTTTCAAATTCTTTCAACTCCCACTCTGAAGAAACTGGGTAGTTAAACATAAAATAACACTTGATTACTTTCATCCTTCACATAATATTAGAAACCCAAACAATTGAAACTATTCATACTTGGCTTCAGAATACATTGTACTTACTAAAACAAAAATTATCTCTAGTCTAAAAAATGTACATTAATCCAAATGAGACCATACTTAAGACCTAAGGTAGAAATGTAAAGCTATATAGCTTCCCCAGCCTGGACCCAGCTCCAATCTACAATCTACTCCCTAGATAAGAACACACTTTCCCTTCCAAACTTTTTTCTACCTGGTTAGGGGACTAAGGGCAAAGTAAAAACAAATTATTATAGATTCAGAAAGAATCTATAATTACGAAAATCAAGCATTTATTCTCAATAGAAAGAATAAGGCTTAAACAAAGCAAATAATAACACTATTTTCTGACTGATGAGCATAATCTAAGCAATATTTCAACATAGTGAGTGATAAACAATACACTTAAAAGAAAAGGTATAAGCAAGAGAAAAATCTCAAAGAAACGGATAAAATGTGCATACATGTTCATTCAAGGATTTCTGCACCAGTGGCCAGCACTCTTTCAGGTAAGCCTCTCTATATTTTGGAAACAAAGTTGCAAAACTGCTCTCCTCCAAGAGTCCTCTGGGATTGTCCTCTTTGGAAAAGGCTGGTTCTTTCCAACCATCAGGAACAGTGAGGAGTTCTGAATCATCTACAGAAGGTAAAAAATTTGCACACCACACTTTATCTGTCTTTTGGACACTTTTTGAACACTTCTATGCACACATTCACAAGCTTCCCAATATTCTTCCTTGCACTTTCTCTTCCCTTGCTTTTTATAATATTCAATAGTCAAAGAAAATGCCTCTGTCATTATCATCAACACACTATCTGTTTACATTTTAGTCATCTCATAAGACTAAGTTCCTTAAGAGCAAGGACCCTCCTCCTTGTATACACACAGGTTGGCATATGCTGACAGATAGTGGGTCCTCAAGAAACTTCTATTACACTAAACTATTGTGGAATTTAAGATCCAAATACCATTTTGTTTACATCATTATCTAAACTATAAGTAACTTTTCTGACTTCCCTGGAGTGGAGCCAGGCATGTGTCAGTAGTGTGAGTAGTGTGTGTGTGTGTGTGTGTGTGTGTGTGTGTGTGTGTGTGTGTGTGTGTGTGTGTGTGTGTGTGTGTGTGCGTGTGTGTGTGTGTGTGTGTGTGTGTGTGTGTGTGTGTGTGTGTACATATGCGTAAAAATGTAAAAGGCTGATTCTCATCTACACTTTCCATTAATGATCACTTATATAGGGCTTTAGGTTTTCCAAAGAGTTTTCAGGTGTCTTATTTCTGTATGCCCTTCACGACAACTATGAAAGGTAGGAAGAACCAGTATTATTATTCTCATTTTATAGGTGAACACATACAATCCAAAAAGGTTAAGTGACTTGCTTATGGGAACGCAAAGCTGATTCAGTCTAAGACTTTTTTCACTAAAACAAAATGCTTCCAAAGGGTCATAAATTCTCTCTCACACAGTTTTTTAAAACTTCTGGTCCTGGATTTTAAGACCCTCTTAAATCCAACAGCTATTCTCTAATCTAAAACTACTCAAAGGTATGATCCATAGACTTTCAGCATCTGTATCAACTGGGAGTTTGTTAGAAATGCGATTCTTGGGCCCCATCGCAGACAAGTGAATCAGAATCTCTGGGATGAGGGCCAGGAATCTGTGTTTTAATAATGTCATCAGGAGACTCTTACATACACGGAAGCTTCTCAGACTTCAGCCCATTTTATTGACCCCAGTCAGGTAAACTTCTTTTCTGCTTCTTGTACTCATATCCAGTTTTTTCTGGTTCACATAACAGAAAATTAGCCACACGCACATTTCATTCACTCCCCCAATACTCATAAAAAACCCTCAACACATTACAAGAGTAAGTACTTGAAATGCATATCTGCCCAAGTCCCTACCAAATTTAAACACTTCAATGACTATGAATTAATAAGAAAAAGATAAATCACCTACCCTCCCAAAATAACTGACAAAAGAAATAAGCAGGAATTTCACAATAAAGGGAACACAAATAGCCATCAAAAAAAAGTGAAAAGATGTAGAGCCTCATTAATAATCAGGAAAGTTCAAATTACAACCACAACCAGCTACCTAACCAAAATGACAGACATTAAAAATTCTGGTAATACCAACTGTTAATGAGACTGTGAAGCAATGAGAACTTTCATGCACTTCTAATGGGAGTGTGAATTAGTGTAACTCCTTTAGAAAAGATTTAGCGTTACTTGCCCATAGCCTACACTCCGGTGATTCCACTCCTATGTATATCACTGAGAGAAACACTCTACAGAGTGTACCAGGAGACATGTACAAAAATGTTTATAGCAGTGTTGTCCACCAACGGTAGAAAAAATAAAGTGGGATATATTCATACTAAGAAATACCATGCAGCAGTGAAAAGAATACACTACACAGCTACAAGTATCACCTTGCTTGAGTAGCAAAAACCGAACTAAGCCTAAGAAGCAAGACACAGAATAGTCTACTTTCATTCGTATAAAATTAAAAAAAAAAAAAAAAAGGCAAAACTAAACGATTTTGTACACAGGCCATAAAGACTATGAAGAAAAGCTGTGTGATTGTGATTAACATGATTCAGAATGGTTACTTCGAGTTTGAGGAAAAGAGAATAATATGATCTGGGAGTCTGGGAGGTACACGCGGGAGGCTTTCGAGGTGTGGTAATGCTCTATTCTACTTAACAAACTGGGTGCTGGTTTTCTGCGCATGGTTTTATTCTTTAAGTTGTACACATAGTGTACACTCTGCTAAATACGTTATATTTAATTTTAAAAAAAAACCTGCAACAACAACCAAAACAGTAACAACCCTTTAAAATCTCCCCAAACGCCTCCAGAATGAGTGGAAGTCTTTAACGCTTCCTATTAAGACTGCTTGAGCAGTCCCAGAGATATTTCTCTAGCCTGTCATTCATACTGAAAAGAGACACTCCAGATCTCTCTTTCCCCACATCCATACGTCTGCCTGATTCCTTCATTTTCAGCCTTCTCGCCAGCAGAAAACGACCTCCCCATCGCTACGCTACTCCACCTTACCCCTCATGCAGTCAACGACTTCCAGTCTCGGTCGCACGGTGAGATCCCGCAGCGCCCTCCGAAGTTTATTAATCCTCATCCTTTTATAGGAGACGGACTGCTCAACAGCTTAATTTTGAGGGGTCTCCAGCAAAAGCAACAAGCTAGGAGCACGTGGTTTGCACCGTACCGGCCATCGTAGTTGTTCCTCTAGACCCGGCCAAACCACCCCCTCACCCCGTCCCGTACAATGTTAGCAAATGTAAGTTCTCGGCTCCACAAACAGACTCCAGATGGCCCTAAACGTCCACAGACAGACAAAGAAAAAGTCTCAACTTAATGTCCACAAACCCCAGCCCTCGGTTCTCCCAGAACCTCACCTCGGTTCTCCTGCTTCGATTTCGGCTTCCGTAACTGACTTCTCCCAGTCACTGTAGCCGGCACATTTGACGAGGAAGACGCCATGTTACCACTGCTTCCGGTGGTACCGGAAGTTGAACGATTCTCAAATCCCACCGGCTAAAATCATTATGTTAAAAATGTGTTCCGCGTAACTCAGGCAAGGAAAAGAATCTGCGCAGTCTCTGGGCGTGCCTGTGTTTGAGCCAAAACATTTTGACCAACTACAGTGCTTCTTCTACATGGCTGATGGAGTGCTGGAGATGTCTTTTCCAAGATGCACTGCACTCTCTCATGGGCAGAAAATTTGAAGGCACATGATTATGTTAAAAATTTTGCTTTTTTTTTTTCATAAACAGGCAGGATGTCCTGTATTCTTAGAAGTTGCTCAAAAAAAAAAAAAAAAAAAAGAAAAAGAAAAAAGAAAAAAGACAAAGCCCTATAACAACAAATAACAATAGGTGAAAGTTATGAAATAAGGATTAATTCCTTCAGTGTCCCCAGAAGTCCTATGAAGGTGGTTTTTTGATATTTTCATTTTAAGTGAGTCTCAGTCACTAATAAGTGCAGAGCCAGGCTTCAGGTCCAAGCAGTCTAACCAGTATCAGGTCCAGAAAGTCTACTATACTAAAGGAAATTAAAGCTGCAAATGTGTTGGAAGGAGGAAGAGGAGTGGGTCAGGGAGCGGGACTTGAGGTAATACTTGCATGACACACATACCTTTTATTTAATACCAAGATTTTCTACAGAAGCTTTTATTCCCACTAACGTACATACAATTTTACTTATTCTAATGTTAGTATTTGTTAGAGCCCCGGTGGTGCAGTGGTTACGAGCTACAGCTGCTAACCAAAAGGTGGGCAGTTCGAATCCACCAGGCACTCCTTGGAAACCCTATGGGGCAGTTCTACTCCGTCGTATAGGGTAGCTGTGAGTCGGAATCAACTCCACCGCAATGGGTTTTTTAATTGTCAGCTGAAAGCAGAGAATACCAGGAAGATGTTTACCTGTGTTTTACTGATTATGCAAAGACATTTGATTGTGTGGATCAGAAGGAATTATGGATACCATTGTGAAGAAGCGGAATTCCAGAACCCTTAATTGTGCTCATGAGGAACCTGTGCATGGACCAAGAGGCAGTCGTTTGAACAGAACAAGGGGATATTGCGTGGTTTAAAACAGGAAAGGTGTGCGTCAGGGTTGTATCCTTTCATCATACTTATTCAATCTGTATGCTGAGCAAATCATCAGAGAAGCTGTACTATATGAAGAAGAACAGGGCATGAGGATTGGAGGAAGACTCATTAACAACCTTCGATATGCAGATGACACAACCTTGCTTGCTGAAAGTAAAGACAATTTGAAGTAATTACTGATGAAGATCAAAGACTACAGCCCTCAATATGGATTACACTTCAACATAAAACAAAAATCCTCAGAACTGGACCGATAAGCATGATCATGATAAATGGAGGAAAGATTGAAGTTGTAAAGGATTTCATTTTACTTGGATTCACAACACCCATGGAAGCTGCAGTCAAGAAATCAAATGACATATTGTTTTGGGCAAATCTGCTGTGAAAGACCTCTTTCAATTATTAAAAAGCAAAGATGTCATTTTGAGGACTAAGTTACGCCTGATCCTAGCCATGGTGTTTTCACTTGCCACATATGCATACAAAAGCTGGACGATGAATAAGAAAGACCAGAAAAGAATTGATGCATTTGAATTAGGGTGTTCACAAAGAATATTGAATATACCATGGACTGCCAGAAGAACAAACAAGTTTGTTTTGAAAGAAGTATAGCCAGAATGCTCCTTAGAAGCAAGGATGGTGAGACTTTGTCTCATGTACTTTGAACATATTATCGGGAGGAACCAGTCCCTGGAGAAGGTCATCATATTTGGTAAAGTAGAGGGTCTGTGAAAGAGAGGAAGACCCTTGACGAGATGGATTGACACAGTGGCTGCAATAGTAGGCTCAAACGGCAACAATTATGAGGATGGAGCAGGACAGAGCAGTGTTTTGTTCTGTTGTGCATGGGATCACTATGAGTCAGAATCCACTCCATGGCATCTGACAACAGCAGCAACAACATTATTATTTGCGGATCCTTTGGAAGCTGATAGAGATTGGAAATTTAAGGAGAGGGTGGCTAAAACCCATCCACCCTTTGGTGTTGCCACTATTGAATCTGTTTGTATAAACCACATTCTTTGTAGAACTGAGCTATACAGAGCCTAGAGTTAATTTGTTCTTTTTTTTTTAAGTATCTTTTCAAATCATTACTAAAAGCAGTGTAAAAAAGCTTGCAGGCCACCATCCACAGCATGACAATTGGTTTCTATTTGCCTAGAGCGACAGAGGAAGAAGAGTCAGGAATAGAAGGAGGATATGGAAGGGGTGGCTGATTGCCTCTATGAACGACTGCCCCCTTTCCTATGAGACCAGGCTACCATTACTGAACATTTTGATCAAAGATTCTGTAGAAGACTCCTAATCAGAAGGGCAAAAATTCAGAAAAGAATTTCAAATTCTCATGGACTCTAGACTTTCTGGAGCAATGGAGGCTGAATGAACCCCTGAAACTATTGCCTTGAGATAATCTTTTTTAAGAACTATCTATATGGGATCAAAATATCAATGGCAACTCTTAAGACTGAATAGAAACCTTAGGGGGCAGTGAGTTTATGTTAATGGGGGAGGAACAACTCGGAAAAGGAGGGTGAGAATGGTTGCACAACTTTAAGAAGATAATCAGTGTCACTGAATTGTACTTGTAGAAATGGTTGAATTCGTTACGTTTTGCTGTGTATATTCTCAACAACAACAAAATAAAAAAATATGGATTATTAATAATCGAGTGCTAAGATTCCTAAGAAGATGCCTCGGTGGCACAAATGGTTTGTGCTCAAGTATTAGCCTAAAGATTCGAACCCACCTAGTCACACCCAAGAAAGTCCTCGCAATCTGCTTCCATAAATATTGTTGTTAGGTGCCGTTGAGTCTGTTCCAACTCATAGTGGCCCTATGTACAACAGAATGAAACACTGCCCAGTCCTGTGCCATCCTCACAATCTTCGTGCTTAAGCCCGTTGTTGCAGCCACTGTGTCAATCCGTCTCGTTGAGGGTCTTCCCCCCTACTTTGCCAAGCATGATGTCCGTGTCCAGGGACTGATCCCTCCTGACAACACGTCCAGAGTATGTGAGACGTAGTCTCACCATCCTTGCTTCTAAGGAGCATTCTGGTTGTACTTCTTCCAAAACAGATTTGTTCGTTTCTTTTGGCAGTCCATGGTGTAGTCAATATTCTTCTCCAACATCACAGTTCAAAGGCATCAATTCTGCTTCGGTTTTCCTCATTCATCGTCCAGCTTTCACATGCATATAAGGTGATTGAAAACACCATGGCTTGGGTCAGCACTTTAGTCTTCAAGGTGACATCTTTGCTTTTCAACACTTTAAAGAGGTCTTTTGCAGCAGATTTGCCCAATGCAATGCCTCTTTTGATTTCTTGACTGCTCCTTCCATGGGTGTTGATTGTGGATCCAAGTAAAATGAAATCCTTGACAACTTCCATTTTTTCCCCGTTTATCATGATATTGCTTATTGGTCCAGTTGTGAGGATTTTTGTTTTCTTTATGTTAAGGTTTAATCCAGACTGAAGGATGTAGTCTTTGACCTTCATCAGTAAGTGCTTCAAGTCGTCTTTACTTTCAGCAAGCAAGATTGTGTCATCTGCATATCACAGATTGTTAATGAGTCTTCCTCCAGTCCTGATGCCCTGTTCTTCTTCATATAGTCTAGCTTTTCAGACTATTTGCTCAGCATACGGATTGAATAGATATGGTGAAAGGATACAACCCTGAAGCACACCTTTCCTGACTTTCAACCACGCAGTATCCCCTTGTTCTGTTTGAATGACTGCCTCTTGATCTATGCACAGATTCCTCATGAGCACAATCAAGTGTTCTGGAACTCCCATTATTCACAGTGTTATCCATAATTTGTTATCCACACAGTCGAATGCCTTTGTATAGTCCATAAAACACAAGTAAACATTTTTCTGGCATTTTCTTCTTTCAGCCAGGATTCATCTGTCATCAGCAATGATATCCCTGGTCCTCTTCTGAATCCGGGTTGAATTTCTGGAAGTTCCCTGTCGATATACTGCTGCAGCTGCTTTTGAATGATCTTGAGCAAAATTTTACTTGCATGTGATATTAATGATATTGTTTGATAATGTCCACATTTGGTGGAATCACTTTCCGTAAAGATTAGAGTCAAGAAATCCTCATGGACCAGTTTCACTATGTAACACATGAGGTTACAGAGTTGGAATTGACTAGATACAAGGAGTTGAGGTTTGTTCGTGGTTTTTTGTTTGTTCACTTTAAGCTTCCTAACTCGTTGCTGTGGAATCAACTCTGACTCATAGCGACCCTGTAGGACAAAGTACAACTGCCCCATAGGGTTTCCAAGGCTGTAATCTTTAGGAAAGCAGACTGCCATTATCTTTCTTCTGAAGGGTGGCTGGTGGGTTCAAATAGCTGACCTTTGGGTTAGCAGCCAACTGCTTAACGACTGTACCACAGGGGTTTCTTAAAGTAAACTATTCCAGTATTGAATGATTTTTTCTCTCTTGCCTAACTTAAAACTTTCATGTTGTCAATCCACCAACCAACCAACCAATCAAAATACACAATAAAAAAACCTGGACACATACGGTTGGAAGTTAAGTGAATTTTTAAGAACTCTGTCTCTTACCTTTCAGGAACCAATAATTCAACACAAGACAGTGTCACAATCAGGAGTGGAGTGTGAACTTATACGTAGGAAATAAATGACTTTATTAAAATATAAATCCAGCAACAAAAATCTCAAACTAATTTGAAAATAATATTCACTGGAGGGTACATTAAATTGTAAAATATACCATAACTTTTAAAAAATTATGATATATAAATTATATCTTTATGATAATAAGTAATATAATATAAAATTAAATGAGTGAAAAACTTTAATTATCTAAATCTGAGAGGCTGAGACTTTCGGGTTTAAAACAACCTCTGGTGCCTAAAAACTTATGGATTCACCGGATTTCCAAATTATGGTTTTAAATAACATATTACTTATTTAAATGTTTTATGTAATTAAAATATGTTATTTAATTTAAAAATAAATATAATATATTAATTTAAAAAGTAGGAATATATATATTAAAAAAAACAACCAAACCTGTTGCTATCGAGTTGATTCCGACTCAGAGTGACCCTGCAGAACAGAGTAGAACTGCCCCATAGAGTTTCCAAGGAGCGCCTAATGGATTCGAACTGCCAACCTTTTGGTTGGCAGCCAAATGCTCAAACCACTGGGCCATCAGGGTTTCCATATTTATATATACTTACTTAAAATGAAAATTGAAAAATAAGTTGAATAAGAACAATGTTTCTACAATTGCATAGGAGTATATTTTGAACAATTTGAGGGAAATATGTAAAAACACAAACTGATTTATTTTAATGGTATGAAATTAATACATTCTGAAATCCAGGCTACTCTTTCAAACATTAAACATTATAACTAATATTACATTTGAATGATTATGAACTTTTAAAAACCTTGTTTGAACCTACCAGCTGCTCTGTGGGAGAAAAGACCAGGTAATCTGCTCCCATAAAGATTTACAGCCTAGGAAACCCTATCTGGCAGTTCTACTCTGTCCTATAGGGTTGCTGTGAGTCAGAATCAACTCGATGGCACTCAACAACAAGCAATAATTACTATATGTGGGAGAGCCCTTTCTTTGGAAAAGGGCAAATGACCTAATTTCAACTTCCTCTGAGGACCTTAAATTCTTTCAGAGAATAATACTTTAAATAAGTATTGAGAAGCCTCCTAAAATAAACTTAGAAGACTAGAAATTCAAAAGAGATTATCAAATCGATGGTGTCCACATACATTGTACAATTTTTATCTAAATTTGAATGAACTCCATGACTCACTGACCATAAAGTATTCAAGAGAATAATTTAAAATGTAAAACATTTATATGACAAGAAATAGCGTAAGAAAAATTAAGACATAAGAGAGATTGGGGAAAGTATATGTCAGACAAAATATTTACCACATACATATTATTTAATGGGTTAATATCAATAATGTTCAAGGCTGTGTTGATAAGCAATTCAATAGAATAATAAGGAAAATACATTAACAGGCAATTTACAGTAGAGCAAATTCAGATGACCCATAAATGTATGATGCTTAACCTCTCGATTATCAGGGAAAAGCATATAGATGTAACAATGAAATATCACTTCTCAGTCACCAGATTTGCAAAAAAGAAATAGTCGAAGTATATTTTTAAAGTGATAATACTGCTTGGGAGAAAAGCAGTATTTTATACAATGCTGGTGGAAATGTACACTGTTACTGCCTTTTTGCAAAGACATCTAGCAACATGAAATACACACATATTCTTCCACTGTAATCCCACTCCTGGGAAACTGTCAAATAGAAATAAAGCACCATTCCTTTAGGAAGTTTGTACAATTGATTGATCACTGCCTTATATAGATAGAAGTAGTTTAGTGAAACGTACGTTAGAGCCACGCTGATTTGTCCCCTACTGGCTAGGAGCTGCAATTGACTCGACGGCAGTGGGTTTGGTTTTGGTTTTTGGCCATATAGCCTTTAGCAGTTTGTTACCCATTCCTATTCACTTTTCTAAAATGGGAAAAATAACCCTACCTCAGAGACTTAACACATGTAAAGCAGTTAAAAAAAAAAAGCTTGGCGTATCATGGTAAACACTCAATTTAAAAAACAACAACAACACTGTTGCTTTGGAGTAGATTGTGATTCATGGCGACAGCATATGTTATAGAGGAGAACTGTGCTCCATAGGATTTTCTTGGCTGCAATCTTTACAGAAGCAGTTTGCCAGGTCTTTCTTCTGCAGAGCCTCTAGGTGGGTTTGAACTATCAACCTTTAGGTAGCAGCCAATCACAAACTGCTTGTGCCACCCAGGGACCTAAACATTCAACATGCATTAGCTATTATTGCTTATAGTGACAAAAAAAAAGTATCTTGACAATGAATTATGTGTATAGTTAAATATGCTGATGTTACCTTCATATCATTGGATATTATGCAACCATTCATAAGAATTGGTTAGATCTGTATGGAAAGATTACCTTAGAGGTATTGAGTGATAAAAGCCAGCTACACAAAAGTATATATCATATGATCCCATTTTTGTAAAGCAAACCATTCATTCATTCATTCTTTCAACAAATGTTTATATGGAGCACCTATGATGTTTCAGTTACTGTTCGAGATACTAGGTTCTGTGATAGGGGCTGGAAATAATAATACTATCTCACATAAATATATGTGTTTGTATTTGATTGTACAATGAAGAAAAGATGTACAAACACGCACATTAAGCTTTCAAGATTGGCTACCTCAGGGACAAAGATGAATAGTAAAATGAAGGCAGGCAAAAAGAGTGTAAAAAAAACAGGTGCACATGAAAAATAGCCTATGTATGTGTGTGTGTGCACATGCCTAGAGAAATCTACGAGATCTCATCAAAATGTTCACCATGTTGCCTCTAACTATGTAGACATGCCAGAGAATGACAATTAAATAATAGCAATAATCACAATTTAAGTCATTTTATTTTCAAATAGTGGACATCTGAACACAAATATGTTCTCACGTACATGAAGTAATTTCCAGAAAATGTACCAATAACACTAGAGAGGAAAAGAAACATTGTCTTATCTAAAGGGTTTCTTGTTCTCTGGGCTACAACAACATCCTTTTGATGGCATTCTTCTCTCTTCCTTGATACCCTAGACAATCTAGCCCCAAGTGCAGCTACCATCCTCCTGCGAGGCGTGCTCCCCCAGTTCTTACCCTGCTTATTCATCTTCCCATGGAAAGCATGTTGGCCTCACAACTGTCCTTTGGAATTAAAGACCTTAATTCCCACAGCAACCAGACAGGGAGTGGGCAAGAAAGCAGTCGGGATGTGGTTTATCACTGTCCCTGGGGGATGCATTTATCTTCCTATTAAAAAGGGGGAAAACCAGGCAAATAAGTGCAGTGTATTTTCCATTTAACGGTTTCCACTTTTCTGCATTCGTCAGGGATAAAAATGCTTTCTGCACAGCAATCTAATTTTTTTGGTTTTTTGTAAGCAACCTAGATAACCAAAAAACCCAAACCCATTGCTGTCAACTCGATTCTGACAGATAGTGACCATATAGGACAGAGTAGAACTGCCCCATACGGTTTCCAAGGCTGTAAGTCTTTACAGAAGCAGACTACCACATCCTTCTCCTGTGGAGCAGCTGGTGGGTTTGAACCGCTGACCTTTAGGTTAGCAGCTGAGTGCTTAACCACTGTACCACCAGGGCTTCTTAACCAACCTAGATAAAAACAAACCAAACCTGTTGCTGTTGAGTCGATTCCAACTCATAGTGACCCTATAGGACAAAGTAGAACTGCCCCACAGAGTTTCCAAGGAGCACCTGGTAGATTTGAACTGCCAACCTTTTGGTTAGCAGCCATAGCTCTTAACCACTACACCAGCAGGGTTTCCACAACCTAGATAAGTTTGCTCAAATATGTAGAGTTGACATGTTTTTATTTTCTAACATACATAAGCTGCTTATTATTCCAGTCAACCTCACAGAAAGGTTTAAAATCTTAAAACTCAGTGGCATCAAAAACAGTAGTAATAAATGTGGTTGTGAAAATAAGGCCTCTTCTATTTCCAAGTGAGCGCATAATAAAATAGGCATCTAGTGATAACATTCAGAAAGCAAAAACTAAACCTAGCTGTAAACTATGGGGCAGTTGTTCTCTGTCACATGGGGTTGCTGAGTCAAAAATCGACTCCATGGCACCCAACAAAAACAACATCTGTAGGAGGAAAAAAAAAAAAAAAAGCACCAATAAAAGTGAGGTAATCTGCATGGAAGCCTAGGAAACCTGGGAATCTAGGAGAGAAAACAAATTTGAAAGCCATATTCAAGAGTCAGTCGTGGAATGTTTTCTGCCGTACAGTAGAATGTTTCATATGTCATTATCATAGTTGATGCCTGTATAAGATTGTTGATTGTGACTCATTGCAACCCTATGTGTATCAAAGTAGAACTGTGCTCCATAGGGTTTTCAAAGCTGTGACTTTTCTGAAGTAGGTCACCAGGCCTGTCTTCTGAGACGCCTCTGGGTGGGTTCAAACCACCAACCTTTCGACTAGTGTTCGAGTGCTTAACCATTTGCTTCACCCAGGTATAGCCCTGGATAAAATATCCACCTCTTCCTCAAGGCTAGGCTTAGCAAACTCTCTAGATAAGGAGATAGGATCTACTGCTTTAGTTGCTAACCAGCTGACTGATCTTGGGTAGGCACTTAACCAACTTGTTCCTTCAATTGTAAAATGAGGGAGCTCGGTTAGATGACTATTTCTCAAACTTCAGCGAACCTCAGTATGTCTTGGAGGGGTCATTAAAACATAGTTTGCTGGGCTCCACTCCCAGTTTCTAGTTCGGTAGGTCTGGAGTACAGCCCAAGAATTTAATCAGCTCCCTGGAGATGCTAATGCTGCTAGTGTGGGGACTATACTTTGAGAATCACTGGGTTAGATGATCTCTAAGTTCTACAGCAGTAGTTCTCAACTAGTTTTGCCCCCTAAGAGGTCATTTGGCAATGGCTAGAGGTATTTTTGATTGTCAAAACTCGGGGCAGGGTGCTACAGGCGCCTGGTGGGTAGAGGCCAAAGACAATGCACAGGACAGACCCCCACAACAAAGAATTATCAGACCCAAAATGCCAGTAGTGCCAAGGTTGAGAAACTCTGACCTATAGATGTTCTGAATTTTTGTGACTCTACTTCAAAGGACCGGTAAGTGCCTTACTCCTAATCAGGCATGCCATGAAAACAAAGTTATTTTCCACTCTTTTTACCTCCTTAGGGCAGAACTTGACTGGTGTCAAAAGCCAAAGTTTACAGATGGCTGTTAATTACTATCCTGGACTCCTCAGTGGGCCAATCCTGCTCCAATTCCCTCAACTGTGCCCTGTCTTTCTGGCATTCTGTTGTAGCAAGCACTCCCAAACAATGGGACTTGTACGTACAGCGAATTCTTAGGGTCTAAAGATGCTCATTACTGCTTGAATATTAGTGTCTCCAGGCCCTAGGCCCACAAAACATTAATATTTGGTTGGGAATCTAATCTAACCTCTCCTACTATTCACAGGGTAGTCTTCTCTCTTTCTCTTTCTGATTGTTCTCATTGATAAGCAACAACTTTGATTTAATTTTCAGTTATAATATTCTTCTCCCTAAAGGAAAACTGGAGCACATTTTATGATATTAGGTTCTACCACGGCAACAGAAGGCTTTTTAATGCATGCATGAATATTCAAGATTTAATCAGTGGAATGTGAAATGTATTGATACTACTGAGAATTATTCTTTTATGCAAATAGAACAAGCAAACTACAGTCTTTTATTTGTATACATGACACTGGAGGTATCTTTGAACTTGTCTGGGAAGCAGATCTTTAGTCATTTGTTAAATCTGTATGTCTCTCCCATCCTTCAGATAATGGTAAGCACAGTTGGGTTGTTATGAAATGAGTTTTTCAGATGAAGTATTTTAAACATTTAATGAGTTTATATTGAAACAAGTCACTTCATGATGCTAATTAGATGGTGACATTGCTTCTTCATTGTTTCGAATTCTCTAATTAAAAAGTTTAGCTTACTTGACACACTTGGAGACCCAAAAAACTCAAGTTTTAACACTACACTTTTGCCTCAGAACACTTAATGGTGATTTTAAACTCTTGGTTTTCCAGAAGTTTCCTTTACTAATGTGATGAAATCTATGGCCTCTTTCCCCAGAAAAAATGCATATATTTAGGTGCACTTAAAATTTTACATACAATTTGATGGGCTGTTCGTATACCCTATGAAGTTCTTCCATAGACACACCTCCCCCACCCCCGAGCATAAGGCTACCAGGTTAAGGACCCTTGCCTTAAAGCTACATAGAAGAAGTGTCTCAGAAGCCTGGATTTTATGAGCATAGGAGCCCCCTGCGCTTAGAGCCCTCCGGGAGAGGCAGAGGGGATGGAGAGACCTCTTACCCTTAAGAAATAATCATATGCCTTCTACGATCAGAATTTCAGTACAGTTGAGATTTTCGCTTGTATGTGTACTTCTCAAGACTCTGACTGCAAGTTATAGAAATCCCACTTAAAGTAACTTAAGTAAAAAAGAGGGTCTTCCATCTTACATACCTGGGAAATGGACTAGAGGCTCAGTAATGCCATGACACTTACGTTCTCTCACCATCTCTCTCTCCCCCCGCTGCTCACTCTTTCTCCCTTCTGTATTTGGCTCTGTTTTCCTCTGGACTGTCTTTGTTATGAGGCAAAATCGTCCAGCAGAAATCTCCAGGATTTACATCTGCAACGGAGAAGAGTTTCTTTTTCCTAAGCATTCCATCAAAAGGAAGACTCCTGTTAATCAGTCCTGGGTCACATGCTGGAGCCAGAGGTGAATCATATCCAAACAAACCTTGTAGACTGGGAGTGGGCCAGGGATGATTCCTATGGGAAAAATTGAGAGTCATTACCAAAAGGAGGGGGATGGATGCTGGTCGGAGGGGTAAAACGCGCAATGTCCACTACAGTGAGTACAGTAAGTTGTCCAAGTGATTAATAGATTTTCAAGCTTTATCCATTGCCTCCCCCTATCCCCTGACCGTCATTTCATTAAAATACACCACACACTTGAAAAATTACTTAGGGCTAGTCACAAGGCAGACGATCAATTATTTTCTAATTTTTTTGGAGGAGAAGGTAATAATTCTTTATATTTGCTGCAAGGTTTTCAAACGTGTTGATTTATATTTGGCCAAGTGCATGTGGCAATTCTGCAAGTGATCTACGGTGATTGTGATTACTTGGTGTATAATGACTATTCTCCCAAGCACACAGTCCCTAGAGGAAATGGCTATAATTTTTCTTTTAATTTTGAAAAGAATAAGAAAGCAAAATACAAGGACGAGTACAACCATCATCCAAGACCCATCTGCCTAGAATTAATAAATGTTAACATTTTGTCATTTTTGCTCTGGATTTACATAAATGTGAGTGTATAACAAAATCTTACAAACATGGAAAATTAAAATCACTCTCCTATTTTCTTTTCCAGAGACAATAACTATATAATTTTATTTTTGGACTATCTTAGATGTAGAAAAAAGCAGCTAGACTCATATAACAAATCCTTTTGTAGCCATAATTCAGTAGACATAAAATATTGCCATTTGAAGCCCTGTGTGCACCTCCTTATTTCATTCTTCTCCTTCCGCCAGAGATGACCACTATGCTAAGTTTGGTGCTTACTGCTTCAATGTATATTTTTATACTGCTATGTATATATATGTATATATAATGAAGGTCTAAAAACTATATAATAATGAATATAATAATTAGATAAAGTTTGTTAATGTATAGACATAAGGTATATATAATAATACATATCACATATAAAATATGTGATACCAATTTCATCTTGTTTAAGAATATATATATAAAATCAAAGAACAAAAAAACCAAACCTGTTGCCATCGAGTCAATTCTGACTCATAGTGACCCTGCTGGACAGAGTAGAACTGCCCCAAAGTGTCTCCAAGGAGTGGCTGGTGGATTTGAATTGCTAACCTCTTGGTTAGCGGCCGAGCTCTTAACCACTGCACCACCAGGGTTCCTTGTATATGTATGGATTATATATCATATATACAAAGATTATATGTGCGTGTCCTGCTATACATACTTTTCTGCAACTGGATTTTCTTTTGCTGAACGTTTTGTTTTGAGATTTATTCATGTTAAATCCGTGTACTTATAGTTTATTCATCCACGGTGTATCACTTCTGAAATTAGTTTATAAAAGACATTGCAGTTTCTGCCTTGGTTGCTCCGTCTCTTCTCTCTTCTCTCCTCCCCTTTCTTCCTCTCTCTCCCTGGCATCACTCAGTCTTGAGGAAGCCAGTTGTAACATAAGTAGCGCTATGAAGAAGTTCACTTGGTGAGGAACTGAAGCCTTCTACCAACAGCCTATGAGAGAGCTTGGAAGCTGATCCTTCAGCCTAGTTAAACTTTCAGATGACTGCAGCCTCAACTAACACCTTGTCTCTCCAGAGAGACCCTGAGCCAGAAGCATCCAGTTAAGATGCTCACAGATTCCTGACCTTCAGAAACTGTATGAATGTTTATTGCTTTAAGCTACAGATTTTGGGTGGGGGGATGTAATTTTTTTTTTTTTTTTTTTTGCAGAGATAACTAACATAATATTGCAGCAAGTGTAAGCATTCACTAAAACTTACCAGGTTTTGACTGTGTGGACATGAACCTTTTTCTCAATAGAAATTTTTTACTTTAGTTGTTGCCACTAGAGGGCACAATGGTCATGCATGATGGCGTGAGTAAAGCATTGAAAGGCTTCCGTTTCCATGGAACCTCCAAGTCAGAGATGCAGAACACCTTAGCCATCATCAGTTCAGCTCCATGAAGTTACACATGAGGAAACTGACATTCAGAGACATTAACTGCCCGCTGCAAGGTCACACAGACTGAGGTCTAAATGTATAAAGTCAGCTGCATTTAATAACATGCAGACTAGGTAACTATTCATCAATTCTATTGTGTTTGAAAATCACTTGGTATAGGATAAAGAGAGAAGACTTAATTTTTATCCTCTTTATTTAACATATTAAGGTTTTCAAGATCACAAAACTTACGATGATTACAACCATTCCTGTTATTAGGTTCTATTATGTGCATGATGGGCTACATGTTTTTTCATTTAATCGGCACGGCAAAACTTTGAAACTTATACCCGTCAAAGCATGAGAGTCATGAGGGTCAGAATCTTGTCCAAGGACATAATGCTAGAAAGTAGCAAAACAGAAATTTGAATCTGATAACAGCTTAAATACCATTACAATGATTTTTTAGGGGACAAGTCACTGTCTTCAATTATATCAGAACTTTGTTGCTTCTGGATATCTTTTTAGTATCTTGAAATTTTCACTTAGGTGGTTGCCATATGACGTTGGAAGAGAAAAAGATAATTTTGATGACTCTCCTTCCTTTTCTTCCAGAGGAATTTCTCTCTTTCTCTCTCTCTCACACACACATATTGCTTCTGTCCCCCACTCTAGCTGACCAACTGTGTGATCCTGGTTAACCTTCCTAGAGCTTCACTTTGTTGTACCTTTTTCACTTCTCATGTGAGAAATATACCTACCTCCTTCAAACTCTCAAAAGGGATGGTATGATGATTAATGAGGAAATATTTATGAATTTCATTTGATTAACAGAGGACAAGTGTTTAATAAAGCTGAAAAATCATTGTAATGATAATTAGTCATACTTTAGGACGGATGAGCAGGTGTATGGCAGTAGTGGCTTGGCTGGAGATATTGCCACATGAAAGCAATGAAGTAATATCAACATGTCAGCAACATTGAGTTAGGAGCAAGGAAGGTGCAATATTAGGCTACTTCACACAGTGCTGCCAGAAAACAGCCATGTTGACTGAATGCCATTTTTCTTATTGAGAAAAATGGCTTTGCTCACCACTGCTGCCTGCTACATACAAGTACATAGTCATAGTATTTCCAAGGCAGACAGACATCCTTAGAAGGATCGGCTCATCATTGTGGTATATAGTCTCCAAAGAGAGACTCCACTGATGCCTTCCCTCCTTGTACATGCATGCCACTCCTCACACCAGAAGATTGAGTCTATTTCTCCTCCCCTTGACTTGCTTGGACCAACAGAATATAGTAGGTGTGACTTTCTGCTAATTCCAGGACTGACAGCTTATACTTTTTCTCTCTTGAAAGAGAGCTGCACTGTAAGAAATTTGATGATGCTGAGGCTACCTCACTTTGAGGAAGCCCAAGCTAGCCATGTGGAGGGGGATGTGGAGAGAGAGAGAGAGAGAGAGAGAGAGGCATGTCTGCCCAGTTCTTGAATGTTCCACTTATTTCAGCAGAGATGCTGGGCATTGTGGGTCAAGAAACAATCTTAGATATTTCAGCCCCAGGAGATACCACACAGAGCAGAAGAATTGTCCAGCCCAGATGGTAGAACCAGAAAAACAAATATTAGTTGTTTTAAGCCATTAAGTTCTGGGAATATGTGTTACACAGCAATAGATATTTGAAATATCCACATCTAACATAGGGTCATAAATCATTTGACACCTTCCCTTTGTGAAATGAAACAGAGGATTCTTTCAGAGAAATGAAATGGGAAAAATGAGTAACACTTCAGCAAAATGGAGGGGGTTAAGCTATAATTGCTTTTCAGAGGATACGGTTTTTAGCTTCATAAGAGTTCTGTTAAAATAGAGCACTTATTCCTTCCTTCCTTCACTCACTCATTCATACCCAATAAATACTTGTTGAATAAATTTATCTCCTATTAAGCATCAAGCACAGTTCTGGGCATGAAGTATACAGTGCTGAACGAGACAGATAATGTCCCTGATATGATGGTGTTCACATCCTAATTGGAGAAGACAAATAACAACAACAAAAAGATAATTTCAGCTAGTGATAATGCAATTGAGACAGGGGTTGATGTGATAGTATTTTCATGGTCTTCCCAAGAGTCCTCCCTGACTCATCAGCAATAAACCAATAGGCAGAAAGAGAAAGAAAATGTTCCCTTGAGCTTGCAGTACAGTTTAATTATCTGCAACCTAATTAGCAATTTCTTGGTATGAGTATACACTCATGATTCATAGTGTGTAGGGTCTTCCTGTGTTGGATTTTATGTCTCTAGCTTAGCTAACACTGAAACCAATCTGCTGAGGTAGATTTTTTTTCCTTCTCTCCTACTTTATCAGTTTTGGGGAAGGTAAAGATGGGATGTGCTACTTTGGAGAAACAGGTATTTTGCTGACCTGTGTGCTGTATTTTAACACATTTCCTGTAATGTGGCCATTATAGTGCTCAAAGAAAATAAGCTTGAATTAGGAAAGAGAAACAAGGAACTTGACCCTTTATAGTCTTAAATTTCTTAGAAGGCATCAGTTACTCATTTTCCTCTGAAGAAAGGGCATTTTTCATGAGGAAATTCCTCCAAAGGAAAAAAAAAATCCCTCTTCTTCAATACGTAAGCATGATTCTGTAATATGCTATCAGTCTTTGGTCAAGGCACTTCCATATGCTTTGAAAATCATCAGTGACTTCATTGAAAGAGAGAGCTTTGATTTGCTTTCTTTGCTTCTTCATCCTCTCACACAATATCCCACCAATAATACATGCTTAATAAATATTTGTTGAATGAGTGAATATTGGGTAAAGAGTCCAGCATCTGCACTTGAGTTCCAACTCTGCTACCTAGTAGTGGTGTGATCTTGGTCAAGTTACTTAACTTTTCTACATTTCTATTTTCCCAACTGTAAAGTAGAAATAATAATATTTTCCATGATTGGTTGTAATAAAAGCAGGGCCTCATACTGTTTCGTGCCAGTTTGAACCCCTGCTGAGAATTTGCATTTCTAACAAGTTCCCAGGCAATGCTAATATTACTGGTTAGGGACCAATTCTGAGAACCACTGAGAGCAGTGGTTCTCAAAATTTATTATACTTAAGAATCACCTGGGGATCTTGTTAAAATGTAGATTCTGATTCAGTATATCTGGGGTGGAAATGCAAATTCTCAGCAGGGGCTTGAACCGGAACAAACCAGCCTGAAGCCCTGAATAAAAGTGAAACAAGGTTATATGTATGTATGTGTATATATATATATGTATATATATATATATATATATATGAGTCTCTGGATGGTGCAAACGGTTAAGAGCTCAGTTACTAATAGATAATAGAATGGTTGCTGGTACAAATCTACCTAGGGGTGCCTTGAAAGAAATGCCTGGCAAACTACTTCTAAAAGATCACAGCTTTTGAAAATCCTATGGATCCCAGCTGCACTCTGACACACACAGGGTCATCATGAGTTGGAACTAACTTGACAGCAATTGGTTTGGTTTTATATGTGTGTATATAGATGCTATGAGTCAGAATTGACTCGATGGCAATGGGTTTGTTTTTTTTTCTATAGACAAGTGTATGTATATATATCACAGTGCCTGTACATGAGTGGAGGGTATTTGCCTTTAGACAAAATCTGGGAAAAGATAAGATCATTAGTACTAGAATTCATTTTGAGTGTATTTCTATTTGAATAGTGGGTTTTCGAACTCTGCTGTCTTCTAAGACACATTTTTTTATTTGGCCAGTATTACTTGACAGTGGCTGAGCATCTATTCTAATTTATTGAGAATCACCATTCTTGGAAACATAACAACTTAATTCTAATAGTTAACTTTAAATAATTAAAAAGCATTAATTTTAAGTCAAAGGTGCAATGGTTGAAGTTTTCTAGGGGGAGACAGGCGAAAGAACAAAGAAAAGGAGTGACGAGCAACTTTGATTGAGGTTGGATTACACAGGGAGCATGTTTTCTGAATTGGTGCCATAGCCCTTCATTTCTATTGAGCAGGAGTGTGCCACCAAGGTGGCTAGAGCAGGCAGTGACAGAAAGCAAGAGTGGCGTTGAGTCCAATACAGAGGTTTTATGAATCAGGATAGAGAGTCTCATTTCTTTCCTTGTTGTGAGTTGAGCCCAGAAATTTTTTTTTTTACTTCTGTTTGGAGTAATTTAGAAACTATATTCCAAATATGGAAAAAATACATGGAAAAATGATTCTATATTTTGCATAAACTTACCCTCAATTTGTACTTCAGAGATAATAACAATTGAATCTATACATAATTTTTCTTCTGGAGAGAAACATTTCTGCCAAAGCATCCGGTTCTCTCTTGCTACCAGGCATTGAGTATGCTGTTCCTTCTATTTGAAATACCACCTTCCCCTCTTTTCCTTTCCTTCCCTTCAGTTGGGTACCTCATTTTATCCTTCAGGTCTCTTCCAGAAGTCATGTCCCCAAAGCATCCTTTGCTGCCACCACCCCCAGTGCTAGATTGGGTGCCTGTGCTCCCCTTACACTACTCGCTTTATCATGCTCTATTCTAACTGCCTGTTTATTTGTCTGTACTTGCACTAAAAGTTAAGCAGTGAGGCCAGGGTCTATGCTTGGTTCAAAAATGTATCCTCAATGCTAGTGAAGTGCCTAGCACAGAGTAGGTATCCAATAAATGTTTTTGTTTTTGTTTTTTTTTTTGGTGAAAGTATACACAGCCAAAGATATACCATTTCACCAAGGGCAATTCAGTGATATTGAGTACATTCTTCAAGTTGTGCTACCATTCTCACAATCCTTTTCCAAATTATTCCACCGCCATTATCTTAAAGTTTTTTTTATTTTTAATTAAATGAATAAAGGAGTTTACAACACTTCCATACATGGTCTCTTTTACCATCATGGCATATCTATGAGCAAGAGAAAAATCAGCCATCATGGAATAGGACAAAGTCCTTTCCTCTCTCAATGTGGAGTCTCTGGGTGGGGCCAAAAGTTAAGTGCTTAGCTGCTGACCGAAAGGTTGGAAATTCAAAACCACCCAGAGGTGCCTCAGAAAAAAGGCCTGACAGCCTGCTTCCGGAAGGTCACAGACATGAAAACCCTATGGAGCAGTTCTACTCTGCAACAACATGGGGGTGCCATGAGTTGGAATTGACTCTACAGCTTTTTGGTTTTTGGTTTTCTTCTCTCAGTACATCTTGATCTTTCCATCCCTACAACAATCTTTGATCACAATCTACTTGCTAGAGTTTTGTGAATGAATAAAGTCCCATGTTGTCAACTACATTGCAAGGTTCTGAAAGGCTAGGACAGGTCATCTTCTTTCGATTGACTAAAGTAGTGCTAAATATAGAGTAATAGTTCAGCCAACATCTATCGGATTAATTAAATGGTATATAAAATGAGAGTCACTAAGTCACATGCACAGGTTGCTTCAGATGTTTTCCTAAAGAATCTGGCTTCATTCTGGTCTGATTCACCTGTAGGTCTAACACCAGAAGAGCTAATCCTGAAATCTCTGTGGTCATGGAAAACTCGTCAAGTTTCCTAAAAAGGAGCCGGGTAAAAATTTGGGGGGAAAGAAGATTGGTTTTCAGTAAATAAGGGTAATAGTGTAGAGAGAAACAAATAACACAAATTAATGGGTGATCTCATGTGTGTCAGGGCAGAACTGTGGTCCATAGGGTTTTCAATGGCTGATTTTTTGGAAGCAGATCACCAGGCCTTTCACCTGAGGCACCTCTGTGTGGACTTGAACCGCCATTCTTTCAGTTAGCAGCCAATACGTTAACCACTTGCACCATCCAGGGACTCCTACTTCTCTCAAGAAACACTAAAATGAGTGCTCTGATCTTGCAAAATCCATGTCATTCTAATTCTTTGGTGCTTTATCCTACAGTAAACATAAGGGCTTATAAATAGATTTAGAAATAAGTAGCAACAATAAATTATTCCTTTCTATAATGAATTCTTACTTTGAGTAACAAATGACTGAGAGATTTCCAACTGCTTGCATGCCCTTCTGACCAGGCAATCTGTGCAATCTAATGGCATTCTCTACTCCCCAGAAATCTACCCAGCATCCCTGTTTGAAATGAAATGAGACAGAACAATTAGCTCTGTAAACCTACGCATTTTACCAAGGGTGTTCGTTATAGCAAATAGCTGAGGCTGTACCCCAGAAGTAAGCCGATGAAAACATAAACAGTAGCTTCCAAAAATATGGCAAAAATAAAATAAAGTGTTTTATCATAGGTATAGGGTACTGGGTCAAAGAATGTGTGAGCTGGTTACACATTCCATTCCACCCCCGACTGCTCAATGGAGATTCCTTAGGATTTACCATGACAGATACTATTATAATCTCTTTAGCCTTCTTAAGAGTATATGTTTGGCTCAGTCCCCACCCAGAATTTCTGGGTCTATATCAGATAACCACTATCTTTTCAAGTAGCAGAGCATTTTACTGAAAATATCTTTTTCTGCCTTTGTGCAGATTCGTAAATAGGAGGGGCTAAGTCCTGGGAAAGTGGTGATTAGGGAGTCAGGAATGGACTAGGTAGGAAAATCTTCTCTAGTCTAGTACTTATTGGCTCTTAACCCAATTTATGCTGATGATCTGAATAACTATGGTTGTAGAAATGCTGGTGATTAGAAAAAAATTAGTCTCTTCAGTGTTGTTTAGCACTGTTTAGCATTTTGGACCATCTAGTCATTCATTCATTAATTTATTCAATAAAAATATTCTGTCTACTCTATCCCCAAAATTGTATTGGACCCTAGAAATACTACAATTAATGAAACAGACATAGTTCCTACCTACATTCAAGCTTACAGCGTAAAGGTGAAGGCAGACATTAAATTAATATTTACAATAAAGCATTAGGAAGTGGAGAGCACATGGTGGTATGGAAACACATTGTATGAGGATTCTTACTTTTTCCAACTGATAGACTAGAGAAGGACACCAAAGTCTTCATTATCTGGGTATCCTAGCGCATATGACTTCACTTCCAGGCTTCAGTTTCAGATGTAAAATAAGAGGGCTTGGACTAAACGAATTCTAAGATCCCTTCCAGTGATAAGGTGCTACAATTATATTCATGTCTCCCAAGTACCAATGGCATATTCCAGGTCTTTCTCTGCAAGAATAGCTTGAGAACTTCTTGAGGAATAAGAGCAGACAATTATGTTTCTGATCATCATAGACTGGCAACTTTGTAGTTCGATTTTGGAATCCTGAGATGCTCACTCAACTCTCCTAAAAATGCCCTGGGAAGAAAAACCATGTGGTGCCCCACAGGGTCTTACTTTCTGTTTCTAAAGCTCCTCCCACCCCCACCTTTTTGTGTGTGTGTACGCCCGAAATTGAGTGGGATTACAGCTCTCTTCTGGTTCATTGTTAGCTCTCACATGCCCCAGAGGCACCTCCTCAGAAGGCTGCACCCTATCATTTTCTCCCTGAAGCAACCAAGTGGATTAGCAAGAACCTCAATTATTCTTCTTAGACCTGCCATTACCAAAATAAAGGGATGAGTCATATATGCAAACAGAGATGTAAACATGTCCCTATGTTTTCCATCATTTCCAAAGTAAATATTTCCATAGTAGATACTGTAATATGGATCACTCAATACCTTTTCCAATCCCTTCTGTCTTGTTTTCCCCTACTATTGAGGCTGGAAAATTATAATGCTCAATATCCGGTCTCTCTTTCAGCTAGGGGTAGCTATGTGACTCAATTCTGGTTTAAGAGATGTAGATGGAGGTCACTGGGAGACCAAGAGAGCTTCTAGTTGCTTTGCTTTTCCCATTCTTCCTGCTTGGAACGTGCTTGTGATAGTTGGAACTACAGCAGCCATTATGAGGATGAAAGTTGTCACTAAAATTGATGGAACAGAAAGAAAATGAACTTAGCTCTTTGAGGATATTTTAGAGAAGCTGTCTCAGCCTTGAACAGTCTACATTAGATACATTAAATGTTTATTGGGGGGGGCGGGTCTTATTCTCTCACAGGTGTATACAATCCTAACTGATAAACTTCTAATAATAATGTTGATCGTATACAGAAGAATCATATATAGTAGCTTCAGGGTAACCTTGGCACCCTTAACAGGAGCCTGAAATCGATCAGATCATGCTTATACTTTTTTGATGGTATAAACTCATCTTGCTTTTCTCCTAGCAATTTGTGTTGTAAGTAGATACTCTGATTAATAAATATCGGAATATTATAACTAAATATAAACAAAGCTGCCAGGACCTACCTGTCTCAAGAAGAAGATGAAAATACTTTTGATTTTGTGACGCCCAGAGTTGTGACCACTCTGAATTCAATGGTAAGGCGTTGTGCCCTTTCAGAGGGATAGAGTCCAAGACTGAAAATACAAGTTTTTAAAAATTCAAGGCTGCCTCAAGTTGCACATCATGAGGCATGTTAAAATTTCCCACTCCAGAGAAGATGTTTTTCAGACATTTAAATGTATTGAGAATTTGAGAGGCTCTTTGTGTCTTATTAAACAAAAAGTGTTTTGAAAACATCCTACTCTAGGCTCTAGAGTCAAACTGCTGTGTGAGTTTGGACACGCTATGGAACTTTGGTAATGCCAGTTTCTCATTTGTAAACAAGAGTAATAACAGCAAATACCTCCTAAGATTGTATATATTGTATACAGTTAAGTTTCCAGTAAATGTTATCTATTATCTAACGTCATGGTAAAAGCTTTATCTTACAAAGTTTTGTTTATATCTTATTTTTCGTTCCCTGTATTTAGGGACCCCTGGTGGTGCAGTGGTTGAGAGCTATGGCTGCTAATCAAAAGGTCAGTAGTTTGAATCCACCAGCTGCTCCTTGGAAACCCTACGGGGCAGTTCTACTCTGGCCTATAGGGTTGCTACTAGTCAGAATTGACTTGACGGCAATGGGTTTTATGGTATTTAGGTTACATTAGTCTTTATGGGCAAGAGGTCATCAGTACTGTATTTTGCTAGACGAAAGGTAAGCTGACTATAAGCTCCTTGGAAACAAGGAACATTTTTGCCCAGCGTCAAGCATAGTGCCTGGCACATAGTAGGTGTGCAATAAACACTTGTTAAATAAACAACTGAGTGAATGCTGTGAAAGGAGGTGAAAGGGATTCCCATGAGCATCACTTTATTATATTGCATTTCTGAGGGGCCAAATACAAGAGCTATATTTAGAGCATAAAGCTCCCAGTGTGTCTGTGTCCTCATTTCTGAGCCCCCAGAGCTTGTTTCTGGCTACAGTGTTATTAGCTTTATGATAAGGTTTCAAATGGACTGGATTCTCTTTTTATTTATTCATTTGTTTTGTTTGTTTTCTCCAAGTAGGATAGGAGTGGTGTGGGGGTTAAACTTAAACCATTGAATTATTCATTAAAATCTCACATTCTCAAGCAGGAAAGAGCAGAACATGGAGCATGAAACAAGATTTCATCAAGTCTCAAGAAGTTCATTTTGTATTTCTGCTGACCCCACAGATAGAATCTAGGCAGTTTATTAACAACAGATTAATATTTTGTCTTCTAAAAAAATGATTCTGTCAACAACAGGCCTTCCTTGGAATTTTTAGACTGTAATTGACTGGCATGCACTGTCTATGAACTCAAAATATAATTCTCGATTAAAATGTAAATTGATAAGTGAGGCAAGCTCAACAAGTGTCCCTGATTGCCCTAGGCATGTTTCCCAAGGGAGAGAACAAAATAACAGTTTTAAATTCTGTCCACACTACAGAACAGGAAAAATAAAGAAATTCCTGTAGATAGTACGGTATGATTTTCTCAACGTCAGTTTCCATAAAAATTGATGTTTGCTTTCTTGTTGACAGTTGACATATTCTTAGGTACTGTATCTATTATTGATTGCATTGGTTTGGTTTGGTTGCAAATAACAGAACAACTCAAAATAGCAGTGCCTTAAACTAGATAGAAGTTCATTCTTTTTCATGTAAAGAAATCCAGAGGTGAGCAGTCCTAGGCTGGTGTGGACATTCTTAATAAACATTTCATCTGCAAGGCTAGAGAAAAATACATGCATGTTAAATAGAATTGTGGAAGATTTGAGAGATTCCATGTGATGGCTATGGTTTTGATTAAAATTAACTCTACATGGTTCTTAGCTAATTCTAAAATTCACATTTACCCTTAAATAACAAAGTTGTCCCACAATTTAGAATATTTTCAAAATAATATAGACTGCTATATCAGTTTAGGGAAGAATGTACCAGAGGCTTATATCAATATGAAAAAAAGCAATTTCAAAAATATGCTCACTGGAATAAGTGTATGTGTGTGTGTGTGCACACGTGTGCACATGCATGCATGTGTGTGCATTCTAGGATCACTGAATTGGATTAGAAAAAGGTTTTCCTGTGTGCAAATCCTATGCTTTCTTTTTTATAGTATCTATATAGTATGCAGAGCCCTGGTGGCATAGTGGTTAAGAGCTCAGGCTGCTAACCTGAAGGTCGGTGGTTTGAATCTACCAGCTAGCTGCTGCTTGGAAGCTCTATGGGGCGGCTTTACTCTGTCCTATAGGATCTCTATGAGTCAAAATAGACTCGGTGGCAATGGGTTTGGTTTTTACATAGTATCCAGTCAACAGAAAAGTTTTTCCACAAACATCATAGATCTACAATATGCAAGTCCCCTTCATATTGTCTAAGATGTAACTCTTTGCTTTAAAGGGCTCAAAAACCGTAAATATAGAACTCCAAACACCCATACTATGTTCAGAGTAGTAAATGCTATCATAGAAGTAAACATGGGGGCAGGGAGTGGGGTGAGTCCGGAGGGGCTTGTAGCTTTGCCAGCTGATGTGAAAGCTAGAGGGACTGCAGAAAAGGGGATCTGGCAGGGCCTGAGAGTCTTGTACCCAAAGGCAGGGAACCATTCCCATCATAATTTCTATTCGGCTAGACCATGTCTTTAATCAGCTGTGCCATCAGTGCCTTCAAGGCAATTCTGCCACTCCATAAAAAGAAACTCCTAAATTGGGTTTATGGTGAGTGAATAGGAAAAACCCATCAGTGTTTAGCAGCCAGGCACCTCTTCAGCATGCATTCAAGGCTGCTGGCCTCAATGGCAAACAAGGGGCAGCAAAGTGTGACCAAAGAAGGCCAAAATCACTGAAATGTTCCTACTTCCATGCCCTCCTTTGCATTCTCATTTAAAAGAAAAACGTGAACTGAAACCTCTCCAAACATAAATTCATCTCAGCCATCCACAGCTCTGTGCTTTATGTTGGATTTGCTGATATCAATAAATTATGTCTGTTTCCTTAGACATTTTCAGTAATCTAATTTATTAGGAAACCAGATTTACTCCACTGCCAATTTTCTGCTTGATCCAGATCACCGTCTTTATGTATCCTCATCATCTTCAGAGAGGGATGCAGATGTGGAAACACGGCTAAAAATACATTTTGTTTTCATCCCTTTAAGGATCAGAGTCACTTGCCAAGGATAGCCTTAATACTTGTATAATGTTTGTAACATGTCCAGGCTAAGGCGTAAGATTCTCTTTAAAAATTTTTAATTTATTTTTGTTGTTGTTGTTGAGGATATACACAGCAGAACATACACCAATTCAGAAATTTCTGCCTGTATAATTCAGTCACGTTGATTACGTTCTTCAAGTTGTCCAACCACTCTCACCCTCCTTTTATGAATTATTCCTTGCCCGATAACATAAACTCACTGCCCCTTGCCCCTCACCCCCGATAACATAAACTCACTGCCCCTCTAAGTTTCCTATCTAAACTTTTGAGTTGCTGTTGTCCATATGATCCCATATAAATAGATCTTAAAAGAACACAATGCTCAATGTAGCCATTCTTTACTACTTAAGGTAAACTATTGTTTGGTTTTAAGAAGACATCAGAGGATAGTTTTGGTTTAAGGTTTAAAGGTTATCTCAGGGCAATAGTTTCAGGGGTTTCTAACCTCTATGGCTCCAGAAGGTCTGAAGTCCATGAAAATGTTAAATTCTGTTCTGCATTACCCCCCTTCTGATCAGGATTCTATTATAGAATCTTTAATCAAAATGTTCAGTGACGGTAGCCAGGCACCATCCAGTTTTTCTGATCTCATGACAAAGCAGGCAGTTGTTCATGGAAACACACATTCCATTTCCTCCTCCTATTCTTGACTTTCCTTCTTCCTCTGTTGCTACAGATGAATAGAGACCACTTGTTGTGCCTTGGATGGCCTCTTGCAAGCTTTTAAAACCCTAGGTACTATGCAATAAACCAGGAGGTACAACAGAAGCACTAAATATACTATTAGGCCAATTCACTGGGATGTCCCATGAAATCATGACCCTAAATCTCCAAACCAAGGAACCAAATCCCATGAGATTTCCATGCGCAACCTTGCTTGTGGAAGGTGAAGAGGACTTGATGCACTTACTGATGAAAGATTAAAGACTATAGCCTTCAGTATGGATTACACCTTAACATAAACAATACAAAAATCCTCACAACTGGACCAATTAGCAACAGCATGATAAATGGAGAAAATATTGATATTATCAAGGATTTCATTTTGCTTGGATCCACAATCAATGCCCATGGAAGCAGCAGTCAAGAAATCAGACGACATATCGCATTGGGCAAATCTACTGCAAAAGACCTCTTTAAAGCATTAAAAAGCAAAGATGTCACTTCGAGGACTAAAGTGCACCTGATCCAAGCCGTGGAGATTTCAATCACCTCACATGCATGCGAAAGCTGGAGAATGAATGAGGAAGACCAAAGAACTGATGGCTTTGAATTATGGTGTTGGTGGAGAATACTGAATATACCATCGATTGCTAGAAGAATGAACACACCTGTCTTGGAAGCAGTACAGCCAGAGTGCTCCTTAGAAGCAAGGATGGCAAGACTTCATCTCATGTTCTTTGGGCATGTTATCAGGAGGGACTAGGCCCTGGAGAAAGACATCTTGCTTGGTAAAGCAGACGGTCAGCAAAAAAGAGGAAGACACCCAAGGAGATGGGTTGACACAGTGGCTGCAACAATGGGCTCAAACATAACAACTGTTGTGAGGATGGCGCAGGACTGGGCAGCGTTTTGTTCTGTTGCACATAGGGTCGCTATAAGTCAGAACTTGCTCAGCAGCACCTAAAACAATAACAACAGGCAAAAACATTTCAAATCATACCAGATAAAGGACTATAACAGTGGAGATGAAGGCGGAGAGAAGGGAACTCAGAAATATTTAGGAAGTAAAATCTTCAGAGATTAGAGACAAATAAAATGTAATCAAGAATGAGAAGGTGAAGTAGAAGTCTCAGGTGACTCCAAGAGTTTTGGACTTCAGTGATTTGGTGGATAGTACCGGTAACTGAGATTAGGAAGGTAGGAGAAGCAGATATGAAGAAACTGTTATAAATTCTGAGTGCATAGGGAAATCCATATGTACAAGCTTGCTTCTGAGAGGAGAAGGCAAGGGAAGAGAATGAGATTTTTGCCACGTTAATACACAGATCACGGTTAAAACCACAAGAGAGGCTGTGTGTTCCTGAGGAAAGCATGCAGAGCAATAGTGAATTAGGATGAAGCTCTAGAGAGCATCAGGGTTAGAGAGCAAATGGATGATAAGATAAAAAGAGTACTGTCAAGAGTGGGAGAAAAGTCCTATAAGCCAAAGAGTAGAATTTTAGTAACAAAATGTGGTTGTGGGGGTGGGGGTGGGGGCACGGTGGGGGGTGGAGGAGGTGGATGGCTGTGGATACGTGTATGTTTTATACAGGTAGTCTCTGGGTTACGAACATTCTATTTATGACTTAAGTACAACCTGTAGTTACAAGCCAACCCCCCTCCCCAAAGCCTATTATATTAAAAATTCAAGGTACATACAATGACTGGTAATAACAAACAGGTGCTACTTTGCCATACACATCAAAACACTACTATTATTACTGTACTATTACGTTAAAAATGTTTTAGTGTATCTGGAAGCATTTCTGTAATGTTTTTTATGCTTAGGAATGTATAGTATATGCTATATACTAAGACAAACACTTGACTGACATTAGATACGAACCATACCTAGCTGTTTCGATTTAACGTACAGATTATACTTAAAAGACAGATTTAGGAATGGAACTCGTTCATAATCCAGGGACCATCTGTACTTCTACTGCCGATCCTATTTAGATACTTCTACTCCCTATCTTCAAGTAGCCCTGTTGGTACACTGGTTAAGCGCTCAGCTACTAACCAAAAGGTCAGCGGTTCGAATCCACCAACCACTCCTCGGGAGAAAGAGGTGGCAGTTTGCTTCTGTAAAGATTTATAGCCTTGGAAACTCTGTGGGGAAGATCTACTTTGTCCTATAGGGTCACCATGAGTCAGAATTGACTTGGCGGCAATGGATTTGGTTTTCTTTTTTTTTTAATCACAATCTTCACACTTCATAAGAATACCTGAGACCTTTTTTTTATGGAAACACAAGTATTAAAAAATAAACAAAACTTTGAAATTCTTGAGTTCACATGGTTCTAGAAAAGAATTAGCATTTCGTCACGCAGCTCGTTTTCAGCCAGCAGGATGCCGCCCTTATTGTTAATAGTCATCGTTAATAGAAGAGTTAAAGAAGCTCTTCTCGAAAAGAAAGAGATCCCTTTACACCTGAAGTAACTAACTAAAAATCCCTGCTATTATGCAAATTGAAAACCAGGAGGCAAATTTTAATTAAAAATATTTATAGCAAGCAGAACACCAGCTGCCAGTTTCTCTCACCACTTGTGAATGCATTTCGCAGCTGGTCATAATTCTCTCTTATTTCAATCAGCTTAACCAATAATAACAGCTGTTTATTAGCCAGGGGAAGTTTTATTAGCACTATGTGCTATGTAGTAACTGGTCAAGAAATCTTTAATATAAATGGTTTTTAAGAGAACCACACTTTGGTTTGATGGATCATTGTCTAAAGGACCTTTGTTTCCTTAAATAAGTAAAACATTTCTTTGACCTCAAAGGTTTCTCTATCTTCCATATGGCTCAAACATTTCTAAGAATTTCCAAATCTGCTCATTTAAAACTATAAGAACATTTTGGACCGCATTAAACAAAACTAGGAAAAACATAACGGGAAGGGGATTTGGGAAGGGGTGATGAATATATACAAGGATGAATTTGATGCAATACGGTCTTTCTTAAGACACCATGTTCTTAGACGTATTGGCACTCTGATTCACAGACGCAAAACACCATTAAGTCAAGCCCTAATCACAGTTGTTGGTTTGTTTTGTTTTGTTTACTAAGTTGTCAGTGTTTCTCTAGTAAGACACGTTGTTCTCGGAAGTGAAAAACAAAATCCTGACAAGAATTCGATGAAAGGAACTGAACATATTTTAAGGAATTTAGCAAATCTATGACGTGTGTTAAGACAGGAAGTTGATTCATTTGAAAAGTATCCGTAGTAAAACCTGTTGCTCAGAGCTTGTTGGTTGAAGGTAACATTGTCCCTGTTATAAAGTTATGTGGAGTAAAACAGATCTGACTAGTAAGGCTGAATAATGAAAGAAAAGTTTTTTGTTTTTTTTTTTAAGAAAAAAATAGATTATGAAAGCAGATCCTAACACAATTAATGATCCTGCCGGAAGGGGAGAGAGTACAAAGAGACTTAGCGGAAATTGTGCTCTCATCAGGAAAACAAAACCAAACCCGTACTTTCCAGTCAACTCTGACTCATGGCAACCCATGTGTTACAGAGCAGAATTCAGCTTCATAGGGTTTTCCTGGCTGTAATCTTTATGGAAGCAGATTGCCAGGACTTTCTTTGGCAGTGCCACTGGGTAGATTCAAATTGCCAACCTTTCAGTTAGTAGCCAAGTAAAAACCGTTTGTGCCACCCAGGGACCTCAAACAGATCAAAGGTATCCATAAATTGGATGCTGTATTTCAGTGTGTTCAGGATTCCTTTGTATACTCTTTTCTAAAAACATTCTCAGCTTCCCCTTGGTAGAAACTATTATTTATTGAATTCAACTAGCTACAGAGGTCAACTTAATAACTAGTTTTATTCCCCAAATGTCTTATAAATTAAACTTTTTTTACTAGAAGCATTTGTTGGATTATAAAAAAAAAGATGACACCAAAAACAAATACAATTTTCCCAAAATTTACCTGTTCCTTTTAGTCAAAAAAGAAAACAACGAAGGGTATTTTAAAGTAGCTTTCTTTTCTTTGGTATTTAAGTATGATGGTTCTGAGCAATACTTCTTTAAACAAAAAGAAATGGGTTTGAAATGGTATATAAGGACTAGAGAGTGCTAGCCAGAAGCAGGAGACTGGGAGCAGAGCAAACTGAGTCTTTATCACAGACTTCTTACTGGATGCCTCTTTAACAGCACAAAGACCTGGCTCGAGCTTTGAAATGGTCAATTCCAGGAGTCTGATTAAATTTGTAGCCAAGTGTCTTAGTTATCTAGTGCTGCTATAACAGAAACACCACAAGTGGGTGGCTTTGACAATCAGAAATTTATTTTCTCACAGTTTAGGAGGCTAGAAGTCCAAATTCAGGGTGCCGACTCTAGGGGAAAGGCTTTCTCTCTGCTGGCTCTGGAAGAGAATCCTTGTCTCTTTTGAGCTTCTGCTCCTGGGTGATCTTCATATGACTTGGCATCTCTCTTCTCCCATCTCTGCTTCAATCATTTGCTTGTTTAATCTCCTTTATATCTCAAAAGAGACCGACTCAAGACACAACCAACACTAATCCTGTCTCATTAACATAAAAAAGACAACCCATTCCCAAATGGGATTACAACTGCATGTATAGAGGTTAGGATTTACAACACGTATTTTGAGGAGATAAAATTCAATCTATAACACCAAGAGCCTTTCTCTTTTCCAGACTCTATTTGAAGGGAAAGGAAGTGGCTTCATTTTTCTTTTTAAAAGTAAAGTAAAGTAAAATGTTCTAGATGACTTTAAGGGGCTCTTTCTGCTCTGATTTTCTTCTAAAACTTTGAGCTCCTTCATTTGAGCTGCTTTACTAAATTTACATGGCAGGCAATGAGATAGTAATTCAGCCAGGAAGCCAAATTTACTTCTAAGTGGGCCAGAGACTTAATTTTAAAACAGAAGATAATTGGCAGGACATATTGGAATAGAGCCAAGGCCATTCATAAAGGAGAGGAACATCTGATTTTCTTTAAACAGGTGAAGTGGAAAAACAAAATTAGGGGGTATGAGGCAAAGGGAAAATTTGCAACACTGCAACACTTTTGCTATTTCATTTATATGCTTAGAATAACTGACTTGTTTGAAGCAAAAAATACAAATATGGGTCTTTGAGATGGCAACTTAACAAGCAGAAATGGTAACAACAGAATCCTTTAGTCTTCCTATTTCATTTGACTAGACATCCCCATTGAGATTCCTTACTGGCTGCTGTGTAATCCTCATGTTTATAAAAGGACATGCTTATAATTCTTGAATCAGATCAGGACAGAATAATTAAAGGCTGCAAAGTACAAGTGGTTATCCCTCCTCTCATTCCATAAACACTCAGGGGATTATCAATAAAGATGCTCTCTCAATTTGCGATGAGAAATTTCCATGTAGGAAGCCAGTTGAATGTTGATTATACCAAATTCTGTTTCCTACACTCTCTTCCACAAACTGTATATCAATCTTAGATAAACTTTTATGAACATGCTGTGTGCCTTAATTCATGAAGTTGTGAGGAAACCATATTACATGGAGTGAAGAGGCATGTAGTTGAACCTTAAGGATATGCATCTCCTGTTATAACATTAGAGTTGTGCAACATTGACGATCAGTTTTTTCCTATCTTTTTACATGTTCATTTTCTTTTAAATCAACTTGAATCTGCAGATGTTGTGCCTACTTTAGGTCCATTGCTTTTAACCTTTAACGGCACTGTTTAAGAACCACACTTTAAAATGGGTACTCATAGCGCTTCCATAAGGATTATTTTAATGGTTTAGTAGAGAGAAAGACGGCGGTAAAAGAAAAAGAGAGCAGTTAGAAAAATTTCAAATCATTCCTTTGTCTTCCTTTCTGATTTCTAATTTTTTCCTCTGGCTCTCTGTGGGTTGGAGATGAGGAGAGTGGGCTAGGAGGGGAAAGCATTCTAAGTTGCTTAAATTGAACAGAATCTGTAGGGCCATAAGTCATAAGTCAGCTAGAAAGGAAGAGAATGAACGTCATCATATATAAGTTATGAACGTATGTTAATTCTCTTTCCTATTTCTACCCCAGTTGTCTATAATTAAGGAGCCCTGGTGGTGCAGTGGTTAAAGCGGTCAGCTGCTAACCAAAAGGTTGGCGGTTCCAACCCATCGGCCACTCCATGGGAGAAAGGTGTGGCAGTCTGCTTCCGTAAAGATTTACAGCCTTGGAAATCCTATAGGGTCACTAAGAGTTGGAATCAACTTGACATCAGTGGGTTTGGCAGTGGGGTGTCTGTAAATTTAATATGAGGAACTGAGTAGAAAAAAATCAGAAATTTAAGTTTTCCTGTTTACTAAAGATATATTCCCTTACTCATTCAAACGAAAATTAAGACAAATCTCAATTTCAAAAAGGCTATGAGTAAATTAAAGATATGTCCAATTATTTGTAAAGAGAGTCAATTGAATAAACATAAAGTTACAAATTGACTTCTCAATGTTGGTCTTAGATTTGTTTTTCATATAAATCATTCTTTACGAACCTTTGTGTAAGCAAAAAGTATTTTTACTCACTAGTAGGAAAAACATTTTGCTTCATGTACTCACATGAGGTATTTAGTGTAGCCGTGTTATTTCTATCTGCAGAACAGCCAGAGATTAATTTTTATATATGTATATATATATACATATACCAACAACAACAAGAAAAAGTTGCTGTCAAGTCGATTTATGACTCATAGTGACCTTATAGGACAGAGTAGAACTGCCCCAAAGGGTTTCTTAGGAGTGGCTGGTGGATTCAAAGGGCTAACCTTTTGGTTAGCAGCCCAGCTCTTAACCACTGCACCACCAGGGCTCCATATATGCGTACATACGTACATAGATACATAAACACACACACACACACACACACACGTGTGTGTATATATATATATATACACATATATATATAAATATATATACACACACATATATATAAATATACATACACAAATGTATATATATAAATATATATATAAAAGGGGGGCAGATAAGGGGGGCAACTACTTGTATTTTTGATACACACTTTGTGGAATCCACGGATGTCGAACCTGCGGATACGGAGGGCCAACTGTAAGTACTTGGCTTGGCTGGAGTGGAGCAGTTGGGCTGGATGATAAGAGTAAATAAGGAAGATAGGGATGCAGAGGTATTTTGGAGGACCTCAAAGGTCAGATAGAGGAGTCCAGAGACAATAAAGTCTAAAACTTGCTTTTGTTGGTAGTGGGCAGTTGCTAAGGAGAAAAAAAGATGTCTGGAAACATCAGATCATTGAATTAGGGGAAAAATGTTTTTATTAAGACAAAATTAATGAAATGAATTACTCCAAAGAAATCTGGTCTTCTGAATTTCTTCCCTTGCATGAACTGAGACTATTTAATAATCAGTTGAACTGGATTTATTTAATCAATAAATGTTCATTGGATACTATAGTAAATAAGCATGTTTTGAAAACCCACCATATGCCAGACTCTGTCACATAATCCTCACAACAGCCCAGGGTATGTTAGCATTCCCATGTTATGCTAATTTTACAGATGGCAGACTGATTGCTGGCCCAAGGTCACAGCACTTGAGTGATTAGCAGGACTCAAGTCTCCAAATGCAAACCCCATTCTCTTTCTACCATTTCCCTCCACTCCCAATCTGTTTCAGGCACTGAGCTGATTAATTATTTTAAAAACAAAGCAGCACTGATGCACAGTCACATATTAATATTTTTATTTAAAAACGTACTGCTGTAGAGTTGGAGACAAATGGTGATAATTTTAGGAGTTTTAATAATTCCCCAAAATCAAGAATAGGAAAACTTTCAAGGACTTAAAAAAGACTCAGTAGGAAATAAAAAAGTTTGATAAATGGATACCCATTTAAATGCTTATTAAGTAGTATGTTTTATAGAAATTAAATTTTCACTAAAAATGGAAATTTTGATTTTTGACACATTTTGTAGTTCATGAAAGAATTATATTAGCAAATGTAGTATATTTGACTTGTTCTTAAGAGTCCTACGTAGCATCAAACGCTGATCGTAATAATTTTTTATATGTTCTCACATAAAATGAATCCAGTTCTTCTATGCTTGGAATTGGTCCCTGGATGGTGCAAACGGTTTGTGTTGAACTACTAATCTAAATGTTAGCAGTTCAAACCCACCCAGCAGCACCAAGGAAGAAAGCCCTGGCAATCTGCTTCCATAATGATTACAGCCAAGAATGATTAGAGCAGCTCTATTCTGTAACATATGGGATCACCAGGAGTCGGAATGGACTCAGCACCAACAGGTTTGGTTTTTGGTACATATTTCATTGTTTCAACAAATATATAATAAATGCCTGATATGTGAAAGACAAATGTGTTGCTGGACTTTGATGAAAAACAGATTTTAAGAACTTGGAGATGGTTTCACAAAGAGCAACAAAAAGTAAAAAACTCAAGTATGTATAGAACTCAAAAAGTAATATTAACAAATGAAATATTTGGTATAAGACAACAGGGAACGGTTCAATTTAGCTTGTATGTACATAAATATCTTTTCATTTTTAAAACAATTAAATTTGAAAGGAGCCATTGAAGTCAATGGTTTTTTTTTTTTTTCCAAACTGGTGTGCATATTTACATAATCAGAGACAGTTGTGTGCTGGTCAATGTTTAATAATTGGCTTTCTGGAAGAAAAAGAGCTCAGATTTTAGCATTTGCAAATTTCTGTGGGGCAAATATTCCCACCAAAGGGAATATTTCAAACTACTAATGGGATGTCATTGAACATAAAGTTGAAAAGGGATGAACATGGTGTGCCATTATACTGTATTTCCACCATACAGATAGACCCACTGCTGGCAAGTTGATTCCAATTCATAGCGACCCTATAGAACAGAGTAGAACTGCCCCATAGTTTCCAAGGCTGTAATCTTTATGGAAGCAGACTGCTACATCTTTCTCCCACAGAGCACCTGGTAGTTTCCAACCGCCAACCTTCTGGTTAGCAGCTGAGCTCTTAACCACTGCACCACCCGGGCTCCTTACAGATAATGAGGCACGAATAAGCTCAGGAGCATAGATAATAGTAAAATTCAGTAAAATAATTAGGAAGTGATGAGGTTTGAGCATTTATCAGCTTTACTTTAAATACAATTAATTTAATTTTTAATATTGGCTGTATGTAACAGAAACCAAAAACCAAACCAGTAGCTGTAGAGTTGATTTGAGGCATGGCTAACCCATGTGTGTCAGAGTAGGATTGTGCTCCACAGGGTTTTCAATCATTAATTTTTTAGAAGTAGATCTCCAGGCCTTTCCTCTGAGGTGCCTCTGGGTGGACTGGAACCACGAACCTTTTAGTTAGTGGCAGAGTATGTTAACCATTTGCACAAGCCAGGAATTCTTGTATTTCACAACCACCTAGCAAATTCCTAAAAATTTAACAATCCGATTTTGTGAGGAATATAAACTGGCTGAAGCACACAAGCAGGAAGCCCGGAAAAAGAAAAACAGGCCTAAAAAATCAGAAGAATATTGAGGCTAGGCAAAGCCAAAAACTTTTACCTTATGTGAGACATATATGTGAGTCCATACTGGATCAATCAGATATTCATTAATATTTATTATTAATATTGTTAATATTTATTGCCAGGCAGCTCTTTATGTCTAATTTCTTATTTATTCCCTTCCACAATCTTATGAAGTTGTATTAACTGGACTAAACCAAAAGCTAAGAAGTTTCCTGAATACAACCAAACACCTGGAGGGACAGAGTAGCAGGGGCGGGGGTCTGGGGATCATGGTTTCAGAGGACATCTAGGTCAATTGGCATGACAAAGTCTATTAAGAAAGTGTTCTGCATCCCACTTTGGTGAGTGGCATCTGGGGTCTTAAAAGCTAGTGAGCAGGCATCTAAGATGCATCAATTTGTCCCAACCCACCTAGAGTAAAGGAGAATGAAGAATACCAAAGACACAAGGAAAATATTAGCCCAAGAGACAGAAAGGGCCACATAAACCAGAGACTCCAACAGCCTGAGACCAGTATATGGTGCCCATATACTGCCAGTGATCGCCCTGACAGGGAACACAACGGAGAGTCCCTGACGAAGCAGGAGAAGAGTGGGGTGCAGAACTCAAATTCTAGTTGAAAGACCAGACTTAATGGTTTGATTGAGCCTGGAGGAACCCTGGAAGACATGGCCCCCGGACTCTCTGTTAGCCCAAAACTCAAACCATTCCCGAGGCCAACTCTTCAGACAAAGATTATACTGGACTATAATACATAAAATTATACTCATGAAGAGTGTGCTTCTTAGCTCAAGTAGGTACATGAGTCTAAATGGGCAGCTCCTGTCTAGAGGCAAGATAAGAAGGCAGAAAGGGACAGGAGCTGGTTGAATGGACACAGGAAATCAGGGGTGGAAAGGAGTGTGCTGTCATAGTATAGAGAGAACACCTAGGGTCACATAACAATGTGTGTAAATTTTTATATGAGAAACTAACTTGAATTGAAACTTTCACTTAAAGCATAATAATAAAAAAAAATCTTATGAATTTGTATTGCTATTATCTCCTGTAACAGATGATGAAACATCCACAGGAAGGGAAACAACTTTTCTAGCGGGAGAGCCAGGGATTGAGTTCAGTTTTGTTTGACTCAAAAGCCTATGCTCTTAAAAAAGGACATACCATCCCAAGAGAGTGTAACCTTGCAACCCTCAAAGCCACTCACAGTTCTGATTTAAAAGAGCAGTAGATTTGCTTCTGCATCAGAAGTTCAAAATCAGCAAACATCATGTGGAGTAAGGAAATTACAACGATGTTTAGAGGAACTCCTTCACCTGGATTCTCCTCTACCTCAAATCTAAGAAAGAGTGCTCAGATTACTACATTGTTTGCTTTCCATGCACTTATTTTCATCTGGGCATTCCAATTTCTGAAAAAATAAATGCAATTTGGTAAGGCTACGTGCTTTTTTTCTGCAGTTTCCTAGATTTTCAACAACTGTTCTGGGAAGGGTGGGCTCCACCATTCTGGTTCTGCTTGTCAGAGTGATTAATTAGATTTAATTCCATGCTGTCTTCTCCACCATCTTTTCCCTTCCCCCAATGACTAATAACTCTCCTACAAAGTCCAAACAAATGGCAATGGTATCTTGTTTTTATTTTTGGAAGTTTTCCCCAGCCAAAATGCATAGAACCTCTTCACAGACAGCAGCTTAGAGATTCCTGGCCAGGATGCCTGCCCTTAACAGCCGCACTTGATATGGCTAGATGGCCCGTTGACTGATATCCTGGGTGGCATCATGCCAGCTCACAAATTGTCAAGCTATTTGAATCAAGAATCAGCGCTGGACAGTGATAAATATAGTCGGGCAGCCTGCAAAACAACCCTGTGAGAGGCCATATCTTCTTCAGGAAGTACCTTTGTGCCAGCACTAAAGCATTAGCACCACATGGCTTTTTCTACACTTGACATCTGTGGACACTTAGAGTGTGTGACAAAAGGAGGAAGAGAATGAGAGTGGAAAGGAAGACGAGAGAGAGCGTAGGCGAGACCAGCAAACCAGAGAAGGATGGATTACAGCTGGGGCCCAGGAAGCCTTCTCATTGACTATTTAGCACGCAAGGCTCTCTACAGGTGCCTGATTTCAAGGCCAACGTTTAGTACAGAACAATTGAACAAAGAGATCAGGAACAGGCAAGTCAAACCTCTGTTTCTAGCCATGCCATAAAAAAACAAAAAATAAAACCAGTTGCCACTGAGTCAATTCTGACACACGGTGACTCCATGTGTGCTGAGTAGAACTGCCCCATAGGGTGTCCAAGGCTGTGACCTTTCCAAAGCAGATCACCAGACTTTTCTTGCAAGGCATCTCTGGGTGAGTTTGAACTGCCAACCTTTCTGTTAGTTTAGCACTTAACTGATTGTGCCATCTAGGGACTCCTATAGACTTCCCAAAAGACTGTATCACTTAATATGCCACAAAGCCACCAGGTGATACCTTTGTATAGGAACTAACTCCTTCCCAAGACAGGCACAAACAACTGAGTTAAAACATGTAATGAAAATGTAGAACAAAATCCTAACTCACACACACACACACACACACAAAAGACCAAACTTACTGGTCTGACAGAGACTGGAGAAACCACGAGAGTATAGCCCCCGGACACCCTTATAGCTCAGTATTAAAGTCACTCTTGAGGTTCACCCTTCAGCCAAAGATTAGACAGGCCCATAAAACAAAATAAGACTAAATGGGCACGCGAGCCCAGGGGCAAGGACAAGAAGGCAGGAGGGGACAGGAAAGCTGGTAATTGAGGAACCCAAGGTTGAGAAGGGGAGAGTGTTGACATGTTGTGGGGTTGGCAACCAATGTCACAAAACAATATGTTTGCTCTGTAAAACTTCATCTAAAGTACAATAAAAAAAAAATTAAAAAAAAAAAAAACATGTCATGAACCAGATCACTGTAGTCTTGAGGGGGTGAGAAAATGCGGCTGTTCAGACAGCTCCAGACACCCAGAGAAGCTTGACATAGCTTTAATAAATTCATCAGTGAAATTAAGATGCCTAGTAGTCTAAATATGTGTGTGAGCATGAGGGGACTTCAAGTTCAGGATCCGTGACACTGAAACTCTGCCCTGTGGCTAATTTAAGGCTCAAGAAAGCTGACAGCTGGCCAAGTATCATTTTACAGATAATCCTCAATTTCCTCATCTGTAAACTGAGAATAAAATTAAAAAAAAAAAAAACTCACAATGTTGTTATGAGGCTTATATGAGATAGTTTATACCAATCACCTTGTAGACAGTGAAGTTTCTACACTGCATCATTGAGTTTTTACGGATCAGCTCATTCCTTTGTAAAAATAACTTCCAACACTGATGCCCATCATATCACTGCCACCAGTTGCCATCAGGTCAATTTGGATTCCTGGCGACCCCATGTGTGACAGAGTAGAATTGTGCTCCATGGGTAATTTAAAAATCATATGGAAAAAACACTGTATTAGTCATGACTAACATATTGATACTATCGTTTTCAAACCGGAAATCTTTTAAAAGTAGTCATCTTGAGATATCCTATCTCTAGGCTAATAAGGAAATCATTGAACATTAAAAAGTTATCTTGTTGAGTTACCTTCAGAATTTGTATATAAATTAAAGAATCACTCTCAGGAATCACTCTTCATTTGTGACCCAACATAGCATCTACTTTATTCACCTGACATACTCTGAACGACTTTGGGTTCAGACAATCAAGTTCACTCCTAATGAAAAATATCGGTATTGTGCTTCATGGTCACAATTTCACATAACCTCAGCATCTGAACCTCCAAGTGATTTTTTTAGGCTAAGCAGGGTAGGTGCAACTATGCCTCGTTTATCAAGAAACTAAGAGTCAGAGAGATAGAGCTCTGACACAAACTTTAATTTTCCCTCTCCAAAGGGATTTATTGTCCCATGGAGACTTCCTCAGTGAAACCCTCATTCTCCCCTCCATCCAGACTACCAACAGTTTCCTTCTGTGCATACACACACACACACACACACACACACACAAATTTCTGTTGAGTTGATTTTGACTCATGATGACCCCATATGTATCAGAGTAGAACAGTGCTCCTTAGGGTTTTCAATAGTTGATTTTTCACAACTAGATTGCCAGGCCTTTCTTCTGAGGCACCTTGGGAGGATCTGAACCATCAACTGTTTGGTTAGCAGTCAAACATGTTAACTGATTGCACCACCCAGGGACTCCCATGTTCCACTAGTACGCGGTTTAGTACCCAGTTTAACACTGGGCCCATTGCATCCTGGTTGTTTGTTTCAACCTCCAGTTGGCTGAGAGCTCCCTGAGGGCAGAAACCCTTTCCAATGACGCTTTCCTAACACTTAACAGAGAAAAAAAATCCCTGCGTGGCGCAAATAAAGCAGTTCTACTCTGCACACATGGGGTCACCATGAGTGGGAATCAACTTGATAGCAACAATAACAAAATAACTCTAGCACTTAGCATCATGCCTGGTACTTAATAAAGTATGCTCAATAAATGTTTGATGAATGGGTGGATGGATGTATGAATGCAGAAAATTTTTACTATGAGACAATGTAAATAAGCAAAAAGGAATTTACAATATGTGAGCACATATCTAGCCTGATCAAATGCTTATCTATTTACAATCTTCTCCTTATCTCTGGGAAAAAATGCCAAGTGTTTTGATTCTGAGTATTCTAAACAGAAAGCAGCCATAGCAACCTCAGAGGAACCTAGGTTGAGGACACTGTATGAGGACTAACGTTCTTAATAGAATTTTGTTTAGTGCTTCTATTTATTTGAATGCATGTGTGTGTGTGTGTGTTGTGTATGGAGACTTTAAAGTGCTTCATCCAACCCCGGAAAGCATGGCCCCTGGACTCTCTATCAGCCCAGAACTAAAACAATTTCCGAGGCCAACTCTTCAGACAGGGCTTGGACTGGACTGCGGGACATAAAGTGGTACTCATGAAGAGTGTGCCTCTTAGTCAAGTAGATACAAGAGACCAAAGGGGCAGCTTCTGTCCAGAGGTGAGATGGGAAGGCAGAGAGGGTTAGGAGCTGGTTGAAAGTTCATGGGGAATCGGGGTGGAAAGGAGGAGAGTGCTGTCACAGAACGGAGTGAGCAATTAGGGTATCATAACAATGTGTGTATAAAAATTTTGTATGGGAGACTAACTTGAAAAGTAAACTTCATTTAACTACAACGATAAAAAAAAATAAAGGTGCTTCATCCACATGTCCTCTTAATTGTCACAATCTGCTATGTAGGGACAGGATTGTCACCTTATTTCATGAATGAGGAAGCTGGGGAAGCTTGGCTCACTCAAGACTGCTTAGGTAGCTTTTAGGAAAGAGAATATTGGAAATGTTTCTCTTATTCTTGGTGTTTCTATTGTGCGAAACTGCCACTAATCTTAGCATAAGAGTAATCAAAGCTTGTCTGCTACTCAGAGACCCAAACATTCACTCAGATTCTGTAATAACCCAAGGACCCTGTGGCTGTACAATTCAAAGCTGCCACAATCAAGAACTTACTCTGTCAGTTCTGTTTAACCTCTGACACCTAGGTCCTAGAGCTCAATTACTACAAGTTCCTCCTCAGAACCAGCTACATAATTTCAGTGATCTAGTGCAAAATAAAAATCTAGAATCCTTGTTTAAAAATTATTATGAATTTCAAGAATGTGACCATAGAGCATTAAACCAAGTGCAGGCCCTTCTGAGTGTACACACCTATGAACCAGCTCTGTCCTTGCTCTTCTGTTATCCTTCAGATCCTCATCAGGTTTTACCTAAATTATTGCTCTAATGTCTCCTATCTTGTCTGCCTTCTTCCAGTATCACCCTATTGCGCATACCCTCTATCCTGGCATTGGGGTGAAATTTCTGGACTAAAAATCTGTTGAGGTCATTGTTGTTGTTAGTTGCCATCAAGTCAGCTCTGACTCATGGCAACCCTATGTATAACAGAACAAAACGATGCCCAGTACTGTGCCATCTTCAAGATCTTTGGTATGCTGGAGTCCATTGTTGCAGCCACTGTGTGTTTTTAGTGCCTTCCAACCTAAGGGACTCATCTTCCAGAACTATATCCAACAGTATTCTGTTGTGGTCCACAGGGCTTTCACTGGCTAATTTTCAGAAGTAGATCACCAGGCCTTTCTTCCTAGTCTGTCTTAGTCTGGATGCTCCACTGAAACCCGTCTACCTTGAGTGACCCTGCTGGTATTTGAAGTGGCATAGCTTCCAGCATCACAGTAACACACAAGCTACCACAATACGACAGACTGACAAATGGACCTCTATTGAGGTCATTACCTTGTTTAAAATCTTCCAATGATTCGTCATCATCTCCTGAATAAAGTAAAACTTCTTAGGCTTATTTATTGTTGTACAACAGACCACCCCAAAACTTAGTGGCTTAGAACAGCAACCATGTATTTGCTCACAATTCTAGGGTTGGCAAATGAGGAAGCGATCAGTTGGGACAGCTTGTCTTTACTACTTGTGGTATTGGTTGGGTTCACTCATGTATTCCGTGGTCAAATGGCATATCAGCTACAGATTGACTGGCCCCAGATGACTGAGGCTTTTAGTTCGCCTCCACACAGCTTCTCCAGCAAAGTGGCTGAGATTTTCTCATAAAGCAATTGGATTTTAAGAGAGTAGAAATGAAAGCTGGAAATGCTTCTTGACGCCTCAGCTTGTAAGTTGCACAGTGTCCCACCTACCACATTTTATTGGTTAAAACCTGTTACAAGGTCACCCAGATTCAAGAAGTTGGAGAAATAGATTTCCACTCTTAAGGAAACGAATGGCATCACATTGCAAAGGGGAGTGCCTCGTGGGGTGTGAGGAATTGTGGCCATATTGTGCAATCTAGCATACCTGGTTATATAGCTTCATGACCTGAAACTTGGTGACCTCTCCTTCCTCCTCTCCCAGTTTGAATTTGATGATAATGATGATAATAATAATAACAGCAATAACAGATATTGTCATTGGGCACTTTCTCTTTGTGCCAGGCACTGGAGCTGATGTGTGTATAACATTAATCCTTCAAATTCCCTGTAATGGAGTTATTTTTAATCTCCATTTTAGAGATGAGGAAACTGAGGTCAGACGCTTACTAGGTTTCACAGCAAGAAAGAATCTCAATTGGGATCCAAACTCAGGCAATTTCAAATCCATTAACTTTTTACCATGCCACATAGTCACATGAAAATATTTCCCTTACTTAATGTGTACGTCCATGCCTTTGTGACTTTCATACTTTTGTGACTTTCACATGCTGTTCTCTTTGCCTGAAAAAGATTCCCTCTACCTCTTCTCACTTCTTCCTTTTCCTTTTCATTCCCCTCTCCATACACAGTGGAAAGACATATACACAAATCTTCATGAAAACTTTTCTGATTTCCTTAGACAGAGTTTTAGATGACCGACTAGAGTATCCTATGCAACTCTTAGCTTATTATTCTCTTCTTGATCACTTGCTCCTTGAGAGTAGTAATCTACTTATCTTTCTGTGACTCTTTCAGGTCTAGTACAGTGATTGGCTTATAATTATTTAATAAAAGGTCACTGAATAAAATTTTTAAAAATATGCTAACTTTGATAATTAAGATTATATTCAGACACGTTGCTATTTTCATTGAAATAAGCAAATAAAATATTCAAAATGGTCAAAAAAGTTGTTCATGTAGAGTTTCAGAAAAACTCTTAAATATGCCAGTTTCATTAGGCCACTAATTCATTACTTCCTTCATTCAGTTATCCAGGCTTCTATGTACACAGCATTGCATACTTTGTACAATGCATATATGCATGCACTCAGCCACTCATTAAAAAAAATTAGCAGAAGCAAAAATCAAACAGTCTTATGTCTAATGGCACTGCATTCTCTTGCTTTTTGTAAACAATATTATCGTCAGGCACTATGTGTTAGCTGATTTCACACTGATTCCCCACACTTTTTCATTGATTGCCTTCACAATCAAGGCCATAAATACTATTCATTCACTATCTCCGCCTCCCTTGCAGATATGGGTAGTCATGTGACACAGTTCTCATCAGTGAAACATAGTCTGAAGTATGCCAGTGCCGCTTTCGTGAAAGTTTTTATTTTCTTCTTTAAATAAAAAAATAAACATAGGAGGCAGGGCCAAGATGGTGGAATAGTCAGACGCTTCTGGTGGTCCCTCTTACAACAAAGACCTGGAAAAACAAGTGAATCGACTATATATGATAATATAGGAGCCTTGAACATCAAAGGCAAAGTTGAGGAATCAGACTGAGTGGCAGGGGGAGGGAGGAGTTGTCAGACCTGTCCCCGTGGGAACTGGAGTCCTTCAGGCAGGGTCAGTTGGTGGTACATAGTGAGGCAAGCAGCTGTGCTCGGGACACATTTTCTGATCTGGAAAGACCCAGTGGCAGACAGTCTGCTCGGCCTTCCAGAACCAGTGAGAAGCAGCCCTTGATTGGTGAAAGATAAGTACTTACGTCTGGCCTACCGCGCAGATCAAAAACACCCCCCTTTGGGAAAAACTTATCTCACTTTTACCTCCTTACTATCTGCTCTGCACTGGGTCCAGGACAGCTTCAGCAACTGCTGAGTGCCCTGGGCCGGAAGTAGGACCCTTCACATGCCCTGAGCCATTCTCCCAGCCTTGGAGAGGGAACAAATTAGCAAATGGGAAAAAATAATCTGCTGACTCCCCTAAACCAGGAACCCAGGGAAGGCACAGCTCCTTTGCCTAGGCACAGGCTTAAGGTGTCCATGGACTTTGAGTGTGTTTCCCCCTGCACAGACCTGTGTGGGCCAATTTCAATAGCATAGGCCTTCATTACCATAGTACCACAGGATATATACCTGAAGTCTAACTTCAACTGTTTCAGCTGTGAAGTGGCAGGTTCCTGACATTTGACACTGCTCTGCCCATTAAGCAGGATCTTCACCTACCCACATCAGGGGCCTGAGGATTGGTGGCTCTACCCACGCCACCTAGCCACCTGTGACAGGGGCCCAAGATTAAGTGGTACCCCCCAGTCCATACAGCCAACTGCACTGGGTGCTCACAGTCTGGCTTCAAAACCTATCCACCTACATGCTGTAGGGAACAGGGACACACTTTCTTCCTGGACACTCGGGGGTGGCCACCAGCCCCCTGCCTTGCTCAACGTGTGACCCGCTGCTGCAGCTGGATGCCTGTGCCTACACCAATCACCCATGCCTGTCTAGGACTATAAGTGAGAGCCTGCGCCACACACTTGGTGGCCAACTACCTGAACACCTGAGCTGAATCCATACAGGAGGAGTGGGTGGACTTTTGAGCTCACATACTTAGTGGCAGGTCTGGCCACCTGGTGGCAGGACATTGGAGCTTCAAGGGTGTCGATGATAGGGCTAGCTCACACAAGCAGCCTATTTCGGCATATCAAAACAAAACAAAACAAGAAGCTAGGATGCAGTAAGCAAACATAAAATAAATAAATATAATAACTTATTGATGGCTCAGAGACAACAGTCGACATCAAATCATATCAAGAGGCAGACCATGACGGCTTCAGCAAGCTCCCAAAATAAAGAATCAAGAAATTTTCTGGAGGAAGAGAATTTCTTGGAATTACCAGAGGTAGAATACAAAAGATTAATGTACAGAACTCTACAAGATATCAGGAAGGAAATTATGCAAAATGCAGAAAAAGCTAGAAGATTAGAGAAGAGCATAACGACAAATTTAACAGGCTACAAGAATCCCTAGAGAGATAGCAATCAGAAATCCAGAAGCTTAACAATAAAATTTCAGAATTAGGCAACTCAATAGAAAGTCATAGGAGCAGAATTGAGGTAATGGAAGTCAGAATTAGTGAGACTGAAGATAAAGCACTTGACACCAACTTATGTGAGGAAAAATCAGATAAAAAGATTTAAAAAAAATGAAGAAACCCTAAGAATTATATGGGACTCTATCAAGAGGAATAACCTACGAGTGATTGGAGTACCAGAACATGGGGGGATAAAAGAAAATATGGAGAGAATTGTTGAAGATTTGTTGGCAGAAAACTTCCCTAATATCGTGAAAGATGAGAAGATATCTTTCCAAGATGATCATTGAACCCCACTTAAGGTAGATCCCAAAAGAAAGTCACCAAGACATATTATAATCAAACTTGCCAAAACCAAAGATAGAGAATTTTAAGAGCAGCTAGGTATAAAAAATGTCATCTACAAAGAAGAGTCAGTAAGACTAAGTGCGGACTATTCAACAGAAACCATGCAGGCAAGACGGCAATGGAATGACATATATAAAGACTTGAAGGAAAAAAATTGCTAGCCTAGAATGATATATCCAGCAAAACTGTCTCTCAAATATGCTGGCAAAATTAGGGCATTTCCAGATAAACAGAAGTTTAGGGAATTTGCAAATCCAAACCAAAATTACAAGAAATACTAAAGGGAATCCTCCAGTTAGAAAATCAATAACAGCAGATAACAACCCAAGACTAGAACACAGGACAGAGCAACCAGGTATCAACCCAGATAGTGAAGTCACAAAAATAAATCAAAGCTAAAACACTGAAAATAGGGAAACAGAGATGTCAACATGTAAAAGATGACAACATTAAAACAAAAAGAGGGACTATAAACATACCCGTTGATTTTTCATATGGAGAGGAAGTCACGGCGATATATAGAAATAAAAGACTGGTTTAAACTTAGAAAAATAGGGGCGTCATGGATTGAATTATGTCCCCTAAAAAATATGCATATCAGTTTGGATGGGCCATGATTCCTGGTACTGTGTGATTTTCCTATATGTTGTAAATCCTGCCTCTATGATGTCAATGAGGGAGGATGGGTGGCAGTTGTGTTAGTAAGGCAGGACTCAGTCTATTAGATTGGATTGTGTCCTGAGGCAATCTCCTGAGATATAAAAGAGAGAAGTGAACAGAGAGACGGGGGACCTCATACCACTGAGAAAGCAGTGCCAGGAGCAGAGCATGTCGTTTGGACCTGGGGTCCCTGCACGGAGAAACTTCTTGTCTGGGGGAACATTGATGAGAAGGCCAACAGAGAGAGAAAGCCTTCCCCTGGAGATGACACCCTGAATTTGGACTTTTAGCCTACTTTACCGTAAGGAAATAAACTTCTCTTTGTTAAAGCCATCCACTTGTGGTATTTCTGTTATAGCAGCACTAGATAACTAAGACAAGGGGTAAATATTAGAGTAACCACAAAGGAAACTAACAATCCTACACATCAAAATAAAAAACACAAATATATAAAGACTCAGCAAATACAAAATCAACAACAATGAAAAAGATGAAAAAAAGATACATAAAGAAAAACAACTCAGCACAGAAAATTAAGTGGAACAAAGAAACGGTCAACAACACATAAAAAAAGACATTGAAATGACAGCGCTAAAACTCATACCTATCAATAATTACGCTGAATGTAAATGAACTAAATGAACCAATAAAGAGAAAGAGAGTGGCAGAATGGATAAAAAAAAAAAAAAACACAATCCGTCTATATGCTGCCTACAAGAGACACACCTTAGACTTAAAGACACAAACTAAAACTGAAAGGATGGAAAAAAATATATCAAGCAAACAACACTGGAAAAAGAGCAGGAGTGGCCATATTAATCTCCGACAAAATAGACTTTAAAGTAAAATCCACCACAAAGGATAAGGAAGGACACTATAGAATCATTAAAGAGTCAATACACCAGGAGGGCATAACTGTAATTAAAAAAAATAAACATAGCTCTTCATACTCATCTCCTCTTCTCCCTGCTGGGAACACAGACATGATGCCAGGAGCTGAAGTAACTATCCTGTAGCTATGAGAAAACAAGCATCACACTAAGCACGAAAAAGTACTAAGACAGAGAGAGACTGAATCATCAAGATATTGTTGAGCTGCTGTATAAGCCCTTAGCTATCTATATCCAAACTTCTTGCCAAGTGAAAAAGAGAGCGTTATTTGTATAAATTACCATTGGTCAAATTTCCTCTTACTTGCAGCCAAATGCATTCCTATCTAATACAAATACAGTTTGACAATATAATGAGGTAAGGACCTAAAAAAAAGGGAAGGGAACCTGTCTTAGTTATCTAGTACTGCTATAACAGAAGCACCACAAGCGGATGGCTTTAACAAACAGGAGTTTATTCTCTCACAGTTCAGGAAACTAGAATTCCAAATGAAGGGCACCAGCTCCAGGGGAAGGCTTTGTCTCTCTGTCATTTCTGGGGGAAGGTCCTTGTCATCAATTTTCCCTTGGGTGGGTCTAGGAGTTTCTCAGTGCAGGGACCCTGAGTCCAAACGATGTGGTCCCCTCCTGGTTCTTCATTCTTGGTGGTAGGAGGTCCCTCTGTCTCTCTGCTCACCCATCTCTTTTATATCTCAAAAGAGATTGACTCAAGATACAACTTGTAGATTGAGTCCTGCCTCATTAGCATAACTGCCTCTAATACTGCCTCATTAACATAATAGAGTAGGATTTACAACACACAGGAAAATCACATCAGATGACAAAATGGTGGACAATCACACAATACTAGGAAACATGGCCTAGCCAAGTTGACACACATTTTGGGGGGACATAATTCAATCCATAACAGGACCTATTAAACAACAATAATAACAACAACACTTAAACATAAGCTCTATGAGGGCAGGAAAGTTTGTTTTTGTTTTTCTCACTGTAATCTCACCAGAACTCAGAACAATCACTGGTACATCGTAGATACTAAATAAGTATTTTCTCATTGAATGAATAATGTTTCTGTATGGTGAACCACCTCCTGAATTGTGTGCCCTTGATTCACATCTGCAAGATGCACTGAAATCTGTACACTTTAAGGACTCTCTAAAACTGCACTCTGCCACCAAAAGTGTTTTGTGGCAAATGTGTCAGGCGGTAAAGTTAAAGAAATGAATCATGGGAGCCCTCTGTACTTGGTAAAATCCTATACGCTAACTTCATTACAATATTGCAAAGGTCAGTGTAAGAGGTTACCAACAAATGAACCTGAACTCTAAATTTAGAGAGCCTGGGCTCACCTGGGCTCACTGTATGTGACCAAATCCCTCACTCTAGCTCTCAAGCAAGATGTGATCTGGTAAGGAGGCTGGCCCTAAACACCACAATGTGGTCATAAAATTTGCAATTTATTGCCTCCTCTCTTCATTTTATCAGGAGAGAAATGATAGAGGCTCCTAAAGCATGGAAGTGTTAGTAGTTGAACTTTGGGCTTTAAGTATGTACTTTCAGGCATTTTGCTTTCTATCACAGCCAGTCTCCAGCCCAATAGACCAGAGCATTGAATGAAATTGATGTGAATTCCTTACTTAAATAATTAAGCATGACTTATCATTCCTTCATCTATATTCAAGAGATACTTTTGAAGGAGGATTCTTGATCCTATTGCTCCGCTCCAGCAAAAATTAAAAAAATCTAGCTTTATTCTCAGCACTCAATATGTCTATAAGAAAATACTTGTTGCACATACAATTAATTTTAAGTTATTGGTGTGAAGTAAATAATGCTGATGTTAATCTAAACAAGTGGGAATGAAGTTCACTACATTGTCAATAATTAATTTGTCACCCTCCAAAGATTATTATCAGAGTCACTACTATTATCGTTCCTCCTTTTTACAGATTTCTAATGAAGGTTTCATTCTGATTCTTTAAAACTAGTCCCTCGGCACTCTGCAGAAAACAATACCAAAATTAGTGACTTAGAGTGGATTTTTGTGCTAGAATAGTCCTGCCTATAATGTTCAAGGAGGGGAAATTACTCTCTTGAGAACAGTCTAAATTAGTCCAACAATTTGCTTGAAGAAAGTTCTGAAGTAATAGACTGCTTTCACTTTGTTTTTAAAAATAGAAACATGTGGTAGTATGAGTTCAGTGTCCATGAAGATGCTACATCCCAGACAGAAGACATGAAACCCTTGTTTTTTCACAAGCATTAGCTCAACATTAAGAAGACCTTTTAGTTCTCCATTTTTCCCTCTCTTAAGAAATCATGAGCTCTAGGACTGAATGCAGTAATAAGCTAGGACATTTCTCTAAATTGCACCAGGATGTATGAGAAACATATTTGAAGTTGTTGGCCTTATTTTTGTCCTCCCTTTGTTTTCCATTCAGGATTTCTTCCATCTTGTGCACAAGTCAGTATACCTATAGTTGGAGAATATGTGCAGGGTTTGCTTCTGCAGGTAAGTGATTGAATTCTTCCATTGATTTTTGTCCACCCTGTTCTAACTTCAACTATATCCCCTTCTCCAACCCAAGGGAGATCTGAGCTTTGTTTATGAGGGAAAGAGTGAGGATGAGTCAACTGACATGCCAGGGACAGGCAGTTATGAAACACTGGGATCAGGCGATGGCAGCTTCAGCTTCTTTCACACAACACTGAGCAAGAATGAAGACTCAAGGGCACCTTTCAGAGAAAATTAGAGGTGAAGATTGTGTCAAGGGCTTGGCTATGCTGAAGCTCCCACCTGCCATTGTTTTCAGAAACATTCCCCGCTGTACAGCTGGTCTGATTTATGGAGGACATAGGAGTTTATGGTAGAGATGCACTAAAAATTATTTCATTACCTGGATGGGCATTAGACATAATCTATGAAGCAACGAGGGGGTAGGGCCGCCACTCAGTTGGACTAGGAGAATGGGGCTGCCCAAAGCTGAGGGAGCAGAGTTGCCGTCCCAGTGGACCTGGAAGGCAGAGCTTTCCAGGGGCCTCCACCCAGTATACAGAGAGCATGGCCAACACCCGACTCTGGAGGGCAGGGCCACTGCCTAGATGGTCTTAGAGAACAGAGGATTATTTTCAAGCCTTGAGAGCTAATGTAAATTGTTATGCTGGGTTTTTTACTTGCTTGGTGCTCACTATTCCTTCTTTCTCTCCAATTTCTCCAGTTTGTAATGGAAATGTCTACCTTGTGCCTGTTCCACCATTGTACTTTGGTATCAGATAATTTGTATTCTTGATTTCACAGGTTCACAGATGAAGAGGAATTTTGCCCCGGGATAAAATTTGGACTTGGAGTTGATTTGACACTTTTGGGATGATATAATTGGGTGAAAGTGTTTTACATGTGGCAAGGACATGAATTTTGAGGGGCTAAAGTTTGGAATGTCATGGATTGAATTGTGTCCCCCCCCCAAATGTATGTCAACTTGGCTAGGCTATGATTCCCAGTATTGCATGGTTGTCCTCTATTTTGTGATCTGATTATCCTCCATTTTGTGATGTAAATCCTAGTCTCTATGCCTGTGGTAATGGTCCCATTTGGGAGTGAGCTGTCCTTTATGTTAACGAGGCAGGATTAGGCCATGTTAATGAGGATTGGGGTGGGATGCAATACCCTTACTCAGGTCACAGCCCTGATTCAATGCAAGGGGAGTTTCCCTGGGGTGTGGCCTGTATGACTTATCTTACAAGATAGAGAAGCAAGCAGAGAGAGAAAGGGACCTCCTGCTACCAAGAAAGAAGTGGTAGAGTGTCCTTTGGACCTGGGTTCCCTATGCTGAGAAATTCCTAGACCCAGGGGACAAGGACCTTTCCGCAGAGCGGAAAGAGACCGAAAGCTTTCCCCTGGAGCTGGCACCCTGACTTCAGACTTCCAGCATCTTAAACTGTGAGAGAATAAATTTCTGTTTGTTAAAGTACCATCCACTTGTGGTATTTCTGTTATAGCAGCACTAGATAACTAAGACAGAATTTGGTTCTATCTTGTATTTTCATGTGCATGTGAAAGCTGGACAATGAATAAGAATGATGGAAGAAGAACTGATGCTTTTGAATTATGGTGTTGGTGAAGAATATTGAATATACCAAGGACTGCCAGAAGAACAAACAAATTAGTCATGGAAGAAACACAGCTAGAAGGCTCCTTAGAAACCAGGTTTCGTCTCACTAACTTTGGACTTGTTATCAGGAGGGACTAGTCATTGGAGAAGGACATCATGCTTAGTAAAGGGTCAACGAAAAAGAGGGAGACCCTCACTGAGATGAATTGACACAGTGGCTGCAGCAATGGGCTGAAACATGGCAACAATTGTGAGGATAGTGAGGGACTGGGCAGTGTTGTGTTCTGTTGTACATAGGGTCACTATGAGTTGGAACCCACCTGACAGCACCTAACAACAACAACATGAAGCAATGAACAGTATCAGTATTTCACAGATTATCTTCCAAGTTTAGCTTCCAAGGACTACCCCTTTTGTAAGTCTATGGTTTGTATTCTTTTGGGAGTGGAGATCGGATCACTATTTTGGGAATTGACAGCAGGAACAGTCAGCTGGGCTGTGTTCATGCTCTTGAGTGTACATAAGCAGCCACAAAATTTGGCTTCTTAATATGAAATAACACCTGATAGGGAACTATCCCCTAAGGAGGTATCAAACACAAAAATTTCACAGGAGATGAAGAAGCATGAGTTCAGCTGAGCATGCACACTGAGTGAAGGCATATTTATCTGTAGTACAAGGAACTGGTGAAAGTCAACCCTGTAATGAATTTTAAACAGTCTCCTACATGCTCTGTTGGGAGATAGTCATTTGGGGCCCAGCTGAAGGATAGAGAGCTCTCTAAAGGCCAGGAAAAAACAATTACAAAAAATATTTATAATACTTAACATTTATTTGGTGTTTGCGACGAGCCAGACACTGTGTTAAGTATTTTTCAAGCAACAGCTTGTTGGTCCATGATTAAATTTTCTGAGAAAGGCACTATTATGATTACAATTTTTACAGTTAGGTAAACAGGTTTATAAGGTCAACCAGCCAAGTCTGCCTGAGTTTAGTGTCCAAAACATTAATGGATAGACCCTGGTCTATCCTAGTCACTCATAATTTCAAAGCCGGGCATTACATTAAATAAAATCAAGAAAAAATAATCTGGAAAATGTGAATAGTCATTGGACTTCAAGGGCAGTTTATGAAGGAGAATCCTTTAACTATCCCATTAGGTAGTCAACCAGAAGTGAGCTGTACATGAATAATAATTTTAAAACTTTACATGTTTCCCCCACATAGTAAGACTGTTTTAGAACAGCAAGCCTGTCAAAATCACAGCCCTTCCTTTGAAATACTGATTTTTAAAAATATAGGTGCTGTGCTCTTTTCATTGTTTTGTATTTTGCTAAGATGCTCATGGAACCCATGCTTTATTTACTACAATCACCCGTACCCCATCTATTCAGTGGTTCTGGTGACCTAACCCTCTAGGGAAAGGTAGGCATGCTGAAAGAACTTTTCCTACTAAATTTTACTTTAACTTACACGGTTTAAAAGGTCAACATCTCTCCAAGAAAAGCATTGGGTTGGTTAGTGAAAGGCACTTTCCAAGTGCTAGCATTGAGCAGCAGTGCTTGTGCTAAAAGCACTAATATTTATGTTCCCCACTAGAGGACAGTGCTTGAAAGAATAACTATCATGAGCTCGGAGACTAGACAGTGTCAATGACTGGAACAATCCCTGCATTGTTACTTCTCCTAACCCACATGCAGAGCACATAAAGATTTAACTCTTTGGAGGAAAAAGGAGAAGTAAATATGTTTGCTCTAGCATGAAACAGAAATCAATGATGATGCTGTCTTAACTTGCTGAGCACAAAGAAAGAGAAATGCCATTGAAATTTAATATTCAGAATTGCCAAAGAATAAATGAAAGAAGACATCCTTATAAATGCAGGTAAAGTCTTTGTTCAATAAACTCTTAAAGAGAGGACATTTGTTGAAGCTGTGAAGCTTCTGGTTTGGTGGTTAATAGAATTTACTGTGACAAGCAACTCATTTCAATAAACAGCTTTTGTTCCCTCTTCAGTGTATTAGGCATACAGTTGTATAGTACAAAACACAAGCTCAAAAATACTTATATAATGTCATGTCATGGTTAAGTTCTGCCCTTTGAGGAAGGGGATGAGCGCTGGGGGGAGGCTGGTTAGCTATATTTGCATATGCGTATAAAGGCTCTGTAATCTTGTCAAGAACCCTGTTTTGGTTACCTACTCAAATCTTCCGGTAAAAGTATCACTAATTACATAGACAGCCAAAGAGGTGGCATTGTTTCCTTAAACCAGAATTAAAGCCCACAGTCCCCAGGTCTTGACCTCTGCATTAACAAGGACAACTGGAACCCAGACAATTAGTTGAGGATTCATGGTTTTCAAAAAGGCTGGTGAGGGGGGTTAGGGGAGGAATATAAGTGAGACAATGAATAAGGAAGACCATAAGAAGAATTGATACCTTTGAATTATGGTGTTGGCAAAGAATATTGAATATATCATGGACTGCCAGAAGAACGAACACGTCTGTCTTGGATGAAGTACAGCCAGAGTGCTCCTTGGAAGTGAGGATGGCGAGGCTTCAGCTCACATACTTTGGACATGTTATCAGGAAGGACCAGTCCCTGGAGAAGGACATCATGCTTGGTAAGGTAGAGGGTCAGTGTCTTAGTCACCTAGTGCTGCTCCAACAGAAATACCACAAGTGGATGGCTTTTACAAAGAGAAATTTATATTCTCACAGTCTAGTAAGCTAGAAGTCCAAACTCAGGGAGTCAGCTCCAGGGGAAGACTTTCTCTCTCTGTTGGCCTTCTCATCAATGTTCTTCTGGACTAGGAGCTTCTCCGTGCAGGGACCCCAGGTCCAAAGGACACGTTCTGCTCCTGGCACTTCTTTTTTGGTGGTATGAGGTCCCCCGATTCTCCACTTGCTTCCCTTTCCTTTTCTCTCTTACAAGAGATAAGAGGTAGTGCTGGCTACACCCCAAGGAAACTCCCTTTACGTTGGATCAGGGATGTGACCTGGGTAAGGGTGGTGTTACAATCCCACCTTAATCCTCTTTAATGTAAAATTACAATCACAAAATGGAGGACAACCACACAACACTGAGAATCATGGCCTAGTCAAATTGATACACACATTTTTGGGGGGGCATAATTCAAAGCATGACAGTCAGCAAAAAAGAGGAAGACACTCCATGAGATGGATTGACACAGTGGCTGTAATAACAGGCTCAAACATAGCAACAATTGTGAGAATGGCACAGAACTGGGCAGTGTTCCATTCTGTTGTACATAAGGTCGCTATGAGTTGGAACCGACTTGATGGCACCTAACAACAACAAAGTAGGAGTTTATCAAGGACTAGCAAATCCAAAACTTCTGATTTTTCCTGGAGTCAGCTCAGGTGAGTCACCAATCAGCAAGTAGTTTTGAAGTCACAGAACTGGAAAATATTGGCTATCCTGGTGCTGTGCTAGGTACTGTGGTTACAAAAATTGTAAGTTTTCCCCTGTGCTGAAGGATAAAATCAATACACTCAACAATGCAAGGCAGAAGATGAGGGATACAGTGGGAGTAGAAAGAGGTCAGATGTGAAGATGGGAAATAGAGGGTACTACTGCCATCTCAGTTCAATAAAACAGGGCCCTTATGGTCTAGTGGAGAAGATAACCCTGCATGGAATAACCACCTGCTCCCCTATTGGTAGGGCAAGTGTACATGAGGAGGATTAGGTGTTAACTCTGATTGATTCTCATCCCTTGATTTGAGGGGTAAAGTCCTGAGGACCCCAAAAATAAGACCCCTAACAAAAATCACCATCACCTTGAAGAACAGGATTCTAGCCCACTCTCCATAGCTGTGTGACCCTGCCCAGGGCAGACAGCTAACCAACTCTGCACATCACAGACAGTTTTCCTCTTTGCAGAATGAAATTACAGATATGCCCACATCACAGATTTGGTGTATGGAAGGACAGGGAATAAGGGTAGAAGTCACTCCGATGCCTCTCACAGAGCTCTTTGTGTTTTGGAGGCATCATGATCTCATAGATTTCACTAATTTCAAAGGGATGGCTTTATTCAGTTGTTCACTTTGGATGTACAAAAATTTAGCTCCAGATAAATGAAGATCCTATTTTTCTCATTTCAAAGGATCTTTAAGAGCTTTAAAGCAGAATATTTTTAAACAGGCTTTTTTTTTTTTTCTTTTCCAAATGAAATAGTTACAGTTGTAGAATGCTTGATCTGAAAGAGATTCCTCCTCAATCTGTAAATAAGGAAATAGCAATCAGGTTTTCCTGAGTCAAGCGCAAATTTTATGGAGGAGCTAGTTCTAAATCCATGTCTTCTGAGTCTCAGCCCTGTAGATTGGTCAGCTGAGAACTAAAAGCACAAGACTACAATCAGATATAAACATGCTATTGTTGTTAACTGCCATGAAGTAGATTCCGACTCATGGCGACCCCATGCAAAATACAAACATAAAGTGACTTTAAAACCATCATGTTAGTAAACAGGAAGAAGATTTGCTTTTTAAATAATTCTATATTGTAAAACTTTTCAGAAATATATCTATAAGGAATATTGATGTACCAATATCAAGGATAAAAAAAAAAGCGTGTACATATGCTATTTATTACATGTAGTAATCAACCAGGCTACCTCTAGCCTTATCAAAATCAGCATGGCAATAAAATGTCTCTGTGCCCTACCAGCTTCTTATTAAAATGCATTAAATTTGTTTTTCTCATATATAGAAAGATAAGGGTTATTAATTGCAGGAAGTGCTTATCTACAAAGTGTTAAATAGCAGGGGAGTCACCTGATGGTTTACCTAGTCAGAAAAAAGGATAGGGGAAGGAAGAAAATTCAGAATAAAGGGAAGCTTAGGGAATGAATATAAAATAAATATTCATAATGATTTCATATTTGTAAATTGAAATCTTTACTGGAAAGTATTCACATATTTTGAAAGAAAAGGGATAATACAGAGGAATTATGCAAATATGCACATCTGTAAATTACCAATTAAAATTACATGAATAAACTGTTGTATAATCTTGCTAGAACTTTTACAAATAAAAATGATCACTTTGCTTCCAGCATGGTGCTTCCAGGAGGGTCCTGGCAGGATAGTGGGTAGCGGGGTGTAGGCAGGGGTGTGAGGGAGAGGTGACCTCAGAGAGTCTACTCCAGATGTCTGTCTCAGATTCTTGCATAACTATGTCAATAAGCGCAGTTATGAGTTGTAAGAACCTCATTTCACAGTGACTTAAATAAAAGCCACAGGACTATCTTCTTTCTAGAAAACAGAAAAATGGAGCACTCAATTATATCAACTTTGGTGTGTGTTTAGAGCAGTGATATTAAGTGAGCAGCCAGCTCTCTGCTTATTGACCATCTCCCTAAGGTTATAAACTGTTGTGTTTCCTTGCCTGTCAGTCAAAATGTTTGGAAAGTAGAATTTCCATATTGGGTGTCAGTCAATAACCTCAGTCCTGGAAAAGACCACATCAAGACTGGATTAATTTGCATTTAATTTCTATGAATTTACATGCTATGGTCACAAGGTTTTAACTTCCTCTTCAAAATAGATCAAAGACACTTGTATCAATACAAAGGTTTTCAGTCTAATTCACCTGAAATTATATATAAATACATATGTGTGTGTGTGTGTATGTGTATGTATTTAATAAATATAGGAGTACATGGGTGGCTCAAACTGTTAAGCACTAGACTACTAGCTGAAAGGTTGGCAGTTCAAATCCACTCAGAGGCCCCTCAAAAGACAAGCCTGGCAATCTACCTCCAAAAGGTCACAGCCTTGAAAACTCTATCGAGCAGTTCTATTCTGCACATATGGGGTTGCCATGAGTCAGAATTGACTTGATGGCAACTAACAACAGCAAACTTTTAGTAAATATAATAAATGTAATCACAACCTCTAATTTACGGTAACACACTAGGTATCTAGGAGCCATTCTTTTTTGAGCAAGAAGGAACATTTTGGATATATTTGGGTGTTTGTGAAGGAGAAGGAGTTTAAATTCACAAAGCCTTGGAAGCAGTAGTTTTTACAGAAAATTGCAATGTTCTATGTGTACTGTTTGTCTATATATCTACATATTTGTATATTACTAAGTTGTTGAAAACTTTTTTCATCTATAGAAACTTTATTATTATTATTTTTTAATACTATCAGAAAAAGTAACAGATAAAAGCAGAGCTGCTCTGGCTGTGACTGGGAAGAAGCCCACCCACAGGTTGGCTCTGCCAAGGCCTTCACCTGTGGGGCTTTTAAGGAGAGACGTGTGTACTTGGGAAAGAGATAACGGTGCCTGAAGTAATGGCTGTGTCCTCATGACAGTTGCTTCAGGTAATCTCAAGAGGAAATATTTGCAAACCAACCTGTGTAACAGTCACCAAACAGGCTGCTTCAGCTTTTGCCAACACCAGAGGTACATATTTAATTATCACTAATTAATTAATAAAATATATAATTCCTTGTTTCACTGGCTGGAAACACTGCGGCAAAATTAACACATGCTCTAAATGAATCCTACGTGTTAAACATCCCCCAAGTCATAGCCCATGAATAAAAAAGACCGCCTGAGCCAGTGGAGTGGGGTTGGGTGGGGTAATAAAGATGTTCAGGAAGACTCCAATGGTAGCCATTTATGAAGACTGGATCTCAATTTATAGTCTATATTGTGGTGGGAGGGGGCAGCTTATTCTTTTTCTCATTTATGTGCACTTCTATTTCCTTCTGTTAAGAAACCCATTTTGGTTGTAGTTCAGTATTTGTACAGTTGGCCAACAGGTGTTTAATCATGTATTTGGATCAGTGTTGGTTAGGGACTGTAAGCTCTTGGAGGACGGGACTCGCAGCTGCTTAACTTCAGTCCTTTGCCAATTGCTGTATATAGTCATGCACCTAGGGATGGCCTTGGAGCCAAATTTCTTTCTGTCACTTCCTTTTCCTCCTCCTTCTCCCTCTGGTCCCTATTCAGACTTTTAAATTAGAGTGAGCCACTCCCTTCTGTAAAAAGATTCCATATGCGGAACTTTCCTCTTGAGCATCTGCCATGCAGGACTGAAAACACCATAAAATGTACAGTATATTTGACTTTAGCCTCAATAATTTTCAGAGACTTTGAAGTCAAAAGGGCCCAGCTAGTTGTACTCCACTGTCAAAGTGTTGCTTTCTTCCATTTTATTTTTATTTTTTTAATGTTGAACTCTAGAACTAGCTTACCGGATTGTTCAAATAAAGCCCAGCTGATCAGGCTTTACATTCCGAGGGAAAACATTTTATAGTAAATGCTAGAAGCAGATGTGATAGGATGATAGATGACTTATGCTTCTCTATGACAATGTAGCAGCCAGGTTGGGTCTCTTCTTAAACATCAACTTCCCCCTAAAGCCCTTGAAAATTATATCTGATTCCTGGAGGTCCTCCAGATCAGGAAGATCAATGTCACCAAAGATTTATTCTTAAATTGCTGTTTCAAGCTACAGAATCTTTGCGCTTTCAAAAGTTGCTTCAGGCGAGTTCCGGCAAAATGGCACTCTAGGCAGAAGCACCACACCGTCTCTCCACAGCACAGATCCAAAAAACTAAGCTGAACAGAGAATACAATAATCCTGAAACCCTAAAACATCAAATGAAGAGATAAAGAACTCAGCCAACACCAAATCGAGTGAGAAAACTGACAGAGAACGGAGAGCGAGGAGAGATTCATGCAGAGGTCCCCTACCAGCTAACACAGTGCGGATCCGCCATTTTGGACTCCTATCGGAGACCAGCAAACAGGGAGTGTGAGAAAGCAGCCTCAGGGAGCGTCCGGCGGGAGACAAAACAACCGGTAATTTGCAATATACACTTCCCCACCCCTCACCCTTCTTCACCCCAACTTGGCCTCCTCTGCTTCCCGCGGCCACAATCTCTTGACCGGGAAACACCGGCTGCTTGGATTCCACACACCCGAACGGGCCGGCTCTCTGAGTGCCATTTGTTGGCTGCTAGTGTTGCGCTTTTCCACTTCTTTTGATTTCTTCCTTACCTCTCACCACCTCCACCTCCTTTTGCTCAAATACCTGGGTCTGTATGCCATCTTTGCTTCTTCCTGAGGGGCTGTGGAGCTCCGTTTGAGTGTGGAGCTGCTTCCCGGTCTGGGCTGCTACACTGGTGGGATCCCGGGGCTTTGTTCATTTGTTTATTTTGAATTGTTTGTTTGTTTTCTTTTCCTTTTCTTGAGTTGGGAGCCCTTTCTGGCCAGGTGGTGCTGCATGGCAAGGAGACTTCCCCCTCGGCTTGCACAGACATGCAGAGGGATCCCTGAGGACATTTCTTTTTTTGTTGGGTTTTTTTTTTTCCTGTGTTTTTACGGGCCTTTCTTGTTCTTTTTTTTTCTTTTCTTTTCCCTGTTTTTCCCTTTTTGTCTTTCTTCAGTGCTCAGTTTCTCATCTCTCTATATCTTCCTTCTCTTTCTGTTCCCTGAATACCTTGCATTGTATACCTCAACGCCTTCTAGCCAGGCTGTACTGCAACACCTGAGAGCGACTTCCCCAGACCTCATAGCTGCACCGGTGGGATCCCTGGGAACTTCGCAGTTCTTTAACCTTTCTGATTTTTATTTATTCATTCTTTTCTTTTCTTTTTTCCTCTTCCCCTTTCTGTTTTTCTCCATTTCATAGTCTCTCATCTCTCCACTCCAACAGCAAGCTCCCCTAGCATTTTTTTGGTTCGTTTGTATGGTTTTGGCTCCTGTTCCTCTCTCCTCTCTCCCATATCTATCTTTTCTCCACACAACAATCTCCCTGCTGCATCCTGCCTACCTGCACTGTGCGCTTGACATCACACCACCAACCAGCACAGGCATGGCCTACTGGAACCTGCTCTGCACTGATTACCGACCCACTCTGGTGGCTGTAGTAAGTGCCACAAACAGCCCATTCCAGTAACTCCTCTTCAGCTAGACCTGCCCTGCTGTACCATATCTGAGTGACTGACCCAGCCAATTGGAGAAGGAGGCGAAAAGTATTGTGCCCACAGACAAGCAAACAACAAAGAACACACAGTCTGACTGCTCAGACATTGTCAAATTAAAAAAAAAAAAAGGGACAAAACAAGCAAATCTACAATCAATAAACAAGAAAAATAACTACTGAATGCCCCGAAGACAGCAGACAATATCAAAACATTTACAAAAACAGGACAGGATGGTTCCAGTAGGCATCCAAAATAAAACACCAGATGACTCTCCAGTGGAAGAAAATGCACTAGAACTACCCGATAGGGAATTCAAATCTCTAATACTCAGGATTCTCCAAGATCTGAGGCCAAAAGCTGACAACCATGAGGAAAAAATAGACAAATTCATGGAAAATACAGACAAACAATTGGAAGAATTCAGGAAAATAATGCAGGAACAAAATGCCAAAATAAATCCACAACTAGAAATTATACAAAAACAACAATTAGAAATCTAAAAGATAAACAACAAGATTTCAGAAATGCACGGTGTCGTAGAAGGGCTGAGAAGCAGATTTGAAACGGTGGAAGACAGGACCAGTGGAATTGAAGACACACACTTGGATACAACTCTGTTTCAGAAAAACTCAGAAAAAAGACAAAGAAAAATGAAGAGACCCTGAGAGTTATGTGGGATACAATCAAAAGCAAAAATTTTCGAGTGATTGGGATTCCAGAACAGGGGGAGAAAACAGAAAACACAGAGAGGATCATTGAAGAACTGTTGACAGAAAACATCCCCAATATCATGAAAGATGAAAAGCTGGCCATTCAAGAAGCTCAACGAACCCCATATAGGAGAGACCCAAAAAGAAAATCACCAAGGCATATCATAATCACACTCACCAAAACCAAAGACAAACAAAGAATCCTGAGAGCAGCTCATGAAAAACAAGAAATCACATACAGAGGAGAAACAATAAGACTAAGCTCAGATTATTCGGCAGAAACCATGCAGGCAAGAAGGCAATGGGATGACATATATAAAATCTTGAAAGAAAAAAATTGTCAGCCAAGAATAATATATCCTGCAAAACTCTCATTCAGATTTGATGGTGAAATTAGTTCATTTCCAGATAAACAGAAATTAAGGGACTATGTAAAAGTCAAACCAAACTTACAAGAATTATTAAAGGGACTTCTTCGATCTGAGGACAAACAACTTCAGCTCACAGGCAGAATCTAGGACGCAAGATTGTACCAGCCAGATACCAATCTAAGAAATGAACTCTCGAGGACTATCCAAAACCAAAAGAAATACAACAGGGAATCAGAGAAGTTAATAAGTAAATGACAGCCACATCAAAACAATAAAAGAGAGAATAAATGGCATAGGTATAGAACCTTCTAATGGAGAGGAAGGCAAGGCGATACCAAGTAATGGTAGACTGCTTCAAACTTAGAAAGATAAGGGTAAATTTCATGGTAACCACAAAGAAAGTTAACAAACATACTCATAAAAAAAGAGGAAAAATGTAAAGTCTCAGCAAAAACAAAACCTACAAAAACAAGAGAAATGAAAAAACACTCCACAAACAAAAGTAACTCAGCACAAGAGAGTAAGAAGAACAAAGAAAACTTCAGCACCACAAAAAAAAAGCACTACAAAATGACAGCAACAAACTCACATCTATCAATAATTACACTGAAGGTAAATGGACTCAATGCACCCATAAAGAGACGGAGAATGACAGAATGGATAAGAAAACAGGATCCATCAATACGCTGTCTACAAGAGACACACCTTAGAAGCAAAGATGTGAATTTATTAAAAATCAAAGGTTGGAAAAAAATATATCAAGCTAACAACTACCAAAAAAGAACAGGAGTGCCAATTCTAATCTCTGATAAAATAGACTTTAAAACAAAATCTACCATAAAAGACAAAGAAGGACACTATATAATGATTAAGGGGACAATCCATAAGGAAGATATAACCATAATAAACATCTACGCACCCAATGACAGGGCTCCAAAATACATAAAACAAACTCTAACAACACTGAAAAGAGAAATTGACAGTTCCACAATAATAGTAGGAGACTTCAACACACCACTGTCATTAAAGGACAGAACAACTAAGAAGAAACTCAGCAAAGATACAGAAGACATAAAGGACACAATCAGCCAACCTGACTTCATAGACATATATAGAACACTCTATCCAACCACTGCAAAGTACACATTCTTTTCCAATGCACATGGAACATTCTCCAGAATAGACCACATCTTAGGCCACAGAGCAATCATCAACAAGATCCAAAACGTTGAGATAATTCAAAGTATCTTCTCTGACCACAGTGGCATCAAGGTAGAAATTACCAATATAAAGAGCAAGGAAAAAAAATCAGTTACATGGAAACTGAATAATACCTTGCTTACACATCACTGGGTAATAGAAGAAATCAGAGATGGAATAAAAAAATTCCTAGAATCAGATGAGAATGAAAACACATCATACCAAAACCTTTGGGACACAGCAAAGGCAGTCCTCAGAGGACAATTTATAGCAATAGATGCACATACCAAAAAAGAAGAAAGGGACAAAATCAAAACATTAACTACAGAACTCAAACAAATAGAAAGAGAACAGCAAAAAAAGCCCACAACCACTGGAAGAAAGGAAATAGTAAAGATCAGAGCAGAAATAAATGAAATAGAAAACAGAAAAACAATAGAAAGAATCAACAAAACCAAAAGTTGGTTCTTTGAAAGAATCAACAAAATCGACAAACCACTGGCCAGACTGACAAAAGAAAACCAGGAGAGGACACAAATAACCCAAATAAGAAATGAAACGGGGGACATTACAACAGACCCAAGTGAAATAAAAAGGATTATAACAGAATATTATGAAAAACTATACTCCAACCAATTTGAAAACCTAGAGAAAATGGATAAATTTCTAGAAACACACGGCCTACCCAACCTACCACAAAGTGATGTTGAAAATCTGAACAGACCCATAACAAGAGAAGAGATTGAAAAGTTAATGAAAAAAAACTCCCAACCAAAAAAAGCCCTGGCCCGGATGGCTTCACTGGAGAATTCTACACAACATTTACAGAAGAGCTTGTACCAGCACTACTCAAGCAATTTAGAGCGTAGAAGAGGAAGCAACACTTCTAAATTCATTCTATGAAGCCAGCATAACACTGATACCAAAACCAGGCAAAGACGTCACAAAAGAAGAAAATTACAGACCAATATCTCTCATGAATATAGATGCAAAAATTCTCAACAAAATTCTAGCCAATAGAATTCAGCATCATATCAAAAAAATAATACACCACTACCAAGTAGGATTCATGCCAGGTATGCAAGGATGGTTCAACATTAGAAAATCAATCAACGTAATCCACCACATAAATAAAAGGAAACAAAAGAATCACATGATCATCTCAATTGACGCAGAAAAGGCATTTGACAAAGTCCAACACCCATTCCTGATAAAAAGTCTCAATAAAATAGGTATAGAAGGGAAATTTCTTAACATAATAAAGGGTATCTATGCAAAGCCAATAGCCAACATCATTCTTAATGGAGAGAGGCTGAAAACATTCCCCTTGAAAACAGGAACAAGACAAGGATTCCCTTTATCACCACTCCTATTTAACATTGTGCTGGAAGTGCTAGCTAGAGCAATAATGCAAGAAAAAGAAATAAAGGGCATCCAAATTGGTAATGCAGAAGTTAAACTGTCCCGTTTGCAGATGATATGATACTATACATAGAAAACCCTAAAGACTCCACGAGAAATCTACTGGAACTAATAGAAAGATTCAGCAGAGTAGCAGAATACAAGATAAACAATCAAAAATCAGTTGGATTCCTATACACCAATAAGGAGGACGATGCAAAGGAAATAATAAAAAAAAAAAACCATTTTCAATAGCCCCTAAAAAGACAAAATACTTAGGAATAAATCTGACCAGGGATGTAAAAGACCTGTACAAAGAAAACTACAAAACACTACTGCGTGAAACCCAAAGGGATCTACATAAATTGAAAAACATACTATGCTCATGGATAGGCAGACGCAACATCGTGAAAATGACAATTCTACCCAAAGCAATTTACAAATACAATGCAATCCCTATCCAAATACCAACAACATTCTTCAAAGAGATGGAAAAACTAATCGTTAACTTTATATGGAAAGGGAAGAAGCCCCAAATAAGTAAAGCACTATTGAAGAAGAAGAATAAAGTTGGAGGACTCACACTACCTGACTTCAGAACCTACTATACAGCTACAGTAGTCAAAACAGCCTGGTACTGGTTCAATGACAGACACATTGATCAATGGAACAGAATTGAGAACCCAGATGTAAATCCATCCACTTACGGTCACCTGATCTTCGACAAGGGCCCAAAGTCCATCAAATGGGGAAAAGACAGTCTTTTTAACAAATGGTGCTGGCAAAACTGGATATCCATCTCTAAAAAAATGAAACAGGACCCATACCTCACACCGTATACAAAAACTACTTCAAAATGGATCTAAGACCTGAAGATAAAGCCTAAAACTATAAAGTTCATAGAAGAAAAAATACGACCAACACTTGAGGCCTTAATACACGGCATTAATAGGATACAAACCATAACCATCAATGCACAAACCCCAGTAGATAAGCTAGATAACTGGGATCTTCTAAAAATCAAACACCTATGCTCTTCAAAAGACTTCACCAAAAGAGTAAAAAGAGAACCTACAGACTGGGAAAAAATTTTGGGACAGTACGAGTAAGACAAAGGTCTAATCTCCATAATCTACAAGAAAATCCAACACCTCTACAACAAAAAGACAAATAATCCTATTAAAAAATGGGCAAAGGAAATGAACAGACACTTCACCAAAGAAGACATTCAAATGGCCAACAGACACATGAGGAAATGCTCGCGATCACTAGCCATTAGAGAAATGCAAATTAAAACCACAATGAGATACCATCTCACCCCGGCATTACTGGCACGAATCAAAAACACTGGAAATAACAAATGTTGGAGGGGCTGTGGGGAGATTGGAACTCTTATGCACTGCTGGTGGGAATGCAAAATGATACAACCATTTTGGAAAATGATATGGCGCTTCCTCAGAAAGCTAGAAATAGACATACCATTCGATCCAGCAATCCCACTCCTAGGATTATATCCTAGAGAAATAAGAGTCGTCGCTTGAATAGACATATGTACACCTATGTTCATGGCAGCATTGTTCACAATACAAAACGATGGAAACAACGTAGGTGCCCATCAACATATGAATGGATAAACAAACTATGGTACACACACACAATGGAGTACTATGCAACGAGAAAGAACAACAATGAATCTGTGAACCATCTCATAACATGGATTAAACTGGAGGACATTATGCTGAGTGAAATAAGTCAATCACAAAAGGACAAATATTGTATGAGACGTCTATTGTCAAAACCCATGAAAAAGTTCACATGCAAAATGTAACAATCTTTGTTGGTTACCAGGGATGGGAGGGGTGGGGTGTGTGTGGAAATACTAAATTGGCAATAGATAAGTGGTATCTTGGGTGAAGGGTGAGACAGTACACAATACAGGGTAAACTAGCACAACTTGTACAAGGAAAGGTCATGGAAGCCCCATAGACACGTCAAACTCCCCGAGGGACTGAATTGCTGGGTGGAGGGCTGTGGGGACCATGGTCTTGGGGAACATCTAGCTCAATTGGCATGACACAGCTTATAAAGACAATGCTCTACATTCTACCTTGGTGAGTAGTGTCTGGGGTCTTAAAAGCCTGTGAGCGGCCATCTAAGATACTCCACTGGTCTCATCCCTTCGGGAGCAAGGGAGAATGAAGAGAACAGGATACAAGGAAAAGATTAGTCCGAAGGGTTAATGGTCCACAGCTACCAAGGCCTCCACTGGACTGAGTCCAGTACAGCTAGATGGTGCCCGGCTACCACCACTGACTGCTCTGACCAGGATCACAACAGAGGGTTCTGGACAGAGCTGGAGAAGGATGGAGAAGATAATTCTAACTCACAAAAAAAAAAAGACCAGATTTACTGGTCTAAAGGAGACTGGAGAAACCCCAAGAGTATGGCCCCCAGACACCCTTTTAGCTCAGTGGTGAAGTTATCTCCGAGGTTCACTGTTCAGCCTGGGAGTGGACAGCCCCGTAAAACCAAATGAGACTGACGAGGTACAGGAGTCCAGTGACAAGGGCCAGAAGGAAGAAGAGGACAAGGAAGCTAGTGATAGGGAACACAAGGTTGAGTAAGGATATTGTTGATGTGTTGTGAGACTGTTAACCATTGTCACAGGGCAACATTGCTAGTAACTGTTAAATGAGAAACTATTTGCTCTGTAAGCCTTCATCTTAAGTGAGAATAACAGCACAATTGGAAGAGCGTAGTCAATATCACTGAACTGTGTATGCACAAATTTTTGAAATGGTGTATCTTTGGCTATGTGTATTTTCACCAAAAAAAAAAAAAGTGTTGAGAAGTTAGAGGGTTGACATGTCGTGGGGTTGTTAACCAATGTAATAAAACAATATGTGTACTACTGTTTCATGAGAAACTATTTGTTCTGTACATACAATAAAAACAATAAAAGTTGCTTCAGGTTCACAACAGAAGTATGTTGTTGTTGCTGTTGTTGTGTGCCATTGAGTCGATTCTGACTCATAGTGACCTTATATGACAGAGTACAACTGCCCCTTAGGATTTCCTAGGCTGTAGTCTTTATGGGAGCAGGTCACCAGGTATATTCTGCCATGGAGATGCTGGTGAGTTCAAACCACCAACGTTTTGGTTGGCAGCTGAGTGCTTAACCAGTGTGCCAACATAAGGGAAGTATAGTTTTTTGAAATTTATATGGCTTTTAGTAAAAGTAGGATCAGTGAATTGGCCCCAGGCAGTAGAGTATCTTTCAGTCCTTAGTCAATAAATTCAGCCCTAAATGGGATTCATTTTCTCACCTGTATGTATTGAGGAGGAAGAGACAGAAAGTGGTGGGGGAAGTACTAAAAATAGAATATAACATTTCAGAAATCAGGGTCCTTAAAGCTTTAAATGAGCATTTACTTGGAACAACTGGTAATCCAGTCACTCATTCACTAATTCATTTTATAGATGCTTACTGAGTGCCTGAGATATACCAGACACTGAGTTGGAATCGAGTGGATGGCAATTTTTTTTATTGTTGTTGTTTGTTTGGTGCCAGGATTGGAGTCCCTGGGTAGGGCAAATGGTAAAGGTGCTCAGCTGCTACTTAAAAGGTTGGCGGTTTGAGTCCACCCAGAGGTGCCTTGAAAGAAAAGCCTGGAGATCCCTTTCTGAAAAATCAGCCATTGAAAACCCTGTGGAGCATAGTTCTACTCCGACACATATGGAGTCACTATGAGTCAGAACTGACTTCATGACTACTGATTTGGTGCCAGAATTGAGTTTCAGTGAACAAGGCATAGCTCCTTTCCTTAAAAGTTTATGGGCTAGTGCCACAGGCACAGAAATGAACAATTATGTGCAGGCAGAAGATGCACAGAGAAGGGGCTCCTAGCCCAGCCCGAGGGATGAGGGTGACATTGAGATGAACTTGGTGGGTGAGTATGAGAGACTGGCCAGAAGTAAGGAGGGAGAAATAATCGGGCGCCAGACTTTGAAGGGCCTAATGCACCATATTAATTTATCTGTCCTTGATCTGCCTTTTCCTTCCTCAGACTTTGATATCCTGGTGTGGCCCATATCCCAAAACCACAGGATAAACAAGAAATGTCTTCTGGAAGCACTGCTTTTTGCTTAGTGGTGAGCAATTTAAAATATTTGTTATCAACGGAGTAAAATACAAAATCTGCATACATTTGTAAGATAAATCACGAGCTTCCCAAGATATTTTATGCTTGTGGTAACTTCCGGGGGCCCTGGTGGCACAGTGGTTAAGAGCTCAGGCTGCTAACCAAAAGGTCGGCAGTTTGAATCCACCAGCTGCTCCTCGGAAACCTTATGGGGTAGTTCTATTCTGTCCTATAGGGTCACTATGAGTTGGAATCGACTTGACAGCAATGGATTTTGGTTCGGTAACTTCAGGCTGTCTCTCCAGGCCCTCTCTCTCCTCTGCCATTAAGAGAATCCTCGTGGAAAAGTTTGCAAGGCACAGTGTGATGGAGAGCTACAGAGGGTTTTAGGTAAACTAATGACAGGAGCCAGTTAGCAATTTAGAAAGCCCCCAGGTTGCAAGGCATATAATGGTTTGTGGGAAGGTGAGAGTGAAAGCAAGGAGAACAGCTAGAGGCTATTGCAGCCACCCATATGAGAAATTATACTGGTTCTTACTAGGATAGTAGCAGCACAGATGAGAAAAGTGATTTGCAAGATATTAGAGAGAGAGATTCAATGGGATCATTGTTGATTCATGCATTTATTTAATAAGCATTTATTGAGTGCCTCCAATGTTCTAGGCATTTTCTAGATTTACAGCAGGGAATAACACAGAAGAGAGCCCAGTATTCTTGGGGTTAAGATCATAGTGAAAAGAGACAAGCAAAAAACCAAGTAAACAAGAAATTGACTCCATCAAATAAATCACTCATAAATGCTCTGAAGGAAATGAACTGGTCAATGTGATAGAAAGTGTCTTAACCAGTAAACAGTTGTCATTGAGTTGAATCTGACTCATGGCGACCACATGTGTGTTAGAGTAGAACTGTGCTCCAAAGGGTTTTCAGGGGCTGATTTTTCAGAAGTAGATCACCAGGCCTTTCTTCCAAGGTGCCTCTGGGTGGACTCGAAATGCTAACCTTTCGGTTAGCAGTAGAGCGCTTAACTGTCTGCACCACCCAGGGACATCAGAAAGTGTTTTAGGGAGAAGATAAGGGGATCAGGAAAGGGATTGAGGGAGTGAATGGGGAATAAAAGCAAACACGATGGGTGACTGATGGTGTCCTACGTTGACATCTGCAACACAAGAGGAGAGGAAGATTTGAGAGAGAATGAAGTTAAGTTCAGCTTGGGAGATCATGAGACTATGTCCAGAAGAGAACTGCTCGGGAATCTGTACAGAAAATATGAAGATTATATATATGTACATTTACATATACTCATGAGTGTGCACACACACAAATACACACACAGATGCCACGTGGAGTTTCTCCACACAGAGGTGGGGAAGTAGTAAAACTAAGATCAAAAGAGTAGCAATATGAAGTCAGAGCGAGGTCCTAGAGATCTCTTGAGCAGGTGTAGGGTTTGAATGAAAAATCATCTGTCTTTCATCAGCCAAGGATCATCACCATGTATGTAATGAACAGCACATTACCATACATACTGTGTTGTTAGGTGCCGTCAAGTTGGTTCCAACTCATAGCGACCCTATGCACAACAGAACAAAACACTGCCCAGTCCTTTGTAAATTCTCACAATCGTTGGCTGTGCTTGAGCCCATCATTGCAGCCACTGTGTCAATCCATCTCATCTCTCTTTCACCAACCCTCTACCAAGGATTCTGTAGATGTAGTCAAATATTTGCAGGTTTGATATAGTGCAGTCACTACTTTATTTTTATTAATGGTAAGAGCTGTCAGTGTGTGCATAGGGAGCTCGGTGGAGCAGCTGGTGTCTGCTTCTGGGTGTGCTCAAAACATATGTGCTCACTGTCCACCTGAACTTCACAAAGGCACCTGCACAGTCCCCAGAGAGACTCCAAGCTATAACGAAGCCCATGCCCAGAAGCTCAGGGAAACCATTAAGATAATGAGGCAATCTGGTATTCTCCCATGTAAGTTCCCTATAGCCCCAATTAGGAAATCTAAAACCCCAAAATTCCAAAGATGTGTTGATGTTGAAAAACCCGAATTCTTTCCTCCCCACGTTGCCACAATGTGAGGCAAAAAAACTCCAGCCTGAAAAAGGAGGAATCACAAGAAACCCCTTCTGGGAAGAAGTGGACGAACAGAATATAAAATTTTTTTTTCCCTCCAACATTTCCTCCATTACAGCTGAATGTCCTTCTTTAACCACGGTTGCTTAATAATGTTAGCATTTACATTGACCTTTAAATTGGTCGTTTGACTGGAGACAGTTTTCTGTGAGGCATATTTAGCTAGGAAAGTGCCCATTGGTTTATACTGAAATCCTTTATAATTATAAAAGCCACAGATCTCACTCATGGAGTCTTCCAATAACAACAGTGAAGAATACTCCACCTTCAAGAAGAAAAAAAAAAAAAGTGCCCTCATGAAAGGGCACTTCGAGTAAATGAAATTCTCTTTTCTGATGTGCAGCTTTAAATAGGTCTTTCACGCGTCATTCTATCACAGTAGATGGAGATAAGTGATCCTTTCCCAGTCTTGGGGATATTTGTTACGACAGGGCTTAAAAACCACAGCGTTCTGGCCAAAGCCTGAAAGACAGAAATCGAAGGATGCTGATCACTTAGGAATAGAAAAAAAAGACTGGATATTAAGAGAAGAGATGAGTATATGAACTAGATTACACAATCTTTCCAAAAGCATATTCCAGAATTGAATACTGATATGTGATCATCCTTGCTTTTCTTTATGTTTTTTTCACATGCTTTGAAGAGTCGGAAGATTCCTGACACACGCCTCAGCCCTAAGGCTATTTCTGTACTTGGCTATACTGCCATTGACACCAAAAAGCCCCTAATTTTCTAAGTCTAGACATTATGCTTGGTAAAGTAGAGGGTCAGTGAAAAAGAGGAAGACCCTCAACCAGATGGACTGACACAGTGGCTGCAGCAATGGGCTCAAACACATCTACTACTGTGAGGATGGCAAAGGACCAGGCAATGTTTTGTTCTGTTATACATGGGCTTGCTATGAGTCAGAAGTAACTTGACAGCACCTAACAACAAAAGACATGAGGGGGATATCCAATGACCAAATACAAGTGCCCATTTGTAGTCTTTTTCCAGAAAAAAAATTCACTTGAATTCTATGAATACAAGTCTATAATAACACCTTTCAAAACCAAAGAACTGGATGTAACAGTCAACTTTATTCCTAAGAATTAGCTGAAATCCAGTGAAATAAATTATTGAGAGCTGTTATATGCCAGTCTCACATTGCTGTTGTTGTTAGGTGCCATCAAGTCTGTTCCAACTCATAGCGACCCTATGTACAACAGAATGAAACACTGCCCGGTCCTGTGCCATCCTCAAAATCGTTGTTTTGCTTCAGCCCATTGTTGCAGCCACTATGTCAATCCATCTTGTTGAAGGTCTTCCTCTTTTTTGCCGACCCTCTACTTCACCAAGTCTGATGTCCTTCTCCAGGGACCGATCCCTCCTGATAACATGTCCAAAGTATGTGAGACATAGTCTCGCTTAACCTTGCTTCTAAGGAGCATTCTGGTCATACTTCTTCAAAGACAGATTTGTTTGTTATTTTGGCAGTCCATGGTATATTCAATATTCTTTGCCAACACCATAATTCAAAGGCGTCAGTTATTCGGTCTTCCTTATTCATTGTCCAGCTTTCACACGCCTATGAGGTGATTGAAAACACTATGGCTTGGGTCAGGTGCACCTTAGTCTTCAAGGTGACATCTTTGCTTTTCAACACTTTAAAGAGGTCTTTTGCAGCAGATTTGCCCAATGCAATGCATCTTTTTTGATTTCTTGACTGCTGCATCCATGAGTGTTGATTGTGGATCCAAGTAAAATGAAATCCTTGACAACTTCAATCTTTTCTCCATTTGTCATGATGTTGCTTATTGGTCCAGTTGTGAGGATGTTTGTTTTCTTTATGTTGAGGTGTAACCCACACTGAAGGCTGTGGTCTTTGATCTTTATCAGTAAGTGCTTCAAGTCCTCTTCACTTTCAGCAAGCAAGGTTGTGTCATCTGCATAGTGCAGGTTGTTAATAAGTCTTCTTCCAATTCTAATGTCCCATTCTTCTTCATAGAGTCCAGTTTCTCTGATGATTTGCTCAGCATACAGATGGAATAGGTATAGTGAAAGGATACAACCCTGACGTACACCTTTCCTGACTTTAAACCACACAGTATCCCCTTGTTCTGTTTGAACAACTGCCTCTTGATCTATGCACAGATTCCTTGTGAGCACAATCAAGTGTTCTGGAATTCCTATTCTTCGTAATGTTATCCATAATTTGTTATGATCCACACAATTGAATGCCTTTGCGTAGTCAATAAAACACAGGTAAACATCTTTCTGGTATTCTCTCCTTTCAGCCAGGATCCATCTGACATCGGCAATGATACCCCTGGTTCCGTGTCTTCTTCTGAATCCAGCTTGAATTTCTGGCAGTTCCCTGTCAATATACTGCTGCAGCTGCTTTTGAATGATCTTCAGCAAAATTTTACTTGCATGTGATATTAGTGATATTGTTTTATAATTTCCACATTCGGTTGAATCACCTTTCTTGGGAATAGGCATAAACATGAGTCTCTTCCAGTCAATTGGCCAGGTCGCTGTCTTCCAAATTTCTTGGCATAGAAGAGTGAGCATTTCCAGCACTGCATACATTTGTTGAAACATCTCAATTGATATTCCATCAATTCCTGGAGGCCTGTTTTTCACCAATGCCTTCAGTGCAACTTGATTTCTTCCTTCAGTACTATGGGTTCCTGATCATATGCTCCCTCTTGAAATGGTTGAATGTCAACCAATTCTTTTTTGGTATAGTGACTCTGTGTATTCCTTGCATCTTCTTTTGATGCTTCCTGTGTCGTTTAATATTTTCCCGGTAGGATGCTTCAATATTGCAACCTTAGGCTTGAAATTTTTCTTCAGTACTTTCAGCTTGAGAAATGCCGAGTGTGTTCTTCCCTTTTGGTTTTCTATCTCCAGGTCTTTGCACATGTCATTATAGTACTTTACTTTGTCTTCTCTGGCTGCCCTGTGAAATCTTCTGTTCAGCTCTTTGACTTCATCATTTCTTCTCTTCGCTTTAGCTACTCTACATTCAAGAGCAAGTTTCAGAGTCTTTTCTGACATCCATTTTGGTCTTTTCTTTCTTTTCTGTCTTTTAATGACCTCTTGCTTTCTTCATGTATGATGTTCTTGATGTCATTCCACAACTCATCTGGTCTTCACATCAAATCTATTTTTGAGATGGTCTCTAAATTCAGGTGGGATATACTTCGGCTGTTGTGGGCTAGTTCTAATTTTCTTCAGTTTCAACTTGAATTTGCATAGGAGCAATTGGTGGTCTGTTCCACAGTCAGCCCCTGGCCTTGTTCTGACTGATGATACTGAGCTTTTCCATAATCTCTTTCCACAGATGTAGTCGATTTGGTTCCTGTGTATTCCATCTGGCGAGGTCCATGTGTATAGTTGCCGTTTATGTTGGTAAAAAAAGGTATTTGCAATGAAGAAGTCGTTGGTCTTGCAAAATTCTGTCATGTGGTCTCCAACATCATTTCTATCACCAAGGCCATATTTTCCAACAACCGATTCTTCTTCTTTGTTTCCAACTTTTGCATTCCAGTCACCAGTAATTATCAATGCATCCTGATTGCATGTTCAATCAATTTCAAACTGCAGAAGTTGCTAAAAATCTTCAATTTCTTCATCTTTGGCCTTAGTGGTTGGTTCGTAAATTTGAATAGTAGTCATATTAACTGGTTTTCCTTGTAGGTATATCAATATTATTCTATCACTGACAGAATTGTATTTCAGGATAGATCTTGATGTACTTTTTGACAATGAATGCAATGCCATTCCTCTTCAAGTTGTCATACCCGGCATAGTAGACCACATGATTCTCTGATTCAAAATGGCCAGTACCAGTCCATTTCAGCTCACTAATGCCTAGACTATCAATGTTTATGTGTTCCATTTCATTTTTGATGATTTCCAATTTTCCTAGATTCATATTGTGTACATTCCATGTTCTGATTATTAATGGATGTTTGCAGCTGTTTCTTCTCATTTTGAGTCATGCCACATAAGCAAATGAAGGTCCCGAAAGCTTGACTCCATCTGCATCATTAAGGTCGACTCTACTTTGAGGAGGTAGTTCTTCCCCAGTTGTCTTTTGAGTGCCTTCCAACCTGAGGAGCTCATCTTCCTGCGCTACATCAGACAATGTTTCACTGCTATTCATAATGTTTTCACGGCCAGTTCTTTTCAGAAGTAGACCTCTGGGCCCTTCTTCCTAGTCTGTCTTAGTCTGGAAGCTCAGCTGAAATCTGTCCGCCATGGGTGACCCTGCTGGTATTTGAATACCAGTGGCATAGCTTCCAGCATCACAGCAACATGCAAGCCCCCACAGTATGACAAACTGACAGACACATGGGAGGTCTCATGTTAGGTTGACATTTTAAAACTGTGTTTAATTTAATTTTTAAAACAAACCACAAAGTAAGTAACATTTCCAGTTTAATGATATAAGGAAACTGAAATTAAGAATAATTTTCACTTGCTTAATGTCACTTAAGGAGTCCCTGGGAAGTGCAAATGGTTAAGCAGTGGATTACTAACCAGAAGGTTGGCAGTTCAAAACCACCCAGCCAGAGGCACCTCAGAAGTAAGGCCTGGTGATCTGCTTCTGAAAGGGCACAGCCTTGAAATCCCTATGGATCAGCTCTACTCTGCATACATGGGGTCTCTATGAATCGGAATTGACTCGATGGCAACCAACAACAACAATATCACTTAACACTGGCAGGAAGAGTATTCAAAGTCGATATTCTTTGATTCTAGAGACCATGTTTTTTAAATTACTGTTTCTCCATCATCTTAGAAAAATCAGAGAGAGAAGAAGGTGAATAAATTCAAAGAAGACTCACAGTATGAGAGATAGGTGTTGTGTGAGGAGAGCGAGCTGGCCACCTTTAGGAGTCGAGAGGGGCCATCGGTTAGCATTTGCCTTGGTGAATGTGCTATTGCTTAGGGTTGATTCTCAGTCTTGCAAGTTCAAAAATTTAATCCCATCTAGATTCCAAAGTTGATCCACCTAGAGTATACCCTTTTAACTCTCTCAAATTTCTCAGGGATTTAGGCATAAACCAAAACAATTTTTAAATTTACAAAAGGAGAACTATAATACCTAGTTTAATGAATAATCACATTTAAATGAACAGACATTCTCTTTACATAGATATGCATTACGGCATGCCAAATTATAGTCAGAATAAGCAAAATTTTGTGTATTATCAAAATATATACCACATCAGATTCTGATAGCCAATCCCACCATTGAGATTTGATCACCAAACCAACTAGACCAAGATCTGAGTTTGTTTTGACAAGATATTCTTTTTTTTAGATAATACCAAAGAACCAAACCCGTTCCTATCAAGTTGATGCTGACTCAGTAGAGCTACCCCACAAGGTTTCCAAGGCTGTAATGTTTACAGAAGCAGACTGCCACATCTTTCTCCCAAGGAGCAACCAGTGGGTTTGAACCACCGACCTCTCAGTTAGCAGCAGAGCACTTAACCACTGTGTCACCAGGGCTCCTTTTTAGGCAATGCTTAACTGTGTTTTTAGGCAAATAACACGTGTCTTCTACATATGCCAACCGTTCCCTGTCGCCCCCCTCTTCGAAGTAGGTATTTTCGTAAGTGCACTATGCTAATTTTTTTTAGCTCAGTTATGAAAATACCTCAAAGAGAGGGAGCGGTTGACAAACAAATGTAGAAGGCGCACGTTATTTGCATGAAGGTACAGCAGATGTAAATGGCCAATGTCTGCTCTGGGTCTTTTCTAATGTCTCCGTGGCTAAATAATCTGCTTTTAATTTACTACATTATTTCAATTAATTAGGTTATTGACAATCCTTGAAGTCAGGGATCAATTTTGATTTTTTTATAAGGTTTCTTGAAATACATTTATGTTTATGCATTGCTTGTTCCCAGCTCAACCTTTAGAGAGTAGTCATTAACTTTATCCAAATCTGGTCCACCTTCCCTACCAAGAAGGAAAAAGAATCATTTGGGGGCTTTAGCTCTACCTGGGACAACAAAAAAATCCAGTTTTTGCAGGGTTGACATAATAAATCAGATAATAAGCAGACACTGAAATAATACTGATTCTACATGCAAATGGTACAATTTATTTGGCACAACTGTCCCTTAATCTGCTGCCTCATTAAGAAAAATTTCAAGCAGCTCATTTGTAGCATAAATCTATCATTCTGGAGAAAATTTTTCTCATGAGTAATTATACAAAATTTAAATAAAAATGCTGCCACCAAGTAAATTTGTTAAATTATGCTCTTACTGTATTAGGGCCTCAATTTAATTGTCATCTGTCTGTAAATACTACAGAAGAATTTACCATCACTTTAAGAAGATAATGACTGACAGTTTTCTATATATAATTACTCAAAGACAGGACAGCATTGTATAGACTGAAAACACTTGCCCAAAGGATATGATTTATGTATGAGGTAAAGTAAGGGCACAGAAGAGGAAATACTACTTTGAAACCTATTACAAATATCAGGAAAAGATTGGGAAAAGACAGTACCATTGATTTAACGATGGTTTCATTCTAATACATAATCACAATCTCATTTACAGAGAAAAATGTTCTTCAGTTCCAGACATCCAAGAAACACTTCAAATTACAATAATGCTTATGTTATAAATATCATAGAGGAAAGATGGAGGAGAGATAATTATTTATATCAGGTCACTACTCTTCTAGTGACAAGACTGAAACTGGACCAATGGGTCCACACCCAGCGTGCAAGAAGCCAATCTCTCAGACCCTGTTTTTGAGAGGAAGAAAGAGTTTATTTCACAGGCTAGCAAGTGGGAACTCAGAGGTATCGACCTCAGATTGAGTTCCTTGATTTGAATGAGAAACCACATTTTATACTTACACATATTCATATAAGGATGGAGGAAGGTGTTGGGCAGGATCAGAAAGTTTTAACTATTCATAGTTTCTATTGATTGTTTATTACGAGGCGGGGCTAAGACTTGACCTGGAAGTGGCCAAGGGACTCTTCGCTTTTGAAATGGGCTCGGCTAATGCTGATGACGTACATCTGGTGATTTTCATCCCTTGACATGAGTCTTTAGGTTTCTTGACATGAGTTCTCTTGTGTTACTGACCATGCGTGGCGGCCTGGGGTTGTCTGTCGGTCATCTTTGTCTGTTGTGCGCATGTCTAGCCATTCCGAGACAGTTAGATCTGGGCCCATCCGGGGCTCTCCAGAGGGTCTGCAAAACAACTTAGAGGAAGGGAGTGACATAGTGGGGGAGGTGACTAGACGTGGCCTGATAACTGATAATGTACTAATTAATTAGGTGTTTTCAGCTTCTAGGTCTCCTAACAAGATAAGGATGTTAATGGAACTAAACATGCCTGGTTTTCAGTTCAGATGAAATGGAAGCAAGATATATTTAGAGTGGATGGAATGGTGACTCAGAGAACTGGGTTTTTGGGTAGAGTAGGCACTGGGTGGAGAAATTCAAGGAGCAGGAAGAAGTCCCTCCCCCAATACCCAGCCCCTCAATCACTGCCAGGGAAATTCCTCCATGAAAATGCTGCTTCTATTCAAATTTGAAATACCGTTGGGAGTGAAAGAACTTTACACAGCTGCTAATTATTTACTTCTTAGTGTGAAATAATTTCAACATTTATTTGACAAAATCTATTTCTGTACCAGGCCCTGTCAGAGGCACTGAGGATACAATACAGAACTAACACAGACATGATTCCTTGTTTCATGGATCTTAGATTCCAGTTGAGGAGACAACCATTAATCAAACAACTCATAAATGAGTATTTAGTTACAGACTGCAATAAGAGCGATGATGAAGAGAAAGTTGGTCCAGAAAAAAGCACATGACCTCATCTAGGCTGGGGTCTTGTGGAAGTGCTGTGAGGAAGTGAACACTGAGCTGACTTGCTGAGGGATGAACAGAGGTCAATGAAGGGAAGAGAAGGGTGAAATGTCATCCTAGGAAATAGAACAGTATGTTCTAAGGTTCTCCCCATGGCAAGAGTGAGCACGACTCCCTCCAGGAACTGAACGATGGCCACTGTGTGTTACTGCCAAGAGCACAGAGGCCCTCCAGACTCAATGGATCCTTGTCTTTCTCTTGTAAGGATACACAGAGAAGACAATTTTTGGGTTCAGCTCTAACAGGTTTATTTTACTTGTGACAAGTAAAAGGAGTCAGTGGGGCTCATGCCTCTCCAAAAGACTGACTCACAAGGGGAAGCAAGGCTAGGGCTTGTATGGGTTCGGTGGGGACAACAGAGCAATAAATATTAAGTGGGTTTTTTCGAAGGGGCAAGTACTCCTTGGAATGGTAGTGCATACTAATTAGGTTGTGCACGCATCTGGAATCCAAGATGGAACCCATTGATGTTCAAGATGGAGTCCCCTCGGCAGCTCTTGGCATCACTTGTTATGGGATATGGGATTTGGCACGGGCACACTGATCTTCTGTACTACTTCACCCCCTTTGATGGGCCAAGGGAGATCAAACAGTGGTCACTTTGTTCTTCTGCACATGTGGAGCCTGTAAGGAGGAAGAAGGGACTAGAAAAAAACAGTAAGGAGAAATTAGTAATTCCTAGGTTCTTTTAACTTATTTTATATAGACAGGGTGTGATTCCTGTTTACCCAACTTCCAGGTGGTAATCTTTTAACAGCTGTTTTTATTCTGCCAGCACAGTTAACCCTATCTGTCTCATGTGGATGGATGGCAGAGACAAGGGAGAGATAAGAGAGACATGAGACTGGAGAGGTAGGCTGGAACAAAAGCAGCAGAGGCATGGAGGCCATATTAAGGGCTTGGTGTTTATCTTAAGAGGAATAGGAAGTTGATGAAGGTTAAGTATGGTGGGTGGGGGTGGGTAGGAGGGTGGTTATTATGAAATATATATTTTTAAAAGATAACAATATATCAAAGTAATAGCGAGTTTTAAGAGTTTGGAAGAAAACAGGAATCACTGAGTCATGGATGTGTGGAAGAAGATGGGATGGAGAAAGGGTGATGTACACCAGGCAAATGTTGACTCCTTCCTGGTTTTCATAGGACTAATTCTGTCTGGACTCTGCTAGATATTCCTGTATAGAAGTCTTGAGATTAGCATGACACGTAAGGATATTTCAGAGTGAGCTAAAGCAGATACTGATGTTGGGAGTGAGTCTGGGGTCTTGGGTTTATTATGGTAAATTATTTTAATAGGGGAAAACAAAAAAGTGAATTAGCAGATATTTAAAAGGTTTTTAAGACAAGGAGTTCAGTATAATGGTTTACGGTTTTTTACAGTGAGGTAAAGAAGAATAAGCCTCAGGTGAAGTTAGAGTCATGTGTAATGGCAATAACATGACTTTGGTTTTCTGTACTGTAGTTAGTGAGGTCTTCCCGAAGATGGACCAGACTTCTGGACTATAGATCATTTGTGGAATCCTATATACTGGCTACAGCAATCTGGTTGCATTGCATCTCAGTATCAACAGTGTGTGCTACATTGAGTTAGAAATGTGGCTATGTCTCAGTTTAGAGAAGGTGTTTTAGGAGCAGATATGCTAACTGATGTTAGAAATCAGAGAACTACAAAACAGACCAATACAGGATTGTAAATTTATTTATTCATTCACTTGTTCCTTGATGTCTCATTCAGCAAGTGTTTATTGAGTACTGCCTTTTGGAAGACGCTTTGCTATGCGTAAGTCCACAAAACTAATAACTAAAATTAGTTCATTTTATATGAAAACTAAGAAATTACAGATGTAATTTTGCAAATATAGTACATAAATAAACTTTCCATTTAGCTCATGAGGCCAGAATTTAAGTGCTCTTGTCTACTATGTGACTATATATCTAAGTTATAAGAATCATTTTCTTAATGGACACAGTCTTTGAATGAATAAATTAAAAAAAAAAAACTACAGTAACTTTTTGTCCTGATGTCATATTTCCATCAACTGCTATTTTTTGCTCTCAAGATAATATTCCTTTATAATACTAGGATGAGTCCCTGAGTGCAAACAGCTAATGTGCTCAGCTGCTAACCAAAAGGTTGGAAGTTCTAGTCTACCCAGAGGCACCTCTGAAGGAAGGCCTGGTGATCTACTTCCAAAAAATCAGCCATTGAAAATCCTATGAAGCACGGTTCTACTCTGACACATATGGTTGCCGTGAGTCAGAATCGACTCAGTAGCAACTGGTTTTTATAATACCAGGAAGTATGTAAACTTCAGGTAAAAAATTGAAAATGAGTGAAAAGATAAAGATTTCTTTTTGCTTGTATTCATGTACATGCAAATTTGTATAATTATATTTCACTGTAAAATGGAAGATTTTCAGAACCATCTCACAGTGGAAAAATAAATGTGCAGTGAAATCCTATGAAGCACCTTCTTTGGCAAAACAGTTCTCAAAAAGGAGAGCGGCTCCAGTTCCCATGACAATAAAACTGTGCTGCATCAAAATCCCCGATCTATCTCGGCTCTTATTATCTAGCTCTGTAATAGAAAGCCTTTCCATTGTGGCAGTGAGCAGATGGACAGGGGGCTGCCTCTTTTCTTTAGAGTTGGAAATTGGTCAAAAGATCAAGAGACAATCTAATTAAAAGGTTTCCTATCGACTTAAAAGATTCATCAGGGCAAAACCAAACTGCTAGGGTAGGAGTGAAGGGGCACCCAGTGCTTGAGAAAATTTAAAATAAAAAATGAATAGCAATATCTTCAACACATTATTATGGCTTAAAAATACCTGAAACAGATTTCAAAGAAAAAAATACTCATTTATATAATTAATTGTGACTATAGATAATTGGTGGCATAAATACTAAAGAAAAAATAATATGTAAGTTTGCATAAAAAATTGGAGGACCAAAACTTACCTTAAAAAAAAAAAGGCATAGTCAAGTGTGTGACTCCTTAGTACACAGAGAAGACTGACAAGCTCCTCAGAACACGTGCTTTGAGGTAAAGCAAAAATTAAAAAGACAACAAAAATACACGCCAGTTCTTTCAGTTGTTAAAACTCTTTGACACTGGTAAGTCTAAATTTGGAAGGCAGTTTTTTTCTTAATTGAGTCATTGATACCATTTCTCTTATCACGTACAACTAGGAAAGGGATTTTTAATAGCCCAGCTTTCATAAACACCTAGAATACCCTCAATGGTCTTCCAAGGAGTCTGTGATCCCCCTGCCCCCAATCTCATGGTAAACAGTATTGTGATGGATTTGTATTGTGTTAAAATGGCTACTCGGGAACCAAGTTTCCCAGAATTCCCTCCTCTGCAAATTTCCAGGTTAACGTGGGCCTCAAGAGACATTTTGCACAAGATCTGAGAGGTGAAAGTGGGGTAGTAGCTATCCTACTTTTTTACACTTGAAAGGGGGTTGCAGGGCATGGAGCCCTGTTGGAACTCACACACGTTGTCACATATCTGCAGGCTCACCTGGTTGGCGTGGGACAGCAGCTGGGCTCCTGCCAGGTCCTCCTGCTGGATCAGCTTCCCTGACTTCTGGACCAGGTGCATATTTAGCTCCCTGATGGATGGCACCGGCTTCTCCTTTATCCTGCTTGTCTTTGCTTCCTCTGTTTCACATCCATCCTCTTTTCCCAACTGCTTCAGATGCCAGCAACAAACACAGAAACCACAGCTTTACACCCTTCCTTAGACCCGTTAACCCGCTCCTACAATGCTGAATATCAAATCCCTATAATTCAAAAATGCATAAACATATATAGACAATAAGTAGATATATTTATACTTTACTTACTTCCACAACATACAGTTGAATAAGACAATACGCAAGAAAAATCTGTTTATCCTGTAAATTCTTATTTAGCTGAATTTTTTCCTCACACTGCTGATTCCCTACAAAATTGGTCAAATCTCCCATATTCTTAAACAGTAACAGCCACAAAATCTATTCCTTTGTTATTATTTTAAACCATCATATTATCTCTTTCTTTCCCTTTAAACAGAAAATAGACAACATTTACTGAGGGCTTATTGTATAGCAGGCATCTTTATATATATTGTCTCATGGAAGCCTCATGACAATCCAGTGAAGTAGATACTGTTAATGGCCTTGTGCTCCAGAGGAGGAAGCCGACTCAGAAAGGCTAAGCAAGTAGCCCAAGGCCATAAAGTAGGAATTTGAACCCAGGTCTCTCTCCCTTTAGAGACCATACATTTAACCACTATACTCAATTGCCTCTTGGAGAACCTCTTGAAAGATAAACACTGGCTGTCTGTACATGTGAATCACATACTTGCTGCTCATCTCCTTTGCAATAAAGAAATGATGTATGTAAATTTCCTGGCTAGCTTAGGATCTGACACATAGTAGCACTCAATACCTGCAGATTCTCTTTGGCTCTGTACCCTCTCCACCAGCCCTTACAAAAGAAAGAGGCTGCGAAGGTTCTGTTTACCTCTGTTCTCTTGTTGAAGTCACAATTTTAAATGTTATAATTATAAAAATGACTCCAAAATCTACTTCCCCAAACCCAAATTCACCTCTAAATTCTAGACCCACATTTCCAATGGCTTGTTGAGTATCTCCATGGGCTGCCCCTCTAGCATCTCAAATAGAATATAACCTTCTCTCTCCTATCCTTTCCCCACCAGTTCTGTGTTCTCTGACGGTGGGGATGTTGCCATGAAATCTAAGCTTTTTTCTAATGTGTTCCTTTCCTACTGGGATGTGCATGTATAAGCCCAGGGTGCAGGAACCGAGAGGAGAGCCAGGACACAGTTTCTTGGAATATCACTTTTACTCAGCAGTAAGGAAAGTATAAAATTATTCCTTGCTCCAGATACTTGCATGGCTCACTCCTTTACCTCTTTGAAATTTTTGCAAAAAATGTCACCTTCCCAATGGACCTACATGAACATCTCCTCTAACACATATCTCTCACTTAGTTTCCCTTATCCTGCTCTATTCTTTTTCTCTGTCACTAATGACCTGCTAACACCTATTTGATTTATTTATTTATTATGTCTATTGTTATTGCCAGTCTCACCTTCTAAGAATGTCAGCTCCTCAAGGGTAAAGATTTTTGTTTGTTTTGTTTATCAATTTATCACCAGTGCCTAGAACAGAGCCCATAGTTGGCGCTGTATAAATATTTGTTGAATGTATTAATGAATAAATTTTATAGCAAAACAAGCACAGCTATATTATGGCATGAACTATAAAATTTGTATGAATTGAAAACAACACATCAGTGGAGATACTTAATTTTTTTCAATAACTTGTTACATATTTTTCATCTAAATAAAAAATTTAAAGGAAAATTTCCAACACTATGAAAAAGGCAAAGCAGCATCAGTTGCTTTAAGTAGAAGAAAACTCTACCAAAAATGTGGAATTATTAACATAAATATTACATAGATACCACTGAAAATTATCCTTCATTCCACTGGTAGTATATGTTTCTCATGCTTTGGGAAATGTTGGCCTAAGAAATTTAAGAAGATTCTATTAGAGATCACTAAATCCTAGACCTGGATGGGATTTTAGAAACTAGCTCATTTTAGAAATGAAGAAATGGAAGCTGAGAGAGATTTAATTACTTGTTCCCAGCCACACAGTGATTTTTAGAGGCTTGTGGCACAGTGGTTAACAGCTATGGCTGCTAATCAAAAGGTAAGCTTCAAATCCCCCAGTAGCTCCTTGGAGAAACCCTATGGAGCAATTCTACTCTGTCCTGTAGGGTCACTATGAGTTGGAATCGAATCAGCAGCAATGAGTACCACCTGTCAGTAGGGATCGACTTGACAGCAACTAACAATAACAACAACCAATACTTTATTCTGGAGTCCCTGGATAGTGCAAATGGTTAGTTTACTCTGCTGCTAACTGAAAGATTAGAGGTTCGAATCCACCCAGAGGTGTCTCAGAAGAAAGGCCTGGCAATCTACTTCTGAAAAATCAGCCACTGAAAACCCTATGGAGCACGGTTTTACTCTGACACACATGGGGTCACAATGAGTTGGAATCAATTCCATGGCAACTGGTTTACCACCTTATTATAACACTCATCCATGACATGTTTTTGCCTGTTTCAAACCATATTGTACCATTCACAATTAAGCACAATCTCTCCCACATTTACTTGCCTCTGAGCTTTTGTTTATCTTGAATATTTCCTTTTGCTCTTCTTGATCCTTCACCTCATATGTGAAGACTCATCTTAAATGCCACCTTCTCCACGAGCGCTTATTCGTATTTGTCCCATAGCATTGTACTCTTTTTTTCCTTACATTGGTCGCTTTTTGTACTTGTCTTGTATTTATTACTTTTCCTGTATTTATTACTTTTCTACTTTTCAGTAGAGAGCTTGAGAACAGAAACAGCCTTATTTTTATACTTTTCCACTGTAATACCTAGCATGGCCCCTTATAAGCAGTTTGTGCTCAGTAAGAGTTTGCAATGAATTGAATTGAATCTTTTTACTATTTGGAAACACAGCAGTGGAAAACGTGATGCTGGTGGTCTTTCTATATTATGAGGCCCATCTGTTTGCCATTACCTGTTTCCCACCTGCTGTCATTACTAGTGTAAAATTCCATCTGCTACCATGTTTTCTTTTCCAAGCCTGAGTTGGCCCTAAATCTGTCGGGCTCTAAAAGAGTTTTACCTAATCAGCATTACTTTTCCTTAATGATTTTTTACTAATTACTAAAGTTTTGTTTTATTTTATTTGCCTCCTATGAGTATCTTTGAGATGTGAGCAAGGTAACCAATACTGAAATCAAAACAATCTGTTAAAACTATTTGAAAAAAAAAAATACTGGGCAAGCCTTCAGGTTTAGATGTGAAGCAGGAGTTACAGATGGAAGAGTGTGACCTTGAGGAGTCACTTAACCTTTCTGGCTCTCGGGTTTCTCTCCTTTAAGATGAGAAAATCAGGTACAGTGGCTCTAAGGACCCTTCCGAATGTAACGGCCCTGATAGCAAAAGTTCATCCTTTAGGGCAGCCTTACTGCCACCTCCTCCACAAGTCTTTCCTGACTCCTACCCTGGTAAAAATGAATCGCTTCTTTCAACTCCTCCATACTACCTCATGGTAATACCTTTTCCTGTACTGTAGTCAAGTTATCTCTGTAATTAACTACCTTGCTCCCTTATACTGCCCCCCTTAAGTTATGGGTCCTGAATGCAGTAATAAAGTCTTTGTAACTCCCCAAATGCTTAGCAGAGGTCATTATAGATACCCAAAAACCAAACCAGTCGCCATCGAATCGATTCCAACTCATAGTGATCCCATAGGGTATCCAAGGCTGTAAAATCTCTGTGGAAGCAGACTGCTGCAGCTTTTCTCCTGTGGAGCTGCTGGTGGTTTCGAACTGCCAACCTTTCGGTTAGCAGTCCATTGCTTTTACCAATGTGCCACCAGGGCTCCTTACATATACATAGTATGAGCTTTATAAATATTTATTGACTGAGTGAATAAATTAATGAATTAACTGGAAAATTATAACATCATGATAATCCTATGAGCTAAGAAATAAGAACCAAAAATGCTACTGACATGATTGGGTGATTAAAGAAATTGGAGCCAGGGTTATGAATTTTGGTCATCATGCAAAGAAATTCCAGAAAATAAATGGTAATGCATTATTTAAACATACTAGCAAGATGTTGTTGTTATTGTTGTTAGGTGCCATCGAGTGGGTTCCGTCTCCTAGCGACCCGATGTGCAACAGGACAAAACACTGCACAGTCCTGGGCCATCCTCACAATGGCTGCTATGTTTGAGCCCATTGTTGCAGCCACTGTGTCAATCTATCTCATTGAGGGTCTTCCTCTTTTTCACTGACCCTCTACTTTACCCAACATGATGTCCTTCTCCAGGGACTGGTCCCTCCTGACAACATGTCCAAAGTACATGAGACAAAGTCTCGCCATCCTCCCTTCTAAGGAGCATTCTGGCTGTACTTCTTGCGAGACAGATTTGGAGCATTTTATATGTAAACACCATACATAGCATGTATAGAAGGATAAGTCATGCTACATAGTGACTGGGAGCACAGGTTCTAGAGATGGATGCCTGACTTCCCATTCTGGCTCCTACTTTCTGTGAACTTGGGAACGTTACATAACTCTCTGTGTCTCAGCTTTATTATCTGTAACATGGGTGTATCTACTTCATAGAGTTACTGTGAGAATTAAGTGAGTGCTTGGCACATATTATATGTTCAATAAATGTTTGCCATTATCTTACAGTCAGTACTGAAATATTTCAATATGTCTGTCCTTTAGTCTATAAAATGGTAATAATAAAGAAAGCTTTCTCCTAGAAGCACTGTTGGATTTTCTCAGCTCTTATGACCATCGATCAGAACAAAAATATCTTCACTTAAAAATAGCTAAGAAGCACTGAGACATTTAAAAGGTGACCTGGATTATTGCTCATCCAAAGTCAGTTTATTTTTCCAGTTTGAAAATCCTATAATATTTGCTTGAGTGGAATACTGGCAAAATATGAACTTCACACTGTACTTACCTTCCTAATAATGTATGCACACCAGGCAGAAAATTAATGAGCATGAATACTTCCCCTTAATATTTCAGAAAGAAAATTATACAAGATTCTTACATGTGAAACATCTTCCTTTTGAAGATAACCAAATCTTTTCCCAAAATCTATCATTTAATGTTAATTCTGTGATTAGGACACAGGCTTTGTGATTAGGAAGACCAGGGTTTACATTCTGGCTCTACCACTTTCTAGCTGTGTGAAACAGAATGTATTACTTCACCTCTCTCAGCCTCAGCTTCTCCATTTGTGAAATGAGAATAATAGCAATTTCTTTACTCAAAAGCTTAGTGTAAGCATTAAATAAGGTCATATGAAAGGTACTTAGCACAGTGTCCAGCAGAGAATAAATGATCAATACATGCTTTAGCTATTATTGTTTCTGATGAAATATATTTGCAATTATATCAGCAAAATGGTAAATTTTAAGACCATTTAGGCATACGGCATTTCATAAAGATATTCCAGGTTTCTACAATACCAACTGATTGAACAATCAGAGGAATTTTTTATGAAAGGTAGAATTTTGCTTTAGCAATGAATCGTCTTTTTAACCAGGTTTTACATATCCTGGGATAACGCTACCGCCACAATAAGTCTCGATGCCATCTTTCTTGTCACCACCAACTGATGAGCCACACAGTTGTTGCCTGAAGTGTAGACAGTTACACTTTACAGAGTAAACAGGCAGAAGAATAAGATGGTCTGGCAAGGATATGGCAGTATTCTTGAAGCCACAGGATATCCAACATTTTGCCTGGCTGAAAAGATGTGAACGTTGATAGCATGTCTACCTGACAGCATCTAGAATGGAGGGGGCTGCCTCAAGGCCGGCATTGCATTTACATTTGCCTTCCCCCACCCCCACCCCCCGATCGCCGGCTTTCCTGGCTTCTCGCTCCGTTGACTACTGCGTGATCAAGTCTAAGAAAGAATACGATCAGTTCAACCAAGGCAGGATGATTGCATCATACAAGAAGACTACTTTTCGGGCAAACTGAAATATAAAAAATGTCATCTGAAAAAGAGAGAATTGTAACCTAGCAGTCTGAGAAAAAAAAAAAGTAGTTTTACAGGATTCGTCTTTGTAGGTAGGTTGATGATTTACAATTGTAAAGTGCCAAGTTAAAAAACAATCCCAGATTTGATAATGAGTAGAGAAACGGCCTCTAATTTTAGTGACCCTCTTGAGCTCAGCTCTAATGTGACTGCTGACAGCTCACTGAGCTGTGTATGTATATTTTTTTCACTTCCCCACAGAAGTCATGCTCAGAAGCCCACAAGCTGTTTTAAAATTCCAGGCTTCCAGCTGCCATTTTCCTAAGACACGGCAGACCTATAATTTCTTCAGATATTTTTATAAATGGCTCCTACGCTTGGGGAAGCCTTTATAAGGCTAAGGTTATCAGAAACTTCCATTATGAAACAACCCATTACCCATTATTAGCCCCCATCCCCAGGTCTATGCATAGAGAAAGAGAGCACAGAGAAATGTCATTAAAGAAAAATGAAAATGCCCGAAAAGATGGAACAAGAGACATTTGCCTAACTCTATGTACTACAGGTTCTGGAGTGTAACTGTATCTCATGCATATTAGGTCATTAAGCCGGGGAAAGCCCAGGAACACTAAGAACCTTGGCACTTAAAATGCCATAACCATTTAGTTCCCCTTTCTCTGTCCCCCCTTCCATCACTTCTTTTACCTCTTCCTCTCTCGCTCTGTCTCTCTATCTCCTTTTATCCCTCACATGAAAATTCTCTATTATTCAAAGAACAAAAGCAAACCGGTCTGAGGGAAAAAAAAAAAAAAAAAAAAACCTTATTTTTTATTCCAACTCATTATTCTTCCACAGATGTGAAAGCTATTATATGATCCTTGTACCACACAATACCACTGAATTAAGTACTCTAAGGTAATTCGTTGAGTAGTTGCTTCAATTATAAAGATCACCTAGACTGGATAATTAGGTCCTCTTCTTAATTGAGAAGCTATTTCTATTCAACACTGTACATGAAAGTATGAAAATGGACAGATTTAAAACTGTCTTTGTAAACTGGGCTCTTTACAGGATTCTGGAAATTTAGGGATCAGGTGCGTTAGCCCGGCAGGGTCGCTTTATCAAAGGACAGAGAATCTTGGAGGAAGAGTTCTAAGGGGAGAGGCTGGGTCCAGGGGTGACTTCTAGGAAAATGGGACAGAGAAGCAGGGTGAGAATGATTCTGGGACAAGACTCAGGTTATCATTTTCCCAGCACCGACAGATCTTACTTCTCAGAGAGGCTTCCTTGAGTCCATGACCTAAACTGTGTTCCACATTCTCCCACCCAGCATCTGTACTCTTCTTTCCTAGTAAAATGATACATTTGTTGGCATGTTTACTTGCTTAATGCCTATTTCTTGTACTCAACAATAGGGTCTATGAGGCCAGGGACCATGTCTGTTTTTGTTCTCTACTGTCTCCCTACTAGCTAGTACATTTATTTGTTAAATGAATGGACAAACGAATTCATGAGTGCTAAGGGAAAAGGGGGCCTTCAGTAAAAGGGCAGAACAAAGGACAAATGATCAGTTTGTTTTTGTTTTTGTTTTTTTGTATGTCTAGTACAAAAATCAATAGCTCCATTAGTTTCAATTACATCGATAGGGTGAGCCATGGCACACTTAGTGTGGATATCTGCACTTTGGGCACCAAGCATCAAGAATTTTCTCCCAGATACTAGATGACACCATCAGCAACAAAGATACTGGGGGAGAAGAGTGGCAGAAGGACAGAATAACACCTGTACTGTTCATAGCAATAAGTGAAACCAATAAAGGAGAGAAGGTTCCTTCCTCATTTCCAGTCATCCTTAGAAACATTAACCGACGTATCGCTAAGAGAGAAAAGCAGTTTATAGACGTGTAGTGATAATTTAATGCCTTTTGTGCGTGTGAATGTGTGTGTACAAGTTGGAAAGGAAGTGAAATTAGTTTATAACATATGTATGATAGTTATTTTTGAGATGTGAGATTTAATTTCTTTTCGTTGATCTGTATTTTCTAATTTTTTTCTCTTCGAACAAGGATTCTTTAAGTTTATACACATTTTAAGAGTGTCGAAGATATGCTTTTTTGAAGGTTCTTCAGAAAAGAAAAGTAAATTATGCTTATTTCAGTGCGCTAGCTTGAGGAACGGAGAGGAAAAGGTAAAACAATACAAGGTCTCTTATAAAAGCGGGGACACAATGACCATGGAAGATAGTAAGATACTACAGTTCCTATTTCTTGTATTGTTTTCTGCACGTGAGCAGTTCCACTAATAACCCATCTATGAGATATAAGGCTGGTTTAGATCTGGGCTTTTTGACTCTTGCTAAGGTCTCTGCTCTACCCCACAGACGGTGAAATAGAAATATTGATAATTCTGTAAGGAACCATTGCCTTCATCTTCTCCTTTTCCCTTAAATAGTCTTCCTCCACTGACATCACCGTAGGTTAAATTTGAGATATATCAGGATCTCGAACAAATAGAATCTTCAGCTGTGTGCCCTGATATACACTCTCAGGTCAGAACTTTGCTGTAGGTTTCATAGAACAGTCTCATTTACATACACTAATAAAACCTAAAAACAGTTAAGAGATAAAGAAAACGCTAGAAAAGGTGTTTTGTTTTAAAGAAACACTCCTAAAAATGATAGAACAAAACAAAACAAAACAAAACTGAAATATGCTGCACTGTGTTGTTCATCCTCATACTAATCCTATTTTGTCAGATTTGTCTGCCTTGGCTGGCTGCTTTCAGCTCTAATGATGCCTATTTAAGCAGAAAATAACGGTTTTCTAAAAAAGTTTTAAGTGAATATGATAAATGGAAAATACAATTGGATAATAAACAATAAAATGTAGCTTTCTATTTACACTAGATAGGAATCCTCCCGTTAAAAATACCCTCTTCCCCTGGGCAATATGGGACATGACCCATAGGCACCTGTTTGCCTTTGCTTATAGCAGCCCCTCTGCCTGGAACATGCTCCCCGTAGCGTGCCTGGTTGATTCTTAACATTTATCCAAAGAGGAGCAGACATCTGCTAGCTTTTGTTTATGCCCTGAGGAATCTATTGCCATCAAAACATTTGAGAGGTTGAAAAGTAAAACAACAATAAAAACCTACTCAACAGTTGTTCTTAGTACAAGAAAAGCCAAAGATTGATAGCTTTTCCCTACCTGCCTCCAATTTTTATTTTCCACCAAGTTAGCTTCAGTGGCACGATTAAAAAAACAAAAAAACCCAACCAACAATAAAACAACGGTTTGCCAGCGCAAAGAAGCAAAAGTAAACCATCTTTCTCAAATGCCCATTCTTTACTATGTATGCTCTGCATTAGAGCTGAGTAACCCAGGATCTTTGGTATCAAAGCCTCAGGCGTTTTAAAATGTAAACTAGTGAGTCACAAAAAGAAACGAAATTGGCAAGTTGACGTTTACCGGAAACAGTTTCCACACTTGATGCACTTCATTTCCCGCCATGCCCTGTGGCCTTATTCAGAATATTTCCTCTGCCCGAAAAGTGGCTCAACATCCCTGGGCATGAGACTGTGTCATTGATAATTTGCTTAATAATATCTCCCTCTCTGCCCACCAAGAGGTGTCACCACCCTTTTTTTTGGTTCCTGTAAATGTATTCATCCCCTAGATGCACAGGGCTATCGGCAATCAAGTGGTTGGTGTGCTTGGTTTTTAGCTACATTGGGTCTACATTTTACTTAGGTTGATCAAGTACCTAGTAATAATCTGGACAATTGGTATCAGAGGTTTCTGTCTATGGAAGTTTCTTAAATGAAATTTTGTTGGTAGTATTTTCTAATTAAGCAAATTTTAATGTTATCCCTACCAGACATACCTTGAGGACAGGTCTTTTCACAAGGAAAGACTTTCTCACTCACTCTCTGGGCCTGCACCACAGGGTCTTAGGCCAATTTGCTGTTTGGATGCTATTATCTCAATACAGGTGTCGCTGTGCCGAGCAGCTTAGCAAGACATGTCTCCCAGTTCACAATAGAGTTGTCTATCAACCAGGCAGGGGAGAACTGCAGGACCTGCCTAAATATTGCTCTTTTATCAATACATAATTCAGGACATTGTTGTCTCATCTTTTTTGATTCTCATAAAATAAAAGGCAGTTGAGTAACTTTATCACAAAAGCTAGTCTACCTTAAATATCCTGTTGCCATCGAGTTGATTCTGACTCACAGTTGACACTATAGGCAGGGATGGATTATGCAATAAGTAAAGTATACATGGGCTTGTGTTTACTTACTAATCTGTAATGCACAGTTTCTCATGGTGGTGTGGTTAAGCTCATGTGAAACCATGTATTACAGATTAGTAAGTAAGCACGATTAAGCCTGTGCATACCTAGCTTACTGTAAACCTGTGCATATCATGCTTACTGGTTAATCTGCCCCTGCCTATAGGACAGAGTAAAAATGCCTCATAGGGTTTCCAAAGTGGTGAACCTTCACGGAAACAGACTGCCACATCTTTCTCCCGCGGAGTTTCGCACAGCTGACATTTGGGTTAGCAGCCTAGCACTTAACCACGGCGCCACTAGGGCTCCTACCTTAAATACAGAATTTTTAAATTCTCATTTAATTCATTATCTTTGTTTTCTCTTTGCCTCATCTTTCTGGCATAATCTAATTTATGTTATTTGTATATATACAAATGTTGTATAGAGGTGTGTATGTATATCTATCCATTCGTCCATCCATCCATCCATCTATAAATAATTTCCTTTCAAAATTATTTGCAAAAAAAGCATTCGTAGTAAAGTTGTCACTGTAAAAATTATATTGTCATCATGAAAGGACTACTTAGCAGTTAAAAAAATCTAAAACATTTGCCTGCAAAATGCTGAATGTATATAAACGAAAACCTGTTGCCGTAGAGTTGATTCCAATATAGTGACCCTATAGGACAGAGGAGAACTGCTCCCATAGGGTTTCCAAGGAGTGGCTGATTGATTCAAGCAGACCAGCTCTTAACCACTGTACCACCAAGGCTCTGATGGATAAATAGGAACCTTTATCCCAAGTAGTTTCGTATCAAAACTTAACTTGTGATGTTCTGATTTGGGCTCATTCTGAGAAATAACGATAAATCACTAGTCCTGGTCAGACATAGAGAATACAGCAACTGTCCTCACCATGAAGTCTTATTTCAAATTTAGTCAATCAGTGTCTCTATACTTATGTGGGGGCTGGGAATAAGCCCTCAGGGAATTCACATCCAAATCTGAGTGATTTTGTCACTATGGGAAAAGAACTAACTCCAAATAGTCTCTATTAGATATTTGTTTCCTTGGGTAAGTGCTCACTCCCTTGCAGTAAGCACACATCTTGATAATTCATCGTAATTTTTTTTTTTCAGCAAAGAGACAACTACTCCATATTCTGTTTCAATTTGGAGGCAACTGTTGAAATGGAAAGGATTTGTTTGAGTCCTGGGTAACCCATCATCTATGAATGCAGAAGATTTAGTTTTGAATCAGTAAGAAGGAAATTTGCTAGTTTAAAAAAAAAAAAAACTTACCTGTTCAGAAAAAAAGAATTGTTTAAATTGATAAAAGTTATAGGACCCATTTCAAACTGTAAAATGTAATGTAGATTACTGTCAAGTTTCCAATAGTGTATATACATTTTTCTACACATTTTTATTGTATGTCCAGAGCTTTCATTGAAACCATCTGGCGATGCTTATTTCTTTTCCCCTCTTTCCATCAGCACTAACTCATGCTGCTTCCCATTTCCTCAGCCATGCACCCCCTTACTGAACAAATTTAAGCACTCAGGGCTTAACATGACACCGCTCCTACATTACATTTGGACTTTAGCAATTGCTTTTAGTGCTACAACCTCAGAGATTAACTAGGGGTGAGAAACTACCAGCACTAAAGTGCTATCACTTGGGGGAGGGTTTCCCGGAGCCTCTCAAATCCACCAAGATAGATGAATGAAGTTAGAAGAAGCTTTGTTTTTGAGAGATAGAACTGTATGTGTGTGAAGAAGTCATAAGAGAAAAACAGAAACCTGTGGTATAAAGACACCTTCCAAAGCTATTATAACCCTGGCACTCTAACTGCAATTTAACAGAATAAGGATGGGGAATACAAATTAAAGTTTTCTGAGTCACTAAACTAATTTTGAGAAAAAAACATATTTCCCGAACACGTCTTTCAACATACACAAACACATACAGAACCTTTAGCACGAATCGTCTAAAAAGATTTCACAAGTTAATGGCACCAGATGGTGTGTGATGTGGGAGTTTTTCAATATAGTCATCAGGAAACCAGTAAAGAATGAAAATCACATTAGCCTTCTGGCTAACAGATGTAGAGTTTAAATGGATATTACGTTGTCAACAAAACAAAACAAAAACTAGGATAGCTCCTGTGTTATAGAAATAATATAAATAGTACTGGTAATTTAATTTTTCAAATATGCATCACTGGAACAGCTTATTAATGAAAACACACAACACACCTGAGGAATTACCAAAAAGAATAAGCTCAACGGTAATGATTGGGTTCTTTGAATCCTTTGAAGTCATGAAATAGTCGCGAGACAAGACAAAATTAATTCTAAAATCTAAAAAGAAAATCACTAAATGAGCTGAGCTTCATGGCATGTGGCAAGATCAATGTCTCACTCCCACCATGTCCAAACACTGTTAAAAACACAACTTTCCCAAGTTCTCACCCATTTTTCAACACAAATATAGGTTTCCTTGATGTTTGTCAGTGAACTAATTGATAATTGATATTCAAAGTTCACACCAATATAGGCAATTAGATTACTAATCCAGTGGGGATAAGAAATAAAATACAAAGATAAGGCCAATAGGAATCATGTCCTTGAGTTGGTTAAAGACTAGTGGAAAAGATATGGTGTGCTCGTAAGTACGTATGTATAGGTAGAGCTGTCATATATGGTTGGGTAAGTTGTGCAGTGCACAACCTATATGACCGTCTAGGACAGCCTGTAAATAAAATGCTGAGTAATGGGAGTTCAAAGAAGAGGCAAATGTCTTCTATGTGGAAGATCAGAAAAGACTTACTGGAAGAGGTGATGTTTAAGCTGTGCATTGCAAGGTGGGATTTAGACACACAAGTGCTGGCATTATGGTGGAAGGAATATCAGGTAGAAGAAACAGCCTACATCTGATACTAATGGCCCAGGACCCAATAACTGATCTTGATCCTGCATGGTCCGACCAGTGTGTGCCTCTGACCCTACATCTTGATGGGACTCCTTCAGTCCCACCCTGCCCTCTCCCCATATGCTCAGCTAACTCACTGTCCAATCTCAGTTTAGGCTTCAGTGCCCTCCACCCACCTTCCATCCCAGGCTGGGGTCAGCTCACCTCCTGTATGTTCCTTGGCACTTGGTCAAAGCATTTGTTATATGCATTTTGAACCATTTCCTTATCTGGATCCCCCACAAAACTTGTAAGCTCCCCAAGGGCAAAGCCTGTGCTTACCTTGTCCACAATTAATTCTCCAGCACCTAACATAGGGCATGACACCTCGTATGTGCCCAATAAACAATTCTTCCTACATTCTCGCTTACATGAAGATATTTTGCTACTTCAAATTAAACTATGTTTTTGAGAAAGGGGGACCTGTTTTCTGTACAATGTGACTTCTTTCTACTGTGCCTTGATGTTGGTAAAGAGAACTAAATTATACCTAGTAAGATTAAATACCCCTTTGATTTTTTAAACTCTGCTTTTGGGACATTTGGGTTGTTTCCCAACAAGATAAATAAACCATACTCCTCATTAATCTCTACATAGCAAAAACATTTAAAAATGAGTTTCAGTTATTTTGAAAGTATAGAGGGTTTATGAAAGGCTAAGGAGTTTGGACTTCATCCATCCATGCATCCATTCATCCAAAAAATACTTACTTCATGCCAGGACTGTTCTAGACAGTGGAGATACAGTTGAAAACAAAACAGAAAAGGGGGGAGAAAAACAAGCCAAAAAAAAAAAAAAAAAAAGATCTGGGGATGGTAAGTGCTATGGAGAAAATAAAATGTGGTTTATAGTAAAAGATACAAACATGAGGGAGTCCACTTTAGGTTAGGTGATTAGAGAAAATTTCTCTGAGGAAGGTACATTTAGGCTGAGACAAGGACGACAAGAAGGATATAAGAAAGAAGAGGCTGGGGAAGAATGTATCAGGGAGCCAGTAGCATACGTTATTAAAAAAAAAAAGTTCGAATATTTTACTTTAAGAAAAGGTAATGGGTGGCAGTAATAAGTATAATCTAGGCTTCTGCAGAGATCCCCTCCCCTGCTCCACCCCCTCATGGAATCCCTGCTTGCCCAACTTGAAAACCATGCCTCATGGCCAGAGGAGCAAGTCCTCAAAAACGAGGGAAGAGAGATAGAGTTCTTTATTTTCTATTTCAAATTCTATTCCCCATGCTGATTTCAGTGACTCTAAAGAGCTTTCCTGTCTTACCCTTCCAGCTCCGAACCAGTCAGACTTCTTGCATGCACACCATTGAAACTGACCCTGGCTAACTTAAGATGAAAATAAGTTATTGGAAGGATATGAGAATAATGAGAATTTTATTAACCCCATGAAAACGCTGGAGAATCAAGCTTAAAACTGACGGGAAACGAAAGGGCCTAGTCTGTAGAGAACATAGCCAAGGCCCTGACATAGGAACATCTGTGTAGGACACCAGAGCCAAGAGATGGGCACTTCTGCTATTTGCTGCATACTGCTGGCCCCACCACCAGTGGCCACTGGTCTCTGGCCACCAGACCACTGGATTCCCAACTCCACTGCCACTGCTGCCAAGAATAATCTCTCAATGTCCTTTCGTCTTTGAGTCCCTCCTGCCAGATTCAGATTCATTGGCAGAAACCAGAAATCTAGTTGCTCAAGTCTAAGTCACATGCCTACACTTTAGTTTACTCATCTCTAAATGGGCACACTGGTATCCATCTCAGAGTGCTATCATCAGAACTGAAACAGATACTAAAGAATATGATAATATCTGTTACTTACATTGTTTTTTCTCTTATTTTGGCACAAGTTCTTCTGGAAAAGTAGAGTAGCTACTTATGTCTTTATACATCTTGATTCTAATTGTTGCTATTTCCATCATGGATTTCCGTCCTCTCTCTTCTTGTCAGTAGATCACTTCTTTTTCTTTATTGTCTTTTCTGCATTCTGTCTCATTTTCTTTTATAAATCTCAGTTTTCAGACTTACGTGTTGGCCTTTTATAAACATCACTGGCCAAGCTGAGAATTTCTTTCATTTTATGAGGCATAAGAGTGTTTCAGGCATAATTATCAGGATGTTTATCCTTCTCTGCCATATTTTTTAATTAATGACGTTGTTGTTGTTGTTAAAAACAAATAGGTGTTTTATTCTTATTTTTCTTTCTATTTCTAAGTCCAGAATCACTCTTAAAAACTGGAGATTACAGTGGGTTATTCTCTAGAGGAGGGTATTTCAACCTCAGCATTGTTGTTAGGTGCTGTCGAGTTGGTTCCAACTCATCGAGACCGTATGTACAGCAGAACAAAACACTGCCCTCAGGACTACTGACATATTGCGTCCAGGAATTCTTTGTTGTATGGGGCTCTCCAATGCATCATAAAATCTTCAGCAGCGTTGCTGGCCTCTACCCACTAGATGCCAATATTCCCCTCCACCCAACCCCTGTCCCCAGACAAAGAATCTCCAGACATTTTCAAAGGTCTCCCAGGGACAAAATCATCAAGGTTGAGAGTATTTTACCTATACTTACTCTGCCAGGCACTTGGCTAGGTGATTTACATATGTCCTCTTACTTCTGTCTTCACCATGAGGTTTTTTTCTAAACAGTATTTGAATATTTTGTCCCAACTAGGGTGACTTTGACCACTTCCTTGAACAATGAAAGAAATTTTTTCTAGTTCCTAACCATAGGATCCAATCCATCTTGGACTTCATGCAGTTGTTGACAAGGATGACTTAGTTAGAGCAGTATATGTGTCATGCCCCTATAGTTCTATTCCTGGTAAAGCAACTTAAATGCATCCTTTTTTTTATATGACTTGTAAGCTCACTGTTGTTAAAATATTATAGTTCTTGAATTGTAAAATACCAGATTGTAGGATTCAGCACAACAGCTTTCTTTTTATTAAAAACCATTATATTAAATGTTCATAAGTTTTCTTTTTAGCTTAAGTAACCATAAGTAGTTAACTAAGTCACTTAAGTGAACCATAAGTATAAACGTATTTGCATTCGACTTTATTCTTAAGGATTACTCTCAAACTGTGTGTCTAAGGATGGTTTTCAAATGTTAAGGTCCATTTGGGAGTTTGTTACAATGCATTTTCCTGGCCCTTCCCTCCATATTATGATTTTGAAAAGAACAGTAATACTCAGGGATGCGATAAATTCTAGACAAGAATCCCAATTAATTCTGATGCAAGCGGTCCACCAACAGACATTGAGAAAGATTGGTCTAAGCCCTCTTCACATATAGAATATAAAGATTTTTCTAAATCACTCCTGGCCTTTGGCAGTCATGCATGCCATCGCAATGACATGCTTCATTTTATAGACCGGTCATGATCTTGAGGTATACTCAAGAGTACCATAGTTTTATCCGAACTTTCTACTTGACTAAATTTGTAGTTTTGCTTATGGTAGTTAAATGATGTACCACTAGGAGTTGAATAGCTTGTCTTAAAAGCCAGCTGGGGGCTTTCAACAGATGGATATTTGATGCTGTGGTGCTAGACTTTCATAATGCTTACATTGGCTACATCAATCTTTGTTATCTTAGAAAATCCTCTATTTTCCCAAATTTGGCACTTTCTATTGCCTTTCGATATATCACCTGGGGTAAAACAGATAATCCTCTGACTCTAAAATAACTTTTATTTCAAGGCTGCATCATAGTATCATTTTTAAGAGCAATTTTTTTTATTGTGCTTTAAGTGAAAGTTTATAGCTCGAGTTAGTTTCGCATTCAAAAATTTATACACACATTGTTATGTGATCCTAGTTGCTCTCTCTATAATGTGACAGCACATTCCTCCTTTCCACCCTGGATTTCCCGTGTCCATTCAGCCAGCTCCTGTCCGTTTTTGCCTTCTCATCTCACTTCCAGACAGGAGCTGCCCATTTAGTCTCATGTATCTACTTGAGCTGAGAAGCACTCTCTTCACAAGTATATTTTGTCTTACAGTCCAGTTTAATCTTTGTCTGAAGACTTGGTTTCAGGAATGGTTTCAGTTCTGGGCTAACAGACAGTATGGGGGCCATGTCTTCCAGGGTCCCTCTAGTCTTTAGGAGCAATTTTGATTGACAGTTAGGGATATGAGTTTAAATTAAAATTCACCAGATTGTGATGTTACTAATGTAATTGTCACCATTTAATTGAAGCCATGGTTGGATGATCAATAGCTTGTACACACATTAAATTTGTCTGTGTTTAGTCATTGACAACTACTTATCAATTTCCCTTGTCCCTGGCGGCTGGCAAGTTTAATTTGATATTGATCATAAGATACATCCAGATTTTAGAAATAATCAAATATGGTAAAATGTATCTTACAATTGAAGAAAAACAATTCTTGCAATTAAGATTTAAGTCTAAGTTTTACTTTGATAATCCGCAAAACTTTCAAGAATGAAAAAATGATTAGGCAGAATAATTTGAACAGGAGAATTCTCTTTTATGTAGTTTTTTAAAGCAAGGAATTTTACTATTACCTAAAAGAAATAGTAAAATTTTCTGAGTTAATGGAGCTTCTATTTACATCACACCTACTAGTACACATAAATAATTGAGCATGTTCTTAGTAAACTTACTTTTTTCTCATTAAAAAAAAGTATACACTAATTCAATAATTAAAGCTTAACTTCCTTTTCCCAGACAAAGCACAGAATTAGTCAGGAGACACAGAAGCAGGTTTATCAGTCAGAAAGCTACAGGATTAAATCTGTAAACAAAGTTAATACCAGTAAGAGTTTGGCTCTGTTTGATTTCAGAAGGGTGTTGTAAAAATGGCATGGGGGTGGCGTCTGACCTCTTTTAACTTCACCGGGGGAAGGAGAATCAAGACCAACAACCCAAAGCTGATTCTTCTGAGGCGGAGGGCAGGCATGCCTCCTTTCTGTGCCATCTTTGCCAATTGTGATGCCAAATGTCCCTCCCACAGCACTCTCTATGTCTCTGCTGGGTTCAATAATTCATTGCAATGGCCACACAGAACTCAAAGACAATATTCATGATTATGGGGTTTATTAGAGAAGTAGCAGTTATAATTCAGGCTCAGGAATGCTCAGGATACAGTTTTTCCATAAGGACAGCCTCTTCTCAGCCGTGTCCACAGGCAGGCCTCTCTCTGGTCCTCAGCTTCTGCCCTGCTCAGGCAAGTGTTACAAAGTATTTTTTAGCTCTGCTGATAAGTGCCCAGAGGCACCCCACTCTGCTACTAAGCCTCGGCCCAAAGGTACTCAGCTTTTTCGCTCGGTAGGCTGGGAAGCCCACTCACTGCACCATCTCCTGCTGGTCTCTCCTGCTGCTGTTTTTCTGCCACTACTTCTCTCCATCTTCAGTGTTACAGCTCTCTCTCTCAGTCCCCTGGTTCCAGGAGCTTCTCAGCACAGGGATTCCGGGTCCAAAAGACACCCTCCCCTCTTGGCTCTCCTTCCTTGGTGGTGGTGGGGTCCTCTCTTTCTTGCCTCTAGGATGGCTCATTTCAAGCCCAGAGGGATGGCAAAACTGGCGAATCCCCTTACCTGTTGCTGTCCAGTCAATTTCAACTCATAGTGACCCTATAGGACAGAGTAGAACTGCCCCATAGGGTTTCCAAGGAGTGGCTGGTAGATTCAAACTGCCAACCTTTTGGTTAGCAGCCAAGCTCTTAACCACTGTGCCACCAGGGCTCCTCAAACCCCTTTGGTAGGCCACAATTACCCTATTGTACAGTCCCACCCAATCACTTGGGTGGGAGTTACAAGACAATGGTGAGAAAGACCACATGAAAGCGATCCATCACACTGCAGGTGTGTTCCACAGAGATAGCCCTAGCATATATTGCAAAACTGATTGTTTCTCTCCATACTGTGAGCCAGTGCCTATGTTATTTGGTAGATTAAGAACCATGTGATGAGTTCTTCTTTCTCTATCCAGAGAGTACAAAGAATAGAGGTAGAAGAAACTGCACAAGGTTCTTTGCTCAGGGCTGCTCCTCTTATAAACTATCATTATCTACCCATTACGACTCTGATAAGTGTTATTAGAAAACTAAATTAGACAGGAAAGCTAAAAGTAACACTCAGAACTAAAAGGATGCTCATGGAATATCTCTGAAGACTATTGACTGGTATTTCAGTTTCATTAGAAGCTCCTTCTTTCCATTGGGGGAAAAGTATTTGGATTTATGGAAAGTTTCAAGAAGGCAACAGATCCTCTGCCTTGCAGAATGCCAATACTACAGAAAAGTCCACTCTGTTCTTCTCCCATTGAGTCTGGTTTCTGAAGTGTATAATAAAGTAAACATGAGATTCGGTGAGGTTGAAGGGCTCCTGGGATTTACTTCTTGCACTTGAAAGTCATGTGGTACATGTTGGGTGGTGAGTTGTGGAGGGGAGAGGGAGTGCTTTGGGGAGTCAAGATGAAACTGCAGTCTCAGCCTCAATGACAACAGTGAGCAAGGGTCATGAAGCATATGAGCATCCCCCCAATAATTGCCATAGTCCAAATTTAAGGTAATTATGGCCAAAACTATGGTGGTTGAAACTGGAATAAAAGGGAAGGAACAAATGTGAACAAAATTACAAAGAAAAATGAGCCAGAACTAGAAAATTTTCAAAATGAGAAGAAAAAGAGAAGGCAAAAGGCAAAAGGCAAAAAAAAAAAAAAAAAAAAAACACTTCCCTTTTGAAACCTGGGGGACTGTGAATATAGCAGTGCGGTTATGCGGTTAATAGCAATAAGAAGGAGAATAAATCGGTTCAAAGATATGTGAGTTTTGCAACCTGTAAAATTTGAAGGACCAGTCCAGTTGAATGTGTCCAGTTGTCTTTTGGAAAAATAGAAATACAACTCAAGAGAGGATTTGGACAATTGCACAAAGAAGTCAGTGGAAACAGAAGGAATAGATGTGTTCTTCCAGGGAGAAAATAATTTAGGAACAGATGGTTAAGGACAAAAGTTTCAAAAATACATTTAGTGATAGGGGAGGGAAAACAGGCATCTGAGAAAACAGATAAAATTCTGAAAGTGGGTCAAGAAAGTTCCATGTCAGAGAAGCACATTTCAGGGAAAGGTTGGTCAGCTGTGTCAGTGATGTGTTTAAAGACCAACAGGAAATCTAAGGCAGATGACATTATGATGAACACACTGGGAAGGAATTAAAGCAGCTTGTGATAAGTTGAAGGCAAATTTGAAGGAAGATCATCTAGTACAATCCTCCAGAGATTGTACCAATGACCCCTTATATTTCACCTCCAGCTCAGACTGAACAGATGGCACAAGTGAGAACCTCTTCATATAAAGGTTTTATCTGGATCTACAGCCCAGTCAGTCCCATTTCCTTATTTGCTTCCAGAAGGGCTGGAAGCAAACCCCATCTGCATTCCCAGAGGAGCAGAATAAAGCTCATTAACAAGATGTCTGAGACAGCTCTGCTCGCAGGTTTAATAAAGAAACTTTGTGTATTTGCAATGTAATATGTAATACAGCACACTCTTTCATCAACAGGGACTCAGTTTTAAGCGCTTTATATTATAGCTATACTTTAAATGAGATGTAACTGTTGTCTAAACTGTCAGATTTAAGCACCATAAAATTAAGTACTAAAAATAAAATTGATAAAATTATTTTCACCTCAAATATTAAGAGTTGGTTTCCTGTGAGAAATGGAACCATGGAACTTCCTTACTTTTTGAATTTAGTCAATCCCAAACCTTTTTAATGTAATAAATTTCTCTGTTTTACACCAAAGTCATCTCTGGCCTATCACAGAGGTTTTAAATAAAGTTTAGAATTAACATTTATCTTATTTGTGCAAATACTTCCGATTTCCATCTTGATGGATGGCGCTCCTCCACATTGTACATATGTAACCTGAATTTTACTACTGCTTTTTCAAATTCTTTATCAGATTTTGCTATAATATATGATGCATCAAGAATTTGTAAAGGCAACTTTTCCAAGGCAAGGTCATAGAAGCTCCATAGACACATCCAAACTCCCTGAGGGACTGAATTACTGGGCTGAGGGCTGTGGGGACTATGGTCTCGGGAAACATCTAGCTCAACTGACATAACATAGTTTATAAAGAGAATGTTCTACACTCTACTTTGGTGAGTAGCTTCTGGGGTCTAAAAACTTGTGAGTGGCCATCTAAGATACTCCACTGGTCTCACCCTCTGGAGCAAGGGAGAATGAAGAAAACCAAAGACACAAGGGAAAGATTAGTCCAAATGACTAATGAATCACAACTACCACAGCCTCCATCATACTGAGTCCAGCACAACTAGATAGTGCCCCCTACAACCACCGACTGCTCTGACAGGGATCACAATAGAGGGTCCTGGACAGAGCTGGAGAAAGATGTAGAACAAAATTCTAATTCACAAAATACAAACAAAAAGATCAGACTTACTGGCCTGACAGAGACTGGAGAAACCCTGAGAGTATGGTCCCTGGAAACCCTTTTAGCTCAGTAATGAAGTCACTCCTGAGGTTCACCCTTCAGCCAAAGATTAGACAGGCCCATAAAACAGAAAGAGTCTAAATGGGCACACCAGCCCAAGGGCAAGGACAAGAAGGCAGGAAGGGGCCGGAAAGCTGGTAATAGGGAACCCAAGGTAAAGAAAGGAAGAGTGTTGACATGTTATGGGGTGGGCAACCAATGTCACAAAACAATATGTGTAATAACAGTTAAATGAGAAGCTAGTTTGTTCTGTAAACCTTCATTTAAAGTACAATTAAAAAGAAAATAAACTGAAAAAAAAGAATGTGTGAAGAAATAAGACTGCAGTTTGATTAATTACAGTCATAATCCAGAGGCTATAAATCTGCCTTTGGATTAATCAAAGTAGCTTCTTCTGTTGTAACAGAAGTAGTTTTTTACCGACATAATTTTTTTATGCATAGGTAATAATCCTACATTTTATAGCATTATATCTGGTTATAAATAACAGAATCCTACATTGAACTAACCCCAGTGTCCTCACAATAACTAAAGGTCAGTAACCAAACCAAGCACAGGAATGTGGCTGGGCTATGAGAATGATCTAGAACTAAGGCTCCTTTTTGCCCTTTTGCTTAAGAGCTCTCCTTCTTTGAGGACCAGCTTCCTCTGCTCCTCTGTCATCATATGAAACATGGAGGCCAATAGCTTCCTGATTTTATATTTATATTTATAGTTCAGCCATCCGGGGAGACACTGATTGCTCTCTCAGTTCCAATTTTAAAAATTTTTAGGAAAAAGGCTGGCTCCGTTTCCAAAAGCTGTCCATTCCTAGATGAATCAGCTCTGTCCAAAGAGTGGGGTCCAGAGAAGAGACTGAGAGTTTCAGACAGGGTCCATCAGATACATATTAGACAAACTGGCTGCCCTGAATCTATAGTCATTATAATGAAGAAGGGCTATGCCTAGAAAAGTGGTGTGTGCTATAGAGATTGTTCTTACAAAGTGATAGAATAACCTGTTGATTTAATTGTTGTTGTTGTTAGGTTCTGTTGAGTCAGTTCCAACTCATAGTGACCCTATTTAAATCAGAATGAAATGCTGCCAGGTCCTGTGCTATTCTCACAGTCATTGTTATGCTTGAGCCTATTGTTGCAGCCACTGTGTCAGTCAATCTCGTTGAGAGTCTTCCTTTTTTTTTGCTGACCTTCTACCTTACCTAGCATGATGTCCTTCTCCAGGGACAGATCCTTCCTGATAACATGTTCAAAGTATGTGTGACATAGTCTCACCAACCTTCCTTGCTTCTAAGGAGCATTTTGGTTGTACTTCTGTAATTACTTAATCAGTTAATTTGCTTAGAAGAAAAGTATAGCCATAACTGTTATTTGGGTCTGTTCTATTTACATAATTTTATTTAATAATCTTTGCTATTTTGGTGATGTGTAAACACATTGTGATTAATTTTAGTTGCTTATTGTGGGCCTCTGGCAGAAAATTTAGTGAGAGGGACACATTTAAAAAACACAAGACAATGACGGATTGGTAAGGGGGAAGGCTTAGAATTCATCTTGGCTGTTATAGAAGATGTAGCCCTGGTGGCACAGTGGTTAAGAGCTATGGCTGCTGTCTTAGTCATCTAGTGCTGCTATAACAGAAATACCACAAGTGGATGGCTCTAACAAAGACAAGTTTATTCTCTCACAGTCCAGTAGGCTGTAAGTCCAAATTGAAGGCATCAGGTCCAGGGGAACGCTTTCTCTGTCAGCTCTGGAGGAAGGTCCGTGTCATCAATCTTCCCTTGGTCTGGGAGCTTCTCTGCACAGGAACCTCAGGTCCAAAGGATGCACTCTGCTCCCGGCACTGCTTTCTTGGTGGTCTGAGGTTCTGCATGTGTCTCTGCTTGCTTCTCTCTTTTATATCTCAAAAGAGATTGGCTTAAGACACTATCCAATCTTGTATACCTCATCAGTGTAACTGCCACTAATCCATCTTATTAGATCTTATTGACTGAATTTACAACACATAAGGAAATCACATCAGATTACAAAATGGTACACAATTATACAATACTGGGAATCATGACCCAGCCAAGTTAACAGATATTTTTTGGGGACACAGTTCAATCAATGACAGCTGTTCACTACAAAGTCGGCAGTTCAAGTCCACCAACTGTTGAGTCAAAATTGACTCAACAGCAACGGGTTTGGTTTTTTGTTTTGTTTTTTTGATATTACAGAAGATACTTGGGTTGTTAACTCAGTCCCCCTCCTGTGTGCTTTCCTTTGCTGCAGAGACAAGAAAGCTAGAACTCATCCTTTGCGCCGCGGGTGGCCCTGTTGTTCAGTTCTGGTGAATGGAATGTAAGTGGAAATTTGCTAGTACTGCCTCTTCTGCTTTTCCTTCTTCCTGCTGGAAATCCAATAGGATGCCTGAGGTGTATCAGGCATCCCTAAGGTTGGCAGAGCAAGAAAGAAAAGGAGACAACAAGAAACTACGGACTGCTTATGCCTGGACTTCCTGTGGTGTGAGACAGATAAACTCCTTAGCTCATTTAGGCCACTATTTAGAGTTTTTCTGTAACACACAGCTGAACACAACCCAATGGAGACCGCCATCGCAACATTAGGCTAGGGGCAAATAGCTACAAGCCAGTCTGTACTTGGATACATAAGGTAGACAATTTTCACTGCAGATCTTTTTTGTGGGGATATAGTAAGCTGCATAATGCCCCCACTAAAGATGTCTATGTCCTAATCCCTAAAACCTGTAAATATGTTCTCTTACATAAGGAAAGAGATTTTGTAGTTGTGATTAAGGATCTTGAGATGGGGAGATTATCCAGGTGGACCCAATGCAGTCACTAGCGTCCTTATATGAGGGAAACAGCAGGGTCAGAGCCATAGAAAGAAGATGTGAGGATGGAAGTAGAAGTCAGAAAGGAAAGAAAATGCTATGCTGCTGGCCTTGAAGATGGAAGAAGGCACCATGAGCCAAGGAATGTAGGTGGCTTCTAAGAACTGGAAAGGCAAGGAAATGGATTCTTCCCTAGAACCTCCACAGGGGATGCAGCCTAATGGATGCATTTTAGATTTCTAACCTCCAAATGGTAAGATAATAAATGTGCTGTTATGCCACTAAGTTTGCAGTAATTTATTATAGCAGCAGTTGTTGTTGTTAGGTGCTGTCGAGTCAGTTCCAACTCATAGTGACCCTATGTGCAACAGAATGAAACACTGCTCAGTCCTGCGCCATCCTCATAATTGTTATGCTTGAGCCCATTGTTGCAGCTACTGTGTCAATCCACCTCATTGAGGGTCTTCCTCTTTTTCACTGACCCTTTGCTTTATCAAGCATGATGCCCTTTTCCAGGGACTGGTCCTTCCTGATAACATGTCCAAAGTATGTGAGCTGAAGTCTCGACATTCTCACTTCTAAGAAGCATTCTGGCTGTACTTCTTCCAAGACAGATCTGTTTGTTCTTTTGGCAGTCCCTGGTATAGTCAGTATTCTTTCCCAGCACCACAATTCAAAGGCATCAATTCTTCTTCAGTCTTCCTTATTCATCGTCCAGCTTTCGGGTGCATATGAGGAGATTGAAAATATGATGGCTTGGGTCAGGCGCACCTTAGTCTTCAAGGTAACATCTTTGCTTTTTACACTTTAAAGAAGTCTTTTGCAGCAGATTTGCCCAATGCAATGCATCTTTTGATTTCTTGACTGCAACAGCAGGGAACTAATACCAGGGAGTTTAACGAATGATAGTGTAAGCACACTGGACTCGGATGTAAGTTCCCCAAAAATCACTCAAACTCCAGTCGCCCCTCAAATCTACCCAGGACACTGTAGAGGCAGCATTAATCTATGTCCTTTCAATGGAGTGAAATTTTTCTCTCTGATCTATGAAGTCTGGCAATAAGACTTGAAGGCAAATCTGGTTTCTTATATCCATAATTGACTTTTTGGACTCAGTTTCCCAAGGTTTTTGAGAAACCTCGTATGGTTATATCCACTGAGTGGAAATTTCACTCATGTGACATTTAATATAGAACTCCGAGTGCATCATTAATTTTTGCATATCAGATATGACCTCATTATCCGATTTACAGTAAGTACCAATGTAATTATAAAGCAACTATTTTCAGCACAGATCATTTATCTGCCAAATCGTTATGTCCTGGGAAACAACACGTGGTGCTATCGAAAACAAGTTGAGTCTCATGAGTAATCAGATCAGATAATTGCATCTTTACCATCGACAGTACTCTTAGGACTTTCGGGTCTTGAGATCTGCTCTGCTCTGGGACAGCAATTGATTAAAGTTTCCATCCTGAGCCAGTTTTAATTAAACTGTGCTCCTTTTTTTTCTTAGCTCTCCATAGCTCATTTTTTAAATCAGGTCATAGTTATTGTAGAAATCCTGCTGTTGGGTTAATCTAAGACCCCCCCCCCCTTATCTGTCATTTCAAGGAGTCTCCCAACAGTTTATAAGTTCAGCAATTTATTTAGCTGAATGAGCATAAAAAGTACCTGCATCATCCCTGCATCCCCCCAACTCCAAAATACTTCACATTTCAGTTTGTATGTTTTCGAAAATAAAACTTTCATAAGCTGGCAGCACATTTGTGGGAATAACACTAGATGATGAATTTAATGTCTTAAATATAGTTTAATCTTTAGCTTAATTTGAGATTTCTTTATTCTGAAATTAAACTATCTTGTGATTGATTGATTGATTGACTGATTGATACATTTCCAGAAGATTCATGAGTTTTCATACCCTTTCCAACAGGATTCTTTTACTTGGCCATAATCACTTTTTTATTTTGTGCACAAAGAGAAATATATTTGTTTGTTTGTTACTTGTTTATTTTTGCTGAGAAGCAATAACATGTCATTAACTGCATCTCTTGTTAGTTGTCATTATTGTTTTTCAAAGTGATAACTTTGTCTTAGCAACACAGGTTCTCCCTCATTGTGGTGACAAAACAAGAATCTCTTTGTTAAAATAGCAATCTAATAAATATTAACTGAGTGCCTTCTTTGTGCAAGCCCAGCACAAGGCAATGCATAGACTATAAAATTGCCTAAGAAAGGCTCCACTTCCAAGCAATCCACTGAGGTGTGTCATACGTGTTGGCTCTCATTCTCTACCTTTTGAGGTAGAAGAGGTCAGGGACTCCTCCTTGTCACCCTGCTCCTTGTCACCTTGAGAGAGACGATTTGAGAGCAGCAAGTTTGAAGGCAAGGTGATGGGTTAGTTATGAGGTGATTATAGGAATTAATAAGACAATAGAAGTAAAAAGAAAAATAATGTTACACAAGATACATTTAAAAAGAAAGACTTGAAAGGACTTAGCAACTGATTGGCTGTGCAGGTAAATATGTGAGTAACTATAAATGACTAGTTTTTTACCTTACTTTCTTTAAAATACACGTGATGGTTTAGAGCAAAAATTAAAACATTGTCTTATGAGATTTAGAACATATATACATGTAATACATACAAAAACTAGAGAAAAAAGGATTGGGTGAGGTGGGGGTTAATGGAAATACATGGTTGCAAAGTTGCTACATTAATGTGTAGAGATACAATATTAACTTTAAGTATACTGTGAAAAATTAAGAACATATATTTCAGTTCCTACAGCAACTACTTAAAATTAATGTAAATAAATACAGCCAAAAAGTCAATGTTGTTGCCATTAGCTGCCATTGAGTTGGCCCCCAACTCATGGCGACCCCATGCCCATGGAATGAAACCCTGCCCGGTCCTGCCCCATCCCCATGATCAGTTGTAAATTGGACGATTGTGATCCACAGGGTTTTCAGTGACTGATTTTTAGAAGTAGATTGCCAGACTTTTCTTCCTAGTTTGTCTTAGCGTAGAATCTCCACTGAAATCTACTCAGCATCATAGCAGCACATAAGCTCCCACTGACAGACAGGTGATGGCTGAGCATGAAGTGCATCAGCTGGGAATCAAACCTGGATCTTCCACATGAAAGGTAACAATTCTGCCACTTAACCACTAATGCCTCATTAAAAGTCATAGGTAAATTAAAATGGAATTCTAAAAGATATTCAGAATAAGCCAAAGGAACACAGGAAAGAAGGAACAGAGGAAAGAAAAACAGAGGGGCAATACAGAAGGCAAATAATAGAATTGTAGACCTAAAATTCAATCATGGCAATAATTACATTAAATGTTAAATGACTATACACTCCAATTAAAGGAAAGAGATTTTCAGAATTAATTTTTTCAAAAGGAAGACCCAACTATGATTGACAGAAATATAAAGAGAAATAACTCCACAAGCGTAGCTGGAGACTCAAATCCCACTCCTAGTAGGTGATAGAACAACTATGTAGACAAACAGTAAATAAATAAAAGATCTGAACAACATTATTAACTATCTTGACCTAATGGTTTTCATAGAATGTTACATGCAAAATCTGCTGAACGCCAATTCTTTTCAAGTGCACATGATATGTTCACAAAGGAACCACGTTCTGGGCTACAAAACAAGTTTAGTAAATTTCAAAAGTATTGAAATTACACAGAAGATTTTTTGATCACAATAAAAAATAAATTAGAATTCAATAACAGTAAGGTATCTAGAAAACTCCCTAATATATGCAAATTAAAAACACAAAGTTAAATAATCCAGGGGTAAAAGAAGAACTCACAAGCAAAATTAGAAAGAACTTTGAATTGAATGACAATGAAAATACAATATATCAAAATTTCTGGAATGCAACTAAAGTAGTGCTTAATGGGGAATTTATGACTTTAAATGCTTATATTACAAAAAAAAGGAAAGATCTAAAATCAGTGAGGAAATCCTAAACATCAAATGAAGAGATAAAGAACTCAGCCAAGCACCAAATGGAATAAGAAACTGACAGAGAACAGAGAGCAAGGAGACATACATGCAGAGGTCCCCTATCAGCTAATGCAGCATGGATCCACCATCTTGGACTCCTATCAGAGATCAGCAAATAGGGGGTATGAGAAAGTAGCTTCACAGAACTTCCAGCAGGAGACAGAACAACCAGTAAACAGCGATATATGCTTTCCCACCTCCAACCCTTCTTCACCCCACTCGACCTCCTCTGCTTCCCGCAGCCACAGTCTCTTGGTTGGGAAGCATCGGCTGTTTGGATTCAACCTGCCCTCACTGGCCGACTCCCAAAGTGCCATTTGTGGCTGCTGGTGTTGCTTTTTCCCGCTTTTTTTGATTTCTTCCTTACCTCTCACCACCTACCCACCTCCTTTTGCTCTAATACCTGGCTCCATGCGCCATCTTTGCTTCTTTCTGAGGGGCTGTGGAGCTCTGTTCGAGTGTGGAACTGCTTCCTGGTCCTTGCTGCCATGCTGATGGGATCCCCGGGTTTTTTTTTTTTTTGTTTTCTTTTCCTTTTCTTAAGTTGGGAGCCCACTCTGGCTAGGTGGTGCAGTGCGTCTTGGGATCTACCCCCTCAGCTTTCGCAGACATGCAGAGGGATCCCTGAGAACGTTTCTTTTTTTGTGGGGTTTTTTTTTCTGCTTTTTGGGTGCTTTCTTGTTCTTTTTAAATTTTTTTTAGATTTGTTTTGTTTTCTTTTCCCTCTTTATCAGTTTTTGTCTTTCTTCATTACTCAGTTTCTCTTCTGTCTATGCCTTCCTTATCTTCCTGTCCCCTGGATACGTGGTGCTGGATACCTGAGCTGAATACCTCTATGCCTCCTATCCAGGCTGTACTTCAACACCTGCAAACAACTTCCCCAGACCTCATAGCCACACCGGTGGGATCCCTGGGAGCTTTGCTGTTCTTTTTTCTTTCTAATTTTTATTTATTCATTCTTTTCTTTTCTTTTTTTTTTCTTCTTCTTCCCCTTTTTGTTTTTCTCCATTTCATACTCTCTCATCTCTCCACTCCAATGGCAAGCTCCCCAGCACTCTTTTTTGTTTGTATGTTTTCAGCCCCTGCTCCTCTCTCCTCTCTCCCATACCCATCTTAGCTCCACACATGACAATCTCCCCCCACATCCTGCCTACCTGCATCATGTGCTTAACATCACACCACCAAGCAGCACAGGCACGGCCTACTGGAACCTGCCCTGCACTGATTATGGACCCACCCTGGTGGCTGTAGTAAGTGCCACAAACAACCCATTCCAGCAACTCCTCTTCAGCTAGACCTGCCCTGCTTTACCATATCTGAGTGACTGACCCTGCCAGTTGGAGAAGGAGGCGAAAAGTATCTTGCCCACAGATGAGCAAACAACAAAGAACACACAGCCCGCCTGCTCAGACATAGCCAAATTTAAAAAAAAAAAAAAAAAAAGGATGAAACAAACAAATCTACAATCAATAAACGAGAAAAATAACTACTGAATGCCCCAAAGATAGCAGACAATATCAAAAGATTTACAAAAATAGGACAGGATGGTTCCAGTAGGCATCCAAAATAAAACACCAGATGACTTTCCAGTAGAAGAAAAGGCACTAGAACTACCTGATAGGAAATTCAAATCTCTAATACTCAGAATTATCCAAGAGTTGAAGCAAAAAGCAGACAAAAATGAGGAAAAAGTAGACAAATTCATGGAAAAGGCAGACAAATTCATGGAAAATACAGACAAAAAAATTGGAAGAACTCAGGAAAATAATGCAGGAACAAAATGCCAAAATAAATTCACAACTAGAAATTACAGAAAAACAACAATTAGAAATCCAAAAGATAAACAACAAGATTTCAGAAATGGAGAGTGTCATAGAAGGGCTCAGGAGCAGATCTGAAACGGTGGAAAACAGGATCAGCAGAATTGAAGACAAACACTTGGATACAACTCTGTTTGAGGAAAACTCAGAAAAAAGAACCAAGAAAAATGAAGAGACCCTGAGAGTTATGTGGAACACAATCAAAAGCAAAAATTTCCGACTGATCGGAGTTCCAGAACAGGGGGAGGAAACAGAAAACACAGAGAGGATCATTGAAGACTTGCTGATAGAAAACTTCCCCAATATCATGAAAGATGAAAAGCTGACCATCCAAGAAGCTCAACAAACCCCATCTAGGATAGACCCCAAAAGAAAATCACCAAGATATATCATAATCACATCGGCTAAAACCAAAGACAAACAAAGAATCCTGAGAGAAGCTCAAGAAAAACAAAAAGTCACATACAGAGGAGAAACAATTAGACTAAGCTCAGATTATTCAGCAGAAACCATGCAGGCAAGAAGGCAATGGGATGACATATATAAATCCTTGAAAGAAAAAAATTGCCAGCCAAGAATAACATACCCTGCAAAACTCTCATTCAAATACGATGATGAAATTAGGTCATTTCCAGATAAACAGAAATTAAGGGACTATGTAAAAACCAAACCAAACTTATGAGACTTATTAAAGGAAGTCCTTCAATCTGAGAACAAACAATATCAGACCACAGGCTGAATATAGAAGACAAGATTGTACTAGCCAGATGCCAACCTAGGAAATGAACTCTTAAGGAGTATGCAAAACGAAAAGACTTACAAAAGGGAACCAGAGAGGCTAATCTGTAAATGACAACAGCATCAGAACAATAAAAGAGGGAATAAACGGTGTAGGTATAGAACCTTCTAATGGAGAGGAAGTCAAGCGATACCAACTAGTAATAGACTGGTTCAAATCTAGGAAGATAAGGGTAAATTTCAAGGTAACCACAAAGAAAGTTAACAAACCTACTCATCAAAATAAAGAAGAAAAACATAAATCGCAGTAAAAACAAAACCTACAAAAACAAAAGAAATGAAAAAAAATCCACAGACAAAAGGAACTCAGCACAGGAGAGGAACAAAACTAGAGGACATTATGCTGAGTGAAATAAGTCAATCACAAAAGGACAAATATTGTATGAAACCGCTACTGTATAACTCATGTAAAAGTTTACACACAAAAAGAAACAATCTTTGTTGGTTACAGGGGTGGGGGGAGTAGGGGCGAACTAAATAGATAAGTGGTAACTCTGGTGAAGGGTAAGACAGCTCACATTCCTGGGGAAGCCAGCACAACTTGTACAAGGAAAGGGCATGGAAGCTCCATAGACACTTCCAAACTCCCTGAGGGACTGAATCGCTAGATGGAGGGCTGTGGGGATCACGGTCTCGGGGAACATCTAGCTCAATTGGCATAACACGGTTTATAAAGACAATGTTCTACATTCTACCTTGGTGAGTAGCGTCTGGGGTCTTAAAAGCCTGTGAGCGGCCATCTAAGATACTCCACTGGTCTCCTCCCTTCAGGAGCAAGGGAGAATGAAGAGAACAAGATACAAGGAAAAGATTAGTCCAGAGGATTAATGGACCACAGCTACCACAGCCTCCACCAGACTGAGTCCAGTACAGCTAGATGGTGCCCGGCTACAATACAGGGTCCTGGACAGAGCTGGAAAAGGATGTAGAACAGAATTCTAATTCACAAAAAAAGACCATAGTTATTGGCCTGACAGACTGGAGAAACCCCAAGAGTATGGCCCCCAGACACCCTTTTAGCTCAGTGGTGAAGCCCCTCCCGAAGTTCACCATTTAGCTGGGGATTGGACAGCCTCATAAAACAAAACAGGACTAATGAGGCACAGCGGTCCAGGGACAAGGACTAGAAGGCAGGAGGGGACAGGAAAGCTGGTGATAGGGAATCCAAGGTTGAGAAGGGACAGTACTGACATGTCATGGAGTTGTTAACCATTGTCATAGGGCAATATGTGTACTAACTGTTTAATGAGAAACTATTTGTTTTGCAAACCTTCATCGAAGGTACAAAATAAAAAAAAAGAATTATCTATGTGAGATCAAATTGACAACAGTAACTCAAAAGGTTTGATGGGAAGCCTAGGGAACAGTGAGTTGAAGGTAATGGTGATGGAATAATTTGGAAAAGGATAGTGAGAATAGCAGCACAACTGGAAGAATGTAATCAATGTCACTGAATTGTTCTTGTCGAAACTTTCAAAATGGTGTAACTTTGGCTGTGTATATTTTCACCAAAAAAAACGTCCTCCAGGTCGAGAAGGAGAATGTTGACATGTCGTGGGGTTGTTAACCAATGTCATAAAACAGTATGTGTACTGACTGTTTAATGGGAAACTATTTGTTCTGTAAACCTTCATCTAAAGTACAATAAGAAAATTTAAAAAAATAAAATAAAATCAATGACTGAAGTTCCATCTTAAAAAGAACAAAGTGCAAGCAAAGTACACAGAAGAAAGGAATAATAAAGTTAAGATCAGAAATCAATGAAAGAGAAAACAGAAAGCTAATAGAAAAATAAACAAGGCCAAAAGTTGGTTGTTCGAAAGTTTAAAAAATTTGATTTGATAAACTCTAGCTAGACTAAGAAATAAAAGAAATAACAAATTATCAATATTGAGAATGAAAGAATGGTTACCACTAAGATAGTATACAGGCTAACAATATAATAAGAAAATATTATGAACAACTTTATGCCAACAAATTAGATGAAATGGACAAATTTCTTAAGCAATACAATTTTTAAATTAAAAAAATACAGATATGAAAGGAAGAAGTAGAAGTTTTTCTATTTGCAAATGACATGATTGTTTATGCACAAAATCCTAAGGAATCTACAAAACCATTACTAGAAATAGTAAGTAAAATTAGCAAGATTTCAGGAGACAAGGTTAACATATAAAGTCAATTTTCTTTATAACTTTAACAGCAAATAATTGGTAAATGAAATTTAAATAACTTTATTTTCAATAGTATTAAAAATATATAGCAATTAGAAATAAATTTAACAAAAGATGTACAAGATCTTTAGGTTGAAAATTGAAAACTGAAAATGTGACCACTAGGAAATAGGGTCTTTGAAGATAATATCAGTTAGTTAACATAAGGTCGTATTGGAGTAGAGTGAGTCCTAATCCTATATGGCTGGTGTTGTTAACATGTTAATATTATCTTTCTTAGTAGGTATTTGGCTTACTCAGGTATGTATGTTTTTTAAAGCTCATCCAACTGTGTGCTTAAGATTTGTGCATTTAATTGTATGTTCAACCAAAAAAAAGTAGCGAACAAACATTAAACTCCAGTTATTGATATGCAAAGTGAAGTATTTAGGAGAAAGTGTACCAACATCTGCAAGTTACTTTGAAATGAATAAAAAGATAAGCTGGGTTGGTGGATAGTTACAGAGATGGATAGATTTAATGCAGCAAGTGTAACAAAATGCTATGATAATTTTTTCAGCGTCTCTATGTTTGTCAGTTTTCATAGTAAAGTGTCGAACTTACTAAAGGCAATCAACGTAATACCCACATTAACAGAATAAGAAGAAAAATCATATAATCAACTTAATAGACACAGGAAAAAAATTTTTTTAAATTCAAAATCCACTAATTACAAAACTTTTAGCAAACTAGAAATAGGAAGGCATTTTTTCAATCTGAAAAAAGTTACACATACATACAAAACCATCGCAAAATATACTTAAGGGTGAATTTTTTAGAGTATTCCCTTTGAGATGGGGCATAAGACAAGGTTTTCTGCTATCACCAACTCTATTCAACACTGTACTTAAAGTCCTAGTGAGTTTAATAAGGCAAACAAAGTTTTTAATTAAAGAAATAAAAAAATAATTATTGGAATTAAAAAATAAAATTTTAATACTCTCAGACGATGTGACTATGTAAATAAAAAATCCAAAATATTTATCAATTATTTAAAATCAATCAGTAAATTTAGTCAGGTTCCTGAATACTAGGTCACTAAACAGAAATCAGGAGCCACGGTTGCACAGTGGTTAAGACCTTGGCTGCTAACCAAAAGGTCGGCAGTTCGAATCTGCTGCTCTTTGGAAACCCTGTGGGGCAGTTCTGCTCTGTCCTATAGGGTTGCGATGAGTCTGAATCAACTCAGCGGCAACGGGTTTGGTTGTTTGGTTATACAGAAATCAATTGCATTTCTATATACCAGCAAAAGAAGTTAGAAAAATAAATTTTTTAAAATGAAAACGTTTACAATAACTAAAAAATCAACTCCTTTGGAACAAGATATGCAAGACTTCCTAATAGAAAACTGCATAATATTATTGAGGTAAATTAAAAAGAATATAAATGGAGGAGTACACAATGTTCATGAATGCAAGTGTTAGCATTGCAAAGATGTCAGTTCTCCCCAGTTTGATTCATAGAGTCAATGTAATCCCAATCAAAACACCTGCAGGACTTTTGTGGAACTTGACAAGCTGATTCTAAAATGTAAACAAAAATAGCGGTGGGTCAAAAATCGTCTAGACACTCTTGAAGAAAACAAGGTGGAATGAATTGCTCTATTGAATGTCAAGATTTAGTGGAAAGCTACAGTAATTAAAAATACATCGACAAATTTACCAATAGACCATAACAGAACAGAAAAAGACCCACGCACATATGGGCGGTTGATATACAACAAAGTAAGCACTGAAACAGTGGGGAAGGTGCAGTGTTTTGAATAAATGATGCTGAATAAATTGGATATCCATATGGAAACGAAATTAAACCTTGACTCTGTACTTCCCACCACACACACAAAAAATCAATTCCAGGAGGACCGTAGATATAAATACAATAAATCAGCTAGAGGAAAAGATAGGAGAATATTTTCATGATCTAGATTTAGAGAACGATTCCTTCCTTAAACAGGCTACAAAAAAAAATAATAACTGTATAGGAAAAGATGGGAAAATTGGAGTCTGTTAAAATTGAGAACTCCTTTCGTCAAAAGACATTTTAAGGACATGAAAACAAGTCATAAAATGGGAGAAGGTATTTGCAAAACATATAACTAAAAAAGAAGTTGTACTCAGAATATATCAATTAGAAAAAATAATAGGCAACACAATAGAAAAGTGAACAAGAGAGTTAAATATCATTTCACACGATAGATATCCAAATGGCCCATGAACAGGTAAAGAGATCTCAACTTCATTGGTTATCAGAGAAATGCAATTAGGACCACATTGTGATGCCACTACAAAGTCATCGCAATGGAAACATTAAAATGACTGATAAATACCAGCTGTTCTCAAGGACATGGAACAATGGTAACGCTCATATACTGCTGGTGAGAGTGTAAATTGGTACAATCACTTTGGAAGGCTGTTTGCCATTATCCACTAAACTTGTCAACTTGTCAACCCATGACTCAACACTTCCACTCCTAGATACATACTCAATGTAAATGAATGCACGTGTAGTCAAAGATGTGTACATGAAGGTTTATAGCAGCATTATTTGTAATAGGCAAAAATTAGAAACTGCTCAAATGTTCATCTACAATAGAATGGATAAATAAAATGTGCTATATTCATGTAATGGAATACTACACACCAATAAAAAGGAGTTAACTATAACTACATGCAATAATAAGAATGTTGTTTTTATTGTTAGGTGCCATGGAGACATTCTGACTCATAGCGACCTATGTACAACAGAACGACACTGCCCAGTACTGCGCCATCCTCACAATCATTGCTATGTTTGAGCCCATTGTTGCAGACACTGTGTCAGTCCATCTCACTGAGGGTCTTCCTCTTTTTTGCTGATCCTCTATTTTACTAAGCATGATGTCCTTCCCAAGGAACTGGTCCCTTCTGATAACATGTCCAAAGTACCTTCTAAGGAGCAGGCTGGCTGTACTTCTTCCAAAACACATTTGTTTGTTCTTGTTGGCAGTCCATGGTATATTCAATATTCTTCACCAACACCGTAATTCAAAGGCATCAGCTCTCCTTCTGTCTTCCTTATTCATTGACCAACTTTCACATGCATATGAGACAATTGAAAATACCATGGCTTGGGTCAGGTGCACCTTAGTCCTTAAAGTGACATCTTCATTTTTTAATACTTTAAAGGGGTCTTTTGCAGATTTTCCCAGTGCAACATGTCACTTGATTTCTCTTTTTTTAATTTTTTATTTTATTGTTGTACTTTAAGTGAAAGTTTACAATTCAAGTTAGTCTGTCATACAAAAATTTATACATGCATTGTTATGTGACCCTAATTGCTCTCCCTGTACTGTGATAGCACACTCCTCCTTTCCACCCCTGATTTCCCACATCCATTCAACCAGCTCCTGACCCTCTCTACCTTCTCATCTCACCTCTGGACAGGAGTTACCCATTTAGTCTCATGTATCTACTTGAGCTAAGAAGCACACTCTTCAAGAGTATCATTTTATGTCCCATAGTCCAGTCTAATCTTTGACTGAAGAGTTGGCCTTGGGAATGGTTTTAGGGCTGGGTTAACAGACAGTCCAAGGGCCATGCTTTCTGGGGATCCTCCAGTCTCAGTCAGACCATTAAGTCTCATCTTTTTACTAGAATTTGAGTTCTGCCACCCCACTTTTCTCCTGCTCCGTCAGGGACTCTCTGCTGTGTTCCCTGTCAGGACAGTCATTGGTGGTAGCCGGGCACCATCTAGTTCTTCTGGTCTCAGGCTGATGCAGTCTTCAGTTTATGTGACCCTTTCTGTCTCTTGGGCTAATGCTTTCCTTGTGACTTTGGTGTTCTTCATTCTTCTTTACTCCAGGTGAATTGGGACCAATTGATACATCTTAGATGGCCGCTTGCTAGCTTTTAAGACCCCAGACGCCACTCTCTAAAGTAGGATGCAGAACATTTTCTTAATAAAGTTTGTTATGCTGGTTGACCTATATGTCCCCTGAAACCATGGTCCCCAGATCCCTGTCCTTGCTACTCTGCCCCTCAAAGTATTTGGTTGTATCCAGGAAACTTCTTAGCTTTGGTTTAGTCCAGTTCTGCCGACTTTCCATGTAGTGTGTGCTGTTCTTCCCTTCAGCCAAGATAATTCTTGTCTACTATATAGTTAGTGAATAACCCTCTCCCTCCCTCCCCACCCTCATAACCATCAACGAATGTTTCCTTCTGTGTTTAAACCTTTTCTTGAGTTCTTATAATAGCAGTCTTATACAATATTTGTCCTTTTGTGGCTGACTAAATTTACTCAGCATAATGCCTTCCAGGTTCCTCCATGTTATAAGATGCTTCATGGATTCATCATGTTCTTTATTGTTGTGTAGTATTCCATTGTGTGAATATACCATAATTTATATGCATAATTTATATCCATTTGTGCATTGACGGGCACCTAGGTTGCTTCCATCTTTTTGCTCTCATGAACAGTGCTGCAATGAACATAGGTGTGCATATATCTATTTGTGTGATGGCTCTTATTTCTCTAGGATGTATTCCAAGGAGCGAGACTGCTGGATCATATGGTACTTCTATTTCAAGCTTTTTAAGGAACTGCCAAATCGATTTCCTAAGTGGTTGTACCATTTTACATTCCCACCAACAGTGTATAAGTGTTCCAGTCTCTCCACAACCTCCTCAACATTTATTATTTTGTGTTTTTTGTATTAATGCTAGCCTTGTTGGGGTGAGATGGCAACTCATTGTAGTTTTGATTTGCATTTCTCTAATGGCTAATGATCGTGAGCATTTCCTCATATGTCTGTTAGCTGCCTGAATGTCTTCTTCGTGAAGTGCCTGTTCATATCCTTTGCCCATTTTTTAATTGGGTTATTTTGTTGTTGTTGCTGATGTTTTGCAGTATCTTGTAGGTTTTAGAGATTAGACGCTGATCGGATTTGTTATAGCCAAAAATTTTTTTTCCCAGTCTGTAGGTTGTCTTTTGACTCTTTTGCTGAAGTCTTTTGATGAGCATAAGTATTTGATTTTTAGGAGCTCCCAGTTCTCTTCTGGTGTTTGTGCATTGTTACTTATGGTTCATATTCTGTTTATGCCATGTATTACAGCTCCTAACATTGTCCCTACTTTTTCTTCAATGATCTCTATCGTTTTTGATTTTATGTTTAGGTCTTTGATCCTTTTTGAGTTAGTTTTTGTGCATGGTGTGAGGAATGGGTCTTGTTTCAGTCATTTGCAGATGGATATCCAGTTATGTCAGCACCATTTGTCAAAGAAACTGTCTTTTCCCCAATTAATGGACTTGGGGCCTTTGTCAAATATCAGCTTCTCATAGGTGGATGAATTCATGTCTAGATTCTCAATTCTGTTCCATTGGTCTATGTATCTGTTGTTGTACCAGTACCAGGCTGTTTTGATTACTGTGGCAGTGTAATAGGGTAGTGTGAGGCCTCCCACTTTGTTCTTCTTCAGTAATACTTTACTTATCCGAGGCCTCTTCCCTTTCCACATGAAGTTGGTGATTTGTTTCTCCATCTCATTAAAAAATGATGGTGGAATTTGAATCAGGATCGCATTGTATCTGTAGATCACTTTGGGTAGAATTGACATTTTCACAATGTTGAGTTTTCCTATCCATGAGCAAGGTATGTTTTTCCACTTATGCGGGTCTCTTTTGGTTTCTTGCAGTAGAGCCTTGTAGTTTTCATCGTATAGGTCTTTTACATCTCTGTTTAGATTTATTCCTAAGTAGTTTATCTTCTTGGGGGCTATTGTAAATGGAATTGATTTGGTGATTTCCTCTTGGAAGTTCTCTTTGTTGGTGTAGAGGAATCCAACTGATTTTTATATGTTTATCTTGTATCCTGAAACTTTGCCGAAGTCTTCTATTAGTTCTAGTAGTTTTCTTGTGGATCCTTTCAGGTTTTCTGGGTATAAGACCATATCATCTGCAAACAGATACTTTTACTTCTTCCCTACCAATTTGGATGCCCTTTATTTCTTTTTCCAGCCGAATTACTCTGGCTAGGACCTCCAGCACAATGTTGAATAAGAGTGGTGATAAAGGGCATCCTTGTCTGGTTCCCGTTCTCAAGGGAAATGCTTTCAAACTCTCTCCATTTACAATGATGTTGGCTGTTGGCTTTGTATAAATGCCCTTAATTACGTTGAGGAATTTCCCTTCTATTCCTATTTTGCTGAGAGTTTTTAATCATGAATGGGTGCTGGACTTTGTCAAACGCCTTTTCTGCAGCGACTGATAAGATCATGTGGTTCTGGTTTTTTTGTTTTATTAATGTGATGGATTACATTGATTGTTTTTCTAATGTTGAACCATCCCTGCATACCTGGTATAAATCCCACTTTATCATGGTGAATTATTTTTTTGATATGTTGCTGAATTCTATTGGCTAGAATTTTGTTGAGAATTTTTGTGTCAATGTTCATGAGGGGTATTGGTCTGTAATTTTCTTTTTTTGTGGTGTCTTTACCTGGTTTTGGTATCAGGGTTATGCTGGCTTCACAGAGTGAGTTTGGGAGTATTCTATTTTTTGTATGCTCTGAAATACCTTTAGTAATAGTGGTGTTAACTCTTCACTGAAAGTTTGGTAGAATTCTCCAGTGAAGCCATCTGGGCCAGGACTTTTTTTTGTTGGGAGTTTTATAATTACCTTTTCAATCTCTTCTTTTGTTATGGGTTTATTTAGATGTTCTACCTCTGTGTTAGTTTAGGTAGGTAGTGAGTTTCTAGAAATGTGTCCATTTCCTCCTGGTTTTCAAATTTGTTACAATATAATTTTTCATAGCATTCTGTTATGATTCTTTTGATTTCAGTTGAATCGTTGTGATATCACCCATCTCATTTCTTATATGCGTTATTTGCGTCCTATCTTGTTTTTCTTTTGTCGGTTTGGCCAATGGTTTATAAATTTTGTTGATTTTTTCAATGAATGAGCTTTTGGTCTTGTTGACTCCTGTGATGGTTTTTCTATTCTCTATTTCATTTAATTCTGCTCTAATTCTTATTATTTCCTTTCTTCTGGCACCCAAGGACTTCTTTTACTGTTCTCTTCCTACTTGCTCGAGTTGTAGGATTAATGTTTTAATTTTGGCCCTTTCTTCTCTTAGGATGTGTACATTTATTACTATAGGCTGACCTCTGAGCACTACTTTTGCTGTGTCCCAAAGGTTCTGGTATGATGTGTTTTCATTCTTATTTGATTCTATGAATTTCTTTATTCCTTCTATAACCCAGTAGTTTTTGAGCAAGGTGTTGTTCAGTTTCCATGTGTTTGATTTTTTTTCCAAGGTTTTTCTGTTGTTGATTTGTACTTCAACGGCTTTATGGTCAGAAAAGATGCTTTGTAATATTTAGATGCTTTTGATTCTGTTAAAGCTTGCTTTATTGCTGAATATGTGGTCTATTCTGGAGAATGTTCTACGTGCATTGGAAAAGAAAGTATACTTGGCTGCTGTTGGGTGGAGCATTCTGTATATGTACATGAGATCAAGTTGGTTGACTGTGGCATTTAGACCTTCTGTGTTTTTGTTGAGCTTCTTTCTAGATGTTCTGTCCTTCATTGAAAGTGGTGTGTTGAAGTCTCCTATTATTATTGTGGAGCTGTATATCTGTCTTTTCAATGCTGTTAGAATTTGTCTTATGTATTTTGGAGCCCTGTCATTGGGTGTGTGAATATTTATTATAGTTCTGCCCTCCCGGTGTATTGACCCTTAAATCATTATATAGTGTCCTTCCTTGTCCTTAGTGGTGGATTTTAATTTAAAGTCTATTTTGTCAGAGATTAATATTGCCACTCCTGCTCTTTTTTGGGTGTTATTTGCTTGATGTATTTTTTCCATCCTTTGAGTTTTTGTTTGTGTCTTTACATGCAAGGTGTGTCTCTTGTAGGCAGCATATAGATGATTTTGTTTTTTAAATCCATTTTGCCACTCTCTGTCTCTTTATTGGTGCATTTAGTCCATTTACATTCAGCGTAATTATTGATAGGTATGAGTTCAGTGCTGTCGTTTTTATGTCTTTTTTTTTGTGTTGTTGACAGTTTCTTTGTTCCTCTTAATTTTCCTTGCTGAGTTGTTTTTCTTTATGTATTCTCTTTTCATCTTTTTTATTGTTGTTGATTTTGTATTTGCTGAGTCTTTATGTTTTTCTTCTTTTCTATTTTGATGTGTAGGATCGTTAATTTCCTTTGTGGTTACCTTAATATTTACCCCTATTTTTCTAAGTTTAAAGCAGTCTTTTATTTCTTTACATTGCCTTGACTTCCTCTCCATATGAAAAATTTGTTTACATTTTTTAATCCCTCTTTTTTGTTTTAATGTTGTCATCTTTTACATGTTGACATCTCTGTTTCCCTATTTTCGGTGGTTTAGCTTTGATTTATTTTTGCGACTTCCCTATCTGGGTTGATATCTGGTTGCTCTGTCCTGTGTTCTAGTGTGGGTTGTCATCTGATGTTATTGATTTTCAATCTGGAGGACTCCCTTTAATATTTCTTGTAATTTTGGTTTGGTTTTTGCAAATTCCCTAAACTTCTGTTTATCTGGAAATACCCTAATTTTGCTATCATATTTGACAGACAGTTTTGCTAGATATATAATTCCTGGCTGGCAATTGTTTCCCTTCAAGGCTTTATATATGTCATCCCATTGCCTTCTTGCCTGCATGATTTCTGTTGAGTAGTCCAAGCTTAGTTTTATTGATTCTCCTTTGTAGATGACTTTTTGTTTCTCCCTAGCTGCTCTTAAAATTCTCTCTTTATCTTTGGTTTTGGCAAGTTTGATTATAATTTGTCTTGGTGACTATCTTTTGGGATCTACCTTATGTGAGTTTCAATGAGCATCTTGGATAGATATCTTCTCATCTTTCATGATATCAGGAAAGGTTTCTACCAACAAATGTTCAAAAATTCTCTCTGCATTTTCTGTTATCCTCCCCTGTTCTGGTACTCCAATCACTCATAGGTTATTCCTCTTGATATACTCCCACATAATTCTTAGGGATTCTTCATTTTTTTTAATCCCTTCATCTGATTTTTCCTCAAATAAGTTGGTGTCCAGTGCTTTATCTTCAATCTCACTAATTCTGACTTCCATTGCCTCAATTCTGTTCCTATGACTTTCTATTGAGTTGTCTAATTCTGAAATTTTATTATTATTCTTCTGGATTTCTGAACTGTCTCTCTATGGACTCTTGCAGCCTGTTAAATCTGGCATTATGCTGTTCTCAATCTTCTTAAATTCTTCTGTTGCTTGGTCTGCATTTTGCCTTATTTCTTTCCTGATCTCTTGAAAAGTTCTGTACGTTAATCTTTTGTATTCTGCCTCCGGTCATTCCAAGAAATTCTCTTCCTCAGGAAAATTTCTTGATTCTTTATTTTGGGAGCTTGCTGAAGCCATCATGGTCTGCCTCTTGATATGATTTGATGTCGACTGTATTCTCCAAGACATGGATAAGTTATTATATTTATTTATTTTATGTTTGCTTATTGTGTCCTAGTTTCTTGTTCTGTTTTGTTTTGATATGCTCAAATAGGCTGCTTGTGTGAGCTAGCCCAATCACCAGTGCCCCTGAAGCTCCAACGTCTTGCCACCAGGTGGCCAGACCTGCACTAAGTATGTGAGCCCAGGTGTCTGCCCAGTCCTCCTGTGTGGATTCAGTTCTGGTGTCCAGGTGGTCAGCCACCAAGTGTGTGGTGGAGGCTCTCACCTATAGTCTTAGACAGGCATGGGTGTTTGGTGTAGGCACAGGCATCCGGCTGCAGCAGGAGGTCACATGCTGAGCAAGGATGACAGCCACCCCCGAGTGTCTGGGAGGAAAGCATGTCCCTGTTCCCTAGAGCATGTAGGTGGGTGGGTCTTGCAGCTGGACTATGAGCACCCAATGCTGTTGGTTTTAAGGACTGAGAGGCACCACTTATTCTTGGGCCCCTGTCACAGGTGGCTAGGTCACATGGGTGGAGCCACCAGACCTCAGGCTCCTGATTTGGGTAGGTGAAGACTCTGCTTAATGGGCAGAGCAGTGTCAAATGTCATGAACCTGTCACTTCACAGCTGAAACAGTTGAAGTTAGACTTCAGGTATATACCCTGTTGTACTGTGGTAATGTGGGCTTACTCTATTGAAATGGGCCCACACAAGTCTCTGCAGGCGGAAAGACAGTCAAAGTCCACGGACCCCTTAAGCCTGTGCCTAGGCAAAGGAGCTGTGCCTATCCTGAGTTCCTGGCTTAGGGGAGCCAGCAGATTATTTTTTCCCGTTTGTTAATTTGTTCTCTCTCCAAGGCTGGGAGAATGGCTCAGGGCCTGTGATGGGTCCTACCTCTGGACCAGGGTACTTGGCAATCACTGAAGCTGTCCCAGACCCAGTGTAGAGCAGGGAGTGGGGAGGTAAACGGGAAAGAGTCTTTTCCCAAAAGGGAGTGTTTTTGATCCTTGCAGTAGGCCAGACGCAAGTACTTAACTTTTGCTGAGTGAGGGCTGCTTCTCACTGGTTCTGGATGGCCGAGTAGACTCTCCGCCACTGGGTCTCTCCCGATAGGGAAAACTCTTCCCAAGTGCTGCTGCTTGCCTCCCTCATTACGCACCATGAGCTGATCCAGCCTGAAGAGCTCAGGCTTTTGCTGGGTCAGATCTGGCAACACCTTGCTGCTTCTGAACTGTCTCTCCCTCCCCCTGCCACTCAGTCCAATTCCTCATCTTTGCCTTTGTTGTTCAGGGTTCCTAGATTGTCATAGATAATTGATTCACTTGTTTTTTTGGGTCTTTGTTGTAAGAGGGACCGCTGGAAGCATCTGACTACTTGGCCATCTTGGCCCCGCCTTGCTTGATTTCTTGACTGCTTCTTCAATGGGCATTAATTGTGGATCTAAGTAAAATGAAATCTTTGACAACTTTAATCTTTTCTCTCTTTATCATGATGTAGCTGATTGGTCCAGTTGTGAGGATTTTTATTTCCTTTATGCTGAGGTGTAATACGTACTGAAGGCAGTAGTCTTTGATCTTCATCAGTAAGTACTCTAAGTCCTCTTCACTTTCAGCAAGCAAGGTTATGTCATCTGTGTATCGCAGGTTGTTAATGAGTCTTCCTCCAATCCTGATGCAACATTTTTCTTCATATAGTCTAGCTTCTTGGATTATTTGCTCAGAATACAGATTGAATAAGTATGCTACAACCTTGACACACACCTTTCCTGATTTTAAGCCATGCAGTATCCCCTTATTCTGTTTGACTGCCTCTTGGTCTATGTACAGGTTCCTCATAAGCACAATTATGTGTTCTGGAATTCCCATTCTTCGCAATGTTATCCATAATTTGTTATGATCCACAAAGTTGAATGCCTTTGCATAGTCAAAAAAACACAGGTAAACATCTCTCTGGTATTCTCTCCATTCAGCCAAGAGCCATCTGACATCATCAATGATCTCCCTCATTCCATGTCCTCTTCTGAATCTGGTTTGAATTTCTGGCAGTTACTTGTCAATGGGCTGCTGCAATTGTTTTTGAATTATCTTCAGCAAAATTTTACTTGCGTGTGCTATTAATGATATTGCTCAGTAATTTCTGAATTCTGTTGGATAATCTTTCTTTGGAATGGGCACAAATATGGATCTCTTCCAGTTGGTTGGTCAGGTAGCTGTCTTCCAAATCTATTGGCATAGATGAGTGAGCACTTCCAGGGTTGCATCTGTTTGGTGAAACATCTCAATTGGTATTCCATCAATTCCTGGATTCTTGTTTTTCACCAATGCCTTCAGTGCAGCTTAGTCTTCATCCATCTGTATCATTGGTTCTTGATCATAAGCTGCTTCCTGAAATGACTGAATGTCGATCAGTTCTTTTTGGTACAATGATTCTGTGTATTCCTTCCATCTTCTTTTGATGCTTCCTGAGTCATTCAATATTTTCCCTGTAGAATCCTTAAATATTGCAACTTAAGGCTTGAATTTTTCTTCAGTTCTTTCAGCTTGAGAAATGTCAAGCATGTTCTTCCCTGTTGGTTTTCTAACTCCGGGTCTCTGCACGTTTCATTGTAATATTTTACTTTGTCTTCTCAAGCTGCCCTTTGAAATCTCCTATTCAGCTGTTTTACTTCTTCCTTTCTTCCATTGGCTTTAGCTACTCTGTCATCAAGAGCAAGTTTCAGAGTCTCTTCTGACACCCATTTTGGTCTTGTTTTTTCTTTCCTGTCTTTTGAATGACCTTTTCCTTTCTTCATGTATGATGTCCTTGATGTTGTCACACAAGTTGCCTGGTCTTTGGTCATTAGTGTTCAATGAGTCAAATCTATTCTTGAGATGGTATGTAAATTCAGGTGAGATATACTCAAGGTCATACTTTGGCTCTCATGGACTTGTTTTAATTTTTTTCAGCTTCAGCTTGAACTTGCATATGAACAATTGATAATCTGTTCCATAGTCAGCCCCTGCCATTGTTATGATGGATGATATTGAGCTTCTCCTTTGTCTCTTTCCACAGATGTAGTTGATTTGGTTCCTGTGTTTTCCATCTGGCGAGGTCCACGTGTATAGTCACGGTTTATACTGTTGAAAAAAAGTATTTCCAATGAATAAGTCATTGGTCTTACAAAATTCTATCATGTGATCTCTGGTGTAGTTTCTATCACCAAGCCCATATTTCCCAACTACCTGTCCTTCTTCTTTGTTTCCAGCGTTTGCATTCCAATCACCAGTAATTATCAATGCATCTTGTTTGCATGTTTGATCAGTTTCAGGCCACAGAAGTTGTAAAAATATTCACTTTCTTCATCTTTAGCATTAGTGGTTGGTGCATAAATTTGAATAATAGTTGTATTAACTGGTCTTCCTTGTTTGTGTATGGATATTATCCTATCACTGACAGCACTGTACTTTAGGATCCCAAACCAAAACAAACTCATTTCCATTGAGTTGATTCTGACTCATAGTGACCCTATAGGACAGAGTAGAACTGCCTCATAGGGTTTCCAAGGAGCAGCTGGTGGATTCAAACTGCCAGCCTTTTGGTTAGCTGCCAAGCTCTTAACCAGTGTGCCACCAGAGCTTCTTCACGATAGATGTTGAAAAGTTCTTTTTGATGATGAATGCAATGCCATTCCTCTTCAATTTGTTATTTCCGGCATAGTAGATCACATGATTGTCTGATTCAAAATGGCCAAGACCAGTCCATATCAGGTCACTAATGCCTAGGGTATAAATGTTTATGCGTTCCATTTCATTTTTGGTGACTTGCAATATTTCTAGATTCATACTTTGTGCATTTCATGTTCCAATTATTAATGGATATTTGCAGCTGTTTCTTCTCATTTTGAGTCATACCACATCAGCAGATGAAGATCCTGGAAGCTTTATTCCATCCACGTTATTAAGGTCATTCTTCTTTCCCAGTCATATTTTGAGTGCCTTCCTAACTGAGGGGCTCATCTTCCAGCACTATATTAGACAGTGTTCTGCTGCTATTCATAAGGTTTACGTTGGCCAATTTTTTCCGAAGTAGACTGCAAGTCCTTCTTCTTTTTCTGTCTTAGTCAGGAAGCTCCACTGAAACCTGTCCACCATGGGCGACCCTGCTGGTATTTGAAATATCAGTGGCATAGCTTCCAGCATCACAACAACACACAAGCCACCACAGTACAACAAACTGACAGAGGAGTGGTGGAATAATAATGAGGATGACTGTCACAAATATAATACTGAGCAAAAGAAACTATACCCAAAAGAATACATACTGCAGGCATTTATATATCTTTCAAAAAATGCAAAACCAAACTATAGTGTTAAGAAATGCATTTTTTATTCCAAAATTATAAAGAAAATAAAAAAGATGATTATTATAAAAATTAGCATAGTTACTATTTTTGAGGTGACAGTGATTAGAAGTTGCACAGAGGGACTTCCAGGGTATTAAAAAAAATGCACACATTCTTGTCCTAGGTGTTGATTACATGAGTTTTCATTGAACTGTAATTGTTATTTTGTCCACTTTTGTCTCTCTGTATTATTTCATAATGAAAAAATCACAAAAAGAAAAAAAAAATAAAGAAGGAAAGGAAAAGAAGCTGAAGGAATCAGTCAATACACTTTAAGTGGTACAAAAACATCAAAAGGAATGAGAAGAAAAAGTTGTAACATCTGATAGTTGTAGGTCGTGCATGGCCTTTGAAAGAACAGCTTCAGGGGAGTGTTGGGGACAAGAAGTCAAACTGCCAGGAGTCAGGAGTTAAAGATAAGTAAATGACAGGATGCAGAGGCAGTAAGTCCCACCTACTCCACTCTGAAGAAAGAAAAAGACAAAAAGATAGCAAGGTAAGAATCAGTTGCTGTAGAGTTGACTCCAACTCATGGCAACCCATGTGTGTCAGAATAGAACTGTGCTCCACTAGGTTTTCAATGGCTGATTTTTCGGAAGTAGATTGCCAGGCCTTTCTTTTGAGACACCTCTGGGTGGACTTGAACTTCCAACTGGTGACTTCCAATATTCCTAGATTCATACTTTGTGCATTCCATGTTCCAATTATTAATGGATATTTGCAGCTGTTTCTTCTCATTTTGAGTCATACCATATCAGCAAATGAAGATCCTGGAAGCTTTATTCCATCCACATTATGGATGATGATTCCATCCACGTTTTTATTAGCAACCGAGTGTGCTAACCATTTGCACAACCCAGGGATGATTATAAGGTAGGATGATGGTATTGTTCGCTATTGTGTTTCTGAGTGTGTCTGTTTGGTGTGAGTGTGTATTTATGGACAAAAGGAAAGGAAGCAGTAGAAAGGAAATTGTAAAATTAGACTGGAAGATGTGGTAGCTATAGAATCCACAACTCCCTACACAGAGTTCCCCAAGCTTTTTCACTCCTTTACATCTGCTCCTGCCCTCTGCCCCAATGCCTAGCAGAGCATGTGGCGAAGGAGGTAGAAACAAGAGAAGGAAGAAAGACAAAGACAAAGCAAGCCTTCCATTTTCCGTCACTAGTTTCTCAGCCAAGGGCAGACTGGAGTGGAGAGGAAGGGGAGCAGCTTTACACTGAATGGAATTGTACTAGAGTTTTGAAGGCCTGAACACTGAATGTTTTGTTTATACTTTAAATTGCTCTGAAAAGCAATGAGATCCATTGGTGGTAGAGGGGATGGGGAGAGTGAGGAATAGATTCAACAAAACTGTCTGGAGGTGGGATGAGAAGGCAGAAAGGGATGGGAGCTGGTTGAATGGACACAGGAGACCCAGGGTGGAAAGGGGGAGTGTGCTGTCACATTGTGGGATTTGCAGCTTGGGTCACCTAACGATATGTGTATGGATTTTTGTATGGGAAACTAACTTGAGCTGTGGATTTTCACCTAAAGCACAATAAAAAATAAAAAAATTAAAAAAAAACAACAAAAAACTTAAAGACAATAGTGAAAGAGAAATAAAGCTAGTTAGCAATTTTTCCCTGTAGTGGATGCTGTGGTATACCACCCATATTCTTCCCTCCTTAACCTTTTCAGGGGTGAAGCCCTCATTCCCTAGGTTACTTGTGTGTTGGTTGCTGACTGCTCTTAGCTGAGTCCCTTTCTCAGGATTGTCTGCAGCTAAAGACAGCCACTTTTACTGAGGTCATGCCTCCTTCCCGAGGTCAGCCTGTATCCAATAACTAGTCCATAGGATTGAATGAAGCCTTGGCTGTGACTGCCACCCATCTTTTCTCCCTTTACCCTGAGGTTTCTCACACTAGGCACTATAGATATTTTGAGTTGGATGGTTTTTTGTTGTTGGGTCTACCCTGTGCATTACAGCATGTTAAGCAGCGTCCCTGGCCTCTACCCATTAGATGCCATTAGCACACACTTCTCCAAGTCATGATGATCAAAAATGTTTCCAGATGGTGCTATATATCCCTTGGGGTGGGGGTGGGGGGGGCAAAATCTCACCCAGTTGAGAACCACAGCCCAATCCCGACCTCTTTACCCCCACAGGTGCTGATCTGAGGGCATTCCCCAATAAACTTCCTGCTGATCTGTGGCACACCCCAAGGAGTTCTGATTATTCAGCAAACCATTTACACATGCATTTGTTTCTTGGTAAATTATACCTGTACTACTGTAATTACTATGTACATTATAGAACATAAACAAAAACAAATCTAAAATGAGATAAAAATAATTAGTAGTTCCAGCATTTTCCTCCTCTCTCCAAAGAATGTTCATTAGCAACTCTGGGGGAGTCTATACCCTTCAGAGACCAGTGCCCTGGGAGGTGGGAGGAAACAGCAAAAGGAATGTAGGTGGAGGGTTGATTCTTAGTAACCTTCTAAGTCAGGGGAAAAAAGAGGAGAATAGTTAAAATAAGGACTTTGGGGGTGATATGGTGATGGGTGGCAAGAGAAAATAGTCAGTGAATATCCAGATGGCTTTGATCACTTCAGTTGGTATCACATAAAGGGAATTTGTGGCTAACCAAAGAAGACCAGGTGTGCCTGACAATGCCTATAAACTCCCCATTAAAATTCTTGAGAAAAAATGCAACAAAAGTTTAAAAACTGGCAAAAGCCTTGGAAAGTAAAAAGAATAACATGAATCAAAGTCCAGATGGAATTTCTTTGAATTGCGTTATTAGTGAGGTAAATTCTTAAACTTAACACATTATCTTATACCTAAATAGAAATTAGGGTGTCACACACTTTTATGAGTTTACTAATATAGCATCATACTATTAGAAATTAAGATACATTATTAGAAATTCAAATAGAAATTGACATTTGTAGTGAGAGGCTTCATTCCATTATCAATCTATTTGAGAGCAATCTATTTTAGATCAAGTAATCAACAAATGACATAAAGGTTTCAAATAATATAGTTAATAATGTTGAAAATATGGTGTTTTTTTTTTTTTTTTTTCGTGTTTATATTGAAGGTTCATGTTTTTAAACTCTTTCTAAGCTTTTTCTGAGAGGGCCCCAGGGTGCTGATCCACAAGTGCTCAGGACCAGGTCCCTCAAAGAGGGGGAGCTGCCTGCCTCTGTGTCCTCTATCAAAGCATGGGACAAGCTCTTCCCTCCGGCCCTATAGTGGATTTGTAAAATGTATGATACTATATTTTAAACACACATACACACAAACAAAAACTTAAGAGAAACTTGATTAAAACTTTTTTTAGGTGGTTAAATCAATAAGCTACCTACATAAAGCAAAACAACCACAAAATATTGTTTATTATTTAAAAAAATTTTAAGCAAAACGAAAAGCCAGATAAAAAACTGGAAACATATTTAATCTCTAAACAACTCTTAAAAATTAACTGTGCCAATAAAACATAAAACTTAGATGAAACTGACATATTCCTAGAAAAGTATAACTTACCAAAACTGACTCAACAACAAAAATAACTTGTGAGGATTATAACTATTAAACACGTAGAATCAGTATTTTAAAATCTACCCACAAAGAATAAATCAGCTGAAATGGTTTTACAGGTGAGTTCTAGCAAACGTTCAAAAAACAGATCTCCCCAATCTTGTAAAAACTCTTCAAGAAAATAGAGAGGGAACAAACATTCTCCGAATCAAATTAGTAGGCAAATACCAAAGTATGTGCAGAGTCAAGCTACAGAAAAAAAATTGAAGAACAAATGAACTATTTAAAGATTCAACTGTCCTAGTAAACTAAAAATTAAAACCATAATTAGTTGACATTTTTGCCTCTCAGTTTCGCAGTTTTTTTTTTCTTTGTGTGAGCTGAAGTCTGGTAAGAGAGCAAATTACTATAACTTTTATGGAGAGCAACCAGAGAAATTTGGCAAGACGTATCAAAAGCCTTTTTAAAATGTATGTTTTTAATATAGTAAGTCAACCTATAGAAATATGTCTTTAGCAAATAATCAGAAATATGGGCAAATAGAGATGTTTGTTACAATGGGGTTAAAAAGAGGAAAAGTTAATTAAAAATGATAATACTAATACATAAGAGAATGATTAAATATATTCTAGTACATCCATTCAAAAGAATGGTTTGCACCACATAAAGGATACATTTTCAAAGAAATTTTAGTGACATAGAAAAAAGATAATGATACAATATTATATAAACACAGCAGAATACAAAACTAGAGATGGAACATTGTCCCAACTTTGTACAAAGAATGCTGAATAGCAAAACATAACCCATAAAAAATATAATACGCACCGACCAAGAGATGGAACATGGTCCCAACTTTGTACGAAGAATGCTGAATAGCAAAACATGACCCATGAAGAGTACAATACGCGCCAACCAAGTGGAATTCATACCAGGTATGCAAGGATGGTTCAACATTTTAAAATCAATCAGTATAATCCGACACATAAATAAAACAAAAGAATCACATGATCGTCTCAATCAATGCAGAAAAGGCATTTGATAAAGTCCAACACCCATTCCTGATAAAAACTCTCATAAAACCCATGGCCGTCAAGTCAATTCAGACTCATATTGACCCTATAGGTCAGAGTAGAACTGCCCCATAGTGCTTCCAAAGAGTGGCTAGTGGATTTGAACTGCTGACCTTTTGGTTAGCAGTTGTAGCTCTTAATCACTGTGCCACCAGGGCTCCAGCAAGATGTTAAAGACACCAAAACATTTATAAAGATTATTTTTAGGTTGCTAAGAACATACGTGAGCTTCATATTTTTATTCTTCTGTGTCCTATGTTTTCTGCAAGTATATATATCACTTTTGTAACCAGAAGAAAAACAATAAATATTATTTCTAAAGGATCAGAAGAACTTATCTATGGTGTAAAAGATTATAATTAGAGTAGGGGTGGAGTAGAACTGATGGAAAAACTTGGACTAATCATCTGAGGGAATATTGCAGGGAAATTAACAAGAATGAGTAGAAGGCACAAAATATTTGGAGCTGGATTAACACAGTTTTAGTCTTGGTTCTGCTGCTTATTTGAAACATCATATGTTGGAGCTTTCTTATCTGTGACACTAAAAACCTTCTTCCTTATAAGGATCTTGTCTGAAATAGGCGAGTTTATATACTTAATGTTCCTAGCACAATATCTAACATTGAATGGGTTTTCCATAAAAGTTAGATCTTGTCCCCTTACTAATGCCTGAATCTTATCTTTTGATCTTTCAGTTTGTGATCTTCTGGCTAAGTTCAAGTTGATGTTGCCAGTATTTCCACTATGACCAATTAAAACTTGATCTCATAAGTCTCTATCCAGGTAAAATGAATTTAAAATGACATTTGGCACAGTTGAATACAAAAATACATTCTCCTAATTAATTAAGAGGAGAGAACAATTCATTCAAAGAGGGCTGAAAAGTACGTTAGATGAACTGAAATTATTTGACTGATCTTACTAATCATTTCATTGTCAAGTCAAACCAGTTGTATATGGAGACAATTAATGAGCTAATAGCCTAACTATCCGTCTTCTTCTCTATAGAAATTTTAAAAGGAAAAAAAAATCCATATTGTTGTGGAGGGAAAAATAAGAATATCTGTTTCTTGAGCTATTTTATAAACTGTTCTTATATGCTCTTACTTTATTTAAGATTAGAATTAGTTTCATAGAGGTACTAATAGAATTAATAAACAGTGATATGTAATCAATATTTGCTGTTGATAATTTTTTTGTTGATTTTACTGAGTTGATTATAAAGAACTTGAGGTAACACCAAGCATCATATTTCCAAAGTGCCTGACTTGTTTAAATATACACAAAAAAGTACTATATATTTGTACGCAAATATTCTAGATTAAGACAACTGTTTGTAGAATGAGTTTGAACACAGCTATATTTTTATCATCTCAGGCAAACATTTATTGTCATGAGATCTTGAATTAACCAAGAAAATATCTCAGTAGGAAGAAAATAAATTTTGGTTTGGGGGCATTATGTTCTATTTCTATGTATCACAAAGCTGAAGAAATGAGTAGTGATGTTTGCTGGCCTGTTGTTTTGAGCTGAATGGAATGGAAAATTACACAAAATTGAACAAAGAAACTGCCTTGACCTTCTCAATTGCTTGGAAATGGAAGTGTTTATTCAAGCATTTGTATAGTTGCCCTGACTCACAATGTTCTTGATTAATATAAACTGTTTCCTAGAGGTATAAGATAAGCAGCTCAAGGCATATGATTTTTTCACTTTTTTTTGCTAAACATCTCTATCTAGTACAACTGAGAGGTCCTGAAAGAAAAATCCTTGGTGTCTATCCTATCTCACTTCGGACTTCTGCAATAGGTACTGGACAGGTCTTCCGTCTTCCATCCTTGTCTTTTTATCATCCATTCACCACAGAGGGCCAAACTCATCTTTTTAAAACGTGAATCAGTTCCTCTCACTTTCTTATCTAAAACTCAAAGATGGATGCCTATTGTGCTTACAATAAATTCTGAACCCCTTACTATGGCCTACAGGACTCAACAGGGTCTGGCCCTTTTCTGATTTCATCTTGTGCTACTCCTCCCTGCTCCATTGTGTACTCACCATACTTTCCTTTTTTTTTTTACTACTGCTCAAACACTCTAAGTTCATTCCCGGCTCTGGACCCTCGCTCCTGCTGTTTCCTCTGCCTGGAATGCCTTGTCCCTAGACTTCGCTATGCATTCCTGTCTCAGTTCAAATACCATCTCTTTAGAGAGATCTTCTGACCTTCTAATCCAAAATGGAATAGCCCTGCCCCCTAGTTATTTTCCTTTTGGCCTATTTTTGTTTTGTTTTGTTTGTTTGTTTTTGTTTTCGATAGCACTTATTACTAACTGGGGTTCCTAGGTGATACAAATGGTTTGCACTTGACTACTAAAGGTTGGCAGTTTGAACTCACCCAGCAGTATTGTAGAAAAAAAGCCTGGTGATCTGCCTCTATAAAGATTACAGCCAAGAAAACACTATGGAACAGTTCTACTTTTACTACATGGAGTGGCCATGACTTGGAATTGACTTGACAGCAATGGTTTATCACTAACTGATGTTGTTCTTGGTTTATTGTCTTTCTACTTCTGACTAGCATGTCATCTCCATGAGGGCAATTATCTTGTCAATTATATTCACTGCTGTATCCTTAGCATCTAGGAAAGGGACTAGCACATAGTACTCAATCCACAAATATTTGTTACATGAGAAAATAAATTTATCTGTGCAACTAATCAATCAGGGTCTTTTAGTTGCATGGAACAAAAACTGACTCCTGCCAGTTGAAGCAGAAGGAGATTTATTGGAATGATATGAAGTGGCTCACAGAATAACCAGGCTTGGAAAATGTGCAGGAATCAAGGCCAGAAGGCCAGAAGGCCAGAATGACAACTAAAATGACACCAAGTAACAACCTGACCAGAATGATGATGCCTCCAGACCTTCTAAGTCATGACTACGGGACACCCTCCCACTGATACCACTGCCATAGCTGCTACTAGATGCTGGTTGCTGCTACTCCCACCACCACACTGAGCTCTCACTATCCATATTTCTTTATTTCCTTTTTTCCACGCTTAAATTAGCTTGCAGCAACAGTCCTGGCCATACGTCCAGGGCCCTAGGCAAGGATAAGTTATGAAATAAACAATAATTTCTAGTCTTTGGGACTTTTGTAGTAGAAGATGGGTCTTATCACCATAAAATTATAAAATGTGAAAAGCAAATCACTGCCTAAAAATACATTGATCTCACTATGTTCTTCATGGATCTTTCAATTTATTCAACAATCATAGATTGACTATCTTCTCTTTCTTCTTATGATAAATATTTGCTGAGTCATTGAATTGTTATAGACACTTGACTATAATCTCTAGATTGGCTCTAATCAGCCCCTTAAAACATATACCATAGACAGATACACATCAAAACTACAACGAAATACCATCTCACCCCTGCTAAACGGCAATCTCCCTTTGTGAGTATACATTCACAGAGAAGATAAAAGATATGAATTCCAGACTCAAATGTTGCCATTTTTCACTAAGTGATCATGGGCAGATTTCTAAGCCTTAGTTCCTTTACCTATAAAATAAGAATACATAATAATAAAATTAAAATTGATCTCTTCTATTACCGCCTTGCCAAGTTTTCCTGAGGATTGTCTTAGTTAACTAGTGCTGCTATAACAGAAATACCACAAGTGGATGGCTTTAACAAAGAGAAATTTATTGTCTCACAGTCTAGTAGGCTAAAAGTCCAAATTCAGGGCATCAGCTCCAGTGGAAGGCTTTCTCCCTCTGTTGGCTCTGGAGGAAGGTCCTTGTCATCAATCTTCCCCTGGACTACCAGTTTCTCAGCACAGGGACCCTGGGTTCAAAGGGCATGCTATGCTCCTGGTACTTCTTTCTTGGTGGTATGAGGTCCCCCTGTTTCTCTGCTTTCTTCTCTCTTTTATATCTCAGAAGAGATTGGCTCTTGTAGATTGAGTCCTACCTCATTAACACAACCGCTGATAATCCTAACTCATCAACATCATAGAGACAGGATTTACAACACATAGGAAAACCACATCAGATGATAAAATGGTGGACAATTACACAATACTGGGAATCATGGCTTAGCCAAGTTGACAGATACTTTTGGGGGACATAATTCAATCCATGACAAGGATCATATAGGATAATGTATGATTATGCAACAAAGAATAAAAGGTGTGCAAGATACATATAACGTATCACTATTGTTGTCATATAAATAGTAAGATTGACGCAATGGTTAAGCATTTGGCTGCTTAAGTTTGCAGTTCGAATCCACTCAGTTGCTCTTCAGGAGAAAAGACTTGGCGATCTGCTCCAGTAAAGATTACAGACTCGGAAACCCTATGGGGCATTTCTACAATCAACTCGATCACACACAGCAACAGCATTGCAACTGGAAGCCGTATCTTAATCACAAGAGCTACCAACTATTTAGCTCTTACTCTGAGCTCCAAGGAGCTCTGGTGGGGCAATGGTTAAAAGCTCAGCTGCTTACTGAAAGGTCTGCAGTTTGAATCCACCGTTCCTTGGAAATCCTGTGGGGCAGTTCTACTCTGTCCTACAGGGTTGCTATGAGTTGGAATCTAATCGATGGCAACAGGTTTGGTTTTGGTTTGGTATGAGCTCCAAACACTCATGGTCTCTCATTCTCTCTTCTCCTGCCAGTGTCTCACCACCTACTGAATCTTCTCAAGGGCCCCCTCCTTTCCTCTTGGCCTTGCACTTCATACGGAGAGATTTAACTAAATTAGTCATACTTCCAGCTTCTCCCAGAAGAGAGGAGTGATTTGTCTAATTAGTGAGACTGGGATAAGAAAGTGACCGTCTTTAGAATAGTAAGCCATCTTTGCCCTATATATCATGTTGGCCTGTTTGTCCTATCACTTGACAATACCTCTGCAGGGAAATAAAATGTTCATTATTATAATTTATATTCTCTATATGTATTATTTTAAGAATTATAAAATATTAGATCTGGGAGATTTGACTAGTTCATGCTATGGCTGGCTAGATAACCTATATTTTATGCATATTAATTCTAGGTAAATTTGACCTTATAATATTTTAACAACTCTACCTTTATTCAGAATCAAAGAAATGAAGACTTTCCACTTGTGAACATTTAAAATATGCATTCATGTCAGCTTGCTAACATGGTAAAACATGGAAAATGTGATATATAAAGAATAAACACAAGTCATGGTGCTTACAACACAAGAGAAGCACAGTGGGTAAATTTTCTAGAGGCTCATCTCAACAGGGAATAGGAAAAAAGAAAATATAAATGTCTTTGCCCTGCGAAGAAGCCTTGCCTTTGTGTGTTATTTCCCAACAGATGAAAATGCGAACAGCAGCTCCAGCTAGTATTGCTCTTCCGGGATTTGAAAGAACAAAAGAGGAGTAAACACTCCTCTGCTTCCAAGGATGACATTTAGGCAAGAATGCTCTGCCTTTTCTTGTTTCTTCTTCCTTAATTATTAAACAAAAAAGATTAATGGTAAGATGGAAATCTTTTTATTATTTTGTTTTGTTTTATTTTATTTTATTTGGGGTAAGGGTTTATTTTTAGTAACAGCAGAGAGTATTTTGTTTCCTTCCTTCGAATTTTCTAATGCAATAATATTCAATTTGTTAATTCTTGGGCAACTTTTGATTCTTTCATGGTGCAATCTGAAACTTAAGATCTCTAATTTTTTCAAATGATATATTATTCTAGGCTTTACAGGGGTACTCTCAGTGAATGCTAATTGTAAATGACTTCCCTGTGTGACCTAACTCTTTCTTTCAAAGGCTTATTCCTTGACACCGACTCATTTTTACATACCCACCCCAATGACGTGCCACGATGGTAGTAGGTACCCACCATTAGAAGAGACTTAAAGCTTAATAAGAATATTTTCATGCCCATACTTCTGACCTCAGTAATAGTGTCAGGGTCCTGGAGCCATCAGTGGGAGGTGATTTGAGACACTCCAATGAATGGCAAAAGTTATGTTAGAGCACTCAGTCTGAGTGCACACTGAGACAGGGGTTTCCATTAACCACTTCAGTCTCATGAACCCTTCTCCAAATGTCAGGGTGTGTGTGGAAGGCACCTTCTCCTGCAATCCAAAAACTACCACCACCACCACCAAAATAATGTCTAGCCATTGCACTCCAGTATCTTCATCCTGTAAATCCTACCGTGTTAAGACAGGTTTCCATCTCTGAAATCCTCTATGTTTCTTCTAGACACTGGGGTTAGACACTGAGATAAATCATCTGAAGAGGTCAAAATTTTCTTCTTTGGTAATTTTTTCCAATTAAGTCCACAAATGTCTTTGACTTAAAACCACACAGCCTGAATTGGATGCTTTTCATCCCTGGTGTCCTCAACATTCTATTTTTATGGGTTTTCTCCTAATCCTCTGGTTATACCTTCCCACTGTCCTTCTAGGGCTCTTTTTCTTCTTTCTTTTATAGTGAGCATTTCTCAGGCTTCCATCCTTGACTTTCTGCTTCTAACACTCCATACTGTTGATCATGGACCCAAATATTTACAGGGATCTGGAAGCAGCATCAATACGTGAAGCAAGTTGTATGTGAGAAAAATAATGTGACTCTTTTATACTTTTTTTTTCCCCTCATCTTTGACACAGCAAAGAAATATTTATTATCTTATAAGGAAACACAAAGCAACACAAGCAGTCTTAAATGGAAGCTGATGGTCAGTGTTAGGGAGATAACAAGGAGTAACTGAGTATGTGGGGGACCAGGAAGCAGCTGTTCTCAGCTATAGATAAATCTGCCAACAGGTAACGTGACCGTTAGCAAAAATTTTCTGTTTCTCAAGAGAATCTGGAAATCCAGACTTTTATTTGAAATCTCCAATATATAAAATTTTGCTTAGGCAAAACACATCTGCATGCCAGAAATAGCCTACCAAAGAGAATACATCTCCATGCCACATATGGTCAGTGGGTCACCAGTCGGCAGCTTCTTCACTACAGATTACTAAAAAAATGTTTTCAAACTGCAGATCACAACCCATTATTGAATCATAAAATCAATCTAATGGGTTGTAATCAGCATTTTTAAATGAAATAGAATTTTACAGAAGGAAAGAGAATTAAAAAAAAACAATAGAATATATCACATATAATAAGGGTAGATACTGTTCAGTGGTAGAATTCTCTCTCCTTCCATGTGGAAGACCCAGATTTGATTCCCACCCAATGTTCCTCAAGCACAGCCACCACTTGTCTGTCAGTGAAGGCTTGTATGTTGCTATGATGCTGAACAAGTTTCAGTGGAGCTCCAGACAAAGATGAACTAAGAAGAAGTCCTGGTGATCTACTTCCAAAAATCAGACAGTGAAAACTCTATAGATCACAACTGTCTGATCCCATTGTGGATGAGGTCACCATGAGTTGTGGACAACCTGATGGCAGCTAACAACAACAACAATTGGTTGCTCTTGACCCCTTGACACAAGAAACGTGTGTGTGTTTGGGTGTGTAGTGGATCACTATAAGAAATTATATTCCTGACCGTAGTCAAAAGGTTTGAAAGTCACTGTCCAAGTGACCTTATCCACTCCCTTACTTCAAATTGCCATTTAAATGCCAATGATTGTGAAATGTAAATCTGTAAGCTAGATTTTTCTCTTGAACTCCAGGCCCTTATTTCCAATTAACTGCTGGATATTATCACTTGAGTGCTCCACAGACCACACAAATGCAGTATAATGGAATGTTTAAAATAATGGATTTTGTAGACAGATCTCAGTTTGAATCTTGGGATTTCTGAGCCTATTTCTTCATCATTAAAATCAGACTATCTGAACCCTCTGAATAGGATTATTGTAAGAATTTGTTCTTAGAACAGTGTCTGCCACATAATAAAGAAAATAAATATTGCTTGAATATCAACCATGCCCCAGGCATTATCCTAGGCACTGGAGATTGATGAGCAAATTCAACCCTTCCATAATAAGACATGGCTGTTTGTCAATAGTTCAAGAAAGGAAGTTAGAATCAACAAAACATCTCTCTAATGTTTTACTGGATACACACAGTAATCCTTTTAAAATGTATTTTATCACTATCCTTTTCAAATAGTCTCTTTGAAGTTTACTAACTTATGACCACAAGGATGACCTTCTTCTCCCTGCTGAGGGTCAGAAGGTCTCCTCTCCCCTCCTGAGTTTCGTGAGCCTCTCCCTGCCCTCAGCTGACCATGAGGCAATTCTCAGAGAAGTCTTAGTTGTACTTGGTCATAAAAGAGAACCTGTAATCTTGTTGTGTTAAAAAACATGGGTATAATGATCCCTAACCTCTGCTGATTAAGATGATATCCTTTCCCATTGCGAAGCTTGCTTACAGTGAACACATAAGCAGATACATCATAATATGATTTTAGCTAGTACTGTGCTATTGTGAGGATTGATTGTTACTATAATTATGATCATAATGACAATGCGGAAGTGAAGCATTGAATCCATCATTTCCCCACCTACCTCCTTCTCTTCCCATGTTGCTAGCTTGATGAACGCTACCACCATTCACATTGGTGCCCAAGTCAGAAAACTGACAATCATCTGATCAAGTCCTGCAGATTCTACTGTCTCTATATCTCTGAAATCCATCCACTCTGCATCCTCATTGCCACTGTGTTGTACCAGATTCTATCATCACTTGCCCAAGCTTCTTGGGAACCTCCTATTTAGGTTTCCTGCTTCCAGGCCCATCCTCCTTTAATAGCCTTCACATAAAAACCACAGCCTCATGCTAAAATGGTATCTGGATATGTCCCTTCACATTCTCACCCTTTAGTGACTCCTCATTGTCATCTGTAGAAAGCCTAAACTCCTAGAGGGATTTATTCTCACGTGCGTATCATTCAGGATCTTATCCCTGGTCATCTCTCAGTCATCTTCTGGTCTCAAATTCTGTCTTCCAGAACTCTTTGCAGTTCTCAAAACTTTTAGTTCCCTTTGTCACTTCTAGGCTTTTCCATAGACCAACCACTTGTTCACCTGGAAAGCTTTTCACTGTCCCCACTTTCCTCACTTCTCACATTTTCCCCCAAATTTCGACCCTTCAATTGCATACCCTTCTAAATTGTTTATTTACTTGATTTTCTCCCCTTGAAGAGAGGGATCATGTCTTTATTCATTGTTGTATTCCCAGTAACTAATATAAAATGCTTAGTACATGGTAAAATCCATTGCCATCAAGTTGATTCCAACTCACGGTGACCTCATGTGTTACAGAGTAGAACTGCTCCATGGGGTTTTCTCTTCCCTGGCACCATTGGGTGGGTTCCAACTGCCAACCTTTAAGTTAGTAGATGAGTGTAAACTGTTTGTGACTTCAAGGGACCCTACACATAGTAGGCCCTGGTATTTGTTACCTATCACTGCTGTAACAAACAGGAACAAACATAAACCAAAAACCCACTGCTGTCGAGTCAATTTCAACTCATAGTGACCCATAGGCTTCCAAGGCTGTAAATCTCTATGGAAGCAGACTGTCACATCTTTCTCCTGCAGATCCACTGGTGGTTTTGAACTCCAACCTTTTGGTTAGCAGTCGATCGCTTTAACCACTGCACCACCAGGCCTCCTATAGCACAAACATAGTGGCTTAAAACAACACAAATGAATTATCATACAGTTCTATAGGTCAGATATCTGGCACAGGTTTCATCAGGCTAAAATCAAGGCATCAGCAGGGGTAGAAGAGCTGAAGACTCTAGGTAGGACCCTTTCCCTGTGTTTCTCAGCTTCCAAAGGCCAACCGCATTCCTTGGCTTATGGAATTCTTCAAAGTTAGCAAGAGTAAGTCAAATCCTCACATTACATCACTTTGGCCTCCTCTTCTGTTTCCATCTTCCACTTTTAAGGACCCTCATAATTACATTGGGCCCTAAAGGATAATCCAAAATAATTTTCTTATTTTAAGGTCACTTGATTAGCAACTTTAATTCCATCTGCAACCTCGATTCTCCTTTGCCATGCAAGGTAACATACGGCTAAGTTTCAAGGATTAAGACATGGACATCTTTGGGGGCCATTATTTAGCCTACCAGAGCCCCCAATAAATGGTTCATAAGTAGATATGTGAATAAGGTGCCCTGTGGCTCTTTATGGTGGCTACAATTGTGGATGGGTATTGTTCTTGCCTGCACTGCATTCATTTCCTCTTTTTCTGGCAATGGCACCTTCATATTCCCAGGGGAGATCCTTCTCTACCCACCGCACACAGTCTTTGTGTGTACAAGTTAAGGTAATGCTAGTTGCTATAAATACAATGTCCAAAATTTCAGATGTCACAAAAAAATAAAAATTTATTTCTTGCTCATATTATAGTCCAATGAATATTTCTGGTTTGGCTGCTCTCTTCCAAATGGTTTAGAAGACTTAGAGACCCACGTTCCTTGAATCTTGTGGCTCTACAATTGACAACACATAATTGCCAATATCATCTAGGAATCCTCTTCACTCCATTCAGGTGGAAGTGGGAAAGAGCATAAGCATGCAGGGAGGTTTTTATAGGCCACATCAGGAAGTGGCATGCATCCCTTCTGCTCACATTCTAAGGCATAGAAGCCAGTCCTTTGACCATACCTAATGAGAAAAGAGATTGGAAATGTACTCCAGCCAGGTGCAAGAAAAGATCACCTAGCAGTTTCTGCCACTGTGGGATTGTTAAACAACCGTGTTCAGCTCTTCCCCGGCCAAGGGGTGTGCTTGCAATCCAAGTTAGGTCAATCAGAAAATAAATCTTGAATGACTTTCAATTAAAATTGCATTCATTTACAGGTAACAGAAAACACAACTCAGTGGCTTAATAGAGTAAGGGATTTCAGGCACCACAATAAGAAATCTGGGGATAGCAGATTAGGGCACGAATGATGGATCATTGATATTATCAGGGAGCCAACCTCCTTCTATTTTTCTGTACCACCATTTTTAGTGTGTGGTTGTAGTTCTCGTGGTCATAGGTTGGCTAGTGCACCTCCAAGCATCACTTCCTCCTTCTAGACAGGAAAAGGTAGAAAGTTAAGTGTTGAAAAACCCTGCCCATTATTCGAACTGTGTCACATAGACACCCTTCAATGGGAAACTTGAAAATGAAGAATGTTCATTTCCTAACTTCCAATAGTGGAAGAAGGGAGAAGGGATTGGAACAGAAGCTGAGTGAGCACCTGTCTGTTTGCACAGCTGGAATGTTTGAAGCTGGTTCATCCCTAATGAATCTTGATTTCTTAAGAGACTGCTGTTCCTCCACCTAGATGCCCTGAGCTGTTTTTGTTCCTGTTATTTCTTCAGCCTTGCTCTTAAGGCTTCTCTTTTACTTCTCTGAGCTATTTTATCTTTCCAGGAAATTCCTTTTTCTATTTTAGTAAGTAAAAGTTAGTTTCTGTTGCTTGCCACCGATGAACATTAATTGATAAACCCATTGAGTTGGTTTGAGTCATAGCGACCCTATAGGACAGAGCAGAACTGCCCCATAGGGTTTCCAAGTCTGTAAATCTTTATGGAGGCAGACTGCTACATCTTCCTCCCATGGCGCAGCTGGTGGGTTTGAACTGCTGACCTTTGCGTTAGCAGCTGAGCATTTAACCACTGCACCACCAGGGCTCCTTCATTAATCGATACCACCTAATAAATGATTATGGGCATTTAAAGCTCCAGGAAGTGTCAAGCTGATGAATATTCCCCTTTTTATAGTTTAGAAACCACCGGGCACTTAGCCCTATCCATGGAATATCCCAGCAACAACTGGAATTGAAAATTGAAAAGAATATTTGCAGTTCCTAAAATATTCAAAAATATGTTTATTGGAAATGGAAATGCTCATCTAATGGAACATTTAGGTAAAATAAATTTCTCTTTCCATTCCTGATAGCTACTTTTATTTGTAATAACTGACTGGCTAGTGACCGAAGTTGGTTAACAAATGGTGCAAACTCTATGGGGTCATTAGTACTTGTTTAAATGGAATTGGTCCTTTCTTAAATACAATAATTTATTTAAACAAATGTCATTAACCCTAAGATTCACATGCTGATACCTTCCATATAATACTACAATAAATGCACTAAATAATAATTTTTAAAAAATTATACCAGGTGAAATGCTTTCAGAATATAAAATGGGACAAAAAAAAAGAAAAAGGTAGAATAGTATAGACTTTCCATAGAAATGATATTTGCAAAACTGATGATGATAAATTACATCATGATAATAATGATATCTTTAATACTAAGGGCATACTGCCTGGTAGAGTGTCAGTGAAAGAGAGGAAGACCCTCAATGAGATGGATTGGCATAGTGGCTGCAACAGTGGGCTCAAGTATAACAATGATTGTGAGGATGACACAGGACTGGGCAGTGTTTTGCTCTTTTGTACACAGGGATGCTAGGAGTCAGAATTAACTCAACAGCACCTAACAACAACAATATGGCTTAGGGGGCATCAGTGGTTCAGTGGTAGATTTCTCGTCTTCTATGCGGGAGACTCAGGTTTGATTCCTAGTCACTGCCCGTCAGGCATAGCTACCAACATTCTGTCAGTGGAGGCTTGCATGTTGCTGTGATGCCGAACACATTTCAACAGAGCTTCCAGACAAGACAGACTAGGAAGAAAGGCCTGGCAAACTACTACCAAAAATCAACCAATAAAAACCCTATGGATCACAATGGTCTGATCCACAAATAATCATGGGAATGGTGCAGGATCTGGCAGTGTTTTGTTCCATTGCGCATGGGGCTCCCGTGATTTGGGGGCCAACTAGTCAACAGCTAACGCCAACAATAATATGACTAAGATAAATTACGGCCAGTAAAAGATGAATTTTTCAGATGAGAAAACTAAGGGCCAAAGAAGATAACCAACATGGACAATGTCACTCAGCTAGTTAGCAACAGAACTAGGATGCAACTCTAAGTAGGAATAAAAGTGTGAGTTTTGGGATACGAAGGAAAAAGCCCTACAGTGGAACAAGAATATAATTGAAAATCATTATTCCTCTTACCTTGAGGCCAATCTGCAAACATCTTCATCATCTATTAAATGATTTGAATAAGAACTGAGTAACAAACTGAAATTATTTCAAGTGCAAAATATTTAATAATGAATGTCTTGTGTGGGTGTTAAAGATAAGATTATATATTGTTTGGGGTAGGATATTTTCCATAAAAATTAAATTTGGGCATATGACACTGATTAAAATATTATTATGGTGCATATAAAATAGAAACAATAAGTTCCAATTAGTTTAAAAGCAGGTGAAAGAAAATGCAGCGTTTTCTCCTAATCAAAGTTTGTTTGCAAGATACCCTACACCTGTTCTCTTAGAATTTAAAATGTAATTAATCATATGCTAGAAACCTGAAGAGGAAACCTGTGAAACAGTAAAATTACAACTTGTCTAGAATTTTGAAAATTGTAAAGACAAAAGCTGTACATAGGTATTCAGAGCAGACAAATAGCTTATTTCCAGTCATCATTAACAAAGGCAACTTACTTTAATGGGAGGAATATTTCAAGCCAAACTATGATCGGTAGTTCAAAGTCAATAATCAGAACAGATTTTACAAAACCTAGTAATAATATTTACTTTCATCTCTTAATGGTATTAGGAGCCCCTGGGTGTCACAAACGGTTAAGCACTGAGCTGCTAACTAAACGACGGCTCACTAAAAGAGATGCCTTGGAAGGAAGGCCTGGCAATCTGCTTCTGAAAGGTCACTGCCATGAAAATCCTTTGAAGCAGCTCTACTCTGCACACCTGGAGTCACCATGAGCAGGAACTGACTCAATGGCACCTGACAGCAACATTCTGACTAACTGATTGCAATCTTATAACCATGAGGTTAGAAGAAAAATAATCCTAGAACAGGAAGAGATACGCTCTTTCTCTTCTCCCTTAGCTATTTTTTAAATGACATCTAAGAAAAGGAGAGCACACGTTCTAAAAAAGATAATTGGAGCCCTTCCTTCTTATTGGTTGTAACCAGCTGTGTCAGCCTGTCTCATTTGAAAAAGAAAATAGATAAGTGGTTTTGATATCAAACTGGTTTAAATCCTAAACTAAACCAACCCAAACAAAAAACAGTATAAACAAAGTTTAGAAAGATGTAATTGGAGAGATGTGTGGCCGCCACCTTGAAGGCCTGAACTTCCTATCAACCTGACAATTAATGACTTCTTTTGATAATAGAATAATTGTGTGTGACCATTGTTCCTAAGTTGCTGGATCTCAAGATGCTCAGTACTTGTATATTTGCTCTCAAGAGACTCTGCAACTACACTGTCCAGTACAGAAGCTACTAGCACTTGAAAGGTGGCTAATCCACACTGAATTGAGGTGTGATGTAAGTGTAAAATACACACCCGATTTTGAAAAGTCAGTACAGGAAAAATACCTCCTGAATAATTTTAATATTGATTACATGCTGAAATGATAATGCTTTTTATATATTGGTTAAGTAAAATATATAAATACTATTAAGCTCACATGTTACTTTTTACTTTTTTTAATTTGGCTTCTTAAAAATTTAAAATTTTACGTATTATATTTCTATAGGACAGCCCTGGTCTATAACATATGATAATGCCATACTTTTATTTATGGCTTCTATCGCCACCTATGGAATCGTGTCTTTCTAAGCTCTAAGCTATTTAAAGGAAAGCATATCCCTTTTCCAGTTTCAAGTGGTAGAAAACATCCCAACTGATACAATTGTCAGGATATCTACAGTGAACTTTTTGAAGCGTATTCAAATCATCACCAAAGTTATCTAGGAAGAAAGCTCACCTAAATGATGCTATTGTAAACCGATATGCACAAATTGTACAAGCATTTTGCAAAGACAGTGCATACTCCAAGTATTTCGAAAAAAATTTAACCCATTAAGCAAAATATGTATAATTTTGTTCCTGTAGCTACTAGAATGCTAAGGATGGTAATAGATTATTGAACACCCCAAGTAAATAGATTCAGCACATTATCGTTCAAGAAATCCCATTTACATCAGGAGCTTTTTAACTTTTTAAGTCATGAAATATTTTATTCAAAATAAATTTATATGAAAGCCTAACATATGAAAATAGATACAGGAATTACCATATGTGGGGAGCATACAGGGCAGACAGACCTTGCCCAGTGTCCTTCTTTGCTCTGTCCTCTCCCCTTTTCAAGATATCGTTGGAACACCAGTCTTCACAGAGCACAGTGTTGAAATAACAAATCGAAATGGTCTTAACTGATGGACCATTTATCAGTTCAGTCATAGTGTGTGTCATAAACACATCACATTTCAGATCTAATGACATTTAAAAGAGCTCATATACTAGTCTCCCAAACTAGCAGACTACTAACAGCTTCAAACCCCAAAGAATTTAGGGTGAATCTAAACTAAGGTCGGGTGAAAGGGGTTTTAATAAAAATTAAAGTATTGTGATATTCAGAATTGTGAATATTAGCAATATTAAATGTTTCTCATAATGGATTTTTATTATGGTATTATTTGGAAGTTCAGGACGGGTTACCAAAAGCAGTGTGCCATCAATTGCTAGGAAAAAACCCCAAAGCAACAACAGAAGTCTTTTGAAACTTTCTGCAAGACTCAGCGTTCAGGATTAGGGAGATTGTGAATTAGAGAATTCAAAGCAGAAATAGTAAAACTGTTCACTATCATCATAGATACATGGAGCCAATATTTAATTAACTCCACTTAAGAAGGAAAAGGAGCCCTGGTGGTGCAGCGGTTAAGTGCTTGGCTGCTAACCAAAATGTCGGATGTCGGAACCCACCAGCCACTCCACAGAAGAAAGATGTGGCAGTCCGCTTATGTAAAGATTACAGCCTTGGAACCCCTATGGGGCAATTCTACTCCATCCTGTAGGGTTGCTGTGGAACTGGCTTTTTCTTTTTTTTTTGGTTTATATGTTTAAATAGACCTTGTCTTCAGGGATCTTCTGGTCTAAAAATGAAGTAAGGAATAGAAATAAATATTTCAATACTGGGTGACAAGTGTCATTCTAGAGTTGGGTACAAGTTTCCATGGAAGTATGAAAAGAGAGAACTCAGGATGTGAGAAGGAAGATTAGGGGCAGGGACAGAGTTAGGAGCGCTTTGTGTAGAAGAGACGCATTTTCCCGGGTGAAAATCTTTGATAGTGCCAGAAATCTCTCCTGAAAAAGCCTAGGTCAAAACTTTTGGTCTCCAATTACAAAAAGCGTTCACTTTTAGCAAACAGTTTTGCTTTTTTTCTTATCAAATGGTCTCATAAGTTCTTGATAGTGTTTGGCAGTTACCATGCGCGCTGGCACACTGAGTTTTATCTCACTGTATGCATTCAGGTAGCCTTTCTTCGCTTACTGCCATCCCCACCGCTTCTCTCACAAATATGAACAAAAACACGTGCTCCTATTAGCAAAAACAAACAAACAAAAACAAAGAAGTAAAGCCATTTAATCCACAGCATGCCAAAAACTATGAACTGATGAGTTGTACGAGGGACTACATAGCAAAATGTAAATATGGATGAAGAGTCAAATTCATAAATCTTCAAGCAGTGATTAAACCCATCTTTTTACATTTTCACGATTCTTCTCTTGCTTAACATATTTAGGGAGAAATAAGTGTGTATCAAAAACAAAAAACAAACTCTAGAACCCTGTTCCTATTCTTAAAGTCAAATCCTAAAAGCTCCAAAATTTGACTCAAACATGGCTATGGAGTAAGCATGATACAGAACAAGTGATTTATCCCAAGTAGCAGCTTTACTTTAAAATGGACCAACAAAAAAAGCTGAAGATGTAGATTATAATGTGATTTTCAAGACTATTTAAGAGCCAGTATTCCAGAAGAACAATTAATACCAAAGGAAAGCTCCAAATGGCAAGAAAAGGAGCAGCTATACTGCTGCACAACTTCTCCCAAGCACGCCATACATATTGTCAGGATCCTACCCAAAATGTTTTGTTTTCTTTTTTCTCTAAATGGTAATTTCATTGAAATATATGCTGCAAGTGAAGGCATGAGTGGCAAAAAGAGCAGTCAAAGGAATGAAGCAAAGAATTGGAATTCTAGAAGCCACACAGTAAACAACTGCTGATAAACGTGAGGGTTCTCATACAGTAAAGGGCAATTTTGTGTTCAGAAAAGATTATTTAGGCTATTTTATTAATATCCTTTTATTAAAGTTACAATGCTAAAACTTAAATCTCCTCAAACCTAAGCTTCCTTGGGTTCAGCTTATTATTCTATTTATAAATCTAGCAAATATTTACACCCACTTGTTAAGAGAATTTGAATAATGCTGGTTTGTTCCCAATTATAAACTCGGTAATCTAAATACCTTCAAATATTGTAAACATCATTTATAAGTTTAACATATTCTATTTCGTTTTAAGTTAATATGTCTGATAACAAACCCTTGCAAATAAGTAATTTAGATAAATCAAATTAACTTCACGAATATGTTGAAACTTGAGTTCTCTTAGTATTCTAATACTGTATATAATCTTAGCATTATTAAATTACAGACACTTGAAATTGGAATTATAAAATTTTTACCCTCTAATACCAGATTTCCTCAAATATACAAAAATACTAATTAGGCACAAATTCCCAACACAACAATATTAACACTGTGGTTCTTGGTTCTGATTCTTTTAAGCATTTTTATGTTTAATTCTAAGTAACTGCAGTTTAACTATTTTTCTCTGTAGAGAGACAACTGCACTCTCAGTTAACTTTTGTTACTTTTGACCAGCAATTTTGACTGAGAGTGAGATCTACAATTTCAAACATCCAGGGCAATTCTCACCACTCACTGTTTAGTGGTTATTTTGTGGGGAGTTACCATCTCAAAATGCTGAGACTTCACAATGGCTAGAGATTTTCATCAAATCTAATTTTCAACCTCAAAAAATCCATAAACTCCATTTCTTATTGCATATATCTCCATGATCCAAGACACCAATGAGTCTTTGTAACCACATAGAGGGTCCTATACAATCTGGAACATACCCCCCACCACCCTTCCCACCTGTTTCCTCTCATCTAATCGCCTACTACTCTCTCCCTTACTCACTCCACTCCATCCACACCAGTTTTCTTGCTGTTTCCGGTACTGGCCCAACATGCTCCTGCCTCAGGGCCTTTGCACTGGCTGTTCCATCTGCTAGGAACACTCATTTTCCAGATGTATCTGTGGTTTGCTTCCTGGAGACTCTCAGGTCTTTGCTCAAATATCGTCTCATCAAAGAGGGTTATCCCAACCATCCTAGTTAAAATTGCAACTCTGCCATCTCCTTATTCCTTATTCTCCTTATTCCTCCCATCAATTCTTATTCTCCTCCCTCTAAATTTATTTTCTCCATACCACCCAACATCCTCTGACATATTGTATATTTTAACTATTTACTTGTCTGTTTCTCCCAGAGCCCGATGAGGGACAATTTTTTTTCTTTTTTATTCAGTGCTGAATCCTCATAACTGAGAACACCAAAGACAATGCCTAATACATAGAATGTTCTCAAAAATTATTTGTTGATAGGACTTCTGGGCAACATGGCACTGTAGACAGAAGCACCACGCTGTCCCTCTACAGCAAAGATCCAGAAAACTAAGTCAAACAGAGACAAACGTCAATCCTGAAACCCTAAGCATCAAATGAAGAGATAAAGAACTCAGCCAAGCACTGAATGGAATAAGAAACTGACAGATAACAGAAAGAGATACATGCAGAGGTTCCATATCAGCTAACACAGCATGGATCCACCCTCTTGGACTCCTGTCAGAGATCAGCAAACAGGGAGTATGGGAAAGCAGCTTCATGCAGCTTCCAGCAGGCGACAGAACAACCGGTAACCAGTGATATACTCTTTCCCATCCTCCACCCTTCTTCACCCCCACTCAGCCTCCTCTGCTTCCTGTGACCATAGTCTCTTGGCCAGAAAGCACTGGCTTCACCCCTGTGCTGCCTGGATTCCATCCAGCTACATTGGCTGGCTCCCTGAATGCCATTTTTTGGTTGCTGGTGTTTCTTTTTTCCGCTTCTTTTTGTTTCTTCCATACCTCTCGCCACCTTCCCCTCCTTTCTCTCAAATACCTGACTCTGTGTGCGATCTTTGCTTCTTCCTGAAAGGCTGTGAAACACCACTCGACAGCAAAACTGCTTCCTGGCCCTTGCCGCCACATTGGTAGATCCCCGGGCGTTTTATTTGTTTGTTTTGATTTCTTCTGTTATGATTTGTTTGTTTGTTTTCTTTTCCTTTTCTCGGCTTGGGAGCCCCTTCTAGCCGGGCAGTACTGTTCGGCTTAGGAGCTGCTCCCTCAGTCTGTGCAGCCACGCAGTGGGATCCCAGAGAGCATTTCTTTTCTCTTGGGTTTTATTTATTTATTTTTTTGATTTTGTTTTATTTTATATTCCCTCTCTTTCCCTTTTTGTCTTTCTTCATTTCTCAGTTTCTCGTCTCTCTATACTTACCTTCTCTTCCTGTCTCCTGAATACCGGGCACTGTGTAACAACTCTATCCCTTCTAGCCAGGCTGTACTTCACAGCCTGGGAACAACTTCCTTGGTCCTCGCAGCTGCACCAGTGGTATCCCTGGGAGCTTTTCTTTTTTTCTAATTTTTATTTATTCATTTTTTTTTCTTTTACACTTTTTCTTTTTCTTTTTTTCCTGTTTGTTTTTCTCCATTTCTCAGTCTCTCATCTCTCCACTACAATGGCAAGATCCCTTAGCACTCTTTTTTGTTTGTGTGTGTGTGTTTGGCTCCTTTTCCTCTCTCCTCTCTCTCCTCTTTCCCATACTCATTTTAGCTCCACACATCACAATCTCCCCTCTCCTTCCTGCCTACCTGTACCATGCACTGAACATCACAACCCCAAGCAGCACAGGCAGTGCCTACCACAACCTTCTCTGCACTGATTTCCAGCCCACCCTGTTGGCCCTAGGATGTGCCACAAACAACCCATCCCGGAAACTCCCCTTCATCTGGACCTGCCCCGTGGTACCATACCTGAGTAGCTGACCCTGCCCACTGGAGAAGAAGACAAAAAGTATCATGCCCACAGACAAACAAATAACAAAGAAAGCACAGCCCGCCTGCTCAAACATAACCAAATAAAACAAAAAAGCAGGATGAAACAAACAAATCTACAATCAATAAATGAAGAAAATCACTACTGAGTGTCCTGAAGATAGCAGACAATAGCAAAACATATACAAAAACAGGACAGGATGGTTCCAGTAGGAATCCAAAATAAAACACCAGATGACTTTCCAGTAGAAGAAAAGCCACTAGAACTGAAAGGGAATTCAAATCGCTAATATTCAGAATTATTCCAGGGTTAAAGAAAAAAGCAGACAAAAATGAGGCAAAAATAGACCAATTCGTGGAAAAGGCAGACAAATTCATGGAAAATACAGACAAAAAAATGGAAGAATTCAAAAAAATACAGGAACAAAATGTTAAAATAAATTCACAACTAGAAATCATACGAAAACAATAATTAGAAATCCAAAAGATAAACAACAAGATTTCAGAAATGGACAATGTCATAGAAGGGCTGAGGAGAAGGTTTGACACAATGGAAGACAGGATCAGCAAAATTGAAGACAAACACTTGGATACAACTCTGTTTGAGGAAAAATCAGAAAAAAGAAAGAATAAAAATGAAGGAAGCCTTAGATTTATGTGGGATATAATCAAAAGCAAAAATTCGCAAGTGATCGGAGTTCCAGAACAGGGGCAGAAAACAGAAAACACAGAGAGGATAATTGGAGACCTGCTGACAGAAAACTTCCCCAATATCATGAAAGATGAAAAGCTGACTATCAAAGAAGCTCAATGAACCCCATATAGGATAGACCCCAAAAGAAAATCACCAAGGCATATCATAATCACACTCGCTAAAACCAAAGACAAACAAAGAATCCTGAGAGCAGCTTGAGAAAAACAAAAAGTTACATACAGAGGAAAAACAATAAGACTAAGCTCGGATTATTCAGCAGAAACCATGAAGGCAAGAAGGCAATGGGATGACATATATAAAACCTTGAAAGAAAAAATTGTCAGCCAAGAATTATATATCCTGCAAAACTGTCATTCAAATATGATGGTGAAATTAGGACATTCCCAGACAAACAGAAATTAAGGGACTATGTAAAAAGCAAACGAAACTTACAAGATTTATTAAAGGGAGTCCTTCGATCTGGGAACAAACAACATCAGACAATAGGCTGAATCTAGTATGCAGGATCATACCAGCCAGATACCAGCCTAGGAAATGAACTCTCAAGGACTATCCAAAACCAAAAGAATTACAACAGGGAAACAGAAAGGTTAATCTGTAAATGACAACACCATCAGAACAATAAAAGAGGGAATAAACAGTGTAGGTATAGAACCTTCTAATGGAGAGGAAGGCAAGACGATACTAAGTAATAATAGACTGGTTCAAACCTAGGAAGATAATGGTAAATTTCAAGGTAACTGCAAAGAGTGTTAATAAACCTACTCATAAAAATAAAGAAAACCATAAAGTCTCAGTAAAAACAAAATCTATAAAAAGAAAAGAAACAAACAAAAAAACGCACGAAAAAGGAATTCAGCACAGGAGAGTAAGAGGAACAATGAAAACATCAGCACTACAAAAGGACAGCAATAAACTCACACCTATTAATAATTACACTGAATGTAAATGGCCTAAATGCACCCATAAAGAGATGGAGAATGACAGAATAGATTAAAAAAAAAAAAAAGGATCAATCAATATGCTGTCTACAAGAGACACACTTTAGAAACAATGACATAAATTTATTAAAAATCAAAGGATCCAAAAAATATATCAAGCAAACAGCTACCAAAAAATAGCAGGAGTGGCAATACTAATCTCAGATAAAATAGACTTTAAAACAAAATCCACCATAAAAGACAAAGAAGGACACTATATAATGATTAAGGGGATGATCCATCATGAAGACATAAACATAATAAACATCTACGCACCCAATGACAGGGCTCCAAAATACGTAAAACAACTCTAACAGCACTGAAAAGAGAAAATGACAGTTCCATAGTAATAGTAGGAGAATTCAACATGCCATTCTTGGTAAAGGTTAGAACATCTAGAAGAAACTCAACAAAGATACAGAAGACCTAAAGGGTACAATCAGCCAACTTGACCTCATAGACATATAGAGAACACTCCATCCAACAGCCGCAAAGTACACATTCGTTTCCAATGCAAGTGGAACGTTCTCCAGAATAGACCACATCTTAGGCCACAGAGCAACCCTCAACAAGATCCAAAACACTGAGATAATACAAAGTATCTTCTCTGACCACAATGCCATCAAGGTAAACATTAACAACAGGAAGAGAAAGGAAAAAACATCAATTACTTGGAAACTGAATAACACCCTGCTTAAAAACCACTGGGTAATAGAAGAAATCAGAGATGGAATAAAAAAATTCCTAGAATCAAACGAGGATGAAAACATATCATACCAAAACCTTTGGGATACAGCAAAGGCAGTGCTCGGAGGTCAATTTGTAGTGACAGATGCACACATCAAAAAAGAAGAAAGGGACAAAATCAAAACATTAACTACACCACCTGAATGAATAGAAAGAGAACAGCATAAAAAGCCCACAGACACCAGAAGAAAGGAAATTATAAAGATCAGAGCAGAAATAAATGAAATATAGAATAGAAAAACAATAGAAAGAATCAACAAAACCAAAAGTTGGTTCTTTGAAAGGATCAACAAAATCAACAAATCACTGGCCAAACTGACAAAAGAAAAACAGGAGAGGACACAAATAACCCAAATAAGAAATGAAATGGGGGACATTACAACAGACCCAACTGAAATAAAAAGGATCATAACAGAGTATTACGAAAAACTATACTCCAACAAATTTGAAAACCTAGAGGAAATGGACAAACTTCTAGAAACACACTACCTACTCAAACTAACACAAAGTGATGTTGTAAATCTGAACAGATCCACAACAAGAGAAAAGATTGAAAATGTAATTTAAAAAAAACTCCCAACAAAAAAAGCCCTGGTCCAGATGGTTTCACTGGAGAATTCTACCAAACATTCAGAGAAGAGCTTATACCAGTACTACTCAAAATGTTTCAGAACATAGAAAAGGAAGTGACACTTCCAAATTCATTCTATGAAGCCACCATAACCCTGCTACCAAAACCAGGCAAAGACGCCACAAAAAAAAAAAAAGAAAGAAAGAAAAGAAAATTACAGACTAATATCTCTCGTGAATACAGATGTAAAAATTCTCAACAAAATTCTAGCCAATAGAATTCAGCATAATATAAAATATATATATATATATATATATATATATATACCACCACCAAGTAGGATTCATACCAGATATCAAGGATGGTTCAACATTAGAAAATCCATCAACATAATCCACCACATAAATAAAAGAATCACACATCTCAATTGACACAGAAAAGGCATTTGACAAAGTCCAACACCCATTCCTGATAAAAACTCTCAATAAAATAGGTACAGAAGGGAAATTTCTCAACATAATAAAGGGCATCTATACCAAACCAAAGGCCATTGTCATTCGTAGTGGAGAGAGGCTGAAAACATTCCCCCTGAGAACAAGAACCAGACAAGGATGCCCTTTATCACCACTCCTATTTAACTATTTAACATTGTGCTGGAAGTCCCAGCAAGAGCAATAAGGTAAGAAAAAGAGATAAAGGGCACCCAAATTGGTAATGAAGAAGTTAAACTGTCCCTGTTTGTGGATGATATGATACTATGCATAGAAAACTCTGACGGCTGCAAGAGAAAACTACTAGAACTAATAGAAAGATTCAGCAGAGTAGCAGGATACAAGATAAACATAAAAAAATCAGCTGGATTCCTATACACCAATAAAGAGAACGATGAAAAGGAAATCAAGAAAACACTACAAATTAAAACCACAATGAGATACCATCTCACCCCAGGATTACTGTCACAAATCAAAAAAAGACCTGGAAATAACAAATGTTAGAAAGGCTTCAGGGAGATCAGAAAGAACTCTTATGCACTGCTAGTGGGAATGCAAAATGATACAACCATTTTGGAAAATGATAGCCCCTAAAAAAATAAAATACTCAGGAATAAATCTGACCAGGGATGTAAAGGACCTATACAAAGAAAACTACAAAACACTACTGCAGGAAACCTGAAGGGAAAAACATACCATCCTCATGGACAGGTAGACTCAACATTATGAAAATGACAATTCTACCCAAAGCAATTTACAAATACTATGCAATCCTGATTCAAACACCAACAACATTCTTTAAAGAGATGGAAAAACTAATCACTAACTTTACATGGAACGGGAAGAAGCCCTGGATAAATAAACCACTACTGAAGAAGAAGAATAAGGACTCGCACTATCTGACCTCAGAACCTACTATACAGCCACGGTACTGGTACAATGACAGGTACATTAACCAATGGAACAGAATTGAGAACCCAGGTGTAAATCCATTCACCTGCAGTCACCTGGTCTTCAACAAGAGCCCAAAGTCCATCAAATGGGGAACAGACAGTCTTTTTAACAAATGGTGCTGGCAAAACTGGATGTCCATCTGCAAAAAATGAAACAGGACCCATACCTCACACCATATACAAAAATTAATTCAAAATGGATCAAAGACCTAAATATAAAGCCAAAAACTATAAAGTTCATAGAAGAAAAAATAGGACCAACACTACAGGCCCTAATACACAGCATTTACAGGATACAAACTATAACCAATAACACATAAACTCCAGAAGATAAGCTAGATAACTGGGATCTTCTAAAAATTTAACACTTACGCTCATCAAAATACTTCACCAAAACAGTAAAAAGAGAACCTACAGACTGGGGAAAAAATTTTGGACATTGCAAGTCAGACAAAGTTCTAATCTCTAAAATCTACAAGAAAAGCCAATACCTCTACAACAAAAAGACAAATAAATTAAAAATGAGCAAAGGAAATGAACAGGCACTTCACCAAAGCAGACATTCAAGTGGCCAACAGACACATGAGGAAATGTTCGCAATTACTAGCCATTAGAGAAATGCAAATTAAAACCACAATGAGATACCATCTCACCCCAGGATTACTGTCACAAATCAAAAAAAGACCTGGAAGTAACAAATGTTAGAAAGGCTTCAGGGAGATCAGAAAGAACTCTTATGCACTGCTAGTGGGAATGCAAAATGATACAACCGTTTTGGAAAATGATATGGCACTTCCTTAGCTAGAAATAGAAATACCATACGATCCAGCAATCCCACTCCTAGGAATATATCCTAGAGAAATAAGAGCCGTCACACGAATAGAGATATGCACACTCATGTTCATTGCAGCATTGTTCACAATAGCAAAAAGATGGAAACAACCTAGATGCCAATCAGCAGATGAATGGATAAACAAACTATAGTGCATACACACAATGGAGTATTATGCAACAATATAGAACAATGATGAATCTGTGAAGCATCTCATAACATGGATAAAACTGCAGGACATTATGCTGAGTGAAATAAGTCAATCACAAAGGACAAATATTGATGAGACCACTACTGTAAAAACTCACGTAAAGGTTTCCACACAAAAATAAACAATCTTTGTTGTTTACGATCGATGGTAGGGGTGGGAGGGAGTATTAAATAGACAATGGATAACTGGTAACATTGGTGAAGGGTAAGACAGAACACAGTGCTGGGGAAGCCAGCACAACTTGTACAAAGAAAAGTTATGGAAGCTCCATAGACACATCCAAAATCCCTGAGAGACCGAATTGCTGGGCAGAGGGCTGTGGGGACTATGGCCTCGGGGAACATCTAGCTCAACTGGCATAACACAGTTTATAAAGAAAATGTTCTACATTCTACCTTGGTGAGTAGCGTCTGGGGTCTTAAAAGCCTGTGAGCAGCCATCTAAGATACTCCAAAGGTCTCACCCCTTCGGGAGCAAGGGAGAATGAAGAAAACAAGACACAAGGAAAAAATTAGTCCAAAGGACTAGTGGACCACAACTACCATGGCCTCCACCAGACTGAGTCCAATACAACTAGATGGTGCTAGGCTACCACCACTGACTACTCTGACAGAGATCACAATAGTGGGTCCTGGACAGAGCTGGAGAAAAATGTAGAACAAAATTCTAACTCACAGAAAAAGACCAGACTTACTGGCCTGAGAGAGACTGGAGAAACCCTGAGAATATGGTCCCCGGACGCCCTTTTAGCTCAGTGATGAAGTCACTCCCAAGGTTCACCATTCAGCCAAAGATCGGACAGCCCCATAAAACAAAAGGAGACTAACGGGGCACAACAGTCCAAGGACAAGGACTAGAAGGCAGGAGGGGACAAGAAAGCTGGTAAGAGGGAACCCAAGGTTGAGAAGGGACAGTGTTGACCTATCATGGGGTTAACCACTGTCATAGGGCAATATGTGTACTAACTGTTTAATGAGAAACTTTTGTTCTGTAAACCTTCATCTAAAGTAGAATTTAAAAAAATGAAAAGAAATAATAAAACAAAAAAAATTTGTTGAATGAACAAATGAATGGAATGAAGAAGCTAACTTCTGGGTGCCACCAAGAGAGTTAATGTTAATGTCTTTGTTTTTGGAGAGAGGAGCTTCATCCTTCTGAAGAATGCAAAATTGCACACAAGCACTTCAGCAATGGATTCCGCAGGCAATGTGCTGATTTGGAAAAAAACCTTTTCTATTCCTCTGAGCAGGAGTCCCTGGGTGGCTCAAACAGTTAAGCACTCAACCACAAGCCAAAAGGTTTGCAGTTCAAACCCACCCAGAGGCGCCTCTGAAGTCAGGCCTGGTGATCTGCTTCCAAAAGACCACAGTCTTGAAAACGCTACTATGGAGCAGTTCTACTCCATACACATGGGGTTACCGTGAGTTAGAATCGACTTGAGAGCAACTAAGAACAACAGCATCAATTCCTCTGAGCAGGTCTGTGATAACTTCTGCCCATTTTCCAGCCATTATTGGTGGTAATTATTCATGTTTGAAAATAAGGTTACATTTCTTTTTAAAATGTTCAATTAAAAATTCCTAATGAGAATTTTCAGTCTTTAAAAATCAGCCTTTTTCTGTAATTAGTCCCAAGTAGTAACTGAAGCTTATACCCTAGTGTAATTTATTCAGCTTTTTTACTTTTCTTATTTGTTTCATTAACCATAAGCAGGACTGAGAGAGGAATATATTATTTTCTCAAGGTGAAAAGTCTGAATAGGATAATTAGGTCAGACAATACCCAGAGTGCAAAGGCTAAATTTTCTTTCTTGGATCCTTACTACGTAGTATCTGCAAACCACAGCAGTTAGCTATCAAATAGTCTGCAAATATTCCGGGGTGGAACTCCCTCTGAGAGTAGTCAGGGAGGCTTGTGTAGATCAGAAAGGATTTCACCTAAATGCTTATTGTTCAGGAGAGCGCACTGAAAGGGGAAACTATGCTTCAAGTTCTTTTATTACTTGTCATATAGGAACAGAGCAAGAGAAGAGCCAGCTCTGCACTCTTCCTGTTCTGCGCGTCTGGCCATCTGCTTCCTTTATCTTTTTTACGGAAAGTATGGGGTTGGGATGAGGGTGGAGCCACTTGTCATTCATCTTCTTGTATCAATATTCATTATGTAGCTGTAAGAACATCTTGCTCTGACTTGTATTACCCCAGGGAAGAACAATTAAACTCCCTTAATAAATATAATTCCCAAATACCATATATACCAAGCCAACTTGGCACTTCCCCCACTGTGGTATGGACTTGGTTAGATGCCCTACCAAAGTGCATGCCTGGGCTAAAAGCAAACTTCCCAATTGTTCTAATGAAAACAAAGTCAGGGAGGATCTTGAGGATTTCAAAGACTCTTTCCCCTTTAATTCTTTTACTCAAACTAATATTTGAGTAAATGTAATATTTGAATGTCTGTGGATGCCATATTTGATGACAGGAAGACTTCCATTCAAATAGTAAGAGATAAACCAGAGTATGAGTTATGACCCTGTGGATTACCCTTCTGCAGTGGGACTACCCCTGCCACTGAGCCTTTACACAAGAGCCCTGATGGTGCAGTGGTTAAGAGCTCGGCTGCTAACCAAAAGGTCAGCAGTTCGAATCTTCCAGCTACTCCTCAGAAACCATATGGGGCATTTCTACTCTGTCCTGTAGGGTTGTTATGTGTCTGAATTGACTGGATGGCAACAGGGTTCCCTTAAATAGCTCTGAGCTTAATTATCACTTCTTCAGGGACTCTAACCTTGAAGTCTCTAAATCGGTCAATTCCTCCTATTATTTTTAGTGGACCACGTACCGCTCTTTTATGACATTTCTGGATGCTGCTTCTCTATCTGCCTCAGATGTAATTTTGGGCATACTTATATGACTGTTGGATTAATAATATCTGTCTCACCCAATTGACTGTAAGTTTTATGAGGATTGTTGTTGTTGTTGTTAGGTGCTATTGAGTCGGTTCCTACTCATAGCAACCATAGAGCAAAACACTGCCCGGTCCTGTACCATCCTCACAATGGTTGCTATTTTTGAGCCCATTGTTGCAGCCACTGTGTCAGTTCATCTCATCAAGGATCTTCCTCTTTTTTGCTGACCTTCTACCTTGCCAAACATGATGTCCTTCTCCAGGGACTGGTCCCTCCTGATAACATGTCCAAAGTATCTGGGACAAAGTCTCACCATTCTCACTTCCAAGGAGCACTCTGGCTGTACTTCTTCCAAGACAGACTTGTTCTTCTGGCAATATTCTTCCTCAATGCCATAATTCAAAGGCATCAATTCTTCTTCGGTCTTCCTTATTCATTGTCCAGTTTTCGCATGCATATGAGGTGACTGAAAATATAATGGCTTGAGTGAGGCCCACCTTAGTCCTCAGAGTGATATCTTTGCTTTTCAAAATTTTAAAGAGGACTTTTCCAGCAAATTTGCTCAGTGCAGGAAGTCATTTCATTTCTTAACTGCTGCTTCCATGGGTGCTGATTGTGGATCCAAGTAAAGCAAAATCCTTGACAACTTCAATCTTTTTTCTGTTTATCATAACGTTGCTAATTGGTCCAATTGTGAGGATTTTTGTTTTCTTTATGTTGGGGTATAATCCATATTGAAGGCTTCAGTCTTTGATCTCCAACAGTAAGTACTTCAAGTCCTCTTCAGTTTCAGCAAGCAAGGTTGTGTTATCTGCCTATCGCAGGTTGTTGATGAGTCTTCCTCCAATTCTGATGCCCCGTTCTTCTTCGCATAGTCCAGCTTCTCAGATTATTTGCTCAGCGTACAGACCAAATAACTATGGTGAAAGGATACAGCCCTGACACACACTTTTCCTGATTTTAAACCACAGAATATCCCCTTATTCTGTTCCTCATGAGCACAAGTAAGTGTTCTGGAATTCCTGTTCTTTGCAATGTTATGATCCATACAGTCAAATGCCTTTGCATAGTCAAGCAAACACAGGCACATATCTTTCCGACATTCTCTGGTTTCAGCCAAGATCCATCTGACATCAGCAATGATAACCTTTATTCCACGTCCTCTTCTGAATCTGGCTTGACTTTCTGGCAGTTTTCTGTCAGTGGACTACTGCAACTGTTTTTGAATGATCTTCAGCAAAATTTTACTCTTGTGCAATATTATTGATATTGTCCAATAATTTCTGCATTCTGTTGAATCACCTTTCTTTGGAACGGGCACAACTATGGATCTCTTCCAGTTGGTTGGCGAGGTAGCTGTCTTCCAATTTTCTTGGCATAGACAAGTGAGCACCTCCAGTACTGCATCCATTTGTTGAAACATCTCGATTGGTATTCTGTAAATTCTTGGAGCCTTGTTTTTTGCCAATGCCTTCAGTGAAGCTTGGACTTCTTCCTTCAGTACCATTGGTTCTTGATCATATGCTACCTCCTGAAATGAGTAGGGATCATATTTGCTGTTTTTATTTTGTTTAGTTTTGTTATTTGATTTTGGGAGGTTACACTTGATTTCTAGCACATTGCCTGGCACAGGATGATTTTCAATATGCACTTGTTGAATGAATTCCTCCGAACTTGAATACATATCTGTCCTAATGGCTGTTTGTCACTAGTGTTTTAGAGGAATAAATGAAGAGGGAGGGCATTCAATGAGAGCAGAGTGGGGAGAAAGAAGGACAGCACTGCAAGAGCTTGAGGCACAGTTAGAGCCTGGAGACTGTGGAGAAAAAGGCTCAAACATGAAAAGACAGAGGCAAGCATAAGACTCCCCTCAGGCATTCTCAGAGATGTGGGAAGGGGGCTCGAGTCATTTTTCTTGGCCACTGAGAGAGCAAGGATGACCTTAGAATGTTGGAGACTTGGGGACATCTAGACAGAAAACCCAATGTTTGCACAACAAACCCAATGTATTACATGTATGGAGGAAAGATGGGGTTGTCAAACTCTAGATAGAATCAGTCTTTATTTGTGCGTCCAAAACATGGCAGCCAGCAAAAGCTCTTACAAAATACATAGCTTCTTGCTCAGTTGGTCTGGAGTGAGGGTAAAGAGTCTGCATTTTAAAGACACACCAGCCCAACCCACCCCTATTCGATTCTGATATAGAGCGAGATTTCGGAATCACTAGACCAAGTAACTTTTAAGATAGTTTTCACTCTTGAATTTCTATGGATCTCTTAAAAATAGAATTAGAATTGTCCTCAACAGACATTATGTAATCTTCACATCAAGTCAGAACACTTGGGTTATCATTTAATCTTTCATTCAGCAAACATTTATTGCAAACTTTCTTATCCACTAGACACTGAGTTGTCTTTAAGTATGTATGTGTTCATTATGAGTGAAATGGAATGGGGTTGATAGAAATTCCTATGTCCTTAATGAAATTACAATATAATGCAGTTAGGGAGATTAGGAGTTTGAGAAAAAAGTAGACACTCACAACGCATTACATGAACTAAAATTCCATTTATCTATCCATTGACAGGGCAAGCATTTAGAAGGATTCCAAAACCACAATTGAGGACTCATCCTTGACCTTCCATGCCTTCTCCTTTTACCCCCTTGTGAGATATGACCTCTTTTCTCTTTCTTCTATAGCTTCTAAAACTCTATAGTTATAACTCTCTCCTAGAACTTAGCACAAACTGATTTTTCAATCCACGCATGTGTCAAGCACATGTGTTCTGCATATAATAGGGGGTTAATAAATAGTTTTGAATGAATGGCTGTCAGCTTCTCAAAATGGTTTCCATTTCGTGCTGAAGCCAAGAGGTGTCCATAAGTCAATAGGGGATAGAAAAGCTAACAGAAAAATGAAGCCAAGAAAAGAAGGCTGCAGAGATAAAATCAGGGATAGTGTTTGTGTCAGGAATGACAGAAATCAACTGTGGTGGCATGGTATAAAAGCAGTCAACACACTGGGGACAGAGAAGTGGCAGTTGACTCTTAGGAAGGTAAGATACGAGACAAAAGTTACAGCATGGTACCTCACTGGCAATTGAAGGCCAAGGTATAGACACCTCTAGCAAGTGTTCGAGGTGGAAGGTGGAAGAGGAAAAGATGATAGGTGATGAAGGCAGATGAAGGCTCAGTGGAAGCCCCTGAGGGACAGAGTATGATACCAAGACCTTACCAGAGTCTATAGGCTGGAAGTTAAGGTCCACTTACCACATATAAGAGTAAAGTGTCAAAGTCATTCTTTCCCATGCCCACAGGCCTTTATCTCATCCTATAACTATATCAACATCGCAGTGTAACATTACTTCTTACTCCTGAGGATGGCCCTGAGTCAGTACTTAAAGATCTTATGATGTTAAATATACTCTTACTAACAAGGCATGGAAGGAGACAGTCATAACCAATATTCTTCACTGGTTTTCTGTGACCCAGATTCTTCATATGAATTATGTCATTGTAACCTCGTACCATGCTAATAATGTAGATACTGTTATATTATTCTTGTTTTACATTTGCAACACCAGCAATAGTATGCTAGTAAATGCTTAACAATCAAAAAGTCCTAATTTATAGAGTTCGCCAATTTCCATGGTGTAACACCCCAACTTGGTGGATTTCAAGCTACTAATGTTACGTCACAAACGCAGAACCGGGAAGAGTTACACAGTCGTACACCATTAAGTAGAATTTCTACCATAAAAATTTAACAGACAAAAATAACCTTAAAAGCATAGATAATAGTAAAACAATTAGGAAATAAAGTATTTATTAATTTTATTTTAAACATTATTTCATTATAAATTTGTATAATTTAATTTTTAATAAAAATTAACAAACTCGCAAAGTTCTTGAAAATTTAATGATCAGTTGTCATGAGCCAGTATGAGTCAGCTCCAGCACACCTCTGTCAGCCCACTGTGATTTGGAATGCATTCTCATCCCCAGTGCGTCCATTTCTAACCATTTCCAAAAAACAATGGATTTAAAAAAATCTTGCCCAGGACTGAATCTTGTATTTTAGACTCTATCCCCAGGAACTTCAGGAGCTCTTGTTATTGGGACATGAAGTTATCAGAGCCATGCTAAAGAGAAGTCTAAGCAACCCAGATCAGCAGGTGAGAGTTGAGGGTCACCAGGAAGCAGATATCAGTATCAGAATCAGTATGTGGCAACACAAATCAAACTGCTTTCAAATAAACCCAACTTTAATACAAAGACAGATGTTCTTATATACCCAGACAGGGCTGAAATTAATCCTGGAGATGGAGAGTTTTGAACCTGCAGGAGAGGGTAGGCAAATGATAGCACTTGACCAATGAAACGAGCTTTAAGTTTGCCTCGCCAACATCTAGGACCCCTCTCTTACCCACATTTTTATCATAGGGACAGCCCATGAACTTTGGGGAAGCTGACTCCAACCCTGGCTCCAGGGAGAAGACATATTCTCCAGGCCTAAGAAAATCAGAGTATTTCTACCACCTGGCCCCAAATACATCTTTGGGTCAACAAAGTAAAGGGAGGGTTTGCTGAAGCTTTGGGGTAGATGGTAGTTTTTCTTTGGAAAGTGGTAGCATTTAAATCTGGGAGTTGTTGGCAGCATGTTAGGCCCAGAAGAATACAGCAGCCTTAGCATGAAGTTGATACCACTGAATGTTAGAGAGAAGGAAAGAAATCAGGTTCTTGGTGATGTAATTATGTACTTTGATCAAACCAACCCTGACACCTACATACTTCTGGACTTCCAGTTATATGAGTCGATAAATCACTTTATTGCTTAAGCTAGTTTGAATTGTATTTTCTGATACCTGCAACTGAGTGCTTTTCTCCTAGTTATCTAGTGCTGCTAAAACGGAAATACCACAAGTGGATGGCTTTAACAAAGAGAAATGCATTCTCTCACAGTCTAGGAGGCTAGAAGTCCGAATTTAGGGTGCCAGCTCCAGGGAAAGGTTTTCTGTCTCTGTCGGGTCTGAGGAAAGGTCCTTGTCATCAATCTTCCCCTGGTCTAGGAGCTTTTCAGTGCAGGGACCCTGGATCCAAAGGACATGTGCCCCGGCTCTTCTTGCTCGGTGGTAATGAGGTCCCCATCTCTCTCTGTTTGCTTCTCTCTTTTATATCTCAAAAGAGGTTGATTTAAGACACAACCTAATCTTGTAGATTGAGTCCTGCCTCATTAACATAACTGTCAATAATTCTACCTCATTAACATCATAGAAGCAGGATTTACAACACATAGGGAAATCACATCAGATGACAAAATGGTGGACAATCACACAGTACTGGGAATCACGGCCTAGCCAAGTTGATACACATTTTTGGGGGACACAATTCAATCCATAACAGCATTAAAACTGATAGTGATCAAGTAAGAGAGTGGAAACTGGCAAAACATGTCAAAGAAACCAGAGAAGTGAAAGGCCAAGGAGGGCCAATGAAGATTTCACAAGTGTCTTCACAAGTACCTTTGAAGGAAATATAGATGTTGCAGAGGAGGAAGAGAATAGGCCTTGTTATCTGCAAGGAGGCATGGCCAGGGATAGAGGAATGGGCTAGGACCTGCTGAGCATGGCCCTGCCCTTTCCTCTGTCTGACAGTTATGGAAAGGAATTCATTCATTTCCTGGTGAGCAGAGACTGCCTCTTGCATCAGTTTGCTGTGCTGGCCTAATGTCGTCCCTCAACCAGATATGGCAGCTAGAGGAAGTAAATGCCATGTTGTAAAAATAGAAAAACTTGGTAAAGGGAAGTTGTCTCCAATTTGCACCTGTAGAAATGCAGAGGAGATAGAGAGTAAGCCAAAGTGCCAAGTATTTCATGGGCATAGACTGTAGTGGCACAATATTACATGGCCCTGGACAACCTTATTTGAGAAATTTGCCGTGACTGTCAAATGTGATATATATTTTTGGTTTGATGTTCTGTAATTCAATTAAGAAAAAAATTCCTAGAATCCAAATAAATGTACATAACGAGTCCATCAAAGCTGGAGGTGTCTGAGTGATACTCTCAGATTGGATATGCTGCTCTTCTATAATTAAACACACAGGCATTCTTTCCTGCTCTGCATCCACACAGCCTCTTGGAGTCAGTGAACATGGAAACAGAGCTAATGGAGGGGAAGAAAAGACAAAAATAACAGGCAGTGAAAAATCTGAAACTTAAATGGTAAGTTCCTCAGAAGGGTGCCCTCCTTCTGTTCTCAAGAGGAAATAAGGGAAAATGTCTGAAACTGCCCTTAATAATTAATCCTGTGCTACTCTTTTTTAATAACACTCTATTACTCTGAATAGGTTCTGGCTCTACCAAGCCAGTAATTTGGTCAGATTTTCTGATATAATGTTTATAATTGCAGATAATCCAGCAATAATTTTAGACACCATAGCTTCTGCTGACATTCTTTGGGTGTTTTCCTTTTTGATAAGTTGTCGTTGCTGCTTCTGCTGCTGTTCTTCCTCTTGTTCTCCTCCTCCTCCTCCTCCCTATCCCCTCCCCCTTCATCTCTCCCTCCCCCTCCCCATCCTCCTCCTCTTTCTCCTCCTCCTCCTTCTTTTTCATTAACTATATCTGCTGTGGTGTCTCTTCTGCCAGCAGTCTGAAAATTCTTATGTAACCCTACATCAGAACCTGATCCATAAACCATTCCTCTACCAGTTTAAGAAGACAAAAATGGGGCAAGAATTCATATGTGTCCTCCAGAGAAAATTCTCACATATCTGGGACCTGGGGCTCTCAGAAAAGGCCATACAGAAGTGGCTAAAGCAAGACTAGACTCAGAACCCCGAGTCATGAATACTATTCCAGTACCCAAGAGTACCTGAGCCTCTTTGCACATCAAGAAAAGAATGCAAATATTTTCTAACCTACAAAATAATTCTCTTATCAAAGGGAGGGAGCATTATTGTTACATTTTTACTTTATGACCTGCTCCTTTCTAATAAGAATTTGAGGCAAATTTGGTATTGACCAACACTTTCCAAGAGGCAGGTTGTTATAATGGAAGGATACAAGACTGTGAAGTTAGACGGAAATGATACGAATCCAAGTTCACTTGCTGACCAGCTCTGGGACTGCTGGCAAGTTACTTAGTCTCTCTCTCTCTGATCATCGCCTTCCTTGTTTGTAGTATGAGGCTATTAATACCTGTATTTTGGGGATATTCTATAGTTACAAATAATCTATAAAACAACACATAACACAATGATCAGCATACAACAGACATTAAACAAATTGCATTTACTATTTATGAGGCTAACTAGTTCAAACCTTTCTTTGCAAACCAATATACCATTCCACATGACCAGATGAACCTAACAGGTTTTTCTCCCCATAGAAATATAATTCTATATTCTGGCTGTGAATCAAGTCATGAATCGAAGACCATATATTTAAAGTAATCCTTCCAGATTAAAAATAAATTCTAATCTTGCCTCAGAAAGGGAAACAATCCAGTTTTCCATTTACACACACCTAACAACCACACAAAGCTTGCAGAACTAGGCAAAAGAAGATGGTACCACTCTTTCGATGAGTGTGTGACTCATTTTCAGTTCAAAGACGGGACATAGGAAACAACTGCTCATTTAACCACTAGCCGCCCAGAGCCTGCAGGGAGACAGACAACACCCCTCTCATTTTTTGCACGTTCAGACAAAATGTTATGGCCTTCCTCCCAGGACTCAGTCCCGTTTTTGCAGGTGTAACTTTTATAGCCAAGACTGAAAAAATTAAAAAATGGTGTAATTTGGGAGTGTATTCAAAGCCTGTTAAGACAACAGTCACTTGGATTTCTCTTTAACCTTTGGGATGCAGAACGGCCTCCCAACTGTGCTAAAGAAGCAAGAGCTGAAGGCCCAAAACATCAAAAAACGAATATGATACTCCAAAAATGTCTGAAAATGACAGGTGTGTTTTTTAAGAAGCCTTTCCCTCAGCAGCTATAGCATTTGTAAGCAGCCCAAATGTAGCTGATAAACCAAGGCTCTCTGACTTTGCAGCCTGAGAGATATAATCTTCGTACTGTATATGGGAGTATAATGCCCTCCACGTATTAGACAGTTGTCCCTGTGTTATCAGGCAGCCGTGTTCTCTCATTTCACTAACGAATGTGCAGACATACATACATTGTGGAAAATGCAAAGAAACCACTAGCCTGTGTTTGAAACTTAAGCCCATTTTTTAAAGCGTAGCCTTATTCAGGCCATAGGAATACATGGTACCAGCATTCCTCTTTCTCTTACCACTGCTTTAAGACTCCAGAACATTACAACAGCTAATATGTTTCAATGCATGAGTAATCTGATCCCAGCTGGACAATTAATGTGCAGGAATTGTCATTATAAAAGTTGTCCCATAAAAAATAGGCTCTACTGTAAAATAAAAACATTCCAAACAGACACATTTTGGCCAAAAATCCTCCCCTTTCCTGTGTCTTATGAAAAGTAGAAGGCTAAAAAGTATTGATCAAATGAATGAAAAGGAGGAACAAATATCTCTGGAGTGTGATGCCTTTTTTTGGAGGTACTACTTGTTTTGCATTCAATTAAAGCTCATTCCTTTGAGATGAGAAAATTTAGACACAAAGTCATGATAAGCTATCAACGTCACAAAGTAAAGAACAAAGTCAAGAACTGAGCTCTATCCTTTGCCTGTTCCTTCATGCAATTTCTCTCTACTGCATGTAGAAAAATCTCCTCTTCCTACTGTTTCCACCCCAGAAATATTTACAGGCTGATGCCCTCTTTAGTCATCACTGAGTTAAGCCGGGATCTTTTCATCATTTCTCAGAAGTCATTTTCTTCATTTGCTTAATCATTCCATTTACTTCTGACGTCGCCCAGTGTGCCTACCTCCCTCAGACACACATACACATACACACAAACCACACCTGTTGCCATCTAGTCAATTTGGACTCATAGTGACCCTATAGGACAGAGTAGAACTGCCCCACAGGGTTTCCAAGGAGCAGCTGGTAGATTCGAACTGAAACGTTTCAAAAATGAGACATATCCTTTCACAGAACCAGAGGGAGGCCAGCAACATCCAGCCTCACGTGTGACTTGATGATAGAGCAAGTCCTCACATGTGACTCCAGTAATGTTCTGCTGTGGATTTCTTTAACTATATCTCACCTTATAGGCAAGCGGCCGTCTTTTCCAGAGCTCCAGGGTGGCATTCTAGCATAAAAGAAAGTGCATTGCTTTTGATGCCATGCACACCTGGGTTCAAACCTTGCCTTCCTGATTTACACCTACATGACTTGAGGCAAGTTACTTAGTCTCTCTAAATCCTAGTTTCTTTGTCATAAATATCCTAGGGCCAATACTAGCTACCTCATAGGATTTTTATGAGAATTAAATTAGTTAATATATATAAATGGTTCATTGCTATACCTAGCACAGAGTATATACAGCACTCCCACTGACCCAGCTGCTAGAGTAAAAAATCTAGGGTTAAACTAATTTGTATCTTTTACCATACTCCATTCAATTTATCAGGAATTTTTGTCTATCCTTCATTTTTTCTGAAATCATCCATTTCTTTCCACTGATTTGAGTCACAGTTGAATCAGCTACCGTGTGATCTGAACCACTGTCATTTCTTACCAGGAACAGCGTAAAAACCTCCTGATTCATCTCCTTGCTTTCATTCTTGCCCCTTATAATTCACTCTCCACATAGTAGTGATGTCATCTTTTTAAAAGATTAATTAAATCAGTTCACTTCCCTTCATAAATCCAGCATGCTGTTGTAGTGTGCCATCAAGTCAATTCCAACTCATAGCAACCCTGTAGGGTAGAGTAGAACTGCCCTGTAGGGTTCTCCAGGCTGTAATCTTTACAGGAGCAGATTGCCAGGTCTTTTCTCCCGCAGAGCTGCGGTGGGTTCGAAACTCTGACTTCCTGGTGATCAGCCAAGCACTTAATCATTGCATCACCAGGGCTCCTTAAACCCAGCATAGGTTTCTCATTACGTTTAGAATAAAATACAAAATTCTTACTATGGACTACACAGCCTTATATGATCTAGTCCCTGCCTGTATCTCTGAAGTTATTCCTCCACTCTTCCATCGCTCACTCTGCTGTTAGCCAAATAGGACTTTTTATGTTTCTTAAACTCACTAAGCTTATTCTGGTCCCAGGGCCTTTGCCCTTGCCATTCCCTGAACCTCGAATGTTCCTCTCTCAGGTCTTCATATGGCTGGTTCCTTCTCACCATTTGGATTTAACATCAGATGTAACCTCCTCCAAAAGTCCTCCTCAATCACTGTATCTAATATTGTCTTTCCTCTCATGCAACACAGTCACTCTCTAGCACATTTCTTTATTGTCTTTATACCACTTATTGGTATCTAAAATTACCAATTTATTTCTTTGCTTAGTTGTAGAATATCTGTCTCTACCAACAAAATGCCAGACTCTAGTTATTTCAGTATTGCCAGCTCCTACAACAGTGCCTGGCATGAAGTAGGCACTTAATAAATATTTGACAGATGAATGAATTGGTGTGTTTAAGCCTGTCCCGGAAGAACTGGGCTCTATCATACTTTCCATAAATATAAAATTGCCAATGAAATAATGCACTCTTACAGTGTTTTTACAGAAACTTGGTGTCCAATCTCTAAATTCTGCATGGACAGAAAATTCTGGAACATTATAAAGTTGTTCAGAACACAGAGTGTATTTTAATTCTAGCTTTGCCACTTTCTGTCTGTGTGACCTTGGATGAGTTATTTAAAATATTAAAACTGGTTTCCTAATATAAAAAAAGATAAGGGTAATAACACATACATTAGAGGGTTTTGTGAGGATTAAAGGAGCTAAGCCCTTAGCCCAGTTCCTGGAACATTGCACACACTCAATGAATGGTGGTTATTATTATTATTATTATGGTTATTGTTATTACAGTAATTAATTCTGGTACCATACTTTAAAAAGAACATTGACAAATTGGGGCTTACCCAAAGAAGAACAAATAATCTTTGAAGGGTCTGGAAACCACAACATGTGAGGAACAATTGAAAGAGCTGAGGATGTTTACCTTGGAAAAGATAAATTTTAAAGGAAACATGATAACTTCTTTTAAAACACTGGAAAGAACTCTCACATGGAAGAGGGATTTGATTAATTCAATGTTGTTCCATAAGATACAGTTAGAGCCAGTGTGAGTGAAAGTTAAATCTTGAACTCTTTATAGCTGAGTAACCAAACTGTCCAAAACCAAAATAAGATTGAATTCTACTTATAAAGGTTAAAAAAAAAAAAATCAAGACGTGGTTACATGAATTTTGATCAAGGAAATCAATGATATTGTATATGATGCCGTTTAAAATGACCATAATGAAGATTTCATATCAATATGACAAATGTGTGTGGCATGTCAACTGCAAAAAGCAGAACATGAAATATATGCATATATGGTGCGATTCCCACACAGGAGAGACAGAGACAGAGAGAAAGGAGAGGAGAGAAGAGGAGACGAGAGGAAAGAGAATACAAGCAATAACACACATGAATGACATGTGATACTTCATAAAGTGGTGAGTTTCCTGTCACTCCAAATGTTGAGGCAGAGGCCAAGTAACCTCTTAGAAGGTATGGCATGTGAGAAGTGATGTGTCAGAATAAGGGTCAGGCAGGTCAAATCTGGAAAAGATTTGAAAGCTCCTTGGGTTGTTGCTGTTGTTAGCTGCCATCAAGTCAATTCTGATTCATGGCAACCCCATGCGGGAGTCCCTGGGTGGTGCAAATGGTTAAGCAGTTGACTACTAGATGTAGAGGTTGGTAGTTTGAACCCACCCCGAGGCACCTTGGAAGACAGGCCTGGCAATCTGCTTCTGAAAGGTCATAACCTTGAAAACCCTATGGAGCAGTTTTTACTCTACACTCATGGAGTCGCCATGAGCCACGGGTCTATGAAACCGAAAACCTATTGCCATCGAGTCAATTCCTAGCCCTGGTGGCACAGTGGTTAAGAGCTATGGCTGCTAACCGAAAGGTCCACAGCTGTCCTTCAAAACCTTATGGGGCAGTTCTATTCTGTCCTATAGGGTCGCTATGAGTCGCTACGAGTATGGGTCTATAGTCCTACGAAATATATTGTTGAATTGTAGTAATGCAAAATAGTGCTTTCTTTAATGAGTAAAGGGGACATTGCTCCTCTCAAATATCTCCATTTCCTCCCAGTGAAAACAGGCAAAAAATATCCACTCTCAAGAGACCCAAAGTGTGGGCCCTATGGTCTAGTGGAGACATTGTGGACTAAGATAGTGGACATTTCTGACCAATATTTCTCTTCTGCCCCAGGAAAGGACTGTCAGCCTCTGTGAAATTCATTTTCTGGACCTTCCCTAAAAAGGAGAAAGTTGCATGTCTTCTAGTTCTAAAAGTCTTTGTTTCATCTTGATTATTTTGTTTGACGAATCTGAGTCTGGTCAAGAGTTAGAAGCCACCTGAACTTTTAAGTAAAAAATTTCCAAGAACACTAACAAGGGAAAACATTAGGAGAATTTTGGTCCAAATAATCAAGAAAAGTCCTTCTACTCTCAAGGTCAAAAAGTAACAAATGATTTTATTATAATTCAATGAGTGAAAAGTTCAGAGCACTACGTGACAGATATCAAAGAGTAGGGTTTTCCAGTAAAGTCTCTTTGTTTTGTAAGTAAGATGACATTAAGTAATCATATTACAAAGTAGCAGATTCACAAAAACATCTCAAGATGTCATGTAAGATACACGTTATAAAGAAGACTGGACAACAGCCTTATACTCTGTTCAAGTCCTTGGTTTTGAGTCACATAAATCATCTGTGGGAATATAGCAAAGTAAGTTTGTGCCATGCTCTCCTGGTGAGAGTTCTCTGACTCCTATGTTCCAATGAAGGCAGCATTGTAACATGACAATAGTCAAGAGAGCTCCCTGCCCCCACACCCAGGGCTGTCTTAGCCTCCAATGCAATGACTTCAGGCTCAAATGATTATGACTTGAATGGAACATAGCCTTTTAATCATTCCCAAGTATGTATTTAGGAAGCAGTCACATTTCTATAAGGAAATATATAAACATTATATCAATTTCACTAAACAAGCATTGCTGTCATATGCAAAACATCTCAAGAAGTGCTCTTGAAGCACAAAAAAGACCTATTAATTGTCTTTGTGTTCAAAAGGGCCACAGTTTGTGAAGAAGGTGGCAGAGAGAGGAGTCTGAGAGCCAAACACAAGAGGTCGCGCAAGGGAAGCTTGGAGGTTTGAGGTCCTCCCTTGCCCAGATCAAGGAACAGTATTGGTATTATTAGTTGGGAATTTTGGTCACAAATTCCAGAAATTTAATTGAATTAGCTTAACCAAACCGCCACCACCAGCTGCCATCGAGTCAATTCTGACGTAAAACTGTGCTCCATAGGGTTTTCAATCCCTGATCTTTCAGAATTAGATGACCAGCGTTTTCTTCCAAGGTGCCTCTGGGTGGACTTGAACTTCCTTTTGGTTAGCAGCAGAGCACATTAACCGTTTAGACCACCCACCAACTTACTTTAACCAAAAAGAGGAGGGGGAAGAGTTATTATGAGGGAGCACAAGTGGCTCATGGCATGTAGTAGTAGGAACACAGCCCAGATTCAAAAGAGGAGCTTCAGGAATCTGTCTCACTCATCTTGGTTTCTATCTGTCCTTAGTGTCAATTTATTCTTTGTTCTCTATTCACAAGGTGGACAAAAGACAGTCATCCACAGTTTTTCAAGTTCACATCTCCTTTGTTCAAGAGAGGCAGTATCACACGGAGGCTAACAGCATGGGCTCCAGAGTCCATCAGAGATGAGACTAAATTCTATCATTTACTTGCTTTGGGCCAGTCACTTTTTGTGTATGACTTTGGAAAAATCACTTAACACCTCTGATCTCAGTCTCCTCGTCAATGATAGTACTTATGTCATTAGCTTATCAAGAAATTTAATTGAGAAAGCACATATAAAGATCAGTACCTAGTACATAAATGTTTAATAAATATTAACTATTATCTATTATTATTATCTTTAAAGGGACCAGTCCTAACTGAGTCTCAGTCACAAATGCAGATCTCTAGGAGACAGAATCTGATTGACCTAAATTTGGTCAGGTGCTCTGGTCCATGAGCTACAGCCTGAGGGTAGAGTCACAACAGAGAAAAACGGCTACAAGGGATACAGTCCTGTGGTAGAAGAGTAGAGGGACTCTCTGCTACAGAGCTCAAGTGAAAGATGCCAGGAAAAGAGAAGAGATAGGGGATGAAAGTTCAAGGACCCTACTTGGCCCAGGAGATAGCTGCCTGTGGAACTCCGTTCATAGAAGGAAAAGCATGTTGCAGGCTTTTTGGCCTTAGCTCAAGAGACTCTGGCCTCTCTCGGGTGATATTTGTAACTTGCACTAATGCTTATTTAATTCAGTTGGTGTTAATAAACTAACCTCCTAGGCTTTGAAATCATTGTTTGCTTTCTTTATTTTATCATTTTAGCTTGTTTGGGTTATTCTTTTATCCTCTATGACCTTTAGTTTTAAATTTTGCTTTATCTTAATTGTTCTTACCCCATGGTTCGCTTTCTGCCTTCTTTTTTCCAATCGTATTTTCTGTTCTTCTTTTTTTGGGGAAGGGAGGCATTTATTTAACTTATTTTACTTTAGCACTTAATCTTTATTTAATTGATCTTATTTTTTTTTAACTTTTTATGGTCTACAATTTTTAGTTTTCAGTAATTTTTCCAATTAAAATTGTAGATGTAGGAGTTTAGCTGGGAAGATGGCCCCTTCCCCACTCCTCTCTCCAAAAAAAAGGCTAATGGGTATCCATTTCTACTTCAGGCATCTTAAGACTGATCTTCTACACCAGTCTTACAGCAGCTTACAGCCTAATCCCCTTTTACAGGGTTTTACCTCAGGCTCTTTCTCACCATATTTAGGTTCCACTCTCCCAAGATGGAAACTCTGGTGGTGTAGTGGTTAAGTGTTTGGCTGCTAACCAAAAGGTTGGCAGTTTGAATCCACCAGGCACTCCTTGGAAACTGTATGGGGGCAGCTCTACTCTGTCCTATAGGGTTGCTATGAGTCAGAATCGACTCAGTGACAATGGGGCTCCCAAGATAGTGTGCCTCCTTCATCAGACTGAGTAGGCAGTAAGCCATATTCCTCTGGAGAAAAAAAAAACTTGCAGCTCTGCCAAAAAAAACTGGTGAAACAGCAGGTACTACTAGTCCAGATGAATGAGGCCTTTTCATCACTGGGGAGCCTCGGGACTCAGTTGTAAGTCCTCTCTCTTCTCTGTTCACATTCAGTCCTTGGTTGATCTCTTAATACCATTCATATGTTGATGACTCCTGAATCTATATCTTCAGAACCCAACCTCTCTCTTGGACTCCATAAAGGTATGGGCCCACTTGATATCTCAATTTAAATATCCAATAGGCATCTCAAACTTAATGTCCAAAACTAAACTATTGATTCTTCCCCTGTTGAACCAGCTCCTCCCAAAGGCTTCCTCATCACAGATAATAACATCACTATTTTTCTAGTTATCTAGGTCATATTTCATTTCTCTGTTTCTCAGACAGCCCTTCTGTTGGCTCTGTTTAAAAAATATACCAAATCTTATCATCTCCTCCACTGCCATGACCCAGATCTAACTTCCATCACCTCTCACCTGGGGTATTGCTGTGGCCTAACTTACTGATCTCTCTCCTTCCACCCCTGCCTCCTGAAGTCTACTCATTATATAACAGCTAGAGTGACCCCTTAGAAATACTTCCAAGACCATATTATTCTGCTGAAAACCTTCCAATGGCTTCCTATCTTATTGAAATTAAAAGCCAAAGTCTTGACAATGAGCTATAGGGTCATACATGATCTGCTTCACCACCTAACTCCTTACCCCAAAGTTATCTCTCTAACATCATCTCCTACCATTTTCCCCTGATTCCATTCCAGCTTTGCTGGCTTTCTTCATGTTCCTTCAACACTACGTAATTACGGTCCCATTGCAATCCTTTGCATTTGTTCTTCTCTCCTTCTGGAAAGCTCTTCCACCAGATATTCACAAGGTTTAAGTCATCAGTTCCTTCAGGTTTATGCTTAAGTGACGTTATCACCATGTATAAAATAGTACCCACCCCATCAGTCTATTCCCTTCTCCCATTTTATTTTTCTTTATAGCATGTATCATCGTCTGCCATAATTCTTGATTATCTATCTTCCCATACTAAAATGTAAGCTCCATTAGAAGAAAAAACATTTTTTTTTCAATTTACACATGACTCTATATCTAATGTCTAGAATACTGCCTGGTACTAGAATGTGCTCAACAATTGTTACAAGATTTACTGAACGATTAAAAAATGATTTAATGAACACTGGCGTTACAATGCAAGCAGCATTTTCAAGCAGCACGTTGGAAGATGGGTTGGGAAGGGGGAGAGAGGAGAGAAAAAGAAGACATTAACTATTAAAGTCCCACTGTTTGCCAGGTTGCTGTAAGTCAGAATCAATTCAATGGCAACAAAATTTTTTTTTGTTTTGTTTTTTTTGTTTGCCAGGCATGATGCTAAGAGTCTGTTGTGGTTCTTTCCTCTTTTTTTTTTTTTTTCCAAATTGTGCTTCAGATGAAGGTTTACAGAACAAACTAGCTTCTCATTAAACAGTTAGTACACATATTGTTTTATGACATTATCAACCCCACGACATGTCAACACTCTCCCTTCTCGAGCTTGGGTTCCCTACTACCAGCTTTCCTGTCCCCTCCTGCCTTCTAGTCCTTGTCCCTGGGCTGTTGTGTCCCTTTAGTCACGTTTTGTTTTATGGGGCTGTCTAATCTTTGGCTAAAGGGTGAACCTCAGGAGTGACTTCATTACTGAGCTAAAAGGGTGTCTGCGGGCCATACTCTAGGGGTTTCTCAGTCTCTGTCAGGCCATTAAGTCTGTTTTTTTTTTTTTTTTTTTGTCAGTTAGAATTCCGTTGTACATTTTTCTCCAGCTCTGTCCAGGACCCACTATTGTGATCCCTGTTAGAGCAGTCGTTGGTGGTAGCCGGGCACCATCTAGTTATACTAGATTCAGTCTGGTGGAGGCTGCGGTAGTTGTGGTCTGTTAGTCCTTTGGACTAATCTTTCCCCTGTGTCTTTAGTTTTCTTCATTTTCCCTTGCCCCTGAAGGAGTGAGACCAGTGGAGTATCTTAGATGGCTGTTCACAGGCTTTTAAGACCCCAGACGCTACTTACCAAAGTAGAATGTAGAACACTTTCTTTACAAACTATGCTATGCCAGTTCAGCTAGACGTTCCCAGAGACCATGGTCTCCACAGCCCTCAGCCCAGTAATTTGGTCCCTTATGTAGTTTAGATGTGTCTATGGAGCTTCCATAACCTTTCTTTGGACAATTTGTGCTAGCTTCCCCAGTACTCTGTACTGTCTTACCCTTCACCAAAGCTAGTCTACTTAATGTTTTTCCATCCCCACCCCTCCACTCCATCATAACCATCAAAGATTGTTTCTTTTTGCATGTAAATCTTTTCATAAGTTTTTATAGTACTGGTCTCATACAATATTTGTCCTTTTGTGATTAACTTATTTCACTCAGCATTAACGCCCTCCAGATTCATCCATGTTGTGAGATGCTTCGCAGATTCATCATTGTTTTTATCATTGGGTAGTACAGCATTGTGTGTATATACCATAGTTTGTTTATCCATTCTTCTGTTGATGGGCATCTAGGTTGTTTCCATCTTTTTGCTATTGTGAACAATGCTGCAATGAACATGGGTGTGCATATGTCTATTTGTGTGATGGCTCTTATTTCTCTAGGATATATTCCTAGGAGTGGGATTGCTGGATTGTATGGTATTTCTATTTCTAGCTTTCTAAGGAAGCGCCATATCTTTTTCCAAAATGGTTGTACCATTTTGAATTCCCACCAGCAGTGCATAAGAGTTCCAATCTCCTCACAGCCTCTCCAACATTTGTTATTTCCAGTTTTTTTGATTCATGCCAATAATGCCAGGGTGAGATGGAGTCTTAATGCAGTTTTGATTTGTATTTCTCTAATGGACGGTGATAGCGAGCATTTCCTCATGTGTCTGTTAGCTGCTTGAATGTCTTCTTTTTCCCAATCTGTAGGTTCTCTTTTTACTCTTTTGGTGAACTCTTTTGATGAGCATAAGTGTTTAAGTTTTAGAAGCTCCTAGTTATCTAGCTTATCTTCTACGGTTTGTGTGTTGTTAGTTATGGTCTGTATCCTGCTAATGCTGTGCATAGGGTCTCTAGCATTGACCCTATTTTTTCTTCTATGATATTTATAGTTTTTGGTTTTATATTTAGATCTTTGATCCATTTTAAATTGGTTTTTGTGTATGGTGTGAGGTATGGGTCCTGTTTCATTTTTTTGCAGATGGACATCCAGTTTTGCCAGCACCATTTGTTAAAAAGACTGTCTTTTCCCCATTTGATAGACTTTGGGCCGTTGTCAAAGATCAGGTGACCATAGGTGGATGGATTTACATCTGGGTTCTCAATTCTGTTCCATTGGTCAATGTGTCCATTGTTGTACCAGTACCAGGCTGTTTTGACTACCATGGCTGTATATAGTAGTTTCTGAGATCAGGTAGTGTGTGTACTCTTACTTTATTCTTCTTCTTCAGTAGTGTTTTACTTATCCAGGCCTCTTCCCTTTCCATATAAAGTTAATGATTAGATTTTTCATTTTGTTAAAGAATGTTGTTGGTATGTGGATTAGGATTGCATTGTATTTGTAGATTGTTATTTTCACATTGTTGACTCTGCCTATCCATGAACATGGTATGTTTTTCCATTTATGTTGATCTCTTTTGGTTTCTTTCAGTAGTGTTTTGTAGTTTTCTTTGTAGAGGTCTTTTATATCCCTGGTTAGATTTATTCCTAAGTATTTGATTTTTTTAGGGGCTGTTATAAATGGTATTGTTTTCCTGATTTCCTTTTCATCGTTATCTTTATTGGTGTATAAGGATCCAACTGATTTTTGTATGTTTATCTTGTATCCTGCTACTGTGCTGAATCATTCTATCAGTTCCAGTAGCTTTCTCATGGAGTCTTTTGGGTTTTCTATGTATAGCATTATATCATCCCTAAGTAGGGACAGTTTTACTTCTTCATTATCAATTTAGATGCGCTTTAGTTCTTTTTCTTGCCTTATTGCTCTAGCTAGGACTTCCAGCACAGTGTTAAATAGGAGTGGTGATAAGGGGCATTCTTGTCTTGTTCCTGTTCTCAAGGGGAATGTTTTCAGCCTCTCTCCATTAAGAATGATGTTGGCTGTTGGTTTTGCATAGATGCCCTTTATTAGGTTGATGAATTTCTCTTCTATACCTATTTTATTGAGAGTTTTTATCAGGAATAGGTGTTGGACTTTGTGGAATGCCTTTTCTGCATCAATTGAGATGATCATGTGATTCTTTCCTTTTATTTATGTGTTGGAGTACATTGATGGATTTTCTAATGTTGAACCATCCTTGCATACCCGTTATGAGTCCTACTTGGTTGTGGTTTATTATTTTTTGGATATGATGCTGAATTCGATTGACTAGAATTTTGTTCAGAAGTTTTGCATTTATGTACATGAGAGATATTGTCTGTAATTTTCTGTTGTTTGTGGTATCTTTGCCTACTTTTGGTATCAGGGTTATGCTGGCTTCATAGAATGAGTTTGGAAGTGTTGCTTCCTTTTCTACATTCTGAAATAGTTTCAGTACTATTGGTATAAGCTCTTCTCTGAATGTTTGGTAGAATTCTCCAGTGAAGCCATCTGGGTCAGGGCTTTCTTTGGGGGGAGTGTTTTTAATTACCTTTTCAGTCTCTTCTCTTGTTATGAGTCCATTCAGATTTTCAACATCATTTTGTGTTAGTTTGGGTAAGTAGCATGTTTCTAGAAATTTGTCCATTTTCTCTAGGTTTTCAATTTTTTTTGGAGTATAGTTTTTCATAATACTCTGCTATGATCTTTTTTATTTCAGTTGGGTCTGTTGTAATGTCCCCCATTTCGTTTCTTATTTGGGTTATTTGCATCCTCTCCTGTTTTTCTTTTGTCAGTCTGGCCAGTGATTTGTCGATTTTGTTGATCCTTTCAAAGAACCAACTTTTGGTTTTGCTGAATCTTTCTATTGTTTTTCTATTCTCTATTTCATTTATTTCTGCTCTGATCTTTATTATTTCCTTTCTTCTGGTGGCTGTGGGCTTCTTTTGCTGTTCTCTTTCTATTTGTTCAAGTTGTGTAGCTAATGTTTTGATTTTGTCCCTTCTTTTTTGATGTGTGCATCTATTGCTATAACTTGACCTCTGAGGACTGCCTTTGCTGTGTCCCAAAGGTTTTAGTATGATGTGTTTTCATTCTTATTTGATTCTAGGAATTTTTTTATTCCATCTTTGATTTCTTCTATTACCCACTGGTTTTTAAGCAGGGTGTTATTCAGTTTCCATGTAATTTTTTTTCCTTGCTTTTCTTGTTGTTAATTTATACTCTGATGGCTTTGTGATCAGAGAAGATACTTTTTATCATCTCAATGTTTTGGATTTTGTTGAGGGTTGCTTTGTGGCCTAAGATGTGGTCTCTTCTAGAGAACGTTCCATGTGCATTAGAAAAGAATGTGTACTTTGCATTTGTTGGATGGAGTGTTCTATGTATGTCAATGGGGTCAAGTTGGCTGATTGTGGTCTTTAGATTTTCTGTATCTTTGTTGAGTTTCTTTCTAGATGCTCTGTCCTTTACTGGGAGTGGTGTGTTGAAGTCTCCTACTATCATAGTGGAACTGCCCATTTCTCTTTTCAGTGCAGTTGAAGTTTGTTTTACATATTTTGGAGCCCTGCCATTGGGTGCGTAGATACTTATTATGGTTATGTGTTCATGATGGATCATCCCTTTAATCATGACAGTGCCTTTCTTTGTCTTTTGTGGTGGATTTTGTTTTAAAGCATATTTTATCTGAGATTAGTATTGCCATTCCTGCTCTTTTTTTGGTAGCTGTTTGCTTGATATATTTTTTCCATCGTTTGATATTTAATAAATTTATGTCTTTGTTTCTTAGATGTGTCTCTTGTAGACAGCACATTGATGGATCCTGTTTTTTTTAATCCATTCTGTCACTCTCTGTCTCTTTATGGGTGCATTTAGGCCATTTATGTTCAGCGTAATTATAGATAGGTGTGAGTTTATTGCTGTCATTTTGTAGTGCTTTTTTTTGTGGTGCTGATGTTCTCTCTGTTCCTCTTACTGTTCTGTGCTGAAGTCTTTTGTGGATTGTTTTTTCATTTCTTTTGTTTTTGTAGATTTTGTTTTTACTGAGACTTTATGTTTTTCTTCTTTATTTTTATGAGAATGTTTGTTAACTTTCTTTGTGATTACCTTGAAATTTACCGTTATCTTCCTTGGTTTGAACCAGTCTTTCATTAGTTGGTATTGCCTTGCTTTCCTCCTCATTAGAAATTTCTATACTTATACAGTTTATTCCTTCTTTTTATTGTTCTGACATTTTTTCATTTATAGATTAACCTCTCTGGTTCCCTGTTGTAAATTTTTTAGTTTTGAATAGTCCTTGAGAGTTCACTTCCTAGGTTGGTCTGGCTGGTGCAATCTTGCATTCTAGATTCAGGCTGTCATCTAATGTTGTTTGTTCTCAAACTGAAGGACTCCCTTTAATAATTCTTGTAAGTTTGGTTTGGTTTTTACATAGTTCCTTAATTTCCATTTATGTTGAAATGTCCTAATTTCATCATCATATTTAAATGAGTTCTGCAGTATGTATTATTCTTGGTTGGCAACTTTTTTCTTTCAAGGTTTTGTATATGTCATCCCACTGCCTTCTTGTCTGGATGGTTTCTGCTGAGTAATCAGAGTTTAGTCTATTGTTTACCCTCTGATGTGACTTTTTGTTTTTCTTGAGCTGTTTTCAGGATTCTTTCTTTGTCTTTTGTTTTAGCAAGTGTGATTATGGTATGCCTTGGTGATTTTCTTTTGAGGTCTATTATTTATGGGGTTCGCTGAGCTTTTGGATGATCAGCTTTTCATCTTTCATGATATTGGGGAAGCTTTCTGTCAGCAATTCTTCAATGATCCTCTCTGTGTTTTCTGTTTTCTCCACCTGTTCTGGAAGTCTGATCACTTGTGAATTTTTGCTTTTGATTGTATCCCACATCATTTTCAGGGTTTCTTCATTTTTATTTGTCCTTTTTTTCTGATTTTTCCTCAAACAAAGTGGTATCCAAGTATTTGTCTTCAATTTCACTGATCCTGTCTTCCATTGTTTCACACTTGCTCCTCAGACCTTCTATGACACTGTTCATTTCTGAAATCTTGTTGTCTATCTTTTGGATTTCTAATTGCTGTTTTTGTATGATTTCTAGTTGTGAATTTATTTTGGCATTTTGTTCCTGTATAATCTTCCTGAATTCTTCAATTGTTTTGTCTGTCTTTTCCATGAACTTGTCTGCCTTTTCCATGAATTTGTCAATTTTTTCTCATTTTTCTCTGCTTTTTGCTTCAACTCTTGGGTAGTTCTGATATTAGAGATTTGAATTCCCTAGCAGGTAGTTCTAGTGTCTTTTCTTCTACTGGAAAGTCATCTGGTGTTTTATTTTGGATGCCTACTGGAACCATCCTGTCTTTTTTTAAATATGTTTTGGTATTGTCTGCTGTCTTTGGGACATTCAGTAGTTATTTTCTTCATTTATTGATTGTAGATTTGATTCTTTCATTCTGTTTTTTTGTTTCATTTGGTTTTGTCTAAGCAAGTGGACTGCGCATTCTTTGTTGTTTGCTTGTATTTTGGCACTGTACTTTTAACCTCCTGGTCCAATGGTCAGGGCCAGTCACTCAGCTATGGTGCAGCAGGGCAGGTCCAGCTGAAGGAGAGGGGCTTGGGTGGATTGTTTGTGGCACATACTGGGGTTGACAGGGCAGGCAGTCAGTGGTCAGTGCAGGGCAGGTCTGGTAACCATGCCTGTGCTGCTCGGGGGTGTGATGTTCAGCACACAGTGCAGATAGGCAGGAGGGAGCAGGAAGGTTGTGATGTGTAGAACTATGTTGGGTATGGGAAAGAAGAGAGAGAGGAGAGAGAAACTGGAGTAAAAAAAAAAAATAGTGCGGAGAGAGCCTTCCGTTGGGGTGGAGAGACGAGAAACTGAGAAATGAAGAAAAGGAAAAGGAAAAGAGAAAAAAATAAAAAGAAATTTTTTAAAAAAGGAATGCCTCCAGGATCCCATTGGTGACCAGGGAAATGGCTTCCAGGCATCAGGGCACAGCCTGTATAGAAAGAGTGGAGATGACACACACTGCCAGGTATTCAGGAGACAGGAAAAGAAGGTAAGTAGAGAGAGACGAGAAACTGAGAAATGAGGAAAAACAAAAGGGAAAAAAGAAAAAGAAAAAAAATAATAAAATTTAAAAATGCCCCCAGAGACCCCCACTGACACAGCTGCACAGAGCTGGGAAGTGGCTCCCAAGCCACGCAGTATAGCCTGGCTAGGAGGGGTGGAGATGGCACACAGCACCAGGTATTCAGGAGACAGGAAAAGAAGGTAAGTAGAGAGAGACAAAAAACCGAGAAATGATGAACAACAAAAATTAAAATAAAAAAAAAAAGGCCCAGGGATCCCACCAGCATGGTGGCACAGACCAGGGAAGCAATTCCCCAGCTGAGTAGCACTTCACAGCCTGTCAAGAAGAAGCAAAGATGGCACACGAAGCCAGGTGTTCAAGAGAAAGGAGGGGGAGGAGGTGAAAGGCAGGGAAGAAACCAAAAAAAGCTGAAAAGAACAATACCAGCTAAAAAGAAATGGTACTGAAGGAGCCGGCCAGTATGGGTGGGGTAAATCCATGTGGCACAAAGCTGACGCCTCCTGGCTGAGCCACCTTTGCAGGCTGGGAAGTGGCGGAGGCCAAGCAAGGTGAAGAAGGGTGGGGATTGGGAAAGCATGTATCACTGGTAACTGGGTGCTCTGTCTCCTGCTGAGAGCTCCGTGAAGCTACTTTCCTGTACTCCCTCGTTGCGATCACCAGCAGGAGTCCAAGATGGCAAATCTTTGCTGCATTAACTGATAAGGGACCTCCACTCCATATCTCTCCTCACTCTCTGTTCTCTATCAGTTTCTTACTCCATTCAGTGCTTGGTTGAGTTCTTTATCTCTTCATTTGACACTTAGGCTTCCAGGATTGATGTCTGTCTCTGCTTTACTTAGTCTTTCAGGTCTTTGCTGTGAAGGGATGGCATGGTGCTTCTGTCTATAGTGCCATGTTGGCTCTGCCTCTGGAGTAATTTGTTTTAATACTAACTTTTGTAAGATAAATGACAATATTGGTCCAGCTCTGGTAAGTTCTCTGAAACTTACCTCCCGCTATCTATAGTATTTTCATTCAAGCTGTAATGTTTGTTGCTTGCAAGAGACATAGAATTTAGAAAACAAGTTCTTTTATCTAGATGTTGTATGTGTTTTCCCCTGGCTATAAGGAAAACACTTATGGCAATAAAAGTGGACTGATCATATTTATCCTGGCAAATTCAAAATAAAATGTGAGCCAATAAAAAGGTTACGAAGTATTATTATAATGAAAGGAGAAATTAACTTCAACAAGTAGAACCAAAGAAGACCTTAGGAAGAAGGTAGCATTTGATCTGGGCCTGAAAAGATTGACAAGCTTTGTAAACTCAGAGGTGTGAGATAAGGCAAGCTATAGTATAAGGAGTTCTGGTGGCACAGTGGTTAAAGCACTCAACTGCTAACCAAAAGTTCAGTGGTTCAAAACCACCAGCAGCTCTGTGGAAGAAAGATGTAGCAGTTTATTTCTGTAGAGGTTTACAGCCTTGGAAACCCTATGGGGTCCCTAAACCAAAACTGACTTCTATGGCAGTGGGTTTAATTTTGGGTTTTTATAGTATAAGGAAGGACAAAGAACTCTTAAAGTGCATGGTGTACAACGTACCTTTGAGTGAGTGTGATAGGCAGCTTCTTAGATGGCCTCAAATGATCACCACCTCCTGATATTTATGCCCTTATGTAATCTCCTCCACTTGATGTGGGTGGGACTTAAGTCTTGCTTCTAACCAATACAATAATACAATATAGCAAAGATGAATTGTGTTATCACTTCTGTAATAGGTTACATTGTGACTTCTTTCCTGCTAGCAGACTCTCTCTATTGTCTTGCATGCTTTGATGAAACAATCTGCCATGTTGGAGAAGTCCATGTGGTATAACACAGTTGGCAATCTCTAGCCAACAGACAGTAAGGAACTGAGGCTTTCCATCCAATGGCTCACAAGGAACTGAATCCTGCCAACAACTATGCGAACTTGGAAGCAGATCCTTCTCCATTCAGCCCTTTAGATGAGACTTCATCCCTGGCCGACAACACTGACTGCAGCCTTGTGAGGAACCTTAATTCAGAAAACCCAGCTAAGCTGTGCCACCATTCCTGACCCACAGAAGCTGAGAGATAATAAATGTGTGTTGTTTTAAGACACTAAGTCTTATGTAATTTATTACACAGCAATAGGTAACTAATACAGTAAGGAAATAATAAAGCATTTGCATTTTCCCCCAAATCTCTTAATTTATAATTAAAGCATTCCTTTAATAAATATTTATTGAGGGCCTTCCTTATGTAATTACTGTTGTTATATTTGCTACGAAGTCTGGAAAGATCAATCATAAGAAGATCTACTTTCAAGAAGTCTAGTGCAGGTAGGTTAAGGTGTGCTCACAAATGACTATAAAACAAGGTAGAAGGTACTAAGCCACCAAGAGTAGCTGGAGATGACCCAGCAAATATTCACGGCAGAGAGGCACTTAAGCTAGGTCTTGAATAGCAGGTTGGGCATGCAGAGATAGGCAACGAACTGTATATAAGCACATATATAAGCGAGGATTGTGGGGCATGTACCAAAGACAATAAACCACTCCTTTGGCTACAGGGTAGAATACACTCAGGATGTAGGGTACATGAAAGTAGACAGAATTAGAGAAGTGGGCTTGAACCATATTGTGAAGTTCCTTGAGTGCTGGACAAAGGGCTAAGAGTTGGTGCTCTTTTGAACATCTGTTCAAATTCCATTGCCAAAAACAATACAATGCCAATTTCCTTTATGAAACCTTCCTCATTCCATAGCTAATACTTTTAACTATTGGGCCAAAGGTAAAAACTTCCTGTACTTTTATCATGTCACAGTTCATTGAAGATTGCTATTCCACTGATTATCACTGAAATGGCTCATTGCATTTAATAATGCAATTTGAAGTCCTGAATATCACTGAAATTGAGATATTAATGCCGCCTGTAAAGTATTGCATGTGTGTGACTTATTTGGTCAATGTCTTCATTCATCTCCAGTATGGAAAAAATTCATGCAACTTCTTTTTTCTTTTTTCCTAAAAGTGACACTTGCTTGAAGTATTCTCATTTATTCATCAGGGTTTGGATGTAGACCACATGGCTGCAAAATACGTATTTATGTTTAATTTGTACACAGCATTTGCTTGTCATTTCATCAAAGGTAGCTGAAACAACATTTGAATAGACAATTTTCACTTGTGCATTTACCAGCATGCAATCACTTGGAAAATCCATTCAAGAACATTTTGAAATTAATCTTCACTGGAGGCTGTCTCCACATAATCTCTGCTAGTTATAAAATTCTTTGTAGAGGTTCTTAAGGCGTTTCAAAATCTTTCTGCTCACCCAGCAGCCTGTGGCTCTCTTTAAAGTCTTTCATATGTTATTTTTTAGAATAGTATAAGCTTACCACCTTCCTCACCTAATAGTCCTCACCTAATAAACTAAAAAGTTTATTGACATCCTCTGCAATTATTCTTCAGTAGCTACTTAAATGCCCCAAGCAACATATAGCCAAGAATCTCCCCCAGACTTTCAAAGTATCAGCAAACACTGTTTTTGACCTTGTCTCTCTCAATTTTGCACCATGTACATCTAATTACAGCACCAACTGTCCAATAATCACATGACCATCCCCACACTTCCCCAGCTAAAAACTGTTTATAATTCAGTGACACATTTTGATTTTTCATTTGATTGATGATACTTAAGCAGCCGAGAGAATTAACGAGGTTCAGCAGAGGCCACAGCTGTAACCAGGGTTTATAATTGATACCTGAGAGGCTGCAGCCCTTTTCCCTTCTGGAGAAACAGTTGAATTAATGATGTCGGCACATCTGTGCAAGGCAAAAGGAGGAGCCCTGAAGCATTCTGAGGGTCTGAAATTGTTTGGGTCTTTTTACATTAGAACAGTATCACAGGGGATGAGAGAGACACAGCCATTCTAGAAAAGACTCTTCAAACAAACTATTTGCAATTTATGTTCATAATTCACCAACTGATGTTCAAAAGACAGTAATGACTTACTCCTCTAAATCTTGACTATCTAAAACATAGATTTATTCACTTAAAAGTATTTTGATTTTTCAGTAGAATTTACTGTAAAGTATTTTTAAATAATAAGTTCTTTTATTCACTTAAAATTACTTAACTTTACAATTAACAGTAGAACTTCTTAAAAATCATATGTTACTTTGTGGACTATAATTAGATGTTTTATATATATGATTTATACCCCCTATATTTTAAATTTTGTATATGCTCAATGAAATGATACAATGTCTAAATGGCTCAGAGGGTACTTTATATTATTCAATCTCATTTGGTGGTCACTAGGCTTGGAGAAGGAACAGACGAGAAAAGTTTTATAATTTGAAATACAGTCTAACTTAAAGGGCTGTATAAAACCAAACCCGTTGCCATTGAGTGGATTCCGACGCATAGCGACCCTATTACACAGAGTAGAACTGCCCCATAGGGTTTCCAAAGAGCGACTGGTGGATTTGAACTGCCAACATTTAGGTTAGCAGCCAAACGCTTAACCACTGTGCCAAAGGACTATATGGTTTTTTAAAAAAAAAAATCATTAATGTTCTTTATTTTTTAAATTTATCAAGAAGCTGATTTCATAAAAAGCTTACTTTTTAAAATATCTTCCTTCCTCTAACACATACATCTATTGCTTTGTTTCTAAACACACTGTTAAAAAAAAATTACTTTCAGACTCTGTGATCTTGACTACTGCAATTTTCTTTTAAATTCTGTCTGCCAAGGTCAAAGTTGTCATTTTTGCCATGATAGCATAGACCTCAAATCTCTGGATTGATTTCATCATAATTTCTCTGTGTATTAAATTTAAAATTCTCCTCACTAATAACCCATGCAAGTCTTTCTTGTTTTGTCTACTCTTTTACCCACAACATTCACGTATAATCTCACTTTCTATCATTATTTATTTCAATTAAAAAAATCATTTTACCCAAACCATTGCATAATAAATTAATATATTCATATCCATTCATCCCAAGCACTTTAATCAGATGTCAATTAAAAACCAAACCAAACCAAACCCACTGGATCAAGTCAATTTTGACTCATAGCAACCTTATAGGACAGAATAGAACTGCCCCATAGGGTTTCCAAAGCTGTAAATCTTTAATGGAAGCAGACTGCCACATCTTTTTCCCATGGAGCGACTGGTGGGTTTGAACCACCTACCTTTCAGTTAACAGCCATGCGCTTAGCCACTGCCCAGCAGGACTCCTCTTGATTGTCAGTTACTGGAGTCTAAATATACTTGGCAAATCTAAATTCACTATTATATTTTGAATAAATCAGAATGGGTTGCTAATCAGGAGACAACATTCCTTCACGAGAAAGTAAATTCCAGGAGTGCAGTGACCACGTGTGTTGTTAACTTTTGTATTCTGGGTGGTTAGCAAATTCTCTAGCAGATAGAAGGTGCTCAATAGGTATTTGTTGAATGAATGAACTCTGGAAGGTAAGTGCTATCATTTCTCCCATTTTACTGATGAGGCCACATCGTTAGTAAGTGGTAAAGCCAAGACCCAAACCCAGGTGGAGTGACTCCAGAGTTCACATTCTTAATAACTGTGTAATAGTGCCTCTCTCGAGGAGTACTGGCGGTGTAATGGTTAAGCAGTTCGAACTCACCCAGCTGCTGCATGGCAGAAAGACCTGGCAATATGCTCCTGTAAAGATTACAGCCTAGAAAACCCTGTGGGGCTGTTCTACTCTGTCACATGGAGTAGCTATGAGTTGAAATCGACTTGACAGCACCCAACAACAACACTGCCTCTCATAGCAATGAAGGGTAGGAATTGAAATCGTCTACTCTTAGAAGGAGGCTCTGTTAAACATATGAGAATTTAATTAACTTAGCAGAGAAGGAAATTTTACATCATGACATGGAGATGTTTTTAAAGTGATCCAATATTCTCACACAACCTCATCCAAGCATGGAACACATAGCCAGAATGTTAAATATTTAGATCTGAGAAAGCCTTTAACATATAATTTCAGTTGCACCATTTATTTCTTCCCCGATGTCAAAGCATTGAAGTCGCAGGCTTGCAAAAACAGTAAATGAAGGGAAGGATCTGCTCCTAGGGGTATAGAGAAGATTGAGATCGATATTATGCTATCACAGCTTGGTTTGCATTTCAGAAGAAACATGTGGGGCAAATGCCAGAAAACACAATGGAGATCAGGGCACTCAGCAAACAGCGAGTGAGGTCCTAAGTACATTTTCCTCTAGAAAATCTGTGTGGTTAGTTTTCGTTTTAAAGGCTCAAATTTGTCTTTCACTCTCTGGGTTGGGTTGCAGATTACACAACATGCTGGTAGTCAAGAGTCTAGTAGCAGCTGGTTGCTTCTGAATGTCCATGGCTACAAAGCCCTGACATTGCTCTGTCCAAATAACATGTTCGGTTAGGAAAGCCCCAGAAGGTGACAACACGTAAAGCTGGTAAAGAAGATACACAACCACCAGGTATTGTTTCAGTAGGCAGCATCTGATTTCATGTGGATTTAATTCAAGATCTGAAAGGGCACTGGCACAGGATCTCACAGGTCCTAAGTGTTCCTCACTGAAAGTCAGACATAAAGAATTGTAGGGTTGTGGCAGCCCATCCCCGATACCTGGCATTAGCCTCCATAATTATTCACAACTATAGCACACCTATGCAACTTAGTTGAATCCTCCCAAAAAATATATATATTAAAAACAAATACATTGCCATCAAGTCGATTCTGACCCATAGCGACCCTCTACAGAACAGAGCAGAACTGCCCCATAGGGTTTCCAAGGCTGTTATCTTTACGGAAGCAGACTGCCACATCTTTCTCCCGCAGAGTGGCTGATGTGTTTGAACCACCAGCCTTTCAGTCAGCAGCCAAGTGCTTAACCACTGCTCTACCAGGACTTCTTCCCAAAATATACAGATAAGAGAAAATCCAGAAAATTCCTCTTTTCTGGGGGAAAAAAAGCTATTCATGTTATATGAGGGGTGGATTTTCAATTAACCAAGAGTTAAAAACACTCCTAAATCTTAGTTTTAGAAAATCAGACCTGGTTTTGAATGTCCAGCATTTCTGGAACTCCAGGGAAAGTCCTGGGAAGTGACTTCTCCAGGATCAAGGAGGCTCTGCAAGCAACTGAAAGCAAACTGTGAAGTAATATCTGTGTGAGCTTCAGGAGCTGAATGCAATCTGGAAAGCATGATGGCTGAACACAATCCTAGAACTAAGTATCTTTTTGAAATTAAGTCTTAGGAATCCCAGCTCTGGAAAGAAATTTTCTGGACCAGTTCATCTGCCTAAAGTTTAAAGATGCCAATGTCACCTCTGTGCTAAGGCAAAGCAACCTAACATAGTGCCTTATCCAAAATAATCTGTCAAAATATATTTATCAAGTTGCTGGAGAAGGATTAGGTTCTTTTCTTCCTCCAACAGTAACATTCCCACGGACTTTGTTCAATCTTTTAATTAAGTTTTAAACATTTATTGAGTATCTAATTTGGCCAGGGATGTGATAATCCTGTCTAAGGTATCCAAAATATACAAAATAGATGTGACATTTTACTAAGAAGTAGAAATGTAACAATTGCTTCACTTGATTATCTCCATCTAACCCACTATGGAAACTACATGTTTGCACAGTGCCTTTAGAGACTACCAAACCAAAATCCAACCAGTTGCCTTCGAATCCACTCCAACTCAGGGCAATCCTATGTTTGCAGGGTATAACTGCTCCATAGGGTTTTCAAGGCTGTGCCCTTTCAAAAGCAGATTACCAGGCTTATCTTCCAAGATGCCTCTGGGTGGGTTCAAACCATCAGCCTTACGGCTAGTATTGAGCACTGTTTGTGCCACTCAGGCTACCTCCTTTATAGGCTACACAGTACATGTATTAACTCTGCTAATCATTACAGCCATCCTGTGCATTAGTTCCATTTTGTAGGTGAAGGAATAAAGGCACAGAAGACTGCCTGAGATTGCATACATTTGAGGGGCAGAGCCAAGACTTGAACCCAGGTTGATCTGATATCCAGGGCCATCTCTGGCTGTTGCTTACCAACAGGGCCTTCCAAATAAAAAATTAAGTGTTGCTCAGTAGCCACACAGAGTTACATCATTCAAAATATATCTAAGCTGTTATTGTAACTATAAATATCACCAGCAATTTCTTCTTAGTATTATTATCTTCATTTTATTTTTAAATAAAGATGAGGAAACAGGCTTAGATAAGTCACACAACTTACACAAAATCACAAAGCTAGTAAGTGGTCAAGCTAGGAATTGAACCCTGATCTATCTGACAGTTTCCTGCTATTTGTTAATCCCAACCAGCTTAAAAAAGGGCCATGTTTAACCCAGACCAATGTCTGTATAATGCTGGAGGTTCAGAATAGGTCACCGGCAATTTCTTGAGGAGAAATGAATTCCCTCTCTGCTTTAGGGAGAGAACGCATGCAACTCATCTGGTGTGCACTCAATGAATGTGCTTCCCTTCAGAGTAGTGATTAAGCTACTCTAGTGGTTCTAGAATACACTGGCTCTAGGTGTGTGACTTTGGGCAGGTTATTTTACTTCTTTGAATCTCTGTCTCCTTTTCTGTAAAACTCATTTTCATCGAGTCAATTCCGACTCTATCTGTAAAAAGGAGGTCAACAGTATCTCTAATAGAGGGACCATTCCCTGGAGAAGGACATCATGCTTGGTAGAGTAGAGGGTCAGCAAAAAAAAGGAAGATCCTTGATAATATGGATTGACACAGTAGCTGCAACAATGGGTTCAAACATAGCAACAATTCTGAGGATGGTGCAGGACTGGGCAGTGTTTCGTTTTGTTGTACACAGGGTCACTGTAAATTAGAACCAACTCAACTGCACTTAACAACAAGAAGGCACTGCAAAGCTCAATGTGATGAGTCCCGGACACACAAAGAATGTGAGTGTTGAAGACTTCCTTAGAGAGACTTGTCGGTGAGTTCTGCAAACCCCACACACAGACAATGGAGTAGAGAAAGGAAGTGCTTCTCCTCCACCACCAACCTAACCCAGTGAGAGGGACTTCGGAGATTCACCTGGGGAGCTACGTCTGTGTCTCCTGGAAGATAGGTGGCATAGGCTGTTGGATCTGACTCACACCTGAAAAAAAGTTAAACAAGAGCCTGGTGCAATACCCCTGAGGGCAGAGTGAGGAAAGAGGGCTACAATGGAAGTTAACTGTACTATCAATGGTGGGACAAAAGTGCATGCATTCTGAGGACCAAATCTAGATTCCATAGAAGTGAGCTGAGCTTTATCACCTTTATACCAAAAAAAAAAAAACAAACCCACTGCCATTAAGTCGATTCCCACTCAAAGTGACCCCATAGGGTTTCCGAGGCTGTGAATCTCTAGGGAAGCAGGCTGCAACATCTTTTTCCCACAGAACCACCACTGGTGGGCTCGAACTGCCAAACTTTTTGCTAGCAGCTGAGATCTTTAACCACTGTGTCACCAGGGCTTCTTTATAGAGACCCTAAATAAGCCCATCTGGAAGGATGAAGTGATATCACAAAGAAAATCTGAAGAGCATGGACCATAAAGAGGCACATGGTAAATGCTGATTAATTCATTGAGAGAAGTTGCAAAATCCACAGGAAAACTGGACAAACTGTGAAGAATTTCTCTTCCAGTTGTCTTTACTGCATAGCAAACAACCCCAAAACTTAGTGGCTTAAAACAACCATTTTATTATGTTAAAAGATTCTATTGGTCAGGAATTCGGAACAGGGCACAGCAGGGATGGCTTCTCTCTGCTCCATAATGTCTGAGGTCTCAGCTGGTAAGACTCTAAGGCTGGGAATAACTCAATGGCTGGGGACTGGAATCAGCTGAAGACTTGTTCATTCACATGCCTGGTGTTTGGGTTGGAATTACTTCAAAACGAAGGCTGTTGACCTGAGCACCTACATGTGGTTCTCCATGTGGCTTGGCTTCTTCACTGCATGGCAGCCTCAGGCAAGTCAGGCTTCCAAGCATGAGCATTCCAGCCAACCAGGTGAAAGCTGTTTTGCCTTATCTGACCTAGCCTCTGAAGTCAAAAAGTGTTACCCCCGCTCTACTCTGTTGGTCAAAGCAGTCACAAGCCCACCCAGATTCAAGGGGAGGAAACATAGACAGCACCTCTTGATGGAAGAGTGGCAGAATCACATGATCTAAGAGTGTGTGGGATGAAACGTATTGCTGTATTCATCTTTGGCGAGTACAACCTAACATTTTTATATTCTATGGACAATACAATATTTAAGCCAGTTCTAGGCTATAACAGTTTACTATACTTGGATATGCTCAGTCTGTGACTAAATGCTCTAGAATTAAATGGAGTCTATGCCATGGCAGCATATCTTGTTAATAACAACAGCAATAATACACACTATGTATTGATACTTATTATTGAATACTTATTGGGGGCCCTGGCGGCACAGCGTTTAAGTGTTTGGCTGCTAACCAAAAGGTTAGCAGTTCGAATACACCAGCTGCTCCTTGGAAACCCTATGGCACAGTTCTACTCTGTCCTATAGGGTCGCTATGAGCCAGGATCAACTCGACGGCAACGGGTTTGGTGTTTTTTGGTATTAAATACTTATTAAGTGCCTTACAAGCATTATCTAATTCCATTCTCAAAACAACTGTTTGAGAAACGGCTTATAAATCAGAAAATAGGGACACATAATAGTCAAGTAACTTGCCCCAGGTCATTGAAAGCAAGATTCAGTACTATGTGTGTCTGTCTGACTCTGGAGTCCAGCTCTTAACCTTCAAGCTATATACTGCTTCTAAATAGTAAATTGTTATCTTAAAGGGTTCAGTCTTTCACCCCTTTGTAAATACCTAAGTCTACCTGGATAGTGTCGCTTTTATCACTGATTCCTCCTGTGGCATGTTATATTGTTGTGTGCGGCGTGTACAAGTCCTTCTTGAAATTCGTAAAGGTATTTATCAGTCTGTTCATAGACTGCGAAACCAGAAGTCGGTCATAATTGTTGATGGCATCTGTTTTCATCAGCTCAGAGGCATCATTTCTTCCCTGGTTCTTGCTTGTAACAGCAATGTCAAAGCAGCAAGCAAAAACATACCCGCAAATTTTCTATTGGTTAATAACAACTTTTGTTCTTATGTTTGAGTCGTGCTTTAGGGTTCATATCCTATTCTGAAGTGAATGTATTACTGCGATGTTATTACTGTGTGTATTTGGAAGAGGCTTACTTGAGTGGTGGCTTTCTCTGATTTATGGGGTAAGAGAAGGTTTCTGCTGCTGCCAGAATATTCTCCACTTGGTTAAACACAAATTAGTGAAATCTGAGATACCCCGAGGACTGATTAAAGAGAAACTGCCAAACTGTTGGAAAACAGAATTTCCACATAGATTTCCCTACAGCTGTGCTTATCAATTTTTAGGAAGCTAAGAACAAATATTCCAAGTAATAATTAATGGTCTGAATGAAAATTGCACACACACACAAAACAGTCCATTTAATAAACTAACAATGGAAGGTACGACTGTGGATAAACTATTCCACATTTCTCTCCTTGGGAGTTCAAATGCAGCAATGAAACCAAACAGGTACTCGAAAGAAGTGATATTTTTTTTCCATTGAAAAGGAGTCATGTTTCATCTCTACTTTCTAAATTCTGTTTTGTTTTGCCAGATGTCTATTTTTGTATTGCACAAAGAATAGAAAGGCACAAATTGCCTAAAGACAGGTGGTCTAGCTTCAAAAGATGTTAATATTCACATTCTATTAGAATCTCCCAGATTGTTTAGCTGGAGTTGGCTGTTTTTGTTTAGTACTAGCAGGGGAATAGAAAGCTGTCTCTCCTTCTGGTTGTGCACTGGGGAATAGGTGTTCTGAACATCAATTTCAAATCCAAGAAACAAGAAAAAATATTTTGAATAATATAACAGCTGCTGAGCTTTACAGAACACAGTTACTGAAACCATCTTGGATAGCTGTGAAGGGAAGCACAAAGAGCTTTTAACTAGTACTGCCTCCTGGGTAGGTTTTAAGCATTCTTTTCTAAGACAATGTGCAGATATAGCAAAGCAGAAGGTGCACATCTGGAACAATCAGAAAATAACTGCAATGAAAAAAAGAAGTAAAGACAACAATGCCTGTAACAGCCACTGAACTACAGCAACCCATGACATACAACGGTAGGTTAAACAGCAATGGGATTCTTTTAGAAAATTAACAGGATTGGATGTAGAATATTCATTTCAAGTTTTCTAGACTGACAGAATGTAATGGCTAAAAGAAATCATGAAATAACATCGTGCCTAAACTTCTAAATTTTTTTGGATAAGGGATCAGTATAGAAAAAGGAGCTAGCTAGTGGTAGAAATATGACTAGCTATAGGTATCCTAACTCCTGGGCCATTACCCTTCCCATCATACTTCTTACCATCTATATTTTGTAAAGTAGCCTGTAGTCTTGCCATTTTGTTATATCTGCACAATGTGAGATGTCAGAAAAGCCATCGGTCCATTTTAAAGATGGTGCATTAACTTAAATGCAATTAAATATAGAACACTTAGTACCCTAATGTTAGCTACCTAGATAATGATACAAATAAGACCAAGCCCCATGACTCTAGCTTTCTAGTTTTTCTGCACATTTTCTTAACACAGACCGCTTTACCCTAGTACTCTTATTATTTTGACTTCTACTTTCTGAAAAGGAAATTTGACATAGATATGCATTCTCTTCATTAAAACGAAGCTACAGATCATGTGTTTGTTAGTGAGATGCATTTAAAATTGCTTCTTGAACATATGTCTACAAGTTTATCCTCTTCCCTTGGGCTCGCTCATCCCCTCTGTGTCTCCCACAGGGTCCCTGCATCTACATCCATATGGTAACAGCCTTTACCAACACTGCCTCGGAACTCACTTTGGCAGAGATGTTGTAGTAGAAAGGATCAAAAGGTGTCTTTAGTTTCCTACTCCTTCTGTGACACAAATACCACAAGTGGTTGTCTTTAAGAACAGAAATTTATTTTTTCACCATTCTGGAAGCTAGAAGTCCAAATCAGGGTCTTGGCTGTGTTAGTTTCTTCCTTGTCAGTAGCTCTGGGTGTTCCTTGATTCTTGGGCATTCCTCGGCTTATAGACAAGCCTCACATGGCATCTGCCTTCCCCAGTATATGCTTGCTTCTGTGTCTAAACTGCTCTTTTTTGTTACTCAGAAGTAATTAGGTTTAGGACACACCCTACACAAATTTGGCTCTATTAACATAATCAAGAAAACCCTATTTCTAAACAGGATTACATCCAGAGGTATGTTGTTGTTGTTAATTGCCATCAAGTCAATTCTGACTCATGGTGACCCCAAGTGTGCAGAGTAGAACTGCTCCATAGGGTTTTCAAGGCTGTGACCTTTTGGAAGCAGATTGCCAGGCCTGTCTTCCGAGGCACCTCTGGATGGGTTAGAACTGCCAACCTTTCAGTTAGTTATCCAGTACTTATCCATTGTGTCACCCAGGGACTCCTTGGTAGAATGTGAATTTGACTACAATCAAATCAAATTTACTTTCATTATCTTCAAAGTATGATGCTTTTTTTCTTTTATGGAATGTGCTATCTGATGAATTTTTAGGAAACAATTCCAGTGGAGAGCAAGAATCACGGAGTTTATACACTTCATCCCCCTTCTGTAATGGATTGAATTGTGTCCCCCCCCAAAAAAGTTACACCAGTAACTCTTTTTTGATGTGGTGAGGGGTTCAAAATCACACAACTCTGAAGATAATGAAGTAAATACTACCTGATTTTAGCAAAATTCACATTTTACCACAAAAGGGCATGAAAATAGCTTTTGTTCTTCTTTTTTATAACTAGAATGGTTTTTGGTAATACAGTAAAACCTGCGAAAGCAAGAACCTGTGTAAAGCAGAAACCTGTCAGAGAGGGAAAACTCAAATTTCTTCCCTAAAACGAGCAATAGAAAAGTAGTAAGACTGCACCCTGTCAAAGCGGAAGACTTGCGAGACCCAGAAAAACAAGGCAGCCCCGTCGAGTTCTGGCTCTCACAGGTTGTCACTGTAAGACAATGGGAAAAAAACCCGAAGTGTTTGGGATGATTAACACATCTACAATTATTAAAGTTTACATGGGTAAAACTAGATCCCAATACAGTTTGAAGAGAAATTGAAAAGAAACTGAACTGAGTTTGAACAAGTCCCATCTGAACTGAACTTTCAGCGGTATTATTTAAGACTAAATGACTCTGACGTTGGGAAGTGAATGTTCTGAATACAGCCACAGGGTCTTCATTCAGACTCTCTGGTAGGTGGGAGTGAAGTTTACATGGAAGAAAATTGATGTCTGACTGTCAGTCATTCTGTGAAGAGGCCAATCCTGAGATAGAGAATGAGGGTTTAGGAGATGTACCTCAGTCCTGAGGACAAAGAAAACTTTTCTGTTTTGGAGATTAGGGGCTCGTCTTGACCAACACTAAAGTCTGGATATTGTAACAACACTTCTAGTGAGTGGGTAGGGGGTTAGCTGTCTCTGACTACCAGGAGTGAAGCAAGGACTTAACCAAGAAAGAATCCCCCTGAAAGGGTCTGGAACCTGGATAATAATTTTAAGATGATTTATATAGGTTATATATACTGGTTTTGGACTCCTGGTGATACAGTGGTTAAGAGCTTGGCTGCTAACCAAAAGGTCAACAGTTTGAATCCACCAGCTGCTCCTTGGAAACCCTATGGGACAGTTCTACTCTGTCCAATAGGGTCGCTATGAGGCAGAATCGACTCAATGGCGATGGGTTTGGGTTTTTTTTTGGTTTTATATAGGTTGTAGGGGACATTGGTGATTCAGTGGTAGAATTCTCAGCTTCCAGGTGGGAGACCTGGGTTTGATACCCCACTAATGCACCTTATGCACAACCACCACCCATCTCTCAGTGGAGGCTTGTGTGTTGCTATGATGCGGAACTAGTTTCAGCTGAGCTTCCATATTAAAACAGACTACAAAGAAAGGCCTGCTGATCTACCATGTTCTTATGCAAATAACGCTCACCTTCTATGTTTGTTTGCCAATCGTTCCCTCCCCCATGACGTGTTTTCATAAATGCTGCTATGCCAATTTTTTTTTCAAACATGTTGCTATAAAAAAAAAAAAAAAATTGGCATAGTGCACTTAGGAAAATACCTTGGGAGGGGAGGGCACCGTTGGCAAACAAATGTAGAAAGAAGGTGCATGTTATTTGTGTAAAAATACAGTACTCCCAAAGATTAGCCGGTGAAAGCCCTATGGATCACAACAGTTCATTCTACAACCAGTCATGGGGATGGCACAGGACAGGGAAGCGTTTCATTCCATTGTACATGGGGTGACCACAAGTCAGGGACCAACTCCAGGGCAGCAAACAACAACTTATAGGTTGTATTTCCCTTCTTTTATCCCTGAACCATCCCTAGAATCTTGATAAAATATATTGCTTAACCTTTGCTTTACTAGGGAAATTAAGGGAAAAGAACAGTACCCATGGTTGGAGTGCACTGATGACAGAGAATAGTCTCTCTTTTCCCAGGGCCAACGTGCCACTGGCAGCAGCATCACTGTTGGAGAAAATTACCACATAGTGATGCTTTCACAGAGGCCGTACAGCAACAGCAGACCCACTGGAGATAGATTTTAAAGCAACCAGCATCTGAGCCAATGGTCCCAGATGCCCGTGCTATGAGACCTGCTCCATGAGCAAGCAGTGAGGACAACACTGACACATTGAGTGAGCATGCATAGTCGCTCATGAGTCAAACCTTACTTGGTGTATCATCATCAGAACACCACCCAAAGGTGGTTTTGACTGTTAAGCAGTTTTAAATTGTTGTTCCCTGTTTAATTCATATCTGTGGTGGGCTGTTGGTTAAAGACAGGAAGCAAAGGTACGTTGACGCTGAAATACAAATTCACAAGGAACATAGAAAATGCAAAGTTAATGGTCGATTAAAGGAGTAAAGGCTGGAAGCAATTAGAACAATGAAGAAAAATGAAATAAAACAGTAATGAGGGAACCCAATAAGGGCACTTCAGGGAGAAAAGTCCTTCCATTGTTATATTGCGGCAGGTTTTTACAACTTCTTTTGTTTTCACAGTAAACAGTTTCCATAGCCCTTGAGTTCTGTAGAGGAAAGAACCTAAGATTTGAAGACAGAAAAGCTGAACTCAAATATTAGCCCCACCCATTTACCTTAGGCAAATTAGTTAGGTCTTTGCTTTTTTTTGATTGGTTGTTTTCCTTTATTAAAAGAAGTAGGAACACCTTACTCACGGGGATTGTTGAAAAGAATACATGATTATGTGAGCATACTTGACATATTAAAAAAAAAAAAAAACCTTGATGCTGTCCAATCGATTCCAACTTACAGCAACCTTATAGGTCAGAGTAGAATTGCCCCATAGGGTTTCCAAGGCTGTAATCTTTACGAGAGCAGACTGTCACATCTTTCTCCTGTGGGGCTGCTAGTGGGTTCAAACTGCTGACCTTTCGGTTAAGCAGCAGAGCTCTTAACCACTGTGCCACCAGGACTCCTGCTTGACATATAAAGCCCATCAAATATGTTAATTCCTTCCCAAGAGTATTTAAAATAATCTTGAGGAATACTTTTTAAAAAGGAATTTATAGAGAAATAAAGAAATATTAAAGGAAATATGGACACCTGAAAAGTCTTGTAATGAGTTAACCATTTAAAAGTGCTCATTAGCATTTGATAACCTTTGCAGTTGGCCAAGTGCTGTTCTGAAGATTCTATTATGATATGGTATACAAGTTGCAATTAATGAAATACGGAAGAATGAAAAACTCAATCTGTCAGAAAATTGCCAATTAGCAAAACAGGGATTAAGAATATAGTTGTAATTGGAGAAAAGGCATCAATAATTAAAAGGTCAAGATGGCCCACCCCTTAGGAACTCAAGTAGTAGAGAGCTTATAATGCAAATTACAGCTCTTATTAGCTATGTAAGGGGAAAACTTCACCTCTGAGAATGCAAATTTCTTAAAAAGGATAGGTCATTCATTTTTCCTACCTCAAAAGAGTCCTACTTTTCTGCAATTGGGTCTGGTCATCACCATCACCACCGTCAGACATTTGTTGAATGGCCCAGGCCTTGGGGATAAAAATGTGTAAATAATTGTCCCTATGCTAAAAGCAACAACAAAAAGTAGACAATCTAAGTAGAAATTGAGGACTAGATATAAAAGAAGACACAACAAAAAACAAATTTCTTAGGACACATCAGGATCGTCATTGTATCATGAATATTCTCACCATCACATAGGATTTATTTTATCAGCTGTTACAAAATCTAGAGCATTTCTTCAAATTCCTCCTAACAAAGTGCAGAAGCTCCCAGAGATTATTTTGCATACGTTCAATATTAGCCTCATGAATACTCTTCATGTCTGTCACTTTTCTCTGTTCCCACTGCTATTATAATGGCTGCTGGAGAAATGACAGCATCAATGAGCTAAATCAATGTCATGAACAATTCCAGTGCATCAGGTTCTCCCCACTTCTCGAGGTCAGTCAGACCCAGACTGGTTCAGCTCATAGACCAGTGCTCCAACAGAGAGAGAAGAGAAAATACCTCTCGCTGCCTCTGAAGCTACCCTGCTGTTAAATCTTCATACTCAAACCATCTTAAGACACTTAAAACAACTCGTTTTGTTTTTTTTTTTAAAATGTGTAACTATCATGTTGAACAACTGTGGTTTGTGAGAAATTAGAAGGTAATTTCGTTTTGTTCTTCCACTGTCTTTAAGTTTATTCTTGACACTAGTTCTTCCCCTGACCATGGATGAAATCTTAGGCAGACCACAGGACTTTTCAGGTTACCCTTGGATAACGCAAACAGTCAGTGGTCTTCTGGATCTGGCTCATACTGACTCAGGAGAGCAACTGCACATCTCTTTCCAACTCTGCCTTCAGTGACCTCATGTTAGAGTCCTGAAATCAGCCGTGGTTGGCAAATGCTACAAATCAGGGTCCATACCCCCACCTCCCAAAGAACTGATTGTTAAACATTTACCAGCACGCTGCTACAAACAATTCTCTCGTTACTTCAAAATTAAAACAGTCTCAGTTTAGTAATGAAAATACCTTGTCCCTCATAATAGTGAAACCTTCAATCTTGTTTTGAAGTAGAGGCTTTCTGCCTCCTACTGCTTAGTTCTACAGCAAGTGGGGAAGCCTGTTGTGAGGGTAAGAGGATGTGTTCGGCTTCTTCTCTCGTTCCTCCTCTTGGGTCTCTTTCCTCCCCATCTTGCTACTGTGGATCCAGACGCTCTCTAGAATTAGGGCAGGGGACGTAGAAGAGTCAGGGGAGCTTAGAGTTCCAACTTCACTGGGACTGTTAGGATGACCTAGTGTTAGGGATCTCTGACCTGTTAGATATACACACAGCTAGCTCTCTCTTTTGTGTGCATTTTTGTAGGTTCTTCAGCATTCTAGTGCCACTGGGGATCCTCTGCAAGTAGTTGATGGTATTACTATTCCTGCTTGTAACTCTTGTGCAGCCCCATAGCAACTGTTTTTTTTTGCTCTCAGTTTCTTTCTGCTGAGGTTCCCTCACCCCTAGAGGAGGCCTCTGGAATAGGACCTAAAATGACTTTGCTCTAGCTCTCTAACACATTCAGGGAAATGCTCATACAGCCTTTGATCTGACAGGGTCTGAGAGCACAAGTCAAACCCAACACATCAGTAACTCTACTTTGATATGGTGAGGGTCGCTATAAGTTGGGATCAACTTGACTGCAACAAGTTACTAACACACAACCAAGGTTTTTTTTTTTTTTTTTAATATCTCTTTTGAAAATCTTGTACCACTTTGAATCATTGTGTATCTATGGCTTCCATGCTATTTTAAGATTGTTATAGCTGGTATTTTTTGCAAAGCCCCCTCCGTTAAGACTCAGGCTTGGGATTAATGAAGGTTGGTGCTGGTGGAGAAGTGGATAAGAGCTCAGGCTGCTAACCAAAATGTTGGCAGTTCAAATCCACCAGCCACTCTTTGGAAACCCTACGGGGCAGTTTTACTCTGCACTATAGTGTCGCTACAAGTTGAAATTGACTCAATGACAATGAGTTTTTCTGAGCTAGAACAATACTGTACTTATGCTTGAGCAAGGGGGTACTTGCCCCAGGCCCTGCGCCTCAGCGGGCTCCCACAGTATGAAATGCCTTCCTTGACATTTTCTAAGTACCTCTGATGCTTATGCTGGCTGGAGGCAGAAGTACCGTCTGGGTGGGGCATCTCATGCCTAAAGCAGGACCTGTGTGGGAGGCTTGATCTCATTTCTCTCAAGGTGTTCTCTAACACACACACACACACACACACACACACACACACACACACACACACACACACACACACCCCTGCATTCATCAGGTCGACCAGATGCCTTGAGGAGTTCTGGGGCTTAGGCCTAGAAAATCATTCTAGAGCTCTGTAGCCAGACCTCAGTCCCTAGAGGGGCCCCAGTGAGTGGATTGTGCCCACTGGCTAGAACAGTATTTCTTTTGCAGGATCATGTTGGATTAGATCTCTAGAATGGTGCTGACTTGTTAATTTTGGGTGATTTTCATTCAGGTCAGACACAGGATGATTCAGGGCTCTGAGTTATTCACAGTCTACCACTGATCCTTGGGCTTCAGCCCTGGGGCAGTGAAGGAGGTGGTTCCAACCATGGTCTACAGCACCAAGGACAGTGGAGGTGGCAATAGGCATCCTTTACCCTATGTACCCGCTGCTGTTGACACCTCGGACAGTCATGACACCTTCACAGCTTCATGCTGTGTATTAGGCAGTCTTCAAGGGATGGCCATGCCTATCTCCTCCAATGCTCTTAAGACTTCTGCTCCTAAACATCAAAGGGCCCTTTTGACCACTGTCCTCTCTTCTCTCTAATCAATGTACTATGTCACACACTCCAAGGTTGCCAGAGAGAATATGCCAGAAGAAGGGTGAAGATTTTTTTCATGCAAAGGAGGCTGCTCTTCTTTCTCCACAAATGTGTCCTCTGCCTATTCTCCTCACTGGTGGAAATGTGTGGAAGGCAGGGGTGGAGTCAACATTGAAAGAGAGCACATTCTAAAAATGCAGTGATTATATACTAAAGGAGTCAAGAAAAGACATGGTTTAAAACATGTTGTTCTATGTTTATGCTATACAATTCTTAATGGTATATTTAACATGACCTGAAAATAAATTATTGCTCACATTTTCCTCCATGACTGAGCGAGACTTGCATTTCTGGTCATCAACAGTGAAGCACAGTATCAACTTTTGAGAGGGCCATTGGATGCCACTATTCATGGGCAGCCCAAAGGATGATACACTGTCATGAGTAAAGATGCAAGCAGTATTAAATAAGTTGTGTTAGAGAACTGCAGAAGCAAGCAGATATATATTGTTTCTATACAAAGGACTTCTGAGGAGTTATGGCATCATGAGTGATAACAGCATCACTACCATTTCAGTCAGCACATGATGTACGTTTCACATTATGACCTAATATAAACACTCACACACATGAACATAACTGAAACAAATATTTCCCACCCAACGATTACCCCAATACATATGATTTATTCTATTCTATTTTTTTTAGCGTTGTACTTTAAGTGAAAGTTTACAGTTCAGGTTAGTCTCTCATACAAAAATTTACACATACATTGCTATGTGACCCTAATTGCTCTCCCTGTACTGTGGCAGCACACTCCTCCTTTCCACCCCTGATTTCCTGTGTCAATTCAACCACCTCCTGACCCTCTCTGCCTTCTCATCTCACCTCCAGACAGGAGCTGACCCTTTAGTCTCATGCTTGTACCTGAGCCAAGAAGCACACTCTTCACGAGTATCATTTTATGTCCCATAGTCCAGTCTAATCTTTGTCTGAAAAGTTGGCCTCGGGAATGGTTTTAGTTCTGGGTTGGCAGAGAGTCTGGGGGCCATGCTTTCTGGAGATCCTGCAGTCTCAGTCAGACCATTAAGTCTAGCCTTTTACTAGTATTCTATTCTATTTTTAATGCAGCAGCTAATTTTGATAAACTGATTAGTTGATATAATAATGGATTTTATCCTGCAGTTTAAATCCATTTTGCTGTACATCCAATTGTCAAACTATGCTGTGGAATCCATCAGTACATAATCGATAAAATTTGTTACAGGATTATAAGCTCTTTAAGGCCTACCACACAGGCTTTTCTTTCTTTACTTTTTGTCCCAAGTCAAAAAATAGTGCCAAGCATTTTATAGTTTTCTCAGTCTCTGAATGCAAAAGGGAAGCATATAGCTTCACTTTAAAGTAAATATAAGAGCAGAGGGGCTTGTTCTCCCAGAAAGATAAATACACGCATGTACATCCATACATCCATACACACACATATATACTAGGGCAGAGAAAAATGCCTGGAAGAATACACCCCAAATTTATACTAGTAATTCTCATGAGAGAGTAAGGCTGAGAAAAGAAAAAGAAAAGAAAAGGAATGAGGGACTACTACTATTTTTTACATTATGCACTTATATATTATTTTTTACAACATGCTTGTATTATTATTATAATTTAAAAATTAATATATGTTAAGTTTTTGAAATTTGAAAAATATAAAGGTAAAAATTTTAATTTCCATATTACTACCACCTAGAGAAAATCAATGTTAACAATTTGATGCATTTTCTTTTAATTTTCCCTTCTACACACACACACACACACAGATAAATGGAGTTACGACTACTTATGATGGATATAGATTTTTGTCCTTATTTACTTAGCATTACAATAAATTCTACTAAACAACATTCACTGGGTAAATAAAGGGTATTAACCCATGTTGGCAAAAAAATCTTCAAAACTTAACTTTTCGTGATTGTAAATAGTTCATCAAATGGATATTTCACAAAATAGTGAAGTAATCATTTATTATTAGATATAGACTTTCTAGAATATTTAATGAAAATACTTTGCTAAATTATAAACCACCAGATTAAATGATAATATATTAAATTTTCACCAAAATTCTGTGCTATATAGACATTAATCCAAAGCACTTGTATATGGTTAAAACCCAAATAATAGATAAATAAGAAATGTGCCTTAGTATCATTAAGGGTTTCTTATACAGTCTTTGGATAAAACAAAGCTTATAGAAATTTTTAGCACTTTGAAGATATCGTCACTTAAAGTAGCTTTAGGAAATTTGCAAAGTAATCCAAACCTAATGAAGTTTAATAGAGTAATGAGGGTTGGGCTATTTAGATTTAAAAACACAGTATTATACCATTAAAGGGGGAAAACATCTAAAATGGGTAGGTTTAAACACATTGCACTTCTGCTTACCACTAGATATTACCTAGTGATGATATATCAAAATAGATAGCTGGGATTGTGCTTGTGAAGCTCAAGAGATAAAATGGTCAGAACCGAAGATTTAGCAATATAGACTAATCACATTCATAATTAGTGAATGAGACCAGACAAGTGCACCATGTGGAATGAGAGGAGAGGACCATGGTCACACAGAAAATCCAGGACTACTTTCCTTATTGACCCCAGTCCATCCCTATTTTTCCCCCTGTAGCTTTAGAGGTAGTCCAGATGTATTCTTCCTTTAAATCTATAACACACATTTTGTATTCCTAAACATATTGTGAGCTTTCCAAGGGCATGTACTTCTTTTCTTCAGCTGTATGTAATGCATGCTAAAAGAACACTGGAGTTCCATTTCCAGTAATGGCAGAGACCATAATTCAGACAAACTCTGTAAAAAATGTAAACAAGTATCTGTTTTAAGGCATTGGCGACTTAACAAGATAGTGAGTAATTACCAGGCCATGATCCAGAAGACAGAAATCAAGAGAGGCAAGCACAGGACTGAGGCTCACTTTTGCCCTGGGGCTTTTGCTAATACTAAAAGAGGCTACTAAGGGGCTGAAATGCTGAGCAGTCCTCTTGACAATATACAAAAACTAAGCAGACAAAGGAGCCCTGATGGCACAGTGGTTAAGAGCTCAGCTGCTAACCAAAGTTGGCAGTTCAGGACTTCTGGGCAACGTGGCGCTATAGGCAGAAACACCATGCCGTCCCTCCACAGCAAAGATCCGAAAAACTAAGCCAAACAGAGAAAACAGCAATTCTAAACCCTAAAAATGAAGAGATAAAGAACTCAGCCAAGCACTGAATGGAATAAGAAACTGACAGAGAACAGAGAGTGAGGAGAGATATATGCAGAGGTCCCTTATCAGCTAACACAGCACGGATCCTCCATCTTGGACTCCTATCAGAGATCAGCGAACAGAGGGTAAGAGAAAGTAGCTTCACGGAGCTTCCAGCAGGAGATGGAAAAACCAGTAACCAGCAATATATGCTTTCCCACCCCCCACCCTTCTCCTTCCCCATTTGGCCTGCTCTGCTTCCTGTGGCCAGTCTCTTGGCTAGGAAGCACCACCTTCACTCTGCTGTCACTTGGATTCCACCCACCTGCACTGGCCAGCTCCCTAAGTGCCATTTGTTGGCTGCTGGTGTTGCTTTTTTCCACTTCTTTAGATTTCTTCCTTACCTGTCACCACCTCCCCCTCCTTTCTCTCAAATACCTGGCTCCATGTGTCATATTTGCTTCTTCCTGAAAGGCTGTGAAACTCTGCTCGAATGAAACTACTTCCCGGCCCGTGCTGCCATGAAGGTGGGATCCCGGGGCTTTTGTTTGTTTGTTTGTCTGCTTTTTCTTTTCTCGAATTGGGACCCCGTTCTAGCCAGGCAGTACTGCGCGGCTTGGGACCTACCCCCTCAGGCTGCACAAACCTGCAGAGGGATCCCCAAGGGCATTTCTTTTTTCTTGTTTTTTTGGGGGGGCTTTTTCTTTTTTTTCTATTTTTCTTGTTCTTTTTTTCATTTGTTTGTTCTGTTTTCTTTTCCCTCTTTTTCCCTTTTTGTCTTTCTTCATTACTCAGTTTCTCATCTCTCTATATGTTCCTTCTCTTCTTGTCCTCTGAATACCTGGCACTGAGTGACATCTCTACCCCTTCTAGACAGGCTGTACTTCACAGCCTGGAAGCAACTTCCCCAGACCTCGCAGCTGCACTGGAGGGATCTCTGGGAGCTTTGCTTTTCTTCTTTCTTTCTAATTTTTATTTATTCATTTTTTTCTTTCTTTTTATTCTTCTCCTTTTTCTTTTTCTCTGTGTCATAGTCTCTCATCTCTCCACTCCAACAGCAAGCTCCCCTAGCACTCTTTTTTATTTGTTTGTATGTTTTTGGCTCCTGTTCCTCTCTCCTCTGTCCCATACCAATCTTAGCTCCACACATCACAGTCTGTCCCCTCCATCCTGCCTACCTGCACCATGTGCTGAATATCACACCACAAAGCAGCGCAGGCATGGCCTACTGGAATCTGCCCTGCACTGATTACTGGCCCGCCATGGTGGTCGTAGTAAGTGCCAAAAACAACCCATTCCAGCAACTCCTCTTCAGGTAGACCCGCCCTCCTGTACCATATCTGAGCAACTGACCCTGCCAATTGAAGAAGGAGGTGGAAAGTATCATGCCTAAAGACGAGCAAACAACAAAGAACACACAGCCCACCTGCTCAGACAAATCTGCTCAGACATAGCCAAATTAAAAAAAAAAAAAAAAAAAAAACCAACAAACGAACAAATCTACAATCTTCCACTGGAAAGTCATCTGGTGTTTTATTTTGGATGCCTACTGGAATCATCCTGTCCTGTTTTTGTAAATGTTTTGGTATTGTCTGCTGTCTTCAGGGCATTCAGTAGTTATTTTTCTCATTTATTGATGGCAGATTTTTTTGTTTTGTCCTTTTTTTTTTTATTATTTGGCTATGTCTGAGCAGGCGGGCTGTGTGTTCTTTGTTGTTTGCTCATCTGTGGGCACGATACTTTTCTCCTCCTTCTCCAGTTGGCAGGGTCAGTCGCTCAAATATGGTACAGCAGGGCAGGTCTAGCTGAAGAGGAGTTGCTAGGATGGGTTGTTTGTGGCATTTACTACGGCCACTAGGGCAGGTCTATAATCAGTGCAGGGCAGGTTCCGGTAGGCCGTGCCTGTGCTGCTTGGTGGTGTGATGTTAAGCACACGGTGCAGGTAGGCAGGATGGAGCGGGGGGAGACTGTGATGTGTGGAGCTAAGATGGATATGGGAGAGAGGAGAGAGAAGCAGGAGCCAAAAACATACAAACAAATAAAAAAGAGTGCTGGGGAGCTTGCCGTTGGAGTGGAGAGATGAGAGAGTATGAAATGGAGAAAAACAAAAAGCGGAGGAAGAAGAAAAAAAAAGAAAAGAAAAGAATGAATAAATAAAAATTAGAATGAAAAAAGAACAGCAAAGCTCCCAGGGATCCCACCGGTGTGGCTACGAGGTCTGGGGAAGTTGTTCCCAGGTGTTGCAGCACAGCCTGGCTAGAAGACGTAGAGGTATCCAGCATCAGGTATTCAGGGTACAAGAAGAGAAGGAAGATATAGAGAGACCAAAAATTGAGTAATGAAGAAAGACAAAAAGGGAAAAAGAGGGAAAAGAAAACAAAACAAATTAAAAAAAAAAAAAAAGAAAAGCCCCCCAAAAAAACAGAAAAAAAAGAAATGCTCTCAGGGATCCCTCTGCATGTCTGCTCAAGCTGAGAGGATGGGTCCCCAGCCATGTAGCACTGCCTGGCCAGATAGGGCTCCCACCTTGAGAAAAGGAAAACAAACAAACAATTTCAAAACAAACAAACAAAAGCCCTGGGATCCCACCAGCATGGCAGCCCAGACCAGGAAGCAGCTCCACACTCGAACAGAGCTCTGCAGCTCCTTAGGAAGAGATGGCACAAGGAGCCAGGTATTTGAGTGAAAGGAGGGGTAGGTGGTGAGAGGTAAGGAAGAAATCAAAAGAAGTGGAAAAAAGCAACACCAGCAGCCAACAAATGGCACTGAGAGAGCCTGCCAGTGCCGGCAGGTGGAATCCAAGCAGCCAGTGCTTCCCAGCCAAGAGACTGTGGCTGCGGGAAGCAGAGGAGGCTGAGTGGGGATGAAGAAGGGTGGGAGGTGGTAAAGCGTATATTGCAAATTACCGGTTCTTCTGTCTCCTGCCAGAGGCTCTGTGAAGCTGCTTTCTCGTACCCCCTGTTTGCTGGTCTCTGATAGAAGTCCAAGATGGCAGATCCACGCTGCATTAGCTGATAGGGGACCTCTGCATGAGCCTCTCTTCACTCTCCATTCTCTGACAGTTTTCTCACTCCATTTGGTGCTTGGCTGAGTTCTTTATCTCTTCATTTGAAGTTTTAGGGTTTCAGGATTGCTGTTTTCTCTCTTTGGCTTAGTTTTTTGGATCTTTGCTGTGGAGGGATGGCTTGGTGCTTCTGCCTAGCGTGCCATGTTGCTGGAAGTCCTCAGAGATGTAATTCTTGACTGGCAATTTTTTTCCTTCAAGGCTTTATATATGTCATCCCACTGCCTTCTTGCATGCTTGGTTTCTGCTGAGTAGTCCGAGCTTAGTCTAGTATTACTGACTCTCCTTTGCAGATGACTTTTCATTTATCCCTAGCCGCTCTTAAAATTCTCTCTTTATCTTTGGTTTTGTGAGTTTGATTATAATATAGCTTGGTGACTTTTGGGATCTACCTTATGTGGAGTTCAATCAGCATCTTGGATAGATATCTTCTCATGTTTCATGATATCAGGGAAGTTTTCTGCCAAAGAATCTTCAACAATTCTCTATGTATTTTCTGTTATCCCCCCCCGTTCTGGTACTCCAATCACTTGTAGGTTATTCCTGTTGATAGAATCCCACATAAGTCTTAGGGTTTCTTCATTTTTTTAAATCCTTTTATCTGATTTTTCATCAAATACGTTGGTGTCACGTGCTTTATCTTCAGTCTTACTAATTCTGACTTCCATTGCCTCAATTCTGCTCCTATGACTTTCTATCGAGTTGTCTAATTCTGAAATTTTATTGTTAACCTTCGGATTTCTGGTTGCTGTCTCTCTATGGGTTCATGCAGCCTGTTAAATTTGTAATTATGCTCTTCTCTAATCTTCTTAAGTTCCACTATAGCTAGGTCTGCAATTTCCTGGATCTCTCTCCTGATCTCTTGAAAAGTTCTATATATCAATCTTTGGTATTCTGCCTCTGGTAATTCCAAGAAATTCTCTTCCTCTGAAAAATTCCTTGATTCTTTATTTTGGGAGCTTGCTGAAGCCATCATGTTCTGCCTCTTTATGTGATTTGATATTGACTGTTGTCTCTGAGCCATCAATAAGTTATCATATTTATTTATTTTATGATTTCTCACTGTGTCCTAGCTTCTTGTTTTGATATGCCCAAACAGGCTGCTCATGTGAGGTAGTCTGATCACCAGTGCCCCTGAAGCTCCAACATCCTGCCACCAGGTGGCCAGAACTTCCACTAAGTATGTGAGCCCAGGAGTCTGCCACTCCTCCTGGATGGATTCAGCTCAGGTGTCCATGTAGTCGGCCACCAAGTGTGTGGTGCAGGCTCTCACCTACATTCCTAGACAGGCATGGGCAATTGGTGTAGGCACAGGCATCTGGCTGCATCAGGGAGGCACACGCTGAGCACGGCAGGGAGCCAACGGCCACCCTGAGTGGCCGGGAGGAAAGTGTGTCCCTGTTCCTTAGGGCACTTAGGTGGATTGTTTTTGCAGCTGGATTATGAACACCCTATGCTGTTGGCTGTAAGGACTGGGGGGTACCACTTATTCTTGGGCCCTTGTCGCAAGTGGCTAGGGGGCGTGTATGAAGCCACCAGTCCTCAGGCCCCTGATGTGGGTAAGTGAAGACCCTGCTTAATAGGCAGAGCAGTGTCAAATGTCAGGAACCTACCACTTCACAGCTGAAACAGCTGAAGTTAGATTTCAGGTATATACCATGTTGTACTGTGGTAATGAGGGCCTATGCTGTTGAAATGGGCCCACAAAATTCTCTGAACAGGGAAAGGCACTCAAAGTCTGTGGACCTCTTATGCCTGTGCCTAGGTAAAGGAGCTGTGCCTACCCTGAATTCCTGGCTTAGGGTAGCTGGCATATTATTTTTTCCTGTTTGTTAATTTGTTCACCTTCTAAGGCCAGAAGGATAGCTCAGGGTGAGTGACAGGTCCTACTTCCAGCCCAGGGGACTTGGCAATTGCTGAAGCTGGTCCCGGACCCAATGCAGAGCAGTGAGTGGTGAGGTAAATGAGAGAGAAGTTTTTCCCAAAGGGGAGTGTTTTTGATCTGCATGGTAGGCCAGACGCAAGTACTTATCTTTTGCTGATTGAGGGCTTCTTCTCCCTGGTTCTGGATGGCCAAGTAGACTGTCTGCTGCTGGGTCTCTCCCGATGTGTAAAACCCTCCCATGTGCCACTGCTTGCCTGCCTCACTGCGCACCACAAGCTGATCCAGCCTGAGGGCTCAGGCTCTTGCAAGGTCAGGTCTGGCAACTCCTCACTGCTTCGGAACCATCTCTCCCTCCCCCTGCCACTCAATCCGATCCCTCAACTTTGCCTTTAATGTGCAGGGCTCCTAGATTGTCATATATAATTGATCCACTTGTTTTTTTGGGTCTTTGTTGTAAGAGGGACCACCGGAAGCATCTGACTACTCTGCTATCTTGGCCCTGCCTCCAAAACATTTTTTAATAAATAAAAACTGAGAGAATTCATCACCAGCAGATTGGTACTAAAAGAAATAACCAAAGACATTCTTCAGGTAGAAGGAAATGAAACCAGATGAAAAGTAAAAGATGCAAAATGAAGAATTACAAATAAAATGGTAAGTTTGTGGATAAATATATTTGAGTATTGATTACATAAACAATCATTAAGATTCACAACAAAAATATAATTTAAGCTGGGAGTGTTCAATGACATTAAGATACTCTAACATTATATTATCTGGGAAAAGGTTAAAAGTAAAAATTAATATTAAACTTTGACAATCAAGGATTCATGTTGTAATCCCTAGGGGAATACTAAAAGATATGTAAGTTCCAAGTTAGTGGACAAGGAAAATGGAGAAAATAAAAATAATCAATCCAAATAGAAGGAAAAAGAGTTCTAGTACAGTCACAACAAAAAGAAGACACATAGTAAAATGGTAGATTTAAATCTAAGTAGATCAGAAATTATAGTCCATGTAAATGTTAAATGCTCCAATTAAAAGATGGAGTTTTGGACAGGATTAGAAAACAAAACCCAACTACATGCTATATACAAGAGGTATACCTAAATGAAAGACACAGAAAAATACAAAATAAAAATATGAAAAAAATGAAATTCTTTTAGGTATGTTCATACCAAATTACTTTTTAAGGCTAAAAAAAAAAAGAGAGACAGAGAGGAGAGATGAAGAGGGATATTTCATAATAAAAAAATGTTTCAAATATTCAATTGATCAGGAAGTTAAAACAATTCTAAATTGTTATGCACTCAATAATATAGCCTCAAAACATAGAAAGCAAAATTGGAAGAAATACAAAAGAGAAAAAGTCAAATCCAAAACCATAATTGTGAGACCAGCAGAAGAACCACCCAACTGAGCCCAGTCAACCTTAAGATCATAAGAAAAATTAAAATTGTTGTTGACTTAAACCATTAAGTTTTGGGGTGATTTGTTATGCAGCAATAGGTAACTGAAACACCAGTGATGCAGCTTAAAAATCTCACAGCCAAAGTGTCAGGGTACCTATTCCAGGGTTTAGTGTCAGTCTCTTCTATTTCCTATGTGCTTTCCTAGGATATATTGCACAAATGGAGACCCACACACCTGCTACTGTTTCTATCTCTGAGATATTTGCTTTCTGGTATTCACTTTTGTTGATCAACAACTATACGCCCACTAGATGTCTAAAATTAAACAGTAAAGTAAAGGAGACTATGGTACAATGAGAATTCTCATGTATTCCAAGTGTGAGTACAAATAAGCACAACCACTTTGGAAGACAGTTTTGTATTATCTCCTAAAAATGAAGATTTCTACATACCCTATGGCCCTAGAAGTCCACTTATGGATGCAGAAACATATGCACATATGCATGAGGATTCATTATCAAGAATGTTTAGCACAAACAAGAATGTATTATCATAAAACAAGAGGTTATAAAAAGATGACATAGGGTCCAGAAATAGCATCCCTAACCCAGGAGAATTATGAAGGGAAATCTCAGGATTATAGCCTGTTCATAACGGCATTAGGAGCATAGTAGCATTGTTCATAATTGCCCAATGGAAAACTCCTAAATTTTTATGAGCATTAGAAAAAATAAATTGATAATATTCATACAATGGAGTAATATAGTAAACTACTGAAAATTAACAAATTTTGTTACATGCAACAAAGTGAAAAAAAGCTCACAAATATAATTTTTATAAAAAGATGCCAGACACAAAAGAATGCATGGTTCTGTTTGAAAAGTAGTGATTACTAAATTATAACATTTAGAAATACACACAATTGTTGCTATGTTTGAAACCAGTTGCAGCCATTGTGTTAACGCATCTCATTGAGGGTCTTCCTCTTTTTCACTGACCCTCTGCTTTACCAAGCATGATCTCCTTCTCCAGGGACTTGTCCCTCCTGGTAACATGCCCAAAGTAAGTGAAATGAAGTCTTGCCAACCTCACTTTTAGGAAGCATTCTGGCTGTACTGTTTCATAGAAGTCTATTAACCCATAATTTATCTGAATTATTATGCTATCGATATACTTCAACTACAACTAAAACTTATTGCCTTTAAACTACTGGAGAATGTATTTTGAGCACCTGATTACACATATTTCAGTCTTTCAATAGTATAAGTTCTACCCAGCAGTGGCATTTGAGGACAGGAGAGAAAGATGTACTAGTAACGTACATCTGCACAACTTGGTACATTTGCACAAATTGAGACAGAAAAATCCCCCAACAGTCTGAAGTAGGCCAGACACAAAAGAATACCTACTATATATATGAATTAATAACTATGAAGTTGTAGAAAATTAATATATAAAAAGTTAGAATAGTGACTGTTATGGATTGAATTGTGTTTCCCGAAAATGTGTGTCAATTTGGCTAGGCCACAGTTCCCAGTATTGTGTGGTTGTCCTCATTTTGTGATCTGATATAATTATCTTATGTGTTGTAAATCCTAAATTCTATGATGTTAATGAGGCAGGATTAGAGGTAATTATGTTAATGAGGCAGGACACAATCTATAGGATTAGGTTGAGTCAATCTCTTTTGAGACATAAAAGAGTGAGGCCAGCAGAGAGAGGAGGGGACCTTCTACCACCAAGAAAGAAGACCCAGCAGCAGAATGTATCCTTTGGACCCAGGGTTCCTGTGCTGAGAAACTCCTAGACCCAGGGGAAGATTGATGACAAGGACCTTCCCCAAGAGCCGACAGAGAAAGAAAGCCTACCCTAGAACTTGCACCCTGAATTCGAACTTCTAGCCTCTTAGAGAATAAATTTGTTTGCTAAAGCTATCCACTTGTGGTATTTCTGTTATAGCAGCACTTGATAACTGAGACAGTGACCAATCACACTGGGGAGTGGAGGGGATTTACTGAGAAGAGGCATGAGTGAATTTTAAACACATACGAAGTGCATTTACCCTGGAAATAGGGACTTTAGATCAACACTCTTATACATTTATACAAATGGTAAAGAGGAAGAAGAAAGAGAACCAAGAACAGCTCTATTTATCTGTATCTAGCCTGAACTCACCTCAGACAAAAGGTTGTTGTCTATTGCATTGTTTTACTTCCTGAAGGGGAAGTTAGAATATGAATAAAGAATGATTTTTTTTGTTCCATAAGAGACTATGGTCAGATATACTCTGACTAATGGATATCCTTCAATGGTTAACAATGGGCCCTCCTGTTAGTCCTTTGAAAGTCAAGAGAGCAGGACAGAATAACAACTCCATGACTGACAGGGTCACAGAATAGCTCTGAACACCTGTGCAGGCTGTCCTTGAGGCCTACAGTCCTATTCAGGTCCACCTTTTGGAAACTCTAGGTAATTTGACCCTCTTCATCTTTATGTAGTTTAAGAATTCTTTCATATGTAATAATAATAATAATATCTAATATTTATAGAGCTCTTAAAACCAGGGAATAGTGTAATTACATGGATTATTTTATTAGTGGGAGGTTCTATTATTATTCCCATTTTTAAAAATGGAAAAATGAGGCTCAGATAGTTTAAATAACGAGCCCAAGATTGCCTAGCTAACAAGAGATAGAACCCGGATTCCAACTCATGTAATCTCAGAGCACACATTCTTAACCAATGACAAGTAAATTGATTAACGCAATACAGAGAGCCATGGGAAAATTTGTGTTAGCAAAGCACGTGTATTCTTCCTTTCAGTTACTATTAGCTAGGAAACTAAAAAATGCAGCTGATGGACTTCAGCCCAAAACTGCCCAGAGATCCAATGTCTCTAAAAAGCAGTGGGGAAAAAAAAAAAGAAAAAAAGTAGTGTGATTACTGTCCTGAGAAATGAACAGGGACTTTAAGTCCCAGAATTCAAAATCAACAGAATCCACAAGAGCTCTGAATTTTTTCAGGCAAAAGGCTAAGAAAGTATAAGAGATGAAGCCTGTATTTTTAAAAGACATTCTCCTTTATTTTATAACATTGTCTGTTTGTCCAGTTTTCATGAAGAAAAGAGATTAATGTACATTCCTTTGTATTCTTGCTGTTTGTATCAGACATGAATTAACAGAATTTAAATGCCTCATATAGTATATATTGGATCAGTTTATTTCACTGCTTTGATGTTGTCATTTTTTTACAAATTCAGACACATTTGCCTTCTTTCTCTGCAGACAAAGGAACTATTGATAGAAGCAAAATACATACTCAGGTGTATGAATGTTTATATATAGATATAGTATAAATACATATTTCTATCTTATCAAAATACAGGCTTCTGTCAAGGTCAGAGAAAACAGGCCGTATTAAAACTATCACTATCAGATATAAGGATCTAGGACAAATACTAAGAAGAATGAATATTTCTTTGTAAAAACGAACTCCTTGTTTACCATAACGGCAATTTTTTTTCAAGATCAAATGTGAAGGACTACAGGAGGATAATAGCATAATTAGCCATATGACCTTGGGCAAGTCACTAAATTCTTCTTATGACAATCAAGTTGGGGGTCACAGCTCTGACTGAGTTCTCCTTCATTCCTAAAATTATCTAAGTTTCTGCTGTTAGTATGGTTGGGGTGAGAAGTATAGTGCAAGAAACTTTCGACATGTTCTTTCTAACTTTTCATTCCATTTCCCCATTCTGCATGGAGGCTCCTACAGAACGGTGGAGATTGAACTAAGTGGGCGGTTGACATCTCTGGTAGTTTTCCACTAGCACTGCATTTGAGTTTTGAAAACCCATTATACTGTAGACTAGAAGCTTGTATTCCAACATCCTATGAAGTTTGCCCTATTGTGACGAATCTTGTAAAAATCTCGATTGAGTAGCAGTAGGAGAAAGCATCTGGGTAACACTTACAGGAAGCTCCAGCTGATTTTGGAATAAATGGGCTCTGTGCTCAGCAACAGCTGCAACAACAGAGTGCTGTGCCTTGATAGGTGGACACGCACAGAACAAGCTAAGCTGGAGTCTGGAATTTCCCGAAACGAAATCCGAGAACTGTTTAGGTTGACCTTCTCCCTCTCTGCACAGTTGACCCTTAAGAAATTAGAGATGACACATCCCAAAGCACACTAAGCTTTTACAACAGCAGCTCAGAACAAAAAAAAGTTGGAAAATACATTGGAGTCCTCTTGCAATGCTAAAAGAATAAACTGGCTGACTTGACTGCCTTCTGTTTGGGGAATAAACAAAGAGATTATTTAAGAATCATATATGCTGGGGTTGCTGTGGAATGTACTGTTTTCCAGAAAATGATTTATCTCTCAATTATAATCAGGCTTCCTACACTGCAGGACCCACTTTCACATAGCTGTCAGGGTTACAATGACATAAAACAGAACACCCTCAACTGTATTTAGAAAGGCTGAGCTAAAAAAATGCAGTGGGGAGAAAAGTTGAAGTGCTTGGAAAAATAAGCACAAGGCGGTACAGTGTGAATAGGGAAATATATTATTTTTTTGATAACATAACAGCCTCCTCAATAGTGTTTTCCAGAAAACTGAAGGAAGAATTTTCTCAACAGGGAAAAAATATAAGTGAAGTCACCTCCTGGGTAAGTGTATAAAGGTTCTTCTAAACTAGATTCCCCATGTGGAAACTGACATGGTTATGAGGCAGAGCCCCTCAGATACCTGCTTCCATCAGGCCTAACATAACGGGGTTTGGCAGGGTAAATAATAGTGGAAACTAGAAATTCTTGTCCTCAATAAGGCTCCTCTTTTAGCTGCGACTGCCCAAGTCACTTGGGTCCTTGCTTTGCTCTATTGGATCCTTATACAATTTTGCAAAAACTATGCCTCACATTCACAAGCATAAAAGAAATAAGAGCAGTCAAAAATAGAGACGATCTGGCAAGAATTGCATGGAAATGTAATTTTTCAGAATTATTCAGTTGGGAGAAAATTTGAATGCCATCTAGGCCCTTGATTTCCATATGCTGGCCTGATGACCTGGGATCTTTGTAATGTAGTAATTACAGAAACTAGAAATCAGATAAAACACTGATTCTATATCACAAATAAAACTGAATGATTTCAATAAAATACACTGAGTACAACATAAATAAAAGAACAGCATAACTCCTCAAAAGAGTTGCCCAGTTACTCTATCTTCTCCTCCTATTTGCTTAAACTAAAGCTGTGTCGTGTACCACAGTCATTGTGATTTTGCACAGCACGTTAAACTATGCATTGAGAATGAAGGGCGACACAGTGAACATATCACGTATTGTAATATCAATAAACAGCTTAGCGTGTGTATTTTCCTGCGTTTCCAGATTTTATAGTCACCCTGAAGAATTCTCTTCCCTTGAGCAAGGCAGGTAAATGTGTCCTGACCTGTTCTTGTCCTGCAGTTCAAAGAGCCTATTGATAATATGAGCAGAGGCCCTTAGCTCCTGAAAAGCAAAGGAGTTTTCAACTACAAAAAAGCTCAGAGAGCAAACAAGGAAAGTAATCTCTGTGTAGCTCTTGCTGTGTATTAGGCATAGTCCTAGCACATTTCACATACGTTTCTGAAATCACAAGGCAAAGACTTCACTTGTATTAGTTTCCTATAGCTGCCCTAGCAAAGTACCACAAATTGGGTGCCTTATAAAAACAGAAATTTATTGTCTCACAGTTCCAGAGGCTAGGAGTCTGAAATGAGGGTATCAGCCGTGGCAATTCCTGCTGAGGGCTCTGAGGGAGAATCTATTTCATACCTTTCTCCTAGCTTCCAGTGACAGTCGGTGATCCTTGGCACTCCTTGGCTTATAGATCACTCCATTCTCTGTGTCCATTTTTACTTGGCCATCTTACTCTGTGTCTCTTCGTCTGTTTTATAAGAACACTATTCATATTAGGTTAGGACCCAGCCTACTCTAGTATGACCTCTTACTAACTTAACTGATAACATCATAAAGATTCTATTTCCAAACAAGGTCACAGTCACAAGTACATAGGGTTAGGGATTCAACATAGTTTGGAGGAGGGACACAATTGAATCTGTAACAGCACTTAACCTTCATTACCACCATATGAAGTGTATATTAACAGCTTTAGGCTCTGAAAGTTTCAGTAACTGGGATTTAAACTCATTTCCTCTGCTTCTAGAGCTACTTGTCTCTCCTGGATGCCACGCTACTTGTTCCATTTTTACAAATGAGTAAATGGGTTTAAAGAGTTTGAAAGCTTTTCCTATAACTATATAGCCAACATACGGCAAAGCTAAAATTCAAACCCAGGTCTTTCTGACTTTGGAACCCCATGTTCTTTCCAGTATATAGCAGCACTGTTATAGAGCCGTTTAGTATCAGGGGCAAGACAGAAAGTAAGAACAAAAATTGCAAGTCTGAGTCTTCACGGTAAACAAGAATGAGCTTGACCTGTTAAAGAAAATAGTAGATTTCAGCATATTCACCGTTCTGTGTTTCTACTGCCTTGAGTAGTTAAGTTGGAACCATCGCAGAATTAGGGCCAAATTAAAGCTGAAATCACTGCCCAGTTATTTCAGTGGACAGGAGCACAGTGCTAATGAGGTCAGGGTCATACTGCCCAAATTTTCTCTCTTCTAGAGCCAAACTGCATACTTCTCCATACACAGCCAACTCAGAAACTCACCCTGTTTCACAAGTAGGACCCGGTGAGAATGCCTGGGTCAGCATACGTGTTAGCGATGCCAGAAAAACTCTGAGCACATGCCCTAGAGGTGATGGGTCAGAGCCACTGGCTTCAAATTATATTCAAAAAGAGCCTTTTTTATTAGACAAAAGACCAAACAACATGAGCTTCATCTGTGGATTCTATCAGATGCAAAACTGCTAGAACGTGTAACACAATATTCAGAGCCCATGAATTACACACACTCCTTTGTGCTGCCCCTCCAGGTATTCCCCTTCCTCTCCAGCTCCTCCCCTGTTCACTCTGGTCTACAGAGCTGCCTGTGAAATGAACTCGATCTAGCTTGGGATGTTGCTGTTGTTGTTAGTTGCCGGCCAAGTCGATTCTGACTCATAGTGACCCCGTGTGTTATAGAGTAGAACTCCTCCATACAGAACTCTTGTCTGTAATCTTAACAGAAACAGATCACCAGGTCTTTTCTTCTGTGGTACAGCAAGTGGGCCTCTGGACCATAATACTTACAACAGCATTTAAAAGTGAGCAGAACTTTGCTTCAAAAATATAAAACACGTTCAGGCCAAATTTCCTAAGATTTTCAATTTTTTTTTAAATGATAAATTACTTCAGAGATGTACTTTAAAAAAAGAGCTAAGGTTTTAAGTCCAGTAGGACTGCTATTAGATTAGAAATATTTTTTCTCTCTTTAGATTTCACACTATTGAATGAAAAGGGGTCGAGATGGGTGTCTTCATAGAATAAAGGGTACAGCAAAATGTTGTCGACTAGCCTTTATTTTTATATGCTCATAAAAGTCACAAATGACGTTTTGAAGAAAATTACAACAAAACCATACATAAAATATTATACAAAACTATTTTCCTTTTAGGGAGGGGAGCAAGGAAAGGGATCTATCTCATTTGCAGGATTTCACTTGGAGAACAAAAGCAGCTCTGTCTGGGGTTCATTTCCAGGTGATTGTGATTATGCTGACTCATTCTTCTGCCCTAAAAAAGGGCTAGTCTGAGAGAGACAACTGGCCTCCTTGGTTAGATTCCCTGGCAGTGGGGCCTAGGAGAGTCCTGAACACTTCTTCACATCCAGAGCTGTGAGGTTGCGTCTTTATATTGTTTTCTAAAATAAGTGTTAATTACCTGCTGTGGATATCAGGGCTGATTTTGCCCTCAGGCCCTAAAGCCTAATGCCCACAGGCCTTGCTTCCTGCTTTTCCTTCTTAGTACATTTGTTTTCACATGCACAGTTACAGGCAAGAGGTAATCTCTACTTTCCCAAAAGGGTTTGGTTGTCTCGACAGACATTTCAGTTGCTGACAGGAACTGCATATATTTGTCTCTTGCCTGCCTGCCACTGGGGTATGGGTGTATGTAATACTCTAGCTGTCTTTTCCCTCCTTGAGTTGCTGTCCAAGCAATAATATCTAGTAATGCCAGACTCATCAATTCCATATATATCCACATGAATGAGTTAGTGTATGAAGGAAGGAAAGAATCTCTGATCTGCCAACAGTTTAGTCTAGCAACGCCTTGAAATGTCCCAAAATACATGGGAAAAGTATCTGTAAACATTAGACATGAGTCCAGTGAATTAGTCACCTGCTTACTAAAGAAACACACCCTTCCTTAGTACTTGGTATAGCTACACCTTCTAAATATTTCCTGGCTCAGATGCTCTCTGATGGCTAGAGGTCAGTTTGACAAATTTATTTGTGAATCATGGGCATTGACCCTTACTCAAAGGTCATTCTCTGGGCCCTCACTTCAATTACAAAAAAGTGACGAAACTAGTCAGAATCATGGTCTGTTGCCTCAGCGTGAAAAGGGCAACCCCTCCTCCTGGAATGTGGAAATTAAAGTTAGCCCCATCACTAATTAAATCAAACCAACCAGTAGAGCTAAATTATCTGCTTATAAAAAGTCTTGCTCTTCCAGCCATACAGAGGAGAAAAGGAATCCGCCTGTGGCATCTCAGACTCTGCCTTACTTTACAGAGGAATAAGAAATGTATCCTTTGCAAAATTAGAGCCTCACTTTGAAATGGGTTAAGCAGCACAGGCTGATATGCACATGCTCTGCTCAGAAGGAAGAACCAAACTGGATTGGCTGGAGGCAAGCATTTCCCACTTATATTTCCAAATGCTTTCCTTTCTCCACTCTGCTTTCCACCAACTACCCCAGTGTCCTTTGTCTGGACAACAAAAGCAGAAATCAATGCTAAGATTAATGTTTAAAAAATAAAACTGAAAACAAGGAAAATAAAAGCTGGATCTCAGAACTTGTCTATTTGTCCTTATTCACATGCAGCACTTTCCCCCTCATACCACAGTTCTTTGGAAGGTGTGACAATATATTGACTTCTCAAAATGCTCATTGTTATAGGAAGACAAATGTCATTCAATTAGCCAGATAATATGCACTTGGTTTGATTTTTAACAGCGGTGGATGTTAGCCAGAATTACTTAACATATTATCAAGATCTGAAAGGTATTTTAAGTATCTGCAAGACGACTTGCTAGATAATGTTCCAAGCAATACATTTATTACTTGGGTCATTCACTTACTGTAAAGGACTAGTAGCGAAGGATGCAGAATTTCTAGTTTCAATTCAATTTAGTTTGTGCTGGATTTATCCTTGGCGTTCAGGGTTAACTTCCCTTACAGTTTCAGCCTGTCTGTATGAGGACTTAACTGAAACCCCATGATTTCGCTGTACTCTCATTTGTATTTCCTGTCTAGATAGTTTCACCTTGAAACTGGGCAAGTTCTCAAGGATGTAGTAAGTCAATGTCAAGTTGAATTTATCTTCAAGGGTTATTTTTTTGGTGCCCTTTTCCAACCAACAGACCTTTATTTACCTTGACTCATAATTGCAGGGACTTAGAAAAAAACCCTTGCTGCTGAGGCCGCTAATACTCAATAATTCCTTTTCGCATTACCTAAATGTTAGACAAATGCCATCCATAATTAACTGAAAATTATCAAATGCCAGATTTGTAACATTTATCGTCATCTTTTTTACCTTTTAAAAAATGTTAATAGAAAAATAAAAGAGCAGTGTTTTCTTTGAGAGCAGTATTTTTTTAATATACACTATACACCTCGGTTATCTGACATAGTATGATATGAGTTGTTCTAGTTGATAACTAGGGAGCCCAGGTGGCAGAGTGGTTAAGCCCTCAGCTGCTAAACAAAAGGTCAGCAGTTGGAACCCACCAGCTGCTGTGTGGAAGAAAGATGTAGCAGTCTGCTCCCACAAAGATTACAACCTTGGAAACCCTATGGGGGCAGTTCTATTCTGTTCTGTAGGGTCACTATGAGTCGTAATTGACTTGATGAAAGCAGGGTTTTTTAGCTGATAATGTTCCTAATACCAGGTTGCTGACCATTTAATAAGCACAGAAGCTTCATGAGCTATGAAGACAGGAAATATGGAGGAGATTCTGGAGTCAGACCTACTTATTTGTCAATGACCTTATACTTTTTAAGCCTCCATTTCCACATCTATAAAATGGGGATAACCTACCTTGTGAGATATGAAAAACATGCCTGGCACATAATAAGCACTGGTTAGAAAGTCTCATCAGTGCACAGGTGTGTTCCACACTATTACTCACCCACCTCCACCCAGACACTATCCAACCCATGGAGTAGAAACTGCCCAATGCCTGTCCCTATAAGGGCTGCTGAAGCAGCAGCCAAATAGAAGGACTGTTCTGCTGTCTTTGTCTTCATTGCTGTCTCCATTCTTCCCCCATCAGATGCCTCCTGCCTGCCACCCAGCTGCCTCCGCCCCACCACCACAGCCACAGTTTCTATTCCCTACTATTTTCCCCCTGTTTTGTTCTTTCTTTTGTTTCATTTCCAGCTCTTTTTGACTTCCCTTCAGATAAACATCACCAAGGAGCATACTCTTTCCCTTCCTTTCCTTCTAGCCAGAGAACTGACCAATCACAGCCCTTTGGGTCTTCACTGTTTTCATCATTGCTGGTTGTTCAAAGGTTCTTTCTTCCCCACCAGAAATTAGTTTTCCTCTCTCTCTTTCTTTTCAGAATGCTTGAGGGTGAAAAAATCTGATCACTAGTTGCTTAAGATTTTTGCTGTTTAATGTAGAAGGTCATAATCAAAACCAGATACTCAGTTCCATCACTTCTCCTTATTCTGCAAGTCCATCTCTTGTGCAGCTGCTAAAAACATCAATGACTTTTTGGTTGTTGTTAATGATGATTGCTAATACTCACTGAATTTTATTGTGTGTCAACAGATACTGTGCTGAGTATTTTACTTGTAGCATCTAAGTTACTTCTCACCACAATCCCAGGAATTGATGATGATAGTGGTGGTGGTAATAATATAATTCTTACATAATAGAAAAAGAATCTGAGGCTCAGAGAGGTTACCAGCTATTAAGTGGCTGGGATACAGTCTTCAGTCAGTCTTGCTTAAGAGTTTTAGCCTTTAAATCCATACCAAAAAATCAAAACCCATTGTCGTCGAGTTGATTCCAACTCACAGTGACCCTATAGGACAGAGTAGAACTGCCCCACAGGGTTTCCAAGGCTGTAATCTTTACAGAAGCAGATTGCCACATCTTCCTTCCACCGAGTAGCTTGTGGGTTCGAACTGCCAACCTTTCAGTTAGCAGCCAATTGCTTAACCACTGCACTGCCAGGACTCCTTTTTTAATCTGTACACTACACTATTTCTTATAAATTTGCTAGTAGGAAGGCCTCTGGGCTTATGTGAATTCCAGAGAATTCTCAATTGGGATTCCCTCTTTAGCAGAAACTCATAAGATTCCATTGTAGGAAATGAACATAAGGGGGAAAAATGCCTGCCTTTCCTCTCTTACTGAACTCAGTCATCCATCCCCAATTTAAAGACAAACATAAAGATCTAACTAAGAGTTTATTTTAAAGACTCTATGTATGGGTCACAAACCCCTGGGGGGACTATTGGTTTGCTGCAAAGATTTCTTAAATCCATATGTATACTAAACAGAGTACCTGTCTGTTCTTCGAATAAATAACCTAAATAGAGGCTGCTGAGAGTAATAATACACTAATGGATTTAAAAGATTTACTGACTACCACCCAGCGACTCCACTGAACTCAGTCACTTTTAATCATTCTGTATTTTTTCTATCAGGTAATGAGCAATTATCAAATGAATGCCTGATAACATATTTTACTTAAAAGTTCTTACATTAAAAAGTAAGGATCTGGATTTCATTGGACTTGAGGGTTCCACTGTTGCTATGAAAGATAGAATTGCTCCAACAGCCTGAATGTTTGTTGGGATCTCTACATTCTAACTTCAGCTCGCTGGTCTGTGGAGACAGTATAGCCTAACGGTAAAGAACGCTAATGCTGGCATCATAGCTCTGATACTGACAAATTGCAGGACCTCTGGCAATTTATTCAACTTCTTTCTTCCTCAGAGTCCTCTTCTGTAAAATGGAGAAGATAATAATGTTTATCTCCTAGAGTTGTTGTGAGAATGTTAAAAAGTACTACATGTGATGGTCTTAATTTTCAGTCAGTGTTAGTTATTTGTCTGAGTGCTCTTAGTAGAAGCAAACCCAACCATTTTAAAGGTTCACATTCAGAACAGTAAGGTCACTCTCATTTTGGTTATGAGCGGAGTGTTAGACCTTAACTGGCTTCCCTCCTCACCCCTCAGTGCTCCTGATTTTACTTTTCCCTTTTATCACAATTTTATATAATTTATTTAGCTATTGTGCTTTTTATGATCTGCACACCCCACCTCCAATAGAATATAAGCTTCACGAGAGTAGAACTCTTTGTTTTGTCTACTATCGTATCCCAAATTCTTAGAACAGTGCATGGCACAAGAGTAATTGTTCAACAAATATTTGTTAAAGAATGAATAATCTAAGGATTGTTTGTCAAATGTCTTTCCCCCAACTTTCCCATCCTTTGGCTTTGGCCCCACTCTGCTTTCAAGCTCTATCCCCGTGATGAAAAACAACATCAGTTCAATGGCTAACATTTATTGAGTTCTTTCTGAAATTCCAGGTACTGTTCCCAGCACCAAAAATACATTATCTCATTTAATGCTATGAAATAAATACTGTTATTTCCCCCACTTTACAGAGGCTCAGAGGTTAAAGCACTTGTCCAAGGTCACACAACAAGTGATAAGTGGGGAAATAGATTAGAGCCCTGAGCTGTTCTTACTGTGGCATATGAGCTCTTAACCATCACACTGCAGCCTCTGAATGTGACTGTGGGCCTGGCATAGGGTCCCTTCCCATGAATGATGGAACCTGAGTTCTCAGGATAAGACCTAATCCCAGGGGAGATGCTTTATCTGCATGCACTCACTAAGAGCAGAATCCCCACACAGCCAGTGAAGTGAAGCTGAGGACCCTATGTTTACTAGCATGCTAAAATAACATTCTATAGTAATAATGTTCCTATTTTCAGTTTATTGCATTCACTCCATCATTGTGAATAACACACCCCAGAGCATGCCAATCTACTAGGCTAACCCCAGAGTATTGATAAAATGAAATCCTGCTGTACACGAGGCCCTGAATTTTCAGCTGCAATTACTACTCAATATTAATTAACTTGAAAAATCCACGAAGATTTGACTTTGCAAGGAGTTTGGCTATCTATGACTGCAAGGTTCTATAAGATAATGTCTCTGAGCTACTGGAATAATTAATTCCACTAGCAGTGAAGGAGAAGCCCATGGGATTTACAAATGAGACATGGGATTTAAGCATTTCTTGGTTTCTGTAGAAACAGTGGCTTCAATGATGACCAGTCGGGGCATGGAGTTACCAAACACCAGTCACCCTTGTCTAGCCTTGGACACTTCCAGTTCACTCAAAACAAAATCACTTAGTACATCTGAGAACATGCTCATTTTCCAGGACTTTATAGGATTCAATAACACAAGGCAGCATGTATTAGAGTGGTATTCTAGAGTTCCCAAGCAATGAGGCTTAATGAAGAATACATCAGATAGGAAGTTATGGGGTCAAAGTTATATGGCAAGCATTGACATAGTTAAAAATCAAAACTGTCCCATGGAGACTCGAACACTGGTAAACCACCTATATGTTTATGACGTGCTAACAGTGCAATTATAGAGTATGATCATCACCATTGTTAGTCAGCAGGCAGGGGAGGCTGAATTGGGCCTAAACTGCACAAAAATTATTTTTGCCATCATCTTCCCATCCTTTCTTTCGTCCAACTGATCTTAAGCACCAGTGCCAGAGGAATGTGACCTTTTAAAGATTAATACCGCTGTTCATACTTCAACGATCTAATCAGTCAATCAAATTCAACTCAGGGGCAAATAATCCCCATGATTATTGAATAAAAACAGATGAATTGCTGTTTCCATGAGCAAAAAGCTGGAATTAAAAAAATCTTACCCGTGCCGCTGAGAAAAGTTTACATAAATCTGCTGTTTGACAAATAACCGTCACTTAAATGATTTATGTCGGAAGAATAACTAAATGTATTTTCTTGGGCAGAAGGACGGTTAAATAAAGAAAAAATGCAGCAGTCTTATGGACTTTTATACTTATTTGAACAAGAGCTCCATGAAGTGGCAGGGCAAGAGGAGCTTCTTTTCAATCATCTCGAGAGAACCAGATTTCTTTTTCTTCTACACACCTGAAGATACATGTACCTTAGCTGAGGTGGGGCAGTTATCTATGGATGGATAAATCAATTCATTCTACAAATATTTACGGAGCACTCATTTTGTTCCAGGTGCCTAAAACAAAAACAAAAACAGCTGAGTCAATTGCTGTGAGTCAATCCTGAAAACAAGGAAACCGCCAATGAGATGAACTAATACAACAGCCACAACAATGGACTCAACATACCAATGATCATTAAAGATGGCGCAGGACCAGGCGACGTTTCGTTTTGTTGTGCGTGGTGTTGCCATAAGTTGGAGTCAAGCAGATGGCAACTAACAACAACAAAGCAGTTTATGCTTTCTGATGGGCATGAATACTCAGAGCTCCAAATTATACTTCAAAAGGATGATTGATAAGGCATAAGGTAAAACCAAGGAAGCTGCCTGATCTCAAGGGATCACAGTTCAAACAAGCCAAGAAATAAATGGAGTGTATTTCTCTAGGGAAAAAAAGCTCAGCATAGAAACTAAGTGATTAGAATCTGGGTAAGACTAGCATTGGGTTCAAATTCCATTCTACCACCTACTAGTGACCTTGGAAAACTCACTAATGCTTAGTTCCCTCATCTGAATATGGGAATAAGACACAATGATTGGCAGATAGGAAGCATTAAATAAATGTTCAGCAATACTGTATCCCTATGCACAGAATTGACATTGTTCATCTGGGACAAAAGTCTATCTTAATAAGGTTGTTATGAGAATTAAATAAGATGCTCAAAGAATATTAACTGTTACTATGTTTCTAGCTGAAGAACAAGGATAGGTTTTATGGAATCAAGACACCCTTTATCTGAATAGGAGAGCTTGACAGATTCTAAAACTTCCTACTCTCGAGACTGTTCTCCTATGACACCACCAAATACCACAGTATCACAATAGGCAAGTTACAATCCAGTTGAATGGGCTACAGTTTCCTTTTTCATCAGTCACATTCCGGGCATGTCTTCCTGTGACTGCTAACCTCCTCTTGCTTTGGGGTTTCCTAAATCTCTTGGGCAGGTTACTTTGACGAGGATATAATTATCCATTATGTAATTATTTCTACTGTTCTTAGCTTCAGAACTGCAGGTGATTTGTTTTTTTCCAAGAATGGTACCAAATCCATTGATTTTCAAAAAATGAAGAAAAACACCTGCAATCTGGATTGCTTGAGCAGCTGGTTAAAAATGCAGACATCTTAGAATAGTTGGCATGGTAGTTATCTCGAGACAGGGTGAGGATTGGCGCGGCCTGGGAAGGGGCACGATCAAACATTCTGAGGGGTTGGAAATGTTCTACAGCTTCACCTGGGTGGTGGATACACAGGTATATACATATGTGAAAATTCATTGAGCCATGCACTTAAGAGGAGCGCACATTATTATGTATACGTTACAACTCAATGAGAAGTTTTAAGTTATTCAACCATAATGAGAAATGCAATACTGATACATGGAACGACATGGATGACTCTGAAAAATTACGCTAAGTGAAATAAGCCGGACACAAATGACAAATATGGTATGATCCCACTTACATGAAATATTTAGAATTAGCAAACACATAGAGACCAAAGTTTATCAGTGGTTACCAGGAGCTGTTTTTGTTGTTAGTTGCTGCCAAGTTGATTCTGACTCATGGCAACCCCATGTGTGCTGGGAGGGGGGTTATTGCTGAAGGGGTACTGGGTTTCTGTTTAAAAAACAGCTGCCGGTGAGTTAATTCCAACTCATGGTGACCCCCATGTGTTTCAGAGTAGAACTGCACTCCATAGTCTTTTCAGTGGCTATGATCTTTTGGAAGTAAATCACCAGGTCTTTCTTCTGAGGCTCCTCTGGGTCGATTAGAACCACCAACCTTTGGTTAGTAGCTGAGCACTAAACCATTTGCACCACCCCAGGAAGCCTGAATTTCTGTTTAGGGTGATGAAAAACATTTGGAAATGGATAATGGTAATAGTTGCACAACATGGTAAATGTAATTAATGTCACCGAGTAGTACTCATAAAAATGGTTAAAATGGCAAATGTTTTGTTGTATATATTTTACTACAATAAAATTTAAAAAATAAAAATGTCCTGGCCCCACCTCAGATTTTTTAAATCAGAATCTCTAGGAGAAGGGCAGTGAATCTTTATTTTAAATAAGCACTCTCAGATGATTCTAATGTACACTGAAGTTTGAGAACCACTGATGGAAAGGAACGTATTTTTAATACTAAAGACTAAGGAAAATAATCTGAAATCACGACTGTCCCCGAAAATGTGAGCTAAATGCCACCTAGATACCAGTATTCATATATTCTGAAACCTTGAAGATTTGCAGCAAGAAACCAACATCTGTTTCTTGTGCTACCGGCGAAGTCTCTACAGACATCTCTAACATAAAAATTGGAACGAGCCATGCGGGGGTGAGGACCCACTGAGAGGCATACAACAGAGTTTTGCTCTTAACATTCACCTTCGCAGCCAGAGCCTCAGGCAGAAATTCTCCCCTCTCCCATCTGATAAAGTCACAAGCTAGTCAAATTACTGGGGGTCGAATTACAGCGCAGTGCATTTGGGAAGAGCGCTTGTCAAGAACCTACCTCCTTCAAAATAAGCAGGGGTCTGTTCTGAAACGAAGAAAAATAATCTGCCTAATGGAGCTTTTTGAAAGCTGAGATAAAAGATTTTCTTCTGTGTAACTGCCTGCAGAGTGTCATGATTCCGAATGAAAAGCTCTGCTGGCTCACGAACAGATGCTCTAATGTTTGAGGGAATGAATCGGGAGAATATTTAGAGACAGCCCAAGATTGCCGCAAGGATTTGTTTATAAAAGGTTCCTTTTGCTTTGGCATTACATTACGCTGCATCATTTTCTTGCAGTACTCACTCTTGTGTTATGAAGGGTGAACGTGGCCTATTTTATAAGGCATCTTCTACCTACATTCTTGAAGACTGGGTGGGGTTGGGCTGGGGGGGCATAGGCCACACCCACACCACAGGACTCCTATTACCCACTTCTGACGTTTTCCTTTTACAATTCTGAGGGGGCTCCAACTGAACAAACATTTTTCTGGGCCACAAATGGAATGGGAAAATGCAAATCTAGGATCTCCCTGTGGACAATTTGGCTAAAGTTACGGTGAAAGGTAATCCCTAGCACAACCTTCATTATTAATCCCCACCATTTTATAAAATGTCCCCTTCCCACCTCATAATAATCATTTCCTTCAACTCGTACCCCACCTCCAACAACACGCCTGTTATTGCAAATCTGTAATAACAGAGTGTAGATTTCCCTGGGGAAATGCCAAAACGACTCAAGGTATTTATCTCTTGGCAGACCTGCGCTTCCCTCAGAGACTGTTGTATGTACACAGATGTTTCTCCTCGCATGAATCACAGCCTTTTCCAGCTGGGAGAGACCTTGAAGATAATCTAGGGAAACTTCTTAACAGATACAGAAACAGAGGCCCAGAAAGACAAACTTAGGCCAGGTGACAGAGCCAGTTAGGGATAAAACCTGAATTTCAGTTAATGTTCTCTGGCCAAACTAGGGCTGCCTTGATCACTGAGACTTTGTCAACAACTCCTAGTCCTCTTTAGTTTCTCAGTAACTCTGGACCAGTTCAGGGAGGTTAATATCATTTTCCCTCTATTTTTCAAGGTGAGATGCTATCTAAGAAATGATACCTCTATTTAGTATCAGGAGCCCTGGTGGTGCAGTGGTTAAGAACCTGGCTGCTACCCAAAAGGCCAGCAGTTCGAATCCATCAGCTGTTCCTTGGCAATCCTAGGGAGCAGTTCTACTCTGCCCTATAGGGTCGTACAACTAGGAGTTGGAATCAACGGCAACAGATTTGGTTTTTTTGTTTGTTTAGAATCAGGGTCACATTAGGAAGGACTTCAGAAGCACCCCCATTCTTTTGCAACCAAAATACACTTGTTTACTTCCCCCCCAGGGAGGAGTCCTATTACCCGCTCCTGCAATGGGTCATGTTGCCCATTGGCATTATGTTTCTCTCCTAACTTTTGGAATTTCTCCACCTCTACTTTCCTAGGATCTGCCACATACACTCTTTAATTACATAGCAAATCTGTTGATTATTTTGAAACTGTCTGTGTCTTTTTCTTAAAGTTCATCATCAGTTTTCTCATACAAAATCATGGGGTTACTTTGAGGCTTTGATTCACCTGTGGCTGCATTTCGCCAGTCTCCCACAAACTGGATGACAAAAATGTCCACAATATTCAATATGTTGAACACTTACATCATGACCCATTGTCTCCAGCAATGAAAGCACACGTTCAGGATGAATCACCCCATTTCCTGCCAAGAATAATTGGCAGTCATACTGTGGCTTCCTTTAGTTTGTCACTTCTTAGTCTCGGTCATTTAATTTTTAAATCTTGAACCACAATGTATGACTTTAATCAAATTGCAATCATAAGCAAATGCCTTGTTTAATCTGATGATGGAGATAAATGTAAAAAAAATATATGAGCTATTTAGGAATTTAGCATCGCCAACTAATGTGTTTAGGCTCAATTTGTTTTTCAGTAAGCATCAGTGTGACCCACGGTGTTTCTAGGTTGCCTTACATATGGGAAAACTTAAAATATTTTCCTGATGTTATAGCCTTCTAAATTTCCAGCAATATTAGCTAGTTTATATATATAGTATTGTACTTAGTTTGATGGATGGAAAAATCGAAAGAGAAAAGCCAAGGTCAGAGACATCAGTGGGAGAACAAAGAGTTCAATCAACATCAAGGGCTCCTAAACAAGGAGAGAAAATGTAGCAACAAATCTTGCAGTCTTTTATAAGAGAGCCCTATGTTGCCACCACTACACTCTATCCTCAACCAAACTCCAGCGTTAATTTCCATCCCATTTTTCTAATGTTTCCCAGATATTAAGCAGAGCTTTCTGTCTCTCCCCTCACCTCTCAAGAACTTCATTGTCAGCACAATCTGATGCTTTCCCCTCCTCACCTCTACTCCCCATTCCCAAAAGGATAGCAAGAAAATGGATATGAGCCACAAAAAAGGCTAGAGAGCCTTGATCTAAGTCTTCTAATTTTTAATTCTTGGAAAGAAAAGCAGTATGATGTAGTAAAAAGAATAATGAATTTGGTGTCAGAAAACCCAAGTCGAAGCCCGATTCTGCCACTTGCCAGCTCTGTGACCTTGATTAAGTCAATGAAACTAATTAATTTCATTAGAGTTTCAATTTCCTCATCCCTAAAGTGGAAATAGTACACTGGTTTGCCGTGTGGTGCAAAATTCATTGAATGCATTTTGTAAACTATGTAGTGCCATATGAATGTAAAATAGTACTATGCTAATTCCTCTAACCCTGAAGGCAAAATGCCACTGGAAGGGTTTATTAGGGCTTCAGTGTACAAAAAGCGGATAATAGTTCCCTAAGCCAATAATTCTCAAACTCTCCCCTAGAAGTCTTCATTAGGAGAAAGGAAAATGAACCGGCGGTTATATCTGTGTTGAAAGAAAGAAATTTCATTGAAGTTTTGTATTTCATATTGAAAATGTATTTCTACTCTGTAGTGTGTGTTTTAAGATAGTTTAAATTTTCTGGCAAACAGAACTGATGCTCTGGAAGATGTGGCAATTTACCACATGGCTCTTCATTCCCTGTAGGACATCCCCCTTGCTGCCCCCATGGCATCCCCGCATCCTCTCCCTTCCTCATACATGTTTCCATGGTGTATTCATTTCCTAAGGCTGCTCTAAGAAAGTACCACAAAATGGGTGGCTTAACATAGCAGAAATTTTATTGTCTCACAGTTCCGGAGGCTAGAAGTCCAAATTCAGGGTGTTGACAAGGTCATTCTCTCTCTGAAGGCTCTAGGGGAAGATCTTTTCTTGCCTCTCCCAGCTTCTGGTAGCCCCAGGCACTCCTTGGCTACCTCTGCTTCTTTCTTCACATGACCCGTCTTCCCTCTGTCTCTCTGTGTCTCTTCTCTTTTATAAGATTATCGCTCATATTGGATTAGGACCCACCCTATTACAGTATGACCTCATGTTAACTTAAGCGATAACATCTACAAAGACTCCATTTCCAAATGGTCACGGGTTCCAGGAATCAGGAGTTTAACATATCTTTCGGGGGGGGGGGGGGGAGAGGGGGAGCAGTGCAGGGAGAACACCATTCAATCCATAACACAGGGGAACCTATCAGAAGCTGGATTATGTTTACTGGTCTTCCTCCCCCAGAAAGGCGCCTTGTTTGTTTTATCCCTAGAGCCTAGCAAGCATCCCTGGTGGCTCAGTGGTCAAGAGCTCAGCTGCTAACCAAAAGGTTGAGAGTTCAAATCCACCAGCTGCTCCTTGAAGACCCTCTGGGGCAGCTCTATTCTGTCTTATAGGGCCACTATAAGTCATAATTGACTTGACAGCAATGGATTTTCCTAGAGCCTAGCACGGTGCTTTTGTATATTGTAAGAGCCCTATAAGTATTTGCTGAATGAATTAATCAGCTTCCTCTTTTCAAGGATAAATGTTGGCGGTTGCTTGACAATGAATGTCCTAATGACCATTGCCTTTCAGTGATAAAACTGGAAAAGGTAAAGTGAGAGCTTTAAAAGTTAAATGGTTAGGCCCCAATTATAAGTCCAACGCTTGCTTTGAGCTCTTCCATGCCGTGTCCAGCCACCCATCCCAGGTACTCAGAAGCCTGCCTCTCAGCATGCACGTTCATTTCTTCACAGTTAGGCCTGTCTTTGCATATAGACTCTAAAACCCCAAAACCAAACCCATTGCCATCAAGTCGATTCCTACTCATAGCGACCCTAAAGGACAGAGCAGAACTGCCCTACAGGGATTTCAAGGAGTGGCTGGTGGATTCACACTGCCAGCCTTTTAGTTAACAGCAGAGCTCTTAACCACTTCACCACCAGGGTTCCATAGGGACTGTATTGGTGGTTTATTCTGCCATTGAATTTCTATAATCCTCAATTGTAAATATAAGAGACCTTGCTTCAGTCTTCATTGCACATTCCACAATGTCCATTCCACCCACAAATTTTCCTTTGAAACCAATGAGCATTCTGTGCCAGAAGATATCCTGCAGGGATAGGGGAGAGGAGAGAGGAGAGAGAGAAGAGAGAGAGAGAATCAGAGTCACCATCTGTTGACAATATTCTTGTGTAGAGCCAGTTTTGAAGGTTAATGACATGTCACGCATCCTCCAGTGTCTGGGAGCAAATATCAGCTGCTCTCCCAGAATTCGTTAGAGCAGTTGTTGCCCTGTGGAAGATGCAACATGTCAGCCAGCACCCCAGCAGGGTCCAGGAAGACGATGCCTGCCAAGAGCTGGATGAAATTTAGCAGTGATCCAGGAAAAACAACTTTTACCAAAATTCGAATATGGAAGTAATCATTTTTCCCAGAGGCCAGTAAAAGGGGCTCTCTAAAGCACTGACCTTCTAAAATGACCCTGCATACTGTTTGGGGGTTTTGTTGTGTTGTGTTTTAGGAGCTCTTGTATTTTCATCAGCTCCTCTTCAATATATATCTACTCTTTTCCCTACCAGTTTTCAGAAAGATAAGTGTTGCAAGCCTGTAATAAAAACAGGTCAAAGGGTTTACCAAGGGTCTGTCATGGTTCCTTCACATGGTTAAATTATTGGCATTGCAGCTGATCCCAGGCAAATGCAGGTTTCAGTTTTATTGACAGCCCACTGTTTAATGACTCACTTTGCTGCCTCTTCAAGAATTCACCCAGTTGAAAGGTTGCACCTCCTCAAATGTAATTGCATGCTCTCTCCATGTCTCATCTTGGCTCTCTTTAATTTTCAAAGCCCTGCTGAGCAACCTTTGAAAATTCAAGCCTTCTACCACCTGGTGCTCCAGGGGCATTTTAAAAGGGGGGCAGCTCTGCCTGTTTTTCTGTTAGCTGAAAAACAAACTGTCTGGTTTCAGCATGGAGTGGAGTGGATTAAAGGCGGACTTGTAAAGACACAGAGCAGAGAAATTGGAACACTTTCAAGCTCCTCCAGCTCATGTATTTATAGTTTGATATCATTATTTTGTTTGAAGTGAAGTTTCTGGACGTTACCTATGCCTAACTTCAAATTTAAGTGTAAAATACAAATCAGAAAAGTAAATGATTGTTTGATTACTTGTCAGTTTGAAATAGCCAAACCTCTCTTACTCAAAAGCTGACCTAGAAGTAAAAGTTTGGAGGTGTGAAGTGGTGAAATAATCACTAACATGGAAGTGAGATTTGGATTCATTATGAGGTACTTCTTGTATGACATTGAGTAAACCATTTAACCTCTCTAGGCCACAAATAAGGAGTCCTGGTGGCAGTCGTTAAGCACTCGGCTGCGAACCAAAAGGTCAGTAGTTCAAACCCACCAGCTGCTACCAGGAGAAAGATGTGGCAGTATGCTTTCGTAAAGATTTATAGCCTTGGAAACCCTAAGGGGCTGTTCTACTCTGTTCTATAGAGTTGCTATGAGTGGGAATTGATTCGACAGCACACAAAAATAGGCCTCAAATTCCTCAACCCTAAAATTAAGCTCATTTTATCAAATCAGCTCAGTCACTAAAAATGGGAGGGAATTTGTCTAGATCAGTGCTGTCCAATAGAACTTTCTGCAAAGAAGGAAATTTTCTCTATTTATGTTATCCAGTATTGTAGCCACTAGCCACACTGAGCAATATAGAGCACTTGAAATGTGGAGAGTGTCACTGAGTGTCTTAGTTATCTAGTGCCGCCATAACAGAAGTACCACAAGTGGATTGTTTTAACGAAGAGAAGTTTATTTCCTCACAGTTAAAGTAGGCTAAAAGTCCAAATTCAGGGCGTCAACTCCAGGGGAAGTCTTTCTCTCTCTGTCAGCCTTCTCATCAGTGTTCCCCTGGACTAGGAGCTTCTCAGCGAAGGGACCCCGGTTCAAAGAACGTGCTCTGCTCCCAGCACTGCTTTCTTGATGGTATGAGGCCCCCTGTCTCACTGCTCACTTCTGTCTTCTATATCTCAAGAGATTGCCTCAGGACACAATCCAGTCTTGTAGATCAGGTCCTGCCTTACTAATACAACTGCCACCCATCCTCCCTCATTAACATCATAGAGGCAGGTTTACAACATACAGGAAAATCACACAGTACCGGGAATCATGGCCTAGCCAAATTGATACGCACATCTTTGGGGGGACATCATTCAAACCATGACACTGAGGAAGTGAATTTTTAATTATATTTTATTTTTAAATTAAATAGCAACATGTAGCTGTTGTTGTTAGGTGCTGTTGAGTCAGCTCCAACTCACAGTGATCCTACGTACAACAGAATGAAACAATGCCCGGTCATGCACCATCCTCACAACCATTGCTATGTTTGAGCCCTTTGTTGCAGCTACTATGTCAGTCCATCTCATCGAGGGGCTTCCTCTTTTTTGCTGACTTTCTACCTTACCAAACATGATGTCTTTCTCCAGGAACTAGTCCCTCCTAATAACATGTCCAAAGTACATGAGACAAAGTCTCACCATCCTTGCTTCCAAGGAGCACTCTGGCTGCACTTCTTCCAATACAGACTTCTTGAAGCCCATGGTATATTCAATATTCTTTGCCAACACCACACTTCAAAGGCATCAGTTCTTCTTTGGTCTTCCTTATGCATTGTCCAGCTTTCACATGCATATGAGGTGATTGAAAATATCATGGCTTGGGTCAGGAGAACCTTAGTCCTCAAAGTGACATCTTTGCTTTTTAACACTTTAAAGAGATCTTTTGCAACAGATGTTCCCAATGCAATGCATCGTTTGATTTTTTGACTGCTGCTTCCATGGGCATTAATTGTGGATCCAGGTAAAATGACATCCTTGACAACTCCTGTATTTTCATGTATTTATCATGATGTTGCTTATTGGTTCAGTTGTGAGGACTTTATTTTTCTTTTTTTTTCTTTATAAACTGTGTTATGCCAATTGAGCTAGATGTTCCCTGAGACCGTGATCCCCACAGCCCTCCACCCGGCAATTCTGTCCCTCAGAGAGTTTGGAAGTGTCTATGGAGCTTCCATGACCTTTCCTTGTACAAGTTGTGCCAGCTTCCCCAGTATTGTATACTGTTTTACCCTTCATCAAAGTTACCACTTATCTATTGTCTATTTAGTTCCGCCCCCCACCCCTCCCATCCCTCATAACCAACAAAGATTGTTTCCTTTTGTGTGTAAACTTTTACATGAGTTTTTACAATAGAGGTCTCATACAGTATTTGTCCTTTTGTGATTGACTTATTTCACTCAGCATAATGTCCTCCAGTTTCATCTATGTTATGAGATGCTTCACAGATTCACCATTGTTCTTTATCATTGCATAATACTCCACTGTGTGTGCGTACCATAGTTTTTTTATCCATTCATCTGTTGATGAGCATCTAGGTTATTTCCATCTTTTTGCTATTGTGAACAGTGCTGCAATGAATATGGGTGTGCATATGTCTATTCGTGTGACAGCTCTTATTTCTCTAGGATGTATTCCTAGGAGTGGGATTGCGTTTTGTAGTGCTTTTTTTCCTGGGGCTGACGTTTCCTTTGTTCTTCTTACTCTCCTGTGCTGAATTCCTTTTGGCTGTGGATTTTTTTTTCATTTCTTTTGTTTTTATAGGTTTTGTTTTTACTGAGACTTTATGTTTTTCTTCTTTATTTTGATGAGTAGGCTTGTTAACTTTCTTTGTGGTTACCTTGAAATTTACCCTTATCTTCGTAGATTTGAACTAGTCTATTATTACTTGGTATCGCCTTGCCTTCCTCTCCATTAGAAAGTTCTATACCTACACTGTTTATTCCCTTTTTTATTGTTCTGATGCCGTTGTCATTTACAGATTAACCTCTATGGCTCCCTGTTGTAATTCTTTTGGTTTTGCATAGTCCTTAAGAGTTCATTTCCTAGGTAGGTGTCTGGCTAGTACAATCCTGTGTCCTATATTCAGCCTGTGGTCTGATGTTGTTTGTTCTCAGATTGAAGGACTCCTTTTAATAAGTCCTGTAAGTTTGGTTTGGTTTTTACATAGTCCCTTAATTTCTGTTTATCTGGAAATGACCTAATTTTTCCATCATATTTGAATGAGAGTTTTGCAGGATATGTTATTCTTGGCTGGCAATTTTTTTCTTTCAAGGTTTTATATATGTCATTGCATTGCCTTCTTGCCTGCATGGTTTCTGCCAAATAATCTGAGCTTAGTCTTACTGTTTCTCCTCTCTATGTGACTTTTTGTTTTTCTCGAGCTGCTCGCAGGATTCTTTGTTTGTCTTTGGTTTTAGCGGGTGTAATTATGATATGCCTTGGTGATTTTCTTTGGGGTCTACCTATATGGGGTTTGTTGAGCTTCTTGGATGGTCACCTTTTCATCTTTCATGATATTGGGGAAGTTTTCTGTCAGCAATTCTTCAATGATCCTCTCTGTGTTTTCTGTTTTCTCCCCCTGTTCTGGAATTCCGATCACTTGCGAATTTTTGTTCTTTTTTCTGATTTTTCTTCAAACAGAGTTGTATCCAAGTGTTTGTCTTCAATTTCGCTGATCCTGTCTTCCATCGTTTCAAAGCTTCTCCTCAGCCCTTCTATGACAATGTCCATTTCTGAAATCTTGTTGTTTATCTTTTGGATTTCTAATTGTTGTTTTTGTATGATTTCTAGTTGTGAATTTATTTTAGCATTTGTTCCTGTATTGTTTTCTTGAATTCTTCCATTTTTTGTCTGTATTTTCCATGAATTTGTCTGCCTTTTCCATGAATTTGTCTATTTTTTCCTCATTTTTGTCTGCTTTTTGCTTCAACTCTTGGATAATTCTGAATATTAGAGACTTGAATTCCCTATAAGGTAGGTCTAGTGCCTTTTCTTCTACTGGAAAGTCATCTGGTGTTTTATTTTGGATACCTACTGGAATCATCCTGTCCTGTTTTTGTAAATGTTTTGATATTGTCTGTGGTCTTCAGGGCATTCAGTGGTTATTTTCCTCGTTTACTGATTGTAGATTTGTTTGTTTCCTCCAGCTTTTTTATTTTATTTTGTTATGTCTGAAAGGGTGGGCTGTGCGTTCTTTGTTGTTTGCTCGTCTGTGGGCACAATACTTTTCACCTCCTTCTCCAATGGGCAGGGTCAGTCACTCAGGTATGGTACAGCAAGGTAGGTCCAGCTGAAGGGGAGTTGCTGGGATGGGTTGTTTGTGGCACGTACCAGTGCTGACAGTGAAGACTGGGAATCAGTGCAGGGTAGGTTCCAGTAGGCTATGCTTGTGCTGCTTGGGAGTGTGATGTTCAGCACACGGTGCAGGTAGGCAGGAAGGAGGGGGTAGATTGTGATGTGTGGAGCTAAGATGGGTATGGGAAAGAGGAGAGTGAGGAGAGAGGAACAGGAGCCAGAAACAAACAAATAAAAAAGAGTGCTAAGGGAGCTTGCTATTGGAGTGGAGAGATGAGAGACTGAGAACTGGGGAAAAACAAAAATGAAAAAGAAAGAAAAAGGGTAAAAGAAAAAAAATGAATAAATCGAGAAACTGGAAATGAAGAAAGACAAAAAAGGAATAAGCGAGAGAAGAAAACAAAACAAAGAAAGAAACAAAAAAAAAAAAAAAACAAAAACCAAAAAACAAGAAAAAAGAAATGCCCCCAGGGATGCCTATATGCTTCTGCGCAGAGCAAGTGAGTAGCTTCCAAGCTGCACAGTACTGCCCAGCTAGAAGGGGCTCCCAAGCTGAGAAAAGAAAAAGAAAACAAACAAACAAATCAGAGCAAACAAACAAAAAAGCCCCGAGAGTCCAACCAGCGTGGTCGCATGGGCCGGTGTGATGGTTGTGTGTCAACTTGGCTGGGTCGTGTTCTAATGTAATCATTCCCATGATTTAATATACTGTGAGTAGCCAATCAGATGAAAGGGAGTCTCCTTGGGGGTGTGGCCCGCATCTGTATATAAGCAGACGTTCTGGCTTTTTGCTCTCTCTGGATCCTGCAGGTGTTTCCTGTCATCTCATCTCCCATTCTTGGGACTTGAGCTGTCAGCTTATCTGCTGAACCTGGGATTCGTCGATCTGCACAGCCTGTGAGTGGGAGCCCTGCTCTCCGACCTGCCGATCTTCGGCTTGCCAGCTTCTGCAGCTGTGTGACTTGGGAGAGGCCTCTACCCTGATCCACGGACTTGGGATGTTCTAGCCTCTACAATCATGTGAGCTGTTTCCTTGATATAATCTCTCTCTATATATATATTTACACAATTTACTGGTTTTACTTCTCTAGAGAACCCAGCCTAAGACAGCTGGGAATCAGTTTCACAGTCAAGCGGTGTTTCACAGCCTTTCAGGAAGAAGCAAAGATGGCATACAGAGCCAGGTATTTAAGAGATTGGAGGAGGAGGTTGTGAGAGGTAAGGAAGAAATCTAAAGAAGTGGAAAAAAAGCAACACCAGCAGCCAACAAGAGGCACTCAGAGAGCTGGCCAGTGCAGGCGGGTGGAATCCAAGTGACTCTGGGGTGAAGCTTGTGCTTCCTGGCCAAGAAACTGTGGCTGCAGGAAGCAGAGGAGGCTGAGTGGGGGTGAAGAAAGGTAGGGGGTGGGAAAGCATATATCACTGGTTACAAGTTGTTCTGTCTCCTGCTGGAAGCTCTGTGAAGCTGCTTTCTCATACTCCCTGTTCACTGATCTCCGATAGGAGTCCAAGATGGTGGATCCATGCTGCGTTAGCTGATAGGGGACCTCTGCATGTATCTCTCCTCGCTCTCTCTTCTCGGTCACTTTCTTATTCCATTCAGTGCTTGGCTGAGTTCTTTATCTCTTCATTTGATGCTTAGGGTTTCAGGATTGGCGTGTGACTCTGTTTGAATTAGTTTTTCTGATCTTTGCTGCAGAGGGATGGAGTGGTGCTTCTGACTACAGTGCAATGTTGCCCGGAAGTCCCTTCACTTTTGTTTTCTTTATGTTGATGTGTAATCCATACTAAAGGCTGTAGTCTTTGCTATTCATCAGTAAGTGCTTCCAGTCGTCTTCACTTTCAGCAAGTAAGTTTGTGTCATTTGCATAATGCAGACTGTTAATGAGTCTTCCTCCAATCCCGATGCCCTGTTCTTCATAAAGTGCAGCTTCTCAGATTATTTGCTCAGCATACAGATTGAATAAGTACGGTGAAAGAATACAACACTGACACACACCTTTCCTGACTTTAAACTACACAGTATCTTGGTCTATCCATGGGTTCCACATGAGCACAATTAAGTATTCCAGAATTCTCATTATTCCCAATGTTATCCATAATTTGTTATGATCCAAATAGTTGAAAGCCCTTGCATAGTCAATAAAACATAGGTAAGCATCTTTCCAGTATTCTCTGCTTTTAGCCAAGATACATCTGACATCAGTAATGATATCCCTTGTCCCATGTCCTCTTCTGAATTGGGCTTGAATTTCTGGCCATTCCCTGTCAGTGTATTGCTGCAATCACTTTTGAACGATTTGCAGCAAAATTTTACTTATGTGTGATATTAATGATATTGTTCAATAATTTCCACATTCTGTTGGATCACCTTTCTTTGGAATGGGCACAAATATGAAATCTCTTCCAGTTGGTTGGCCAGGTAGCTGTCTTCCAAATTTCTTAGCATAGACAAGTGAGTATCTCCAGCGCTACATCCGTTTGTTGAAACATCTCAATTGGTATTCCATCAATTCCTGGATGCTGTTTTTCACCAATGCCTTCAGTGCAGCTTGGACCTCTTCCTTCAATACCATTAGTTCTCAATCTACGTCATCTCCTGAAATAGTTGAATGTTGACCAAATATTTTTGGTACAGTGACTCTGTGTATTCCTTCCATCTTCTTTTGATGCTTCCTGTGTTGTTCAGTATTTTGCCCATAAAAACTTGTTGCTGTTGAGTCAATTCTAACTCATGGCGACCCTAGAATCCTTCAGTATTGCAACTCGAGGCTTGAATTTTTCCTTCAGTTCTTTCAGCTTGAGAAGTGCAAAGTGTGTTCTTCCCTTTTGGTTTTCTAACTTCAGGTCTTTGCATATTTCATTATAATACAACACATGGCTAGTGGTTACCATACTGGACACTTTGCAGGTCTCTGGGCTTCTCTCCTAAGCAGCCCGTTCCTCTCCAGTACTCTACCCTGCAAATTCTATCTACCTCTCTTTTTCCGGGCTCTCAACTACATCTCCTCAACTCATAGAGTCCACTGGCCTAAGTTCTTCTTCTCTGCACCACAACCTGGGAAACTCATTCAGAGCGGTGAGTTGGGCAATCATAAAGTTCACCTTGTTTTCCATCTCTCAGGTATCACTATCCTTTGCTTGATTTCCAATGTCATGGTAATTATTGTTTCATATATTTTGCCTGTTTTTTTTTTTTTTTTTCATTGTTTCATTCCTGGTTACCTCATCTTGGCCAGAAGCAGAAGTCAGTTATTTCTTTTTGAAAAGTATTTATTTTTATGGCATGTCTCCCTACTTAAAGAGGAACAAAATACAAATAAAAAATATTACACCCTTGTAGGAAAATTAAGGAGCCCTGGTGATGCACTTGCTCGGCTGCTAACTGAAAGGTGTGTGGTTCGAACCCACTAGCTGCTCCACGGGAGAAAGATGGGGCAGTCTGCTTCCTTAAAGATTACAGCCATGGAAACCCTATGGGATGGTTCTACTCTGTCCTGTAGCGTCTCTGTATATCAGAATCAACTCGATGGCAAAGGATATTTTTGGTAGGAACGTTTGTGAATCAGGCTAGATTCACCCACGCTGCCCAGACAGTGCAAAGCTTCAGTTGGAAAATGGGGGAAACTGAGTGGCCCTTCCTCGGCGTTTAAGCTCAGAAGTGCAGAACTTTCTGGAACAAAGTCACATGGAGAAAGGCACTAAGAGAAAAACATTTTGAGGAGAGATTGATTACAACATAGGATTATGAGTCCACTGAAGGATAAAAAGAGGATATGGAAAGGAATTCACATTTTTCTTATCTTTCAAATCTCCTCCCTTTCCGTCTTCCTCTCTAATTCCTACCTCCTTCAGTGCACTAAGGATTCTGAACTTCTCCTGCCCTTGCTCTAGTCTCTAAACAATTTCTCTCTCTCTCTCTCTCTTTTTTTTCCAGGCAAAGCGTCCTGTCTCTCACATCTTTTCTCTTACTCAGTCATTTACAGTTAGGGAAGGGTGTGGAAGTTGGTTTAGAAAAGCTGTGCTCCATTATAAGCCAAAGGGCATCTGCTTTAAGTGAAGGAAAAAGGGTGCCTAGAACCTTTGCCAGTTTAGAAGGCTAAATTGTAACTGGCAGAAGTCTTTCTGATCAAATAATTTTTGTTTTCACTGTTTTGTCAAGTGGACATGAATTATAGTTTTAACCTAAAAAAGCACCTTCTGAATACCCAAACTTAAAGATAAGATTAAAAAATAGATATGCTACCCTTCTATTTGAGATAGAAAAATGAGACTCCAAATAGTGTCTTTCAATTGATCATTTTAGTATTGCCTTTAATACTCTATTCTTACATCTTTATATCACAACTGTGTGATAATTACAGCAGAGAGTTAAAAGAATGACAGTAAAAATCAGAGGAAACACTAGGCAGCCTTGAATTAATGGAAAGATGCCATAGGTCAAATCACATTCTCAAAACATAACTATGTACACTAAAAGACCATCATAAAATGTCTAACACACAGCAAACATTAGTTCTGACCCCAACATTGGTTCTATAAAGGAATGTCACCTTTTGAATGCAAAAGAATCCAGTAACAAAAGTACAGAAGATTATCTCTTCTTAGAGTCAGCACAAATTTATTACTGAATGGGTCTATGCATCGTAGGAAAAAAATGGCTCAAGATTTAGTCTAAAGAGATACTTGATATCATACAGAATTTTTAAAACTTGATTTAAAACTAGTTTCATTTGAACTGACTTATATATGTAGACAGAACCAATACTGTAAGATAGATGGAGATAGATAGATAGATAGGCGATAGATCATCCTCATAATATCCTTATTTTCACATTTTTTTCTTTGCATTGAATGGTATACTAGGAGAGGCAGAAACAAGCAGGGGACAAGCAGACCTCCAACAATGGTAAAAAGGCTGGCTGATGTAGTGTTTTAGAGCAGTGTTCCTCCAAGTGTGATCTGGGGAACACCCACATCATAAGCATATGGGGCACTTGTTAAAGATGCAAATATCCAGGCCCCTCCTAGACTTACCGAATCAGAATGTCTGCGAGTGTGGCCTTGATTTTCATTTTAACAAATTTCCCTGATGTTTCTTCTACACATTAAAACTTGAGCGCCCCAGGTTCCAAGCATAAATTCTAGAGCCAAATTCCCTAGTTTCAAAAAAATTCAGCTCTAGTAAACAACTGTTTTACCATGGGCACGTTATTCTACATGAGTTTCTTCTTCTGTAGACTGCATGTGATGATAATAATAGTACCCACCAGGGTTTCCAACAGTATCTACTTCATAGGATTTTAAAATATTAAATGAGTTAATATATTAAAAACCCAACCCATTGCCATCAAGTTGATTCCAACTCATAGCAACCCTATAGGTCAGGGTAAAACTGCCCCATAGGGTTTCCAAGGAGCAACCTATCAGTTAGCAGCTGAGCTTTTAACCACTGCTCCCCCAGGACCCCAAAAGCTCTAATAATTGTGTGTTGGGCACAATATAAATGCTAGAAACATGCAACAAATGCAACTAAGTCAACCGTGCTCCAAATTACTACATCTTACAACTACAGGAACTCAAAAGGAACAAAATATCAAAAATAAGTTATAAAAAGTAAAAACAGAACTTTGATCCATAGCATTCCCCTTAGCTAATAGTTTCAGGTGTTTTGTTTGGTTTTTTTTTTTAAATGGTTGTTGTTGTTTTGTTTTACCTGAGAAAAGATACCCTTTTGTGAAGCTGCCTTTTGCAGAGGAAATGACAGGACCAAGTAATTCCCTTTCATTCATGGCCAAAACATCATTGCTTTCCTTACCGTGAAGTTTAGTAAATCCTAGAGAGTTGTCCTTCCCAAATAAAACCCATATGTCTCTGGAGGAAAATTATTCTTAGGTCTTGTCAAGACATTCTGGCCAACTCGATGGTACCCTGGTTGCCTACCCACACTCTGGATCTTATGGGGCTCAGGTGTTTCGACCTCACTTATACTGGCAGGAATTCACCTTGGCTGAAATTCACAGTTTCTAGCAAAGAGTAACTCTTGTGAAAAATGAGTGGAGAAGATTCTGATAAACAGGGTTCAGAGACTGTTTTATATCATAAGTCCTTGATTAAGACTTGCTGAAGAGATAAATACAAGCCTTTGATCAATGTCTCATTAGTAGTTCTACAGGTCCCCATCACACCATGGGCCCAGATGTGACACACACAGCAATGGAAGTCTGGCAAGGTTTGTGCCCAGCCTCTTCTGAACCACAGTCTCAAATTACCAATCACCTCTTCCTTTCATTAGCTTTTTTATCACATCTAGCCTCCCTGGTGCATGACTTCTACCTCTTCCCTTCTCCTTTGTCCTTCTTTTGCTAACTAAGCTAAATCCCACCCTGCACTGATGTAAATATCCACTATGATAAAATCTAAATTCCTTACCTTCCCTCTTAAAGCTTCACCTTCACCACTTTCTACCTCTCACCCTATACTCCAAACATACTGAACTGCTTGCAGTGCCCCAAATGTGCCTTCTATCTTTCTCCCTACAGGTATTCCTATGCGTCGTGTCTTCTCCCTAGAGTATCCTTTCCCTACTCCTACCCAGTCACTTAACTAATGCCTTCTCATTCATTCTTCAGAACTCAGCTAAGGCATCACCTCCTCCACTAAGTATTTCCTAATCCATTCCCTTCCAAAGTACACATCAATCAGGCCCTTTTCACACTCTAGTGTAAGTCCTATTTATTCACTTGTCTCCCCTTCTGGACTAGAAAATCCTTGAATAGCCATGTCTTGTTCATCTTTGTGCCCCTACCCCATAGCAGAGAGGTTCACAGTGACATACTACTCCATATGTATTAGTCAGATGAATGGTGACCGTAGAACATCACCGTGAGTTTAAAGTGCCAAGGCTATGTGGTTCCATGGAAAGAAAACATCCTTTGTTGTCAGAAAGATCTAGGTCTAAATCACAGCTCTGCCACTTAACTGTCTCCATGATGTTGGACAACAAATTGTATAAACTAATTTGCATCTGTTAAGTGAGGATAATTATCTTTACCTTACAGAAATGTAGTGAGAATTAAATGAGATAATATGTAGCAAGCATTTACCCAGTGCTCAGTAAAAAGTAGCTTTTATTATTATTGTATTAATGATGAAAATCAGGATTTAACCCTGTACAAATCAGTAAACGCAGACCCATTTTCAAACTGATAGTGACTGGTATTATTGTTGCAAATATGTTGCAGATACCTGGGAGAGACTCTCTGTGATCTCTCTCAAATATCTGAGAATGACTGCACAGACCAGAGAGATTCTCAGGATATTACCAACCAGTTGCTATGAAGCTGACTTTAATTTATGGCAGCCCCATGTGTGTCAGAGTAGAACTGTGCTCTATAGGGTTTTCAATGGCTGGTTTTTTGTAAGTAGATTGCCAGAACTTTCTTCCAAGACTTATCTGGGTGGGCTCAAACTTCCAACATTTTAGTTAGCAGTTGGGCACATTAACCATTTGCACCACTCAGTGACTCCCTCAGGATATCAGTTCCTTATAACAGGGCTGCAAATGAAATGCTCATTGGGGTCTTTTCGATATCAGGGTCAGTATCGAATCAGTCGGCCTAGCTTCTAGTCAGCGTCTCCAATGAAGAAATTCCCCAGTACTCTGAAAGTAGCATGCTCCATGTAATGTGTGTTACTAATTAAAAACTTTTTGAACATGGTAGAAGCCCTGGTGGTGCAGTGGTTAAGCCCTTGGCTGCTAACCAAAAGGTCAGTGGTTCGAGAAAGATGTGGCAGTCTGCTTCCAAAAGGATTACAGCCTTGGAAACACTATGGGGCAGGTCTACTCTGTCCTGCACAGTTGCTATGAGTCTAAATCAACTCAATGGCAATGTTTTCTTTCTTTCTTTCTTTTTTTCTTTAATGAGTTATTGAACATGGTGCTAAACACAATATATTTATTCTTTTACTTACTCTTTAAAACCAACTGTAAAGGTACTCACTGTTATCCCTACTTGCCAGTTGGGGCTTAAAAGGTGTTGCAACTTTCCCAAGGTTATATATGTGCTGAGTGGGTCACAGACGTTGAGATTTCAGGAGGTATTTTTGATGGCAGAGTCACTCTGTTATTTATCTTTTATGATGAGATAACTATGTTGACAGCTTATGAATAACTTGTATTTCTCAGGAGTTTTTCAATGGAGAATTCCTCCACACCTAACTTGGTGAATTCTGCAATTTGAATAGCTTAGAGAGGTGGGTCAGAGAGGCCTTTTGACTTCAAACTTTCTATTGGAGCTGGTATTACCATGGGCTGGTACCTGCTGTGCATGATACAGCTCAAGACAACAAGGTCATCTGCCTCTGCTTTTCCAGGTCTACAGTTATAAGAGACTCTGGCATTGCATTTAAGACTGTATGCTTCTGAACTAGTTGCCATGTCCTGCAATGACAGCAATGAATTATTTATCAATTATGGCTTATTTCCATTTTTGTAGCTGACCTTGTTCTTGAGCAAATGGTGTTGGTGCTTCAGTGCCAATTGGCACCATTCCAACCTCATGATTCTGTAGTAGGAGAGAGTGGCTTATGTTTACTGTAATTCATTAGTTTTTTTAAAAATACATTCATTAAGTACCTGCTATGCAGTGGCATATTGAGAGGCATCCTAATACTGTGGTAAAAACTTGGATGTTTTAAGTCAGGTAAACATGGTCTTGCATCCTGCTTTGTAATTTATTAGTTAATAACCCACACAGGTCTATATGGTTGTTAAGGGCATGAGTTTTGAGGGTAAATAGACTTGGCTTTAAAATCCCAGCTCTGCTACTTATTAGATCTGTGACCTTGGGCAAGCGACTCTTTACTTTAGTTTTTTCATCAGTAAAACTGAGACACCTACCTTATAGAATCTTGTAAGGAATTAATCTGAGATGCAATATAAAGCACTGAGAGCAGTACCTGACAGACAGTACTCAGTAGATTTACTTCCCTTCTCTCTGCCACTAGGTTCCAAGCACCATAGAAATAGATGTTTATGAAATTGACAACTGCTATAAAAAAGGGAATAAAGAGAACAATAGCTAACTGGTATTAAAGACCTCACATGGTTCAATCCATGTCTTAGGCACTTACATGTGATAATATCATTGAATTTAAATAAACACATAGCTTCATTTACACATTAATTCATTCATTCAATAAATATTTATTCAGCATCTTCTATGAGCTAGGCACACTCTCTTAGGCACTGGGACACAGCAATGAGCAAAATAAATTAAGTTTTATATTAAGCTTATATTCTAGAGAGGCCCATACCGTTTCTGCTATACCTTGTTGCACAGATCTAATAAAGAGTTTTGGAGATTTGAAAGAGAAAAAAAAAAAAATTCCAACTCAGAAATCAGGGAAGGCTTCATGGAGAAGGGGAAGTTTGACCTGGACTTCAAAGGACCGTAGGTTTCAGAGGTGGGTGGTGGGTGTCGGGGTAGATGTAACAGTGTGAGCAATGGCCCAGGGGTAAGAAAAGGCAGGATCTGTGAGAAAGCAATGAGTTTAATTTGGTCATGGGGTGGGGTGGGTGAAAGTGAGTAATAGGAAATCTTTTGGAAATGTATATGGAAATCAGATAGTGGGGTATATTGAAAAACGGATGAGTTTGTACTTCAAATGTAAAGCATAGAGAGCCATTTGAGATTATTGAACAAGGAGGTAATAGGATCAGGGATATGTTTCATAAATTTAGCTGGGCATCAGTGTGTAAAGTGGATTAAAAGAGGGAGAGAATACAGATGGAGAGAGGCTTAGGAGGTTGTTGATTAAACTTCTCTGGGTATGTTCAGGGTTTTTTAATGGCTAATGACAGGCCTTTAGCAAATTCAGGTAAATCTTTTTTCATCAGAGATTGCAAAGGTGAAAACAGGTTTACCAAAAAAAAAAAAAAAAGGAAAGAAAACCTGTTTCATCTGAGAAAAGTCTAAACGATACCATGTAAAGATCCAATCCCTTTGACAGATGAAAGATATTTAGTGTGTCCAACAGATGCATAAACTACATTGGACATAAAGGGATGTGGGGTGGGGGGCTGTGATAACAGGCTTTACCATGTAATTTTCACACTACATTGATTCTTAAAGCCAGACGCAGATCACAAATTGTTTTCACCCAGAAAATAATTCATTTACTTGAATATCTCCAGACGTCGGTAACCATACCTTCCCAACAACACAGAGGAAACAGTAAACATACATGCAAGCCCTTTCTTGCTATACAGAAGCCGAAAGACACAAAAGTTTCACACAATCACACCTCCAGGAAGCATCGCCTCATACGAATGGCTCTCAACACTCAGATGTGGCACAGACCAACTTCCTTGTTTTTTAGGCAGTTGCACCAGTATCTGCCATGATGCCACCAAAGCAAACCCGTTGCTGTCAAGTCAGTTCTGACTCATAGCAACCCTACAAGACAGAGTAGAACTGCCCCATAGGGTTTCCAAGGAGCAGCTGGTGGAGTCGAACTGCCAACCTTTTGGTGAGCAGCCAAACTCTTTAACCACTGCACCACCAGGGCCCCGTCATGATGCCAGAACATACTAAAGTGTCTCAAATGTCTGCCAATATACCTCTAGGTGCGGAAAATCTGGAACATATATGTCCCAGATATGAAAGGGTTAAAATGTTTGCAAGCCAATTCTGACCCTTGGATAGCTTTTTATAATAAAAATCCAATTTTAAAATAAGAATAAAATTAAACATTTGTACAAGAACACTTGCAAGGTGGCAAATGCACTTAGCCTATTTTTGGTCAGTAAGAAAGGGTGTTTTCAATACAGTTTATGCTCTTCCTGGTTAGTAGTGCTGTTTGGTCTAGGACTAGCTCTCAGTTGATGGAGAACAACCCATTGCCAGACCAGCAGGTATCAAACAACATTCTGCCTCAAAATAGTACCTGCTTTTGCTGTTTTCTGTTGGTCCCTGCTGATCACACTTAAACTACCCCAAATTGAGGTCATAATCTTCCCTCTTCCATCCTCTTCCATCCCAGCCTGCTCTCTCCCTGATTTTCCATTTCTGTTCAATAAATACTTATTAAGCATCTACTCTGCAGTGGTTAAAGCGTTCAGCTGTGAACTGAAAGGTTGGTGGTTTGAACCCATCAGCTGCTCCTCAGAAGATGTGACAGTCTGCTTTCTTAAAGAGTACAGCCTTGGAAACCCTATGCGGCAGTTCTACTCTGTCCAACAGGGTTGCTATGAGTTGGACTCCACACCAGTGGGTTTGGTTTTAGCTCTACCCAGCTCTGTACTGATCACGGGGCTCTCTGTCAAACAAAACCTTGAAGTCATCCTCAACTTTCCCCTCCTTTTCAACCCTCACATCCTCTCAGCAACCAGTGCTGAGTCCACCTCCCAAAAGACTTTCATATTCATCTGCCCCTCTCCAACCTCACTGTATAGGCCCTTCATCAGCCCATTCCCAGACCATTATGAAAACCTCCTAACTGATCTTTGCCTCACTCCTTCCCCACTCCCTGCCCACTCTCTCTCCAACCCAGGCTCTTCTCCCTGGATGGACCCTACGATGTGATCTTAGAAAACCTTGCTAATCAAGGTGTGGACCCTCAGACCTGCAGCAGCGGCATCATCATCTGGCAGCTAGTTCTAGAAATGCAGAATTTCATAAGAGAAACTGCATTTTAACAGAATCCCCAGATGATTCATATGCACATTTAGCTTTCAGATACACTGGCTTTTAAAACACAAACCCATTCCTGTCACTCCCTAGTTTACATTCTGGTGCAGGGGCCAAAAAATTACAACCCACAGCCCAATCTGGCTCACCATCTGTTTATATATGGACTGTGAAGAAAGGTTTTTTACATTGTTAAATGTTTGGAAAAAAACTAAAAGAATAATATTTCATGACACATTAAAGTTGAAATTTCAGTGTACATAAATAGTTTTCTTGGAACACAGCCATGCTCATTTGTTTACATATTGTCTCTGGCTGCTTTTGCACTACAACAGCAGAGTTGAGTGGTTGTGACAAAGACTGTATGACTCACAAAGCCTAAAATACTTACTTCCAGAAGAAGTTTGTCAACTTTTGTTCTAGTGAGAAAGCACACATGCTAAAAAGGAAAAAGAACTATAAGTTATGAGATATGAAGGGAAAAAAAAGATCTGAACAAAATCCTTTCTCTTCTGCGCTCCCATCAAAAAACGAATTGCCATTCTGTGTTTCCATCAAAAAAGTCAATTCCATTCTTTGATGATTAGGAAGGTGGAGAGGGAGAGGAAGTGGAAATCACTAACTAGATAGTAGACAAGGATCAACTTCGGTGAAGGGTAGGACAACACACAATTCAGAGGAGATCAGCATAACTGGACCAAAGCAAAAGCTAAGAGGTTTCCTGGACACATCCAAACACTTTGAGGGACAGAGTAGGGGCGCTAGGGCCTGGAGACCATAGTTTCAGAGGACATCTAGATCAGTAGGCATAACAAAGTTTATTAAGAAAATGTTCTACATCCCACTTCGATGATGGCATCTGGGGTCTTACAAGTTTATGAGCAGCTATCTAAAATATATCAATTGGTCCCATCCCACTTGGAGCAAAGGAGAATGAAGACAACCAAAGACACGAGGAAAATATTAGCCCAAAGGACTAAAGGAGCACATGAACCAGAGACTCGGCCAGCCTGAGACCAGAAGAACTAGATGGTGCCCGGCTACCACCAATGACCACCTTGACAGAGAACACAACAGAAAGTCCCGGACAGAGCAAGAGAAAAATGTAGAACAGAACACAAATTCACGTAAAAAGACCAGACTTACTGCTCTGACAGAGACGGGAGGAACCCCCAAAACTATCGCTCCTGGGTGTACTGTTAACCCAGAACTGAAACCATTTCCAAAGCCCACTCTTCAGACAAAGATTAGACAGGACTATAAAACAAAAAATAATACACATGAGGAATGTGCTTCTTAGTTCAATCAGATATATGAGACCAAATGGGCAGCTCCTGTTCAAAAGCAAGATGAGAAGGCAGGAAGGGACAGGAACTGGTCGAATGGACACAAGCGACCTAGGGTGGAAAGGGGGAGTGTGCTATCACATTGTGGGAAATATTTTTTAAAAGAAAAGTAGAGTAAAAAAAAAAAAAGTCATTTCCGACTCTTGATGATCCCATGTGTGTCAGAATAGAACTGTGCTCCATAGGTTTTCAATGGCTCATTTTTAGGAAGCAGATTTCCAGGTCTTTCTTCTGAGGCACCTCTGGGCAGACTAGAACCTCCAACCTTTCAGTTAGCAGCCGAGAGCTAACCCGAGAGTTTGCACCCACCCCCGCTACTCCTCTCACCCCCACCCAGGGACTCCTCTGTACTACCATAACAGGTGCTAATATTGTTCTATAATTCCACATGTCATATTGTTGGTATGTTCTTTGTTGGGTGGAGGCAAGGGTCAGTTACATCCATTCAGTTTCATGGTTGCTGATTTCTTCCTTTAGACAGACAGAAGGGTAAGTTTTAAACATGAAGACAACAGCAGGATTATCCTAGGTTCAGAAATGAGGAGGTAATTATGGGAGATTTGAAGGTCAATAATTTCATGGACACTGTTTCCACTTAGGTCCTTATTCCTAAGAGCGGGGGAAAAGTATCTCTGGCTCTGGAGAGCTAGATGAATCACCATGGGGACCCAGTACTCACACTGTGGGCTATGATTCTGCCACTAAAAGGAATGTTTGAGAATTCGAAAATTCAGTGTTATAAACAACCACCCCACCCACAGAGTTATACGCCCTGTTTGTACATCTATATGAGACACTATAGAGATCAGTTCAGACTTCATTTGTTCTTCAAATGTAGATCCCTTTTGGAATAACTGTGTCAGAGCTTCTTCCAGTGGTTTGCTCTTTGCTCAATTGATGCATTCCTTTAGTGTCACTTTGTACCACCAAAACAGGTGTGAGAAAATAGTCCAAATTCCAATTCCAAGCCAGAAGGAGAGAGAAAAGGAAGTCCAAATGGATCAAGAACCTTCCATAGAAGTCATAACAGAGGCGTTAAACATGTTAGATTCAGAAAACAGTCACCTTTCTAACCTTCTTCCCTCCTTTCTATTTTCACTTCTAGTTTGATTAACTGAATAATTTTGCATCAGTGCAATAGCAAAGTGTGTTACCAGCTGATGGTTAAGGTTGTTTAATGTGCCAAGTGTTACAGTAGGTTCCTGAGCTACAGTAGTAAATAAGATATTGCTCCTGCTTTGGAGAAGCAAACTGCCTCATGAAAAAGGCTGATGCAGAAGCAGGGCATTACAACACAGTATTTTAAGTGCTACAGTTGAGGATGAGCACAGGGGCACCTAGCTTAGATGCATGGGACCAGAAGGGCTTCCCAGATGGGATGTCTTAGCTGAGTTCTGAAGGACAAATATAGAAATCAGCCAGATAAAGGGTTGGAGGTTATGGGTATAAAGGGTACCCAAGGCAGAGCTCTCTCAAAGATGAGAGAATATGGCCCCTTTGAACTACAGGAGAGCAGAAGGCAAGAGGGGAGTAAACAGAGAAGAGAGGAAAAAGGCTGGCAGAGTCAAGTAAAGAGTGGTGTGTTTGCTATACCAGAGAGTTAGACTCTGTACTGAGGATTGCAGGGTTGTTAGTGGAGTGGCATGATCAGAGTTGTATTTCAGAAAGTAAATTCTAGCTGCCATGTGGAGGAAGCACTGGAGGAGGGCAACACTGGAGGCAGGGAGAAGAATTAAGAGAATGCTGCGGGGGAGAAATGATGGTGACTGGAATGATGGTGAAGATAACGATGGTGGAAAGGAACAGGGCCAGGGTCACCATATATGGCTTCCCAGGTTATACCCTGTACAAAGGTACTTTTCTAAGGGGCAAGTGGGAGCTGAAATTCCGACTATGATCTGCTGGCCAAATATTTGTGGCCCAGCAGGAGGAGGAAGGGGGCCTTTTTATATTCATCAGCCAGTTCAGGTACCATTTTGTTCCTCACACAAAGTCATCATATTTGTGGGCAGCATTAGAGGCCCTGTCAGATATAAATGTATTGTTGTTGTTGCTGTTAGATGCTGTTGAGTCAGTTCCAACTCGTAGAGAACCTATGTACAACAGAACGAAATACTGCCCGGTCCTGTGCCAGCCTCAGAATGATTGCTACGTTTGAGCCCATTTTTGCAGCCACTGTGTTACTCCATCTCGTCGAGGGTCTTGCTCTTTTTCATTGATTCTCTACCTTACCAAGCATGATGTCCCACTCCAGGGACTGGTCCATCCTGATAACATATCCAAAGTACGTGAGATGAAGTCGCACCATCCTCACTTTCAAGGAGTACTCTGGCTGTACTTCTCCCAAGAGAGACTTGTTTTCTTCTGGCAGTCCATGGTATATTCAATACTCTTTGCCAACACCATAATTCAAAGGCACCAATTCTTCTTCGGTATTCTTTATTCATTATCCAACTTTCAGATGCAGATAAGACAGTTGAAAATACCATGGCTTGAGCCAGGGGCACCTTAGTCCTCAAAGCGACATCTTTGCTTTTCAACACTTTAAAGAGGTCTTTTGCAGATTTGCCCAATGATTTCCTGAGTGCTGCTTCCGTGGGTGTTGATTGTGGATCCAAGTAAAATGAAATCCTTGACAACTTCAGTATTTTCTCTGTGTGTCATGATGTTGCTTGTTGGTCCAGTTGTGAGGATTTTTTTCTTTATGGTGAGGTGTAATCCATACTGAAGGCTGTAGTCTTTGCTCTTCATCAGTAAGTACTTCAAGTCTTCTTCACTTTCAGCAAGCAAGGTTGCATCATCTGCATAACACAGACTGTTAATTAGTCTTCCAATAATCCTGATGCCACGTTCTTCTTCATATAGTCCAGATTCTCTGATTATTTGCTCAGCATATAGATTTAAGTATGGTGAAAGGATACAACCCTGATGCACACCTTTCTTGATTTTCAACCATGCAGTATCCACTTGTTGTGTTTGAAAGACTGTTTCTTCGTCTATGTAAGGTTCCTCATGAGCACAAATGTTCTAGAATTCCCATTCTTTATACAATGTTATCCATAATTTGTTATGATCCATACAGTCAAATGCTGTTGCATAGTCAATAAAACACAGGTAAACATCTTTCTGATATTCTCTGCTTTCAGCCAGGATCCATCTGACGTCAGCAATGATATCCCTCATTGCACATCCTCTTCTGAATCCAGTTTGAATTTCTGGCAGTTTCCTGTCGATGTACTGCTGTAACCATTTTTGAATTATCTTCAGCAAAATTTTACTTGCATGTGATATTAATGATATTGTTGAATAATTTCTGCATTCTGTTGGATCACCTTTCCTTGGAATGCGCACAAATATGGATCTCTTCCAGTCAGTTGGCCAGGTAGCTGTCTTCCAAAATTCTTGGCATAGACGAGTTAGTGCTACATCCTCTAGTGCTACATCCATTTGTTGAAACATCTCAATTGGTATTCCGTCAATTCCTGGAGCCTTGTTTTTTGCCAGTGCCTTCAGTGCAGCTAGGACTTCCTCCTTCAATACGTAGTCCAGAAATTTTTAAAATATCTGATTAAATATAGAAGTTAAAGAGAAAAAATTCAAAAAGGACACTGACGTGTTTGGACCTAGCACCTTGCTGCTCACCAAGACAGGAAGTACTTCGACCCTTTCACTTTGTCTTAGCCCAGCTCCATTTTACCTTTTCTCTCTAATTCCTTCCCCTTCTCCTACCTCATCACGAATTTCTTATATATTTAATTTCTATCTTATTTTTCCACTCTTTTTATTTTTCTTTTTCTGTTTCTATTTAGTTTGCACTGAGGCAACATGGTATAGTAGAAAGAACTCAACCTGACCTGTTGCTTTCAAGTTGATCCCAACTCATAGCTACCCTATAGTAGAAAGAAAGTAAACTTTATTGTGTGACCAACTATGAATCGAGCTCTGCCAATAGTTATGGGACTCTTCACTCTTCTGAGTCTTAGTTTATTCACTTGTAAAATGGAGATGGCAATGCTTGTCTTGCAGCATTGCTATAAAAGGCAGTACATATAAACCACTTAACCTAGTGCCCAACAAATATAATAGTGGCCTTTAGATACTCTTGTCATTATTTACTGATCGAATATTCTGTAGCTTACTTTTTTTCTCCCTTCCCATTTCTCAGTTCCTATTTCAAGCTTTATACTCCTATCTTCCCTGCCTTTTATACTGCCAACATTATGAGAGCAGTCAACAGCTTCTGAAAGTGCTTCCCTAGTCATAGAACACTTCTGTCTGAAGAACTTCTCAAATGTTTGTTCGGCTAATAAAACTCCATTGATAATTCTAACAACATAAGTAAAACAAGCTCTTGAAAAGCAATAATTGCAATACATGTACTTATTTTGAGATTTTTCCTGAAATTACTTAGAAAATGCAGGAAGGTGAAGGAAGAAGAATCCAGATCTTATTAGGCCATATGGTTTACTTAACTTTTTATAAGCAGTAAGCTCTATCTTACATAGTTTCAGTCACAGAGAATTAAGTGTGTATTGTGTGGCTGGCACTGTGTTGGAAAATTTAGGGACATTTTAAAGAAAAAAAGTATGGCTTCTCTCCTTGGGAAGTGGGGCTTCATTTTCTATTTTCAGCTGGAGACTTTGAAATGTTGAATTCTATTTTATTGACACCGTATTTACTGAAACATTTTAGGTAGGAAGCAAGCTCCTAGCCAAAATTTTTATATAATCTTCAGCAGCTTATACATAAGAAGATATTACTGGAAACATTTTCAGATTTGTTTACCCTTAAATAATGTGGTCCATTTTCATTTTGAGAAAGGAATAAAGGATACCAAAGAAAGAAATGCTTGCATGACTGGCTGAGTCATACCATGTAGATTTTTTCCAATAAGCTACATTATGCTGGATGCTGTTCAAAAAGGAAAATGTCAAGTGCACTGGGGTTCAGTCTGGCATGTGGGTGGGTTTACTCAAGCACAGAAATCAATATAGGCATTGGAGCCAATACTTCGGAAAACAACAGACTGGCTTACAAATTATAGCTGGAATTTCCAGGAGGTCTTTTTCAGCTGAATCCTACAAATGCAAAATAAATGAACAATACGCCAACAAGCATTTTAATGGTATTTATTGTATTTCTTTCTTGGGATCCTAAAGTTGAAAAAAATGCTAAACATTATCAAGTTCAACTTTCCTCTTATGCAATTACCCCTTCTATGACAAACATCTCTGACAGATTTTCATTCATATGCTTGAAAAATTTTGGTAATGGAGCTCTCACTCCCTTGGGGCACAGCCCCATCCTTTGTCAGACAGATGTAATGCAGAGAGAAGGACCTGGAATGATACATATGAAAATAATAACAGTAGTTACCTATGAATGGGTGAGATTATGGGTCTTTTTATTCTTCTTTCGCTTGTCTGTGTTTTTTAACACTTTTATGAGTTTGCATTTTTTTATGATAAGAAAAAAGCAAGTATTTAAAAACCGCAAAGAATCTAAATATCTAACATTTTTCACTATAATAAAGCAAAGAAAGATTAATTGGCTAAAAGACACCAAAATGACCAATGATCCAAAAATTTCTGACAAGGGAATACTAATTTCAACCACATCATCATGTCAACCAAGGTACTATTAAACAAATTGTCTTCAGCTAAATTGCATCTGGCCAAATTCTGTACAGTCAGCCCTCCGTATCCATGGGTTCAGCATATGCGTATTCAACCAATCATGGGTAAAAAATATTCAGGTAAAAAAGAAAAGTTCCAAAAAGCAAAACTTAAATTTGTTGCATGCTGAGCACTACGCTGAATCCACATAAATGAAGTGATGTGTAGGCATACCCTGCTGTAGCCTCTCACCATTTCACAGATCCTCAGTCTCTCAGGTCCTCTCCAGCACTTGTTATTTGAGCATTGTTCGCCTCACATCTCGTTCATTCACTACTTGTGTTGTGTGCACCCTTTGTTTCTGTGAAAAAAAAGTCTCCTAAAAAGCAATTAAGTGGTGAAAGTAATCCCTCAAAGGCTAAGAGGGAGCATAAAGTGCTATTTACATAGGACTTTACAACTATTTACATAGCATTTACATTGTAGTAGGTATTTCAAGTAATCTAGAGATGATATAAAGTATAGGGGAGGATTAAGTAGGGTATAAGCAAATACTATGTCATTTTATGTAAGGGACATGATCATCCACGGAATTCGGTATTGGAGAGGGTCCTGGAACCGACCCCCCCATGGATACTAACAGACGACTGTACTACCTTATAATTCTTAGGATAGGCACCATCCGCTTCTATTAAAATGACCTAAGAATGCCAAATGCTTTAGAAATGCATCATTTTGCAGACTCTAATCAAGCTAAACCACCAATTTTCCTGTATCCTGCAGTTATCCTGGAAACCCTGGTGGCGTAGTGGTTAAGCACTACGGCTGCTAACCAAAAGGTCAGTAGTTCGAATCCACCAATTGCTCCTTGGAAACCCTATGTGGCGGTTCTATTCTGTCCTATAGGGCCGCTATGAGTCGGAATTGAGTCTACGGCAACAGGTAGCTATCCTATAGTAATCCAGATCAACTGACTGGAAGAGATCCATATTTATGCCTAGCCCCAAGAAAGGTGATCCAACCGAATGCGGAAATTATCAAACAATATCATTAATATCACAAGCAAGTAAAATTTTGCTGGAGACCATTCAAAAGTGCCTGCAGCAGTATATTGACAAGGAACTGCCAGAAATTCAAGCCAGATTCAGAAGAGGACGTGGAACCAGGGATATCTTTGCTGATGTCAGATGGGTCCTGGCTGAAAGCAGAGAATACCAGAAATATGTTTACCTGTGTTTTATTGACTATGCAAAGGCATTCAACTGTGTGGATCATACCAAATAATGGATAATATTGCAAAGAATAGGAATTCCAGAACACTTGATAGTGTTCATGAGGAACCTGTACGTAGATCAAGAGGTAGTTGCTCGAACAGAACAAGGGGATACTATGTGGTTTAAAGTCAGGAAAGGTGTGCATCAGGGTTGTATCTTTCACCATACCTATTCAATCTGCATGCTGAGCAAAAAATCCGAGAAGCTGGACTATATGAAGAAGAACATGGCATCAGGATTGTTGGAAGACTCATTAACAGTCTGTCTTACACAGATGACACAACCTTGCTTGCTGAAAGTGAAGACGACTTGAAGCACTTACTGATGAAGAGCAAAGACCACAGTCTCCAGTATAGATTACACCTCAACATACAGAAAACAAAAATCCTCACAACTACCAATAAGCAACATCATGATAAACAGAGAAAAGACCGAAGTTGTCAAGGATTTCCTTTTCCTTGGATCCACTATCAACTCCCATGGAAGCAGCAGTCAAGAAATTAAATAACACATTGCATTGGGCAAATCTGCTGCAAAAGACCTCTTTAATCTGTTGAAAAGCAAAGATGCCACCTTGAAGACTAAGGTGCGCCTGACCCAAGCCATGATGTTTTCAATTGCCTCATATGCATGGGAAAGCTGGACAATGAATAAGGAAGACTGAAGAAGAATTGATGCCTTTGAATTGTGGTGCTGGCAAAGAATATTGAATATACCATGGACTGCAAAAGAACAAATAAATCTATCTTGAAAGAAGTACAACCAGAATGCTCCTTACAAGCAAAGATGGCAAGACTACATCTCACATATTTTGGACAAGTTACCAGGAGGAATCAGTCCCTGGAGAAGGACACCATGCTTGATAAAGTAGAGGGCCAGTGAAAAAGAGGAAGACCCTCAGTGAGATGGATTGATACAGTAGCTGCAACAATGTGCTCAAACACAGAATGATTGTGCAGATGGAGCAGAACTAGGCAGTGTTCCATTCAGTTGTACATAGTGTCGCTAATGAGTCGGAACCAACTCAATGGCACCTAACAACAGCAACAATAGTTATCTAAATAATTTATTTTAATGTGGAACTTCACATTTATTCCTGTAAAGTTTGATCTTACCACTTTGGTTCCTTCCTTCTTATAAGGTGCTAAGAAGAGCATATTATGGAGTATACAGGCCTTGGCCTTCCCTTCCTGTTCTCATTAAATTATTATGCAACTCCTAGTAAATAATATACTTTAAGACAAATCATATGTATTGAGCATCTACTATGTGCCAGATACTTTCACACGGGTTACCTCATTTATTCCTCAAAACAACTATGTTGGTAAATATCATTAATTTAAAGTGGAGAAACTCACTTTAAGCTCTGAGGCTCAGAGATTAAAGTAATTTTCCTTAAGTCACATAGTTACTCGTTGGCAAGGTTAAGATATGAACCTACTTCTGAATGGTTTTAATGCTAATGCTGCCTCCAGGTATTTATTGGTCTTGGCTATTTGCCCATAACCTTGCCTCTCTGGTCTCAGATAAAATCTGTCATCTGTTTTTAGATTTCCGACATTTAACTGGACACCCTCAGTTTTTTTTCCTTTGCATTATCCATGATCATGCAGGGGAAACAGGCGTTTCAAGGCCGAACATGAGTGCATGTGGTCCACTAGTTCACTACAGTTTGCTAAGTTACTCTTATGTAAATCCCTGGCATGTAGCCACTATTGTCTACTGCCCCTATAAAACATTTACCCTACCACTGCAGGGTGCAGAGATCTGTTCTGGCCCTGTGGCTGCCCAGGACTTGCCTTAGCATGTAAGTCTTCCTAATAAACTCCCTCACTGCCACACTGGAGCTGCCGGCCTCTTTCTTCAGTCTCTCTGCACTCTCTATTTTTGGAAGCAAATTTCATGTTATTGGTCCGTGCCTGGACAATGGTGCTTCTTGCCTGTTGAGAATTTGAGTACCCAACATTTGAGCATTATCTTCACACTTTATAAGAATTCTTATTTGATTATTTATGTCTGTTTCTAAGGCAACAATAAAACTTGTGAAGTATCAATAGTTAACTTTTTCCAGACTAGTATATATCCATAAGCCAAGATAATTTGAGCATATGTTAAAAACTCACAATTCACTATCTTGCCCATGACCCTATTTTAACAAGTTTTGTCAAATACCTTGCTGATATCAAAGCCTACAACATCCTCTACTATATCGTTTTAGTAACTTTAAATTTTTAAACAGAAAATACAACTCATGATAGACTGTATTGGCTCATATACCTGAACAGTTCAAGGATAGAACTGGCTTGATGCAAACACTCAAGTAATGCCACCAACACCTGGTCTCCTTTCTTGGCTCAGTGCCGCTCTATCTTGGCTTCAATCTCAGGCTCTACATAGTAGAAGATATCTGACAGCGGCTCCCAGCCTACCTCTTCCCACATCTACTACATGCAAATCATTTTCACTGTTTGAGGCATTACCAGAAACATACATACAAGAAAAACAGACCCCTTGACCACAAAAAGCAAAAGCAATATAGTCTAATGGAGAAAGCACGTGCTTTGGGGTAAAATGGATCTGTATTTAAATCCAGCTCTTGTTTTTGAGCAAGTTATTCAAATTCTGTTTTCTCAACTGTAAAATAAGGAGTCCATTCAATCTAGAAGGATCAAAATTTACCCATTTTCAACTCTGGGTGTCTCATAGAAATAAAGATACCATTTATAGAAATAAAGAACAAAAGGAAAACAGCTCAGAGATTTCTCAGGGGAGGAGGAAAAATGAAGAATTTGGTTTGTGATGTGGTGAATATGAGATGCCTATGAAATAGCTAGATAGTCATGTTTCAGGGGCAGTTGAAAACATTTGACTGGGGTAACAAAGATAGCTCTAGATAGAAGATCCATTCTCTGTTCTTCTATCATTTCCTATTTTCTTTTTCCCTGTTTTTCTAATTTCCAGTTTTGTATGTAACTTAAATTTCCCTAAGCTCAATCAGCCTGAGGTCACATTAATGATAAAGAAACAACTTTCACTGGCTCTTGCACCCACCCTGCCCCCAGAAAGTCTCTCCCATCTCCCACCCCATCAAGAGAGGGGACCCATGAGTTCTGCTTGCCACTAGTTGTGGCTCTTTTCTGTAGGCCCTGCAGTCACCTGCTGGGGCTGCTTCTGTTCTGAAGGTGCTGCCACTAGTGCAGGGACACCCTCATTTGCCACAGTCATGGGGTCTCCAGAGGAGTGGGTAAGAGCATATTCCCCCTTGGTGTTACTCTATTAGAAAGGGTCTCCAAGCAAGGCTGTCTGTGCCCCGATGTTTTTGAGAAACTGCTTATTCTGTTTACATTACAGCTCCTGTATAGAGTACACACACGAGTTAAGTAAGGAATGGACCCACAGACAGATTCTAAGCTTAGATTTGTGTTCTAAGAAGAGTTCTCAACCCAGAGCCGTGTTGGTCTTTGCACAAATTTGTTTCTGGTGGGTCCTGATTACAGTTTGCAAGACGCTGATGTTTGAATCCCACTTAGACATAATCTGGGATGCCTGCTCCATGAGATCATTGAAAGTTTACCACTTCACCATTTTCATCTTCAATATTTTTACAGTTTAAATCTTAGAAATAATTAAAATTAAGAAAATAATCTTCTTTCCTTTAGCCATGAAAGCCCACAGCGGGGCACCTAGACTTAATTTTTTTTTTTTTTTTTTTTTTAGTGAATTAAAGGACAGATGAATTATGATCAAATAATTCAAGAAAAAGAGAAAAAGAGCAAAGGTTAACTTATTTCCTTTCCTAGACACACCAGCATGCACAGTTCAGGTGGCACAGTAATCTCACATTTCAGAACTTTGAGTTCTTAGCCAGGTTATAGTTTCAGTGAAAATAGAAATCCTGTAAAATCACAAGTGAGATAGTCCAAAGTGGTGCAGTGAGAACCCAAAGCAACCAAGTACCAAAAAGAACAAAGCATATGCTCTAAGAGAGCTTGATTGTCAGATAAAATTTAAAAAGGGAGGAGGAATTTTAATTCTAAAAACTGTTTCACCAAGTGCCTTTTACATTTGGGACCAAGTTGCAGTTTAATTTAAGTAGCTATATAAATCAGGGAATTATCATTCTTATATGTGCATAGCACTTTGCCTTTAAATAAAATTTCCTTTCTTATACGTTATGGCATTTCATCTTATGAAGAAGAGCACAGCATGGAAGACAGTAGAGAAGAAAAAATTTGCACATATAAGCAAAGCCTCCTAACAAAAATTGGTTGGTATGGAGCTGGAGCAATGCTGTGCCTTCTAATCAATTTGTACCTAACTGAAATGTGTGTATGCTTTAAACACTTGGAATACCTAGAGCCCGTGGTTTGCAAATAACAAATTTAGCAGATGTGCAATAAAGGGAATCACCTTCACACAAGGTTTATGTGAAGCAACCTTCTGTAGCTATTCACACACATTCTCCTGGGGAGGGGGGGTGGCGTGCGTGGGGAAACATCAACGTGGCAGAGAAGGAGCTCCCTGCCTTTTATTTCCAACAAGGAGGCCAATTTTATGCACATTCTGTCAGCCCCATTAAGTTCCTCTGGTTTGTTTCCCGCGGCCCAGAATCATAAGTAAAAATCTAAATGCGATAAGATTGCACCTGTGAGGATTTATATCTCTCAGTGGGGGAGGGCCAATGTCAAAACTATAAACTACCTGATACCTGAAATAGGCTGATTGTTTTAAAAGCCATAACTCAAACAGAGCCCTCTGTTTTTATTTCCATAAGTGAATGAAATACCAAAGCAAACCAGAAATCTTTGAAGGGCTCAGGATTTTTCTTTCTTTTTTTTTTTTCAATTGTACTTTAGATGAAGGTTTACAGAACAAACCATCTTCTCATTAAACAGTACACATATTGTTTTATGACATTGGTTAACAACCCCATGACATGTCAATACTCTCCCTTCTCAACCCTGGGTTCCCTATTACCAGTTTTCCAGTGCCCTCCTGTCTTCTAGTCCTTACCCTGGGCTGGTGTGCCCTTTAGTCTTGTTTTGTCCTATGGGCCTATCTAATCTTTAGCTAGAAGGTAAATCTCAGGAGTGACTTCATTACTGAGCTAAAAGGGTGTCCAGGGGCCATACTCTTGGGGTTTCTTCAGTCTCTGTCAGGCCAGTAAATCTGGTCTTTTTTTATGTTAGAATTTAGTTCTACTTTTTCTCCAGCTCTGTCCAAGATCCTCTGTTGTGATCCCTGACAGAATTGTCAGTGGTAGTAGCTGGACACCATTGAGTTGGAATGGAGTCAGTCTGGTGGAGGCCTTGGTAGTTGTGGCCTATTTATTAGTCCTTTGGACTATTTTTCCCTTGTGTCTTTAGTTTTCTTCATTTTCCCTTGCTCCTGAAGGGCTGAGACCAGTGGAGTACCTCAGATGGCCACTCACAGGCTTTTAAGATCCCAGGTAGAATGTTGAACATTTTCTTTATAAACTATGCTATGCCAGTTGAGCTAGATATTCCCTGAGACCAGGATCCCCATAGCCCCCAGCCCAGTAATTCAGTCCCTCAGGGAGTTTGCATTTGTCCATGGAGCTTCCATGACCTTACCCTGAACAAGTTGTGCTGGCTTCCCCAGTATTGTGTACGGTCTTACCCTTCACCAAAGCTACCACTTATCTATAGTCTATTTAGTGTTTTTCCACCCTTACCCCTCCCCTCCCTCATAACCTTCAAAGGTTGTTTCTTTTTGTGTGTAAATCTTTCCATGAGATTTTACAGTAGTGGTCTCATACAATATGTGTCCTTTTGTGTTGACTTATTTCACTCAGCATAATGCCCTCCAGATTCATCCATGTTGTGAGATGTTTCACGGATTCATCATTGTTCTTTATCATTGTGTAGTACTCCATTTGTGCGTGTACCATAGTTTGTTTATCCTTTCATCTGTTGATGGGCATCTATGTTGTTTCCATCTTTTTCCTATTGTGAACAATGCTGCAATGAACATGGGTGTACATATGTCTATTCGTGTGATGGCTCTTATTTCTCTAGGATATATTCCTAAGAGTGGGATTGTTGGGTTATATGGTATTTCTACTCCTAGCTTTCTAAGGAAGCACCATATCATTTTCCAAAATGGTTGCACCGTTTTGCATTCCCACCAGCAGAGCGTAAGAGTTCCAATCTCCCTGCAGCCTCTCCAACATTTGTTATTTTCTGTTTTTTTGATTCGTGCCAGTATTGCCGGGGTGAGGTGGTATCTCATTGTGGTTTTGATTTGCAATTCGCTAATGGCTAGTGATCGTGAGCATTTCCTCATGTGTCTGTTAGCCACGTGAATGTCTTCTTTGGTGAAATGTCTGTTCATTTCGTTTGCCCATTTTTTAACTGGATTATTTGTATTTTTGTTGTAGAGGTGTTGGATTTTCCTGTAGATTTTAGAGATTAGACCTTTGTAGGATTTGTCATAGCCAAAAATTTTTTGCCAGTCTGTAGATTCTCTTTTTACTCTTTTGGTAAAGTCTTTTGATGAGCCTAAGTGTTTAATTTTTAGAAGATCCCAGTTATCAAGTTTATCTTCTGGAGTCTGTGTATTGTTGGTTATGGTTTGTATCCTCTTAATGCTGTGTATTAGGGTCTCTAGCATTGAACCTATTTTTTCTTCTGTGAACTTTACAGTTTTTGGCTTTATATTTATTTAGGTCATTGATCCATTTTGAATTAGTTTTTGTGTATGCTGTGAGTGAGGTATGGGTCCTGTTTCATTTTTTTGCAGATGGATCCAGTTTTGCCAGCACCATTTGTTAAAAAGACTGTCTTTTCCCCATTTGATGGACTTTGGGCTCTTGTCAAAGACCAGATGACTGCAGGTGGATGAATTTATATCTAGGTTCTCAATTCTGTTCCTCTGGTCAATTTATCTGTCATTGTAGCAGTACCAGGCTGTTCTGAGTACTGTAGCTGTATAGCACATTCCGAGGTTAGGTAGTACGAGTCCTTCTACTTTATTCTTCTTTTTCGTTAGTGCTATACTTACCCAGGGCCTCTTCTCTTTCCATATAAAGTTAATGATTTTTTTTCCACCTCTTTAAAGAAGGTGATTGGTATTTTAATTGGGATTGCATTGCACCTGCAGATTTCTTTGGGTAGAACTGTCATTTTCACAACGTTGAGTCTACCTGTCTATGAGCATGGTATGTTTTTCCATTTATGTAGATCTTTTTTGGTGTCTTGCAGTAACATTTTGTAGTTATAGGTCTTTTACATTCCTGGTTAGATTTATTCCTAAGTATTTTATTTTTTTAGAGGCTATTATAAATGGTATTGTTTTCCTTATTTCCTTTTCACCATTCTCTTTATTGGTGTATAGGAATCCAACAGATTTTTGTGTTTATCTTGTGTCATGCTACTCTGCTGAATCTTTCTATTAGTTCCAATAGTTTTCTCATAAAGTCTTTTAGGTTTTCTATATATAGTATAATATCATCTGCAAATAGAGACAATTTTACTTCTTCATTACCAATTTGGATGCCCTTTATTTCTTTCTATTGCCTCATTGCTCTAGCTAGGACTTCCACCACAGTGTTAAATAAGAGTGGTGATAAAGGGCATCCTTGTCTTTTTCCTGTTCTCAAGGGGATTGTTTTCAGCCTCTCTCCATTAAGAATGATGTTGGCTGTTGGTTTTGCATAGATGTCCTTTATTATATTGAGGAATTTCCCTTCTATACCTATTTTATGGAGAGTTTTTATCGGCATAGGTGTTGGACTTTGTTGAATGCCTTTTATGTGTTGACTGAGATGATCATGTGATTCTCTTCTTTTCTTTTATTTATGTGGTGGATTAAGTTCATTGGTTTTCTAATGTTGAACCATCCTTGCATACCTGGTATGACTCCTACTTGGTCATGGTGTGTAATTTTTTGGATATGATACTGAATTCTATTGGCTAGAATTTTGTTGAGAATTTTTGCATCTATATTCATGAGAGATATTGGCCCGTAATTTTCTTTTTTGTGATGTCTTTGCCTGGTTTTGGTATTAGGGTTATGCTGACTTCATAGAATGAATTTGGAAGTGTTGCTTCCTTTTCTGTGTTCTGAAATAGTTTGAGTAGTACTCGTATAAGCTCTTCTCTGAATGTTTGGTAGAATTTTCCAGTGAAGCCACCTGGGCCAGGGATTTTTTTGTGTTGGGATTTTTTTTTAAATTACCTTTTCAATCTCTTCTCTTGTTATGAGTCTGTTCAGATTTTCAACATCAGTTTGTGATAGTTTGGGTAGGTAGTGTGTTTCTAGAAACTTGTTCATTTCCTCCAGATTTTCTAATTTGTTGGAGTATAGTTTTTCATAATAATCTGTTATGATCCTTTTTATTTCAGTTGGGGCTGTTGTAATGTCCCCCATTTCATTTCTTATTTGGGTTATTTACATCCTCTCCTGTTTTTCCTTTGTTAATTTGGCCAATGGTTTGTCGATTTTGTTGATCCTTTCAAAGAACCAACTTTTGGTTTTGTTGATTCTTTCTATTGTTTTTCTAGTCTCTATTTCATTTATTTCTGCTCTGATCTTTTATTATTTCCTTTCTTCTGGTAGCTGTGGGATTTTTTTTTTTTTTTTTTTAATATATATTTTATTGTACTTCAGGTGAAAGCTTACAGAGCAAATAGTTTCTCATGAAATAGTAGTACACATGTTGTTTTTTGACATTGGTTAACAACCCCACAACGTATTAAGCCTCTAAATTCTCAACCTTTTTTTTTGATGAAAATTACAGATGGCCAAAAATACACCGTTTCAAAAATTTCTACATTCACAGTTCAGTGACATTGACTACGCTCTTCCAACTGTGCTGTTATTCTCACTTAAGATGAAGGCTTACAGAAAAAATAGTTTTTCATTTAACAATTACTACACATGTTGCCCTATGACAATGGTTAACAATCTCACAGCACATCAAGAATATCCTTACTCCACCTTGTATTCCCTATCACCAGGGGGCTTCCTTGTCCCCTTCTGTCTTCTGGACCTTGTCAGTGGACTATTGTACCTCTTTAGTCTCATTTGTTTATTTATTTATTTATTTATTTATTTATTTTTATTTTATTTAAACACCATTTCAAAACTTTTTACTTACACATTTAAGTGATATTGACTATGCTCTTCCAATTGTGCTGCCATTCTCGCCCAAGATGAAGGCTTACAGGACAAAACAGCCTCCCATTTAATAGTTACTACAAATGTTGCCCTATAGCAGTGGTCAACAATCTCACAATACATCGACAGTGTCCTTATTCAATTTGTGTTCCTTATCATCAGTTTCCTACTCTCCCTCTGCCTTCTGGCCCTTGTCACCGGACTCCTGTACATCGTTAGTCCCATTTAGTTTTACTGGGGTGTCCATTCCCAGGCTTAACATCGAACCTTGAAGGTAACTTCCCCTCTGAGCTGAAAGGGTGTCTGGGGGCCACACTCTCGAGGTTTCTCTAGTATTCTTTAGGCCAGTAAATCTGGTCTTCTTTTTTTTTTTTTTTTTTTTGGGAGTTAAAATTATACTCTACATCCTACTCCAGCTGTGGGATTTTTTTTGCTGTTCTCTTTCTATTTGTTCAAGTTGTGTAGCTAATGTTTTGACTTTGTCCCTTTCTTCTTTTTTGATGTGTGCATCTATTGCTATAAATTGACTTCTGAGGACTGCCTTTGCTGTTTCCCATAGGTTTTGGTATGATGTGTTTTCATCCTCATTTGATTCTAGGAATTTTTTTTTTATTCCATCTTTGATTTCTTCTATTACCCAGGGGTTTGTAAGCAGAGTATTATTTAGTTTCCATGTAATTGATTCTTTTTCACTTGCTCTTTCTGTTGTTGATTTCTGCTTTGATGGCGTTGTGATCAGAGAAGATACTTTGTATTATTTCAATGATTTGAGTTCTGTTGAGGGTTGCTTTGTGGCCTAAGATGTGATCTATTCTGGAGAACATTCCATGCGAGTTGGAAAAGAATGTGTACTTTGCACCTCTTTGGAGGAGTGTTCTATATCTGTCTATGAATTCAAGTTGGGTGATAGTGGTCTTTAGATCTACTGCATCTTTGTTGAATTTCTTTCTAGATGTTCTGTCCTTTACTGAGAGTGGTGTGTTGAAGTCTCCTAGTAGTATAGTGGAACTGCCAATTTCTCATTTTAGTGCTGTTAAAGTTTGTTTTATGTATTTTGGAGCCCTGCCATTGGATGTGTAGATATTTATTATGGTTATGTCTTCATGATGGATCATCCCTTTAATCATGATATAGTACCCTTCTTTGTCTTTAATGGTGGATTTTGTTTTAAAGTCTATTTTATCTGAGATTAGTATTGCCACTCCTGCTCTTTTATGGTAGCTGTTTGCTTGATATATTTTTTCCATCTTTTGATTTTTAATAAATTTACGTCTTTGTTTCTAAGGTGGTCTCTGTAGACGGCGTATTGATGGATCCTGCTTTTATTTAAATCTATTCTGTCACTCTCTGTCTCTTTATGGGTGCATTTAGGCCATTTACTTTCAGTGTAATTATTGATAGGTGTGAGTTTATTGCTGTCATTTTGTAGCACTTTTTCTGTGTTGCTGATGATTTCTTTGTTTCTCTTACTCTCCTATGCTGAATTCCTTCTGTTTG